>CM035133.1:136460569-137956819 GCA_020205605.1 Panax ginseng | reverse complement strand
AATAATCAATTTAAACACATACCAAAAATGCATATGTGGAACCAAATATAATGAATAGATGATAGTCTCACTTGGTATGCACTCAATCACCCTGAAGACATATCCATTCTGTTGCCAAAGTCATTTGCACTTGAGAAACGCTCAGCCGTCAAGTCCAACTTCTTCCTTAAGAACTCATCAATGGAAAGTCCTTGAAAAATTTCCCATTCTCTGTTGGCACATATCACTTGGAAATAATAAATAAGGCCAAACACATTATATGAGCTACCAGCGTATACTTCCAAAGAAACCCAAGTTCCAACTGGTGTTTCAAGGACTCAATCACGTATGTGGTAAAAAGCTGCACTAGTGGCAGATAATGTACTAGAGAGCTTTGTAGATTTGATAATTGCAGCACCACGTTGTTGAACAATTTTGATGATTTCTCCATTCAACTATTCATCATCAGTAACAAGCGATCCCGTTGCATGGTTTACGTCAGGATACTTTGAATTAATAGGCTCACGGGTGTGATGCCATATAAACCCATTTCGAATTGAATTCCTCTCCTTATAATGCCAAGTATGCCTACGATATTGAAATTGAGATGTCACCTGCTTTGGAATTTCACCATGACGAATTTCAATCGGTTGTTGTGAAAGAAAAATAATAGTATGACAGTGTCATAATGAAGTTTTTGACGGGGTAGTGAGGTTGGAAGTAGTGGGGATGACGTGAGATCCTTCAAACCGTGGAATTGCAATCTCACCTCCACTATCATTGTAACACCCCCTTTCCGAATTAGAAAGAGAGGTTACTCAAAACATAACAAAACTGATGAATTTAATAGCAAGGCTCAAAGCCACAAAAGAATGGTCTGATTAAATATCACAAGACAAACTATAATAAATGTCACACTGACTCAAACCATAATATAAGGTAATTATTACAATTCTGAACAAAATGTATCATAACCTAAACATAATATATCTAAATTATTTGGATAAAAGGGAGCTCTCGTCACACTTGCCCTTGATTCCCCTGATTACCTACCGGAACAAAAACACAGCACCTGACAAATGCCCAGTACGGATATAGAATAAAAGAATGATGAAACGAAATAACTAACATAATTAAATGAACTGAATTGTAACGAACAAAACCAACACAACGAAATGATAGGCTGAATCAAATGGCTGGGTGTTATTTCATATCGAGCTCAAAATAAATAGTAATATACCTTGCCACACACGCAAGCCAAATAATGTCACACAGGCAAGTCAAAATAATGCCACACAGGCAATCACACATCGGACTGCGCAATCCAGATGCGTGCAAAATTGGAAGGCGTGTTTGGCACAAATATCACCACTCCGCATAACAGAACAGAAAACTAGGGTCGACCCATACGCCTCCCACAACAAAACATCAAATGGCCAACTCCCAACGGAGCACAAAAACGGAGACGTCGTGGACTGATCACACCGCCACGGAAGGTGTCATGCCTCGGTGCCAAGAGGACATGCCTGTGGTCTGACGCCCCCAAAATAGGTATACATCACCCATCTTGAGTCGCCAAATACATGGTATAAAATTCAAATATAACTTAATTATACAACAGTCGTGTAAAATACGACAAAACATATGCTGTGAGTTTTAATACAAATATTGTCATCTAGACAATATCCAGACTCAATTGAGTCCTCATTATATTTATTATCACACTATTAAACAGAATAGTGAGGACTACTAATGTTATTATCTGGACCATCACTCCGTTCCCCGACTAGTCCCTATTACGTTCTCATTTCCTGAAGAGAACAATGAAAGTAAAAGGGTGAGCTCAACTAGCCCAATAAGAAATATTATGATTAAGATAATACAGAATAAATTATCATTAGCCTTCAACAGTGTTAAACTGATACAATATAACAAACATCAAGTTTAACTGCAGCGGAACAAGTAATCCATTAAAAGAGTCAAGTAGAGAATAAAATCTATTATCTTTTATGATTTAAAAGGTTTTTCATCACTTTTATCGCTGGGACTCAGCTTAATAAATAATCCACATCATCCATGCACTACGGCCAAGGATATTCATTAGTATCACAACCACAAATTATCCATGCACTACGGGCCAAGGATACTCGTGTATTCATTAATGGTCATGATCATGCCAACAACTGTCCATCAATGCACTACGGGCCAATGAGGACTTTTTGCACATCATTTGTAACATTACGGTCATGATTATACCGATTAATCCCTGGTCATAATCATACCAAGTCCATCTATGCACTACAGGCCACAGATGACTTTCAACATAATATAAACATGAGGATGATGACAATGATACAAGAATTCAATAAAACAAGTTCAAGAATTAATTTATCCAGGAACTAATAATGTCCAAATTGTCAACATGATACTTTTTTGTAGAGTAAAATTCAAGAATGCTCGGAAGAATATTTTCATGAAAAGATCTTTGGATGAAGCTTAAATATCAAGGATATTCCACTAATTTCATGGAGTATATAAGTCAAAAATTTAACCAACCGAGTATAATAAAGAATGGAATAACAAAAGAAATCACCAAGCATGTGATAGATCGCATGCATAAGTTATTCCAATGTAATAATAAATAAACGGAATCGTGTCATGCAGAAGCGCGCACGTATGTGATATTCTAATGTAATAATAAATAACGAAACTGTGTCAAAGTAAATTTGCAGACCGATGGATGTTCCAACAAAATAATAAATAAATGAATCAGGTCATGCGTAAACGCACAGACAGGATGTTCCAACAGAATAATAAAGAATGGAATAACAGGAGAATTTCACCATGTATGCGGTCAGATGCATAGAGCAAAAGTTATTCCAACATAATGATAAAGAATGGAATAACAGAAGAATTTCACCAAGTATAGGGTAGACCGCGATACCAAGGTTATTCCAACAAAATAAAAAATGGAATAACGAAGTTCTCCTTCATGAATACGAAAGAAATAATACCCCTTACCTTAGAACAAACTGGATATAGGAGTAGTGAAGTAGCGAGAATACTTTTCTTCTTTCTCTCTATAGTTTTCTCTCTAGAGTTTCAAAGTGAATTCATAAGAAATAATGAAGGAATGAGCATCTATTTATGAAGAATGGTGAATAAGAAACTAATTCTAAAGCGGTCCGTATTGATTTACTTTTTAAACAGACGGTCCGTAATTGGTTTACTATAAAATATTCTAATAAAACAAAATCTTTTAAATAAAATATAATATATTCTATTTATAATCTAATAAAACGAATAACTTTATAAAAGTATTACATTTTATATAAAAAGATTTTACTATGCAGTACTATACAAAATACTATGCATAATAGAATATAATATATTCTATTTATAGTCTAATAAAACGAATAACTTTATAAAAGTATTCTGTTTTATATAAAAAGCTTTTCTGTTTTATTACATTAATAATACTAATAAAACAAAACTTCATCATCATTATTCTAGACATCACACTATTAATCGACCAGGTTGTTCCCAGGAAAGAGGGAGCTTTTCAATAAGGATTTCTAGGTGACCAAACCTCTCCTTGGCAGAACTTCTAGACATCATTAATATTGCAAATAATAATATTAATAACTTCGTCATCTCAATTACTGATTTAATAATATATAAAACATCGACAACAATTGAATCAATTAACGTGAGATACTATGCAACAATTACTAAAGCAATAATTGAACAAAACTGAGTGACTTCTCACGTAAGCATCAATAATCAATACCGTGTGCTACTATGCAACCACGCGTATTCCTGTACTTTTAACACCGGGTGAATCAACAGTTAACGATAAAACTTCCGCCGTTATTTTCCTAAAATATTTTTTTGTCGTTTTCAATCAAATAATAATTCCGTTAGGGGTCCACTAATGATTATGCCGTCATACTAACATTCCCCGTTAAAACGAATATTCCCAGAACCAATCGAATATTATATAACAACTTGCGACTTTTACAAAATTTATAACTATTACCCACAACTATAACATTATATCAAATTCATTCCATAATATTCAAAAATGATAATTATAGAAAATTCATCTTTATTCATAAAAGTTGGGGTCTTACAATCTCCCCTTCTTATGAAATTTTGCCCTCAAAATTAGGGTACGTACCTGGTATGTCGAAGAGGTAAAGATACCTTAATTTTATTTCAGATTCTAACTCCCATGTCATTTCCTCAACATCGTGGTTCCTCCATAAAACTTTGACTTGAGGTATAACCTTGGAGCGTAGAATATGTTCCTTCTTATCCAAGATTTGAACAAGAACCTCTTCATACGTTAAATCTTCTGCTATTTCATCCGGTTCTAACTCAATAATGTGGTTCGGGTCTTTCACATATTTACGTAACATGGATATATGAAAAACATTATGAACACGAGACATACTTGCAGAAAGGCGAGTCTATAAAGCTACAGTCCCTACTCGATCGAGGATTAAAAATGGGCCAATGAATCGAGGATTGAGCTTTATTCTCTTTCAAAATCTCGTAACTCCTTTCCATGGAGCAACACGTAACGACACATGATATCCAATATCGAATTCCACGTCCTTTCGATGAAGATCAGCATAACTCTTTTGTCGGTCTTGTGAGGTTTTTATATCGTTATCGGATCGTTTGAATCTTTTTCCGTAGTCATACGCATCAACCCCATCCCAACAACGTTGCTTCACCCACCTCATCCCAGCATACTAGAGTACGACACTTTCTTCCATACAACGCCTCGAATGGAGCCATGCCAATACTTGCTTGATAACTGTTGTTGTAGGAAAACTCCACCAATGGTAAGAACTTGTCTCAACTTCCCTTGAAGTCAAGGACACAGAGTCTTAATAAATTTTCAAGAGTTTGAATAGTTCTCTTTGATTGTCCGTCCGTCTGAGGATGATATGCCGAACTAAATTGTAAATCCGTGACCATAGCTTTTTATAAACTAACCCAAAATCGTGAAGTGAATCTTGGGTCTCGATAAGAAACTATGGATACTGGCATACCATGCAGTCTTACAATCTCTTTTATGTATATACGAGCAAGACGTTCAAGTGTATAAGTTTCTCGTATTGGTAAGAAATGAGCAGACTTGGTCAATCTATCAACAATGACCCAAATTGCATCTATGCCTTGAGAAACCTTGGGAAGACCAAGAATAAAATCCATGGTAATGTGCTCCCACTTCCATTCTGAAATTTCAAGTGGTTGCAATGGACCTTTTGGTACTTGATGTTCCGCCTTGACTCATTGACAAGTTAGACACCTAGAGATAAACAACGCTATCTCTCTCTTCATATTGTTCCACCAAAATGTATGTCAAAGATCACGATACATTTTGGTACTCCTGTGATGGATTGCAAACGATGTGTGTCAGGCGCCTCCATCATGATTTTATACTTTAAATCAGGGTCGTTAGGTACAAAAAGTCTGGAGTTGACTCGAAGTATTCCTTCTTCATCGATTCTTGCTTCCAACATAACACCTTCTTGTACTTTCTTCCTCATATGCGTCAGCTCCAGGTCTGTAGCTTGAGCAGCTTTAACTTTATCGATTAAAGTTGGTTCTACTTGTATATTCACATCATCACGTGGGTCCCTGTAGTCTTTATCTCTATCTCCATCCTTTGCAAGTCATACAAAATGGTCCTTTCATACGACAATATCGCACTCGCACCAAAGATATGATCTTCTACTCAATGCGCTACCTACCACATTTGCTTTTCTAGGATGGTATTGGATGGTATGATCATAATCTTTCAATAGTTCAAGCCAACGTCGTTGTCGCATGTTGAGTTCCTTTTGAGTGAAGAAATATTTGAGGCTTTTATGATCCGTAAAGATATCCACTTTCTCCCCATACAAGTAATGCCTCCAAATTTTAAGTGCGAATATAAATATGCTAACTCTAGATCATGAGTAGGATAATTCCTCTCATATTCTTTGAGTTGTCGAGAGGCATAGGCTATGACTTTCCCATGTTGCATGAGAACACATCCTAACCCTTTGCCTGAAGCATCACTGTAGATGACAAATCCCTCCGAGCCAGATGGTATTGTCAGAACAAAATAAATGAGTCTTCTCTTGAGTTCTTGAAAACTCTTCTCACATTCCTCGTTCCTACCGAATTTTGTATCTTTCCGAGTAAGTCGAAGTTAAGGGAGTAGCGATTCGAGAAAACCTTCTACGAATCTCCGATAATAACCGCCTAAGCGAGAAAGCTACGATTTTGGCCATCGATTTAGGTTGCTCCCACTTTGAATAGCTTCAATCTTTCTTTGGGTCAACAGATATTCCATGACTTGATACCACGTGCCCAAGGAATGCTACTTCCTCAATCCAGAATCCAGTTTGTTCTAAGGTAAGGGGTATTATTTCTTTCGTATTCATGAAGAGAACTTATGTTATTCCATTTTTTTTATTCTGTTGGAATAACCTGTATACGTGGTCTACCCTATACTTGGTGAAATTCTTCTGTTATTCTATTCTTTATCATTATGTTAGAATAACCTATCTATGCAAAGTACCGCATACATGGTGAAATTCTCCTGTTATTCCATTCTTTATTATTCTGTTGGAACATCCTGTCGGTGCGAATTTTGCCTGACCTGATTCCGTTATTTATTATTCTGTTAGAATATCATGTCTATGTTTATGCATGACCTGGTTCCGTTATTTATTATTACATTGGAATAACTCGTCTGCATGGCTCTATCGCATTCTCGGTGATTTCTTTTGTTATTCCATTCTTTATTATACTCGGTTGGTTAAAGTTTTGACTTCTATACTCCATGAAATTAGTGGAATATCCTTGATATTTGCGCTTCATCCAGTATCTTTTCATGAAAATATTCTTCTGAGCATTCTTGAATTTTACTCTACAAAAAAGTATCGTGTTAACAATTTGGACGTTATTAGTTCCTAGATAAATTAATTCTTGAACTTGTTTTATTGAATTCTTATATCATTGTCATTATCCTCATGTTTATATTATGTTGAAAGTCATTTGTGGCCTGTAGTGCATAGATGGACTTGGTATGATTATGACCAGTGATTAATCGGTATAATCATGACCGTAATGTTACAAATGATGTGGTAAAAGTCCTCATTGGCCCGTAGTGCATTGATGGATAGTTGTTGGCATGATCTTGACCATTGATGAATACACGAATATCCTTGGCCCGTAGTGCATGGATTATTTGTGGTTGTGATACTAATGAATATCCTGGTCGTAAAGGTGGATGATGTGAATTATTTATTGTCGAGTCCCAAACGATAAAAGTAATGAAAACCTTTTAAATCATAAAAGATAGTAGATTTTATTCTCTACTTGACTCTTTTAATGGATCGCTTGTTCACCGGAGTTAAACTTGATGTTTGTAATATTGTATCAATTTAACACTTTTGAAGGCTAACGATAATTTATTCTCAGATTATCTTAGTCATAATATTTCTTCGGGCTAGTTGAGCTCACCCTTTTACTTTCATTGTTCTCTTCGTGAAATGAGAACGTAGCGAGGACTATCGGGAAAGCGAGTGATTTCATCCAGATAATAGCATTAGTAGTCCCTCACTATTCATTTAATAGTGTGATAATAAATGTAATGAGGACTCAATTGAGTGTGGATATTGTCTAGATGACAATATTTATATTAAAACTCACAAAGATATGTTTTGTCATATTTTACACGATCGTTGTATAATTAAGTTGTATTTGAATTTTGTACCATGTATTTGGCGACTCAAGATGGGTGATGTATACCTATTTTGGGGGATTCACAGTTCGTATCAAAGCTTAGGGATATGATCCCTGGCTGAGATGTGAGACAAGAACTAGGAGGGGAGAGACGGGGAATTCCTTCGCTAGTATGACCTACCTAAGTTTATGTGGCATTTAATTGGTCGGTCAGAGTATAGGGATAATATGTTGCATGTCAATTAACAATTGTTTTGTGGCAGTATTTGAAAATGGCATCCAAGAATGTTGAGATTAGCAATGGAGCACAGGAGACTGTTGAGTCTCCACAGATCAATAATCAGGATAATGTGCATACAGAAGGCAACAATCCTCAGGCAAACAACAACACTGACCAGATGATGAACGATGGAATGTTCAGAGGATTTATGCAATTCATGCAACATCAGGCAAGAGCGGCTCCTGTACAAAATGCAGGTGGAAACACTGGCAACTCCCGGACGGTCACCGCTAAGCAGTTCAAGGAACTGGGACCACCAGAGTTTTTTGGAGAGCTAAAACCACTTAAGGCGGAGACGTGGATAAAGCAGATTTGCAAGATATTTGATGTCTTGGGATGCTCCGAGGAGAAAAAGGTTCTCTTTGCCACCTTCATGTTGCGTGCAGAGGCAGATTACTGGTGGGAATCTGTAAAACGTACTCAACCTGCCGCATTGAAGATGACTTGGGAGAAGTTCTAAGAATTATTCAACGACAAGTACTTTCCCGAAAGTATTCGTCACATGAAAGAGGTAGAGTTCATCAAGCTGGAGCAAAACAACATGACCGTGTCGCAGTATGAAGCCAAGTTTGCCGAGTTATCCCGGTTTGCGTCCCATTTGGTTGATATTGAGGAGAGAATGACGCGAATGTTTCTAAGAGGTTTGAAACCCGAGATACGTCAATATCTTATCTCTCATAAACCGTGGTTTGTATTCAGATGTTGTTAATAGGGCTCGATTATTGGAGCGCGATAATGAGTCAACCCAACCAAAAGAGCCCAAGCCGACAAAATGATAATACTAGTGATAGCAGATCATCAAGCGGTGACAATAAGCGTGGAGGAATCAACATGCCGTAAATGGTAACCACTTTATTGGTAATCATGGCCAAAACAATAAGAATGGACATTTCAAGAAGAGGACATTCAACAATGATGAAAAAGATCGCCAAGACCAAAGACCCGTTGTTAAGGAAGGAGAACGACCACCTATCATATTCTTCAAATGCGGAGGGAGGGACACATCAATCCAAATCTAGCGATGATGTCCGTCAAAGCATGTTATAATTGTGGAAGAGAAGGTCACCTAGCCCAATTTTTTTCGTTCACCGAAGACAAGTTCAGCTAGGATGGAGGCACCAAAGGATGTCCCAGAAAAGTCAAAGCCAGTAGTGCAAGGGAGAGCGTTTATCGTGACCTCCCAGAAAGCAAGGAACCCGAATGAGGTCATCATGGGTAAGCTTATCATAAACTCTAACGAAGTTTATACCTTATTTGATACCGGTTCTACCCATTCTTTTATTTCTCCTACTTGCGCTCAACGTTTAAATTTGACTCCGGAGAAATTAGACTTTGACTTATCTGTTAAAACTCCATTGGGAGAAACCTTCATTACATCCACTGTTTATAAGTCTTGTTTGGTTCAAATAGGTACCCTCACATTACCTGTCGATCTTATTTTATTGAAAATACTTGCATTTGACGTAATTCTAGGGATTGATTGGTTAACTACTCATCATGCAAAAATTGATTGTTTTCGCAAGGTTGTTAGCTTCCATATTCCTAACCAACCTATTATGCGAATTCAAGCAAACAAACCATTAAAATCAATCAATATCATCTCAAGCCATAAAGCTATTCATTTATTGAAAAATGGATGTCAAGCTTTCTTATCTCATGTCACGGATCTAAACAAAAATACGTCAGTTTTGAATGATATTTCTATTGTTAATAAATTTCCTAACGATTCTCAAGAACTTCCTGGCCACCCCCAGAAGCGTGAAATTGAATTTTGTATCGACTTGAACCCCCAGACAAAACCCATTTTCAAAGCCCCATATCGAATGGCTCCTATTAAACTTCAGGAGTTAAAGACCCAAATGCAGGAATTGTTAGACATCGGTTTTATTTGTCCTAGTACGTCTCCTTGGGGTACTCCTGTTTTATTCATGAAGAAGAAAGATGAGAGTATGCGACTTTGTATTGATTATCGGGAGTTGAACCATGTCACTAACAAAAATAGATATCCATTGCCTCGCATTGATGACCTGTTTGACCAGTTGCAAGGCGCCAAATTTTTTTCAAAGATTGATCTTCATTAGGATATCACATATTGAAGATTAGAACCGATGACATTCCAAAGATGGCTTTCGAGAATCCTCAGACGGCATTATGAATTCCTAGTCATGTCTTTTGGATCGACTAATGCTCCCGCCGCTTTTTATGGATATGATGAACCGAGTATTCAAGGAATATTTGGATCACTTTGTGGTCGTCTTTATTGATGACATCCTTATTTATTCCAAAAGCCGTGAAGATCATGAGCAACACTTGAGGCTGATACTTCAAAAGTTTCGTGAATATAAGATTTATGCCAAGTTGAAGAAATGTGAGTTGTGGCTTGAGGAAGTAGCATTCCTTGGGCACGTGATATCAAGTCATGGAATATCTGTTGACCCAGCAAAGATTGAAGCTATTCAAAGTCGAGAGCAACCTAAATCAAATGATCAAGCACGTAGCTTTCGGCTTAATTTGGTTATTATCGGAGATTCGTAGAAGGGTTTTCTCTAATCGCTACTCCCTTAACTCAACTTACTCTTGAAAGATACAAAATTTGGGAGGAACGAGGAATGTGAGAAGAGTTTTCAAGAACTCAAGAGAAGACTCATTTCAGCACCTGTTCTGACAATACCATCTGGCTCGGAGGGATTTGTCATCTACAGTGATGCTTCAGGCAAAGGGTTAGGATGTGTTCTCATGCAACATGGGAAAGTCATAGCCTATGCCTCTCGACAACTCAAAGAATATGAGAGGAATTATCCTACTCATGATCTAGAGTTGGCAGCTGTTGTATTCGCACTTAAAATTTGGAGGCATTACTTGTATGGGGAGAAAGTGGATATCTTTACGGATCATAAAAGCCTCAAATATTTCTTCACTCAAAAGGAACTCAACATACGACAACGACGTTGGCTTGAACTATTGAAAGATTATGATCATACCATCCAATACCATCCTAGAAAAGCAAATGTGGTAGCTGACGCATTGAGTAGAAGATCATATGCGGGTACGAGTGCGATATTGTCAACGCAAAGGACCATTTTGTATGACTTGCAAAGGATGGAGATAGAGATAAAGACTACAGGGACCCACGTGATGATGTGAATATACAAGTAGAACCAACTTTAATCGATAAAGTTAAAGCTGCTCAAGCTACAGACCTGGAGCTGACGCATATGAGGAAGAAAGTACAAGAAGGTGTTATGTTGGAAGCAAGAATCGATGAAGAAGGAATACTTCGAGTCAACTCCAGACTTTTTGTACCTAACGACCCTGATTTAAAGTATAAAATCATGATGGAGGCGCACAACACATCGTTTGCAATCCATCCTGGGAGTACCAAAATGTATCGTGATCTTTGACATACATTTTGGTGGAACAATATGAAGAGAGAGATAGCGTTGTTTATCTCTAGGTGTCTAACTTGTCAATGAGTCAAGGCGGAACATCAAGTACCAAAAGGTCCATTGCAACCACTTGAAATTTCAGAATGGAAGTGGGAGCACATTACCATGGATTTTGTTACTGGTCTTCCCAAGGTTTCTCAAGGCATAGATGCAATTTGGGTCATTGTTGATAGATTGACCAAGTCTGCTCATTTCTTACCAATACGAGAAACTTATACACTTGAACGCCTTGTCAGATATACATAAAAGAGATTGTAAGACTGCATGGTATGCCAGTATCCATAGTTTCTTATCGAGACCCAAGATTCACTTCACGATTTTGGGTTAGTTTATAAAAAGCTATGGTCACGGATTTACAATTTAGTTCTAAGATATCATCCTCGACGGACGGACAATCAAAGAGAACTATTCAAACTCTTGAAAATTTATTAAGACTCGTGTCCTCGACTTCAAGGGAAGTTGAGACAAGTTCTTACCATGGTGGAGTTTTCCTACAACAACAGCTTATCAAGCAAGTATCGCATGGCTCCATTCGAGGCGTCAGTATGGAAGAAAGTGTCGACTTCTAAGTATCTTTGGGATGAGGTGGGTGAAGCAACGTTGTTGGGACCGAGTTGGTACGTATGACTACGGAAAAGATTCAAATGATCCAACAACGATAAAAACCTCACAAGACCGATAAAAGAGTTATCTTGATCTTCATCGAAAGGACGTGGAATTCGATATCGATATCATGTGTCGTTACGTGTTGCTCCATGGAAAGGAGTTACGAGATTTTGAAAGAGAATAAAGCTCAATCCTCGATTCATCGCCCATTTTTAATCCCCTCGATCGAGTAGGGACCGAGCCTATGACTCGCTTTTACCGCCAAGTATGTCTCATGTTCATAATGTTTTTCATATATCCATGTTACGTAAATATGTGAAAGACCCCAACCACATTATCGAAGTTAGAATGGATGAAATAAATAAAGATTTAACGTATTTAAGAGGTTCCTGTTCAAATCTTGGATAAGAAGGAACATATTCTACGCCCAAGGTTATACCTCAAGTCAAAGTTTTATGGAGGAACCACGATGTTGAGGAAATGACCGGGAGTTAGAATCTTAAATAAAATTAAGGTACCTTTACCTCTTCGACATACTGTGTAACGCATTCTAATTTCGAGGGCGTAAATTTCATAAGAAGGGAGATTGTAAGACCCCAACTTTTATGAATAAAGATGAATTTTCTATAATTATCATTTTTGAATATTATGGAATGAATTTGATATAATGTTATAGTTGTGGGTAATAGTTATAAATTTTGCAAAAGTCACGCAAGTTGTTATATAATATTCGATTAATGGGGAATATTCAGACGACCAAGACAATCATTGGTGGACCCCACAACGAAATTATTATCGATCGAGAAAACGACAAAAATATTTTATGAAAAAAATATGTAAGTTTTATCATTAACTCATTGAATCACCCGATGTTAAAAGAAATGTGAATACGCTGTGATTGCATAAGAATAATACCTACCAGATTGATTATCGATGCTTACGTGAGAAGTCACCGCTTTTGTTCAATTATTGCTTCAAAGAATTGTTGCATAAGATCTCACGTTAATTGATTCAATTATCATCGATATTTTATATATTATTAAATCAGTAATTGAGACGACGAAGTTATTAATATTATTATTTACAATATTAATGATGTCTAGAAGTTCTGTCAAGGAGAGGTTTGGTCACCTAATTGCGCGCCTATAGGGAGAAATCCTTATTGGCACTACTACAAAAGAGTAAATAGATAACGCGAAAAAAATGTTGTAGTTTCAGTCAGAAAAACATCGTGGTTAAGGGTGTTATCTATTTGTGGCCCTTTACACAACGCTTTTTAAAACGCGTTGAAGTTAAGACATTACACAACATTTTTAAGAAAAAATGTTGTAGATTTATTTTTCATAAATTAGCAAATGCTTAAAAACGTTGTAGAAGGTATGATTCCATTAACGTTTTTCTAGATAAAAACGTTGTAGTTTAATATATCGCATACAACGTTTTTAACAATTTATACAACATTTTAAAATGTTATAGATAAAGAAAAAAAAAGGTTGTGGTTCACCTATATTACCAATGCACCTGCAATGCCATGATATATAGCTAAAAGGTCTAAATTCTCATTTAAATTTAAAACCAAAATATATCAACCATTCAAAATACATCCCAATAATACATGGGGACATAAGAAAACAGAGAACCTAAAACTGGATTGTAACACACATGGAATTATGACAGTTACTCTTTAGTCACATGTAGTAAACTAGCTACTAGCAAATGCATGATTTATGATCTGCATGTGACACCCATGTTGATGATTAATAGACATGTTTGACAAAAATAGCAGAAGCCAGATGATGCAAAGCCAAGTCAATCACACACTTCAGCGTCGGCAGAAATCCTTCCAAAAAGATTTGCAGTCTGCATATGTTTCACAAAATATTAGTTTGAAAAGTAGCACCACAACAAGGTTAGCAATAGTATGCTTATCAGAAGCAGCTGTAATATAGACAATTCTTGTCAAAGACACTAGCAATAAATTATACTCCATGTGCTGACACCAACCATATATATGTGGCAGCAACCAAGGCAGGTTACAAATACATGTTTACATCAGGCATTAATATTTGCCAATAATGTGAAAGCAGGCTGGAAGAGAAACTACATTAGCATTAAGTATATAATAAAATCAACAAGATATCAAATCAAATATTATATGCAATGCAGATTAAAGAAAAATGAAGTCAATTTCATCATTTAGGATGGATAATAAAATCAACAAGATATCAAATCAAATATTATAGCAACAGCCTTGTCCTTGTCAGTGAAAACTCCAGTAGACTCCACCACAAAGTCAGCTCCAGCTTCACCCCATGGGATCTCTAAAATACCTGCTACCCATTGTACAAAAGTGGTTAAAAGATACAATGACATAAAGCCACTTCTAGCAACTCACTCTAGACATATAAACAAGTTCAACCCCCTTCTCACTATCCTCACCTGGTTAGGAACAGTTATAATTGAGCATTCCCAATATCCATTTCCTAAGAATATTGGAAGCCTCACAAATCTCTGCAAATAGGCTCTCAAGTTGTTGAAGTCAGACTCAACCTCCTATTTAAACACCACACAGAACGAAGAAGAGCAGTATAAAGATATAAATGGCAATAAAGATCCAAAAAATAATATCTAGAAATTAAATGTACATGCCTCGTCACTGCCTTCCGTTCATGTCCCAAATCAATATCACCATTGGTATTCATTTCCATTTTCTGTAGAATAAAGTTTAGGGCTACACAATCCACAGCTCCATATTTTATAAGTCCCATTCCATACACTAGAATTTAATCAAACATAATTAGGCCAATAATTTTAAAACCCCTCATGCTCTAAATCAATCAAATTATATAAATGCAGTGTGTAGAATTCAACTGTAATTGATTTCTCAGTCTCTGGTTTTAGGACATTAGAAGAACTGTCGAGAAGAATATGAGCAACGACATTAATATCATATGATTGATTATTATTAATCAAATGCCCAACATTTTTACAAGGTATATCAAAATAATACTTGTAATAGAAAATAAAATGAGTGAGCAACTAAACTATCAGTTACACAGATCCAAGCATAAAATATTGTTCAATAGAAACAAACCTTTCTTCTTGAGACATGCCAAAGTGGATTCAGATCGATGGAAACCTTTCTTCTTAACATTCTTTCTGTTCTCTCTAATTCAAAGGAGGAACATAACCCCTAAACAGTTGATGTTAGTCCTGTCATATACTTGAGAGTTCCAATTCCTGTGATCAAGTTTCAATCCAATCATGTCAATACTCAAAAGATCAAAATATGTGATCCTACTAGGACTGCAATATTGGTAAATTTAAGGGGAAAATGCAAATAAAAAAGTAAATAAATAAACATTTAAGAGATATATACTTCTGTTTACAGTTCTCAACGCTTGTGTTAATATCTCAACAACCACAAAAACTTGGTGATCCAACATTTTTGAAGTAATCCATTACACAAGGAAATCTGAACTGAGACAGTTGCCAGACTCCAGCCCTCTGCTCTATGCAGACCCATAACTACTATTACATCACAAACTTTTTTCCCTACGCTTTTATTCTTGGTTATTTACTGTTCCCTTCAAAAAAGGAAAAGAAGAGGCAAAAGGCATCCTTAAAAATCAAATGAACTCTTAATATGTTGCACCCGCATGAGCAGAATAATGTAAAAATGAATCAACAAGTTTTGTCAGATAATTATATGACCAGAACTGAAAAAGTAACACAGCATTCTTCCAATAAACTGTACACTCCACATGGAAGCTCTTCCCAAAAAATTAGTTCATTGATTTCGCTTTTGTCTCCTAATTCTGCAAGTAGATAAAGCCATAAAGGAACAACTCTTAGAAATTTCTTTGCACATACAGAATGAAGGACCAAGTACTGAGCATGATTCAATATACAAATATATATATATATATATATATATATATATATATATATTATAAAATAAAGACGATTGTGAAAGGAAAATATAAGAAACTAATATAGCATATTAGCAAGTAATATGTTGACAGGAAATTGTCAGCATCAATTCAAGACCCTACATCATATCAAAATTAACAAATTAGATGTGAGAAAAATATGAAAGTAAGGAGGGGGGGAAACATAATAAATGAAAGAAAACATAGTTGCAAAAAAAAATTTCAAGCACGAAAATGACATGATTGTGCTCAATTTATTTTGGCCACTTACATATGCCCCCAAATATGAGATTACTAGATCACAACTCTTTACTAGCTGTACATAATTTTTTGTTATTTCTAACATAAATAAAAGTGCTGAAACTAAATTTGCTAAACAATACTTGATTCTGCTTATTTATTAATCATCTCTTCTGTCATCAATGGAACGTACAAAAACTTAATGTAAAGGAACAGATGGGTAAGGCTCTATAGAGCATAGTAGCATACAAACCAGAACTGCTGGAAATGGATGAAATTGGGGATACAGAAGATAGGAGCAGCCTAGAGTCTCTCAAACTTGGCCAGTGAACAAGCAGGCTCCGCCTTCCAAATGTATCTTTCCCAAACCAAATGGTCTTTGAACTTTCATATGCACTCTATCATGTGCTTTTTGTTGCCCCCAAGGCATTTCAAAACATCTGACAAAATACCCTGCTGCTGTAAAATACTAGAAGAGTTTTAACTTTCAAGTATCAAGTATAGTGCGATTGTGAGGGATTGGCTATTTACAGGTTTCCAGCAATTATCATATGTAGTACATACAGCCCTGCTATTGATATCAAGCAGAAATTCATTAATTAGCCACCATTTACACAATGATACACCAAAGCCCAACTAGAATACAATCAATCTGTCCAAATAGCTGTAAGGGAGGCTAAATAGCTGTATGAAAGAAAAAGGAGCCCTCCCTATCCCTTAACCCCAGAAAAAAATAAAAAGCACTTGTTCCTAAATGCCAGCATTTCAATGTACATAATCCCACCAATCCTGGAGACGTTGACGTGAAAATTAGGTACAACAATGAAGAATACTAATAGCAAAAAAAAGAACTGCAACTATCATACATATGAAAGTTGAAAACATGGCAGATATGAACAATTGCAAAAAATTGCTATTATCAAAAATATGGCACATATGAACAATTGCAAAACATGTCAGGTAGGACCCTATGCTATTATCAAAAACAAAAAACCAACACATTCAAAGCTGATTTAATCTTCAAAAAGTCCTTCCCTAACTGTTATGAACAATTGCAAAAAAAATAAATGCTCAAATTTGATCAATAAATACGCATTTATCGGAAAGTGTCATTGTTGATACCTGAAAGTCCGAAGTAAGTTGAAGTTGTGGGTTCTCAAAATAATACTTTTTGAATCGATCTTCAAACCCTAGGGTTTGGTGTATATGATAAGCTCTATATAATGGAGTCAAATCAAATTCATCGGAAATTCCTGTGAATCCTTCATCATCTTCTTCTTCTAAAGCATAAATAAAGTCTCGTCTTCTACTTCATACGCATCTCCTCTTCTCTCTGCCGCGACGCCGAGGCTTGTTCGATCGCTAGTCTCGGAACTCTTTGTTGATTCATCGCTCGATGTGCAACCGGATCGTCGGGATCTGCTTCTCGAGCATCCGTTGAAGCGTGGATGACGGCGTTCTGTTGAAAAAATCAGTCTCTATCGATTCCAGACACTTTAAGGTCGTGAAGAAGTTGTTTTGCGAGATATGAATATTTGCTCGGGAGCAAAGCTCCATTAATTGAACACAGATTCAGGAAATCTTCAAACCCTAGGGCTTGAAGATCTGACAGAGTTATGTTTAGGCATTTTTTTCGAGCTTCGACGAAGGAATCGAGAGAGGTTAACAGCCAGAGTTATATTTGTCTTTTAATTTTAAGTTTTGACTTGAACGTGGTTTTTTGCTAGCTCCGTGTTTTTTAAATAGACAACGTTTTTTTAAAAAAACGTTATCTAGTTAAAATCAAAAAAATTCCCTTTTAAATAGATAATATTTTTGCATATATATCTATAACGTTTTGTTTAAAAATATTGTGAAAAAAAATACCACAACGTTTTTTATAAAAATATTATGGTTTAAGTGTTGTCTATTAAGTACTTTGTAGTAGTGTGGAAAACCCCCTTTTTCCTGAAAATGACCTGGTCGATTAATAGTGTGAATTATAATAATGATGATGAAATTTTATTTTATTAGTATTATTAATGTAATAAAACAGAAAAGCTTTTTATATAAAACAAAATACTTTTATAAAGTTATTCGCTTTATTAGACTATAAATAGAATATATTATATTCTATTACGATAAGATTTTAAGATAGTAAAATCTTTTTATATAAAACAAAATACTTTTATAAAGTTATTCGTTTTATTAGACTATAAATAGTAATATATATTATATTTTATTACGATAGTGTTTCAGATAAATACCAAGATAAGATTTGTATAGTAAAATCTTTTTTATATAAAATGTAATACTTTTATAAAGTTATTCGTTTTATTAGATTATAAATAGAATATATTATATTTTATTTAAAAGATTTTGTTTTATTAGAATATTTTATAAGTAAACCAATTTGGACCGTCTGCTTAAAAGTAAATCAATCCGGACCATTCGTAAATTAGTTACTATTCAATTCATTCTCCTATAAATAGAAGTTTCATTCCTTCATTATTTCTTATTTAATTCAATTGAAACTCTAGAGAGAGAAACTATAGAGTAAAGAAGAAAAGTATTCTCGCTACTTCACTACTCCTATATCCAGCTTTGTTTCTAAGGTAAGGGGTATTATTTCTTTCAGATTCATGAAGAGAACTTATGTTATTCCACTTTTTTATTTTGTTGGAATAACTCAGATACGCTGGCTCACCCTATACTTGGTGAAATTCTTTCGTTATTCCATTCTTTTCATTATGTTGGAATAACTCGTCATGCCAAGATCGCATACTTGGTGAAATTCTTTCGTTATTCCATTAATTCTTTATTATTCTATGGAACAACATCATGTCTGCGTGCATTTACGCATTGACTTGGTTCTCATTATTTATTATTCTATTGGAATATCCCGCTCGGTATGAATTTAGCTTTCGACTGGTTCCGTTATTTATTATTTCATTGAATATCTTCGTTCAAGCGCTTACGTACGACCGTTCCATTATTTATTATTCTCATTGGAATAACTCGTCTGCAAGGATTCATCACATTCTCGGTGATTTCTTTTGTTATTCCATTCTTTATTATACTCGGTAAGTTAAAGTTTTGACTTTTATACTCCATGAAATAAGTAGAATATCCTCGATATTTGTGCTTCATCCAAAGATCTTTTCATGGAAATATTCTTCCGAGCATTCTTGAATTTTACTCTATAAAGAAGTATCATGTTGATAATGGGACGTTATTAGTTCTTGGATAAATTAATTCTTGAACTTGTTTTATTGAATTCTTATATCATTGTCATCATCCTCATGTTTATATTATGTTGAAAGTCATCCGTGGCTTCAGAAAGTGCATAGATGAACTTGGTATGATTATGACTCGTGGATTAACTCCAGATAATCATTAACCGTAATGTTACAAATGATGTGGTAAAAGTCCTCATCGCCCGTGTATTGCATTGATGGATAGTTGTTGGCATGATCACGACTATCGATGAATACACGAATATCCTCGCCCGTAGTGCATGGATAATTTGTGGTTGTGTTACTTAATGAATATCATCGTAGAAGTAAGGGGAATGATGTGAATTATTTATTAAGCTAAGTTCTAGAGATAAAAGTGATGAAAACCTTTTAAATCATAAAAGATAGTAGATTTTATTCTCTATTCGACTCTTTTAATGGATCGCTTGTTACCGCTGCAGCTTAAACTTGATGTTTGTTATATCAGATCGCTTTAACATCGTTGAAGGCCAAGGATAATTATTTCAGATTATCTTAGTCATAATATTTCTTATTGGGCTTGTTGAGCTCACTTTTTTACTTTCATTGTTCTCTTGTGAAATGAGAACGTAGTTAGGACTAGTCGGGAAGCGAGTGTTTACGTTCGTATAATAAGATTAGTAGTCTTCACTATTACGTTTAATAGTGTGATAATAAATGTAATGAGGACTAATTGAGTGTGGATATTATCAGATGACAATATTTATATTAAAACTCACAAAGATATGTTTTGTCGTATTTTACATTTAATCGTTGTATAATTAAGTTGTATTTGAATTTTGTACCATGTATTTGGCGAGTCAAGATGGGTGATGTATACCTATTTTGGGGGCATCACATAGTAGTTGGGGTTTACCTATTTATTAATTATATATTATATTAATCCTCTTAATTAATTGGATTTAAAAAAAAATTACACAAATATAAATTAACCCAATTAATATAAAGGCCCAAATTAATATAATCCATTTACTTATTATAGTCCACAAATTTTACTGATTAATTTGATCCAAACAAAACAATAGCCCAAATAAAAAAAACAAAGTCCAATTAATATGGTTTAAAATTAAATAATTTTTATTATTTAATATTTATTTTTATTTTTCCCGGGTATTACAATCATTGTATTTCGGCTGGTATTGTTTAGTCATAATACACACATAATCTTCCTCTTGATTGTAGCCAGCAATGAAAACATTCCAGGACATATTATCTTTGTTAGGCCTTATATCAAACACCTTATCATGTTTCAATTGATTGCACATTTGAATTTGTAGGCTTGGAACTTCAAGTTTAGCCAGAACTTCCTCATGATCTCTCTTATTGAGAAATCAGGCTTACACAAATACACTAAAGATAAATACAAATATGAGATATAAAATAATAACATCAGAAATTTACGTGGAAACCCAACTAGGAAAAACCACGGGGAGAGATCTCACAAATTCACTATAAAAATAATAAGGAGATTACAAACTCTTAACTGAGAAATAAACTAATTGTTTAATTATTTCTACACCCTCACTCTCAGAATGCTCTAACTGAGCTTCTCACTCTCTAACTCTCTTTACTTCTCTAAGCTTCTTATTGTTGTGGTGTGTTGAAATGAGGAGCCCAAGCTCCCTTTTATAGGAGAAATCTGAAAAGGAGAACAAGAAATGGGGAAGGCTAAATTTCAAAGTCTGAGAGGAAGAAAATTTGGGGAAGGCTAAATTCAATGGGTGAGGACTTTGATCAACAAATTAATGTAAGGCAACCTTTTTGTCAACATCTCTCCTCAGTGATAATTGGATCATCTTATTCATCGTTATCATCTTGGTATACCGACTTTATGGCATCAGTTGCTTCACACCAACAGTCCTCTTCTTCCGTATAGCCACAAATAAGCACTTTTCGATCATGTTTTGGATCGAATTTTGCACTAGATTTCAAACGCACAGAGAGAAGAGCCTCGAATCCTTTCATCCTCTGCTCCAGCTTCTCTTCAAAGCCTTGTTTGAGGTTTATAACCAATTCCTGTAGCTGAGTTTATAATTGTCAAATAGTGTTTGTTTGTTCCTTAACCTGAGTTTCCAAGTTTCCACGTTGCTGATTATTAGTCACCATGGCCAGAGGCGGAACTAGGGGGGTCGAGGGGGGCATATGACCCCCCTGGAAACTCCGGCAGCGAGGGAACATATCTACTCAACTTCCCACAATTTCACATACAATTGTGAAAGTAGAAATTGATTTTTTCTTTTTCTCAAGAAGATAATTTCAGTAGCTTTGCCTTCTCTACACTTTGACTAGTAACTGTTTGATAAAATGCCCAAGAAACAACTTGTAGATTAATCTTACAATTTCCTACAAACCCCACGCCCCTTTACAACATAAATCCTGGAAGCATTCTCTTTCTTTCTGAGAACTATGGCTGAGATTCTCCTTAGTGTTGCCCTAGAGGAATTATTGAGCAAAGCAGTTTCACTTGCTGCCACTGAGTTTGCTCTTTCTCAGAGTTTCAAGAAAGAATTGATAAGACTGAGTGAAACATTAAACATGATCCGAGCTGTGTTAGGTGATGTCGAGAGACGACAGTTGAGGGATGAGCATGTGAAGTTATGGCTAGAAAAGCTCAAAGATGTGGCCTGTGAAGCTGATAATGTGTTGGATGAGGTTGGTTATGATATTCTGCGACGCAAGGTAGAGATCCAAAATAAAGTAAGGAGAAAGGTGCACTTTTTCTTTTCAGCCTCTAACCTAATTGCGTTGCGTCAAAATTGGGCTCATAAGATCAAGAGTATTAATGCATCCTTGAAAACTGTAAACAACGAAGCCAAGAAGTGGATGTAAATGATAATCATCAAGTCAATTTGAACCGAGAGACTGATTCAGTCATTGAAAAATCAGAAACTGTAGGAAGGGAAAATGATTTATCAGAAATGATGAAAATTTTGATCGAATCTAGAGATGATTGAAAGCTTTCAGTTATTCCCATTGTTGGAATGGGAGGAATTGGAAAGACCACTTTGGCTAAGTTGATATACAATGATGAGCGAGTGAGAAGTAATTACAGACACACATATTGATTTATAATTACACACACATTGATTTATAATTACAGTTATTTTTACTCAACTTCCCACAAATTCCAAATTATATATTAGATGTATTCGTTCACTCGTTCTAAATATTATATGTAGGATGCATTGTGTTGTTAGGATCACAAGTGAATTAGAGTACCACATCAGATAAATAATGAAAGTGTAAATGATTAATATACATGAATTAATAGGGTTAAATGCTTTTTAAGTCATCGATCTTACGTCAACTTACAAATAAGCCATCGAACTTTTTTTTTTACGGTCAATTTCTCATCAGATTCGATTTTTCTAACAAACCGTTAGAAAATCCATTAAGTCGGAGTTGACTTTTAATCTATTTCTTTACGTAAAGAATGACTTGTGAAAAAAAACTTATGTGTTTAGAATTATCCTATGTGGCCTTAATTATGTGGATAGTGGGAAAAATTATGGAGAAAATAAAAGAATTATTTTAAAGTATAATATAAATTAGAAAAGTTGGCCAAAAAATAAGTAAAAATATATTTAATTAATTTTGTAATTAATATCAAATGAATTTTATTTAATTCTTTACAAATATAATAATATAAATTAGAAAAGTTAGCCAAAAATAAATGAAAAATATCTGTAATTATTTTTGTAATTAATATCAAATTAATCTTTTACTTAATTATTTACAAATATAATAATATAAATTAGAAAAGTTTGCCAAAAAATAAGAAAATAAATGAAATATATATTTATTTGTTTTTGTAATTAATATCAAATTATTTTTGTTTAATTATTTATAAATATAATAATATAAATTAGAAAACTTTGCCAAAAAACAAGAAAATAAATGAAATATATATTTAATTTTTTTGTAATTAATATCAAATTAATTTTTGTTTAATTATTTTAAAATATAATACTATAAATTAGAAAAGATTGCCAAAAAATAAGAAAATAAATGAAAAATATATTTAGTTATTTTTGTAATTAATATCAAATTATTTTTTGTTTAATTATTTACAAATATAATAATATAAATTACAAAACTTTGCCAAAAACAAGAAAATAAATGAAATATATATTTAATTTTTTGTAATTAATATTAAATTAATTTTTGTTTAATTATTTTAAAATATAATAATATAAATTAGAAAAGTTTTCCAAAAATAAGAAAATAAATGAAAAATATATTTAGTTATTTTTTGTAATTAATATCAAATTATTTTTTGTTTAACTATTTACAAATATAATAATATAAATTAGAAAACTTTGCCAAAAATAAGAAAATAAATGAAAAATATATTTAATTTTTTTAATTAATATCAAATTAATTTTTGTTTAATTTAATTGTGAATTTGGAAAATTGCGTGAAAAATAATTAAACAAAAATTACGGTTGAGGCTCAAGTACTAAATCTCCAAAATATAAAAATCAAAAGAAAACACAAAAAGTGAGGCTCAATAAATTGGTTAATGTGTGCCTTTTTATTTACACTCGGCATATATATTACTATTATATACTCTATCTATTCCAAATCAGCATTCCCTTTTAATATTTAGCATTATTGAAAAAAAAGGAAGTTGATATTAGCACCGTAATTTTTGTTTAATTATTTTCCACGTAATTTTCCAAATTGATAATTAAATTAAACAAAAATAATTTGATAATAATTACAAAAATTAAATATATTTTTCATTTATTTTCTTGTTTTTGGCAAACTTTTCTAATTTATATTATTATATTTTAAAATAATTAAACAAAAATTAATTTGATATTAATTATAAAAAAATTAAATATATTTTTCATTTATTTTCTTGTTTTTGGAAAATTTTTCTAATTTATAATATTATATTTGTAAATAATTAAACAAAAAATAATTTTATATTAATTACAAAAATAACTAAATATATTTTTCATTTATTTTCTTATTTTTTGGCAAACTTTTCTAATTTATATTATTATATTTGTAAATAATTAAACAAAAATTAATTTGATATTAATTACAAAAATAATTAAAGATATTTTTCATTTATTTTCTTATTTTTGGCTAACTTTTCTAATTTATATTATTATATTTGTAAAGAATTAAATAAAAATTCATTTGATATTAATTACAAAATTAATTAAATATATATATATTTTTTTATTTTTTTGGCCAACTTTTCTAATTTATATTATACTTTAAAATAATTCTTTTTATTTTCTCCATAATTTTTTCCTCTAAATCCACATAATCAAGGCCCATGGATAATTCTACACATAAGCTTTTTTTTCACAAAGTTTGCTATATGGTAAACCGCTTAAAGTCAACTCGACTTAACGGATTTTCTAATGGTTTGTTGTAATGAAATCTACAATGAGTTGATTGTAAGAAAAAAAGGTCAGTGACCCATTTGTAAGTTGACGTAAAGTACAATGACTTAGAAAGCATTTAACCCTACATGAATGATAAATAATGAAAGTGTAATTTTATGGTGTTTTCATTTGTCTAGCCTTGGGGTGTGCAGTATTATGTAATTAGGCTAGACAATTATAATTGTGCAAAATGAATTTAAAAGAAGCACTTCAAGCGTTAATAAATAATTTTTTTTATTGATGTATTTTGACCCCCTATAAAAGTATTCTGGTTTCACCACTGACCATGGTTGGATCAGAAGGGCTCTAATACCAATTGTAAGGAATTGGTCAGACAGGAATGGACAATTAAGAAGAATTTAGTAAACATAGATAGAAAATTGGATTGAAAGAGAAGAGCTAGAGTGGGGAAGAAGAAAGAACAGTTAATAGAGAAACACGTTCATTATTTTCATTCATAGCTGCAAAATGTGATAGATCACATACATATACTTTCACCTCAGCTCCTTACTCATGCCTAATATCAGCTCTAACAGACTTATAGTAAAAAGACAATAAGGACCAGCTTAAAACAATTAAAGGACTGAAATACCCTCTCACTTAACTATCTATATTAATCTCACTTAACTAATTTAGCTAACTTGATTAGCTAGTTGTGTTCCTTACAGCGACACTAGAGCAAGATTTCTCATCATTATATAAAAGCAGAAACACGCTAAACTTCTCGCTCTTTTAGGATAATTCTGTTCATCGGTAATTACAAATCAAAAGTATGAAATGGTATCCCATTTTAATTCTTATGGCAGAATCCATCAAAGCCATATGTTTGGTTGGTGGGAATGGACTGGAAATGAAATGACAATTCCTTCACGAATAACTTAAAACATGTTTAGTTAGTCATTTGGAATGACCATTCTATTCCTTTAGTTATTAATTTCCTTCCCAATTATAATGTTATTTTTCATTCCTATCTTAATAGTTAGGTTTACTTCATTCGGTGTTAAGATAGTGTTTGATTACATCTGAATACCTCTTAATAGATGTGTCTCTTATTCGCTCAGAGGCTAAACTTGTTTGGTAATTTTTTTTGCCTCTTAATGCCTCTTAATCGGTAAGAAACAAATATAATTCTAAACCATTTAGAGTTAAGTCTGAATGAAAATTGCCTTTTTTGGACTAAAATAACCTCTTCACAATTACAAATTTCTTTTTGTGTCCCTAATTAAACTCAATAGATCTGTGTGCCGCTCAACACCAGATCTGTGAGTTAGGGTTTGATTTTGGATGCACGGTGGAGAAATTTTTTGAAGGGGAATGGATTGATCGAATGATGAGATAATTAGTGCGAATAGGCTATTCTTTCATTGTCTGTTTTTCGTCGCCTTTGTTATACTCTCTCTTTCTCTCTCTAAAAGTACTCGTAAAGGTTCAATCTTTTGGAAGCACAGGCCTGATGATGTTTGAACATATTCCTCGGCTTAGTAGATCTTGATGTACTTGAATGTGAGTGAAGAAGCTCGTTGCGGTGTGGGTTTGTGTATACCATCCGCATTATAGATGATTTTTGCAGCTTGAGCTAGCTATGTTTTGGTTTTGGGGGATTTCTTGTGCTTGTGCTGGGTTTAGGTAAGAAGGAGGCACCACTGGTCTATATTGTGTTGGAGAAATTTAAGTTCTTTGAGTTTGTCTTGAAGCTTCGATCCAACTGGTAAGGTATGTTTTGAAAGTGATAGGTTACTATTTACGGTGGTTATGGAGAAAGATAAGAGGAAGATAAGAAACTATGTTGTTGAATAGGAAGAGGGAAGGAAAGGTTAAAATGGCAAAATAATGTTATTCAGACATTTTATAAAAATTAATTATCAAATAATATTTTTTCATTCGGATACAATTCTATTCAAATGCTCTACATTATTCAGATATATAAAGTTCAGATCTTTAACATTGAAGTTTATCAAACACAACCTAACGCTCTGTTTCTGAGTTTTAAAATGGACAGAAAAGAAAAGAAATGGACGAAAAATTTAAGTTTTCTTTCCAATTCTTATGTTTATGAGTTTTTTAATAAACAGAAAAAAAAAATGGATAGAAAACTTGACCACTTTTTTTGTCAAAAATTTTCGTCCAAAATTGGCCTGATTTGGACCGAAAAAAATTTAGAATAAGTAATATTTTTATAATTATCATATTATCCTCAACTTTTAATATAATAAATTTTAAATTACAACTTATATCCCTAATTTTAAATTTTTTATAAATTTCACGTTTTATATTCTTTTCTTTTTTATTCAAAACTCAAAGCATAAGCCTCGCTCCTTTTAATCTATCTACCTAGAGGTGAGCATGGTGCGGTTTGGTGCGGTTTGAAGTCCAAACTGCACCCGAAGCCGCTTAAGTGCGGTTTGAAAAATTCAAAATCGCACACGAAATCGCTTGTGATTGGTGTGGTGCGGTTTTAAAAAGTGTGTGATCTTGGTTTTTAATTAGTGCGATTTGGTTCCAAAACCAATTAAAACAACAAAAAGTTTAAGCCTTCAATAAAATTTAACATTGAACTTACATAGAGCAATTAATTTAGTGACAAAGTCGGCAATGAGAATTATATCAAGCATAGAACCAAAGTTTCTTCTGCCAAACATGTCAAATATTTCACCATCAAATCATATAACAGTGAGACACATAAAATAGTTTTAGTTTATAATAAAGGAATGATGCTTTAAAACTAAAACATATGCTATATAAAACAACGGAGACCATATATTCGATAACAAACAAGAAAGTTTATCTAGTTTCCCAAAAATTAACAGTATATACTGGAGACAGAATGAAATTATATATTATATATTACAGGAGGACTTATAGAATATAATCCTAACTATACCTAATTTGAAAAATAATCTATTAGACTATTACTATTATAGTATTGACCTTAACCAATGCATCAAGTGCTCGAACCAACGAATTTGGCCCCTCAGCTATAAGCCCCTCCAATAACGTATCAAACAAATTCAAAATTCCAAAACTCAATTGCTTAATTTTTGACTCTATAACCTCTAACAATCTTCTTTTAATTGGTGAAAAAATGACAATACAAAACTGGGGTTTTCTCTGAGCGTATTCAAGTGAAAAATAACTTTAGAATTTACTAGAGATAATACATACACACACATGATGCGGTTTCGGTTTTATGCGTGCGGTTTTGGCTAGTAATCAAACTGAAATCGTAAATTTGGTTATTCAACCCATCTAAAACCGCCACATACGTCGGAACCGTTGATGCGATTTTAATTTGTGCGGTTAGCAAGTTTTGGTGCGATTTGGGTTGCAATTTGGTTACTTGCCGTATATCTACCTATCTATCTCTATGTCTTCAATAGCTTCGTCTCTTATCATGGCATCCATCACAGGTACATGTCTCTCTTCTTTCCTCTATGTTCTCTCTTTTCTCGCTCTTCTCTGTCCTCTCCCTTCTCTCCTCCATCTCTAAAATTGATCGGATAGTTTTCATTTTCTAGGGTAATTTTGCTTCTCCTGCTGTTCTCTTTCAATTCGGTAAGACATCTAACTTCAGTTTACTTATTTGTCATTTCTTCAATTTGTTCATCCATTTGTACTTGATCAAATCTGATTTTGGTTATATTTGGTGATTTTGGTGCTCAATCAATTTTGATTTTGGTTATATATGCACCACATGTTTGATGTATTGATGCTATGAATATTAGAATAGGGAAAACACAAAAGCCTATTTTGTAAGAGGGAGGATCATATTTTGTAAGAGCTTTTGGTAGTATTTTAATGAACACATCTCACCTTCAATGCAAAATAACAAAGTTTTGAAGCTGCTCATCTACAATCTGCCTTCTTTTAACATGTAAACTTATACCATTATAACCATTCGACCAAGTATGGAATCACCACTTTTATTATCTGTTTCTTTTATCCAGTAGGCCAGTTATTTGGCATGCTGTGTTTATAAGTGACAGAGTATGTGCTATCAAATGGAAATCAGCATTAAAAAATTATACTAAATTAAAAATAAAGAAAAAGGCCTTGGGAATATCCTCATCAAGATGAAGCAAAACCCGTTGATAGTTGAAATTCTCTGCCATGACCATTTTATAGCATATCTGATACTGCACTTGCAGCAAACATTAATATGTAAACAGAAACAAAACATGTACTCCATATATAGTTGAAAGTAAAACAAATCCTTAATGACAAACATCGAATATTGCACTTACAAATACATTA
The DNA here is from genome assembly GCA_020205605.1 of Panax ginseng. NCBI lineage: Eukaryota > Viridiplantae > Streptophyta > Magnoliopsida > Apiales > Araliaceae > Panax > Panax ginseng. The sequence continues at coordinate 137,927,674 of CM035133.1, read as the reverse complement.
GAGGTTGCTAAATCTCTATTCTAATGTTTAAATCAATATTGAAGTAAAGTACAACTATAGAAAGGGTACTGATATGTTTCTTCTGCATATGTTTCCATATATTTAGGCTTTGCTCTTTGCGGGGCCTCCAAAAGCTATCAGGCAACCCATGAGATTATGATTCCTATGATGTTGCTGTAGTTTACGTTTCAAATTTCTCTGCTTTTCCTTAATTTCAGTTGATGATAACTTCTCTGTTGGTATTGAGATAAACATGTCCCTTAATTCCTCTGTAACGTCAAAATCTTCAAGAACCTACAGACATTTTACAAATTATTATAAATGGCATATGCTAATGTACCAGGACACGAAAGAAGTAAAAAAGAGGAGTGCTTTAAAAGCTTCAGCTAATGCAGCCAAATTAACCTTGAAAACTCCATCCACATTTCGACCACCCACAACGAAAGAACATCCTGTATTTTAGCAGCCAAGCGGTATCTCTAACATCTTGCCATAATCACCACCATAATATTTGGCCTGCAAACCAATCGGTAACTACTATTACTTTTGTTCTTAATATGTTAACTTTTGTCATGGTATAATTCTTAGCTCTTGCTGCCTCATCTTTTGTATATGCCCACTACCCATCCGGTGCTTGTTTTCATTTTTAGTGTAGACCTTTAGGCTATGTTTATACTTGGGATAGGACTATCAATCCCAAGTGTCTTGTTTGTTTTTAAATTTAGACTTGAGACTATTAGTCTAGGGATTATAAAATGACTTAATGTCTTTAGATTATTTCCATTTTAATAAATTTAGAAAATTATTTTTGTTCTTAATATTGTTTGAATTTCAAAAGCATTAACTTAGTTTCCAATATTACCCCAAATAATAAATATAACTTTGGTTTTCTTACTATTTTTGCCCAATAAATAACATTCTTTTTTCAATATGACTTAGTGTATTTAAGATACAATCATAATATGTATAATCCCGGAGGAGTAATTATAATTATTATTCCTAAGATTAATAGTTTTGGGATTATAATCTCATGGATTATAATACCGGGATTATAATCTTTGCAAACAAACATAGCCCTAAAGTCCTGAGTAGACTAAGATCTGACTATATATATATATATATATATATATATATATATATATATATATATATAGGCTAGCATACTTCAAATAATTTGACCCGTCAATTAGATTAGAGTTGGGGATTGCATTTGAGATTATTGTTCCATTTTCTTTTCTTTTTTGGGTTGGACATTATTGTTCATATTTTTGAGACATAGTTATTGTAGGTTAAGAGTGGGGGAGGATGAGCATGTGTGATATCTCCAACGAATGGTTTGTTCTCCTGTCTGAGGCATGCATACCTCTTCACAACTTTATAGTTTATCACTACATATCAAGATCTCGGTTCAGCTTTATGGATGCATATGATGACCCTGGACCCTATGGAAGAGGGCGCTATAATGACAACATGGTTCACGTGGTTAACATCACTCAATGGCGCTAAGGGTCTCAGTGGTTTGAAATTAATTGAAAACTGACATTTAACATTGTTGAAGATGATACTTATTACCCAAAGTTTGAGTAGTTCTGCAGACCAGCACTACTTTCCAACCATGTTGAGCATCCATTTGCCCCGCCTCTTGGCAAACAGGAGCATTACCTATGTTGACAGTGGACTGGTCTAGAGATGGTGCACATCCTGCTACAAGCTCAAACATGGAGATGTAATAACCAGCAACTTCAGCTCTAATAACCATTCGTTGAAAATAATTGTTTGTTGGTGCATATTATATTACTTTTTGTTTATTTCTATATATGATTTGTATTGGCTTTAAGGCTCTTTTTTTTCATAAAGGTGTTTATTTGAATTTTAAATGCATAAAAATATATTAAAAAATATTTTTCTAGTGAAGATGTTAAAAGTTCTATTTAATTTTTTTTTTATAAGTTTGTAGACTGGTATATAAAAAAACAAAACAGATCATTTCACATTTTATTAAACAGTTAAAGTAGAATGGTGATTTTATTCTCGACAGAATGAATGAACAAACCAAACACAAAAATTAAATGACCATTACATTCCCATTCTTTTCTTTAAGCCATTCCATTCCTTAAGTCATTCTATTCCATACATGCCAAGGAATGAGAACCAAACATAGTCCTAGTACTTCAGCACACAAACATATATACAAAACCAAGAAGCATATATAGAATAGAAACATAAAAAGGGGGGAAATGGTTACTTATTGTCATGGAATATACATTTCCCAAGAATTTTCTGCACAATAAGCTTCATGAAGATGATAATGGCTCACCAATTTGTATATTTTCAGGAAGCATGATTCCTTCAGAGAAGATGAACCTATTGGATGCACCAAAGATGTTAGCTACTTGAAGCACTGCCATTTGAGATACAGCAGTCATTGGCAAGACTGCGTCGGGGAGGCAAGGGATACATTCAGGAAGATATTCTTTCTTATTAAAAGTAGGAGCATATAATGTTAAAACTGTCTGACAAAATATAAACCTGCAAAAGTGAAAAATTAATTTACAAATGTATCATCTTCGGATTCATATAAAGTTAGTTACATGAGAAACATATAGCAAACTAATTCAAGAAAGTTAGCAAATTAACGTATGGAAGTTGCACTGCCATTTGGGAGTGCATTTTTCTAGTTACTTGTTAACTTCTCTCAATGCCACAAAATTTATGAGCTTTTCTTTTTTCAAATGTAATTTCTATGTAAATGCATTCAACAGGAAAAAGATAAAACAATCCTTCTCTATACAAAAGCGTCCTAATTATTTGCTTAGAAGATCTCGAAAATATACCAAACTATCAAATATCGTTTGATATGATCTAGTTGAAATTCTAATAGCTAAGTTATCCACAAAAAAGAAAGAGAGCGAGAGTTGGAGAGGGAGGAAATGTTGAATCACCATTTACACACTTTATTCCACTTTATTATTCAGTGACATCTGTAGTTGTCGGTGATTATCAAAACCTTGTGAAAGAGAAGAAAAAAGAAGTTGAAAGGTACCTTAGAAGCAAACACCTTAGGAATGGATCAGTTAATACTTGAGCCCAAACAGGATTGAGACCATCTGAAGTTATCAACATTGATCCCCAGTGATCCAATGACGATGAAACCAGGTTTTCAGCCTTGTTACACATATCCTGAAAATGACTTCCCTATTTTAGTCTACTAAACTAAAGCAACTAAATACAAAAGAGCAGGGAGCAGTTTGATTTTTATTCACCATTTCAATATCAGATCCAGAAAATCCAATCAAGAGGAGGAAAGCCTGCAAAGGAGCTGTCAGGAAACTGGTAAATATACTTCCACTTGACTGACGAGTAGAATCTACAGCTCCAGGTATAGGAGGCGAAGAGGTTGGAGATAGAAGCATCGCAATAGGCTCTCCTTTTTCTGCTCCATTTATAGCCTATAGCATGTTTGAAACCAGGGTTAGCAAGATGGTGAAATTTAGCAATTTATTCAATGCACTAGACGTAACTTTTAAAGGTAATCAACTTATCGATTTTACCGATTAGGTTACCTAATAATCAACTTTTTAGGATAAAACAACTGCATATCCCTAATTTTCAATCATGTCAAGAGTTATATACTCTTTACCCAAAGTATAATTAAGCAATTCACCTAGTATATTTATACTCCTTTACATTAAGAAACTAAAGACTGGGTATATAAAATAAGTACAACCTCACCAAAGAGAATATTCTTGTTATGTTAGAAAATTCTAAGTAAGAATATTTTCATGGTTAAATATGAACATGTTTGTGAGTAAAGAATTAGTATTAAGATACTTGCCTTGAAGGATTTACTGCTATCGCTGTCAATAACAAGAAAAAGTGGCCTTCTTGTAAATGGAATGAAGTCACAAGGGTAAATGCAATTTAAACCTGAAAACAAAATTTTTGCAAGACATTAGATATTTTTCATACTATCACCTTCAATTGCAATGTAACTGACTAGATCAGGTTTGAACATAAATGGTGCTTTAGTAATGCCTCCATATACATAAACTGGCAGGGAAGTGAACCCGAAACCATAGTGCATATAACCCACAAACAAAACCACAACTAAGGAAATCCAAACTAAAAAATGTAGTGTTCTAAAAGGCGGCCGCCTAGGCGCTAAACCCCCCGGCGCCTCGCCGGGTCATCAAAAAAGGCTCCAAGAAATTAGGCGGGGCCTAGGAGGGCATCTGGTCCTAGGCGGAAAAGGCGGGCTTAGGCGAAAAGTTTTTTTTTAAAATTTTAATAACTACTCAAACCAGATCTTGATATATTTATTTTTCTAATGATTTACCATATTCATAATGTAGGTTATAGCATATCAAATCACAACGAGAAGTAAACAAGATCAAGTCAAAATGAATAATTTTATTATAGTTGTAATTTTTTGAACTTGTACCAACTTCAAATTATATAAATGATGATACAATTGTAATATTTAGTTTAATTCAATATAATTCTTAAATTTATATTTAGTTTCTTAAGCTTTAATAATGAATTGAATTCTTGAAATTTGAAATTTTATTATTTAATAGCAATCTTATTTATGAATAAAACTAATACGTTAAAGATATGTGTTTGAACTTTAAACAAAGGCCTTTATTATCTTTATTATAGATTATTTTGCTTTATATTATTGTTTTGTTTGGATAAATGTAAGATAAAATATTAAAATTGACTTATAATCAAAAATCCCGCCTAAGGCCCCAGCCGCCCGCCTAGCGCCTTTTAGAACATTGAAAAAATGAAAAACATTCAACTCCTTACTTGTAAGTTATCAAATTTGTATACAACTAGTAGTAGGTGAAAATCTGAAATCACTAAAAGCAGCCCATGTAGAAAGGATGTATACAAAGAAGGAAAAGGAGCACCAAAAAAGAACTCGTCGTACAAAGAAATGCCTAAAAAATGAGCACTAGAAAGTTAGCAATGGGGAAACAAATAAATATGGCCATAAAGGGCAGGGATCATTTGGCAGTTTCACTTGGGTTCTATGAAGATTATCAATAGCCCTCAATGCTTCAGCTCGAGATGAGACTCCATGATGTAAGATTTTTAAAAGGTTTGGAACTCTCTCTCTCACTCACTCTCCTTTTCCCGGTTTGCTTTCGCTCATATCTAGTATCAAATATCAATTTCCTCTCTAGATGGCTCAACTTTCATATCACTTCTATAAAATATTTGATGCTTTTGAACCCGACTTATTTCTGATGCTTTTGAACCAAACTTATCTCTTCTAAACAGGAAGCACCATCATAATTTTCCATCAACGAGACAAACAACTTAATCAAACTGATTCATCCCCAAAAAAGGCTGTGGCCCTATGTTAGCTTCAACAATGAACCGCGTATGAGCATGTTACAAATAGTTTAACCAATAGACTCAAAAAGTAGAGAGATGTTACTCAAGCTGTGAAGGAACACCTTTGAAGGAAAATGTGAGTGTTATTAACCATCAAACAGGAAACTAATCACTGGAAGGGGTTATATTAGGGGGAGACTAAGCCTTCCAAAAGGGTGATGGGATGGAGGAGCTTTTTTTGTCTCGGAATTAGCTTTCCGTATGACAACAATAGAAATTTACTCAAGATCTTATGAAACTGATTGAAACAAATATACACTTTCATCTTCTGCTGTAGTATTATATAGTATGAAAGATCATCAGGATATTTAACAAAATAATAAATGGACCTCCTTCTCAGCTTCTGCAATAAATTCCTGATATGCTTATGTATTCAGAAAAAAGAGAGCACTTAACGTTAATGATTATGTAGTTCAGGAGGCAAATGCAACTATATACAGTTTTTGCCAAGGTATACTTCACTAGCCAAGTAGCTCAAAAGTACTAAAATATCACCTCTTAGCAAATAATCTGATTCGGAGATCATCTATGTCTATACGCCTAAGCATGATGAGTAGAACTCAATGATAAGAAAGATCCCTTCAAGACAAAATTTAAACAAACTGAAAAGAGAAGCATCTAGGTCACTGGAAATATTGTAAATTATTTGGAATTCCCATTAGAGAGGCTCACATTCATTGATCACTTGTGTAATAACACCTGACATATTCTTTTAAGGAAATACGAAATATATAATGAAGAACCAGAGTGGGAAATTAATATGATCAATGACATGTAAGCAAAAGGAAAAGTAATTAATAGATCCAACGCTATCTATAGTAGATTTGTCAATGAGTTGTAAAAATACCTCCATTCTCACGAGCACCAATATGCAAGCCAGTACGGTCTCTTAACCAATCTCTTTTACTTTGCTCAGATGAAGGGTTAGAGCAGCCGGTTAGAGAATTAGAAGTGGCTTCAGAGTGCATGGAACGAGACTCAAAGTTCTTTAGGTTGTTTTGAGCATTGCTAGTAGAAGTTGCAGAACGGGATGGAGATGACAGTCTATGTCCACTACTTCCTGAAGCAAGTAAAAAGTAACCTGCATTACTTCAGAATTAAGGCAAAGTAAATTAGAAGTGGCAGGCTGAGTCGAAAGAAGCTGTGGAACCTGAAGCAGAAAGATATATTAAAAGAACTCCATCAGGAGGGAGCTCCTCACATACAGTTGCCAGGACCTGTCAATGGAAGCAAAGAAAAGTTGTCAATAACAGTATTCTTATGGATTTCTTCCAACACGCTGTTTCAAGAATTGAGATATCTCATGGTACTTTTCCTATAAGTCTGATTGCACTACTTATGCACGAGTTCCAAGGAAGATTGGGGGCGGGGCGAGGTCATGATACTGGGGTCTGATGGCATATATAATCAAATTTCGATTTGCAATTACAGTTATATTCTAATGCAATCAGCATTCAAATTGAGTGGGTTCTCAACTGATTTGAAATCCAGCCCCAAAAATTAGCTTTACGGTCATTACAGTTCTAAATAAACCCTACAGAATTGGCTGTTTGATTGATAATTCAATTTTTATCATAAGCACAAACGCCCAAATGCCAAGATTGGAGTTGAGGGGCCCAAATTTAAAGTGTGAATTGCAACTCCACCCCTAATTCTACATGCCAATAAGGTCCTCAAGGTAAACCGTGCATACAGATATTTTTCTAGTACTAGCTCAAGGACAGATACTCACTGCTATGAAATGTGTAACAGATGGACGATATAGGATGGCTTTGCGTGGATTAGGTGGCAAAGTAGGATCAGCTATATCTTGCGAGTAGGTTATACGACTGGGCCCTGGGGCTCCATTTTGACCGATGCCAGCACCAGTTCCACTAGCAGGAGCTCCACTTGACTGGTAAAATGAGCCACTGGGTTCCCACTCCAGACATTGAAGCATTCTGAAAGTATCAAGCGTGAGCTCTGAAAACTTGATCTGACCATAAAATCAACAAAGAAAATGTTAAAATATCAGCATTAGTGCAGTAAGTCTAGCACATCAGATCAAGTCATCCATACATTCCGGATATAAAATGTATATATTAAATTTCATTTGCTGCCACCAAATCTAACAAACAACTAAACAGACAAAACAAAAGGTAATAAGCCTCAATTAGCAACAGAAACAAGATATGAACCTCGTTAGGATGGTAGCTGCATAGGAGTGCATCTCTTAATTTGAGCTTTCGCTTGGCATCAGCAACATGTGGTAGACAATCCGGATGAAGATCCAGTACGAGACTATATCTCAAAGGCCTGATATTCATAAAAGCTGTGTCAGCTTTTAGAAATTTAACTATTTCCTGGACGACCAGCTTCCATTCTTTAAAGTCAGTTTCCTGGAAACAAGATCATCTTAAGGTTATTCCATCTATCAACAAAGGAAACTCTTATCAAATATTTTCTCTCCTCAATTATATTTTTCAATACATAAAGATGGGTAAATCTGAATCTCATTGAAATATAAAAATGGGTCCATTATTACAGCAACTGTATAATGTCATCAGACAATTAGAGGAGGATTGTGTTTATTCAAATCTACGGTGACGTGAATGTGATTGTTTCAAAACTAAGGATAATTTTTTTTTAATATATTATGACGATTTCAAGATCAATAATATGACCTACTAAAAAATAAGCTCCATGATATATATTAATATATGTGCACAATATATATCTGAAATGTAGGAAGTCTGCTTGCCCTGAGCATCCAAATGCACTCTTACAATGTGCATCTAAGATTTCCATGTTACAAGTATTCTTTCATGTTTCAGTAAAGTTTCGTATGACTGATTAGTATGAATACTTAATCAAGAGTTAGGTTACTATGAAAAGTAAAAAGTCTAATTACTGTCTCACAAGATATAAAAGTAACATCACTTTGTAAACCTAACTGGTCCTCATCAAACTTATGGAAAAGACTCCTAGTAGTATGGCTAGCCTTAAAGCACCACACTGAACAAGATTGAGTAATTTAATTTTCACAGGACATGGCACACCAAATGATGCCATATCCAGATATTACAACCACTAATGATTAAAGGTCCTTTATCCCCTTAGTTCAGTCCACAGTGAAGACCATCAAGCCAATTGATTATAATGGGACACAGCTAAGCCAAAATACAGAAGGTAGTCAACACAATATATTTTTAGAAAAAGATTAACAATAAATGACCTGAAAAGTCCTTTTGCACTCATCAAGCAACATTTTGAGTTGATTAACCAACTGAAAGACCATTTCTCGTCGGCTCAACACCAAACACACCGTCAAAAATCTAGCAAGAAATCTCAATTGCTTGATTGCAAGATTGAGATCCTGAGAAAATCCGTCCTTGAAATACTCCCTAGTCAACACTGCTTCATAGAATATATATGACTCCGACAAATAACTACGGTCACTCGTCCTCATATACTGCCCGAAGTATAGCTGCCCAATTCGTGATGCAATATCCCCAATCTCCCATCTCTTAAGCCCTGCTTCCACCAGCTTCTGCCGATTTTCTTGTTGAAACTTCCACAATTGTGTATACACCTTGAATACCTTACAAAAGTATGTATCATACCTAAAACATCACCACAAACATGTATTTCAGGAATATCATTAACAAACAGACTGACACAATTTGTCAAAAAAAACAAGGAAAGAAACCAAGTAAAACCAAATATTCTCTTTATGGAGTTAGATTGTCAAGAATATTTGTAAAAAGGAAGAAAGTTGGATCGAACTTTCAATCGGTTCACTTTTTATATAAAAAAGGATACACATCCAAAGTTCCAATCTATAGAAACAGTCCAAATATCAAGGTAAAATTGGACTAGTCATACAAACTTGCCCAGAAAAAAAAAATCACTGAATTCCCGATTCAAAATTTCATATAGTTTAGCTATTAGCAGATGGATTCAAGCAATTGCCTAAAGATAAGGAAAATGTACTAGATTATTCAATTACTCATCATCAGTTCTCTTCTGATATCTACAGATACATCAAAAACTTAATTAATGTAATAAAACGGCCATTACAACTTAATTAAGGTGCATTTATCAATTTAAGAATGAAACAACAGCTTATATAATTCAAAAATACATCTCATTACTTTTATTCTCTTACACTTTCTAAGCAACCAAAAACGGTCCCAAAAAAATGTTTATGCTAATCCTATTACACTTACAAACCAACTTCCCTATCAAAATTGCATATTTATTGGGAAAAAAATTATAACTTAATTACTATAAAACAAATCAAACTGATATATACATGCATAAATACACAGAAAAAATAAATAGGGTAGGACCTGTTGCGTTCGTAATAGGGCAAATCCCTAATTTTGGAGAACTTCTTGTCGGCTTTAGCGACGAGAGACCAATACACTTCGCTCACTGGAATGTTGTTCTGTGATTGTGATGCCGACATTTTTCCGAATCTTCCTGCTCACAACCGGACAATCGGACTGCACTTTATTTGATTATCATCATATTAATAATCAAAAATATAACCTAATTTGATCGAATTTTTGTAACAAGTGATCTTCGTTCGGAGAGAGGTGGTGTCAGTCAGTCAGTGGCGTCGTAAAGCTTTAACCAATTTTTACTGGGAGTTTCGTCTTCCAGGGAATGTATTGTGACAGTGAATTAGAAAAATTGATACCCCCTAGCTCCCAAAAAAATACTCCCAATTTTTTCTTTATTTTTCGTTTATATATTTTAATTAAAAAATTAGTGACTTTAATTTTTTTAATATTATTTTTAACATTAAATATTAATTTTTTTTGTCTTTAAAATGAATTTTACATTTCTTAAATTTTCATATTATTTCTAAAAACAAAATACTAATTTATTTATCTTTCATGTTTTAAACGAGTGCTAAAGTAAAATATCTTCTTTGTTTTAAATTACAAAATCATTATTAATTTTAAAAATTAATTTGAGACATTTTTAAATATAAAATTAAAATAATTTATTAAGAAATTGAAACAATAAATCTTTTTATGAATATTAATTTTATATAATTTATAATATTTATTATTATATTAACTAAAATTAAAACAACTCACATCGGTGTTGAATTTAAAAATATCTTGAGTGGATGAATTTCAAAAAATTTAAAAATTATGATTTCATATTTTCAAGCGGTAGGAAGTATTAATCATGTATAGTTTATAATTTATGTATGTTGTTCTTAAACATAGCCAGCGCATGTGTTGATTCTAACTATTTTGAGGGAGATTCAAAATTGTAATCTTGTACAATAAAAGAAGAAATTTTATTGATAGTGTCGACGCCGGGATTTAGGAAAAAATATATATTCATATAAATATATATATATATATATATATATATATATATATATATATATGTACTAGCCATAATATTCGTGCCTCCGATACTATATATGAATGAGAGGAGATTATTGCCGTTGGAGAATGAAGGAGACAGAGGATGAGTTTGGGAGGAAAAAGAACGGAGAAGGATTTAAGAGTAAGAGAGTAATTTTTTCTCGTTTGAAGTTAAAGAGAATATAATGGACGGTGAGATTTATCCTAAACTTTGGACAATTCTGATCGTTTATTAGAATGAGCAGAAAATTCAAAATCAGTTGTCTTTGTTAATTAGATATGTGTTATGTTGTTTGCTTTACTTATTCCCTTTTATTGTTGCTTTTCCTTTATTATTTATCCTTTGTATTACGACTTATTTATTTTATTAAAGGGTGAATTTTAGAAAGAGGCCGACAGACGACTTGAAAATATTAATTTTAATAATTGGGCCGATTGTCAAAGTCACCAATTGGTATATATTTACAATGGATGTACTAACATATCTGGATTTGAAAGATTTTCAAAATGTTGCTCAATATATGACTCTATAAGATTAGACTGGTTTTGAAACCCGAGAATCGAGGAATTCGGGGGCTTGATTAAGCGGGGGAAGGTGTTAGGCACCCCCGACTTCCGTGAAAAACACGGTTACAGATTCTTGTTAATTTTTCTAAGCATAAAGTGTGTGTGTGTGTGTGTGTGTGTGCACTTTTGATTATATTAGTTGTTTTGACTTTAATTTGCGTATATGAATGGCTTTTGCTTTTGAAAGTAATGTTGTACCTTTTTGGACCTATGCACGAAAGATTTAATTTATTGAAAAATTCAATTTTAAACAAAGTGTATTGAAGTGATGTTTTAAAAAACAAGATTTTCAAATCCTTCGTCAAATAGGAATTATGGTCCTTTGATACTTACACTTATTAACCTAGATTGATCTAGTCTCGCGTTGCTATGCTATTTTTGTGACGCCCCCAAAATAGGTCAAATCCATCCAACCTATTCTGAGTCGCCAAATACATGGTACAGAAAATAACTACAACTTTATTACTACAATTGTCGTGCAAAATACAACAACACATATGTTGTGAGTTTTGATACAAATATATACCAACTGTGACTCTCATCCCAACCTTGGATAGCACGTCACAATGACACCTTACATAAAGGTACAGTCAATAACTGTTTTAGAAATTAAAATCGTTGGGAAGTGCTCAAGGAAACCTTCGTACATGGGAGGCCATGTGTCTAGGTTATGATAGATATCATATGCCCACAGAATTATCCATGGTTGACCCAATAGACCCCAAAGAAAAACGAGAAGATTACTATCATGTTCTTTCCAATGGCGAGTCTTCTCTTGACATATAACTATCTCCACTGTCTGCAATTGAAAATTATATTTCAACCAAACTCCAAGAGTATATAGGTAGTGCTCGTAGATATACTCAGCAAGTGGATGTGCATAACCCTGTCTTATGATAACACGAGGTTATATGTCATTAGACATCTTGTATGATAGTGGCAAAACACTCTTCCAACGTTGGGTTCACCTCACCCTATTGTTGTTCACCAAAATACGACACACACATCTTAGGTCTTCAATACAATTATATATTGTATGTCATGCCGTTTTATAATGTGTGGAGAAACTTTGACAGTCTCGGACCATCACATTATTCCCCTGTTATCCCTGCTCGACCCAGCTACACACTTATTACCTGAAAGGAATTGTGAAACAAAAGGGTGAGCACAACTAGTTCAGTAAAGAATATCATGACTAAAGATAATTAAATTATCAATAGCCTTCATCAGTAATAAATCAGAGATTTAGAACATATGGTAGATGATAAAACTTTTCAACCATAGTTGCAGCGGAACGAGCAATCCATTAGAAGAGTCAAATAGGTCATAAGGTCTATTATCTTCTCCATGTTAAAAGTTCACCAACAATGTTTTATCTCTGTAACATCAATCAACAGTTTATGTCCCCAATCACGTGTATAACTCATAATCATAATTGTAGTTCTAAATTCTTCTTCTCATCTAAGACGAAGATAATTTTCATCACATGTCTTTACCTGAAACATCAAAGATCATGGTTATACCAAATCACAGTTCTTGTTCATAATCATACTAATAAATTCATCTTTACACTACGGGCCAAAGATATTCATTAACAGTTCATCTTTGCACTACAAGCCAAAGATATTTAACAACAGGTCATCTTTGCACTACATGTGAGACCCCAAATTTTATGAATAAAGATTTAAAATTTTCAAAATATATTTTTTTTTTAATATTATGGTGTGGATTTGATATAATGTTATAGTTGTGGGTAATATTTATAAATTTTGCAAGGTATGCAAGTTGTTATATAATATTCAATTGGTCGGGGAATATTCGTTTTAAACAGAGAATATTCATACGATGGCACAATCATTAATGGACCCCACAACGAAATTATTGTCGGAATGAGAAAACGACAAAAATATTTTTACGAAAATAACGGCGGAAGTTTTACCGTTAATCATTGAAACACCCTTGTTTAAAAGTATGCAATGAATATCGCGTGGTTGCATAGTAGCAGACACGGTATTGATTATTGATGCTTACGTGAGAAGTCACTCGCTTTTGTTCAATTATTGCTAAAATAATTGTTGATAGTATCTCACGTTATTTGATTCAATTATTATCGATATTTTATATATTATTAAATCAATAATTGAGATAACAAAGTTGTTAATATTATTATTTGCAATATTAACGATGTGTCAGTAAGTTCTCGCCAAAGAGAGGTTTGGTCACCTAATTGCTTGGCCAATAGGGAGAAATCCTTATTTGAAAGCCTCCTCTTTCCTAGGAACGACCTGGTCGATTAATATTGTGAATTATAATAATGATGATAAATGTTGTTAAATATATTGAGGTGTCTTTTTATGAAGTCACGGAAGTTTATATATATATATATAAATTTTGTTTTATTAGAATTATTAATGTAATAAAAGCAGTAAAATATTTTTATATAAAATAGAATACTTTAATAAAGTTATTTGTTTTATTAGACAATAATTAGAATATAATATATTTTATTATGCATAGTATTTGCATAAGATTCAGATAGTATTTGCATAATAAAATCTTTTTATATAAAATAGAATACTTTTATAAAGTTATTCGTTTTATTAGATTATAAATAGAATATATTATATTTTATTTAAAAGATTTTGTTTTATTAGAATATTTTATTAATACTACATAGTAAATCAATATGGACCCTTCGTTTAAAAGTAAATCAAACTGGACCGTTCATGAATTAGTTACTATTCAGTCCATTCTCCTATAAATAGGAGCTCATTCCTTCATTATTTCTTACTTAATTCACTTTGAAACTCTAGAGAGAAACTATAAAGAAAGAAAGAAGAAAAGTATTCGCTACTTCACTACTCCTATATCCGGTTTTTCTAAGGTAAGGGATATTATTTGTTGTACTCGTAAGGGGTATTATTTCTTTCATATTCATGAAGAGAACTTACGTTATTCCATTTTTATTATTATGTTGGAATAACTCACATACATCAAGATACCGCATACATGGTGAAATTCTTACGTTATTCCATTCTTTATTATTATGTGGAATAACCTCTATATCGCAAGTACCGCATACATGGTGAAATTCTTATATTATTCCATTCTTTATTATTCATTTAATATCCACGTCTCGTGCGTTTATGCATGACTGGTTCCATTATTTATTATACGTTGGAATAACTCGTCTGCAAGGCCTCATCGCATGCATGGTGAATTTCGTTGTTATTCCATTCTTTATTATTATTCGAGAATATCCTCGTCTGCATGCGTTTACACATGACCTAGTTCTATTATTTATTATTCTCATTGAATATCCCGCTTTGCAAGGACACGCATTTGACCAGTTCCATTCTTTATTATTATCATTGGGAATAACTCATGCATGCGATCTATCGCATGCATGGTGAATTCTTCTGTTATTTCATTTTTTATTATTCTGTTGGAATAACCTGTCTATGTGGATTACCACATGCATGGTGAATGATCCTTCGTATTCATATGAATAGTATTTTTATTCAAAAAGGGGTTTCTGCTATGGGAAGTTTCGTAATTTTTCTGATCCTCAAAAATTCTGGAAAAATTTGAAATTATAATTTGATGAGTTTTCTAGATTGTGTCCAAAAATGGCGATTTTTGGATGTATATATTAAGAGTTATGGATTTTATAGGAAAAGACTATTTTAAAAGTAAACCCTTATAATTCTTTGTGGTTAACTCCAAAATTAGTGAAATTTTTATTGGGAGTACATGTATATAACAGGAGTATATCCAGTAAATTTCGGAATTTTTGGACAAAAGTACAATTTATGATAAATGTCTAAATATTCAGCAGTTTTAGCCATATGAAAAATAGTAAATGAATTTTAAAAATTCTGAGAAAAATATATGTTCAATATGGGACTATATTCTGCTAAATCCCAGAGAAAAAATATTTTTGGGACTGATTTGGTATTTTTCATGAAAATGAACTAGTTATGAGTAAATGAATTAAATATGTTATGTGAAGTAACAAAATTGAAAAATAGGATTTTATAGCTTGGGAATCCTATATAGGGTATATGCAGATTTTTACGAGGGATTTGATCATTGGTGATGAAATCTTATGAATATGACATTTTTGAATGATTAAATGCATTATTTGGTAAAGTGTAAATAATTGAAATAAATTTTTTATAAGTTTAAGAAGTGATTAAAATATTGTTATAATATTAATAATATTAGATTATGAGTTTATTAATTGATTGACAATATTTGGATAAATTTAAAGGCTTTAATATTTTTCCTTGTTTTCGTTTGATTAATTCTTATATCATTATCATCATCCTCATGCTTATATTGTGATGAAAGTCATCTTTGGCTTACGTGCATAGATGGACTTGGTATGATTATGACCAGGTATCATTCGGTATAATCATGACCTGTAATGTTATAAATGATGTGGTAAATGTCCTCAGTGGCCTGTAGTGCATTGATGAATAATTTTTGGTAAGATTATGACCAAGGATTATTCTGTATAGTCATGACCATTGATGATTTAATGAATATTCTTGGCCCGTAGTGCAGGGATGACTCGATGATGTGGTTTATTTATTAAGCTGAGTCTCAACGATAAAAATTAATGAGAACATTTTTAAATTATAGAAGATAGTAGATATCACGCTTTACTTGACTCTTCTAATGGATTGCTTATTCCGCTGCAGTTAAACTTGATGTCTATTGTATTTTATCAGTTTAACATTGTTGAAGACTAAGTATAATTTATTCTGTATTATCTTAGTCATAATATTTCTTACTGGGCTAGTTGAGCTCACCCTTTCTTTCACTTGTTCTCTTCGGAAATGAGAACATATGAGAGACTAATCGGGGAGCGAGATAACTCATCCGGATGATAAGATTAGTAGTCCTCACTATTCTGTTAAATAGTGTGATAATAAATGTAATGAGGACTCCATTGAGTATGGATATTGTCTAGATAATATTCTTATTAAAACTCTCAATTTATGTTTTGTCGTATTTTACACGACTGTTGTATAATTAATTTGTATTTGTATTCAGTACCTTGTATCTGGCGACTCAAGATGGGTGATGTATACCTATTTTTGGGGCGTCACAGTTGATATTTTTACAATGAATGTGGGATATATGAATATATAAGGAGGAGGAATATTTTTGCTACAATTAACGTTTAAAACATGTTAAACATGTTGGTGGACCCCATTTCTTGACTGAAATTGGTTTATAGCCTGTAAAATCGCCCGTTTGTGGATTTCGGTCAACTTCTGCTTGGAATTTGGAAAAACTTAAACTTACAAAGTTGTAGATAATGGAATTTCCTATGGAAAGGACACGTGGTTTGAATTTTTCTGATAAAAGGGATATTTATTATGAATTATTGAAGTTCTGTAGTTCTGAAATAATTGATTTTTGAAAGTTTTAATTATTTTTAATAACAAAATTTTTTTTGTTTTTGTCATTATTTGGTATTTGAATTCAGATGGTCAAGTTAGGCTAAGGAAAATTTTATAAATATATTAATATTTTATTAAATTTTCGCTTGTGTTCTAAGCATTTTCCTATAAATAAGGTGCTTGGGTTAGAATTGAAAATCACACCGTAAATCAAGTTTTCTCTCTATATTATCGAGCGTATTCTTGTTAGTATTTTGATACTTTGAGTATTGCTATACTGGTGCAAGTTACTTCAAAGACTATATCGGTATTCCAAATTAAGAAATCGCTCTTTTCAAGGTAAGTGGATGTTATTTTTTTAAAAATGATATTATTTCTTCTAATATCATTATCTTAGGAATATTGGTAAGATTTTTCTTGTAAAATTCTTGTCTTTTAGTGTCGGGGTTACTATTCACGTATACGGTACTATTCACGAATATGGCACTATTCACAGAAAAATTAAATTTTTATTTTTTTGTCCAAAATATCTATTATGGATACTAGCTTTGATTGTATCCATGTTTTGATCATTCTTGAATTTTGCTCCACTATGATTATTTATGAAGTATTTTTGAACTCGAATTGTTTAAAGTACGAATCCTTAATATTTGTTCTTTTGTGTTTCTTCGGATTCGCTTTTCTTTAAAATATTTTTCATCATCCCCAAATTCCTAAATGATGATTTTACTGAATATCTTTAGCCTGTAGTGCAAAGATTAATGATTTTTTGATGAATATCTTTGGCCCGTAGTGTAAAGATGAACAGGTGTTGAGATGAACATGACCAACTGATGAATATCTTTGGCATGTAGTGCAAAGATGAATATTTGATTCAAGATGAATATTGATTGATGTTACAGGGATAAAATAATGATGATGGACTTTTAAATTCATAGATTATAGTAGATTTCATTCTCTACATAACTCTTCTATGAATTATTATTTTCCGCTGCGAATATTGATCTGAAACTTGTTGTCTATTGTATTTTATCAGATTTTTCCCTGTTGAAGACTAACGATAATTTATTCTATATTATCTTAGTTATAATATTCTTTACTGGGCTAGTTGAGCTCACCCTTTTCCTTTTTGTTCCATTTTTCTTCTCAGGAGGCGAGAATGTAGCGAGTTCTAGTCGGGGTGTGGAATGATGATTCTAGAAAATTATTTTAGTAGTCCTCACCATTTTTGTACAATAATGTACCAATAATTGTAATGAGGACTTATTTGGGCGTGAATATTGTCTAGAAGGCAATATTTGTATTTAAACTCATAGTTTTATGTTGTATTAATAAAGTTGTAGTTGTTTCTGTACCATATTTTTGACGACTCAAAATGGGTGATGTATACCTATTTTGGGGGCGTCACATATGATCCCTGGCTGAGATGTGAGATAAGAACTAGGAGGGAAGAGACGGGGAATTCTTTCGCTAGTATGAGCTACTTAAGTTTATTTAATATTTAATTGGTCGGTCAGAGTATGAGAATAATATGTGATATGTTAATTAACCCTTGTTTTGTGGCAGTATTTGAAAATGACATCCGAGAATGTTGAGAATATCAATGTAGCACAGGAGACCGTTGAGTCTCCACAGATCAATAATCAGGATAATGTGCATCTGGAAGGCGACAATCTTCATGCAAACAACAACATTAATCAAATGATGAACGATGGAATGTTCAGAGGCTTTATGAAATTCATGCAACATCGTGCGTGATGGCTCTCGCCCAAAATGCGGTGGAAACACCGGCAACTCTCTGGACGGTCCACCATTAAGCGATTCAAGGAACTGGGACCACCGGAGTTTTTTGAGAGCCAAAACCACTTAAGGTGGAGACGTGGATAAAGCGGATCGCAAGATATTTGATGTCTTGGGATGCTCGAGGAGCAAAAGGTTCCTTTTCCACCTTTATGTCATGGCGGTGAGGCGATTCATTGGTGGGAATCAGTAAAGCGTGACTCTCAACCGCGCCAGACTTTGAAGATGACTTGGGAGAAGTTCCAAGAATTGTTCAACGATAAGTACTTTCCCGAAAGAATTCGTCACATTAAAGAGGTAGAGTTCATCAAGCTGGAGCAAAACAACATGACCGTGTCGCAGTACGAAGCCATGTTTGCCGAGTTGCCCCGGTTTGCGTCCCATTTGGTTGATAATGAGGAGAGAATGACGCGAATGTTTCTAAGAGGTTTGAAACCTGAGATATGTCAATATCTTATCTCTCATAAACTTTGTTTATATTCAGATGTTGTGAATAGGGATCAGTTATTGGAGCGCGATAATGAGTCAGCACAACCAAAAGGCAATGACCAACAACACGATAATAATCGTACCGGTGACAACAACCATTGGAACAATGATAACCATCGTGGGGGAAATTATCATGCCAAGAATGGTAACCACTTCGGTGGTAATCATTGTCAAGATAATAGAAGTGGAAATTTCAAGAAGAGAAGGTTCAATAATGATGGAAAGACAACAGCACCAGCACCTATTTCAAAGGAAGAAGAATGACCACCGGTCGTATGTTTCAAATGCGGATAGGAGGGACACATCTGTCCAAACTGTACGCAGCAATCCAAAGCGTGTTTCAATTGCGGAAGAGAAGGTCACCTAGCTCGATTTTGTCATGTAGTGAAGTCAAGTCCAACTGGGACGGTGGCACCAAAGAGAGACGGATGACAAAACAAAGTCGGTGGTTTCACGAAGAGCATTTTTTGTGACTTCTCAAAATGCGAGTAACCCAAACGAAGGTAGCACGGGTTAGTTAATTATAAATTTTTGCGAAGTCTATACCTTATTAGATACCGGTTCTACCCATTATTTTATCTCTCTTGCTTGCGTTCAATGTTTAAATTTGACCCCTGAGAAGTTAGACTTTGACTTATTGGTTGAAACTTCGTTAGCAAAAACCTTCGTTACTTCCACTGTTTATAAATCTTATTTGATTCAAATCGACACTTTCACGTTACCTGTCGATCTTATCTCTTTGAAAATACTTGCCTTTGATGCGATTTTAGGAATCAATTGGTTAACTACTCATCATGCTTTTCGTAAGGTTGTTAGCTTTCATATTCATAACCAACCTATTATACGAATTCAACCAACCAAACCACTAAAGTTAATTACTGTTATATCAAGCCATAAGTAAAGAGCCCCGATCCTTTCGTTGTTGACTTCCTTGTGTGTAATGCACCGAAGCCAGACTTTCTGTAGGCGACGTCGTGAATGAAGATGGCAAGTTGATAGGTATCGATGTGACGTACTATCCAAGTCTTGGATGAGAGTCACAGTTTTGAATGATATTTCTATTGTTAATAAATTTCCTGATGTATTCTTGAAGACTTCTTAGCCTACCCCTAGAGCGTGAAATCGAATTTTGTATTGACCCCAGTAGAAAACCCATTTCGAGCTGTTGAAGATTATGACTATACCATTCAATATCATTATAGAAGAGCGAACGTGGTAGCTGACGCGTTGAGTAGAAGATCGTATGTGTTTACGAGTGCGATGTTGTTAACAAAAAAAATCCATTTCGTATAACTTAAAAATGATGAAGATAGAGTTAAAGACTCTAGGGACCCACGTGAAGATAACGAATATACGAGTAGAGTCGACTTTAATCGATAAAGTTAAAGCCACTCAAACTACACACCCAGGGTTGATAAATGTGAAGCAGAAGGTTCAAGAAGGCGTTATCTCAACCCTCGATTTAATTGGCCCAGTTGAAATCCTCGATCGAGTAGGAACTGTGGCCTATTGACTCGTTTTACCGCGAAGTATGTCGCGTGTTCATAATATTTTTCACGTATATGTGGATGACTCGAACCACATTATTGAATTAGAACTAGACGAGAAAGCAGAAGATTTAACGTATGAGGAGATACGTGTTAAAATCTTGGATAAGAAGGATCGTATTCAACACTCAAAGGTTATACCTCAAGAGTTAGAATCTGAAATGAAGTCAAGGTATCCTCATCTCTTTGGCATACCAGGTACGTACGTAAATTTCGAGGGCGAAATTCCATAAGGAGGGGAGATTGTGAGACCCCAAATTTTATGAATAAAGATTTAAATATCTCAAAATATTTATTTTTTAATATTATGGTGTGGATTTGATATAATGTTATAGTTGTTGGTAATATTTATAAATTTTGCAAGGTATGCAAGTTTTTATATAATATTCGATTGGTCGGGAAATATTCGTTTTAAACAGGGAATATTCGTACGACGACACAATCATTGGTGGACCTCACAACGGAATTATTGTCAGATTGAGAAAACGACAAAAATATTTTTATGAAAATAACGACGGAAGTTTTACCGTTAACTCGTTGAAACACGGTGTTAAAATACGATGAATGGCGTGGTTGCATAGTAGCAATACGGTATTGATTATTGATGCTTACGTGAGAAGTCACTCAGTTTTGTTCAATTATTGCTACAGTAATTGTTGCATAGTATCTCACGTTATTTGATTCAATTATTGTCGATATTTTATATATTATTAAATCAATAATTGAGATAACAAAGTTGTTAATATTATTATTTGTAATATTAATGATGTCTAGAAGTTCTGACAAGGAGAGATTTGGTCACCTAATTGTGCGCCAATAGGGAGAAATCCTTATTGGAAAGCCCCTCTTTCCTGGGAACGACTTGGTGGATTAATATTGTGAATTCTAATAATGATGATAAATGTTGTTAAATATATTGAGGTGTCTTTTTATGAAGTCACGAAAGTTTATATATATATATAAATTATATATATATATATATATATATATATATACCTATTTTGCGTGCGTCACATATGATCCCTGGCTAAGATGTGAGATAAGAACTAGGAGGGGAGAGACGAGGAATTCTTTCGCTAGTATGAGCTACTTAAGTTTATTTGATATTTAATTGGTCGGTCAGAGTATGGGAATAATATGTGATATGTTAATTAACCCTTGTTTTGTGGTAGTATTTGAAAATGACATCCGAGAATGTTGAGAATATCAATGGAGCACAGGAGACCGTTGAGTCTCCACAGATCAATAATCAGGATAATGTGCATTAGGAAGGCGACGATCCTCATGCAAACAACAACACTGATCAAATGATGAACGATGAAATGTTCAGAGGCTTTATGTAATTCATGCAACATCAGGAAAAAGTGGCTCCTGTCCAAAATGCAGGTGGAAACACCGCGGCAACTCTGATGGCCACCGCTAAGCGATTCAAGGACACAGGACCACCGGAGTTTTTTGGAGAGCCAAAATCACTTAAGGTGGAGACGTGGATAAAGCAGATCTGCAAGATATTTGATGTTTTGGGATGTTCCGAGGAGCAAAAGGTTTCCTTTTCGACCTTCATGTTGCGAGCAGAGGCAGATTACTGGTGGGAATCTGTAAAGCGTACTCAACCTGCCGCACTGAAGATGACTTGGGAGAAGTTCCAAGAATTGTTCAACGACAAGTACTTTCCTGAAAGTATTCGTCACATTAAAGAGGTAGAGTTCATCAAGCTGGAGCAAAACAACATGACCGTGTCGCAATACGAAGCCAAGTTTTTACCGAGTTGTCCCGGTTTGCGTCCCATTTGGTTGATAATGAGGAGAGAATTACGCGAATGTTTCTAAGAGTTTTGAAACCTGAGATACGTCAATATCTTATCTCTCATAAACTTTGTTTATATTCAGATGTTGTGAATAGGGCTCAGTTATTAGAGCACGATAAAGAGTCAGCACAACCAAAAGGCAACGACCAACAACACGATAATAATCGTACCGGTGACAACGACCATCGGAACAATGATAACCATCGTGGGGAAAATTATCATGCCAAGAATGGTAACCACTTCGATGGTAATCATGGCCAAGATAATAAAAGTGGAAATTTCAAGAAGAGAAGGTTCAATAATGATGGAAAGACAGCAGCACCAGCACCCATTTCAAAGGAAGAAGAACGACCACCGATCGTATGTTTCAAATGCGGACAGGAGGGACACATCTGTCCAAACTGTACGCAACAATCCAAAGCGTGTTTCAATTGCGGAAGAGAAGGTCACCTAGCTCGAATTTATCATGTAGTGAAGTCAAGTCCAACTGGGACGGTGGCACCAAAGGAGAATACGGACAAAACAAAGTCGGTGGTTTCACGAAGAGCATTTTTTGTGACTTCTCAAAATGCGAGTAACCCAAACGAAGGTAGCACGGGTTAGTTAATTATAAATTTTTGCGAAGTCTATACTTTATTAGATACCGGTTCTACCTATTATTTTATCTCTCTTGCTTGCATTCAACGTTTAAATTTGACCCCTGAGAAGTTAGACTTTGACTTATTGGTTGAAACTTCGTTAGTAGAAATCTGCATATACCTTATATAGGATTCTCAAGCCATAAAATCCTATTTTCCAATTTTCTTACTTCACATAACATATTTAATTCATTTATTCATAACTAGTTTATTTTCATGAAAAATACCAAATCAGTTCCAAAAAATTTTCTTTTTTCAGGGATTTAGCAGAATATTGTCCCATATTGAACATATATTTTTCTCGAAATTTTTAAAATTCATTTACTATTTTTCATATGGCCAAAACTGCCGAATATTTAGACATTTATCATAAATTGTACGTTTGCCCAAAAATTCCGAAATTTACAGAGTATACTTCTGTGATATACATGTACTCCCAATAAAAATTTCACTAATTTTGGAGTTAACCATAAGGAGTTATAAGGGTTTACTTTTAAAATAGTCTTTTCCCATAAAATTCATAACTCATAATCTATACATCCAAAAATTACCATTTTTGGACACAATCTAGAAAACTCATCAAATTATCATTTCAAATTTTTTCAGAATTTTTGAGGGTCAGAAAAATTACGAAACTGAAAAACATAATAACCTTTACAATCCCTTACCTCAAAAGAGCAGTATTTCTAACTGGAATATCGGATGTAAAGCCGAAGGAAACTTGCACTGAATAACAACTCCCAAAGTATCTAAATACTCACAAAAATACGCTCGATAATATAGAGAGAGAAAACTTATGTTTCTGGTATGATTTTCAATTCTAACTTAAATGCCTATTTATAGGAAAATGATAGAATGCCAAAGGAGACTAAATTAATTAAATAATAATATAATTTTTATACGCATGCATTCTTTGAATAAAACTCAGCCACCACAAGTGGGGCCCACCAGAAATCAGCTATCTTCCCCAATAACCAAAAGTGGGGCCCACCCATATTTTTAATAAAAATATTTATTTTTGAAACTTCAATAATTCATAATAAATAGCCATTTTATCAGAAAAATATGAATTTTATGCCCATTCTACACGAAATTGAGTTCTCTACAACTTCTTAGCTTTAAGTTTTTTCCAAATTTCAGACAGAAAATATCCGAAATTCAGAAACGGATGATTTTCAACACCTCTTAAAATTCTAAACAAATCATACGTTAATTTTTAACGGTTCCAAATTTGTGGACATATACTCAACTTATATATGTATAACATATCCAAAAATCACAACGATCCAACGGTCGGATTAAAATTGTAACTCACACAATAGAGCTTTAAGAACACTGATTTGATTTCTTAATACCTCCAATCCGACAAAATACTGATAAAACACCTCAACATTAATTCCTTCAATTATATCCACATAAAATAAATATTTTCTTATCATATAAATCAATAAATAATTATTTACAAATAGTATTACAGAATCACAATAATGACAACCAGGCCGTTCCCACGAAAGAGGGGGCTTTCCGATAAGAATTTCTCCTGTGACGCCCCCAAAATAGGTATACATCACCTATTCTGAGTCGCCAAATACATGGTATAGAATACAAATACAATCTTTAATATACAACAAGAAAGCTGTGAGTTTTAATACAAATATTGTCTTCTAGACAATATCCACTCTCAGAATAAGCCCTCATTACATTTATTGTCACACTAATTAACAGAATAGTGAGGACTACTAATATTATCATCTGGACCATCACTCCGTTCCCCAACTAGTCCCGGCTATGTTCTCATTTCCTGAAGAGAACAGTGAAAGAAAGGGTGAGCTCAACTAGCCTAGTAAGAAATATTATGACTAAGATAATGCAGAATAAATTATCATTAGTCTTCAAATGATGTTAAACCGATAAAATACAATAGACATCAAGTTTAATCGTGAAATAAACATGCAATCCATTAAAAGAGTCAAGTAGAGAATAAAATCTTCTATCTTTTATGATTTAAAAGAGTTTTCATCACTTTTATCACTAGGACTCAGCTTAATAAATAATCCACCTCATCCCTGCACTACGACCAAGGATATTCATAAGTATCACAACTACAAATTATCCATGCACTACGGGCTAAGGATATTCGTGTATTCATCAATGTTCATGATCATGCCAACAATTGTCCATCAATGTAGTACGAGCCAATGGGGACTTTTACCACATCATTTGTAATATTACGGTCATGATTACACCGAATAATCCCTGGTCATAATCATACCAAGTCCATCTATGCACTACAGGCCACATATGACTTTCAACAAAATATAAACATGAGGATGATGCCAATGATATAAGAATTCAATAAAACAAGTTCAAGAATTAATTTATCCAGGAACTAATAACGTCCAAATTGTCAACATGATACTTCTTTGTAGAGTAAAATTTAAGAATGCTCAGAAGAATATTTCCATGAAAGATATTGGATGAAGAGCAAATATCAAGGATATTCCACTAATTTCATGGAGTATAGAAGTCAAAACTTTAACCAACTGAGTATAATAAAGAATGGAATAACAAAAGAAATCACCATGCATGCGGTACTTGCAGATGAGGCAAAGTTATTCTAACGTAATAATAAATAACGGAACCGTGTCAAAGCGTATATACGACCAAGCGAGGATATTCTAATGTAATAATAAAGAATGGAATAACAACAGAAATCACCATGCATGCGGTACTTCAGATGAGACGAGTTATTCCAATGGAATAATAAATAACGGAACCGGTCCGGCAGAAACGCATGCGCATGGATATTCCAATGTAATAATAAAGAAGGCGGAACCGAGTCCAGTAGTAAAACGCATGTATATGATATTTCAACGAGAATAATAAAGAATGGAATAACAACGAGAATTTCACCATGTATGCGGACTTGATGATAGACAAAGTTATTCCAGGAGAATAATAAATAATGGAATAATAGAAGAATTTCACCAAGTATAGGGTATCCCGCGTATACAGGTTATTCCAACAGAATAATAAAGACTGGAATAACAGAAGTTCTCTTCATGAATATGAAAAAATAATAATACCCCTTACCTTATAAAGAAGAGTACTCCGACGATAGGGCGGGGATATACTTGAAGAAACTTGCATTACGCTCAAAGCTTTCTTAAACGCTAAAGAAATATGCTCAAGATAGAAGAATAATTCTCTCTACAGTTTCTCTCTCTAGAGTTTCAGTGAATTCCTAAGAAATAATGAAAGAATGAACTTCTATTTATAGAAGAATGGATTGAATAGTAACCAATCCATGAACGGTCCAGATCGATTTACTTTAAACGGACGGTCCAGATTGGTTTATAATAAAATATAATATATTCTATTTATAATCTAATAAAACGAATAACTTTATAAAAGATTTTACTATGCAAACACTATGCAGGCACTATGCAAACACTATGCATAATAAAATATAATATATTCTAATTATTGTCTAATAAAACGAATAACTTTATAAAAGTATTCTGTTTTATATAAAAAGATTTTACTATTAGCCTAATAAAATGAATAACTTTATAAAAGTATTCTGTTTTATATAAAAAGCTTTTCTGGTTTATTACATTAATAATACTAATAAAACAAAACTTCATTATTATTATTATTATTATTCACACTATTAATCGACCAGGTCGTTCCCAAGAAAGAGGGGGCTTTCCAATAAGAATTTCTCCCTATTGGCGCGCAATTAGGTGACCAAACCTCTCCTTGACAGAACTTCTAGACATCGTTAATAATGCAAGTAATAATATTAATAACTCTGTCATCTCAATTATTGATTTAATAATATATAAAATATCGACAATAATTGAATAAAACTGAATGACTTCGTAAGCATCAATAATCAATATCGTGTGCTACTATGCAACCAGCGTATTTCTTGTACTTTAAACGGTGTTTCAACAGATTAACAGTAAAACTTCCGTAGTTATTTTCATAAAAAATATTTTTGTCGTTTTCTCAATCGATAATAATTCCGTTATGAGGTCCACTAATGATTGTGCATGCCGCATGCGAATATTCCCCTGTTTAAAACGAATATTCCCAGACCAATCGAATATTATATAACAACTTGCATGTACTTTGCAAAATTTATAAATATTACCCACAACTATAACATTATATCAAATTTATTCCAAAATGATAATTATAGAAAATTCATCTTTATTCATAAAAGTTGGGGTCTTACATCTTCTTTGGCTTGGCATGCAATTAGGTGACCAAACCTCTCCTCGATGTAACTTTTAGACATTGCCAATAATGCTATCTAATAATATTATTGAATAATATGAATTATTGATCCGATAATGGGAAATCTTCGTACGTGATAATTATTGAAATAATAATAATATAAAATATCAACGTAGCAATTATTGAATCAATAAAATAAAATATTGACGATAATTATTGTAACAATTATTGAGTAGTGCCCTTTACGTAAGAATAAAAATAATGTAATACCGCAGGTAGTATCTTCTTTGTGCGACCGCGCGTATTATGTATTTTAACCACGGTATTCCAACGATTGTAAGCGGTAACAACTACGCCGATTATTTATAAAAACTCAAACTTGTCGCGTTTTCTTCATCCGACAATTATTCTGTTATGGGGCCCACAAATGGCCGCGCCATCGTACGAATATTCCTCGACAGCAAGAATATTCTACGACCAAACGAATATTCCTCGATAAAAATGAGTATTTTTATAACCACTTGCATATTTTGTAAACATTACATATATCACCCTTAACTTTAACTTTTTATCAATTTAACCATTTACTGAATAATAATTATAAAAAAAATTGAATACTTTTATTTCATAAAATTCGGGGTCTTACAATTTTATTGTGAAAGTAGACCCCGACTTTTATGAATAAAGATTTAATTTTTTGAAATATATTTTTGAATATTATGGTGTGGATTTGATATAATGTTATAGTTGTGTGTAATATTTATAAATTTTGTAAAGTAAGTAAGTTGTTATAAAATATTCGATTGGTCGGGGAATATTTGTTTTAACAAGGAATATTCGTATGACGACACAATCATTGATGGACCCCATAACGGAATTATTGTCGGAGTTAGAAAACGATAAAAATATCTTTTTATAAAAATAATGGTGAAAGTTTTACCGTTAACTGTTGAAATACCTGGTGATAAAAGTACAGTAATATGCGTGGTTGCATTAGCACTCGATATTTGATGCTTACGTGAGAAGTAACTCAGTTTTATTTAATTATTGCTACAGTAATTGCTGCATAGTATCTCATGTTATTTGATTCAATTATTATCAATATTTTATATTATTAAATCATTAATTGAGATGAAAAGTCATTCATATTATTATTTATATAATTAATAATGTCTAGAAAGTTCTGTCGAGGAAAGGGGTTTGGTCACCTAATTGTGCGTCAATAGGGAGAAATCCTTATCAAAAAGCCTCCTCTTTCATGGAAATGATCTGGTTGTTAATATTGTGAGTTATAATAATGATGAATAAATGTTGTTAAAATTATTGAGGGGATTTTTATGAAGTATTTGTTGTAAATTTTGCTTATTATTTGGACCCCCATTTATCTATTTTTCAAAATAATTGGTAGAAAGTTATTCGGTATATATATATATGATGATGACTTGAGGTGGGGCCCACATAAAGAAAATGAAAGGTGGGGGGAGGAAATGAGAAATCACGGGTGGTGGTGGATGAACTGGTGATGATGATGTGTATATATTATAATAAGTTTTATTTTTTATGAAAAATATAATATAATATATTTTATTATGCATAGTGTTTGTATAGTGTCTGCATAGTATTTGCATAATAAAATTCACGTGAATCCTCAGAAAAAAAATTCGCCCATGAATTCTTTTCCACTGTGCGTCCAAATAGTGCCCCTTCCATTCTCCTATAAATAGGATGCTTAGTTTAGAATTGAAAATCACACCAGAATCAGAAAATTCTTCTTCTATAATATTGAAAATATTTTTTTAGAGTTTAAGGAAGCTTTGAGCGTAGAAAACTGTATAAGTTTTCTTCAAGAATATTTCCGCTATACCAGTTGGAATACTATCCTTTTTAAGGTAAGGGATATTATTTTTGTTCAATATTCGTATGAAATAATACTTTCTTCCATACTCTGTAGTATGTAAGTAATATTATTTTGTTTCAGATTCTGAATTCTACACTCATTTTGTTAAAGTATTACTTCTATACTCCATGAAATTAGTAGAATATCCTTAAAATTTGCATTTCATCTAGTATCTTTTCATGAAAATATTATTCTGAGCATTCTTGATAATTTTTAATCTTTTCATGCCAGAGTACTATTCATGGGGTACTATTCCTGAATTACTATTTATGGGGTACTATTCACTCGAGTACTATTCACCCGGGGTACTATTCATGATAAAAAATTGATTTCTTTTCGGTCCAAATCATTTTTGATACAGTATAAATCTTGAATTTTACTCCACAAAGCAGTATCATATTGACAATTTGAACATATTTAAATTCTGGATAAATTAATTTATAAATCTTTAAAAATTTATCATTTGCTTTCTTTTAATTGAATTCTTATATCATTGTCATCATCCTCATGCTTATATTTTGATAAAAGTCATCTTTGGCCCGTAGTGCATAGATGGACTATTGATTGGTATGATTATGACAAGGAATTATTTGGTATAATCATGACCGTAATGTT
This sequence comes from Panax ginseng, assembly GCA_020205605.1. NCBI lineage: Eukaryota > Viridiplantae > Streptophyta > Magnoliopsida > Apiales > Araliaceae > Panax > Panax ginseng. Next base: position 137,897,880 of record CM035133.1, on the reverse strand, counting down.
AAAAATGATGTGGTAAAAGTCCTTATTGGCCCGTAGTGCATTGATGGACAGTTGTTGGCGTGATCATGACCATTGATGAAAATACGAATATTGTAAGACCCCAACTTTTATGAACAAAGATTAATTTCTCTCAAAATATATTTTTGAATATTATGTTGTGGATATAATATAATGTTATAGTTGTGGGTAATATTTACAAATTTTGTAAAGTAAGCAAGTGGTTATATAATATTCAATTGGTCAGGGAATATTCGTTTTAATAGGGAATATTCATACGACGGAACAATCATTGGTGGACCCCACAACTGAAGTATTGTCGTAGTTAGAAAATGACAGAATTATCTTTTTATAAAAATAACGGCGGAAGTTTTACCGTTAAACTGTTGAACTACCCGGTAGTAAAAGTACAATAATACGCGTGGTTGCATAGTAACACACGGTATTGATTATTGATGCTTACGTGAGAAGTCACTCGCTTATACTCAATTATTGCTACTGATAAATCACGATCATATCTCTCATATTATTGATTCGATTATTTTCACAATATCATCTGCATTATATGATATATTATTAAATCAATAATTGAGACCATAAAGTTATTCATATTATTAAATTGCAATATTTATAATATCTAGAAGTTCTGTCAAGGAAATGTTTGGTCATCTAATTGTGCGCCAATAAGGAGAAATCCTTATCGGAAAGCCCCCTCTTTCCTGGGAACGACCTGGTTGTTAAATATTGTGAGTTATAATATTAATGATGAATAAGTTCGTGTTGATTAAAGATGAAATTGATAGTTTCATTGTGTTGAAATTATTAGTGTTAGTAGAAATCGACATTTATTTCGATATTAATTGATGTCTGGAAGTTATACTAACCAGTCGGGTAATTAACCGGATAAATGAGCAATTAATTGCTATTAATTCATATGATTATAACTATTTGTTCACATGTGTGTACTATTGATTCACATTCTTGTACTATTAGGGGAGTTGGTGCAAGAATGATAATACTTGCATGACTAAGTTAAAAATGGAGGTATAGATGGAGGTACTATACTGTAATTCGTATTTTCACATGATTATAACTATTGATTCACATGATTGAACTATTGATTCACATTATTTACTATTAGGGAGGTGGTGCAAGTTTGATAATACTTGCGCAGGACTAAATTAAAAATGAAAGAAAAGTTGAAGGTATCAGATTGTAATATTTTGAGCCCCAAAATGTGCAATTATCAAAACTATATTTTCCTATAAATAGAAGCTCATTCTTCCTTCATTTCTCACCAATTCACTAAAGCTATAGCGCAATTATTATAGAGAGAAATTATAGAGAGAAAGAAGAAGCGAAGTCTGCTACCTCTCTACTCCAGTTTCTTTCTAAGGTAAGAGGTATTATTTCTTTCGTATTCATGAAGAGAGCTTCTATTATTCCATTCTTTATTATTATGTTGGAATAACTTTGTCTATCAAGCAACCGCTTTTACATGGTGAAATTCTTACATTATTCCATTCTTTATTATTCATTTGGAATATCACATGCATGCGGATTACGCTAGACTTGGTTCCATTCTTTATTATTACATTGGAATAACTTCATGCAATGCGGTCTATCGCATGCATGATGAATTTTTGTTATTCCATTCTTTATTATTCATTTGGAATATCTCATGCATGCGGATTACGCTAGACCTAGTTCCATTCTTTATTATTCCATTGGAATAACTCGTCATGCATCTTGATCTATCGCATGCATGGTGAATTTTTACGTTATTCCATTCTTATTATTATTACATTTGGAATATCACATGCTGCAATGCGGATTACGCATGACTGGTTCCATTCTTTATTATCTTGTTGGAATAACATGTCATGTGGATTATCACATGCATGGTGAATGATCCTTCGTATTCATTCCTTTTTAAATCGTGGAAATGATGCATCTTACGTGGATTACCGCATGGTGGTGAAAATCCATTTGCGATTTCATATATTCTATGATGCTCATTTGGTTAAAGTTTTGGCTTCTATACTCCATGAAATTAGTAGAATATCACGGATATTTGCGCTTCATCCAAAGTATCTTTTCGTGGAAATATTCTTACGAGCATTCTTGAATTTTACTCCACAAAAGCGAGATCATGTTGACAATTTGGACATAATTGATTTCAAGATAAATTAACTTATAAATCTTTAAAATTTATTCTTGAACTTGTTTTATTGAATTATTATGTCATTGTCATCATCCACATGCTTATATTATGATGAAAGTCATTTTTGGCTTACGTGCATAGATGGACTTGGTATGATTATGACCAGGGATTATTCGGTATAATCATGACCTGTAATATTATAAATGATGTGGTAAAAGTCCTCATTAGCCTGTAGTACATTGATGGATAGTTTTTGGTATGATTATGACCAGGGATTATTCGGTATAGTCATGACCATTGATGATTTAATGAATATCCTTGGCCCGTAGTGCAGGGATGACTCGATGATGTGGTTTATTTATTGTTGAGTCTCAAATGATAAAAAAATTGATGAAAACATTTTAAATCATAGAAGATAGTAGATATCATGCTCTACTTGACTCTTCTAATGGATTGCTTATTCCACTGCAGTTAAACTTCATGTCTATTGTATTTTATCAGTTTAACATTGTTGAAGACTAATGATAATTTATTCTGCATTAGCTTAGTTATAATATTCTTACTGGGCTAGTTGAGCTCACCCTTTCTTTCACTGTTCTCTTCAGGAAATGAGAACGTAGCCGGGTCTAGTCGGAGAACGGAGTGACGGTCCAGATGATAGCATTAGCAGTCCTCACTATTCTGTTAAATAGTGTGACAATAAATGTAATGAGGACTCCATTGAGTGAGGATCTTTGTCTAGATGACAATATTCTTATTAAAACTCTTAGATTATGTTTTGTCGTATTTTACACGATCGTTGTATAATTAAGTTGTATTTGAATTTTGTACCATGTATTTGGCGACTCAAGATGGGTGATGTATACCTATTTTGGGGCGTCACAGCTTGGTATCCAAGCTTAGGATATGATCCCCGGTCGAGATGTGAGACAAGAACTAGGAGGGAGAGGCGGGAATTCCTTCGCTAGTATGACCTACCTAAGTTTATTTGGTATTAAATTGGTCGATCAGAGTATAGGGATAATATGTGATATGTTAATTAACCCTTTTTTTGTGGCAGTATTTGAAAATGGCATCCGAAAATGTTGAGATAAACAATGAAGCACATGAGACCGTTGAGTCACCACAAATTAATGCCCAGGATAATGTGTAACAGGAAGATAATAATCCTCATGTAAATAATAACACCGATGAAATGGTGAATGATGGGATGTTCAGAGGCTTTATGAAATTCATGCAACGTCAGGCGAAAGCGGCTCCTGTCTAAAATGCAGGTGGAAACACTGACAACTCTCGGACGGTCACCGCTAAGCGATTCAAGGAGCTGGGACCACCGGAGTTTTTGGAGAGCCAAAACCTCTTAAAGCGAGACGTGGATAAAGTATATCAACAAGATATTTGATGTCTTGGGATGCTCGAGGAGCAAAAAGGTTCCCTTGCCACCTTCATGTTGCCAGAGAGGCATTCATGGTGGGAATCTATAAAGCATACTCAACTCTGCCAGACTCAAAATGTCTTGGGAGAAGTTCCAAGAGTCATTCAATGACAAGTACTTTCCTGAAAGTATTCGTCACATGAAGGAGGTAGAGTTCATCAATCTTGAGCAAAACAATATGACCGTGGCGCAGTACGAAGCTAAGTTTGCCGAGTTGTCTCGGTTTGCGTCCCACTTGGTTGATAATGAGGAGAGAATGACGCGGATGTTTCTAAGAGGTTTGAAACCCGAGATACTTCAATACCTAATTTTTCACAAACTGTGTTTGTATTTAGATGTTGTGAATAGGACTCAGTTATTAGAGCGCGATAATGAGTCAACCCAACCAAAAGAGTGCAACCGACAAGTCGATAATACCAGTGGTAGCAGTCATTGAAGCGGTGACAACAAACGTGGAGGGAATTAATATGCCAAAAATGATAATCACTTCGGTGGTAATCATGGCCATGACAATAAGAGTGGACATTTCAAGAAGAGGAGATTCAACAAGGATGGAAAGACATCAGCACCAGCACCTGTTGTTAAGGAAGGAGAACGACCACCGGTCGTATGTTACAATTGTGGAGGGGAAGGACACATCAATCCAAACTGCACGATGCATCAAAGGGTGTCCCAGACAAGACAAAACTGGTAGTTCAAGGGAGAGCATTTGTCGTAACCTCCCAAAAAGCGAGGAATCCGAATGAAGTGATCAAACGTAAGCTAATCATAAACTCTAGCGAAGTTTATACTTTATTTGATACCGGTTCTACCCATTCCTTTATTTCTCCTACTTGCACTCAACGTTTAAATTTGACTCCGGAGAAATTAGACCTTGACATATCTGTTGAAACTCCGTTGGGAGAAACCTTCATTACATCCACGGTTTATAAGTCTTGTTTGATTCAAATCGATAACTGCACGTTACCTATCGATCTTATTTCTTTGAAAATACTTGCATTTGATGTGATTTTAGGGTTTGATTGGTTAACTACTCATCATGCTAAAATTGATTATTTTCGTAAGGTTGTTAGCATTCATATTCCTAACCAACCTATTATGCGAATTCAAGCAACCAAACCACTAAAATCAATCACTGTCATATCAAGTCATAAAGCTATTCGTTTATTGAAAAACAGATGTCAAGCTTTCTTAGCCCATGTCACGGATTTAAATAAAGATACGTTAGATTTGAATGATATTTCTATTGTTAATAAATTTCCTGACGTATTTCCTGAAGAACTTCCTGGCCTACCCCCAGAGCATGAAATTGAATTTTGTATCGACCTTGAATCCGGTACAAAAACTATTTCCAAAGCCCCATATCGAATAGCTCCTATTGAACTTCAGGAGTTAAAACCCAACTACAGGAATTGTTAGACATCGGTTTCATTCGTCCTAGTACGTCTCCTTGGGGTGCTCCTGTTCTATTCGTAAAGAAGAAAGATGGAAGTATGCGACTTTGTATTGATTATCGGGAGTTGAATCATGTCACCATCAAAAATAGGTACCCGTTGCCTCACATTGATGACCTGTTTGATCAGTTGGAAGGAGCCAAATTCTTTTCAAAGATTAATCTTCGTTCCGGATATCATCAGTTGAAGATTAAAACTGATGACATTCCAAAGATCGCTTTCGAACTCCTGAAGACGGGCATTATGAATTCCTAGTCATGTCTTTTGGATTAACTAATGCTCCTGCTGCCTTCATGGATATGATGAACCGAGTATTCAAGGAATATTTGGATCACTTTGTGGTCGTCTTTATTGATGACATCCTCATATACTCCAAAACCCGCGAAGACCATGAGCAACACTTGAGGTTGATACTCCAAAAGCTTTGTGAAAATAAGCTTTATGCCAAGTTGAAGAAATGCGAGTTCTGGCTTGAGGAAGTTGCATTCCTTGGGCACGTGATATCAAATCATGGAATATCTGTTGACCCGACAAATATTGAAGCAATTCAAAGCTGGGAGCAACCTAAGTCGTTGATGAAAGTACGTAGCTTTCTCGCTTACTTTGGTTATTATCGGAGATTCGTAGAAGGGTTTTCTCGAATCGCTACTCCATTAACTCAGCTGACTCGAAAAGATACAAAATTTGGTTGGAGTGAGGAATGTTAAAAGAGTTTTCAAGAACTCAAGAGGAGACTCATTTCAGCACCTGTTCTGACAATACCATTTGGCTCTGAGGGATTTGTCATCTATAGTGATGCTTCAGGCAAAGGGTTAGGATGTGTTCTCATGCAACATGAGAAAGTCATAGCCTATGCCTCTCGACAACTCAAAGAATATGAGAGGAATTATCCTACTTATGATCTAGAGTTGGCAGTAGTTGTTTTTGCGCTTAAGATTTGGAGGCATTACCTGTATGGAGAGAAGGTGGAGATCTATACGGATCATAAAAGCCTCAAATATTTCTTCACTCAAAAGGAACTCAACACGCGACAACGACGATGGCTTGAGTTGTTGAAAGATTATGATCATACCATCCAATACCATCCTGGAAAAGCGAACGTAGTAGCTGACACATTGAGTAGAAGATTATATGCGGGTACGAGTGCAATATTGTCAACACAAAGACCCATTTTGTATGACTTGGAAAGGATGGAAATAGAGTTAAAGACTCCAGGGACCCATGTGATGATGGAGAATATACGAGTGGAACCGACTTTAATCGATAAAGTTAAAGCTGCTCAAACTACAGACCTGGAGCTGATGCGTATGAAGAAGAAAGTGCAAGAAGGTGCTATTCCGGAAGCAAGAATCGATGAAGAAGGAATACTTGAGTCAACTCGCACTTTGTGTTCTAACGATTCGACTTGAAGTATAAAATTATAATGGAGGCGCCTAACTACCGTTTTGCAATCCATCTTGGGAGTACCAAAATGTATCGTGATCTTCGACATACAATTTGGTGGAGCAATATGAAGAGAGAGATAGCGGGGTTTATCTCAAGGTGTCTAACTTGTCAACGAGTCAAGGCGGAGCATCAAGTGCCAAAAGGTCCAATGCAACCACTTGAAATTCCAAAATGGAAGTGGGAGCACATTACCATGGATTTCGTTACTGGTCTTCCCAAGGTTTCTCAAGGCATAGATACGATTTGGGTCATTGTTGATAGATTGACCAAGTCTGCTCATTTCTTACCGATACGAGAAACTTTTACACTTGAACGTCTTGCTAGTATGTACATAAACGAGATTGTAAGATTGCATGGTATGCTAGTATCCATAGTTTCTGATCGAGACCCAAGATTCACTTCAAGATTTATGATTTAGTTCGGCATATCATCCTCAAACGGATGGGCAATCAGAAAGGACTATTCAAACTCTTGAAGATTTATTAAGACTCTGTGTCCTTGACTTCAAGGGAAGTTGGGACAAGTTCTTACCATTGGTGGAGTTTTCCTATAATAACAGTTATCAAGTAAGTATTGACATGGCTCCATTTGAGGCGTTGTATGGAAGAAAGTATCGTTCTCCAGTATGTTGGGATGAGGTGGGTGAAGCAACGTTGTTGGGACCGGATTTGGTACGTATGACTACAGAAAAGATTCAAACGATCCGACAACGTATCAAAACCTCACAAGATCAACAAAAGAGTTATTCTGATCTTCATCGAAAGGACGTGGAATTCAATATTGAAGATCATGTGTTGTTACGTGTTGCTCTATGGAAAGGAGTTACGAGATTTGGAAAGATAGGAAAGCTCAATCCTCGATTCATTGGCCCATTTTTAATCCTCGATCGAGTAGGAACTGTGGCCTATAGACTCGCCTTACCGCCAAGTATGTCTCGTGTTCATAACGTTTTCCACATATCTATGTTACGTAAATATGTGAAAGACCCGAACCACATTATTGAATTAGAACCAGACGAGATAGAGGAAGATTTAACGCATGAAGAATTACCTGTTAAAATCTTGGATAAAAAGGATTATATTCTACGCTCCAAGGTTATACCTCAAGTCAAAGTTTTGTGGAGAAACCACAATGTGGAAGAAATGACCTGGGAGTTAGAATCTGAGATGAAATCAAAATATCCTCACCTCTTCGATATACTAGGTACGTACCCTAATTTCGAGGACGAAATTTCATAAGAAGGGGAGGTTGTAAGACCCCAACTTTTATGAATAAAGATTAATTTATCTCGAAATATATTTTTGAATATTATGGTGTGGATATAATATAATGTTATAGTTGTGGGTAATATTTACAAATTTTGCAAAGTAAGCAAGTGGTTATATAATATTCGATTGGTCGGGGAATATTTGTTTTAACAGGGAATATTAAATGCGACGCAATCAATCATTAAGTGGACCCCACAACGGAAGTATTATCGTAGTTAGAAAGCAGCGTAATTATCTTTTATAAAAATAACGGTGGAAGTTTTACCGTTAAACCGTTGAACTACCCAAGAGTAAAAAATACGAGAATCTGGCGTGGTTGCATAGTAACACACGGTATTGATTATTGATGCTTACATGAGAAGTCACTCGGCTTATCCTCAATTATTGCTACGATAATTTCGTGCGATCATATCTCTCATATTATTGATTCGATTATTGTCACAGTATCATCTGCATTATATGATATATTATTAAATCAATAATTGAGACGACAAAGTTATTCATATTATTAAATTTCAATATTTACAATGTCTAGAAGTTCTGTCAAGGAGAGGTTTGATCATCTAATTGCACGCCAATAAGGAGAAATCCTTATCGAAAAGCCCCCTCTTTCCTGGAAACGACCTGGTTGTTAAATATTGTGAGTTATAATATTAATGATGAATAAGTTCGTGTTGATTAAAGATGAAATTGATAGTTCCATTGTGTTGGAATTATTAGTGTTAGTGAAAATCGACATTTATTTCAATATTAATTGATGTCTGGAAGTTATCTTGACCGATCAGTAATTAACTTAGGATAAATGAGCAAATAATTGCTATTAATTCACATGATTATAACTATTTGTTCACATGTGTGTACTATTGATTCACATTCTTGTACTATTAGGGGAGTTGGTGCAAGATTGATAATACTTGTAAGACTAAGTTAAAAATGGAGGTATAGATGTCTAATTAATAATATGAGAGATATGATGGCTAATTTTTAAATGATTTAATTATCAAATAATTTATAAACAATTATTATAATTTATAATAATTTTTCAAACATCGAAATCAGCCAGCTGACAGATTGGCTAACTTCAAAGACTTTAAGGCAGTAGGACCGCCTGAATTCAAGGGAACCACGGATCCTATTAAAGCCCAAACTTGGGTAAAGGAGATGGAGAAAGCGTTCGTCATTGCGCGAGTGGCAGAAGAGCAAAAGACGGCTTTTGCAACATACTTAATGAAGGAGAAGCTAACTCTTGGTGGGAGACTAATCAAAAAGAAAGTGATACAATGGTGGTAAGCGTGGACAAGATTTAAGGAGCTGTTCTTTGAGAATTACTTCTCACCGAGTATGCAAGCTTGGATGGAAGTTAAGTTCTTAGAACTTAAGCAGGAGAACATGTCGGTATAGGAGTATGTTGCCAAATTCAACGAATTAGTAAGATTTGCACCTCATCAGGTGGACACAAAAGCAAGAAAAGCGAGAAGATTTGAGAATGGACTGAAGCCGGGGATATTCAATAAGGTAGCGGTATTGCAGATCAACACGTTTGCGGCTTTGTTGGAGAAAGAGTTAATTGCCGAAGGAGGAAGTGAGGCTGTATCTCGATTTCATCAGGAGAAGAAGAAGAAGACCAATGATGGTGGAAGCAGTGGTGGTAGTAATCAGAATAAGAGGAAGTGGAGTGAGAATACCCAATCGGGTAGCAAGACTGAAGAGAATAGGAAAGGAAGGGAACCATGCGCGACCTGCGGAAAGAACCATTCTGGAGTCTGTTTAAAGAAGAAAGGAGTCTGTTACAACTGCGGGCAAGAGGGGCACATGTCACCCAATTGTCCCAGTCCGAAGAAAATTCAAGGTTGTTTTGCCTGTGGATCAACTGATCATATAGTACGGAACTGTCCGAAAAGGAATGCGGAGAAGGAAAGTGTCAACAATGGACCCGGTGGTGGAACCTTGGCGATTCGAGGACCTGCACAACCAGGAAGACCAACGGCCCGTACTTTCAACATGACGACGCAAGATGTAGTGACTACTCAGGAGGTGGCAGGTAATGATTTTGTTTAGAAATTTAATTATGCGAGTAATCTTGGTTAGTTATTGCTTTGAATTGTTTTCTTTTATAAATTTAAGTCATAGGTTAGAATTTGAAAAAAAATTTAATATTGTGTTGTTAAAAATGAATTGATGATACAACTTTAAAAGATTGTAGAGAATAAGAAAGCGGTGATTCCGAGGATGGAATCCTTTTAAGGAGGGGTGGATGTGATAACCCGGGATTTCGAATAATCCAAATTTCACGAATAATTTTTTTTTATTGACGGTTAATATTGTACTGTGTATTTGTGATACGAGTATCGAGAAGTAGTCAATTTGTGTATTGACTGAGAAATTAGAGTAGAGTTGTGCTTAATGGAGAATAGAAACCCTAACCCTAAGGACGGATAGGGATTCGATTGAAAATATATCTAAAATAATTATACTGATGAGTACGTGTCTAGAATGTTGATCAATGATTGGTCGGGTAGGGTACAATATTTGTAAACCCTAATAAGGGATTGGAAACTCTAATCTCAAGATTTGAAACCCTAACACGTAGTTAGGAACCCTAATTGAAAGTCGGGAAACCCTAATTTTTAATTCGGGAATCCTAAACCCTAATTAGGAAACCCTAATCCTAATTAGTAAGCTCTAAAGTGATTAGTATACTTTAACGTGATTAGTAACCTTTAATATAATTAGGGAACACTAATTATATTTTTGAAAATCTTAATTTTCTATTTTAAAGATCCTAATTTAGAAAATCCTAGAAACTAAAGTTGTAAAACTAGGGTTAGAATCTTAGGGTTAAACCCTAAGGGTTTGGTAAATCCCTTGTATGCCATTAAAATTTCATGTACAAAGTCCAAAGTACCCCTTTACTTAGATATTTAGTTAGAAGATTTGCAAGATCTAGTGAGTCATCACTTAAGATTATCCCATGTGCTTAAATTCTATATCAAATCTTATCCATATCTTGCCAACTTGCACACTTAGATTTATTGTATCTATGATATAAGAGATCTTGGAGAGAGAAAGTTCACATATTAAGCTTATTAGCTATCTAACACCAACCCACTCTTTCTCTCACCTAAACCCACGATATCCCTAAGTGATTCAGTCACTCTTCAAGCCTTTAGATCACCAAAATCAGTTAAGGAGATCAAGGATCAAGGATTGGACAAGAGAGGTATAAACCCAAACTCAACCTAGATCTTGTATGCTAAGAAAATAATTGTGTTTAAGTGTTTATATTTGTGTTATATGGTGTTTTTAGTTGATCTATGTTGATCCATGATGGATCTATAGCATCAAAGTGGGTAAAAAATGATTATGCTAATTGTTAGACCGATATTATTGGTTATAGGTCTTTCGAAAGCAGATAAGTATATTGTGTAGCTGTAATCAGCGGAAGAGGCAAGTTTCCTAACTCAACCTTGAGTTATATTCATTCAATTATTATAGTGGTTAATTATTGCTAATTATACCATGTCCAGGGATTTATTGTTGATTATTCGCAGTTAGTGCATGTTTAATAATTCAAAATGAATTACTGATTCGAAATATATACATTCGTAGAATAACTGTTGTTGGATATACATATCCATAGAAGCTAGAATCGAATGAAAGATGATAATTCTGTTTTTATTGTCGAATTATGTTGAGAAATGTCTTAGCCAATTATTCTGGTTAGACGAGCATTTGTTAGAACTTGATAGGTTCGAGAAGAGAATTTAATTGTTATTGACAAATCGACGCCAATTATTTCAGCTAGATCGAGAAGTAAATAGAATTTGAAATCACAGTATTTTGTTGTTAAATCAAAATCTTGATTCTGAGACTGAGAAGAACAACGTTTTATATAAAGGGAATATTTTATTGGTCGTATACTCGGCCTTTGCGCGCGATTAAGTATTATACATAATATAGGGTATACTAAAGCTGATCACTTTATATACTTGCAGAGGGGTATGATTTAATCTTTATGATTATCTGATACACTTGGGTATATCAAAGTTTAACTTTGATAGTTACTCGTGAAGAGAAGTTTAAGATCCAATGGACCAATCAGTATAAATCTGGAAAAACATTCCACTTTGCTATTTCGTAGAATTAATTCTTGATTATTCATTTGAATATCGTAGAAAACCTTGAAAGCGTTGTACTCTTTCATTATCGAATTATTGTTGCGTAGAGAATGAGAAGGTTTGATATTGATTTCTATATCTTTATTGTATCTCTTAACTTATGAGCAAACTTGTTGCTCACCCTTGCTATAAATAAAACTTTTCATTTAGGGGACGAAGTTGAGAAGGTGTCTTTGCGAAGAAGAAAAAGGAAAAGGAATAGTTATGAATTAGTTATGATGAACAATATTATTATTATGTTGTATTGTATTGTAAACCCTTTTTGTATATCTAAAGGGGTATGTCTATAATGTTAAGGTTAGTAGACCTGGGACTTATGTATTAACAATCTATGTTAATGAGTTATGTATTCCTATTTATATTAAAATGGGTAGTTAGATGGTATTATATTGTGGATCGTGAACACCAAATTCGGGGGTCAGGTAACCTAGATTTGGGGGTGTCATAGGTTGGTATCAAAGCTATAAGCATGAATTCGCAAAGAACCCCGAGCCTTTATCTGGTGACATCTCTTTAAGGGAAGGCACCGAAGCCAGAATTTCCTTAGGGGACGCCGAACGAGTCGGTAGCAAGTTGATAGGGACCCTTGTAAGGTGTTATGGTTGGAAGCACCATGAGTGTTACAGGTTGTATCAAAGCTGTAGGTTATAAACCTTAGGTGGGGTGGGGAAAACCCTAGGATTATAACCCTGAGCGAGATAGAGAATACTCATTTAGAGTACTAAGTGAGGGATTGCTGAAGCATATCGATAGTGAGATAAGTAGACACATAGTGTGAGGAGTGTGTACTGGTGAAGTATTAATCAAGTTGTTTAAACTGATTATAGGATGTCGGGAGAAGATAAGATGAGTACGGAGATGCGGTGGCCGTCGTCGCACCGATACAAAGACAAGTAATGAGGTGCCCGGTAGAAGGCGAGTCGATGGAAGAAGTGGAGAAAGATGAACCAATGATTAATCTCGGGAGTGATCATAATGATTATCCCGAGATGTATCTAAGTTGTGACGCCCCCAAAATAGGTCCATTCCATCCAACCCATTCTGAGTTGCCAAATACATGGTACAGAAATAACTACAACTTTATTAATACATTATTTTACAAAAATGGTGAGGACTACTAAACAACTCTCTCTATAACCATCATTCCATACCCCGACTCGTACTCGCTACATTCTCGCCTCCTGAGAAGAAAAATGGAACAAAAAGGAAAAGGGTGAGCTCAACTAGCCCAGTAAAGAATATTATGACTAAGATAATATACAACAAATTATCGTTAGTCTTCAACAGGAAAAATCTAATAGAATACAATAGACAACCAATTTTAAATCAATCTTCGCAGCGGAAATAATAATTCATTAGAAGAGTTAAGTAGAGAATGCAAACTACTATCTTCTATATATGAATTTAAAAGTTCATCGTCGATATTTTATCCCTGTAACATCAATCAATATATATCTGAAATCAAATATTCATCTTTGCACTCTGTGCCAAAGATATTCATCGATTGGTCATGTTCATCTAAACACTGCTCATCTTTGCACTACGGGCCAAAGATATTAATCGATCGGTCATGTTCATCTCAACACTGCTCATCTTTTGCACTACTGGGCCAAAGATATTCATTAAGAAATCATTCATCTGCACACTAAAAGCCAAAGATATTCAGTAAGTATCATCATTTAGGACCGAGGATGATGAAAAATATTTTAAAGGAAACGAATCCGGTGGAAACAAAAGAAAAATATTAAGGATTCGTATTTTAAACAATCCAAGTTCAAAAATACTTCATAAGTAATCGAGTGGAGTAAAATTCAAGAATGATCAAAACATGGATACAATCAAAGCTAGTATCCATAATAGATATTTTGGACAAAAAAGAAAAATTTCATTTTTTCTATGAATAGGGCGATTCGTGAATAGTGTCAGATATCGTGAATAGTGCCGAGTATCGTGAATAGTAACTCGACACCAAAAGATAGAAATTTCACAAAAAACATCTTCAAACTTCGTGAATAGTACTCCTGAGTAGTAACTCGTGAATAATAACTTATGAATAGTAACTCGTGAATAGTAACTCATGAATAAGTAACTTGATACATGAAAAAGTTCCAAATTTGATAAAAAGTTCAAACCAATATTTCTAAGCATAATGATATTGAAGAAATAATATCATTTATGAAGAAAATAATCTCCCTTACCTCGAAAAGACAAGACTTCTAGTTGAAACAGGATATAGGCTATGACTTGAACTTGCAATCAGTATAGCAATACTCAAAGTATACTCAAAATACTCACAAGAATACGCCGATAATATAGAGAGAAAACTTCAGTTCGGTATGATTTTCAATTCTAACCTAAGCACCCTATTTATAGGAAAATGCTTGTAACACCAAAGTTAGAAAATTGAATATAATATATATATATATATATATATATATATATAATTGTCAAGCCCACTTTTACCAACTGATTTCAGATCATTAAAAACACATGTGAGCCACTCAATTTCAACAAAAAACGTTTTTCTTACAAAAAACATTTTAAACTCCAAAAACCAATTATTTCGGAACTCCAAAACTTCAATAATTCATAATAAATAGCCCTTTTATCAGAAAATTCGAATCTCGCGACTTTCCATAGGAAATTCCATTATCTACAACTTTGCAGAAGAAAGTTTTTCCAAATTCCAAACAGAAATTGACCGAAATTCATAAGCAAGCGATTTTATAAAGTTATAATCAAATTTATAATAATAATTGTGTCCACCAACACACAAAATATGTGTTAAACATTTAATGCCACAAAATACTCTTCCTCCTCATATACTCATATATCCCACATTCATTATAAAATATCACCGTTAATATATTATTAAAATAATATATTTAAATGAATTATTTTATCAGAAAAAGATAAAATATTAATTTTCAACAATTGTCACATTAAAAATTTTCTCCATCTATATCCACATAAAATCAATATTTTCTTCATCATATAAATCAATAATTAATTATTCACAAATAATATTACGTAATCACAAGATTTTTAGCAACGGTAGTTTCAAGAAAGAGGGGCTTTCAATAAGGATCTCTCCTCATCTAATGGCGCGCAATTAGGTGACCAAACCTATCTTTAGATGTAACTTTCTAGACATTGCCAATAATGTTATCCAATAATATTATTCAGATAATATGAATTATTGCTCAGATAATAGAAAATACCGTGTAATGACAATTTATTGAAACAAAGAAGAATATAAAATATCAATCAAAGAATTATTGAATCAATAAAATAAAATATTGAATAAAGAATTCTTGTAACAATTATTGAGTAGTGTCTT
The DNA here is from genome assembly GCA_020205605.1 of Panax ginseng. Lineage (NCBI taxonomy): Eukaryota > Viridiplantae > Streptophyta > Magnoliopsida > Apiales > Araliaceae > Panax > Panax ginseng. The sequence goes on along the minus strand of CM035133.1, from coordinate 137,882,598 downwards.
CTTACGTAAGAATCAATCATTGGTGCAATACCGCAGTGTGTACTCGTTCAACAACGCGTATTAGTGTGTTTTAACATACGGGTATTCCAATGAAGATAATGTAATAACTACATGATTATTTATAAATAACTTATATTTGTCGTTTTCTTCATCCAATCGCTTTCCGTTATAGGGCCCACAAAAAACTGTGCCGTCGTACGAATATTCCCCGACAGTACGAATATTCCATGACCAAACGAATATTCTCCGACAATAATGAATATTTTATAACCACTTGCTTATTCAAAATATTTGCGTATTTTACCCATAACTATCCACATTAATCAAATCAACCCTTACTATTTCAAAATAATAAGTAGAGGAAAATAAATTTTATTTATTAATAATTTGGGGTCTTACAACCTCCCCTCCTTATGAAATTTCGTCCTCGAAATTGACGTACGTAACTGGTGTTTCAAAAAGGTGAAAATACCTCGCTTTCATTTCTGATTCCAACTCCCAGGTCATTTCTTCAATAGCATGGTTCTTCCACAAAACTTTAACTTGTGGTATAACCTCGGTACATAGGACATGTTCTTTCCTATCCAAGATCTTGACAGGTACCTCCTCGTACGTTAAGTCTTTGGCTATCTCGTTCGGTTCTAACTCAATGACGTGGTTCGGGTCGTCCACATATTTACGTAACATCGATACACGAAAAATGTTATGAACACGCGTCATACTTGGCTGTAAAACGAGTCTATAGGCCACAGTTCCTATTCGATCGAGAATTTCAAATAGATTAATAAATCGAAGGTTTGAGCTTTCCACACCTCACCGATTCTCGTTTTTGAAATAATAACTTCTTGCACCTCCTTCTTCAAATTCATCAGCTCCGGTGTGTAGCTTGAACAGCTTTAACTTTATCGATTAAAGTCGATTATACTCGTATATCATCACGTGGGTACCTAGAGTTTTCATCTCCATCTCTTATTTGTAAATTATACGAAATGAGTCTTTGACAATATCGTACTCGTTTTGTATACGATCTTCTACTCAACACGTCACTACCACGTTCGCTTTTCCAGGATGGCATGGTCGTAACATGTCTTTGAAATGAGTCTCTCTTGAGTTCTTCAAGCTCTTCCCACATTCCTTGCTCCATTCGAATTTTATATCTCTCTACGAGTCATTTGCGTTAATGGAATAGCGATTCGAGAATATCCTTCAACGAATCTCCGATAATAACCAACTAAGCCTGAAAGCTACGTATTTCGATTCACGAGACTTAGGTTGTTCTCAATCGTGACTCATATCCCAACCTTGGATAAGACGTTACAATGACACCTATTAGTTTACTATCGCGACTAATATGGTGTCCCCTACGGAGAATGCGGCTTGGTGCATTCCACAAAGGAAGTCACCAGATAGAGGCTCGGGTATCAACTTCTACAGTTGGATTTTTAACTCCTGAAGTTCAATAGGAGCCATTCGATATGAGATTTTAGAAATGGGTTTTTGTCATAGGGTGCAAAGTCGATACAAAATTCAATATCACACTTTGGGAGTAAGCCAAGAAATTCTTCGTGAAATACGTCGGGAAAAATCAATAAAAACAGAATATTATTCAAATCGACGTGTCTTTATTCAAATCCATAACATGGACTAAGAAAACTTGACATCCGTAATAAACGAATGACTTCATGGCTTGATATAAAAATGTTTGACTACAATGGTTTGATTGCTTGAATTGAATAACAAAGTTGCTTAGGAATATGAAAACTAACAACCTTACGAAAGTAATCAATTTCGGCATGATGAGTAGTTAACCTTAAAATCACATCAAAAGCAAATATCTCTATAGAAATAAGGTTAATAGGTAATGTGATAGTTCCAACCTGAATCAAGTAAGATTTCTAAACAACGGATGTAATGAAAGTTTCTCCTAACGGAGTCTCCATAAATAGGTCAAAGTCTAATTTCTCCGTAGTCAAGTTCAAACGTTGAGCGCAAGCAAGAGAGATAAAAGAATGGGTAAAACCGGTATCTAGTAAGGTATAAACTTCGCAAGAATTTATAATTAACTAACCCGTGCTAACTTCGTTCGGGTTCCTCGCATTTTGACCGGTCACGACAAACGCTCTTCCAGGAACCGTTGACTTTGACTTTTCTGGGACATCCTTTTGAGTCACCATTTCGCTGGATCTGGTTTCGATACCGTACAATCTCGAGCGATATGTCCTTCTTTTCCACAATTATAGCATACCTTAAACTGTTGTGGGTAGTTTGGGCTGATATGTCCCTCTTTCCCGCATTTGTAACATACGACCGGTGGTCTTTCTCCTCCCTTGGAACCAGTTGCTACTGGCGCTGACGTCTTCACATGGTCATTGTTGAATCTCCTTTTTTTAAAATCTCCTCCCGACTCACTTCTTCTATTTTCATGGCCACGGCTACCACTAGAGTGGTTACCGCCTTTGTCCGTATTCTTCTTTCTCCGCTGGTTATCGTTATTCTGATGACTACTATCTTCGGTATGATCCTGGTTATGGTCCCTCGGTTGAACATACTCGTTATCTCGCTCTAACAACTGAGCCCTGTTGACAACATCTGAATAGAGAGAAAATTTATGAGAAATGAGATATTGACGTATACCAGGTTTCAAACCTCTCGTAAACATCCAGCGTCATCGTTCCTCATTCTCTACCAAATGAGGTGCAAACCTGGATAACTCATGAACTTCGCCTCGTCTTTGGGACACCGCCATGTTATTCTGCTCTAGTCTAATAAACTCCACTTCCTTCATATTACTTTCAGGGAAGTACTTGTCATTGAACTATTTCAAACGTCTCCCATGACATGCCGAAAAAATTGGATGGGTACGGTGCAGTTCTCATTCCCACCGATAATCTTCCTCGTCTACGGAAGATAAAAGTAGCGAATGGAACTTTTCGTTCCTCCGTGCATCCCAAGACATCGAATATCTTGGTAATTTGTTTGACCCACGCCTCCGCCTTTATCGGATCCGGCTTTCCCTGCACTCGGTGGTCCCAACTCTTTGAATTGCTTGGGTTGTGACCACCCGTGAATTGCTATCATTTCTCTCGTATTTTGAACACGAGTCTCCTAAATTCGATTTTGCATGAAGCGCAAAAATCTTCTAAACATCCCCTCGTTCATCATCGCTTTCGATTGGGGTGTTGTTCACAGGAGGTACATTGCCACCTATATCGCACGTTCTCCTCGTTGGTAAGTACAGGTATCTCCACGGTCTCATTTACTCCACTGTTAATATTCTCAGTCGACATTATCAAATACTATCATAAAACAAGGGTTAATTAAGGAAATAAATATATCACATAATATCCCTATATACTAACCAACTAACAAATAAGCTTAGGTAGGACACATTAGCGAAGGATTTACTCATCTCTCCCCTCCTAGTTCTATTCCCCGATCTCCGCCAGAGATCATATCCCTAAACTCTGATACCAACTGTGACGCCCCCAAAATAGGTCCATTCCATCCAACCTATTCTAAGTCGCCCAATACATGGTACAGAAATAACTACAACTTTATTAATACATTATTTAACAAAAATGGTGAGGACTACTAAACAACTCTCTCTATAACCATCATTCCATACCCCGACTCGTACTCGCTACATTCTCGCCTCCTGAGAAGAAAAATGGAACAAAAAGGAAAAGGGTGAGCTCAACTAGCCCAGTAAAAAATATTATGACTAAGATAATATACAACAAATTATCGTTAGTCTTCAACAGGGAAAAATCTAATAGAATACAATAGACAACCAATTTTAAATCAATCTTCGCAGCGGAAATAATAATTCATTAGAAGAGTTAAGTAGAGAATGCAAACTACTATCTTCTATATATGAATCTAAAATTTCATCGCCGATATTTTATCCCTGTAACATCAATCAATATATATCTGGAATCAAATATTCATTTTTGCACTACAGGCCAAAGATATTCATCAGTTGGTCATGTTCATCTAAACACCTGCTCATCTTTGCACTACGGGCCAAAGATATTAATCAGTCGGTCATGTTCATCTCAACACCTGTTCATCTTTGCACTACGGGCCAAAGATATTCATTAAGAAATCATTCATCTTTGCACTAATGTGCCAAAGATATTCAAGAATATCATCATTTAGAGTGAGGATGATGAAAAATATTTTAAAGGAAAGCGAATCCGGTGAAACAAAAGAAAAATATTAAAGATTCGTATTTTAAACAATCCAAGTTCAAAAATACTTCATAAGTAATCAGAGTGGAGTAAAATTCAAGAATGATCAAAACATGGATACAATCAAAGCTAGTATCCATAATAGATATTTTGGACAAAAAGAAAAAATTTCATTTTTTGGTGAATAGTGGCGTATTCGTGAATAGGTCAGATATCGTGAATAAAGTCGTGATATCGTGAATAGTAACTCCGACACCAAAAGAGAGAAATTTCACAAAAAAACATCTTCAAACTTCGTGAATAGTACTCCTGAGTAGTAACTCATGAATAGTAACTTATGAATAGTAACTCGTGAATAGTAACTCATGAATAGTAACTCCGACATGAAAAAGTTCCAAATTTGATAAAAAGTTCAAACCAATATTTCGGCATAATGATATTGAAGAAATAATATCATTTATGAAGAAAATAATCTCCCTTACCTCGAAAGACAGTACTTCTAGTTGAAACACCGGATATAGGCTATGACTTGAACTTGCACTGTATAGCAATACTCAAAGTATACTCAAAATACTCACAAGAATACGCTCGATAATATAGAGAGAGAAAACTTCAGTTTCTGGTATGATTTTCAATTCTAACCTAAGCACCCTATTTATAGGAAAATGCTTAGAACACCAAAGCAGAAAATTGAATATAATATATATATATATATATATATATATATATATATATATATATATATATATATATATATATATAATTGTCAAGCCCACTTTTACCAACTGATTTCAGATCATTAAAAACACATGTGAGCCACTCAATTTCAACAAAAAACGTTTTTCTTACAAAAAAACATTTTAAACTCCAAAAACCAATTATTTCGGAACTCCAAAACTTCAATAATTCATAATAAATAGCCCTTTTATCAGAAAATTCGAATCTCGCGACTTTCCATAGGAAATTCCATTATCTACAACTTTCCAGAAGAAAGTGTTTCCAAATTCCAAACAGAAATTGACCGAAATTCATAAACGGGCGATTTTATAGGCTATAATCAAATTTCGGTCAATAATTGTGTCCACCAACACACAAAATATGTGTTAAACATTTAATGCCACAAAAATACTCTTCCTCCTCATATACTCATATATCCCACATTCATTATAAAAATATCACCGTTAATATATTATTAAAATAATATATTTAAATGAATTATTTTATCGAGAAAAAGATAAAATATTAATTTTCAACAATTGTCACATTAAAATTTTCTCCATCTATATCCACATAAAATCAATATTTTCTTCATCATATAAATCAATAATTAATTATTCACAAATAATATTACGAATCACAAGTCTAAAGAACAAAGTGTAGTTCCCAAGAAAGAGGGGCTTTCCAATAAGGATCTCTCCTCATCTTGGCGGCAGCAATTAGGTGACCAAACCTCTCCTTAGATGAGAACTTTCTAGACATTGCCAATAATGTTATCCAATAATATTATTCAGGATAATATGAATTATTGCTCAGATAATAGAAAATACTATGTAATGACAATTTATTGAAACAACAATAATATAAAATATCAATGCAAAGAATTATTGAATCAATAAAATAAAATCTTTGATAAAGAATTACTATAACAATTATTGAGTAGTGTCTTCTTACGTAAGAATCAATCATTGGTGCAATACTGGTGTCTTCTTGTTCAACAACGCCGTATTAGTGTGTTTTAACCACCGGGTATTCCAACAAAGATAATTCAGTAATAACCACGCAGATTATTTATAAATAACTTATATTTGTCGTTTTCTTCATCCAATCGCTTTCCGTTATGGGGCCCACAAAAGACTGTGCCATCGTACGAATATTCCCCGACAGTACGAATATTCCACGACCAAACGAATATTCTCCGACAATAATGAATATTTTATAACCCCTTGCTTATTCAAAATATTTGCGTATTTTACCCATAACTATCCACATTAATCAAATCAACCCTTACTATTTCAAAATAATAAATAGAGGAAAATAAATTTCATTTATTAATAATTTGGGGTCTTACATAAGTGGTGATGAGGAGGCAGAGTCTGAAGAAGCTAAGGTGGAGTTGAAGAGTAAGATCAAAGTTGGAGAACAAGATCAGCTAACTGTAGAAGTCCAGGAACTCCGGAGTAAGGTATTTCTCTTGGAGGAGTTGTGGAAGACAGAGCGGGAGTTACGCGAAATGATTGAAGAACGGAATGAGCTGAAGGCGCAGGTGGAAAGGATGAAGACTGAAGGTGGTGGATCATCTGAAGGAACCATCAAGAAAGATAAGAAGAAGAGAAGGAGGGACAACGACAATGACAACTCTGAAAAGTTAAACCCGAAGGAGAGACAAGCTTGCAGCAAGTGTGGAAAGACTCACATAGAAGAATGCATGATGTGGAAGAACGTCTGCTTCAATTGTATGCAGGAAGGGCATATTTCTTTGCATTGTCCTAAGCCGAATATGAGGAAGTGTTTCTCATGTGGAAGAGAGGGTCACAGATTTAACAAGTGTCCCAACAAGAAGAAGACTGGTGAAGGGAGTGGTCGGTAGACAACTTAGATATATGTAATAGTATCTTTTGGTAGAAGCTTATGATAGTAAGTGTTATAATATCGAGAATGCTGTTTAAGCATATGTATATTTATATATTTGAATGAATGAAATCTTTATTTTTAATATGAATATAAGATTAAGATTAAGTTGTGTGTTCTTAAAACTCATACTTATGGTAAGCTCATGACTCATGATTATATGAGATATTTTGAACCCCTCAGCGAATGGACGCCAAAGGTCTTACTAGGATAAGTTTATACACTCATATAATCGTGGCAAGTTACTGAACTCCTAAGTGTGGTAAGTTTGATGAACAGGGATTAGATATGTGAATTTGGTAAATGACAACTTTTTGTATAAAGTTGGAGAATTGTAGCTTCCTATGTAAAGTTGAGTAGGTTAATCCTAGAATTATTTTAAAAAGGATAGTAATATGTGTTAAGTACTATAAGTACTATGTGCTATTTGAATAAGTATGCGATTACATGAGAACTATGTGTTGAATTTTTATTGTGTTAAGAATTTGTATGGAGAAAGAAAATTAATATAAGATTTTTATCAGATCATGCCGCCTAGACGACAGAATCGAAACCAACGAGAAGAGAAATCGGTGAATGACGAAGGAGGTCAAGCTGACCCAATGCAAAACTTTGCAAATATGATAGCCGAAGCTATGGAGAATAGAGCTTCTTCTGCAAGAGGAAGAGCGAGGTATCGCAGTCGGTGATTGGCTAACTTCAAGGACTTTAAAGCGCAAAGAGACCGCTTTCAATTCAAGGGAACCACGGATCCGATTGAAGCCCAAACTTGGGTAAAGGAAATGGAGAAAGCGTTCGTCATTGCGCGAGTGGCAGAAGAGAAAAAGACGGCTTTTGCAACATACTTAATGAAGGGAGAAGCTAACTACTGGTGGGAGACTATTCAGGCAAGAGCTGGTACAACGGTGGTAGCGTGGACAAGATTTAAGGAGTTGTTCTTTGAGAATTACTTCTCACCGAGTATGCAAGCTCGGATGGAAGTTAAGTTCTTAGAACTTAAGCAGGAGAACATGTCGGTATAGGAGTATGTTGCCAAATTCAACGAATTAGTAAGATTTGCACCTCATCAGGTGGACACAAAAGCAAGAAAAGCGAGAAGATTTAAGAACGGACTAAAGCCGGGGATATTCAATAAGGTAGCGGTATTGCAGATCAACACGTTAGCGGCTTTGTTGGAGAAAACGTTAATTGCAGAAGGAGGAAGCGAGGCTGCATCTCGATTTCATCAGGAGAAGAAGAAGAAGACCAATGATGGTGGAAGAAGTGGTGGTAGTAATCAGAATAAGAGGAAGTGGAGTGAGAATACCCAATCGGGTAGCAAGATTGAAGAGATTAGGAAAGGAAGGGAACCATGCGCGACCTGCGGAAAGAACCATTCTGGAGTCTGTTTAAAGAAGAAAGGAGTCATTATAAATCGTGGGCAAGAGGGCACATGTCACCCGATTGTCTCGATTCAAGAAAATTCAACGTTGTTTTACTGTGGATTAACTGATCATATAGTACGGAACTGTCCGAAAAGGAATACGGAGAAGGAAAGTGTCAACAACGGACCCGGTGGTGGAACCTTGGCGATTCGAGGACCTGCACAACCAGGAAGACAAACGGCCCGTACTTTCAACATGATGACGCAAGATGTAGTGACTACTCAAGAGGTGGCAGGTAACGATTTCGTTTAGAAATTTAATTACGCGAGTAATCTTGGTTAGTTATTGCTGTGAATTGTTTTCTTTTATAAATTTAAGTCACATTTTAGAATTTGAAAAACAAATTAATATTGTGTTGTTAAAAATGAATTGATGATACAATTTTAAAATATTATAGAGAATAAGAAAGCGGTGATTCCAAGGACGGAATCCTTTTAAGGAGGGGTGGATGTGATAACCCGGGATTTCGAATAATCCAAATTTCACGAATAATGTTTTTTTATTGACGGTTAATATTGTACTGTGTATTTGTGATACGAGTATCGAGAAGTAGTCAATTGTGTATTGACTGAGAAATTAGAGTAGAGTTGTGCTTAACGGAGAATAGAAACCCTAACCCTAAGGCCGGATAGGGATTCGATTGAAAATATAATTGAAATAATTATACCGATGAGTACGTGTCTAGAATGTTGATCAATGATTGGTCGGGTAGGGTACAATATTTGTAAACCCTAATAAGGGATTGGAAACTCTAATCTCAAGATTTGAAACCCTAACACGAAGTTAGGAACCCTAATTGAAAGTCTGGAAACCACAATTTTTAATTCGGGAATCCTAAACCCTAATTAGGAAACCCTAATCCTAATTAGTAAGCTCTAAAGTGATTAGTATACTTTAACGTGATTAGTAACCTTTAATATAATTAGGAACACTAATTATATTTTTGAAAATCTTAATTTTCTATTTTAAAGATCCTAATTTAGAAAATCCTAGAAACTAAAGTTGTAAAACTAGGGTTAGAACCTTAGGGTTAAACCCTAAGGGTTTGGTAAATCCCTTGTATGCCATTAAAATTTCATGTACAAAGTCCAAAGTACCCCTTTACTTAGATATTTAGTTAGAAGATTTGCAAGATCTAGTGAGTCATCACTTAAGATTATCCCATGTGCTTAAATTCTATATCAAATCTTATCCATATCTTGCCAACTTGCACACTTAGATTTATTGTATCTATGATATAAGAGATCTAGGAGAGAAAAAATTCACATATTAAGCTTATTAGCTATCTAACACCAACCCACTCTTTCTCTCACCTAAACCCACGATATCCCTAAGTGATTCAGTCACTCTTCAAGCCTTTAGATCACCAAAATCAGCTAAGGAGATCAAGGATCAAGGATTGGACAAGAGAGGTATAAACCCAAACTCAACCTAGATCTTGTATGCTAAGAAAATAATTGTGTTTAAGTGTTTATATTTGTGTTATATGGTGTTTTTAGTTGATCTATGTTGATCCATGATGGATCCATATCATCAAAGTGGGTAAAAAATGAAGTTTTCAAAAACTGCTCAAGAACAGTCAAAGTCGTCTGACAAGCAAATGTTAGACACCACTGATCTTTGCCTGTTAATGTTTTGTTATGTTTTATGTGTTAGAACTATAGTTTGCCATGTTGTCTTCAATATGGAAGTGGTACTACAGTGTTTGAATATCTAGATTGCATTTTATTCACGGTCAAAGTCGGTTGACCGACGTTGACCAAGCACAAATCTGGGCAGCCCATAATTGTAAAAAACGTGTTTGACAGCTTTTTAACGGCCCAGATCTGACATATTTTGATGTTGTTTGATGTTGTTTTTGTAACTAATATATAGCCTGACATATGTATTTTATGATTATGGCTTTAGATCATGTTAATAATGAACATGATGAGTGTAACAGTTGGTCAAAGTAGGCCATTTGGTCGTACTGATTCTGGAGATTGAAATGTTTATGAACATTGTTTCTGACCTAGTTTGATCGTACTGATTCTGGAGATTGAAATGTTTTTGATTTGTGATGTTGTTTTAAAAATTTTCCTTGTCATGTGGGCTTTAGATTTGAGCCATAATAACACTTAATTAATTTATAGAACCTAACTTAAAATGGGCATGAATGTGACCAGAAGATATTCTGGGAAAACCCAAGTAGTGTCTGACAAGATTTTTCGAAGCCCAGATCTTCATGATATGATGTGCTATGACCAAATTGATGATTGTTATGAGTAGTATTACATGATTACTAGATGATTGAAATTTATTTTAGCCTAGAAACGATTTTAAACCGAGAGTAAAATCCGGTCAAACAGGGGACCTTAAACACTGCCTTGTCAGTGTTCTTGAGCTGAAGAACACCTAAGACGACAGTCAAGTGTCGCTATAGGCTTTAGCGACGGTTGCTTTTTATTTTATTTTCTGATTTTCCAGAAATTAATTAAAAACAGAAAATAAATTATAAAAATTACCAAAAATGGTTTTAAAAATTATTTTAAATTATGAAAAATAATTTTTGACTATTTGAGATATTTTTCATTAATATTTATAATTATTTGAATATTAATGGTATTTAATTTATTTAATTAGTATATTAAATAAATTAGAGAAAAATAATTTAATATTATAAAAATCATTTTAAATAAGAATAATGTGTTAGAAAATATTTTGAATTATAAAATATAATTTTTAATATTTTTAGAGAATTTTCATTAATAATTTAATATTAATGAAATTAGATTTATTTAATTATTATATTAAATAAATGAATTAAAAATGATTTTATTGATTTAAAAATCATTTAAAAATGAGAAAAATGATTTAAAAATATTTTAAGTTATAATTAATTACTTTTAATATTTTGATGATAATTTCATTAATATTTGATTATTAATAGTGATGATTTAAAAATGATTTTAATTACTTTAAAAATCATTTAAGTAGAATATTGATGATTTAAAAATATTATAAGTTATTAAAAATAACTTTAATATTTTGACAAGCATGTTATTAATATTTTATATTATTAAATATTAATAATGATAAGATTATTTTATAATTAAATCATTTAGAAATGATTCCGATGTTTGAAAAATTATTATAAATTATAATAATTGTTTATAAATTATTAAAAGCTTTCGAAAAATATTATAAATAACATTTGACTTATCTAAAATAATATTGAAGCTTAGAGACCAAGTTCAATTGACAATAGCTGTGTTAAGTGTCAGATAGGGTGACCAGATCACCAAGAATGGACCGAAGTCCAACCAGACCAAAATAGTTAGACTTGTTATGTGTGACTATGTGGTAATGTGTCTAGGAGAAGTTTGACTGTAGAATACAGTGTTGCATGTCATAAATAATTATGCTAATTGTTAGACCGATATTATTGGTTATAGGTCTTTCGAAAGCAGATAAGTATATTGTGTAGCTGTAATCAGCGGAAGAGGCAAGTTCCTTAACTCAACCTTGAGTTATATTCATTCAATTATTATAGTGGTTAATTATTGCTAATTATACCATGTCCAGGGATTTATTGTTGATTATTCGCAGTTAGTGCATGTTTAATAATTCAAAATGAATTACTGATTCGAAATATATACATTCGTAGAATAACTGTTGTTGGATATACATATCCGTAGAAGCTAGAATTGACAGTATAGATAATTCCTGTTTATTGTCGAATTATGTTGAGAAATGTCTTAGCCAATTATTCTGGTTAGACTAGCATTTGTTAGAACTTGATAGGTTCGAGAAGAGAATTCAATTGTTATTGACAGATCGATGCCAATTATTTTGGCTAGATCGAGAAGTAAATAGAATTTGAAATCACAGTATTTCATTGTTAAATCAAAATCTTGATTCTAAGAATGAGAAGAAAACCTTTTATATAAAGGGAATATTTTATTGGTCGTATACTCGGCCTTTGCGCTCGATTAAGTATTATGCATAATATAGGGTATACTAAAGCTGATCACTTTATATACTTGCAGAGGGGTATAATTTAATCTTTATGGTTATCTGATACACCTGGGTATATCAAAGTTTAACTTTGATATTTACTCGAGAAGAGAAGTTCAAGATCCAATGGATCATTTCAAAGATAATCTGGAAAAACATTCCACTTTGCTATTTCGTAGAATTAATTCTTGATTATTCATTTGAATATCGTAGAAAACCTTAAAAGCGTTGTACTCTTTCATTATCGAATTATTGTTGCGTAGAATGTGAGAAGGTTTGATATTGATTTCTATATCTTCATTGTATCTCTTAACTTTCGGAGCAAACTTGTTGCTCACCCTTGCTATAAATAAAACTTTTCAGCTAGGGATGAAGTTGCAGAAGGTGCTGCGAAGAAGAACAAAGGAAAAGGAATAATTATGAATTAGTTATGATGAACAATATTATTATTATGTTGTATTGTATTGTAAACCCTTTTTGTATATCTAAAGGGGTATGTCTGTAATGTTAAGGTTAGTAAACCTGGGACTTATGTATTAACAATCTATGTTAATGAGTTATGTATTCCTATTTATATTAAAATGGGTAGTTAGATGGTATTATATTGTGGATCGTGAACACCAAATTTGGGGGTCAGGTAACCTGGATTTGGGGGTGTCACAGGTACTATACTGTAATTCGTATTTTCACATGGTTATAACTATTGATTCACATGATTGAACTATTGATTCACATCATTTACTATTAGGGGAGGTGGTGCAAGTTTGATAATACTATCTGTGTGGATTACGTATGACCTGGTTCCATTCTTTATTATTCTGTTGGAATAACCTGTCTATGTGGATTATCACATGCATGGTGAATGATCCTACGTATTCATTCCTTATTAAATCATGGAAATGATCTGTCTACGTAGATTACCACATGGCGGGTGAAAATCCATTTGCAGTTTCATATATTCTATGATACTCATTTGGTTAAAGTTTTGGCTTCTGTACTCCATGAAATTAGTAGAATATCCTGGATATTTGCGCTTCATCCATATCTTTTCATGGAAATATTCTTACGAGCATTCTTGAATTTTACTCCACAAAGCGATATCATGTTGACAATTTGGACGTAATTGATTTCAAGATAAATTAACTTATAAATCTTTAAAATTTATTCTTGAACTTGTTTTATTGAATTATTATGTCATTGTTATCATCCCCATGCTTATATTATGATGAAAGTCATCTTTGGCTTACGTGCATAGATGGACTTGGTATGATTATGACCAGGGATTATTCGGTATAATCATGACCTGTAATGTTATAAATGATGTGGTAAAAGTCCTCAGTAGCCTGTAGTGCATTGATGGATAGTTTTTGGTATGATTATGACCATAGATTATTCGGTATAGTCATGACCATTGATGATTTAATGAATATCCTTGACCCGTAGTGCAGGGATGACTCGATGATGTGGTTTATTTATTAAGCTGAGTCTCAGCGATAAAAAATTGATGAAAACATTTTAAATCATAGAAGATAGTAGATATCATGCTCTACTTGACTCTTTTAATGGATTGCTTATTTCGCTGCAGTTAAACTTGATGTCTATTGTATTTTATCAGTTTAACATTGTTGAAGACTAATGATAATTTATTCTGCAATATCTTAGTTATAATATTTCTTACTGGGCTAGTTGAGCTCACCTTTTCTTTCACTATTCTCTTCAGAAATGAGAACGTTGCCGGGTCTAGTCGAAGAACGGAGTGACGGTCCAGATGATAGCATTAGTAGTCCTCACTATTCTATTAAATAGTGTGATAATAAATGTAATGAGGACTCCATTGAGTGTTGATATTGTCTAGATGATAATATTCTTATTAAAACTCTTAGATTATGTTTTGTCGTATTTTACACGACTATTGTATAATTAAGTTGTATTTGAATTTTGTACCATGTATTTGACGACTTAAAATGGGTGATGTATACCTATTTTGGGAGCGTCACAAATATCCTTGGCCCATAGTGCATAGATAATTCGTGGTTGTGATACTAATTAATATCCTTGGCCCGTAGTGCATGGATAATTCAGTGATGTGTATTATTTATTAAGCTGAGTCTCAATGATAAAATTGATGATAAACTTTCTAAATCATAGAAGATGGTAGATATCATGCTCTACTTGACTCTTTTAATGGATTGCTTGTTCCGCTGCAGTTAAAATTGATGTTTATTATATTTTATCAGTTTAACACTGTTGAAGGCTAATGACAATTTATTCTGCATTATCTTATTTATAATATTTCTTACTAGGCTAGTTGAGCTCACCCTTTTGCTTTCATTGTTCTCTTCAGGAAATGAGACTGTAGCCGGAACTAGTCGGGGAACGGAGTGATGGTCCGAATTGGTGGCTGTAGTAGTCCACAATATTCTATGAAATAGTGTGATAATAAATGTAATGAGGATTGAATTTGAGTTTGGATATTGTCTATAAGATAATATTCGTGTAAAAACTCTCAGCTCATGTTGTATAATTAAATTTGTATTTAAAATTTGTACCATGTATTTGGCGGCTCAAGATGGGTGACGTATACCTATTTTGGGGGCATCACAGTTGGTATCAAAGCTTAGGGATATGATCCCTGGCTAAGATGTGAGACAAGAACTAGGGGGAGAGACGGATTAATCCTTCGCTAGAATGACCTACCTAAGCTATTTGTTATTTAATTGGTCGGTCAGAATTTAGAGATAAAATATGGTATGTCAATTAACACTTGTTTTGTGGCAGTATTTGAAAATAGCATCTAAAAATGTTGAGATAAGCAATGGAGCATAGGAGACCGTTGAGTCACCATAATTCAATAACCAGAACAATGTGCATCAGGAAGACAACAATCCTCATGCAAACAATAACACCGACCAAATGATGAATGATGGGATGTTTAGAGGCTTTCTGCAATTCATGTAACATAAGGCGAGAGAGACTCCTGTCCATAATGCTGGTGGAAATACTGGCAACTCACGGATGGTCACCGCTAAGCAGTTCAAGGAGTTGGGACCACCGGAGTTTTTGGGAAAGCCAAAACCACTTAAGGCAGAGACGTGGATAAAGCAGATCACCAAGATATTTGATGTCTTGGGATGCTCCGAGGAGCACAAGGTTCCCTTTTCCGCCTTCATGTTGCGAGGAGAGGCAGATTGGAATCTGTAAAACGTAGTCAGCCTGCCGCACTGAAGATGTCTTGGGAGAAGTTCCAAGAAATGTTCAACGACAAGTACTTTTCCGAAAGTATTCGTCACATAAAGGAGGTGGAGTTTATCAAGCTGGAGCAAAACAATATATATGACCGTATCGCAGTATGAAGCTAAGTTTGTCGAGTTGTCCCGGTTTGCATCCCATTTGGTAGATAATAAGAAGCGTATGACGCGGATGTTTCTAAGAGGTTTGAAACCCGAGATACGTCAATACCTCATTTCTCATAAACTTTGCTTGTATTCAAATGTTGTGAATAGGGCTCAGTTATTAGAGCGTGATAACGAGTCAAACCAACCAAGAGAGAGCAGCCGGCAAAATGATAATACCAGTGGTAGCAGTCATCAAAGCGGTGACAACAAACGTGGAGGGAATCAACATGTCAGAAATGGTAACCACTTCGGTGGTAATCATGGCCAAGATAATAGAAGTGGAAATTTCAAGAAGAGGAGATTTAATAATGATGGAAAGATGTCAACACCAACACCCGTTGTTAAGGAAGGAGAATAACCACCAATCGTATGCTTCAAATGCAGAGGAGAGGGACACATCAGTCCAAACTATATGTAGCAGTCCAAATCGTGTTACAATTGTGGAAGAGAAGGTCACCTAGCTCGATTTTGTCGTGCAATGAAACCAAGTCCAGTTGGGATGGTGACACCAAATGCCGTCCCAGACAAGTCAAAGCCGATAGTTCAAGGGAGAGCGTTTGTCGTGACCTCCCAAAAAATAAGGAATCCGAACGAGGTCATCACGGGTAAGCTAATCATAAACTCTTGCGAAGTCTATACCTTATTTGATACCGGTTCTACCCATTCTTTTATTTCTCCTACTTGCGCTCAACGTTTAAATTTGACTCCGGAGAAATTAGACTTTGACTTATCTGTTGAAACTCTGTTGGGAGAAACCTTCATCACACCCACTGTTTATAAATCTTGTTTGATTCAAATCGGCAACCGTACATTACCTGTCGATCTTATCTCTTTGAAAATACTTGTATTTGATGTGATTTTAGGGATTGATTGGTTAACTACATACTAAAATTGATTTTTTTTGTAAGGTTGTTAGCTTTCATATTCCTAACCAACCTATTATGCGAATTCAAGCAACCAAATCACTAATGTCAATCACTGTCATATCAAGCCATAAAACTATTCGTTTATTGAAAAATGAATGTCAAGCTTTCTTAGCCCATGTCATAGATTTAAACAAAAATACGTCAGATTTGAATGATATTTCTATTGTTAATAAATTTCCTGACGTATTCCTCGAAGAACTTCCTGGCCTACCCCCGGAGCGTGAAATCGAGTTTGGTATTGACCTTGAACCCGGTACAAAACCCATTTCCAAAGCCCCATATCGAATGGATCCTATTGAACTTCAGGAGTTAAAAACCTAACTGCAAGAATTGTTAGACATCGGTTTCATTCATCCTAGTACGTCTCCTTGGGGTGCTCCTGTTCTATTCGTAAAGAAGAAAGATGGGAGTATGCGACTTTGTATTGATTATCAGGAGTTGAATCATGTCACCATCAAAAATAGGTACCAGTTGCCTCGCATTGATGACCTGTTTAACCAGTTGCAAGGTGCCAAATTCTTTTCAAAGATCGATCTTCATTCCGGATATCATCAATTAAAGATTAAAACTGATGACATTCTAAAGACTGCTTTCATAACTCGGTACGGGCGTTACGAATTTCTAGTTATGTCTTTTAGATTGACTAATGGTCCTGCTTCCTTCATGGATATAATGAATCGAGTATTCAAGGAATATTTGGATCATTTTGTGGTCGTCATTATTGATGACATCCTCATATACTTCAAAAGCCCTGAAGATCATGAGCAACACTTGAGGATGATGCTCCAAAAGCTTTGTGAAAACAAGCTATATGCCAAGTTGAAGAAATACGAGTTCTGGCTTGAGGAAGTAGCATTCCTTAAGCACGTGATATCAAATCATGGAATATCTGTTGACCCGATAAATATTGAAGCAATTCAAAGCTGGGAGCAACCTAAGTGAGTGACCAAAGTACGTAGCTTTCTTGGCTTAGCTGGTTATTATCAAAGATTCGTAGAACGGTTTTCTTGAATCGCTACTCCATTAACTCAGCTGACTCAAAAAGATACAAAATTCGGTTAGAGCGAGGAATGTGAGAAGAGTTTTTAAGAACTCAAGAGGAGACTCATTTCAGCACCTATTTTGAAATTCCCATCTGGTTCGAAGGGATTTGTCATCTATAGCGATGCTTCAGGCAGAGGATTAAGATTTGTTCTCATGAAACATGGGAAATTCATAGCCTATGCCTCACGACAACTCAAAGAATATGAGAGGAATTATACTCATGATCTAGAGTTGGCAGCATTTATTTTTACGCTTAAAATCTGGAGGCATTACCTCTATGGGGAGAAGGTGGAGATCTATACCGATCATAAAATCCTCAAATATTTCTTCACCCAAAAGGAACTCAACATGCGGCAACGACGTGGGCTCGAGCTATTGAAAGATTACGATCATACCATTCAATACCATCCTGGAAAAGCGAATTTGGTAGCTGACGCGTTGAGTAGAAGATCATATGCGGGTATGAGTGCGATATTGTCAATGCAAAGACCCATTTTGTATGACTTACAAAGGATGGAGATAGAGATAAAGACTCTAGGGACCCACATGATGATGACAAATATACGAGTAGAACCGACTTTAGTTGATAAAGTTAAAGGTGCTCAAGCTACAGACCTGGAGCTGATGCGTATGAAGAAGAAAGTGAAAGAAGGTGCTATTTCAGAAGCAATAATCGATGAAGAAGGAATACTTCGAGTCAACTCCAGACTTTGTGTTCCTAACGACCCTGATTTAAAGTATAAAATCATGATGGAGGCGCATAACACACTGTTTTCAATCCATCCTGGGAGTACCAAAATGTATCGTGATCTTTGACATACATTTTGGTGGAGCAATATGAAAAGAGAGATCGCAGAGTTTATCTCAAGGTGTCTAATATTATGGTGTGGATTTGATATAATATTATAGTTTTGGGTAATATTTACAAATTTTGTAAAGTAAGCAAGTTGTCATAAAATATTCGATTTGTCGAAAAATATTCGTTTTATCAGGGAATATTCTTAAGACGACACAATCATTGGTGAACCCGACAACGGAATTACTTTCGGAGTTAGAAAACGACAAAAATATCTTTTTATAAAAATAAAGGCGAAAGTTTTACCGTTAACTGTTGAAATACCCGATGATAAAAGTACAGTAATACGCGTGGTTGCATAGAAGTACACGGTATTGTACAATATCTTTGATTATTGATGCTTACGTGAGAAGTCACTCAGTTTTATTCAATTATTGCCACGGTAATTGCTGCATAGTATCTCACATTATTGATTCAATTATTGTCACAGTATTATCTGCACAATACTTTATATTATTAAATCAATAATTGAGACGACAAAGTTATTCATATTATTATTTGCATTATTGACGATGTCTAGAAAGTTCTGTCGAGAAAAGGGGTTTGGTCACCTAATTGCGCGCCAATAAGGAGAAGTCTTTATCGGAAAGCCCCCTCTTTCTTGGGAATGATATGGTTGTTAATATTGCAAGTTATGATATTAATGATGAATAAATGTTATTAATATTGAAATTAGTAGAACATCCTTGAAATTTGTGCTTCATCTAGTATTGTTTCACAAGAATATTTTTCATGCTGGAGTACTATTCACGGGTACTATTCATATATACGACACTATTCATATGTACAGTACTATTTATACATACTACACTATTCAAGAAGTACTATTCGAGGGATACTATTCAATAAGTACTATTTATGGGGTACTATTCACCCAAAAATTGATTTTTTTCTGTCCAAATTATTTTTGATACATGAATATTATTCTTAAATTTTGCTCCACAAAGCAGTATCGTGTTGATAGTTTGGACATTATTGAATTCTGAAAAAATTGAATTATAAATCTTTAAAATTTATCCTTGCTTTCAGTTAATTGAATTCTTATATCATTGTTATCATCATCATGCTTATATTGTGATTAAAGTCATCTTTGGACCCTAGTGCATAGATGGACTGTTGATTGGTATGATTATGACTATATATCGGTATAATCATGACTTGTAATGTTACAAATGATGTGGTAAAAGTCCTCATTCGCCTGTAGTGCATTGATGGACAGTTGTTGGTATGATCATGACCATTGGTGATAATAACAAATATCCTTGGCCCATAGTGCATGGATGATTTGTGGATGTGATAATAATGAATATCCTTGGCCCATAGTGCATGGATAATTCAGTGGTGTGGATTATTTATTGAGCTGAGTCTCAGCGATAAAATATTGATGATAAACTTTTGAATCATAGAAGATAGTAGATATCATGCTCTACTTGACTCTTCTAATGGATTATTTGTTCCACTGCAGTTAAACTTGTTGTCTATTGTATTCTATTAGTTTAATATTGTTTAAGGCTAATGATAATTTATTTTGCATTATCTTAGTCATAATATTCTTTAATTGGTCGGTCAGAATATAGGGATAATATGTGGCATGCCAATTTCTTTAATTAACCATTGTTTTGTGGTAGTATTTAAGAATGATATCTGAAAATCAAGAGATGAACTCATATAGAGTTTTAAGTGATGAATCGAGGATATTCATTTAAAGAATAAATATTGGAGTATAATATTTTGTTTAACAAAGATTTTATTGGGGAGTACTAATTAAGTTATTAAAATTGATTGTAGGATGTCAGGTGAAGAAGAAATTAGAGATATCCATGTGGTGAGTGAAGAATTAATAGTTGCACCTGAGCTAGTCACAGAGGTAGCAGCTGAGAGTGAGGAAGAAGAGGAACTTGGGGAGGATTTATTAGGAGAACTTTATGATCGAAATGTAGAACTGCAAAATCATATTCATGAGTTAGAAGAGCAAGTTGAAGAATGGCAGGCGATCGTGGAGCAAAGGGATGCAATAATTCAAGATTATGTTACCCGATATGTGATGCTTGAACAGAAGCACTCTTTGACAGAGTATAAGATAATAAAGATGGAATCTAAGAATTTAAAT
This sequence comes from Panax ginseng, assembly GCA_020205605.1. NCBI lineage: Eukaryota > Viridiplantae > Streptophyta > Magnoliopsida > Apiales > Araliaceae > Panax > Panax ginseng. The sequence goes on along the minus strand of CM035133.1, from coordinate 137,862,029 downwards.
GTCAAGAATCAGCTGAAAGAAGAAACAAATGAATGAGTGAGAATGAAGGATGTATGGGTAAAAGCCGCACGACGCGTTGATATTATAGAAACAGAAGTCCGATCCAAGAAGGCTAAGATAGATGATATGAATTTCTCTGTCTAGACAACAATTGGGAGAACCCAACATCGAGTTTTGAATTACCCTGTACAAAGCGGTCAACCCCAATTCGATATGGATCGAAGATTAATGATTCAGATCATGGATCAGGAGTACGACGAAGCAGTTGAGGGTGGAATATGACCTATAGAAAAATTTAATTCCAGCGGTAATGATGACACCAAAGGCTGTCCCAGACAAGTCAAAGTTGGTGGTTCAAGTGAGAGCATTTTTCATAACTTCTTAAAAAGCGAGGAACCCAAACGAAGTTATCACGGGTAAGCTAATCATAAACTCTTACGAAATCTATACCTTATTAGATACCGGTTCTACCCATTCTTTTATTTCTCCTACTTGCGCTCAACGTTTAAATTTAACTCCAGAGAAATTAGACTTTGACTTATCTGTTGAAACTTCATGGGGAGAAACCTTCATTACATCCACTGTTTATAAATCTTGTTTGATTCAAATCGGCACCCGCACGTTACCTATCGATCTTATCTCTTTGAAAATACTTGCATTTGATATAATTTTGGGGATTGATTGGTTGACTACTCATCATGCTAAAATTGATTATTTTCGTAAGGTTGTTAGCTTTCATATTCCTAACCAACCTGTTATACGAATTCAAGCAACCAAATCACTAAAGTCAATCACTGTCATATCAAGCCATAAGTAAAGAGCCCCGAGCCTTTCGCTAGTAACTTTTTTGTGTGGGATGCACCGAAGCCAAACTCTCCATAGGGGACGCCGTGAATAACGGTAGCAAGCTGATAGGTATCAATGTGAAGTGCTATCCAAGTCGTGGATGAGAGTCACAGTTTTGAATGATATTTCTATTGTTAATAAATTTCCTGACGTATTCCCCGAAGAACTTCCTGGCCTACCCCCAGAACGTGAAATCGAATTTTTTATTTACCTTGAACCCGATACAAAACCCTCAAATATTTCTTCACCCAAAAAAAACTTAAAATGCGCCAAAGACTTTGGCTCGAGCTATTAAAAGATTACGGCCATACTATTCAATACCATCCTGGAAAAGAAAACGTGGTAGCTGACGCGTTGAGTAGAAAATCGTATGCGGTTTCGAGTGCGACGTTGTTAACACAAAGACCCATTTCGTATGACTTACAAAAGATGGAGATAGAGTTAAAGACTCCAAGAACCTACGTGAAGATAACGAATATACGATTAGAACAGACTTTAATAATTAAAGCTAAAGTTGTTCAAGCTACAGACCCGAAACTGATGAATATGAAGAAGAAGGTGCAAGAAGGCGTTATTCTAAAAGCAAGAATCGACGAAGAAAGGAAATCTGAACCCTCGATTTTTTGGTCTATTTGAAATCCTCGATCGAGTAGGAACTATGGCCTATAGACTCACCTTACCGCCAAGTATGTCTCATGTTCATAATGTTTTTTTATATATATGTTACGTAAATATATGGAAGACCCGAACCACATTATTGAATTAGAACCAGACGAGATAGCAGAAGATTTAACGTATGTAGAGGTACCTGTTAAAATCTTGGATAAGAAGGAACATATTCTATGCTCCAAGGTTATACCTCTAGTCAAAATTTTGTGGAGAAACCACGATGTTGAGGAAATGAACTGGGAGTTAGGATCTGAAATAAAATCAAGGTATCCTCACCTCTTCGACATACCAAGTACGTACACCAATTTTGAGGACGACATTTCATAATTAAGAAGGGGAGGTTGTAAGACCCCAACTTTTATGAATATAGATTAATTTTCTCTAAATATCATTTTGAATATTATGGTGTGGATTTGATATAATGTTATAGTTGTGGGTAATATTTATAAATTTTTCAAAGTAAGCAAGTTGTCATAAAATATTCGATTGGTCGGGGAATATTCGTACGACGACACATTCATTGGTGGACCCTACAATAGAATTACTGTTGGAGTTAGAAAACGACAGAAATATCTTTTTATAAAAATAACGGAGAAAGTTTTACCGTTAATTGTTAAAATACTTAGTGATAAAAGTACAGTAATGCACGTGGTTGCATAGTAGCACACGATATTGTACAGTATCTTTGATTATTGATGTTTATATGAGAAATCACTCAATTTTATTCAATTATTATCACAGTAATTACTGCATAGTATCTTACATTATTGATTCAATTATTGTCACAGTATCATCTGCATAATATTTTATATTATTAAATCAATAATTGAGACGACAAAGTTATTCATATTATTATTTGGATTATTGACGATGTCTAGAAAGTTCTGTCGAGAAAAGGGGTTTGGTCACCTATTTGCGCGTCAATAAGGAGAAGTCTTTATCGGAAAGCCCCCTCTTTCTTGGGAATGATATGATTGTTAATATTGCAAGTTATGATATTAATGATGAATAAATGTTATTAAAAATATTTTTTATGAAGCCAAGTAAGTTGAGATAAGTAGAGGGGGCTTTTATTGAAGTATTTGTTGTAAATTTTGCTCATTACATGGACACCCACTTACTTATTTTTCAAAATTTTCGGGAGAAAGTTATCTCAATTATATATATATATATATATATATATATATATATAAATATATATATATATAGATCTTGAGGTTTATATATATATTATATATAAATAAGTGTTATTAGGGAAAGAGAGGAGTATATATATATATATATATATATATATATATATATATATATATATATTAGTAAGTGCCTTGGGGTAATGGGCACACACACACACACACACACACACATATATATATATATATATATATATATATATAGAATATATTTTATTTTATTTAAAATTTTCGTTTTATTAGAATATTTTATGCACAGTAATAAATAGTAAAAAGTAAATTTTTAGAAAATTTTAGCCGGTTGAGCGCCCGTGATTCCTGCACTGTGCGTCCATGATTTTCTAAATTCAAATAGTATCCTGTCATTCTCCTATAAATAGGATGCTTAGTTTAGAATTAAAAATTACACCAGAATCAGAGAATTCTTCTTCTATAATATTGAGCTTATTTCTTTAGAGTTTAAGAAAGCTTTGATTGTAGAAAACAGTGCAAGTCTTTTTCAAGAATATCCCCGCCCTACCAGTCAAAAATACTCTCCTTTTAAGGTAAGGGGTATTATTTATTTCATATTCGCTTACAATATTATTTTCTGTATTCATAAGGAATTTTATTTTCATTCAATATTCGTAAGGAATTTTATTTTCGTTCAGTATTCGTAGGGAATATTATCTTCGTTCAATATTCGTAAGGAATATTATTCTCATTCAACAGTTGTAAGGGATATTATTTTTGTTCAATATTCGTAAGAAATAATATTTTCTTTCATGCTCTGTAGTATGTAAGTAATATTATTTCGTTTCATATTCCGAATTCTACACTCATTTTGTTAAGTAATTCTTCTATAGTCCTTGAAATTAGTAGAATATCCTTGAAATTTGCGCTTCATCTAGTATCGTTTCACAAGAATATTTTTCTTAACATTCTTGTTAAGTTTTAAGCTTTTCATACTGGAGTACTATTCATGGATACTATTCATATATATGACACTATTCATACATACGCCACTATTTATACGTACGATACTATTATATCATTGTCATCATCCTCATACTTATATTGTGATGAAAGTTATCTTTGGCCCGTAGTGCATAGATGGACTGTTGATTGGTATGCTTATGACTATGTATCGGTATAATAATGACCTGTAATATTATAAATGATGTGGTAAAAGTCCTCATTGGTCTGTAGTGGATTGATGGACAGTTGTTGGCATGATCATGACCATTGGTGATAATAACGAATATTCTTGGCCTGTAGTGCATGGATGATTCGTGGATGTGATAATAATGAATATCCTTGGACCTTAGTGCATGGATAATTCAGTGATGTGGATTATTTATTGAGCTGAGTCTCAACAATAAAATATTGATGATAAACTTTTAAATCATAGAAGATAGTAAATATTATGCTCTACTTGACTCTTCTAATGGATTATTTGTTCCGCTGCAGTTAAACTTGTTATCTATTGTATTCTATCAGTTTAACACTATTGAAAGCTAACAATAATTTATTCTGCATTATCTTAGTCATAATATTCTTTACTGGGCTAGTTGAGCTTACCCTTTGCTTTCATTGTTCTCTCCATGAAATGAGAATATAGCCGGGACTAGTCGAGGAATGGAATGACGGTCCGAGATGGTGGCTGTAGTAGTCCTCACTATTTTATAAAATAGTGTGATAATAATTGTAATGAGGACTCTATTTGAGTTTAGATACTATCTATGAGACAATATTCGTGTTAAAACTCTCAGCTTATGTTTTGTCGTATTGTACATGACAGTTGTATAATTAAGTTTGTATTTATATTCTGTACCATGTATTTGACGACTTAGAATAGGTGATATATACCTATTTTGGGGGAGTCATAAGATCCTCTTCACCATTAGATATAGATCTAAGGCTTTACGGAACCCGACATCGATTTACAATGTTTGAAATGACTAGATCTGACCCAGGTCTATGTCGGTCTACTATGGGGGCTCCAGAACCTCTAGTTAGATCTAGTGCCCAAAATAGTTTTTAACTGTACAGATACAATATATAACCAATTTGAACGGTTAAATATGTAAATTTAACTACCCAAACACAATGGATGTGTTGTACAAAAGATTTATTTATATATTTACATTATAAAGAAATGAATCTAACAGTTTCAACTATATAAATAGTAAACTACAAAAAATACCTCTTATTTCACCTTGGGGGATGAAGAAAAAGCTTGTAATCACCGTGGATCGATACTACAATGTCGTGGGAGTAATATCTAGTCTATATATGAAAGATTTAGTACAATATATGAGTTAGTATGCTTAGACCCGATCTATCTCTCTTTAAAATCCAAGCTTTTAATGTAAATTATCTAACTCTCTTCTTTTAAGTTGCTACCCCCTTGTTATAAATATGGGGGACAGGTGCAGGTACAACTGCGTCTAGCCCCTGTGGGTTCCACAGGGTTGCAGTTTAGTCCTTTGGTCGTTCTTCGGAGAAAGTTGAGCTCTGTACCCAAAAATATCAAAAAGATTTTGCTGAAGACTGCGAAATGAGGTTGATTTTGACTGATTCGAGATGTCGAGAAGATGATGCTCGTAGCTAAAAGGTATCTTCCAATTTTCACAGGTCGTCAACTCGTATCGGGAAGTTCACAGATCAGGAGTTGCTGTGGAGGCTTCTAGTGGCCTTTTCCTCAGCTTTACGACCCCCATTTGGACTAAGTGGTGCGTTGGGTGCTCTTGCACATAGGTTTCCCTCGAGGTCATCTCCGGGGTGACCAGAGATCTTTGTCTGGTCTCGGGGTCATCTCCGAGGTGATCTGGTGCCTGGTTTTGACTCGGGGTTATCTCTGGGGTGAGCTTGTGTTTTGCCTCGGGATTGTCGCCGAAGTAAAATTACGGTTTCACCCTCCTAAAAGGTTAGTCCAAGGAAAGTAAAATTTTGGGTGTCTACAGGTAGTTTACTAGATTACTACTCATTATTGCATTTATTGATGACAGCCTGGTCAGCCTTAACTTGGGTAAGTTGTGCTCGACGCCGGTACAGTGAAAATTATTTGAAACGCTTTTAAACCTATTTTTGAAGCATGAGTGCAAGGAGTATTTTTTTACTATATTGGGGATTTCACAGACGAATGAGTTGTATGTTAAATTCTCTAAAGAAGTTTGAAACCCGTGCAAGTCACGGATTATCTTTCTTATTTATTTTTTGTTTATCAAATTAAATCAATTGTAAATTTCTCTTTTTAGATTAGTTGTTCCCGTGTATATATGACATTAATACTTTTTATGACTAAATTCATGCATTCATGTATATGTAGATATCAAATTAATTATAATTGGATTAAAAAAAGATATCAAATTATAATTATATTCATTGAATTTTAACATATACTATTATAATTATATAATTTATGTTAGAGAATTATAAGTTGATGACCAAATTACCCTTAAAACCACTAATCAAATTAATTTGGATAAGATATTCAATTATCTTATTATATATAGTAATAGATGTGAGTTCTGGTTGGAACATGTTAATCAACATTATTTAAGGGTATTAAGGTTTGTTATGTGAAAGTTATGGCTATCATCAAATGGTGAAAAGAACTAACACGATGATGAACATAAAGAGTTTGGTATGCTTACCATGGTACTACGTGCATTATTAGTTTAAGGTTCTTGTAGTTTTTGGGGTTTTTAGAGTTTAAATTAATTTCTTGTTTTTCTAAATGATCTTATTCCAAAAGTAACTTTTTAAACTCAAACATATTTTTTTTAGCCCCAAACTCACCGCACTATTTTTGGTGCAGTACGTTTAGAGTTTATAACCCGTCCAAATACATTTTTCAAATGCACAAAAAGGCATCAAGAAAAACAAGCCGTACAAATAATTTATGAAAAAACATTTATTTATTATCTTTTTCATTGACTCATTCGATGAAAACGAGTATAAATTTATGTGGTATAAATAGAAAAATGCAACTTTGTAAGACGATAGCTTATACGTCCAGGTAGCTCAACTGTAACGAGGTGAAGTATCTCACAGAACTTGAAGTTATTAGGAGTAGTATTTGATCTAAAATTTGGAGGCACCGACCACAAAACTACGTCTTTTGTGTGCACAAACTATGACTGAAATACAAAAATTTTGTTCTACAAAAAATGTTTAAAGTCACAATTTAAATGTATAATGTTATAGATATTATAAAAGAAGACTAATATTAAGAACAATGATTAGTGAAAAGAGAACATTCTCATTTCATATAAGTTGTAGTATATTTGTATATCATCCATTCTCTTTACAATGCTTCTATTTATAGGTACATGAACATTAATACCTAGAGGTTTCAAAACTCAAAGGTCATGAGTTTCAAAACATAAAAGATATGGGAGTTTCAAAGCTTAAAGGACATTATAATAAAAATGGAAGGAATGAATCTAGTCATCCATATATTATAATTTTTTAACACTCCCCCTTGGATGTCTATTGTGTAGCCATACGCATTGAAAGTTGCCTCATTAAAAATTTTACAAGAAAAAACCCAATGGAAAAAAACCTTGGTTAAGGAAAAAAGAGTGTAGCGCGTATATGCTCCCCCTCATGAATGTATCCTTAAGTTCTTCAGCTGTCGCATAACAATATTGCGCCTCAATCCTTCAAACGTTGTAGTTAGTAATGCTTTGGTGAACAAATCTGCTAGATTATCTTTTGAGCAAATTTTCAGAACATCAATATCACCACACTTATTAAGGTTATGTGTGAAAAATAATTTCAGTGAGATGTGCTTTGTTCTATTTCTTTTGATGTATCCTTCTTTTAATTGAGTTATACATGCATCATTGTCTTCATACAAAATGGTTGGAGTTCCTTTGTTGGAGGATAAACCGCATGTTCCACGAATATGTTGAGTCATTGATCTCAGCCATACACATTCTTGACTTGTTTCATGGATTACAAGTATTTTAGCATGATTAGATGAAATGGAAACTAATGTTTGCTTTGTAGATCTCCATGATATAGCAGTATCACCACATATAAAAAGATAACCTGTTTGAGATTGACCTTTATGTGGATCAGATAAATATCCTGCATCGGCATATCTAACTAATTCATGATTATCATTATTGTAAAGACCCCAAAATTCATACAATTCAACTCTCGACCTTGGTCATTATCAATACATCTTTATTCTAACATTACATCATTAATCAATGTTAAACTTCATAAAATGCGGAATAATAAAAATTTTCAATCTTCTTACTTTGATTCCCTGAATCATAACCTTTATCAGCTACACATCTCTGAATCAAATTTATTTTATGATTCGCTTCATCAGAGTTATTATATAAAATCTTACATCCCAATTCAGTATCCCGTATACTTCAGATAACTTAAACCTTACAAATCAACATTAAATATACATCATAAAATGTTGAGTACATCTCCTGAATCTTAAACATTGTTTAAAGAAATAACAACTTTAACTAAAACATTAATCTTCATGTATTATTTCTGATCCACGTCATTCAAGTAACACATAACGTTACCTTGAATCCTTAACCTGCAAAAATAGTTATTTGCAAGATGTAGCTCGCAGCCCAACAAATTTAACAGTTTTCATGCAACACGTAGCACATAAATAACATACCCATCTTATACATTATAAATATTTGTCTAAACACACTATACATGTTGTACATCAAATATCAAATAAAGATTGAGTTCCATAACTCAATCAACATTCTTTCCTCAACCAACTTAGTCATAAATTGACTTTAATAGTTCATACTTATAACATATGTAATACATCATTCTCTTTGGAATACAGATTTAAAACAGTTAATCATCAAGTTCAAATAGCAAATAGGAATTGAAAGACTTGCCTTGATCGTTGTTTACCAATAACAGTTTAACAGCTTACAACTATCTGCATTTCACGTGTCCTAAAAAATTATATAATCATGCACATCCACTATTAGTCACATAGCAACGCATAGTACTTGTAATGCAAACTTTACTCTACATCTCATAACCCTTCCTGTTAATTAATACACAATATTCAATTTGATTGTGTTAACTTTAGACTTATATCTCACTATATTTCTTCTAAGTCATACTCGAAGTTCATTCAAGTGTTTAAGTCTTGCTAGGACTCCTTATTGGTTTTATATTAACCCCATTTCATATCTTATAATTTTCATTTCAATTGAATTGAAACACTTTTTACGTTCATTAACACTTGTCACAGCTTTTCGACGTTCATTCGTCACACGCCCGATTCGTCTATCTTGTGTATGCTTAATATACTTATACAAATTGTGACACCCCAAAATCCGGGTCTCTTCCAACCAGACAGATGGTGCTACACGGTACTTATAACTATACATTCATTCTATTAAAATGACATCAAAATGTGTGTATCAACGACATTCTTATTATATTAATAATATTACATCCCGTTCCCAGGTTCTAAAACCATTACATTTTTGTTCATCATTTTATGATATATACAACTTACTAGTTTATTACAAGGTAAACTAATCGTTCAGCTTTGCCCTGCCTCTATCCTTGTCAGATCCCTCGGTTCGTTCAGTCCTAGCTGCATTCATATGGTTCAAGCAAGAGTGAGCATAACAAGCTCAGCAAGTACAACAATTTCTTTAAAACAACATGCTTGAAACATAGGAATCATATATCTTCAATAACTGGATAATAGTTATGAAGTACTATCAATAATTCAAAATAGCATTTCTTTTCCTTTAAAACATTTTACAATAACAATATTCAGTAAAATATCAATTCTGGCTCAAGACCATGAGCAGTTCATATTTTCTTTGAAAAGGACAACCCAACACTAAGTCCGTAGGTCCGGCATAGCTTACGAGCACTTCTAAGTGATCAGCTCATAGTACTCTATGTTGATCAATACTACATTCATTAAACGTGTATACGTTTAAGTTTTGGCAACCTCGCGTGCCCATCGAATAATCGATAAAAATACATTTGTTTATTCAAACTCAGGCTTACCTTGAATCCGTACCAAACAATTGGCGTAGGATAGCGTTAACAATTCTATATTTGAAAGACTTATAAATAAATCAATCAACTCTTCAAGATTAGTCTAGCTGAGATAAAACTGGCATTGACCCTTTAGTAAAATAGTTCATGCATCTCATAACACGAATCACAGAAAACTTGACTAACACAAAGGTTAGACAAGCGTTTTAAGAAAAACTTGCCTTCAGGGTCTGCTACAGTATAATAACTTTTCCTTTTAGTCTTTGCGGTCTATACAATACATAACCACATAACATACCACATTAGGGCATGAATGAATATAAATGATTCCTAATGAATCTTACCCTTCATCTCAATCTAAATCCTGACTTAAATTGTTATTATTGGTTCTGGCTTGCCATTATCTTTACATCATTTTTACCAACTTCTTTCTCTTCTATGTCTTACGTAGATTTACTTCATTAATCTAACTCGTTTCGAGTTAATCATCCTTCTTCACGGCTTACTAACATTCTTACGTTATTAATCGAAACTCGATCATCATTGGTTAAGTACACTTTATTGCATACCGTTTACGTTCACGTATTATCATTATTGAATACTGTTCACTTTTTCTATACTTTACGTTCGTCATTTAACTACTCATTAAACAACATTAAATTCTTAAAGTCATCACTATAACAGTGATTTAAGAAAGGTCTTATCGTTATTCATTAAGTAATTACCTAATCCATACTGGTATTGCAAACCATTGGATTCATAATCGACTTGGTCAACAAATTCTACAGTCGGCTTAGCACATTACGTTGCTCTCATTACGTTCACCTTCAATTAATTATTAACCTTTAATCATCATAGATTAAGTGTCTAACAATGCCTTAACAATGTTATATTAACACCTTAGTTCATTACTAATGAGTTATCTTTCATTCTATACTTGTAAACATTCTTTTCTAGCAATTTCTTGGGATCTAAATTGGCTGCTACCACCATTTATTATGCATCTCGTACTTGCATACGAAGTTAGCAGATATCTTTCAGTTCAAGCCTCTATTTGCTGCAGCATGGCGTAAATTTGTAAGGCTATGAGTCGCGGCCACGGACTCTGTGCCTCGATCGATTTCTGATTTTAAAATTTTTACGAACTTCCCGGACGCATAACTTCTTCGTTTTAAGTCCGAATTGGTCCGTTCAAAAGCCTACGATTCACAAATTTCATAATCTATGCGTTCATGCAAGAATTTTATCTGTTTGAATTTTTTTGCTAAAATTTCACCTATTAGTTCATTTTTAATGAAAACGATAAATGTTCGTGAACGTTTAACGCTCGTTTCTTCGTTCTAAGTCGGAATTCGGTCATTTTCAAGTCCGCAACTCTACAATGCCAAATATGACTTGTCTCCATTGAAAACCAATGTTTGCAAGCTCAAACACAAAATATGACTTCCATTCCGAGAATTTCACGAATTCGACGATTAACGTCCAATCGTGTGAATTCCGGCATAACTTTGCTACTAACGATTTGATCATTGTTCTAAATGGATTCTAACCATCATATAAACATTTCAAGCTTCTTATTACATTAACTTACTTTCAAATTAGGTTTTTGACCCATTCTTCCTAAGTTCATGGCTTATCAACTTATAATTTTCATGATTTCATTTACTTATGACTTATTATTAATTTAAGTCCTTTACTCAATGTTCTCATATCATATCCAACATACTTACATCTTGACATACATACTTAATTAACTTATTGACATGATAAGTTATTACTTGTTATTCATTAGTCTATAACTTGTAAAAGTATGAACTACTTATGAATTCACCTTGCATGTCTTATCATGGTCTAACTCTTTTAATTATCATTTTCTCATGCTATAATAAACATACTAAACATCATATGAAAACCATATGATAAGTTCCTCATGGTTCTAGCAACTTATTAATGTTCAAGTTGCTTATCCAAATTATTCGGCTTAAGTTCATTCCTTATTAACTTATTACATGATCTTAGCATACATGTTCATTAACTATACTTCTCTTATCATCCTATTATAATAGAGATGAAAGACTATTGGATACAAGATCCTTACCTTTGAAGTCTAACTTTGTAAGACCCCAACTTATTATTTAATGAAATTAAATTTCCTCTATTTTTTATCTTGAAATAGTAAGGGTTGATTTGATTAATGTGGTAAGTTATGGGTAAAATGCGCAATTATTTCAAACAAGCAAGTGGTTTTAAAATATTCATTGTTGACGGAGAATATTCGTTTGGTCGTGGAATATTTTTATTGTCGGAGAATATTCGTACGACGACACAGCTTTGTGTGGGCCCCATAACGAAAAACGATTGGATGAAGAAAACGACAAGAATAAGTTGGTGGAGTTATTAGATTGGAACAAAATAACATGACGGTGTCCCAGTACGAGGCAAAGTTTGCAGAGTTGTCCAGGTCTACACCTCATTTGGTGGAGAATGAGGAACGTATGACGCGGATGTTTTTCTGAGAGGTTTGAAACCCGACATACGTCAGTATCTCATTTCTCATAAATTTTCTCTCTATTCAGATGTTATCAACATGGCTCAATTATTAGAGCGAGATAACGAGTAAGTTCAACCGAGGGACCATAACCAGGATCATACTAGGAGATAGCGATCAATGTAATAACGATAACCAGCGGACAAAGAAAAAGACGGACAAAAATGGTAACCACTCTGGTGGTAGTCATGGCCATGAGAATAGAAGAAGTGAGTCGGGAGGAGATTTTAAAAAGAGGAGATTTAACATTGACCATGTGAAGGCGTCAACACCAAAGAAGAATTGGTTCCAAGGGGGAGACAGACCACCCAATATATGCTATAAGTCAAGGGAAAGAAGGACATATCATCCAAAGCGCCCACAAGCAGTTCAAGGTATGTTATAATTGTGGAAAGGAAGGACATATTGCTCGAGATTGTACGATAGCGAAACCAAGTCCAGGGGGGACGGTGACTCAAAAGGCTGTCCCAGAAAAGTCAAAGTCAACGGTTCCTGGAAGAGCATTTGTCGTGACTGGTCAAAATGCGAGGAACCCAAACGAGGTGATCACGGGTAAGCTAATCATTAATTCTTGTGAAGTTTATACCTTACTTGATACGGTGCTACCCATTCATTTATCTCTTACGCTTGTGCTCAACGTTTAAACTTAACTCCGAGAAATTAGACTTTGATTTATCTGTGGAGACTCCATTAGGAGAAACTTTCATCACATCCACTGTTTATAAATCTTGTTTGATTCAAGTTGGCACCATCACCTTACCTATTGACCTTATCTCTTTAAAGATACTTGCTTTTGATGTGATTTTAGGGATTGATTGGTTAACTACTCATCATGCCAAAATTGATTGTTTTCGTAAGGTTGTTAGTTTTCATATTTCTAATCAACCCTTTGTTATTTAATTCAAGCAACTAAGCCACTAAAATCAATCGCTGTCATATCAAGTCATAAAGCTATTCGTTTATTAAAAAACGGATGTCAAGCTTTCTTAGCCCATGTTATGGATTTGAATAAAGACACGTTAGATTTGAATAATATTCCTGTTGTTATTGATTTTCCTAACGTATTTCCTGAAGAACTTCCCGGTCTACCCCCAGAACGTGAAGTTGAATTCTTTATTGATCTTGAGCCTGGTACAAAGCCCATTTCTAAAACCCCATATCAAATGGCTCCTATTAAACTTTAGGAGTTAAAGGTCCAACTATAGGAGTTGTTGGACATCGGTTTCATTCGTCCTAGTACATCTCCTTGGGGTGCTCCTGTTTTATTCGTAAAGAAGAAAGACGGGAGTATGCGACTTTGTATTGACTATCGGGAATTGAACCATGTTACCATCAAGAATAGGTATCCGCTACCTCGTATTGATGACTTGTTTGACCAGTTTCAAGGAGCACAATTCTTTTCAAAGATCGATCTTCGTTCTGGATATCATCAGTTGAAGATTAGAACTGAGGATATTCCAAAGACTGCCTTTAGAACTTGGTACGGGCATTATGAATTCTTAGTTATGTCTTTTGGATTGACTAATGCTCCTGCGACTTTCATAGATATGATGAACCGAGTATTCAAGGACTATTTAGATCGGTTCGTTGTTGTCTTTATTGATGACATTCTCATATATTCCAAAAGTCGTGACGATCATGAGCACCATTTGAAGCTGGTACTCCAAAGGCTTCGTGAAAACAAGCTATATGCCAAGTTGAAGAAATGCGAGTTCTAGCTTGAGGAAGTAGCATTCATTGGGCATGTGGTGTCTAAACATGGAGTATCTGTCGACCCGGTGAAGATTGAAGCAATACAAAGTTGGGAGAAACCGAAGACGGTGACCGAAGTACGTAGCTTTCTGGGCTTAGCTGGTTATTATTGGAGATTCGTGGAAGGGTTTTCTCGAATCGCTACTCCATTAAATCAGCTAACTCGGAAGGATACAAAATTTGTTTGGAGCGAGGAATGCGAGAAGAGTTTTCAAGGACTTAAGAGGAGACTTATTTCGGCACCTGTTCTAACAATACCATCTGGTTCGGATGGATTTGTTATCTACAGCAATGCTTCGGGCAAAGGGTTAGGATGTGTTCTCATGCAACGTGGGAAAGTCATAGCCTATGCCTCGCGACAACTTAAAGAATATAAGAGGAATATCCTACTCATGATCTAGAGTTGGCAGGAGTCGTCTTCGCCGCTAAAGATCTGGAGGCACTATCTATATGGGGAGAAAGTGGAGATATATTCAGACCATAAAAGCCTCAAATATTTCTTCACACAAAAGGAACTCAACATGCGGCAACGACGTTGGCTCGAGTTATGGAAAGCTTACGACCACACTATTCAATATCATCTTGGAAAAGCGAACGTGGTAGCTGACACGTTGAGTAGAAGATCATATGCAGGAACGAGTGCGATGATGTCAAGTATATGTATAAAGCCAACTTTAATAGAAAAAGTTAAGGTTGCTCAAGCCACCGACCCGGAGCTGATGCGTATGAAGAAGAAAGTACAAGAAGGTGTTATTCCGAAAGCGAGAATCGATGAAGAAGGAATACTTCGAGTCCACTCCAGACTTTGTGTTCTAACGACTCTGATTTGAAGAACAAGATTATGATGGAGGCATACAATACACCATTTGCGATCCATCCTGGAAGTACCAAAATGTATCGTGATCTTCGACATACATTTTGGTGGAACAATATAAAGAGAGAGATTGCAAAGTTTATCTTGACGTGTTTAACTTGTCAACGTGTAAAGGCGGAGCATCAAGTACCTAAGGGTCCATTGCAATCACTTGAGATTCTGAAATGGAAGTGGGAACACATTACCATGGATTTTGTTACGGGCCTTCCTACGGTTTCTCAAGGCATCGATGCTATTTGGGTTATTGTTGATAGATTAACCAAGTTTGCTCATTTCTTACCGTCGGAGACTTATTCCCTTGAGCGTCTTGCTCATATGTATGTAAATGAGATTATGAGATTGCATGGCATGCCAGTATCCATAGTTTCGGATCGTGACTCAAGATTTACTTCAAGATTTTGGGTTAGCTTGCAAAAATCTATGGGCACGAATTTACGATTTAGTTCGGCATACCATCCTCAAAGCAGACGGACAATCGAGAGAGGACTATTCAAACTCTTGAAGATTTATTAAGACTCTGTGTCCTAGACTTCAAAGGGAGTTGGGATAAGTATTTACCATTGGTGGAATTCTCTTACAACAACAGTTATCAGGCAAGCATTGGTGTGGCCCCATTTGAAGCATTGTATGGACGAAAGTGTCGCTCTCCAGTATGTTGGGACGAGGTGGGTGAAGCAACATTGTTGGGACCCGAGTTGGAACGTATGACTATGGAAAAGATCCAAATGATTCGACAACGTATACAAATGGCACAAGATCGACAAAAGAGTTATACGGATCTTCATCGAAAGGACGTGGAATTTAGTATTGGGGATCATGTATTGTTGCGTGTTGCCCCATGGAAGGGAGTTACAAGATTCGGGAAGAGGGGAAAGTTCAATCCACGATTTATTGGTCCATTTCAAATTCTTGACCGAGTAGGTAATGTAGCCTATAGACTCGCGTTACCTCCGAGTATGTCTCGTGTTCATAATGTGTTTCACATTTCTGTACTTCGTAAATATGTGAAAGACCCGAACCACATTATTGAGTTAGAACAGGACGAGATAGCTGAAGACTTAACGTACGAGGAGGTACCTGTCAAGATCTTGGATAGGAAGGAGCATGTCCTACGCACGAAGGTCATACCACAAGTTAAAGTTTTGTGGAGAAACCATGCTATAGAGGAAATGACTTGGGAGTTGGAAACGGAAATGAAAGCGAGGTATCCTCACCTTTTCGAAACACCAGGTACGTACGTCAATTTCGAGGACAAAATTTCATAAGGAGGGGAGGTTGTAAGACCCCAACTTATTATTTAATGAAATTAAATTTCCTCTATTTATTATCTTGAAATAGTAAGGGTTGATTTGATTAATGTGGTAAGTTATGGGTAAAATGCGCAATTATTTCAAACAAGCAAGTGGTTTTAAAATATTCATTGTTGACGGAGAATATTCGTTTGGTCGTGGAATATTTTTATTGTCGGAGAATATTCGTACGACGACACAGCTTTGTGTGGGCCCCATAACGAAAAACGATTGGATGAAGAAAACGACAAGAATAAGTTGGTTATAAATAACGGCGTAGTTATTACAGAATTAATCTTGTTGGAATACACGGTGGTTAAAACACGATAGCAGATACAGTATTGCACCAATTATTGATTCTTACGTAAGAATGCACTACTCAATAATTGTTACGGTAATTCTTTATTCAAAGATTTTATTTTATTGATTCAATAATTCTGCGTTGATATTTTATATTCTTTGTTGTTTTAATAATTGTCATTGCACAATATTTTCTATTATCAGACAATAATTCATATTATCTGAATAATATTATTAGATAACATTATTGGCAATGTCTAGAAAGTTACATCTAAGGAGAGGTTTGGTCATCTAATCATGCGCCAGATAAGGAGAATCCTTATTGGAAAGCTCCTCTTTCAGGAGGCGCACGGTTGTCGATAATGTGATTCTGTAATATTATTTGTGAATAATAAATTATTGATTTATATGATGAGAAAAATATTGATTTTATGTGGATATAGATGGAGAAAATTTTTAATGTGATATATAATTGTTGAAAATTAATATTTTATCTTTTTCTGATAAAATAATTCATTCAAATATATTATTTTAATAATATATTGATGGTGATATTCTTACAATGAATGTGGGATATAAGAGTATATGAGGAGGAAGAGTATTTTTGTGGCATTAAATGATTAACACATGTTTTGTGTGTCGGTAGACCCAAATTCTTGACCAAAATTTGATTATAGCTTGTAAATTCGCCCGTTTGTGGATTTCGGTCAATTTTTGTTTGGAATTTAGAAAAACTTTCTTCTGTAAAGTTGTAGAGAATGAAATTTCCTATGGAAAGAACATGTGGTTTGAATTTTTCTGATAAAGGGCTATTTATTATGAATTATTGAAGTTCCGGTGTTCCGGAATAATTGATTTTTGGAGTTTAAAATGTTTTTTTGTAAGAAAAATGTTTTTTGTTGCAATTGAGTGGGCTCACATGTGTTATAAATGATCTGAACTCAGATTTCTAAGGTGGGCTTGAATATTTTTAAGAAATATTATTATTTTATTAAATTTTCTACTTTGGTGTTCTAAGCAATTTCCTATAAATAGGGTGCTTAGGTTAGAATTGAAAATCACACCAGAAACTGAAATCTTCTCTCTCTTTCTCTCTCGATATATTGAGCGTATTCTTGTGAGTATTTTAATACTTTGAGTGTTGAAATACGGTGCAAGTTCAAGTCATAGCCTATATCCGGTGTTCAACTAGAAGTTCTATCTTTTCGAGGTAAGGGATGTTATTTTTTTCATATATGATATTATTTCTTTCAATATCATTATGCCGAAGTATTGATCTGAACTTTTAATCAAATTTAGAACTTTTTGTGTCGGGGTTACTATTCACGTTTACGACACTATTCACGTATGCGGCACTATTCACGAATACGATACTATTCATCGAAAAATGAAATTTTTTCCTTTTCGTCCAAAATATTTATTATGGATACTAGCTTTGATTGTATCCATGTTTTGATTATTCTTGAATTTTACTTCACTATGATTATTTATGAGGTATTTTTGGACATGAAATAGCTGAAATACGAATCCTTGATATTTATTCTTTTGTTTCACTGGATTCGTTTCCTTTAAAATATCTTTCATCATCCTCAGTCCTAAATGATGATATTATTGAATATCTTTGGCCTGTAGTGAAAAGATAAATGATTTTATAATGAATATCTTTGGCCCGTAGTGCAAAGATGAACAGGTGTTGAGATGAACATGACCGACTGATGAATATCTTTGGCCTGTAGTGTAAAGATGAAAATTTGATTCAAGATGAATATTGATTGATGTTACATGGATAAAATATTGACGATGGACCTTTAAATTCATAGATAATAGTAGATTTTATTCTCTACGTAACTCTTCTATGAATTATTTTTTCCGCTGCGAATATTGATCTGAAACTTGTTGTCTATTGTATTTTGTCAGATTTTTTTTCCCTGTTGAAGACTAACGATAATTTGTTCTATATTATCTTAGTCATAATATTCTTTATTGGGCTAGTTGAGCTCACCCTTTTCCTTTTTGTTCTATTTTTCTTCTCGGGAGGCGAGAATGTAGCGAAGTACTTAGTCTGGGGTATGGAATGATGATTCTAGAAGTTGTTTAGTAGTCCTCACCATTTTTGTAAAATAATGTATCAATAATTGTGATGAGGATTTATTTGGGTATGAATATTGTCTAGAAGATAATATTTGTATTTAAACTTACAGTTTTTATGATGTATTAATAAAGTTGTAGTTGTTTCTGTACTTATTGACGACCTAAAATGGGTGATGTATACCTATTTTGGGGGCATCCCAGTTGGTATAAGAGCTTAGGGATATGATCTCTGGCGGAGATCGGGGAATAGAACTAGGAGGGGAGAGACGAGTAAATCCTTCGCTAGTGTGTCCTACTTAAGCTTATTTGTTAGTTGGTCAATATATAGGGATATTATGTGATATGTTGATTTCCTTAATTAACCCTTATTTTATTGCAGTATTTGAGAATGTCGACTGAATGTTAACAGTGGAGTAAATGAGACCATGGAGACGTCTGTACTCACAAATGATGAGAACGTACAGCAGGCTGACAATGTTCCTTCTGTGAACAACGCCACTGAGCAGATGATGAACGACGGGATGTTTAGAAGTTTTTTGCAGTTCATGCAAAATCAGATGAGGGAGACTCGTGCACAAAATATAGGTGGAAATGATAACAACACACGATTTGTCACGACCAAGCAGTTCAAAGAATTGGGACCACTAGAATTCTGGGAAAGCCAGATCCGATTAAGGCGGAGACGTGGGTCAAATAAATTACCAAGATATTCGATGTCTTGGGATGCACGGAAGAACAGAAGGTTCCATTCGCTACTTTTATGTTCCGTAATGAGGCAGATTACTAGTGGGAATCTGTGAAGCGTACCCATCCAGCCGCACTCAGCATGTCTTGGGAGACATTTCAGAAACTGTTCAATGACAAGTACTTTCCTAAAAGTATTCGTCATATGAAAGAAGTGGAGTTATTAGATTGGAACAAAATAACATGACGGTGTCCCAGTACGAGGCAAAGTTTGCAGAGTTGTCCAGGTCTACACCTCATTTGGTGGAGAATGAGGAACGTATAACGCGGATGTTTTTCTGAGAGGTTTGAAACCCGACATACGTCAGTATCTCATTTCTCATAAATTTTCTCTCTATTCAGATGTTATCAACATGGCTCAATTATTAGAGCGAGATAACGAGTAAGTTCAACCGAGGGACCATAACCAGGATCATACCGGAGATAGCAGTCAACAGAATAACGATAACCAGCGGACAAAGAAAAAGACGGACAAAAATGGTAACCACTCTGGTGGTAGTCATGGCCATGAGAATAGAAGAAGTGAGTCGGGAGGAGATTTTAAAAAGAGGAGATTTAACATTGACCATGTGAAGACGTCAACACCAGCAGCAACTGGTTCCAAGGGAGGAGAACGACCACCGGTCATATGCTATAAGTGCGGGAAAGAAGGACATATCAGTCCAAACTGCCCACAACAGTTCAAGGTATGTTATAATTGTGGAAAGGAAGGACATATTGCTCGAGATTGTACGATAGCGAAACCAAGTCCAGGGGGGACGGTGACTCAAAAGGCTGTCCCAGAAAAGTCAAAGTCAACGGTTCCTGGAAGAGCATTTGTCGTGACTGGTCAAAATGCGAGGAACCCAAACGAGGTGATCACGGGTAAGCTAATCATTAATTCTTGTGAAGTTTATACCTTACTTGATACCGGTGCTACCCATTCATTTATCTCTTCTGCTTGTGCTCAACGTTTAAACTTAACTCCGGAGAAATTAGACTTTGATTTATCTGTGGAGACTCCATTAGGAGAAACTTTCATCACATCCGGAGAAATTAGACTTTGATTTATCCGGTGTTCAACTAGAAGTTCTATCTTTTCGAGGTAAGGGATGTTATTTTTTTCATATATGATATTATTTCTTTCAATATCATTATGCCGAAGTATTGATCTAAACTTTTAATCAAATTTAGAACTTTTTGTGTCGGGGTTACTATTCACGTTTATTTACACTATTCACGATGCAGACTATTCACGAATACGATACTATTCATCAAAAAATGAAATTTTTTCCTTTTCGTCCAAAATATCTATTATGGATACTAGCTTTGATTGTATCCATGTTTTGATTATTCTTGAATTTTACTTCACTATGATTATTTATGAGGTATTTTTGGACATGAAATAGCTGAAATACGAATCCTTGATATTTATTCTTTTGTTTCACTGGATTCGTTTCCTTTAAAATATCTTTCATCATCCTCAGTCCTAAATGATGATATTATTGAATATCTTTGGCCTGTAGTGCAAAGATAAATGATTTTATAATGAATATCTTTGGCCCGTAGTGTAAAGATGAATAGGTGTTGAGATGAACATGACCGACTGATGAATATCTTTGGCCTGTAGTGCAAAGATAAAAATTTGATTCAAGATGGATATTGATTGATGTTACAGGATAAAATATTGACGATGGACCTTTAAATTCATAGATAATAGTAGATTTCATTCTCTACGTAACTCTTCTATGAATTATTATTTCCGCTGCGAATATTGATCTGAAACTTGTTGTCTAATGTATTTTGTCAGATTTTTTTCCCTGTTAAAGACTAACGATAATTTGTTCTATATTATCTTAGTCATAATATTCTTTATTGGGCTAGTTGAGCTCACCCTTTTCCTTTTTGTTCTATTTTTCTTCTCAGGAGGCGAGAATGTAGCGAGTACTAGTCGGGGTATGGAATGATGATTCTAGAAGTTGTTTAGTAGTCCTCACCATTTTTGTAAAATAATGTATCAATAATTGTGATGAGGATTTATTTGGGTATGGATATTGTCTAGAAGACAATATTTGTATTTAAACTTACAGTTTTTATGATGTATTAATAAAGTTGTAGTTGTTTCTGTACCATGTTATTGACGACCTAAAATGGGTGATGTATACCTATTTTGGGGGCGTCACAAACTTCTTCTTCTTGAAAAATCTAACTTTGACTTAAAGGTGCTTATTTGCTCTACCAAATAAGTAGCTTATATTTGAGAGGAATTGGATGGTTTGAAAACAACCAATAAATTTTGAAATGAGCCTTCTATTTATAGTCCACCAAAGGTTAGGGCATAATGGTCTTTAAATCCTCCCACCTCCTCATTCCACCTCCTCATTCTACCTCCTCATCCTCCACCTCCTTACTATTCAAAACCTAGCAACTAAGTAAACTTGTTAGCCACATAAAGTACTTGGTCATCACACATAATCCTTGCCCATCAAGCTTACCCACTTACTACTTGGTTTGACCCATGGATCAAGGCTTCTTATTGGGCTTTGATAATTAATCTAACTACTTCCTTAATGGGCTTGTGTTACAATGGTTTGGGCTTATGATAATCAAACACTTGGGCTTGATGATCACATATATTGGACTTCTCTTAATAGGCTATTAATCCTACAAGTTCATTATCTAAGGTTAAACAACTTAAAAAATATACCACACATATAATCTTCGTCTGCTAACTCGTATACTAGATCGTAATATACGTTATCTCATTCTTCCTACATAATAGTACAATACGTTGTATTATACTTACATTCTTCACTTCATATAATGAATAGACATTATACGATCACAACTTCCTTCCTTTAACGCTTAATAAACCTAACGTTCCCAAATTAGGTCCACATGCGAAATATTACGTTTTCCATACTTAGATTATTATTACATAATCAATATCGCCTTGATATTATAACGTTACATATTTCTCGGAAGTTCAAAAATAATTCCCGAGCAGAAATCGATGAATAGTGTTGTTGGGAAAATTTCTCGGAAAGTTTTTATTTTTGTCTTGGAAATTCAAACACTTTAATTCTATCACGTAGCCAAAATACTACGACGTTTCGATATTTCTAAGTCATAGAACGACCCTCGAATAGCTTACTCCCATAAATAATGGATTAAATTCATTTAATCAACATAATAAAAATAAAAATTTAATTCTCAAAAATCCAAATTTTCTGGGGCGTTACACAAATTATCTAATACATCATTTATTAAAGTTAAACATCATTATATTTTATAATATTCATATTTTATAATTTAGAACAACATCTTTTATCGTCAGAAGCACTACATTTGCATACATGCATGCACGACGCCTTTCGATTACCTCCGAATACACATCAATCCCAAAAATGGCCATTTTGACACCTGTTACTAACCTCAAATTGAAAACTTAAAGAAAAAAAGTTGTAGGTCTACTCGTTATCTTTCTGAATCATCCTGAATCACCTCAATCGGAGTTTGTATGAAAAGGTTATGGTCGTTTTACTACAGGAGGTAAAAATAGTCACACCTGACACACCATGAGCGCAGATGCCCCCAATTAAGCCTTGGAAACAGCGCAGATGTGCCCAAGAGAGAAGTTGCACCCCAATAGACTTAGGGCACAGTGCAGCTGCGCTCGTTAGCAGAACCAGAATTAACAGTTTACTATTTTTGCGATTTTTGACGTTTTTCTCATTCTAATCTTTATAACTCAAGCTATACACATCCAAATTAATCTGTTTTCGATTCTATGGATTCAAAATTCTTATAACTACAATATACCAAAGAATTAACAATTTACAGAAACATTAATTAACCCAAATCTTAACCCAAAACTCATGTTCATACTAAATTTTTATGTTTTAATATGTTTAGCGAATTAATTCATTATAGATTCGTTTCTTAACCAAATTCATTCATTCAACTTGCATTCTTTTCATTTTTCAACGTTCTTACAACATCCATCATCAATTTAAGGTTTCCATCATGATTTCATAACTAATTTTAGTCTCAAAATTGACCAAAACTTATATATACAACAAAACTCAAATTATTTATCATTCAACCTATTTTCATGAATTTGATTATTTTAAAACTTGAATTTGGGTTACTCAAATTTCACATATGAAAGAAAATATTAGATTATTCAACACTTGACATAATCCTAATTGATTTCTTCATCAATTCATACTTCCATGGTATCAATAAAAACTCAAGAATCTAAGAACTAGAGTTTTAGGCTAGATTATTACCTTTTGATTCTTCTTAACCTTAGCTAGATGATAAGAAAAGCTTGAACATCCTTCTTCTTCTCCTTTTATTTCTCAAAGTTCCTCTTCAACTTCATAGAGAACTCTCACCCTCCCTCAATTTCTCTCTCCCTCTCTTCTTCTCTGTTTTCTTAGACTTAGGAAAAAATACGTATGAATAAAACTGATAAGGAGAGTTAACACAAAATCAAGCCTTCAGTTTAAAAAACTAAAGAGTCTCATCAGTTACAATAACAAAGGGTCACTAAGCCATGTTTGGCTAGCACCCAAAAACTCTTTTTTAATTTATTTTTATAACTTCCTTATTATATAGTACACAATCGTCACACTTTATTTAATTTAATTACTTAATCAATATAATTCTAATTTTATTTAAAAATTTATTAGCCCTCTAATTTAATTGTTTAATTAAATTAGGACATTACTAACACATTGGCGTAATAACACACGCACAAATTATAAAATTATTTATCATCAATTTATTTAATATCATCATACTTAAAATTTATTTATTATCATCATACTTAAATAAATTATTCCATAATAATTTCCATTGAATATTTATTTTATTCCATAAATATTTCAACTAAAATATTTATTTTATTTGATAAATATTTTAATTATTTACTGAACCTCACAATCGTTTACGTATTAACATATCACATTTATATGTAACATACATTGCTCTCTCATTTTATTAAAACACGTCATAATAAGAATTTTATTCTTATTTTAATTATTTTACATTAATTTACTATTTTAATTGAGTGAATTACTCACATTATTTATGAGATTTAATTCATAATAAATTCATTGCTACAAGGCATAATAATCAAATTATATTATTTCATAATATAATTTTTAACTTAATTAAATTAACTTAATTCCTTTTTAAACAATTTTATTTACCTTCTTCAATAGTTAAATTAAATTAACTACTAAACATCATTCTACCAATATATATATATATATATATATATATATATATATATATATATATCTTCTACATTCACACAAAATCACATATTTCACAATATATAACACATATATACACATGCTCCTCAAAACATCTTATAATAAGAATTTAATTTATTAAATTCTTATTTTAATAATTTTTGAAAATCCGGGTTGTCACAATTATTTAAATAAAGTAAGCACATATTCATAGTTCCTCACAGGTAACGAAAAATATGTTTAACTCCATTCCAATGTCTCCGGACAGGAGAAGAACTATATCTTGCTAACAAATTCACAGAGAATGTTATATGATCAGGTCATGCATTATTAACAAGATAAATTAGCGCACCAATTGCACTGAGGGATGATACTTGAGGACCAAGTAATTCTTCATTATCCTCACGAGGTCTAAAAGGGTCCTTTTTCACATTAACTGATCGAACAACCATTGGGGTACTCAATGAATGTGCTTTATCCATATAAAATCTTTTAAGGACCTTCTCTGTGTAAGTTTATTGATAAATAAGAATTCCATCTGCTAAATGATCGATCTGCAAATCGAGAAAATTTTTTATTTTTCTTAAATCTTTCATCTCAAATTTTTTCTTTAAATAATTTATTATCTCTGGTATCTCTCCATGAGTTCTAATAATATTTAAATCATTAACATACACAACAATAATAGCAAAATCAAATTTCGACTTCTTTATAAAAACACACGGGCATATAGGGTTATTATTATACCCTTCTTTCAATAAATATTCACTAAGACGATTATACCAAATAAGTCTTAATTATTTTAACTCATATAGGGACTTTTATAATTTGATTGAGTAAAACCCTTGTGCCACAATTCGTGTCATATATCTTACGATTTCATTTTTTTCATTTTCTTTTCGCATAAACATTTTTTTTTATGAGATAACGGAGTACATAAACATAATCATTTATTCATTTCTTTATTTCATGTACATGCAATATGTTTAGTGGCAGATGAAGTTTTTTTGTCCATAAAACAAAATTGCAAGTTGGGTTTGTTTTATATATTTTTGGTTTTAATGATGACTTCTTGAAATTTTGTAGTATCTTATATGTTGTTACAAATTTAAAGATTTGGCTGAAAAATTCTCAAGGATTGTTATTGCTAGAATATTTTTGAAATTGTGGGAGGCTCAACTATAAATTTTGAACACAAAGAAATCCTACTGGATTAGGTCTTTAGGAAAATCAGTGTAAGATTTTCTAGCCTTAACAATTAATTACAAGACATTTTTATCTTTGTTGGAATTTTTTTAAAACTATCCTAATTTTCAAAAAGATTGGTTGGTTTAAAACTTCTCTCACCGGCTAGTAATCTTATGATAATAGAACTCCTATTTATTGAGTAACTAAATCAAAGTTTATTCCTAAAAATATGTTGATCATGTTTCCTCCAAATATTTTATTAATAACAAATTTGTTTTCAAATGTATTATGTTTCCTACTATTTCCCAAAACAGATTTTATATTCTCAAAGATTTTATCCATTCTGTTATTTTTTGTTATTTACTTTAACAGTCATATTTTTTACTAACAATTATATATATACATGGTTATGTTGCTAACATCAAGAATTCTATCATCATCTACAACAATTAATATATTTAGAAAAAATTTCTAGTAAATTCTTATTGTCTTGTTCTTATATTTTTCTTGCTATATCTATAGAGTTCAATTTTAATCCCCTTTATTCTAAAATATTATATCTTGTAAAAAAGTTTCGGAGTGAAGTAAGGGATTTCCTTTAATATTGTACAAGGAGAGTTCAAGGGGATAGAGGTGTCTAAGAGAGTAGTGGTAGAACATATAGATGCTCAAAGGGAGAGGTTTCCTCAAAGGGGGAAGTTTCCTCAAGGGAGTTGTGTGCTCAGGAAGTTTTTTAAATTCTATTGTACAGAAAATTGATATAATTGTAATTGTTTTATTAATATTAAATGAAACATGTTGAGTATCAATTGATACCTAACATTGGATGTAGGCACATGGAGTAGAGGACTAGAGGCCGAACATAGTATAAATCTTAGGGTGCATGTGTGTGATTGATTGTTGCTTTACCTTTTAGTTTATTTAATCATGGTTTCTACTTATTTTTTGCATTAGAAAATCCCAAAATATCATTACATGCATGATTTACGTTAGTCTATAGTAATATAGGAAAAAATAGATGAATAACTCAAAGTAAATAGCTGAAAGCGTACATGTTCTAAAACAGACATTTAAATTTTACCTGTCTATATTACTTTTAATTAAAACAAAAAAAAATTAAATTTGACATAGTTCTTTGACACACACGAACACACTTATTCATCTCCTTCTAGATGTGCGCATACAAAATTTCAAGTTGTACTTTCTAGATTGCAAGCTACTCTAAAAAAACCATAATATACAATGTATAAAGTACAACATATTATAAATATGATAAATAATAGATGTCTATATGTATTCCTCCACCTTGCAATATAACCTTTGATCTTCTAATATGTCCTTTGATTTCCCAAACAATTATGTAAATGTGCCTATAAATGGAGGCATTGTGAAGACAATAAAGATACACATATATTTCTCTCTCTCATTTCCCTTAACAATCATCATTCTTATAATTACTCTTTATATTGTACGACTATAAATATATATTGTATGTTTGTATAATTTTATAACACGTTATTAGCACGAATCTCTATCAAATTTTGGAAAGGAATTTGTCCTCATATTGTTCTTCAAATATCTATTTATGTAGTTCTCTCAACTCACTGTAAGTTTTTTTTTAAGGAATTAGTAATTATCCTATTTGTTTTTCTTTACTACGTTTTATACTCATAATTTTAGTGATTTTTAATTGATTAAAAATTTATGAGATTTGCGTGTTTATGATTCGTAGTATAATGTATGTATTTTGATAGTATATTAGTCCAAAGAAGGAAATGATGTAGAATATTCAATCATTAATCTTTTCCCACACTTGTTTTTTATAAACTTGAGTGAATTAAGGTGTGTTATGGTCCTATGGATGCAAATATCTATGTTGGTATTTGACAATAATTGGTTGTACACGTGGTAATAAAACATCATAGTGCAAGTGTGAAATAGTTCTATATCAATTACCATAAGTAGGTAATCATCTAAAAAAAATCTTAACATTTGTTACTTAAAATTTGTTAGTGGTATAAATTTAGAGAAGCTACTTCAAATTTAAATAATTGAGATGAGAGACTTGGGCATGGTGTAAGGTTGCCTGTTATACGTACATTATTCTTATATAACACATTTATCTACCTTTCATGTGCAAGTATTTTTATTCAAGAAAATAAGTTATGTGTTTGTTCTTGGAATTAAAATGAAAATAATTTTATATTTCTTTTAGTCATGGTAAGTACTTTATTTTAGTAGGCATGAAGACTAATACAAAGTACAAACTCTTCCACATATGAAGCCAATCCTCCATCAATTGGTTCATTTTGAATTGTTTGACGCTTTGAGCAAAGAAAGTTTCCTACTATATATTTATATTTATATAAATGTCGAAACTTGAATTTGTTGCCCTTGATATCTCGGATAAGAATTAGTTGTCATGAATTTTTTATGCTTAGATCATTTAGAGGCAAAACACCTTAGAGATACAATTAAGGTTGACAATCATGCATCACTGCTGGATAATGAAAAATAAATATTTTTTATTCGCCATCATCTCCATGAAAGTAAAAAAAACATTGATGAAGACATGTTAGAAAATATTTATTATATTTTACGACTCGAATATGCTCCTGTAGCAGCAATATCGAGAGCGTAAGTTCCAAAAAAATATTCCTTGAAGCGATAAAGGAAATTATGTTCTCATAAGTGATATCATGTCTTCTAGTGGCTGAACAAAATAATGAGTTTTTGCTGAAAAACCAACAATCTTGCCCTACCGGTTTTACTCCATTCCCTGAAGTGAATGGAACCTCATTTGATAAAACATAAAGAAAATTATGGTTGTGGTTGTGGGTGTGAAAGGAACAATCAATATAGAAAAAGGAATGTACCCATCGTACTCCTAAATATTTGGTAGATTTGTACCAAGACTCCATAAAAGAAAAGGAAAGGGAATTCAAATAAATTTTATAGATTATAATGATCCTTAAGATCCCATGAATTATCTTGACTTTCCAAATGGAATGGATATAACTAATTTTGATGTCTTTGATTTCCTTGATGATGTTGATGGTTGTGACGAACAAGACTTTTGTAATTGTCGACGTCGGGATTTTTGGTGTCCCTTTTCGTTACTTGTTCTTTGGTGTTCTTATGTTAATGTGAGATTTGTTTGAAAAAACAAGTGAAAAAGCTCCGACATGTATAATGTCGATGATTGACTTTAAGAGTCGCCAATTGGTGTATTTAACTGGTTGCACCAACGCAACCGAAAAGGTTAGCACATTGACCCAGTGATTTGACACTGCTAAACGGGTCTGTGAAACCGAGATTCATTAAGGGTTCGGGGGCTTGATTATGCGGAGGGAAGGTGTTAGGCACCCCCGACATCCGTGTTACCACGGTGACCGCCACTCTTCAAAGAAATTATTATATGAATGTGTGTGTGTGTGTGGATCAATGTGCAATTTATTTGAAAGTAGTGAGAGGCCTCGTTCACACCTATATACACAAGGTTTGAATTTTATATGAAAATTCAGTTTTAACCAAGATATAGCAATGACATTTTATAAAAGAGGTTTTTCAAACCCTGTGCTCAAAAGGAATTGAGACCTTTTCATACTTTAATTTTATATTAAATGTTCGGCTTGTTTGCTTTTATTTTTTGAGATGCGAAGCATTCTCGAGAAAAATAATATACAGCAGTGCCGAACTCCTTATGGGCATGACATCCATCCAAGGAAACTCAGACACTGTAAAATAATGTACAAGCTGCTTATAGCTAAAAATGTCCATCATGGGAACCGAATCTAGGTTCAATAGACTGAACCTGTGATCACATGATTCCTAGGCTCACATGATATTGCAATTTGTATGGAAAGCAGTAAGCAGTTATATATATAAAAGTTGTAAATATATATATACAGATTGGATCAACCACCACGAAGCAACTCCATGGGGATCGAAAATGTAAATATATAAAAGCGGTAAAATATATATATATATATATATATATATATATATATATATATATATATATATATATATATAGAACGATACGCATATAGGATGTAAATCCGGACTTATCGGATATTTTTGACAATTATATATATATATATATATATATATATATATATATATATATATATATATATATATATATATATAAAAGCGAGTAAGCATATAGGATGTAAAATCCGGGCTCATCAGAGATATAATCGATAGCAATTATATATATATATATATATATATATATATATATAAAGAGATAAACGCTCCGCATCAAGTTCAGGCTTAATCGAGACATAACTCGATAATGTTAGTCCATATATACGAAATATATACATTTATTAGTATATATATCTGAGATAGAAATGAAAACCACGAGATAGAAGTTGAGGCAAACACACACTCACACGACTATCAACGTGTACAATGCGGTGTGTGATATATGAGAAAGAGGCTTTATAGAATGTAAGAAGGCTTACATTGGTACGCCAAAGTAGACTTCTTAGACTTTAAATGGATAAACACTCGGCTCCGTCGGATAAAAAGTAGCTATATGTGAGCTAACTAGTGTTTAAAGAAGAAGAAACACTCAAAAGATGTGTATGTAGAGTAAAATGGACAGGGCTTCCTCCCCTTTTTCCTTTTTTCTCTCCTTTCAAATGGCTGACCCCTCAGCCTATATTTATAAACTGATGGCCGAAGATACACCTGCGGCTGGTCGTGGTGGATCCGAGCCTCGCGGGTCCTGTTATCTCGTAGTACGTGCAGTCGTGCACTGTAATATCCGCTCGAACTTGCAGAACTTCAATCCGAGCATCCAAACAAAGTATATCTGTACTTCTTCGGATTGCTTGTTTCGAGAGTTACGTAATGACATGGATTAGAGGTTTTGTTTCGAGAGTTACGTAATGACATGGATTAGAGGTTGTACAAAGTCAGGAAGAGGGGTCTATGCCCATGGTCTTCAAGCTTCAAATTCTATCCAAAGTACTGCCACACGTAATAGTCACTCGGGATTGTCAATCCTCGGCTCTTGTAGGACATTGTTGTATGTATGTATGTATGAAGTGTTGAAACGATGTGCCATTTGTCGAAGGAACAAGATGACGTGTGACTCCTTGTCGGGGTTATCGCCGGTTTGAGTTGAAAGTAGACGTTGCTCAGGGTTACAGCTGAGATTGGACCACTTGTTGATATGTTGTGATATCATCTTGTTGAGATAGTAAGATGATGTGTTGACTCCTCACCGGGGTTATCGCCGGTTTAAGTGGAAAGCAGACGTTGCTCAAGGTTACATCTGAGATTGGACTGCTTATTTGTATGCCTCACTGTCATCTGAATTGAAGCTGATTGCATATGTTTGCAACAAGCATTTCCAGGGTTATCGCCGGAACTGCAATGGCATCCCTTGGGGCTATCACCAAGGATGGGGTTGCTACTCCCAGTGTTGTCTCTGGGACTGGAATTGAATGTCGCGGTGTTATTGCCGAGACAGGACTGTCCTCTACGGTGTTGTTGTTGGTCTTTTGATCTACATATCTCGGGGTTATCTCCGAGATTGGAAATGACACTCTCGGTGTGTGTTCCGGGTTAAGATGATGTTCGGTTTGTGTTCCGGTTGAGTGAACTTAGATAGTATCCAAGCATGGATGCAAGTTGTCCTTGAGGTTATCTCAAAAGACAAATCTACCCTCCTGCAATGTTAGGAATAGGAGTGCAGAAAATTTTGAGTGTCTACAGATGCCCCTCTTTATCATATTCATGCAATGCAAGGCATGGATAGGATAAAGAATACTAGACACTTGAAATGCAAGCAAGATAAACATGATGTTATATGCAGCAACATGATGCAAATGCATGATGCATGATTGTTATGTAATCCTGCTGGAATGACAATCAGTGATGGTTTGGACATGCGATCCAAGTCTTCAAGGATTTTGACGTTGGGACTACCACCAAAGTCTTGATTCCTAGACACTGGTTTATACTCCATATAGGTACCTCTTGTATGGAAGAGATCTGTGGGAATAAAGCTGTCTGTTTTGAGGATGTGTATAACATGTTCCTTCATACTGTCGGAGTTACTGCCAACAGTTTGTTGTTATCAGGGTTGCCTGATCTTCACTGATGTGTGTATCACCAGATGAATCCCTACTAGGTGTATTGTCAAGGCTGTTTGACCTTCATTGATGTGTGTATCAATTGTTGCATTGCGTTGTAACCCCCGCCGGGGAGACGTAGATGTTTGAAGGATGTGCGTTGTGACCCCCGTCGGGGAGGCGTAGATGTTTGATAACTTCGGCATTGTAACCTCCGCCGGGGAGGTTTGATATTTCGTGGTTTCGCGTTGTAACCCCCACCGGGGATTATCTAGGGTTGTAACCCTACAAACGACGACATCGGACCTTTGTGGGGTATTGTCGAGCATGGTTTATGAAAGTTGAGCTCATTGGTATAGTATACCCTGCATATAGACGAATACCATTGAGACGACGGGAGTTTAACTCTTACCGACAAGAAACCAGGATTTCAGGCTGTTACTCTCCATCGCGTAGCATTTTTATTCCTGATTTGGCCTTTTCAGCTTGTGAGACGTCCTTTGCAACTCTAACTGGAGCGAGCCGGAGGTGTGGGACCCATATAAGGGTACCGCAGGTGTTCCTGCAGGAGCCGCAGGTTAACCTGTGGCCAGCCGTGCCTATGTATAGGTGGCTAGTTACTTTCATAAGTCATTTTCAAGTTGCGCAGTAAAGGAAATCCGAGAGCTATTCTTCAGATCTGCTGAGTTCGGGCAACTTTCTATATATTCTGTCACCGTACAAGTGTTCTTCACTGTCCTGGTGACACATGCATGTATTTTTTTCCAATTTCTATCCGTTGGAAAATGACTTATCGCATGAAATGCATTTAGATACATCGTAGTGAATATGCATGCTGATATGACTTGATAAAAAATATTCAACATAGTAAATGTTAGTATTAAACCATGCTGAACATAATGATGTGAAAAAATTTAACTTTTGAAACAGTCAAATTGGCACCTTTTACTGTCATTTCTTATCCTATCTGAGGACAAATGAGTAAAGGTAGAATAATAAAATAATCCTGGTAATTAGACTACACTTACAGATTTTTATTGTGATGTGATGAATACATACAGGATGTATATGACTGTGTATAGGTGGACTACTGAATGACCACCTAATCATGCCTATGTGCATTTGGATAGTCCCATTTACAAAGGGGGCTATGGAAAAATTTTCTCAAAATGTAGGCATTGAGTAATTATGCATTTTTAGCTCTACTGTAGATGTATGTTAAAACAATACATGTATGCATGTAATCATAAAATGCATTTTGAAAAAGACTTCAGGTACGAAATTACCACACCCTTTCTGAGGTGATTTGGAGACTTGTTGTCCAGATATTATGGATCTAGATTAGCCTAGCAGTTCCCGCAGGACCACTTCTGGTGTACGGAGGAGGGCTTTTGAAGAGCCTCAGCGCCGTTCTGTTAGACAGCCTCGTCGCTTGGCGGAGGCGGTGATACGTCCTATTCGAGTTGAAGTGCCGAATGTCGAGGATGAGGAGAAGGATGCACCGATCGAGGTTCCTGCTCCTGCTGTACGTGTTCCCCGTAGGGAATTGCCAGGTATTCAAGTGGCGAACCCAGATCTTCTGGGTGACTTGAGTAGGCATCAAAATATACACTGCACGCAAACGAGGTATGAAGTTAGATCTTTAATCTTCCTTATTTCCTATTGATGAGAGTCAAGGAGTCTCGATGTTGATCTGCATTTGATGTAGGTTCCCGCTTCACACTGACCTCGAGGAGGCTGGTTCAAAGATCCACTCTATATATCGGGCCTCGCACCACGATGACTATAGAAGCGATTGTCCATGGTTTGAGGATTAGGAGATTCTTCTCCATTCTACCCGTCCACCGCCCTCAGGGTTACCTCGGGGCATTATCTGAGTGATCGTTCCACTGGACTCGATCCACTCCATTTCTTTGGATCTGCATGAGGTGATGATGACGCCGATGGATTGGCGGTTTATCACGGTATGGAGTTTGGAGGAGTCGATTGCCTTGTATGGCGGATATCACCCTACCGTCGTCGAGATCCTTGTTGGGAGTTCATGAAGGCTTCAAGCGGACCATTCGTACAGGTCCTTTGAGTGTAGATGCTATGAGCGGGCTATTGAGTGAGCCCATACTCGATGATGTGAGAGTTAGGGATCGCATTCTCCGGCGATTGTTCCTGATGATCATTAGGGGCTGCTTCATAGCAGATAACTCTTATACGGTGTCCTTTGCTTTGATCAACGCCACTCGACACGTGGACCGTATAGGAGAGTATAATTGGGGTTCCTACACCTTTGTCTACTTCCTCAGGGGAATGTGCATGCGATCGCAGGGCTTGACCGAGGCGTAGTTAGGATTCTACCCATTTCTACTGGTGAGTGTTTCTCTTATCTTTTCCCATGTATGGGTTAAGAGTGTTGACTGACAGCAAATGTTTGCCTTTGTGTTGGCAGTTTTGGGCCTATGAGAGGCTTCCTTGTCTGCGTCCTGTGAGCGTGTTAGGTTTAGATACCTATCCACGAGGACGGAGATGGCATCATTCCATACTGGCGGAAGTCCCTGTTGCTGAGGGTTTCACTCATTGTCGCCTACAGTTAGAGTTGTTGACAGCTGGTGTCATTACATGGATTCCCTACTCCGGAGAGCAGTTTGGAGTTGGCTTTGAGGATGGGTACCCGACTGGAGTAGAGTACGTCATTTCCACCCGCAGGATTGCCCTCTTCACAGATGGAGGATGAGAGCTCTATTTAGGAGAAGCGTCTTTATCCGAGCACTCTGAGAGAGATTCGTATGCCGATCTTGCCTCCTGCTAGGCGTTATTGGCCTGTTTCGCAGTCACCCATCATTGACATCCCATTGATGGGGATTGATGGCTTTACATTGTCAGAGGGCCCATGTTCTCAGGAGATGTTTCAGCATTGGTGGATCCCTCGTATGATTAGAGCTCAGACCCGCGCCACACAGTTTATGGGGGATATAGTTCCAGGATCCGTGATGATGATGGATTGGCTAGCCTATGTCAGAGATCCGACTCATGTGACACAGATTGACGCGGCAGTTGGACCGGCCACATCTTTTCATTTGGCATTTGGGCAGAGATCCTGTAGAGGTAGATTCTTTTGATCCTTCCAGCTCTGGCGCTGGTCCCTCGGATGACCCAAATGGTTTTGTCGGCGCAGATCCTCCTTTGTATAGGCCTGGCATCCCTGTTGATAGAGATCCAGTGATTCAGGAGGAGTTACATCAGGTGGACAGCATTGATAATGTGGACATCGACACCATTGACTTTTTCTGATGTATTTCTTTTGATAGGCCTCTGTTAGCTACTGGGTAGCTTCGCCCCATTCTCTCTATATCTTTTGATAGGCCTCTGTTAGATGTTGGGTAGCTTTGCCCCATTTCCCTGTATTTTAGCTGTACAGAGATGTATTAGATGATGATATACTTAGGAATGTATGCACAGTTTTCCATTCCCTATATCATATTGCCATCTATTGTATCATGCATGTTATTGTTATGCATATGTATGTATGTCCAGAGATATTCAGCATTGACCCCTGGATGGTCTTATGACACGGCCCGTACAGATGTCTTCTTCGACAGTTAGCCATATTGATCATACCCCACCATTTGCGGTGGTAAGCGGTATCGCGATCATGGTATGATAGTATATCACCATCGATATGGTGATCGTAGATGATTTTTCTGAAAGATACTATGACCTCGTTGATGTTTTGTGTTCCTCCGGGATTTGTAGAGGGCATGCTAGAAACCTTTGGGTAATCGGATGCATGGGTATTCCGCTTTGGGACTGTGAGTTGACTCTACTTTGGAGGAGTATGCACGACGATCGATTATGTCTATGGGCCGGACCTTGCGCTTGGCACATGGTGACAGGGGAGACATGAGTAGATAGTTCATGACTCTCACAGGATTGAGGCACAAAGTAGTGCATGATGAGATTACATCCGGCCATGTTATATCCCATCGCTTCTGTTTGATGTGGTTTGGCTCTAAGATGACTATGCATGAATGATTCCGGATTTCACCCACACCGGAGGATCATTGGCATTGACGAGTAGAGATGTATTTGCTTCTATGCGTATTGTCATATGTATACATGCCGCAGTACATAGATGAGCTATGGCAGTGAGAGCTCTCAGGGAGGGTCATACCATTATACCGATGTTCATCACACAGACCTTGACGTCGGCTACATATTGCTGCACTTATCTGGCAGGAGTGTTCACAAGTAGCTCGGTCATGCTGTATGTGTGGTTCATGTCACACTTGAGACCGATTGGCACATTTAGACATCATGGATTTTGTTTCACCCATGAGATAGCCATGTCGTACTCCTTTCAGCCTGCGGGGTTTACAGATGATGTATCTTGGTCCGCTTTCTTGGAAGAGATTGGAGATCCATTTGATATATTGCCGTGTTCAGGGCTTAGCTCACCCTACAGCTTCATTACTCATGCTCCGGGCATGGATTATCTCCCTCTGGCTAGTTTGAGGGGCATGATTACTTATCACTCACTGGCCGTGATGTGTCAGTTTGACCAGTTTCAGGACTTTCATCCGTATGAGGGGGAAGTGAGTCGGTAACAGCGTCACATCGTTTGTCACGGAGATGATCCGAGTTGTATGCGTCTTTGGGATCGTGAGAGTTCATTTGAGTTTTCTGTCAGTCATCTAGGTTGTTCTGCAGAGTATTCCTCATGGATGGAGACAGAGATTGCACTGGCTGTGGCAGTATCCACAGTGCAGGGGACTGATTCTGACAATGAGGAGCCTATAGAGGAGGCTGTTATTCCCACCGATGATTTGACTCTTTCACGCCAAAGATTTATGATGGATTCTCCCACCCCGAAGTGCCATCTGTTACTCAAAGATTTGCACAAGATTTGGAGCAAAGCTTACATCTGATGACCTATGATAGAGATCAGGCTAGGGCCACGATTTTGACAGCTCTTGATGAGAGAGATACCGCTCTGTTAGAGAGGGATGAGGCTATATCAGCCAGGGATGCATTGATAGTTGAGCGGGATGCCGCCTTATCTGCTAGGGATGTGGCCATTGCAGACAACACTTCAGTGAGATCCCAGATGACAGTCAGTTTGGCTGACATGAGTGCTTACATTGATGGGCATTATGCCACTATGCAGTTAGCCTCTGATCTGCTAGCTCGTGTAGATACCCTTGGGCAAGAGCTTGCAGCGTTACCTTCGTCTTCATAGAGGGATGCTATGTTAGATCTGATAGACCGCATATATATGAGATCGTAGATAGCTTTTTGTATTTTTACTTGCATGACTAGCTTAGCCATTTTGTCATGTATGCAAAGACAGATGTATATATCAAAGCGGTATTATGTATGGCGGGAAATATATTTTGATTCACTTCCCTTTAGTTATGCCTTGATACTTGCTTAATATTTGCTGTTTCTCCGGGCCTTTGATCTTGATGCATTCTGAACTTATCCTTGTTAGATGGACATTGAGACGTCGTAAGGTCTCTCAGAACGGATCATTGATTCTTGAAAATCCCTACCATCTTTGGTGTCTTGGGGATTTGGTATCCAGTATGGAAAAAATGGAGGAGGGTGGTCTCTTCCTCTCGAGATTGACCGCACTTTCCTGAGATGGTCGCCAAGATTTTTTATTTGTGAGAAGCCTAGTTAATTCCATCTCTTATGGGTTGGTATTGCTCTTTGAGGCGCGATCACAGCTTAGATGGTCACCGAATCTTCTATTTGTGAGAAGAGGTTGGATAATTCCATCACTTTGATCTAAAACCAATGAAGTGGGGCAATTTAAAGGTTATTCCCAGTACCGTGTGACAAGTATGTTTGTTCTGGTAGGGGTTAGACTGCACCATGAATGGCTACCTATGTACTCCTGTTGAAGAGGAGATCAAGTCTGCATAGTTCGAACCTGGTGGAAGAGGTTCAACGCTGAATGTGAAAGGCAGAAGGGTGTAGAAGTATTTTTGTTGTTTTTGTTGTGAAGAAAGGGTAGAAATGTTTTTGTTATTTTTCTTTATTGCGACCGGGCCATATAGAATATGGTTGCCTACGTAACCCCGGGTATCAGGGAGATCAGGTCGACGTAGTTCGCCCCTCAAGACGAATCGCAAATTTGAAGAAGCGTAAATCCATATGCAAATTTACTATCTCATGGGGAGAATAAAGTTTAATCCCATAGAGGGGATAAACTGCAAGTTTGGAAAAAGTTTAATCCCATCTTGAGGATAAACTGCAGGTGTGAAAAGTTTAATCTCATCTTCAGGAGAATTGAGGATAAACTGCAGGGATGAAAAGTTTAATCTCGTCTTCAGGAGAAGTAGGTGTGAAAAGTTTAATCTCATCTTCAGGAGAAGCAGGTGTAAAAAGTTTAATCTCGTCTTCAGGAGAAGCAGGTGTGAAAAGTTTAATCTCGTCTTCAGGAGAAGCAGGTGTGAAAAGTTTAATCTCATCTTCAGGAGAAGCAGGTGTAAGAAGTTTGAAATGAAGTAACAACTAGGCTGCTGGCTTGAAGTGTATGTTTCCCTGAGGGGCAGAAGAGTTTGTAAAAAGGAGAGAGGGTTCAAAACCGGAATGACTGGTGATTGGATGATCAAAACTAGGATGTTTATTTGATGGTAACTTCAGACATAGTACCGCTTCACGGTTTCTGAGTTGATAAGCTGTGGAAATTCATCGCCATCCATTTCCTGCAACCTGAGAGCACCTCCTGTCAATACTTTTTTGACAATAAATGGGCCTTCCCAGTTAGGAGCGAATTTTCCCTTAGATTGATCTTGGTTGTCAATGATCTTCTTCAAAACCAAGTTAAGTTGTTTGAATTGCATAGTCGAACTTTTTTGTTGTAGGATCGTGCGATCCTTTGCTGATATAACTGACCATAGAAGATAGCCGCGGTTCTCCTTTCATCTATCAGAGACAATTGGTGATACCTGTCTAGTACCCATTGGTCTTCACCCAACTGAGCATCCATCAATACTCTGAGGGATTCCATTTCCACTTCTATGGGGAACACTGCTTCCATCCCATAGACTAACGAGTAGGGGGTTGCCCCAGTGGAAACACGCATTGAAGTTCTGTAGGCTAATAAAGTTAGGGGCAAGAGGTCAGGCCATCCTTTGTGATTGGCGGACATTTTCTGCATGATCTTCTTGATGTTTTTATTAGCCGCTTCAACAGCACCATTCATCATTGGTCGGTAGATGACAGAGTTGAGATGTTTGATGTAGAATTTTCTGCATAATTCCTCCATCATGTTGTTGTTGAGGTTCTTAGCATTGTCTGACACAATGACCTCTGGTTGTCCATATCGACAAACAACATTGTTTCTGATGAAAACAATGATGACTTCTTTAGTAACCCTGTGGAAGGAAACTGCTTCAACCCATTTGGTGAAGTAGTCTATCATGGTAAATATGAATCGATGTCCATTACTGGCTTTGGGCTCGATGGGCCCGATCACGTCCATTCCCCACATTGAAAAAGGCCATGGCGAACTCATATTGTGGAGTTCCCTTGGAGGGGCGTGGATAGCATTCCCATAGATCTGA
This sequence comes from Panax ginseng, assembly GCA_020205605.1. NCBI lineage: Eukaryota > Viridiplantae > Streptophyta > Magnoliopsida > Apiales > Araliaceae > Panax > Panax ginseng. Next base: position 137,822,630 of record CM035133.1, on the reverse strand, counting down.
CATTGATAGCACCTCTTGACGTGATCATCACAGTCAGCTTTGAGTGTAAGCCAATAATGTCCCGTTCTGAGAATTTTCTTGACAAGTAGGGGTCCGCTCATGTGAGGGCCGTATACTCCACCATGGATCTCATCCATGAGTCGCTGAGCTTGGTCTTTGTCCAGACATCTGAGGAGACCTAATCCTGCATCTCTTTTGTAGAGTGCATCTCCGCTCAAGTAAAATTTCATAACAAGTCGATGAATCCGCCTCTTCTCAGTTAGGCTCGCCTCAGCGGGTGTAGATCCATCTTGTAGGTACTTGTTGATATGTTGATACCAAGGGTTGTGGATGGGAGGCAACTCATCCGATACTTCTCCAATGTAATTCCCATAGACTGGGGCTTTCTGCATAGCAATCTTGATGCTTGGCATGTTTTCCTTGTCAGGTATGTAAACCAAGGAGGCCAACATTGCTAATGCATCTGCAAAGTCATTCCTATTATGAGAAATGTGTAGAAAGGAGATTTCTTCGAACTCCAAAGCCATCTGTAGAACTTGCCGATGGTAAGGCAGTAAATGTAATTCTTTGGTTTGATAGATTCCTATAGATTGCTTGATTACCAATTCAGAATCTCCAAAGACAGTTAACCGCCTGATACCCATTGAACGGGCAAGTTTGAGTCCCATGATACAACCTTCATACTCAGTTGTGTTATTGGTGTTGACAAACTGCAATTTGACTACGACGGATATCGCTCCCCGTCTGGGATATTAAAAGCGCTTTCTGGCTCCAGAGCCTTCTGAATTAACAGCTCCATCAAAATACATTTTCCACTCACGGTATGTATCATACTGATTTTGTAATTGAACTGTCATTACCCCTTCATCGGAAAAATACGTTTAAGGGTTTGTAATCCCTGCTTAGTGCGGTGACGATTGATCCGCAATTCCTTGACCTTTGCGAGACTTTTTGCGTCACGTAGACGATGTCAAATTGCTGTAGGATCAACTGCCATCTGGACAGTCGATAATTCAGTATAGGTTTGCTGAACACATACTTGAGAGGATCCACGTGGGATATGAGATGGGTTGTGTGACCATGGAGATAATGCTGTAATCTCACAAAAGCCCATGCTAAAGCACAACAAGTCTTCTCGATCAGAGTGTACTTGTGTTCACTGATGCTGAATCTTTTGCTGAGGTAATAGATAGCTCGCTCTTGGCCTCTATTGTCTTTTCTTCTCAAAGATCTGACCCATATAGCATTGTCATTTATGGACAGGTACATGAATAGGAGAACATCATCCCTGGGAGGTACCAAAACAGGAGCGTTGATCAGTTGCTCCTTAATTGTGAGGAAGGCTTCTTGACACTCATCATTCCATTTCATGGAGGAGTTCTTCCTTAATAATTTGAAGATTGGCTCACAGGTTGCCGTGAGTTGAGAAATGAATCGGCTAATGAAGTTGATCCTTCCCAAAAATGCACATATTTCCTTCTCTGTCTAAGGAATGGGCATTTCCTTGATGGCTTGGATTTTGGTAGGATCCAGTTCAATCCTTTGTGGTCGATTAGGAAGCCTAGCAATTTGCTCGACTTAACACCAAAGGCGACTTGGCGGGATTCAACTTCAAGTCAGATTTACGCAACTCCGTTAAAATGTGACTTTTTGAGATGGTCTAAATGGTCATCCTCCTTCTGGGATTTGACAATGATGTCATCCGCATAGATTTCTATCTCCGTGTGCATTAAATCGTAGAAAAGAGCCATCATAGCTCGCTGGTAGGTTGCCCCGGCGTTGATGAGGCCGAATGACAACCGTCTGTAGCAAAAGGTTCCCCAAGGCGTGATGAAAGCAGTTTTCTCACGATCTTCCTCAACAACCATAATTTGATGGTACCCCGCAAAGCAATCAGCAAAGGAGTACATGCCGTATTGAGCAGTATTGTCAATGAGAATGTGGATAAATGGCACGGGAAAGCTATCTTTAAGGCAAGCTTTGTTCAAATCCCGATAATCCACACAAACTTGCACCTTTCCTCCTAGTTTAGGTACGGGAACAATGTTGGATATCCACTCTGGATATGTAGACACCATGATGATGCCAGCTTGAAATTGTTTCACAATTTCTTCTTTGACTTTTAAACTCCACTCAGGTTTTAATCGACTGAGCTTTTGCCTAACTGGCTTGAATCCTTCTTTAATGGGAAGGCGATGAAGAACAATGTCAGTGGACAATCCCGCCATGTCTTCATGAGACCATGCAAACACATCCTGGAATTGGGTTAACAGTGCAACCATGTCATTCCATTGATTTGTGGTAAGGTCAAAACCAATCTGGATTAGCTTAGGGTTGTCCAAGGTTCCAAGATTGAAAGGAGTGGTTTGATAAAGATTGGGTTTGGGTTTGTCGGTGACCCATTCCTTAATCTCTTGAGGTGTCTCAATGTCCTCTTGGATGTCCATCAAGTTTGAGTCCAACTTTGCATCAAAGTTAAAGCCCTTGTGGAGAGAAGGCACCTTATCAGCAAGTACAGCCACATCTAAATTTAGAGTCCTGAAACAAAAGATGCTTTTACTTAATATATGCAATTATTCGATCATACAAAAGTGTTAGCATGTACGTGATAAAATAACTGCTAGTGATGTAAAGGAAAGCAAGCAATTAAAGTTATCTACAGGGCAGAGGGATTTTCTGCCCATTTTACCCTCGTCGACCAATGCATGGAGTGCTGCTCCAATTTTCGAGGGAAAAGTCCTGATGGACTGCAGTGATAGAAGGATCGTCAGTGTCATCCTTTTCCCGAATGATAACCATGACATCTGGGCAATCATCGTCTGGGGTGTATCTGTTTGTGTGTTCATCATGAACAATGACGCGAATGCCTGCCATCATCAGGGCAAGGTCATGTTTACGTTTTCGTTCTTTTCCTTCTGCCTCGGGATCAGGAATCAGCACCTCTTTAGCTTTGATTAGCACTGGCTTCAGAAACAACATAGCCACCACATGGGCTGGCACCTTTACCGGAGACTGTATCAACTCATGCGGTAAAAGTGTAGAAAATCGTTGTGCGGCGGAATTTTGAGGAACCTGCTTATACTTATGAGGATTCCTGTGAGTGGAATTAGTAGAATAGCCTAGCCCGGCTATCCCAATCTGACTGGACATTTGGATAGGGTGCTTAATACCCTGTTGATCCTTACCAAGCCCTTGTCTAGGTTGATAACCCAATAACATCATTTCTTGAGTGGCTGACATAACCTCATCATAAATCTTGGGTATGGGAAGTGGAACTCCAATAGAATGGTATTGCGTGTTACTCACTTCTAGAGTATGGAAACTGGCCGGCTCAACTTCTGAATTGAAGCTGATAATTGGTAGAGTTCTTGATTTAGGACATTCCGGCCATTTCATCGATTGCGGTGACTAGATCATTGTTGATGATGTATTTGAGTTGTTGATGTAAGGTGGAGGGAACAGCTCCAGCCATGTGTATCCATGGTCTCCCCAATAGCAGGTTGTATCCTGAATCTATCTTGAGGACGTGGAAGGATACGTTGAATGTATTAGGACCAATCTCAACTGGCAATTCAATCTTTTTAACGGAATTTCGCCGAGATCCATCAAAAACTCAGATGATCGTATGGCTACTTTGTATTCGCTTGAGATTGATATTAATCTTCACCAAGGTGGCATAAGGACAAATATTTAGAGATGAACCTCCATCTATCAATACTCCAGCTAGCATGTACCCGGAAGACAACACTGCGATGTGCAGTGGTTTGCAATGACCGGTCCCTTTGGGAGGTATGTCGTCATGAGTGAAGGATATCACATTGTTGTTGAAAATGTGATCAACCAAATGTTGAAATTTTTCCACATTCACTGATTTTGGCAGGTAGGCTTCTTCTAAAACCTTTAGCATTACCTTCCGATGCTCCTCGGAAGAGAAAACCAGGTCCAGAATTGAAATCTGGTGTGGAGCTTCTCGCAAGTTTAAAACCACTTTAGCTTCATTATGTCCCATAGTACGGAGGAATTTTTTAATCTTCTCCATGGGCAACTTCCCCTTTGCTTCGCAAGTAGGCTTGATAACCCGTTGAGGAAGGTATAGTGGATTTTCTTTCGACACTGTAGTAGTAGTATGAGACGTGGATCCTTCAGCTTCTCCATAATTCCATGGAACTTTGTGTAAGCTGACAACAGGATGTTGTAATCTGCAAGGTAAAGGAATTTGCTCTGGTGCGGCCACTTTCAAAGGATTGTCAACTCCTTTGAGATGAATTGGTTGTATGGGAAATACTTTGACAGTCTCATCATCCACTTGGATATAACTCGCCATCGATCCTTCCATTGGGTAGGGCATGCATTCCCACCCTTAAGTTGCACAGTGTAATCATCCGCTATTTGCAGGACACCGCTATCAATAAGATTTTGAATGAGATGGCGGAGTGCCCAGCATTCTTATGTGTTGTGATTGCGAGAATGTGAATGATATTGACACATTTTATCAGGATTGAATCGCCCTGAGCGGGGATTGATTGGAGGTAGAAGGAATGTGATTCTTCCTTCGTTGATCAGCATTTGAAGTATCTCCTCCATAGATAGGCCCAAATAGGTGAATTCCCTTTTATTGGCAAAATTCTGACGGGCTTTAGCACTTGTTCGCTTTGCAACCTTATCCTCCATAGCTTTGCTTTCTGGAGGTGTTAATGAAGCATTCATAACAAATGGAAGGAGATAAGCATGCTCCTGCCTGATTAATTGGCGTGTGACTTGATGATGGTGGGTCACCAGTTCTTCCAATTGCTTAATTTGTTTGCAAAGAGCTTTCATCTTTCGTTCCATGGTAAACTGGAACTTTGCATAATCCCATTTGTCAACACCGTCTTTGATGGGTTAGGATGATTCATTAATAGAATTGGAACCATGTCCAGTGCTCCAACTGATCATGTTGACCTCTTCTTCTTTGTGTTGAGGAAGAGGGTTATCTTACACGTGAGGTTGATCGGGTTTAGTGACCACGATCTCACCATTGTCTATTAGATCTTGAATCTTATGCTTCAAGGCCCAACAATCTTAAGTATCATGTCCAGGTTCCCCGGCATGGTAAGCACACTTCCGAGTAGCATTAAAACCCTTCCCATTAGGGTTGGCTAGTGGAAAAAGATGTGTAATTTTCTTCTGAGCAGTCAGAAGAGCAAGAATATTCTCGAGCGAGTCCCCTAAGGGTGTGAACGTTCGAGGTCACTTACTCTCCATTTTAGTTAATGGAGGTTTGAAGATTGTCTTTGGAAAAGGGAGTAGTTTCTCCTCTCTGCATAGGCATGCTTGGATTGCCTTTTTGTCCTTGTAGTATCAAGGAAACATCCTCTCTTTCTTTTTATAGACCCTCAGGGGTTGTTTCCATAAGATTTGATGGATGTGCTCAAAGAATGACTTTAAGAGTGGCTAGGTCTTGAATTTTACGGACTTTAATCCCATTTCACTGTATCTCGTAGTGTTTGATCATTTCTGAAAATGGTTTGCCAATACTAGCTAGAACTCTTTCATAGAAAGGAGCTTCCAGTATATCTATGAAAGTTATGACCATCTCTGATTCTGTCATGGAAGGAATAACTTAAGCAGCAAGGCGCCTCCACCTTTGAGCATACTCTCTGAATGACTCATTAGACTACTTCTTGACCTTGGTAATTTGGTACCGGTCAGGAGCCATCTGAGATTGAAAACTGTATTGAGTGAGGAAGGCGTGAGCCAGCTCTTCCCAACTATGGATCTTAGAGTTGTCTAATCTAGTATACCACGAACGGGCTTCTCCAAATGATTTTTTCGAAACAATTTGCATTCAGACTTTTCATTCTCAAAGATAAGATCCGAGTTCTCCAATGAACACTTTTAAATGTGTATAAGGATCCCTAAGTCATCATATTTCTAAAAATCAGGGGCTTTAAATTTCTCCGGATAATGAACACCAGGGAATATGCAAAGGTCTGTATATGAAACATTGCCATGAGTTCCAATCCCTTTGAGAACACGAATGGTTTCCTCCATTTGAAGGACTTTCTTCCTAATGTCACCGTTGTCTGGATCTCCTTGGAGATGGGTGCCTTCAGGGTCTTTGTTGGTTGTATCCAACTGATGTTCTGGAATTATTTTTTCCAGACCTTGAACTCCTTGTGTAGAGGGTTCTGTATGTGTAGGTATCTTCATACCCTGAGTAGACTGGTGTAATTCTTTCAGTAGAATATCCAAGTCTGTGATTTGTTTACTCAATCCGTCAAATTCTTCTCGGGAAACAGTATTAGACTGTTCGGAAGAAGGCATGATTAGCTATAGGCTTGTGGCCTTTTTGGATTTTGAGCGGGTAACAAGCCCAATTGCTTCCCTACAAAAGACTTACGTAGTTTAGTCTTAGGGTAATGTAAATGTTATCATAACATGTCCGTTTTAGGAATTTGTCCTACAAAATCAGTTTGTTAATTGATAACATGTCATGCACAGATATTCTTCATATTTTCCATTACATATGGATGAACATGGAATAAAATTACAAGTAAATGCTTTTACAAGTAATTGAAAATGGAAAGCATGAAGAGACTTTCCTCTGCGTTTGGTTTATCAGAGGTTGACCTATCTTAGGGTTACTCTCGCGGCTTTTCGGCATGAAGGTTCCCAGATCATCGCAATCTACTCGACGGAAAGTTAATCCGGTCTTTCAATTGGAGCGAATCTGAGTGGTGCCTTTCCTGAGCCCCGGGGAATTATTCTTCCCACGGGTCCAGTAATCAAACACCGATAGGATAGCCTCCTGGTGGAGGGACCACACAACATACATTCACATACAACGTGTCTCACCGTTTATGCAAAATAATGACATGTGCGAAGCACTAATATCATAGATAGATATTTAGCAGTGCAATAAGTAAGATGCATTCGTACACATTCATCAGAAATGTAAATGCAACAATCACACACAAGCATATAACAATTTTGAAAAGCTTGTAATAGCGGCTTAAGCCCTCTTCTCGAGTCCCAGCAGAGTCGCCACCGTCGACGCGGGATTTTGGTGTCCGTTTACTTGTTCTTTGGTGTTCTCATGTTAATGTGAGATTTGTTTGAAAAACAAGTGAAAAAGGTCCGAAATGTATAATGTCGACGATTGACTTTAAGAGTCGCCAATTGGGTATTTAATTGGTTGCACCAACGCAACCGAAAAGGTTAGCACAGACATTGATGATTTGTTGATTTGTTAATCGCTAAACGGGTCTGTGAAACCGAGATTCATTAAGGGTTCGGGGCTTGATTATGCGGAGGGAAGGTGTTAGGCACCCCCCGACATCCGTGTTACCACAGTGACCGCCACTCTTTAAAGAAATTATTATATGAATGTGGGTGTGTGTGTGGATCAATGTGCAATTTATTTAAAAGTAGTGTGAGGCCTCGTTCGCACCTATATACACAAGGTTTGAATTTTATATGAAAATTCAGTTTTAACCAAGATATAGCAATGACGTTTTATAAAAGAGGTTTTTCAAACCCTGTGCTCAATAGAAATTGAGACCTTTTAATACTTCCATTTTATATTAAATGTTCGGCTTGTTTGCTTTTATTTTTTGAGATGCGAAGCATTCTAGAAAAATAATATCTGTGATCTTAGAACTCCTTATGGGTATGATGACCATCCAAGGAAACTCGAGATAATCGTAAAATAATGTACAAGTCGCCATGACTTAAAATGTCCATCATGGGAACCGAATCTAGGTTCAATAGACTGAACTTGTGATCACATGATTCCTAGGCTCACATGATACTGCAATTTGTATGGAAAGAAAAAGCGATTATATTTATAAAAGCAGTAAATATATATATACAGATTGGATCAACAACCACAAAGCAACTCCATGGGGATCGAAAATGTAAATATATAAAAGCGGTAAATATATATATATGAACATGGTCAATCGTCACGAAGTAAACTCTCAAGTAGACGAAATGTAAATAAAGCTATAAAAGCGATCAATCATCACGGTAAGTAAACTCAAGAAGGACAAATGTAAATATATATATATATATATATATATATATATATATATATAAATAAATGCACTAGGATGTAAATCCGGGCTCATCTGGATATGTCTCGATAAATAATTATATATATATATATATATATATATATATATATATATATAATTAGTAAACGCACTTGGATGTAAAATCTGTGCTCATCGAGATATATCTCGATAGCAAATTATATATATATATATATATATATATATATATATATATATATATATATATATATATATATAAAAGCAATTAAATATAGGATGTAAAATCTGTGCTCATCGTATGAGTCGACCATATTATATATATATATATATATATATATATATATATATATATATAAAAGCAGATAAACGCCCGCATCAAGTTCAGGCTCAATCGAGGCATAACTCGATAATGTTAGTCCATATATATCTGAAATATATACATATATTAGTATATATATACAGTATGTAATGAAACCACACGGATCAAGTCCCAAGAAACACACTCACACGACTATCAACGGTACAACAGCAGGTGTGATATATGAAAAAGAGGCTTTATAGAATGTAAGAAGGCTTACAGTGGGCTGCCAAAGTAGACTTCTTAGACTTTAAATGGATAAACACTCAGCTCCCGCCGGATAAAAAGTAGCTATATGTGATCTAACTAGTGTTTAAAGAAAAGGAAACACTCAAACGATGTGTATGTAGAGTAAAATGGACAGGGCTTCCTCCCCTTTTTCCTTCTCTCTCTCCTTTCAAATGGCTGACCCCTCAGCCTATATTTATAGACTGATGGCCACAGGTACACCTGTGGCAGCCGTAGTTGTACTTGCGGCGGGTCGTGGTGGATCCGAGCCTCGCGAGTCCTGTCGTCTCGTAGTACGTGCAGTCGTGCACTATAATGTCCGCTCAAACTTGCAGAACTTCAATCCGATCATCCGAACGAAGTATATCTTTACTTCTTCGGATCGCTTGTGTCGAGAGTTACGTAATGACATGGATTAGAGGTTCAGACGAAGTCGGGAAGAGGGTCTATGCCCATGGTCTTCAAGCTTCAAATTCTATCCAAAGCATCGCCACACGTAATAGTAGTCACCGGATTGTCAATCCTCGGCTCTTGTGGGACATTGTTGTATGTATGTATGTATGAAGTGTTGAGACAACGTGCCATTTGTCAAAGGAATAAAATGACGTGTGACTCCTTGCCGGGGTTATCGCCGGTTTGAGTTAAAAGTAGACGTTGCTCAGGGTTACAACTGAGATTGGACCACTTGTTAGTATGTTGTGATATCATCTTGTTGAGATTGTAAGATGACGTGTTGACTCCTCACCGAGGTTATCGCCAGTTTAAGCGAAAAGCAGACGTTGCTCAGGGTTACATCTGAGATTGGACTGCTTGTTTGTATGCCTCACTGTCTTCTGAATTGAAGCTGATTGCATGTGTTTGCAACAAGCATTTTCGGGGTTATCGCCGGAACTGCAATGGTATCCCTTGGGGCTATCACCAAGGATGGGGTTGCTACTCGGTGTTGTCTCTCGGGACCGGCCCGAATGTCGCGGTGTTATTTGCGAGAGACAGACCTATCTCTCTCCGATGTTGTCACGGTCTTTTGATCTCGCATATCTAAAGGGTTATCTCCGAGATTGAAATGACACTCCGGTGTGTGTTCCGGTTGAGATGATGTTCCCGATTTGTGTTCCGTGTTGGAGCTGAACTTCCAGTAGTATCCGGCATGGATGCAAGTTGTCTTTCGTGGTTATCTCTGAAAAGGCAAATCTACCCTCCCGCAATGTTAGGAATAGAGTGTGAGAAAAATTTGAAAGTGTCTACAAGAATTAATTTTTAAATATTTATTAAATTAAATAAATATTTTGTTGATTTATTTATTGAGTTAAATAATTATTTGATGGAATTGTGGTAAATTAATTTAATTAGTGTGACACATTAATTAAATTAATGTGGAATAATTTTATAGATCAAAGTGAGAATTTAATTGAGATAATTAAATTAAATGAGTTGTTAAATAATTTAATGTTTTTAATTAATTTAATAATTAATTAGAGGTTTATTTATTTGTTATAAATAATAAATGAGAATTTTAAATATGTGATGATGTGATTTAATGGGTAATATTGTATTTTATTTAATTGAGTTAAATAGAATTATTTGATTCATTAAAGTGTGACAAATAAATTATATAATAAATGAATTAATTAAAATAATGAGAAAGGAGATAATTTGGTACTAGCCAAACATGGACTTGAGAATGTGGGAGCAGTTAATGCCAGATTGCACTTAACCGCTACCCACATCTCATCAGTTATATTATATACGCATTCTATTCTTTTTCTCTTAAGTCTGGAAAGCACAAACACAAAGAGAAAATAGAAAGATTAAGAGAAAAATTTTACTTCGGAAGAAGTTTTGTAGAATCAAGAAGGAATTTTCTATCATCTTTGAGTATCTAAGCAGTGAAATCAAGGGTAATCCCTCAATCTAAACTTTTAAATTATGTTCTTAAAGTTTTTCATGAAAAATGATTTTAACCCTCTGTAATTGAATTTTTATGGTTAATTGTTGATTATATGATGTTGTATATATTTATTAACATGTATAGTTCAATTATATAAGATTTATATGTGTTTTAGAGTAATCAAATCCATGAAATTGTGTTTTATTGGAAATTTGTAGTTTATAGAGTAAGAACATATGAATATGGCTTAAAAGTATGAAAATTTATGTTTAAATTGCATATTAATCGGTGAATTAATAATTGATTATGTTTACACACGTAAAAGTGAAAAGAACGAAACTTGTATGGACTGATTTGGTTGAAAAACGAGTTCTTAGTAGTTGATTTCGTTAAGAATGTCAAAAATAAAGTTTTTCACAAAAAACCATGAAAAATATGGCTTTAAATCTTGTTGTTTATGTGACTTAAGATGTTAAAAGCATGTTAAGAATGTCATTAAATATTTTTGTTAAGTTCAGAACACATGGGTAATATTGAATTCGTTGTTTATGTGAAGTTTTGGCCTAATTTAGTTTTCTGCTTTGTTCATTCGCGAATTGCAGAATTGAATACTGGGTAGTCACAACTGTACCTTCGGGATCAGAGTTTGGCTTCGATTGGAGTTCGACTTCGAATGGTGTCATGTCTGTGCTTTCGGGGTCAAAGTTTGACTCCGGTCGAAGTTCGACTTCGGATGGCATCATGTCCGTGCATTCGGGGTCAGATTTCGGCTTTGGTCGGAGTTCGACTTCGGATGGCGTCATGTCTGTGCCTTCGGGGTCAGAGTTCGGCTTCAGTTGAAGTTCGGCTCCGGATGGCATCATGACTTTGGTTATGGAAAACTTCTTTTGAAGAAACGTTATGACTTTGAAAGTTAAGATTTTGGAAGTTAAGACTTCAGAAGGATGACTTCGGAAGGATGACTTCGGAAGGATGACTTCGAAAGTCGATGGGTAACAGAACAAGGTAGTTTTGGGTTTTGTGGCGTACAGTCCATTGTATGTTAGTTTAACCTAGACTAAAGAATATGATAATGTGTTGGACATATAATAAGGTGTTATACCAGGTTGTCAACGTTCATATAGTAAAATTGCAGGATAATTTGATAAGTGTATAAAGGCTAAAATATGATGCTCATGAGAAGAGGTAATGTTGTTTAAACTAAATATTTGAGACTTCAGTCCTGTATATGTGAATGATGGTAATGAGCAGAACTTAAACCATGTTAACAAGTTGTATTAAAAGAGAGAACTAAACCCATAAGGTTAATATTAATGTAACTAATTAACGTTGTGAATACATATGGTACGTGTGTAGGACTTGTGGTGAATGTGAGTAGTAATCATTTAGCCAACGCACGAGGCAAGTTTTATAATCCCTAAACTTTATTTGAGCAAGTTTTTGAATCCTACTCTTATGTTAAGCAAGTTTCTTGTTCTAACTTGATCACGATTATGCAAGTTTCCTTACCCTATCATGATTTCAATTACACAAGTTTCATAATGCTAAACTTTCATTGAGAAAGTCTTTAAACAGTATTATTGTTGAGCAAGCTCTGTATTCTTATTTCGAACTATTTAAAGCATAATCATCCAAGTTCATGATTCCAAATGAAATGTTCTAACTCTTTTGAAGTATTACTTTTGTTACATAATGTTCATTCAATTATATAGAGATGAGACTCAATCTTTGATTTGACTTTTGATTTTAATAATTCATTGAAACCTTGAATAGATAGTGAATCCTTATTGATTCAACTAATCCTTAGTTGATGATTATTGAACTCTAAATTACCCTTGAGATCAATCCAAACCAAACTTCCTTTGGTGCAGACTCTAATGTCAAAGTTGAGATAAACAACCCTGCTACGGGGGATTATATTATGCGATAACGTTAAAATGTTGTGCACATACATGGTACTAAGGGCTGATACCCCTAAGTACGAGAAGTAAGGTCCATATAGTCTTATGGCTGTTAAAGGTTTAAAGTAGAAATACTTGATAACCTGGGACATAGTTCATGTTCTTGTGACCCTCAGACGTACTTTTGATTCCTGTTCTAATCTCGATTCAAAAGTCGTTCTTTTGTTCAGCATCCATTGTTTACTCGCATGTTATTATTATTGTTATTGTTAAACTTATTGGCAATTGTTGCTCACTCTTGCATAATAACATTGTAGCTAAGATTGAAATAGTTGATGAGTCATCCACTAGTAAGGGCAAAGGGAAAGAATGCAAGTGATGAAGAATTGTTTATTATATTAGAGAATGTTTATGTTAAGACTCTTGATGTTATGTTTAAGACTTATTTGTTTATGAAGTTTCCGTATTGATGTATTAAGGTTAGATGACCTGGGATTGAATTGTTTAAGTTGTTGTAACCCTTTATTAGGAAGATTTCTATTTCATTTATGTGACGCCCCCAAAATAGGTATACATCACCTATTCTGAGTCGCCAAATACATAGTACAGAAATCAAAAACAAACTTCTTTTATACAATACGACAAAAGCGTAGCTGAGAGTTTTTACACGAATATTATCTTCTAGACAGTATTCAAACTCAAATGGAGTCCTCATTACATTTATTATCACACTATTTTATAGAATAGTGAGGACTACTATAGCAACCATCTCGGACCATCACTCTGTTCCTTGACTAGTCCCGGCTACGTACTCATTTCCTGAAGAGAACAATGAAAGTAAAAGGGTGAGCTCAACTAGCCCAGTAAAAAATATTATGACTAAGATAATGCAGAATAAATTATCATTAGCCATCAACAGTGTTAAACTGATAAAATACAATAAACATCAAGTTTAACTGTAGCGGAACAAGCAATCCATTAGAAGAGTCAAGTAGAGTTTGATATCTACTATCTTCTATGATTTAAAAAGTTTTTCATCCACTTTATCGCTGAGACTCAGCTTAATAAATAAACCACATCATCGAATCATCCCTGCACTACGGGCCAAGGATATTCATTAGTATCACGTCCACGAATTATCCAAGCACTACGAGCCAAAGATATTCGTGTTATCACCAATGGTCATGATCATGCCATCAACTGTCCATCAATGCACTACGGGCAATTGAGGACTTTTACCACCTCATTTGTAACATTACAGGTCATGATTATACCGAATGATCCCTGGCCATAATCATACCAATCAATAGTCCATCTATGCACTATGGGCCAAAGATGACTTTCATCACAATATAAGCATGAAGATGATGACAATGATATAAGAATTTAATTAAATGAAAGAAAATTATAAATTTTAAAGATTTATAATTTAATTTATCCAAAATTCAATAATGTCCAAATTAATAACATGATACTGCTTTGTGGAGTAAAATTCAAGAATAATATTGTATCAAAAATGATTTGGACCGAAAAGAAATCAATTTTTGTCATGAATAGTACCCTAGGTGTATAATATTCGAGTGAATAGTACCCCTGAGTACTTTGGGAATAGTAACTCGTGAATAGTACCCCGACATGAAAAGATTAAAAATTATCAAGAATGCACAAAATAATATTTCCATGAAAAGATACTGGATGAAGTGCAATTCATGGAGTATAGAAGCAATACTTATCAACATAAGTGTAGAATTAGGAATATGAAATGAAATAATATTACTTACATACTACAGAGTATGGAAGAAAATATTATTTCTTACGAATATTGAACAAGAATAATATCACTTACGAATACGAAAGAAATAATACCCATTACCTTAGTAGGATATTGGATACTGCAATAGTGTAGTAACAGAATACTCTTCTTATTTCTCTCTTATTATCTCTATACTTTCTCTCTTTATAGCTTGAATGAATTGGTGAGAAATAATGAAGAAATGAGCTTTTATTTATAGGCTTGGCAGAGTAAGGGTAAAATAGTCTTTTTATCATAATTTATGATATCATCGCTTACATCATCGATCATATGATATCATTGATTACCTCATCGTTCCGATGACATCATTGCTTACATCATCAGAATTCAAATTCAATTTGTTCTCTTCCACCTCATTTTACTTTTATACCATGAATTTACTATAATAATGCTACCATTCAAATTAAAAATCATACTATTATATAATCACATCATACTAATATAATGTAATATTATAATAATATATTTGAATGAATTATTTTATCGTAAAAGATAAAATACCAACTTTCAAACAAATGTCACATGCTAAAAATTCCTCCGTTTAAATCCATATTAAATAAATATTTCCTTATCATATATATCAATAATTTATTATTCACAAATAATATTACGTAACTACAATATTGACAACTGTGTCATTCTCGTGAAAGAGGGGGCTTTCGATAAGGATTTCTCCCTATCATGCCAAGCAATTAGTGACCAAACCCCTTTCATCGACAGAACTTTCTAGACATTGTCAATAATGCTATCTAATAATATTATTCAAACAATATGAGTTATTGATTTGATAATTTGAAATATTGTGCAATGACAATTATTGAATCAATAATATAAAATATCAACGTGGCAATTATTGAATCAATAAAATAAAATATTGAACAGTAACTACTGTAGAAATAATTGAATATAACTGAGTGCCTTCTCACGTAAGCATCAATAATCAATGTCGTGTGCTACTATGCAACCATGCGTATTACTGTACTTTTATCATCGGGTATTTCAACAGTTAACGGTAAAACTTTCACCGTTATTTCTGTCAATTTCTAACTCCGACAGCAATTCCGTTATGGGGTCCACCAATAATTGTGTCATCGTACGGATATTCCCCGACAAAAAGAATATTCCCCGACCAAACAAATATTTTATAACAACTTTCTTACTTTGCAAAATTTATAAATATTACCCACAACTATAACATTACATCAAATCCACACCATAATATTCAAAAATATATTTTGAGAAAAAATTAATCTTTATTCATAAAAGTTTGGGTCTTACAACCTCCCATTCTTATGAAATTTCATCCTCGAAATTGGTGTACGTACCTAGTATGTCGAAGAGGTGAGGATACCTTGATTTCATTTTAGATTCTAACTCCCAGGTCATTTCCTCAACATCGTGGTTTCTCCAAAAAACTTTGACTTGAGGTATAACCTTAGAGCGTAGAATATGTTCCTTCTTATCCAAGATTTTAACAGGTACCTCTTCATATGTTAAATCTTTCGCTATCTCGTCTAGTTCTAATTCAATAATATGGTTCGGGTCTTCCACATATTTACGTAACATAGATATGTGAAAAACGTTATGAACACGAGACATACGTGATGGTAAGGCGAGTCTATAGGCCACAGTTCCTACTCGATTGAGGATTTCAAATGGGCCAATGAATCAAGGATTGAGCTTTCCTCTCTTTCAAAATCTTGTAACTCCTTTCCATGGAGCAACACGTAATAACACATGATCTCCAACATTGAATTCCACGTCCTTTCGATGAAGATCAGCATAACTCTTTTGTCGATCTTGTGAGGACTTTATACGTTGGCGGATCATTTGAATCTTTTTCGTTGTCATGCGTACCAATTTTGGTCCCAACAACGTTGGTTCACCCACCTCATCCCAGCATACTGGAGAACAACACTTGCGTCCATACAACGCCTCGAATGGAGCCATGCCAATACTTGCTTGATAACTGTTGTTGTAGGAGAATTCCACTAATGGCAAGAACTTGTCCCAACTTCCTTTGAAATCAAGGACACAGAGTCTTAATAGTTCTTCAAGAGTTTGAATAGTCCTCTCTGACTGCCCTTACGTCTGAGGATGATATGTTGAACTGAATCGTAAATCTGTGCCCATAGTTTTTTGCAAACTAACCCAAAATCGTGAAGTGAATCTTGGGTCTCGATCAGAAAATATGGATATTGGCACACCATGCAGTCTTACAATCTCATTTATGTATATACGAGCAAGACATTCAAGTAAATAAGTTTCTCGTATATGTAAGAAATGAGAAAACTTGGTCAATCTATCAACAATGACCCAAATTGTATCTATGCCTTGAGAAACCTTGGGAAGACCAGTAACGAAATCCATGGTAATGTGCTCCCACTTCCATTCTGGAATTTCAAATGGTTGCAATGGACCTTTTGGCACTTGATGCTCCGCTTGACTCGTTGACACGTTAAACACCTTGAGATCTCTTTTCATATTGCTCCACCAAAATGTATGTTGAAGATCACGATACATTTTGGTACTTCCAGGATGGATTGCAAACGGTGTGTTGTGTGCCTTCATCATGATTTTATACTTTAAATCTGGGTCGTTAGGAACACACAGTCTGGAGTTGACTCAAAATATTCCTTCTTCATCGATTCTTGCTTCTGGAATAACACCTTCTTGCACTTTCTTCTTCATACGCATCAGCTCCAGGTCCGTGGTTTGAGCAGCTTTAACTTTATTGATTAAAGTCGGTTCTACTCGTATATTTGACATCATCACGTGGGTCCCTGGAGTCTTTAACTCTATCTCTATCCTTTGCAAGTCATGCAATATGGGACTTTGTGTTGACAATATCGCACTCGTACCCGCATATGATCTTCTACTCAACGCGTCAACTACTACGTTCTCTTTTCTATGATGGTATTGAATGGTATGATCATAATCTTACAACAGCTCGAGCCAACGTCGTTATCGCATGTTGAGTTCCTTTTGGGTGAAGAAATATTTGACACTTTTATAATCAGATAGATCTCCACCTTCTTCCCCATATGTGTAATGCCTCCATTTTTTAAGTAAAAACAACAGCTGCCAACTCTAGATCATGAGTTGGATAATTCCTCTCATATTCTTTGAGTTATTGTGAGGCATAGGCTATGACTTTCCCATGTTGCATGAGAACACATCCTAAACCTTTGCCTGAAGCATCACTGTAGATGATAAATCCCTCCGAACCAGTAGGTATTGTCAGAACATGTGATGAAATGAGTCTCCTCTTGAGTTCTTGAAAACTCTTCTCACATTCCTCGCTCTAACCAAATTTTATATCTTTCCGAGTCAGCTGAGTTAATGGAGTAGCGATTCGAGAAAATCCTTCCACGAATCTCCGATAATAACCAGCTAAGCACAGAAAGCTACGTACTTCGGTCACTGACTTAGGTTGCTCCCATATTTAAATTGCTTCAATCTTCACTGGGTCAACAGATATTCCGTGATTTGATATCATGTGCCCAAGGAATACTACTTCCTCAATCCAAAACTCGCATTTCTTCAACTTGGCATATAGCTTGTTTTCACGAAGCTTTTAGAGTATCAGCCTCAAGTGCTGCTCATGATCTTTACAGCTTTTGGAGTATATGAGGATGTCATCAATAAAGACAACAACAAAATAATCCAAATATTCTTTGAATACTCGGTTCATCATATCCATGAAGGCAGCAGGAGCATTAGTCAATCCAAAAGACATGACTAGGAATTCGTAATGCCTGTACTGAGTTCTGAAAGCAGTCTTTGGAATGTCATTAGTTTTAATCTTCAACTGATGATATCCGGAATGAAGATCGATCTTTAAAAAGAATTTGGCACCTTGCAACTGGTCAAATAGGTTATCAATGCGAGGCAACGGGTACCTATTTTTGACGGTGACATGATTCAACTCTCGATAATCAATACAAAGTGGCATACTCCCATCTTTCTTCTTTATAAATAGAACATAAGCACCCCAAGGAGACGTACTAGGACGAATGAAACCGATGTCTAACAACTCCTGCAGTTGAGCTTTTAACTCCTGAAGTTCAATAGGAGCCATTCGATATGGGGCTTTGGAAATGGGTTTTGTATCGGGTTCAAGGTCGATACCAAACTAAATTTCACGCTCTGGGGGTAGGCCAGGAAGTTCCTCAGGGAATACGTCAGGAAATTTATTAACAATAGAAATATCATTCAAATCTGACGTATTTTTATTTAAATCCGTGACATAGGCTAAGAAAGCTTGACATCCGTTTTTCAATAAACGAATAGCTTTATGACTTGATATGACAGTGATTGATTTTAGGGTTGCTTGAATTCGCATAATAGGTTGGTTAGGAATATGAAAGTTAACAACCTTACGAAAATAATTAATTTTAGCATGATAAGTAGTTAACCAATCAATCTCTAAAATCACATCAAATGCAAGCATTTTCAAAGAGATAAGATCGACAGGTAATGTGTGGGTGCCGATTTGAGTCAAACAAGTTTATAAACAGTGGATGTAATGAAGATTTCTCCCAATGGTGTTTCAACAGATAAGTCAAAGTCTAATTTCTCCAGAGTTAAATTTAAACGTTGAGCGCACGTAGGAGAAATAAAAGAATGGATAGAACCGGTATCAAATAAGGTATAGACTTCGCTAGAGTTTATGATTAGCTTACCCGTGATTACCTCGTTCGGGTTCCTTACTTTTTGGGAGGTCATGACAAATGCTCTCCCTTGAACTATCGGCTTTAACTTGTCTAGGACGGCCTTTGGTGCCTTCATCCTAGCTAGAATTGACTTCCCTGTACGAAAAAATTGGGTCGGGTGACCTTCTCTTCTGTAATTATAACATGCTTTGGATTGCTACGTGGAGTTCAGACTGATATATCCCTCTCCTCCGTATTTGTAGCATACGACTGGTGGTCGTTCTCCTTCCTTAACAACGGGTGTTGGTGCTGACGTCTATCCATCATTATTGAATCTTCTCTTCTTGAAATTTCCACTTCTATTATCTTAGCCAAAATTACCACCGAAGTGGTTACCATTTCTGGTATGTTGATTTCCTCCACATTTGTTGTCACCTCTTCGATGAATGATATTGCTGGTATTATCATTTTGTCGGCTGCTCTCTCTTGGTTGGGTTGACTCATTATCGCGCTCCAATAACTGAGCCCTATTTACAACATCTGAATACAAACATAGTTTGTGAGAAATGAGGTATTAACGTATTTCGGGTTTCAAACCTCGCATAAACATTTGCATCATTCTCTCCTCATTATCAACCAAGTGGGACGCAAACCGGGACAACTCGGCAAACTTAGCTTTGTACTGCAACACGGTAATATTTCTTTGCTCCAACTTTATGAACTCTACCTTCTTCATGTGACGAATACTTTCGAGAAAGTACTTGTCGTTGAACAGTTCTTGGAACTTCTCCCAAGACATCTTTAGTGCAAAGAAGTTGAGTACGCTTTTACTGATTCCCACCCAAGAATCCGCCTCTCCTCACAACATGAAGGTGGAAAAGGGAACCTTTTGCTCCTCGGAGCATCCTAAGACATCAAATATCTTGGTGATCTGCTTTATCCACGTCTCAGCCTTAAGTGGTTTTGGCTCTCCCAAAAACTCCAGTGGTCCAAGCTCCTTGAACTGCTTAGTGGTGACCATCTGAGAGTTACCAGTGTTTCCACCTGCATTTTGAACAGGAGTCGTTCTCGCCTAATGTTGCATAAATTGCATAAAGCCTTTGAACATCCCATCGTTCATCATTTGGTCGGTGTTGTTGTTTTCCTGAGGATTATTGCCTTCCTGATGCACATTATCCAGGGTATTGATCGTTGGTGACTCAACATTCTCATGTGCTCCATTGCTTATCTCAACATTCTCGGATGTCATTTTCAAACACTGTCACAAAATAAGGGTTAATTGACATGCCACATATTATCCCTATACTCTAACCGACCAATTAAATAACAAATAAGATTAGGTAGGTCATACTAGCGAAGGATTTACCCATCTCTCCTCTCCTAGTTCTAGTCTCACATCTCAGCCAGGGATCATATCCCTAAGCGTTGATACCAACTGTGACGCCCCCAAAATAGGTATACATCACACATTCTGAGTCGCCAAATACATAGTACAGAAATCAAATACAAACTTCTTTTATACAATACAACAATAGCATAGTTGAGAGTTTTTACACGAATATTGTCTTCTAGACAGTATTCAAACTCAAATGGAGTCCTCATTACATTTATTATCACACTATTTCATAGAATATTGAGGACTACTAGAGCCACCATCTCGGACCATTACTCTGTTCCTCGACTAGTCCCGGCTACGTACTCATTTCCTGAAGAGAACAATGAAAGTAAAAGGGTGAGCTCAACTAGCCCAGTAAAAAATATTATGACTAAGATAATGCAGAATAAATTATCATTAGCCATCAACAGTGTTAAACTGATAAAATACAATAAACATCAAGTTTAACTGTAGCAGAACAAGCAATCCATTAGAAGAGTCAAGTAGAGTTTGATATCTACTATCTTCTATGATTTAAAAAAATTTTCATCCACTTTATCGCTGAGACTCAGCTTAATAAATAAACCACATCATCGAATCATCCCTGCACTACGGGCCAAGGATATTCATTAATATCACGTCCACGAATTATCCAAACACTACGGGCCAAAGATATTCGTGTTATCACCAATGGTCATTATCATGCCAACAACTGTCCATCAATGCACTATAGGCCAGTGAGGACTTTTACCATCTCGTTTGTAACATTACAGGTCATGATTATACCGAATGATCCTTGGTCATAATCATACCAATCAACAGTCCATATATGCACTACGGGCCAAAGATGACTTTCATCACAATATAAGCATGAAGATGATGACAATGATATAAGAATTTAATTAAATGAAAGCAAAGGATAAATTTTAAAGATTTATAATTTAATTTATCCAGAATTCAATAATGTCCAAATTGTCAACATGATACTGCTTTGTGGAGTAAAATTCAAGAATAATATTGTATCAAAAATAATTTGGACCGAAAAGAAATTAATTTTTGTCATGAATAGTACCCTGGTGTATAATATTCGAGTGAATAGTATCCCATGAATAGTACTTCGGGAATGGTAACCCGTGAATAGTACCCCGACATGAAAAGATTAAAAATTATCAAGAATGCTCAGAATAATATTTCCATGAAAAAATACTGGATGAAGTGCAAATATCAAGGATATTCTACTAATTTCATGGAGTATAGAAGCAATACTTATCAACATAAGTTTAGAATTAGGAATATGAAATGAAATAATATAACTTACATACTACAGAGTATGTAAGAAAATATTATTTTTTACGAATATTGAACAAGAATAATATCACTTACGAATACGAAAGAATTAATACCCCTTATCTTAGTAGGAGATTGGATACTGCAATAGTGTAGTAACAGAATACTCTTCTGCTTTCTCTCTTATTCTCTCTATATACTTTCTCTCTCTATAGCTTGAATGAATTGGTGAAAAATAATGAAGAAATGAGCTTTTATTTATAGGCTTGGCAGAGTAAGGGTAAAATAGTCTTTTCGCCATAATTTATGACATCATTGCTTACATCATCGATCATATGATATCATTGCTTACCTCAACATTTCGATGACATCATTGCTTACCTCATCGTTCTGATGACATCATTGCTGACATCATCAGAATTCAAATTTAGTTTGTTCTCTTCCACCTCATTTTACTTTTATACCATGAATTTATTATAATAATGCTACCATTCAAATTAAAAATAATAATATTATATAATCACATCATACTAATATAATGTAATATTATAATAATATATTTGAATGAATTATTTTATCAGAAAAGATAAAATACCAACTTTCAACAAATGTCACATGCTAAAAATTCCTCCGTTTAAATCCATATTAAATAAATATTTCCTTATCATATATATCAACAATTTATTATTCACAAATAATATTATAGAACTACAATATTGACAACCAGGTCATTCCCAGGAAAGAGGGGGCTTTCCGATAAGGATTTCACCCTATTGGCGCGCAATTAGGTGACCAAACCCCTTTTCTCGACAGAACTCTCTAGACATTGTCAATAATGCTATCTAATAATATTATTCAAATAATATGAATTATTAATTTGATAATTTGAAATATTGTGCAATGACAATTATTGAATCAATAATATAAAATATCAACGTAGCAATTATTGAATCAATAAAATAAAATATTGAAGAGTAACTACTGTAGCAATAGTTGAGTATAACTTAGTGCCTTCTCACGTAAGCAACAATAATCAATACCGTGTGCTACTATGCAACCATGCGTATTACTGTACTTTTATCACCGGGTATTTCAACAGTTAACGGTAAAACTTTCGTCGTTATTTTTATAAAAAGTTATTTCTGTCGTTTTCTAACTCCGACAACAATTCCGTTATGGGGTTCAACAATGATTGTGTCATCGTACGGATATTTCCCGACAAAAAGAATATTTCCCGACCAAACGAATATTTTATAACAACTTACTTACTTTGCAAAATTTATAAATATTACCCACAACTATAACATTATATCAAATCCACATCATAATATTCAAAAATATATTTTGAGAAAAAATTAATCTTTATTCATAAAAGTTGGGGTCTTACAATTTATGAGTTTATTTTATGTAAGACCCCAAATTTTATGAAATGAAAGTATTTATTTTTCTTATAATTATTATTCTATTTAGTAAATGGTTAAATTGATAAAAGGTTAAAGTCAAGTGTGATATGTGAAAAATTTTCAAAGTAAGAAAGTTGTCATAAAATAATCGGTGATAAAAGTACAGTAATACGCGTGGTTGCATAGTAGCACACAGTATTGATTATTGATGCTTACGTGAGAAGTCACTCAGTTTTATTCAATTATAGCCACAGTAATTGTTCCATAGTATCTCACGTTATTGATTCAATTATTGTCATAATATTTTATATTATTAAATCAATAATTGAGACGACAAAGTTATTCATATTATTATTTGTATTATTGACAATGTCTAGAAAGTTCTGTCAAGGAAAGGAGTTTGTTCACCTAATTACGCGCCAATAAGGAGAAATCTTTATCGGAAAGCCCCCTCGTTCCTAGGAATGATCTGGTTGTTAATATTATGAGTTATAATATTAATGATGAATGTTATTAAAAATTGAATTTGAGTTCGGAGTTGAATTTGGAGACGCAGACGAGATATTTGAGTCTGGGACGATGAAATTAGTAGAAATAGACTATAAACACAAAATTTGTCAGAGTTGACTTTTTCGAAAAAAATTAAACACTATATTTCAATTGTGTTGGGATTATTAGTGTTAGTGGAAATCGACATTTATTTTGATAATAGTTGTTTTTTGGATGTTAAATTGACCAAACGGGTAATTAATCGGATAAATGAGCAATTAATTGTTATTAGTTCACATGCAAATAACTATTTGTTCACATGCATGGAACTATTGGTTCATATGCATGTACTATTAGGGGAGGTTGTGCAAGATTGATAATACTTGAAGGACTATATTAAAAATAGAGGCAGAGATGAAGGTACTAAACTGTAATAAGTCGAGCCCCTAAACGTGCAATTATCGAAACTATGTTTTCCTATAAATAAAAGCTCATTTCTTCTTTCATTCTCACCAATTCACTAAGACTCACAAGAGCAACTATAGAGAAAGAAATTATAGAGAGAAAGAAGAAGAGTATTCTACTACTTCACTATTGCAGTATCCAGTCTTCTACTAAGGTAAGGGGTGTTATTTCTATTCATACAGTACTATTCATGGATGCTATTCATACAGTACTATTCATGGGCACTATTCATAAATATAACACTATTCATAAATACGGTACTATTCACACAGTATTATTCACGGGGTACTATTCACGAAGTACTATTCACGGGGTACTACTATTCACGACAAAAAATTGATTCTTTTTTGTCCAAATTATTTTTGATACGTGAATATTATTCTTGAATTTTACTCCACAAAGTAGTATCATGTTGACAATTTGGACATTTTGAAACTCTGAATAAATTAAAAAATCTTTAATAATTATCCTTGATTTCGTTTGATTGATGCTTATATCATTGTGTTCATCCTCATGCTTATATTGTAACGAAAGTCATCTTTGGCTCGTAGTGCATAGATGGACTGTTGATTATTGGTTTACAGTTGTATATATTTGGCTTACGTGTAAAGACGAAATGTTGATTGATAGCTTTGGCCCGTAGTGCAAAGATGGACAGGTGTATGACATGATCATGACCACTGGTGATACTAACGAATATCCTTGGCCCGTAGTGCATGGATAATTAGATGATGTAATTGGCAGGATCATGACCATTAGTTAATAATTGTATGTAGTTAGTCGTAGTGCACTGACAGACAATTGATTGGTATGATCATGACTATTGGTTTTATAGTTGAATATCTTTGGCCCGTAGTGC
Organism: Panax ginseng; assembly: GCA_020205605.1. Lineage (NCBI taxonomy): Eukaryota > Viridiplantae > Streptophyta > Magnoliopsida > Apiales > Araliaceae > Panax > Panax ginseng. The sequence goes on along the minus strand of CM035133.1, from coordinate 137,797,873 downwards.
AAAGATAGGCAACTGATTTGTATGATCATTGTTATTAAATTTGAATAACTTTAGCCTTTAGGGTAAGGATATTGAGTAAACATTCTATTAAGCCTTTGTGGCAAGGATAAACTGTTGATTTACATGATTATAAATATGAATTGTGAATTTAACTATAATCTTTAGTGGTTCAGGTGAAGACATGTGATGAAAGTTCTCTTTGTCTTGGGTACAACAAAGAACTGTTGATGAGTATTATAGGAATGAAATATTAACGATGGACTTTTAATTTGGAGGAGATAGTAAACATTATGTTCTACTTAACTCTTCTAATGGATTGTTGATTCCGCTGCAATTATGGTCGAAAACTTTTATTATCTACCATATGTTCTAAATTTCTGATTTATTCTGATGAAGGCTATTGATAAATGAATTATCTTAGTCATAAAATTCTTTACTGGGCTAGTTGAGCTCACCCTTTTGCTTTCATTGTTCTCTTCAGAAAATGAGAACTTAGCCGGGACTAGTCAGGGAATGGAGTGACGGTCCGAGATGGTGGTTGTAGTAGTCCTTACTATTTTATAAAATAGTGTTATAATAATTGTAATGAGGACTCTATTTGAGTTTGGATATTGTCTAGAAGACAATATTCGTGTTAAAACTCTCAACTCATATTGTATAATTAAGTTTGTATTTGTATTATGTACCAAGTATTTGGCGACTCATAATGGGTAATGTATACCTATTTTGGGGGCGTCACATTTTATTAATGGGTAGTTAGATGTTATTCATTTTGGTGCGCAAACACCAAATTTGTGGGAAATCGAGTCCCTGGATTTAGGGGTGTCACAGCTGGACTTGACTTTGGTGCACGACAAAATCGGGCTAGGTGACCTTCTTTTCCACAATTGTAACATGCTTTGGACTGCATCGTGCAGTTTGGACTGATATGTCCATCTCCTCCGCATTTGTAACATATGACATTAGATTCGCTCTTCTTTCCTTAACAAAGTCGATGTCGCTTATCTTTCCATCGTTGTTGAACCTTCTCTTCTTGAAATTTCCACTTCTATTATCTTGGTCATGATTACCACCGAAGTGGTTACCATTCTTGGCATGATAATTTCCCTTACGATGGTTATCATTGTTCCGATGGTCGTTGCCATAGGTATGATTATTATCGTGTTGTTGGTCGTTGCCTTTTGGTTGTGCTGACTCATTATCGCACTCCAATAACTGAGCCCTATTCACAACATCTGAATATAAACAAAGTTTGTCAGAAATGAGGTATTAACGTATATCGCGTTTCAAACCTCTTACAAACATTCACGTCATTCGCTCCTCATTATCAACCAAATGGGATGCAAACCGGGATAACTCCGCAAATTTAGCCTCGTATTGCTACACGGTCATATTGTTTTGCTCCAACTTGATAAACTCCACCTCCTTTATGTGAAGAATACTTTCGAGAAAGTACTTGTCGTTGAACAGCTCTTGGAACTTCTCCCAAGACATCTTAAGTGCGCCAGTCAGTATGCGTTTACTGATTCCCACCAGTAATCTGCTTCTTCACGTAACATAAAGGTGGCAAAAGGAACCTTTTGCTCCGCGGAGCATCCCAAGACATCAAATATCTTGGTGATCTGCTTTAACCATGTCTCCGCCTTAAGTGGTTCTAGCTTTCCCAAAAACTCCGGTGGTCCCAGCTCCTTGAACTGCTTAGCGGTGACCGACCGTGGGTTACCATTATTTTCACCTATATTTTGAACAGAAGTCTCTCTTACCTGATGTTACTTGAATTGCATAAAGCCTCTGAACATCCCATCGTTCATCATTTGATCGGTGTTGTTATTTACCTGAGGATTATTGTCTTCCTTTTGCACATTATCCTGAGTATTGATCGTTGGTGACTCAACGGTCTCATGTGCTTCATTGCTGATCTCAAAATTTTCAGATGTCATTTTCAAATATTGTCACAAAACAAGGGTTAATTGACATATCACATATTATCCATATACTCTGACCGACCAATTAAATACCAAATAAACTTAGGTAGGTCATACTGTGGCAAGGAATTCCCTGTCTCTCCCTCCTAGTTCTTGTCTCACATTTCAGCCAGGGATCATATCCCTAAGCTTTGATACCAACTGTGACGCCCCCAAAATAGGTATACATCACCCATCTTGAGTCGCCAAATACATGTACAAAATTCAAATACAACTTAATTATACAACAGTCATGAAAAATACGACAAAACATAATTTAAGAGTTTTAATAAGAATATTGTCATCTAGACAATATCCACACTCAATGGAGTCCTCATTACATTTATTATCACACTATTTAATGTAATAGTGAGGACTACTAATGCTATCATCTCGACCGTCACTCCGCTCCCCGACTCGTCTCCGCCTATATTCTCATTTCTCAAGAGAATAAAGGTGAAAAAGGGTGAGCTCAACTAGCCCAAGAAGAAATATTATGACTAAGATAATGCGTAATAAATTATCATTAGTCTTCAACAATGTTAAACCGATAAAATACAATAGACATCAAGTTTAACTGCTAAATGAATAAGCAATCCATTAGAAGAATCAAGTAGAGCATGATATATACTATCTTCTATGATTTAAAATGTTTTCATCAATTTTTATCGCCGAGACTCAAATTTTTAATAAATAAACCACATCATCGAGTCATCCTCACGCATCGGGCCAAGGATATTCATTAAATCATCAATGGTCATGACTATACCGAATCATCCCTGGTCATAATCATACCAAAAATTGTCCATTAATGCACTACCGGCCAATGAGGACTTTTACCACATCATTCATTATATTACGGTCATGATTATACCGAATGATCCCTGGTCATAATCATACCAAGCCCATCTATGCACGTAAGTCAAAGATGACTTTCATCATAATATAAGCATGAGGATGATGACAATGATATAAGCATTAATCAAACGAAAACAAGGATAAATATTAAAGACTTTAAATTTATCCAAATATTATCAATCACTTAATAAACTCATCATCTAATATTATTAATATTATAACAATATTTTAATCACTTCTTAAACTTATAAACAATTTATTTTAATTGTTTACACTTTACCAAATAATGCATTTAATCATTCAAAATGCCATACTCATAAGATTTCATCACCAATGATCAAATCCTCATCAAAATCTATATATACACTATATAGGATTCCCAAGTCATAAAATCCTATTTTCCAATTTTGTTACTTCACATAACATATTTAATTCATTTACTCATAACTAGTTCATTTTCATGAAAATACCAAATCAGTCCCAAAAATATTTCTTTTTCTGGGATTTAGTGTAATATAGTCCCATATTGAATATATATTTTTCTGAATTTTTAAAATTCATTTACTATTTTTCATATAGCCAAAACGCTTAATATTTAGCCATTTATCATAAATTGTACTTTTGTCCAAAATTTCAAATTTACAGGTATACTCCTGATATATACATGTACTCCCAATAAAAATTTCACCAATTTTGAAGTTAACCACAAAGAGTTATAAGGGTTTACTTTTAAAATAGTCTTTTCCCATAAAATCCATAACTCTTAATCTATACATCCAAAAATCGCCATTTTTGGACACAATCTAGAAAACTCATCAAATTATCATTTCAAATTTTTCCAGAATTTTTGAGGGTCAGAAAAAATACGAAACTACCCCTGGAAGAAACCCCTTTTGAATGAAAATACTATTCATATGAATACAAAGGTTCATTCACCATGCATGCGGTAATCCACATAGACAGGTTATTCCAATAAAATAATAAAGAATGGAATAACATAAGAATTCACCATGCATGCGATAGACCGCACAGATAAGTTATTTTCAATGTAATAATAGAATGGAACCGGTGTCATGAAAGAACGTAGCAGAGTGATATTCCAATGTAATAATAAAAAAATGGAACCAAGTCATGCGTAAATCGCATGCGAGATAGGATATTCCAATGTAATAATAAAGAATGGAATAACAAAGAATTCACTATGCATGCGATAGACCGCATGCATGCAAAAGTTATTCCAACAGAGTAATAAAGAATGGAACCAGTGTCAGCGTAATCCGCATGCATGGATATTCCAATGTAATAATAAAGAATGGAATAATGTAAGAATTTCACCATGTATGCGGTACTTCAGATAGACAAAGTTATTCCAACATAATAATAAGGAATGGAATAACAATAGCTCTCTTCATAAATCTGAAAGAAATAATACCCCTTACCTTAGAATAAAGTTGGATATCGAATAGAGAGAGGTAGCAGGACTTTCTTCTTCTTTCTCTCTATAATTTCTCTCTATAATAATTGCTCTATAGCTTTAGTGAATTGGTGAGAAATGAAGGAAGAATGAGCTTCTATTTATAGAAAAATATAGTTTAGATAATTGCACGTTTTGGGGCTCAAAAAATTACAGTACAATACCTCCAACTTTTCTTTCATTTTTAATTTAGTCCTACAAGTATTATCAAACTTTCACCACCTCCCCTAATAGTAAATAATGTGAATCAATAGTTCAATTATGAGATTCAATAGTTATAATCACGTGAAAATATGAATAACAGTATAGTACCTCCATCTATACCTCCATTTTTAACTTAGTCATGCAAATATTATCAATCTTGCACCAACTCCCCTAATAGTACAAGAATGTGATTCAATAGTACACACATGTAAACAAATAGTTATATAAGCATGTGAATTAGTAGCAATTAATTACTCATTTATCCGATTAATTACCCGATTTATCAATATAACCCTCAGACATCAATTATCACCAGAATAGATGTTGATTTCCACTAACACTAATAATCCCAACACAATAGAACTATCAAATTCATCTTTAATCAATACAAACTTATTCATCATTAATATTATAACTCACAATATTTAACAACCAGGTCGTTCCTAGGAAAGAGGGGGCTTTCTGATAAAGATTTCTCCTTATTGGCGGGCAATTAGATGACCAAACCTCTCCTTGACAGAACTTCTAGACATTGTAAATATTGTAATTTAATAATATGAATAACTTTGTCGTCTCAATTATTGATTTAATAATATATAAAATATTATGCGAGATGATATTTGTGACAATAATCGAATCAATAATATGAGAGATATAATGCAAGAATTAATGTAGTAATAATTGAGTATAACCGAGTGACTTTTACGTAAGCATTAATAATCAATACTGCGTGTGCTATTATGCAACCACGCCAGACATCGTATTTTTTTACTATGGGTAGTTCAAGCTTTTAATTCAGTAACACTTTCGCCGTTATTTTTATAAAATGATAATTACGTCATTTTCTAACTATGACAATACTTCTGTTGTGGGGTCCACCAATGATTGTGTCGTCGTACAGATATTCCCCGACAAAAAGAATATTCCCCGATCAATCAAATATTATATAACCACTTGCTTACTTTGCAAAATTTGTAAATATTACCCACATCTATAACATTATATCAAATCCACACCATAATATTCAAAAAAAAAATATTTCGAGAAATTTAAATCTTTATTCATAAAATTTTGGGTTTCACAATCTCCCCTCCTTATGAAATTTCGCCCTCGAAATTTACGTACGTACCTGGTATGCCGAAGAGATGAGGATACCTTGACTTCATTTCATATTCCAACTCTTGAGGTATAACCTGTGAGTGTTGCATACGATCCTTCTTATCCAAGATTTTAACACGTATCTCCTCATACGTTAAATCTTCTGCTATCTCGTCTAGTTCTAATTTAATAACGTGGTTCGGGTCATCCACATATTTACGTAACATCGATACGTGAAAAAAGTTATGAACATACGACATACTTGGCGGTAAAATGAGTCTATAGGCCACAGTTCCTACTCGATCGAGGATTTCAAATGGGCCAATTAAATCGAGGGTTGAGATTTCCTCTCTTCGTCGATTCTTGCTTCTAGAATAACGCCCTCTTGAACCTTCTTCTTCACATTCATCAGCTTTGAGTGTGTAGTTTGAGCGACTTTAACTTTACCGATTAAAGTCGATTCTACTCGTATATTCGTTATCTTCACGTGGGTCCCTAGAGTCCTTAACTCTATCTTTATCATTTGTAAGTTATACGAAATGGGTTTTGTGTTAACAACATCGCACTCAGAAAACGATACGATCTTCTACTCAACGCTTCACTACTACGTCGCTCGCTTCTTCCACGATGATATTGAGTGGTATAGTCGTAATCTTCAACAGCTTGAGCCAACATCTTTGGTGCATTATTCGTTCATTTTGGTTGAAGAAATATTTATGGGTTGAAGAAATGGGTTTTGTACTGGGGTCAATACAAAATTCGATTTCACGCTCTAGGGGGTAGGCTAAGAAGTCTTCAAGAATATGTCAAGAAATTTATTAACGATAGAAATATCATTTAAAAACTGTGACTCTCATCCAAGACTTGGATAGAACATGAAATGAAGGTTTCTCCTAACGAAGTTTCAATCGATAAGTCAAAGTCTAACTTCTCTAGAGTTAAATTTAAATGTTGAGCGCAAGCAAGAGAGATAAAATAATGGGTAGAACCGATATCTAATAATGTATAGACTTCGCAAGAATTTATAATTAACTAACCCGTGCTAACTTCGTTCGGGTTACTCGCTTTTTAAGAAGTCACGAAAAATGCTCCCCCTGAAACCACCAACTTTGTTTTGTCCGTATCCGCCTTTGGTGCCACCATCCCAGCTGAACTTGACTTTGGTGCACGATAAAATTGGGCAAGGTGACCTTCTTTTCCATAATTGTAACATGCTTTGGACTGAATCATGCAGCTTGGACTGATATGTCCCTCCCCTCCGCATTTGTAACATACGACCGACGGTCGTTCTCTTTCCTTAACAGGTGCTGATGCTGCTGTCTTTCCATCGTTGTTGAACCTTCTCTTCTTGAAATTTCCATTTCTATTATCTTGGCCATGATTACCGCCGAAGTGGTTACCATTCTTGAAATGATAATTTCCCCTACGATGGTTATCATTGTTCTGATGGTCGTTACCACCAGTATGATTATTATCGTGTTGTTGGTCGTTGCCTTTTGGTTGTGCTGACTCATTATCGCACTCCAATAACTGAGCCCTATTCACAACATCTGAATATAAACAAAGTTTGTCAGAAATGAGGTATTAACGTATATCGCGTTTCAAACCTCTTACAAACATTCACGTCATTCGCTCCTCATTATCAACCAAATGGGATACAAACCGGGATAACTCCGCAAATTTAGCCTCGTATTGCGACACGGTCATATTGTTTTGCTCCAACTTGATAAACTCCACCTCCTTTATGTGACGAATACTTTCGGGAAAGTACTTGTCGTTGAACAACTCTTGGAACTTCTCCCAAGACATCTTAAGTGCGTCAGGCTGGGTACGTTTTACAGATTCTCACCAGTAATCTGCCTCTTCACGCAACATAAAGGTGGCAAAGGGAACCTTTTGCTCCATGGAACATCCCAAGACATCAAATATCTTGGTGATCTGCTTAACCATGTCTCCGCCTTAAGTTGTTCTAGCTTTCCCAAAAACTTAGGTGGTCCCAGCTCCTTGAACTGCTTAGCGGTGACCGACCGTGAGTTGCCATTATTTCCACCTATATTTTGAACAGAAGTCTCTCTTACCTGATGTTGCTTGAATTGCATAAAGCCTCTGAACATCACATCGTTCATCATTTGATCGGTGTTGTTATTTACCTGAGGATTATTGTCTTCTTGTTGCACATTATCCTGAGTATTGATCATTGGTGACTCAACGGTCTCATGTGCTTCATTGTTGATCTCAACATTTTCAGATGCCATTTTCAAACATTGTCACAAAACAAGGGTTAATTGACATATCACATATTATCCCTATATTCTAACCGACCAATTAAATACCAAATAAACTACGGTAGGTCATACTAGCGAAGGAATTCCCCGTCTCTCCCCTCCTAGTTCTTGTCTCACATTTCAGCCAGGGATCATATCCCTAAGCTTTGATACCAACTGTGACGCCCCCAAAACAGGTATACATCATCCATCTTGAGTCGCCAAATACATGTACAAAATTCAAATACAACTTAATTATACAACAGTCGTGTAAAATACGACAAAACATAATTTAAGAGTTTTAATAAGAATATTGTCATCTAGACAATATCCACACTCAATGGAGTCCTCATTACATTTATTATCACACTATTTAACAGAATAGTGAGGACTACTAATGCTATCATCTGGACCATCACTCCGTTCCCCGACTCGTCCCCCGCCTATATTCTCATTTCCTGAAGAGAACAGTGAAAGAAAGGGTGAGCTCAACTAGCCCAGTAAGAAATATTATGACTAAGATAATGCAGAATGAATTATCATTAGTCTTCAATAATGTTAAATTGATAAAATACAATAGACATCAAGTTTAACTGCAGTGGAAAGCAATCCATTAGAAGAGTCAAGTAGAGCATGATATCTACTATCTTCTATGATTTAAAATGTTTTCATCAATTTTTATCGCTGAGACTCAGCTTAATAAATAAACCACATCATCAAGTCATCCCTGCACTACGGGCCAAGGATATTCATTAAATCATCAATGGTCATGACTATACCGAATCATCCCTGGTCATAATCATACAAAAAATTGTCCATTAATGCACTACCGGCCAATGAGGACTTTTACCACATCATTCATTATATTACGATCATGATTATACCGAATGATCCCTGGTCATAATCATACCTAGCCCATCTATGCATGTAAGGCAAAGATGACTTTCATCACAATATAAGCATGAGGATGATGACAATGATATAATCATTAATCAAACGAAAACAAGGATAAATATTAAAGACTTTAAATTTATCCAAATATTATCAATCACTTAATAAACTCATCATCTAATATTATTAATATTATAACAATATTTTAATCACTTCTTAAACTTATAAACAATTTATTTTAATTGTTTACACTTTACCAAATAATGCATTTAATCATTCAAAAATGCCATACTCATAAGATTTCATCACCAATGATCAAATCCCTCATCAAAAATCTACATATACACTATATAGGATTCCCAAGTCATAAAATCCTATTTTCCAATTTTGTTACTTCACATAACATATTTAATTCATTTACTCATAACTAGTTCATTTTCATTAAAATACCAAATCAATCCCAAAAATATTTCTTTTCTGGGATTTAGCAGAATATAGTCCCATATTGAACATATATTTTTCTCGGAATTTTTAAAATTCATTTACTATTTTTCATATGGCCAAAACTGCCGAATATTTAGCCATTTATCATAAATTGTACTTTTGTCTAAAAATTTCTGTGAATAGTGTCGTATTCGTGAATAGTGCCGTATACGTGAATAGTATCGTATACGTGAATAGTAACCCCGACACTAAAAGACAAGAATTTCACAAGAAAAATCTTTCCAATATTTCGACATAATGATATTAGAAGAAATAATATAATTTTAAAAAATAGCATCCCTTACCTCGAAAAGAAAGTACTTCTGACTGGAATACTGGATATAGTGCTGAAGAGAACTTGTACCGTATAGTAACACTCAAAGTTTCAAAATACTCACAAGAATACACTCAATAATATAGAGAGAGAAAGAGAGAGAAAATTTTAGTTTCTGGTGTGATTTTCAATTCTAACCTAAGCACCCTATTTATAGAAAAATGCTTAGAACAACAAAGCAGAAAATTTAATAAAATATTACTCCCTCCGTCCTAGGATAAAAGTCCTGGTGGACTTTTCACGCATATTAAGAAGAGGGATGAAATGACAAAATTGCCCATAATAATATATCATTAATTATTTTTAATGTAGGTGAGAGAGTGACTTTCTAACTATTCAATTCAAAATATTCTCTCTCCATACTTATTAAATATGGAGAGAGAATTAGAATAAGAAAAGTATGAGATATTTAATGATACGGGCATAATAGGAAAAAATGTGTGAAAAATGGTTATTAAAGGAAAGTGGACATTTCACATGGGACTATCCAAAATAGTAATAAGGACCTTTATCCTGGGACGGAGGAAATAATATATTTTTTTAAATTTCCTACGCACCCTTCTTTTTCCCAAAACATTAGCCACCAAGTGGGCTCACCTCACCAAAATCAAAAAAAACATTTTTGTTATTAAAATTATTTAAAACTCCAAAAATTAATTATTCCGGAACTTCAGAACTTCAATAATTCATAATAAATAGTCCTTTTATCAGAAAAATTTGAACCTTATGTCCATTCCATAGGAAATTCAATTCTCTACAACTTTGTAGTTTTAAGTTTTTCTAAATTCCAAACAGAAATTGACCGAAATCCACATACGGACGATTTTACAGGCTATAATCAAATTTCAGTCAAGAAATGGGGTCCACAAACATTAAAAACATGTTTTAAATATTTTTAGTAACAAAAATACTCTTCCTCCTCATATATTCATATATCTCACATTCATTGTAAAAATATCACCATTATTATATTATTAAAATATAATAATATATTTAAATAAATTATTTTATCAAAAAAGATAAAATATCAATTTTTCAACAATTGTCACTTTAAAAAATTTTCCATCTATATCCACATAAAATGAATATTTTCCTTATCATATAAATCAATAATTAATTATTCACAAATAATATTACAGAATCACAATATCGACAACTAGGTCGTTCCTAGGAAAGAGAGAGCTTTCCAATAAGGATTTCTCCTTACTAGCGTGCAATTAGGTGACCAAACCTCTCCTTAGACAGAAATTTCTAGACATTGCCAATAATGCTATCTAATAATATTACTCAAATAATATGAATTATTAATATGATAATGGAAAATATTGTGTAGTGACAATTATTAAAACAACAATAATATAAAATATCAACGTAGCAATTATTGAATCAATAAAATAAAATATTAAACAGTAATTACTGTAACCATTATTGAGTAGTGCCTTCTTACGTAAGAATCAATAATTGGTGCAATATCATGTACTACTATGTTATAACCACCGGGTATTCTAACAGTATTAACGGTAACAACTACGCCGTTATTTAAAAACAACTTATACTTATCATTTTCTTCATCCAATCGCTTTCCGTTATGGGGCCCACACAAGGTTGCACCATCGTATGAATATTCCCCGACAGCAAGAATATTCCACGACCACGAATATTCCCTGACAATAATGAATATTTTATAACCACTTGCTTATTTGAAATATTTGCGCATTTTACCCATAACTAACCACATTTAATCAAATCAACCCTTACTATTTCAAAATAATAAATAGAGAAAATTCAATTTTATTTATAATAAGTTGGGGTCTTACAACCTCCCTTCCTTATGAAATGTCGTCCTCAAAATTGACGTACGTACCTGGTGTTTCGAAAAGGTAAGGATACCTCGCTTTCATTTCCGTTTCTAATTCCCAGGTCATTTCCTCAATAGCATGGTTCCTCAATAGCATGGTTCCTCCATAAAACTTTGACTTGTGGTATGACCTTTGTACGTAGAACATGCTCCTTTCTATCCAAGATCTTGACAGGTACCTCCTCATACGTTAAGTCTTCGGCTATCTCGTCCGGTTCTAACTCAATAATGTGGTTCGGGTCTTTCACATATTTACGAAGCACAGATATATGAAAAACATTATGAACACGAGACATGCTTGAAGGTAACGCGAGTCTATAGGCCACATTTCCTACTCGGTCAAGAATCTAAAATGGACCAAAATCTTGTAACTCCCTTCCATGGAGCAACACGCAACAATACATGATCCCCAATACTAAATTCCACGTCCTTTCGATGAAGATCCGCATAACTCTTTTGTCGATCTTGTGCCGTTTGTATACGTTGTCGAATCATTTGGATCTTTTCTGTAGTAATACGTACCAACTCTGGTCTTAACAATGTTGCTTCACCCACCTCATCCCAACATACTGGAGAGCGACACTTTCGTCCATATAATGTTTCGAATGGAGCCACACCTATACTTGCCTGATAACTGTTGTTGTAGGAGAATTCCACCAATGGTATATACTTATCCCAACTCCCTTTGAAGTCTAGGACACAGAGTCTTAATAAATCTTCAAGAGTTTGAATAGTCCTCTCTGATTGTCCGTCCGTTTGAGGATGGTATGCCGAACTAAATCGTAAATTCGTGCCCATAGATTTTTGCAAGCTAACCCAAAATCTTGAAGTAAATCTTGAGTCACGATCCGAAACTATGGATACTGGCATGCCATGCAATCTCATAATCTCATTTACATACATATGAGCAAGACGTTCAAGGGAATAAGTCTCCCGTATCGGTAAGAAATGAGCAAACTTGGTTAATCTATCAACAATAACCCAAATAGCATCGATGCCTTGAGAAACCGTAGGAAGGCCCGTAACAAAATCCATGGTAATGTGTTCCCACTTCCATTTCAGAATCTCAAGTGATTGCAATGGACCCTTAGGTACTTGATGCTCCGCCTTTACACGTTGACAAGTTAAACACGTCAAGATAAACTTTGCAATCTCTCTCTTTATATTGTTCCACCAAAATGTATGTCGAAGATCACGATACATTTTGGTACTTCTAGGATGGATTACAAACGGTGTATTGTGTGCCTCCGTCATGATCTTGTATTTTAAATCAGAGTCGTTAGGAACACAAAGTCTGGAGTGGACTCAAAGTATTCCTTCTTCATCGATTCTTGCTTCTGGAATAGCACCTTCTTGTACTTTCTTCTTCATACGAATTAGCTCCGGGTCTGTGGCTTGAGCTACTTTAACTTTATCAATTAAAGTTGGTTCTACACGTATACTTGACATCATCGCATGGGTCCCCGGAGTCTTAAATTCTATCTTCATCTTTTGTAAATCACACAAAATGGGCCTTTGTGTTAACAACATCGCACTCGTTCCCGCATATGATCTTCTACTCAATGTGTCAGCTACCACGTTCGCTATTCCAGGATGGTATTGAATGGTGTGGTCATAATCTTTTAACAGCTCGAGCCAACGTCGTTGTCGCATGTTGAGTTCCTTTTGGGTGAAAAAATATTTGAGGCTTTTATGGTCTGAATATATCTCCACTTTCTCTCCATATAGATAGTGCCTCCAGATCTTTAGTGCGAAAACGACTGCTGCCAACTCTAGATCATGAGTAGGATAATTCCTCTTATATTCTTTAAGTTTTCGCGAGGTATAGGCTATGACTTTCCCATGTTGCATGAGAACACACCCTAAACCTTTGCCCGAAACATCGCTGTAGATAACAAATCCATCTGAACCAGATGGTATTGTCAGAACAGGTGCCGAAATGAGTCTCCTCTTGAGATCTTGAAAACTCTTTTCTCATTCCTCGTTCCATACGAATTTTGTATCCTTCCGAATCAACTGAGTTAACAGAGTAGCGATTCGAGAAAACCCTTCCACGAATCTTCGATAATAACCAACTAAGCCCAGAAAGCTACGAACTTCGGTCACCATCTTCGGTTGCTCCCAACTTTGTATTGCTTCAATCTTTGTCGGGTCGACAGATACTCCATGTTTTGACACCACGTGCCCAAGGAATGCTACTTCCTCAAGCCAGAACTCGCATTTCTTCAACTTGGCATATAGCTTGTTTTCACGAAACCTTTGGAGTACCAGCTTTAAATGGTGCTCATGATCTTCACGGCTTTTGGAATATACGAGGATGTCATCAATAAAGACAACAACGAACTGATCCAAATATTCCTTGAATACTCGGTTCATCATATCCATGAAAGCAGCAGGAGCATTAGTCAATCCAAAAGACATGACTAAGAATTCATAATGCCCGCATAGGAGTTACAAGGCGATCTTTGAATATCCTCAGTTCTAATCTTCAGCTGATGATATCCAGAACGAAGATAAATCTTTGAAAAGAATTGTGCTCCTTGCAACTGGTCAAACAGGTCATCAATGCGAGGAAACGGATACCTATTCTTGATGGTGACATGGTTCAATTCTTGATAGTCAATACAAAGTCGCATACTCCCGTCTTTCTTCTTTACAGATAAAATAGGAGCACCCCAAGGAGATGTACTAGGACGAATGAAACCGATGTCCAACAACTCCTGTAGTTGGACCTTTAACTCTGAAGTTCAATAGGAGCCATTCGATATGGGGTTTTTAAATGGGCGTTGTACGGTGTTCAAGATCAATAAAGAATTCAACTTCACATTCGGGGTAGACCAAGAAGTTCTTCAAGAAATACGTCAGAAAGTCACTAACAAATGAGAATATTATTCAAATCGACGTGTCTTTATTCAAATCCATAACATGGGCTAAGAAAGCTTGACATCCGTTTTCAATAAGCGAATAGCTTTATGACTTGATATGACGGTGATTGATTTTAGTGGTTTAGTTGCTTGAATTGAATAATGAGTTGATTAGGAATATGAAAACTAACAACCTTACGAAAATAATCAATTTTGGAATGATGAGTAGTTAACCAATCAATCTCTAAAATCACATCAAAAGCAAGTATCTTTAAAGAGATAAGGTCAACAGGTAATGTGATGGTGCCAACTTGGATCAAACAAGATTTATAAATAGTGGATGTGATGAAAGTTTCTCTAACGGAGTCTCCACAGATAAATCAAAGTCTAATTTCTCCGGAGTCAAGTTTAAACGTTGAGCACAAGTAGGAGAGATAAATGAATGGGTAGCACCGGTATCTAGTAAGGTATAAACTTCGCAAGAATTTATGATTAGCTTACCCGTGATCACCTCATTTGGGTTCCTCGTATTTTGATGAGTCACGACAAACACTCTTCCAGGAACCGTTGACTTTGACTTTTCTGGGATAGCCTTTTGAGTAACCATCCCCGCTGGACTTGGTTTCGCTACAATACAATCTCGAGCAATATATCCTTCCTTTCCATAATTATAACATACCTTGAACTGTTGTAGGTAGTTTGGGCTGATATGTTCCTCTTTTCCACATTTATAGCATACGACCGGTGGTCGTTTTCCTCCCTTAGAACCGGTTATTCTTTGAATTTGGCGTCTTCGCATTTTCATTGTTGAATCTCCTCTTTTTAAAATCCCCCCCGACTTGATTCTTCTATTTTCATGGCCATGATTACCACCAGAGTAGTTACCGCTTTTGTCCGTATTTTTCTTTCTCCATTTGGTTATCGTTGTTACGATGGATTCGCCACCGATATGATCCTGGTTGTGGTCCCTCGGTTTAACGTACTCATTATCTCGCTCTAATAATTGAGCCCTGTTGACAACATCTGAATAGAGAGAAAATTTATGAGAAATGAGATATTAACGTATGTCGGGTTTCAAACCTCTCAGAAACATCCACGTCATACGTTCCTCATTCTCCACCAAATGAGGTGCAAACCTAGAAAACTCTGTAAACTTCGCCTCGTATTGGGACACCGTCATGTTGTTTTGTTCTAGTCTAATAAACTCCACTTCCTTCATATGACGAATACTTTCAGGAAAGTACTTGTCATTGAACAGTTTCTGAAATGTCTCCCAAGACATGCTGAGTGCGGCTGGATGGGTACGCTTCATAGATTTTCACCAATAATCTGCCTCATTACGGAACATAAAGGTGGTGAATGGAACCTTCTGTTCCTCCGTACATCCCAAGACATCGAATATCTTGGTAATTTGCTTGACCCACGTCTCCGCCTTAATCGGATCCGGCTTTCCCCAGAATTCTGTTGGTCCCAACACTTTGAATTGCTTGGCTATGACAAACCGTGCGTTCTTTATCATTTCCACTGTGTATTTTGTACACAAGTGTCCTTAAATCGATTTTGCATGAATTGCAAAAGCTTCTAAACATTAAAATGCGTTCATCAATACGATCGGTGGTGTTGTTTACTGGGAGGAACATTGTCGACTCGCTACACGTTCTCCTCATTGGTGAGTAAAGGTGTCTCCACGCTCTCATTTACTCCACTATTAACATTCTCAGTCGTCATTCTCAAATACTGCCATAAAACAAGGGTTAATTAAATAAATCAACATATCACATAATATCCCTATATACTGACCAACCAACAAATAAGATTAGGTAAGACACACTAGCGAAGGATTTACTTGTCTCTCCCCTCCTAGTTCTATTCCCCGATCTCATGGGAGATCATATCCCTAGCTTTGATACCAATTGTGATGCCCCCAAAATAGGTATACAAACACCCATTACGAGTCGCCAAATACATGGTACAGAAACAACTACAACTTTATTAATACAATTGTCATGCAAAATATGACAACACATAAACTGTGAGTTTAAATACAAATATTGTCATCTAGACAATATCCACACTCAAATAAGTTCTCGTTACAATTATTGATACACTATTTTACAAAATAGTGAGAACTACTAAGACAACTTCTAGAACCATCATTCCATACCCCGACTAGTACTCGCTACATTCTCGCCTCCTGATAATAAAAATGGAACAAAAAGGAAAAGGGTGAGCTCAAGTAGCCCAGTAAAGAATATTATGACTAAGATAATATACAACAAATTATCCTTAGTCTTCAACAGGGAAAAATCTGATAGAATACAATAGACAACAAGTTTTAAATCAATATTCGTAGTGGAAATAATAATTCATAGAAGAGTTACGTAGAGAATGAAATCTACTATTATTTATGAATTTAAAAGTCCATCATCAATATTTTATCCCTGTAATATCAATCAATATACATCTTGAATCAAATATTCATCTTTGTAAAGATATTCATCAGTTGGTCATGTTTATCTCAACACTCGTTCATCTTTGTACTACGGGCCAAAGATATTCATCAGAAATTCATTCATCTTTGCACCACAGGCCAAAGATATTCAGTAATATCATCATTTAGGACTGAGGATGATGAAAAATATTTTAAAGAAAACGAATCCAGTGAAACAAAAGAACAAATATTAAGGATTCGTACTTTAAACAATCCGAGTTCAAAAATATTTCATAAATAATCATAGTGGAGTAAAATTCAAGAATGATCAAAACATGGATACAATCAAAGCTAGTATCCATAATAGATATCTTGGACAAAAACGAAAATTTAATTTTTCTATGAATAGTGTCGTATTCGTGAATAGTGCCGTATACGTGAATAGTATCGTATACGTGAATAGTAGCCCCGACACTAAAAGACAAGAATTTTATAAGAAAAATCTTACCAATATTTCGGTATAATGATATTACAAGAAATAATATTATTTTAAAAAACAACATCCCTTACCTCAAAAAGACAGTACTTCTGACTGAAATACTGGATATAGTGCTGAAGGGAACTTGTACCATATAGTAACACTCAAAGTTTCAAAATACTCACAAGAATACACTTGATAATATAGAGAGAGAAAGAGAGAGAAAGCTTTAGTTTCTGGTGTGATTTTTAATTCTAACCTAAGCACCCTATTTATAGGAAAATGCTTAGAACACCAAAGCAGAAAATTTAATAAAATATTAATATATTTTTTAAAATTTCTTACGCACCCTTCTTTTGCCCAAAACATCAGCCACCAAGTGGACTCACCTCACCAAAATAAAAAAAAAACGTTTTTGTTATTAAAATTATTTAAAACTCCAAAAATCAATTATTCCAGAACTTCAAAATTTCAATAATTCATAATAAATAGCCCTTTATCAGAAAAATTCGAACCTTATGTCTATTTCATAGGAAATTCAATTCTCTACAACTTTGTAGTTTTAAGTTTTTCCAAATTCTAACAGAAATTGGCCAAAAATCCACATCTGGATGATTTTCTGTTTATAATCAAATTTCGGTAAGAAATGGGGTCCACAAACATGAAAAACATGTTTTAAATATTTTAGTAACAAAAATACTCTTCCTCCTCATATATTCATATATCCCACATTCATTGTAAAAATATCACCATTATTATATTATTAAACTATAATAATATATTTAAATGAATTATTTTATCGAGAAAAGATAAAATATCAATTTTTCAACAATTATCACTTTAAAATTTTCTACATCTATATCCACATAAAATGAATATTTTCTTATCATATAAATCAATAATTAATTATTCACAAATAATATTACTGAATCACAATATAAATGACCAGTAGCTTCTGTGAAAGAGGAGATTTCAATAAGGATTTCTCTCTTCTTGGTGGCAATTAGGTGACCAAACCTCTCTCCTTAGACAGAACTTTCTAGACATTGCCAATAATTCTATCTAATAATATTACTCAAATAATATAAATTATTGATCTGATAATGAAAAATACTGTGTAGTGACAATTATTAAAATAACAATAATATAAAATATCAACGTAGCAATTATTGAATCAATAAAATAAAATATTGAACAGTAATTACTGTAACCATTATTGAGTAGTGCCTTCTTACGTAAGAATCAATAATTGGTGCAATATCGTGTCTTCTTGTGTTTTAACCACGTGTATTCTAACAAAGATTATAGCAGTAACAACTACGCCGTTATTTAAAAACAACCTATACTTGTCGTTTTCTTCATCCAATCGCTTTCCGTTATGGGGCCCATACAAGGCTGCGCCGTCGTACGAATATTCTCCGACAGCAAGAATATTCCACGACCAAATGAATATTCCCCGACAATAATGAATATTTTATAACCACTTGCTTATTTGAAATATTTGTGCATTTTACCCATAACTAACCACATTTAATCAAATCAACCCTTACTATTTCAAAATAATAAATAAAGAAAATTCAATTTCATTTATAATAAGTTGGGGTCTTACACCCCTCTTTCCTGGGAACGACTTGGTAAATTAATATTGTAAATTATAATAATGATGATAAATGTTGTTAAATATATTGAAGTGTCTTTTTATGAAGTCACGGAAGTTTTATATATATATATATATATATATATATATATATAAATTTTATTTTATTAGTATTATTAATGTAATAAAAATGAAAAGCTTTTTATATAAAAGCAGAATACTTTTATAAAGTTATTTATTTTATTAGACAATAATTAGAATATAATATATTTTATTATGCATAGTGTTTTGCATAGTAAAATCTTTTTATATAAAATGAATACTTTTATAAAGTTATTTGTTTTATTAGACAATAATTAGAATATAATATATTTTATTATGCATAGTATTTGCATAGTACTACATAGTGTTTCAGATAGTAAAATCTTTTTATATAAAAGCAGAATACTTTTATAAAGTTAATTGTTTTATTAGATTTTAAATAAAATATATATATATATATATATATTATATTTTATTGCATAGTATCCTTTCTATTTTCCTATAAATAGGATGCTTGGTTAGAATTGAAATCACACCAGAAGTTCAGAGAATTCTCCTTCTATAATCTTGAGCGTATTTCTTTAGAGTTTAAGAAAACTTTGAGCGTAGTGCAAGTCTTTTTCAAGTATATCCCCGCCCTACCTGTCGGAGTACTCTTCTTTATAAAGTAAGGGATATTATTTGTTGTACTCGTAAGGGGTACTATGTAAGATCCCAAATAATTAATAAATGAAATTTAATTTCCTCTAATTATTATTTTGAAATAGTAAGGGTTGATGTGATTAATGTGGATGATTTACGGGTAAAATACATAAATATTTCAAAATAAGCAAGTGGTTATAAAATATTCATTGTTGTCGGGGGAATATTCGTTTGGTCGTGGAATATTAAATGCTGTCGGAGAATATTCGTATGATAGTATGCGACCATGTGTGGGCCCCATAACTAAAAAGCGATTGGAGGAAGAAAATGACAAATATAAGTTGTTTAAAAATAATGGCGTAGTTATTACAGCTTTACCTTTGTTGGAATACCCGGTGGTTAAAAACACGATGTCTGGCGTTGTTGAGCAGAAGCTGCACGGTATTGCACCAATTATTGACTCTTACGTGAAGGCACTACTCAATAATGGTTACGATAATTCTTTATTCGGTGTTTTATTTTATTGATTCAATAATTATTGCGTTGATATTTTATATTGCTGTTGTTTTAATAATTGTCATTACACAGTATTTTTCATTGTCGAAACAATAATTCATATTATCTGAATAATATTATTAGATAACATTATTGGCAATGTCTAGAAAGTTCTGTCTAAGGAGAGGTTTGGTCACCTAATTGCGCGCCAGTAAGGAGAAATTCTTATTGGAAAGCCCCCTCTTTCCTGGGAACTGCCTGGTTGTCAATATTGTGATTCTGTAATATTATTTGTGAATAATTAATTATTGATTCATATGATGAGGAAAATATTGATTTTATGTGGATATAGATGGAGAAAATTTTAATGTGACAATTGTTGAAAATTGAAATTTTATCTTTTTCTGATAAAATAATTCATTTAAATATATATTATTATATTTTAATAATATAATAATGGTGATATTTTTACAACGAATGTGGGATATATGAGTATACGAGGAGGAAGAGTATTTTTGTTGCAATAAATGTTTAAAACATGTTAAACATGTCGGTGGACCCCATTTATCGATTTGAAATTTGATTATAAGCCTCTAAAATCACCCGTTTATAGATTTCGGTCAATTTCTGTTGGGAATTTAGAAAACTTTTTCTTCGCAAAGTTGTAGAGAATTGGATTTCCTATAAAAATCGCGAGATTCGAATTTTCTGATAAAAGGGCTATTTATTGTGAATTATTGAAGTTCAAGCTCAAATAATTAATTTTTGGAAGTTTAAATTATTTTAAATTAGAAAACGTTTTTCTTATTTTCTTCTAGAAGGTTGGCATGTGTGAATTCTTTGAGATTCAGATTTCAAAGAATACGTATAATATTTTTATAAATATTAATATTTTATTAAATTTTTACGCTTTGGTATTCTAAGCAATTTCTATAAATAGGTGCTTAGGTTAGAATTGAAAATCACACGTAAGCTCAAGTTTTTCTCTCTATATTATCGGCGTATTCTTGTGAGTATTTTGAGTATACTTTGAGTATTGCTATACGGTGAAAGTTCAAGATATAGTCTATATCCGATTATTCCGGTTAAAGCACCGATCTTTCGAGGTAAGGGATATTATTTTTTCAGTAATGATATTATTTCTTCAATATCATTATCTTTGAAATATTGATCGAAGTTTTTATAAAATTTGAACGTTTGGTGTAGAGTTACTTATTCACGATATCTGGCCTTTATTCACGATATCTGACTATTCACGAATCTAAGACTATTCATCGAAAAATGAAAATTTTCTTTTCGTCAAAATATCTATTGTGGATACTAGCTTTGATTGTATCCATGTTTTGATCATTCTTGAATTTTACACCACTATGATTATTTTTTGAGGTATTTTTGGGCGTGGATAAAACAAAGTACGAATCCTTAATCCTTAATCCTTGTCATTTTGTTTCTTTGGATTCGTTTCTTTAAAAAAATATTTTTCATCATCCTCAGTCTTAAATGATGATATTATTGAATATCTTTGGCCTGTAGTGCAAAGATGAATGATTTATGATGAATATCTTTGGCCCATAGTGCAAAGATGAATGATTTCTGATGAATATCTTTGGGCTGTAGTGCAAAGATGAATGATTCGATGAATATCTTTGGCTTTCAGAAGTGCAAAAGATGAGCAGTGTTTAGATGAACATGACCAATGGTGGTATCCTTGGCACAGTAGTGCAAGGATGAATATTTGATCTCGGATATATATTGATTGATGTTACGAGGATAAAAATAGGCGATGAACTTTAAAATTCATACATAGAAGATAGTAGTTTGCATTCTCTACTTAACTCTTCTAATGAATTATTATTTCAGCTATGAATATTGATTTAAAACTTGTTGTCTATTGTATTCTATTATATTTTTCCTGTTGAAGACTAACGATAATTTTGTTGTATATTATCTTAGTCATAATATTCTTTATGGGCTAGTCGAGCTCACCCTTTTCCTTTTTGTTCCATTTTTTCTTCTCGGGAGGCGAGAATATAGCGAGTATGCAGTCTGGGTATGGAATGAAAGTTCTAGGGAGAGTTGTTTAGTAGTCCTCACCATTGTTGTAAAATAATGTACCAATAATTATGATGAGGATTTATTTGTATGTGGATATTGTCTAGATGGCAATATCTGTATTTAAACTCACAGTTTTACTATTGTAATAATAAAGTTGTAGCGTGTATTGACAACTCAGAATGGGGGATATAGACCTATTTTGGGGGTGTCACATACTATTTCTATCGT
The DNA here is from genome assembly GCA_020205605.1 of Panax ginseng. Classification (NCBI taxonomy): domain Eukaryota; kingdom Viridiplantae; phylum Streptophyta; class Magnoliopsida; order Apiales; family Araliaceae; genus Panax; species Panax ginseng. The sequence continues at coordinate 137,775,613 of CM035133.1, read as the reverse complement.
ATTCATGAAGAGAACTTCATTATTCTATTCTTTATTATTACATTGGAATAACTTTTGTATATGTCACAATCACCGCATACATGGTGAAATTCTTACATTATTCTATTCGTTATTATTACGTTGGAATAACTTTGTATATCTGAATACCGCATACATGGTGAAATTCTTTTGTTATTCCATTCTTTATTATTACATTGGAATATCTCATGCATGCGTATTACGCATGACACGGTTCCATTATTTATTATTCTGTTGGAATAACACATGCATGCTTGATCATCGCATGCACCGGTGAAGTCTTTTGTTATTCCATTCTCTATTATTACGTTAGAATATCGTATACGTGTGTTTACGCATGACTGGTTCCATTATTTATTATTCGTTAGAATATCACGCATCGTTTGCGCGTGACACCGGGTTCCATTATTTATTATTTTGTTGGAATAACACATGCATGCGAGTCTATCACATGCATGGTGAATTCTTACATTATTCCATTCTTTATTATTCATTGGAATAACTTTGTCTATGTGGATTACCACATGCATGGTGAATGACCCTTCATATTCATTTTTTATTAAATTGTGGAAATGATCTGTCTATGTGGATTACCGCATGGTGGGTGAAAATCTATTGCAGTTTCATATATTCTATGATACTCATTTGGTTAAAATTTTGGCTTCTATACTCCATAAAATTAGTGGAATATTCTTGATATTTGCGCTTCATCCAGTATCTTTTCATGGAAATATTCTTCTGAGCATTCTTGAATTTTACTCCACAAAGCAGTATCATGTTGACAATTTGGACATTATTGAGTTCAGGATAAATTAACTTATAAATCTTTAAAATTTATTCTTGAACTTGTTTTATTGAATTATTATGTCATTGTCATCATCCTCATGCTTATATTGTGATGAAAGTCATCTTTGGCTTACGTGCATAGATGGACTTGGTATGATTATTACCAGGGATTATTCGGTATAATCATGACCTATAATGTTATAAATGATGTGGTAGAAGTCCTCAATGGCCTGTAGTGTATTGACGAACAGTTTTTGGTATGATTATGACCAGAGATTATTCGGTATAGTTATGACCATTGATAATTTAATGAATATCCTTGGCCCATAGAGCAGGGATGACTCGATGACGTGGTTTATTTATTAAGCTGAGTCTCAACGATAAAAATTGATGAAAACATTTTAAATCATAAAAGATAGTAGATATCATGCTCTACTTGACTCTTCTGATGGATTACTTATTCCGCTGTAGTTAAACTTGATGTCTATTGTATTTTATCAGTTTAACATTGTTGAAGACTAATGATAATTTATTCTGCATTATCTTAGTCATAATATTTCTTCTAGGGCTAGTTGAGCTCACCCCTTTCTTTTCTTTGTTCTCTCTGTGAAATGAGAGCGTGGCGGGACTAGTCGGGAGCGAGTGATGGTCCGGATGATAGTATTAGTAGTCCTCATTATTACATTAAATAGTGTGACAATAAATGTATTGAGGACTCTTTTGAGTGTGGATATTGTCTAGATGACAATATTCTTATTAAAACTCTCAATTTAGGTTTTGTCATATTTTACACGCATTGTTGTATAATTAGTTTGTATTTGTATTCAATTACCTTGTATCGGCGACCCAAGATGGGTGATGTGTACCTATTTTGGGGCGTCACGAGTTGATATCAAAGCTTAGGGATATGATCCTGGTGAGATGTGAGACAAGAACTAGGAGGGAGAGGGGAATTCCATCGCTAGTATGACCTACCTAAGTTTATTTGGTATATAATTGGCGGTCGGGAGTATAGAGATAATATGTGATATGTTAATTAACCCTTGTTTTGTGGCGGATTTTGAAAATGGCATCCAGAAAAATGTTGAGATAAGCAATGAAGCACATGAGACCGTTGAGTCGCATGACGATCAATGCCTGAGGGTAATGTGCAGCAGAAGATAATAATCCTCATGAAAACAATAACACCGATGAAATTGTGAGCGATGGGATGTTCGGAGGCTTTATGTAATTCATGGAACATCAAAGTGAGGCGGCTCTGTCCAAAATGCGGTGAAAACACCGACAACTCTCGGACGGTCACCATTAGCTGATCAAGAAGTTTGGGACCACCGGAGTTTTTGGAGAGCCAAAACCACTTAAGGTGGAGGCGTGGATAAAGCGAGATCAACAAGATATTTGATGTCATGGGATGCTCCGAGGAGCAAAGGGTCCCTTGCCACCTTCATGTTGCTTGCGAGAGGTAGATTCTTGGTAGGAATCGTAAAAGCGTACTCAACCTTGCCGCACTAAAGATGTCTTGGGAGAAGTTTTAAGAATTGTTCAACGACAAGTACTTTCCTGAAAGTATTCTTCACATGAAGGAGGTGGAGTTCATCAAGCTTGAGCAAAACAATATGACCGTGGCGTAGTACGAAGCTAAGTTTTTCGAGTTGTCTCGATTTACGTCCCACTTGGTTGATAATGAGGAGAGAATGACACGGATGTTTTTAAGAGGTTTGAAACCCGAGATACGTCAATACCTTGTCTCTCATAAACTGTGTTTGTATTCAGATGTTATGAATAGGGATCAGTTATTGAAGCGCGATAATGGGTCAACCCAACCAAGAGAGAGCAGCCAACAAGTCGATAATACCAGTGGTAGCGATCATCGAGCGGTGACAACAAGCGTGGAGGAATCAACATGCGAAATGATAACCACTTGGTGGTAATCATCATAGCAAGACAATAGGAGTGGAAAGTTTAAAAAGAAGGTTCAAAGCAAAGATGGAAAGGCGTCAAGACCAAAGACCATTAAGGAAGGAGAACAACTCACCGGTCAGTATGTTACAAATGTGGAGGGAAGGATACATAAGTCCAAAGCGCACGATGCGGTCAAAGCATGTTACAATTGTGGAAAAGAAGGTCACCTAGCCGATTTTGTCGTTGCACCAAAGTCAAAGTCCAAATTTGGGATGGAGGCATCCAAGGATGTCGAGACATAAGATAAAATCGATGAGTTCAAGGGAGAGCGTTTGTCGTAACCTCCCAAAAAGTGAGGAATCCAATCGAGGTGATCACGGGTAAGCTAATCATAAACTCTAGCGAAGTTTATACTTTATTTGATATCGGTTCTACCCATTCCTTTATTTCTCCTACTTGCGCTCAACGTTTAAATTTGACTCCGAAGAAATTAGACTTTGATATATCTGTTGAAACTCCGTTGGGAGAAACCTTCATTACATCCACGGTTTATAAGTCTTGTTTGATTCAAACCGGTAACCGCACGTTACCTGTCGATCTTAATTCTTTAAAAATACTTGCATTTGATATGATTCTAGGGATTGATTGGTTAACTACTCATCATACAAAAATTGATTGTTTTCGTAAGGTTGTTTGCTTTCATATTTCTTACCAACCTATTATGCGAATTCAAGCAACCAAACCATTAAAATCCATCACTGTTATCTCAAGCCACAAAGCTATTCGTTTATTGAAAAGCGGATGTCAAGCTTTCTTAGCTCATGTATCACGAATCTAAACAAAATACGCCGAGTTTGAATGATATTTCTATTGTTAATGAATTTCATGACGTATTCCCGGAAGAACTTCTTGGCCTACCCCCAGAGCGTGAAATTAAATTTTTGTATCGACCTTGAACCCGGTACAAAACCTATTTCCAAAGCCCCATATCGAATGGCTCCTATTAAACTTCAGGAGTTAAAGACCCAACTATAGGAATTGTTAGACATCGATTTTATTCGTCCTAGTACGTCTCCTTGGGGTGCTCCTGTTCTATTCCTGAAGAAGAAAGATGGGAGTATGCTACTTTGTATTGATTATCGGGAGTTGAACCATGTCACTATCAAAAATAGATACCCATTGCCTCGCATTGATGACATGTTTGACCAGTTGCAAGGCGCCAAATTTTTTTCAAAGATTGATCTTCATTCCGGATATCACCAATTGAAGATTAGAACCGATGACATTCCAAAGACAGCTTTCAGAACTCGGTACGGACATTATGAATTCTTAGTCATGTCTTTTGGATTGACTAATGCTCTTGCTGTCTTCATGGATATGATGAACTGAGTATTCAAGGAATATTTGGATCACTTTTTGGTCGTCTTTATTGATGACATCCTTATTTATTCCAAAAGCCGTGAAGATAATGAGCAACACTTAAGGCTGATACTCCAAAAGCTTTGTGAAAATAAGCTTTATGCCAAGTTGAAGAAATGCGAGTTCTAGCTTGAGGAAGTAGCATTCCTTGGGCCACGTAGTATCAAGTCATGGAATATCTGTTGACCCAGCAAATATTGAAGCAATTCAAAGTGGGAGCAACCTAAATCAGTGACCGAAGTATGTAGCTTTCTCGGTTTAGCTGGTTATTATCGGAGATTCGTGGAAGAATTTTCTCGAATCGCTACTCCATTAACTCAGCTAACTCGAAAAGATACAAAGATTGGTTGGAGCAAAGAATGTGAGAAGAGTTTTCAAGAACTCAAGAGAAGACTCATTTCAAATTTTGTTACGACAATACCATCGCTCGGAGGATTTGTCATCTCTGATGATGCTTGAGGCAAAGGGTTAGGATGTGTTCTCATGCAACATGGGAAAGTCATAGCCTATGCCTCTCGGCAACTCAAAGAATATGAGTGGAATTATCCTACTCATGATCTAGATTTGGCAGCTGTTGTCTTCGTACTTAAAATTTGGAGGCATTACTTGTATGGGGAGAAAGTGGAGATCTTTATGGATCATAAAAGCCTCAAATACTTCTTCACTCAAAAGGAACTCAACATGCGACAACGACGTTGGCTTGAACTGTTGAAAGATTATGATCATACCATCCAATACCACCCTGGAAAAGCGAATGTGGTAGCTGACGCATTGAATAAAAGATCATATGCGGGTACGAGTGTAATATTGTCAACATAAAGGCCCATTTTGTATGACTTACAAAGGATGAAAATAAAGTTAAAGACTCCAGGGACCCATGTGATGATGGCGAATATACGAGTAGAACCGACTTTAATTGATAAAGTTAAAGCCGCTCAAACTACACACCTGGAGCTGATGAATGTGAAGAAGAAGGTTCAAGAAGGCGTTATCTCAACCCTCGATTTTATTGGCCCATTTGAAATCCTTGATCGAGTAGGAACTGTGGCATATAGACTCGTTTTACCACCAAATATGTTGCGTGTTCATAACGTTTATCACGTACCGATGTTATGTAAATATGTGGACAACCCAAACCACATTATTTAATTAGAACTAGACGAGATAGCAGAAGATTTAACGTATGAGGAGATACGTGTTAAAATCTTGAATAAGAAGGATCGTATTCAACAATCAAAGGTTATACCTCAAGAGTTAGAATCTGAAATGAAGTCAATGTATCCTCACCTCTTTGGCATACCAGGTACGTACGTAAATTTCGAGGGAAAAATTTCATAAGGAGGGGAGATTGTAAAACCCCAAATTTTACGAATAAAGATTTAATTTTCTCAAAATATTTTTTTGAATATTATGGTGTGGATTTAAGATAATGTTATAGTTGTGGGTAGTATTTATAAATTTTGCAAAGTATGCAAGTTGTTATATAATATTCGATTGGTCGGAGAATATTCCTTTTGTCGGGGACGGTACAATCATTGGTGGACCCCACAACGAAATTATTGTCGGATTGAGAAAATGACAAAAATATTTTTATGAAAATAACGGCGGAAGTTTTACCGTTAAAACTATTGAACTACTCGGTAGTAAAAGTACAGTAATACGCGTGGTTGCATAGTAGCACACATATTGATTATTGATGCTTACGTGAGAAGTCACTCAGTTTTGTTCAATTATTGCTACAGTAATTGCTCTATAGTATCTCATGTTATTTGATTCAATTATTGTCAATATTTTATATATTATTAAATCAATAATTGAGACGACGAAATTATTAATATTATTATTTGAAATATTAACGATGTCTAGAAGTTACGCGATGAGAGGTTTGGTCACCTAATTCAAGCGCATGATAGGGAGAAATCCTTATTGGAAAGCCCCCTCTTTCACGGGAGCGATCCGTCGATTAATATTGTAAATTATAATAATGATGATAAATGTTGTTAAATATATTGAGGTGTCTTTTTATGAAGTCACGGAAGTATATATATATATATATATATATATATATATATATATATATATATATATATATATATATATATATAAATTTGTTTTATTAGTATTATTAATGTAATAAAGCAGAAAAGCTTTTTATATAAAAGCAGAATACTTTTATAAAGTTATTTGTTTTATTAGACAATAATTAGAATATAATATATTTTATTATGCATAGTGTTTTGCATAGTAAAATCTTTTTATATAAAATGCAGAATACTTTTATAAAGTTATTTATTTTATTAGACAATAATTAGAATATAATATATTTTATTATATATAGTGTTTGCATAGTACTTGCATAGTGTGTTTGCATAGTAAAATCTTTTTATATAAAACATAATACTTTTATAAAGTTAATTGTTTTATTAGATTTTCAATAAAAATATATATATATATATATATATATATTATATTATATTTTATTGCATAGTATCATTTCTATTTTCCTATAAATAGGATGCTTAGTTAGAATTGAAATTGTGACAACCCGAGAATTTAGACAATTTATTAAAATCTTAAATGATTGATTTAAGGTCATATAATGAACTGAGCAGGAAAATAAGTGTATGCGTTTGATGTTATTGGGAAGGAATTTTGAGGGTTTAAAAATTCGCATGAAGGATTTAAGCGAATTATTCATGACTAAGTGTATATGTGTTTATGTTAAAGTGAATATGGTATTATGTGTGCATAGTATGTGGTTAAGGGTCGAGGTTGACAGATAAATCTTATCGATTGTCAAACCCTAATATTATTAAAACGACAACGTTATGTTAGAAAACCCAAACGTCGATAAGAAACCCTGAAAGCGGTTCGAAACCCTAGTTTGATGCAGGGAGTTGAAACCCTAATTAGGTATTTGGAAACCCTAGATCAGGAATGCAAATGCTATGAATAAGTTTAAAACGTCGTTAATTATAAATTTATTAGGAAAAACCTAATGAATTACTTGAAACCCTAATTGCTTATTAGAAAACCCTATTACCGGCTATGGAAACCCTAATTTATAATTAGGGAAAACCTGTTTGTTAGTTTAATAACTTTAATGTTAATTAGGAAACATTAATCCTAATTTTCAAGTTATAAGAAAACCCTGATCTAATTAGGAAATCTAATTTCTAAATTAGAAGTATTCTTTTTCTATTTTCTATAAACCCTAACGTATAATTTTGACCCTAATTGCTAAATTAGCAATTTTAATTAAGAGTTAATAATCCTCATTAGCAAGATTGAATTTCGTGATTTTGGAAATCTTGTTATAATTATAGAACCCTAATTGCAATTTAGAAAATATTAAATTTTTATTTTTCAAACCTAAATTGGAATTATTAGAAATCAATTTGTCAAAACCTAAAGGGTTAAATCCTAAACCCAAAGGGTCAAACCCTAAGGGTTGAAATCTAATGATTATGGGAAATTACCAAGTTGCCTTGCACTTTATGAACCAAATGACCAAAGTGCCATTTATATTATTTTAATAAGGTAGAGTGTAGATATAGCCCTAGTAAGGAGTGGGTGACCAACTCTAACTAGCCACATGGTCTAGAAAGCAACCTTTAATCAGCCCACAACTGATCAAATGATCATACTAGACATTGCATCATTCATAAATAGATTAAGAGAGAAAGGGCCACTTAAGTTTTCATATTTCCCTAGACCTTCTTTCTCTAAAATTCGGGAATGGGGAGTGAAATTGAGTGAGAAACAAAACCAATGTCAACCTTTAACTTGCCAAGAACAAACATCAAAGTAAGAATAAAGATCAAGCTCAAAAAAATAGGTATAAACCCTAAATTTCGAAATCCTTAGATTTGATGTTAGATGTTATAATTTGTTGTTCAAAGTTGTGTTAGAGAGTGTTAATAAGTGATCTGGGTTGTTAAATCCCAGATCCATAACATCTAGATGCTCAAAATATGAGTTTTTATAAATCTGGAAAAATTTCAAAAGATGGTCTGACAGCCTAATGTCAGGACCCATAGATCTGTGTATGTTAAGTATTTGTTGTGTTTTAAGTTATAGACTTGTTCTTTGCCATAAGGAGAGTATCTTTGGAAGTGGAATCACATCCATACCATGTCTAGATCTCAAGATATAAGCGATCAAACATGGTGATAGAACCAAAACCAATTTACGGAAAACCGGAAAAATCTCCAGATTTCTAGAAAGCTCGACAAGCAAATGTCGGATCTTCTAGATCCGTCTCATTAATTGTTTATGGAGTTTTATGTTATGAATCCATAGTATGTCATGTGTTCTTTGTTACGAAACTTGAATCGAGTCATAGCATGTTTAGATCGAAAGTTATGAGCGATCAAAACCCTTTGGCCAATTACGAATCTGGAATCTGGGCAACCCAGATTTGCCCGGATGGTTTTCGACAAACTTTGCGGGCTCTAGATCTCGCAGTATGTTAGTGTTTTGGACAAGTTGTTGTATTTATGTTGTTCTCTCATCATATGGACTACAAGCATATGCTTTTAGATCACCCGGATCTGTATGCAAATTGAAGAAATTCATGGTGAACCATGGTTGACCATCACGAGATGAAGATTTTGGGAAACCCGGATCTTCAAGCGATTCTTAGCCTTCACTTTGACCGACTTTAATCTTGTGTACCTATTGTTGTTTAGGCCGAGCCTATTTATATATTATTGTAGCTGACATCTCCCTTACAAGTGAACCATTAGATCACGAAACACTTCACAGATTGCAAATTATAAGGATCTAAAATAGGTACCTCATTTGTTCTTCAATTTACGGAAAACCCGAGAAATGAAGAAGCAATGATATCGAACATTTTGGGGCTAATAACTCATAGATTTGATGTTGTTTAGCCATGATATTTGTTTTTATGTGTAGTATTACATACATACTACAAGATTAATGTTTTAGACTTCTCAGAAACCTTATGATCACGAAATTAATTATGGTCAAACTTAGCACCTTAGCCTCTGACATGTGTTTCTGGGCAGGCTTAAGAACACTCAAGAACACCTATAGCGATGGTTCTGTCACTATAGGGTCCTTTAGTGACAGTTTATTTTCTAAAATTAATATTTTATTAAATAATTAGAATTAAATAGTTTTAAATTATTAAAAATACATATTAAATTATAAAAAAATTATTTTAAGGTCCAGAAAAATAGTTTTTAATTATTTTGTGTATATTTTAAAAATATTTAATATTTTTGAATATAAAAGGTATTTATTTATTTTATTTTAATATTAAATAAATTAATTAAAAATAGTTTTAATTCATGAAAAATTATATTATGGTGTTAGAAAATATTTTAAGTTATTTTTGATGACTTTTAATATTTAGTGATGAATTTCATTAATAATTTATTATTAATGGTAATTATTTATTTAATAATTATATTATGGAAAAATAGAATTAATGTTTTAAAAATTATTTAAAAATGATTTAAGTGTTATAAAAATATTTTAAGTTATAAAATATAACTTTTGATATTTAGTCATAAAAATATTAATATTCTAATATTATAGCAATTATCGGATAATTGATTTATTCATTTAAAAATCATATAAATATGATTTTAAGGTATTAAAAATACTTTGATATATTATAATATTATAATATTATGTTATAATTTTCATTAATATTTAATGATAAATAAATATTAATGATTAAAGAAATTATGTGGTATTTAATTCATTTTAATACGATATAAATGATTGAAAAATGTTGATAAATGATATTAATTATTTGAAAATTATTGCAAGTCTTTGAAAATTATTTTGGTGATAATATAATTATCTAAGATTATTGTTAATTGTTTTTAGGCGGTGTAATTGAACTTAAACTTGATATTTATGCGATTAGATCGTCGGGATGATTGAATTGTCGGTTTCAACTCGGACTTAAATAGTGCGATTTGATGTTAAGTCTTATGTGTTGTATAGGTGATAGGATTATGTGATAATGTGTTTAGGTTATTTTATCTTTGTGATGATATTATTCTAATATTTGGAGATCTGTATTATTTATATTAGGTCTTGGATAAAGCTAAGTTATATTTAAATAACGATAATCAGCAGTGCGAGTAAGTTTGTTTTTCTTAACTCTACTAAGAGTGTTTCATTTAGTTATGCTTATGGTTAATCATTACTGATTGCCATGTAGAATTGTACTCTGTACATCTTGTATGTATAAGTCGTGTATGAAAAAATTTGATCACCTTCATTACCAGTTGGTCCGGATATATATTGTTCATGTTTAATACTTGTTGATCGAAAGGTTTGTTCATGCTAATTCACAACTACATTGTGAATTATAGCCACTATTATTCGGACTCTTTCAATCATGATATATCCTTAAATTGTATTTAAACTTCTTGGGCAACTTTCATGCTCACCCTTGCTTTATATCATGATAAAACATTGTAGATAAAAGGCGAATGCTTCGGATATAAAGAAAGTTAAAAGGCGAGTTCGACTTAGAGTTAATATCTTGCGATTAGATTTGTAATAGTCTTGTATGATGATAATATCATGTGTCGGATAAGTTATGAAATGTGTATAAGTTATGGTTACTCGACCTTGGGGATAGTGTATAATGTTTAATGTATAAACAATTTATGTTTATATCTTATATGATTATAAAAATAGCGAACCAGGATTCATGACGATTAGAAGCGCTTCTGAAATCACACCAGAAGTTCAGAGAATTCTCCTTCTATAATCTTGAGCGTATTTCTTTAGAGTTTAAGAAAGCTTTGAGCGTAGTATAAGTTTTCTTCAAGTATATCTCACCCCTACACAGCCAGTACTCTCTTCTTTATAAGGTAAGGGATATTATTTGTTGTACTCGTAAGGGGTATTGTTTCTTTCGTATTCATGAAGAGAACTTCTGTTATTCCATTCTTTATTATTTTGTTGGAATAACCTGTATATGCGAAGTACCGCATACATGGTGAAATTATTATGTTATTCCATTCCTTATTATTCTATTGGAATAACTTGTATATGCGAAGTACCGCATACATGGTGAAATTCTTCTGTTATTCCATTCTTTATTATTCTGTTGGAATATCATGTCTATGCATATTACGCATGACCTGGTTCCATTATTTATTATTATGTTAAAATAACCTGTCTGTGCGGTCTATCGCATGCCTAGTGAAGTCTTTTGTTATTCCATTCTCTATTATTATGTTGGAATATTCATGCATAAATATGCTTATGCATGACACAGTTCCATTATTTATTATACATTTGGAATATCACATGCGTGCGTTTTACGCATGACCTGGTTCCATTATTTATTATTCTGTTGAAATAACCTATTTGTGCGGTCTATCGCATGCATAGTGAATTTTTCTGTTATTCCATTCTTTATTATTACATTGGAATAACACATACATGTGGATTACCACATGCATGGTGAATGACCCTTCGTATTCATTTCTTATTAAATTGTGGAAATGATGCATCTCACGTGGATTCTGCTTACGGCGAGTGAAAATCCATTGCGATTTCATATATTCTATGATACTCATTTGGTTAAAATTTTGGCTTCTATACTCTATGAAATTAGTGGAATATCCTTGATATTTACATTTCATCCAGTATCTTTTCACGGAAATATTCTTCTGAGCATTTTTGAATTTTACTCCACAAAGCAGTATCATGTTGATAATTTGGACATTATTGAGTTCAGGATAAATTAACTTATAAATCTTTGAATTTTATTCTTGAACTTGTTTTATTGAATTATTATGTCATTGTCATCATCCTCATGCTTATATTGTGATGAAAGTCATCTTTGGCTTACGTGCATAGATGAACTTGGTATGATTATGACCAGGGATTATTCGGTATAATCATGACCTGTAATGTTATAAATGATGTGGTAAAAGTCCTCAGTGGCCTGTAGTGTATTGACGGACAGTTTTTGGTATGATTATGACCAGAGATTATTCGGTATAGTCATGATCATTGATAATTTAATGAATATCCTTGGCCCGTAGAGCAGGGATGACTCGATGACGTGGTTTATTTATTAAGTTGAGTCTCAGCGATAAAAATTGATGAAAACATTTTAAATCATAAAAGATAGTAGATATCATGCTCTACTTAACTCTTCTAATGGATTGCTTATTTCGCTGCAGTTAAACTTGATGTCTATTGTATTTTATCAGTTTAACATTGTTGAAGACTAATGATAATTTATTCTGCATTATATTAGTCATAATATTTCTTCTTTGGGCTAGTTGAGCTCACCCTTTCTTTCTTTGTTCTCTTTAGGAAATGAGAGCGTAGGCAGGACTAGTCGGAGAAGCGGGTGTGGTGCAGATGATAGTATTAGTAGTCCTCACTATTACATTAAATAGTGTGACAATAAATGTATTGAGGACTCCTTTGAGTGTGGATATTGTCTAGATGACAATATTCTTATTAAAACTCTCAATTTATGTTTTGTCGTATTTTACACGACTGTTGTATAATTAGTTTGTATTTGTATTCAGTACCTTGTATCTAACGACCCAAGATGGGTGATGTGTACCTATTTTGGAGGCGTCACAAGAATCCTTTAAGAGAGGAAAAATGTGACGAACGAGACTTTTATAATTAATTTTTAAATATTTATTGAATTAAATAAATATTTTGTTAATTTATTTATTGAGTTAAATAATTATTTGATGTAATTGTGGTAGATTGATTTAATTAAGTGTGACATTAATTAAATTAATGTAGAATAATTTTATAGATCAAAGTGAGAATTTAATTGAGATAATTAAATTAAATAAGTTGTTAAATAATTTTAATGTTGTTCTAATTAAGATTTAATGGGTAATATTGCCTTTTATTTAATTGAGTTAAATAATATTATTTGATTAATTAAAGTTTCACAATAAACTATATAATAAATGAATTAATTAAAATAATGAGAAAGGAGATAATTTGGTGCTAGCCAAACATGGCCTTGAGAATGTGGGAGCAGTTAAAGTCAGACTGCACTTATCTGCTACCTACATCTCATCAGTTATATTATATACGCATTCTATTCTTTTTCTCTTAAGTCTAGAAAGCACAAACCCAAAGAGAAAAGAGAGAGATTGAGAGAAATTTTTTACTAAGGAATAAGTTTTGTAGAATCAAGAAGGACCCTATCATCTTTGAGTATCTAAGCAGTGAAATCAAGGGTAATCCCTTAATCTAAACTTTTAAATTACGTTCTTAAAGTTTTTCATGAAAATTTGTTTTAACCCTCTATAATTGAATTTTTATGGTTAATTTGTTGATTATATGATGTTGTATATGTTTATTAACATCTATAGTTCAATTATATATGATTTATATGTGTTTTACAGTAATCAAATCCATGAAATTGTGTTTTATTGGAAATTTGTAGTTTATAGAGTAAGAACATATGAATATGGCTAAAAGTATGAAAATTAAAGTTTAAATTACATATTAATCGGTGAATTGATAATTGATTATGTTTATACACGTAAAAATGAAAAGAACAAAACTTGTATGGACTGATTTGGTTGAAGAACGAGTTCGTAGTTGTTGATTTCCTTAAGAATGTCAAAAATAAAGTTTTTCACAAAAACCATCGAAAGTATGGCTTTAAATCTTGTTGTTTATGTGACTTAAGATGTTAAAAGCATATTAAGAATGTCATTAAATGTTTTTTTTAAGTTCAGAACACATGGGTAATATTAAATTCGTTGTGTATGTGAAGTTTTGGCCTAATTTGGTTTTCTGCTGTGTTCATTCGCTAATTGCAGAATTGAATACTAGGTAGTCACGACTATGCTTTCGGGGTCAGAGTTCGACTTCCGTCAGAGTTCGACTTCAGATGACGTCATGTCTGTGCCTTCGGGGTCAGATTTCGGCTTCTATCAGAGTTCAACTTCGGATAGCGTCATGTCTGTGCATTCGGGGTCGAGTTCGGCTTCGGATGGCGTCATGTCTGTGTCTTTGGGGTCAAAGTTCGGCTTCGGTCGAATTTAGGCTCCGGTTGTCGTCATGACTTCAGTGATGGTGAACTTCTTTTGAAGTAGCGTCATGACTTCGGAAGTTAAGACTTCGTAAGGATGACTTCGGAAGTCGATGGGTAACAAAACAAGGCAGTTTTAGGTTTTGTTGCGTACAGTCCATTGTATGTTAATAATTCATTGAAACCTTGAATAGATAGTGAATCCTTATTGATTCAACTAATCCTTAGTTGATGATTGTTGAACTCTAAATTACATTGAGATCAATCCAAACCAAACTTCCTTTGGTGCAGACTCTAATGCCAAAGTTGAGATGAACAACTCTGCTACAGGGAATTATATTATGCGATAACGTTAAGATGTTGTACACATACAGGGTATTAAGGGTTGATCCCCCTAAGTACGAGAAGTAAGGTCCATATAGTCTTATGACTGTTAAAGGTTTAAAGTAGAAATACTTGATAACCTGGGACATAGTTCATGGTCTTCTGACCCTCAGACGTACTTTTGATTAATGTTCTAATCTCGATTCAAAAATTGAGTTTTCTTTTTTTTAGCATCCATTGTTTACTCGCATGTTATTATAATTATTATTGTTAAACTTGTGGGAAATTATTGCTCATTCTTGCATAATAACATTGCAGCTAAGGTTGAAAGAGTTGATGAGCCATCCACTACTATGGGCAAAGGCAAAGCATGCAAGTGATGAAGACTTGTTTATTATATTTGAGAATGTTTATGTTAAGACTCTTGATGTTATGTTTAAGACTTATTTATTTATGAAGTTTCTGCAATGATGTATTAAGGTTAGATGACCTGGGATTGAATTTTTTAAGTTGTTGTAACCCTTTATTGGGAAGATTTCTATTTCATTTATGAGTTTATTTTATTTATGGGTAGTTAGATGTTATTCATTTTGGTGCGTGAACACCAAATATATGGGAAATTCGAGTCCCTGGATTTGGGGGTGTCACAATGGAAATGTTCATACCAATTAATTATTTTTATTTCATTATATTATGACATTATAATAAGTATTTTATTATAGGTTTTATTTATGTTTCAAGTAATAAAGTTAAATTTATGTTTTGCATATATAAAGATGTATGGGCTAGAAGCTCATCAAACTTAATTAAAGGCTCTAGAAGAGCGATTATTTATCAAACTTAATTAAAGTATCTGGAAGAGCGATTATAATGTTGTCAAATGACACAAAATTTTGTATTGATGATGCTTTATATTATTATGAGACAAACATAAATTTGCTCAACTTTAAGGATATACGTTATAATGGTTATCATATTGAAACCAATAACTAAGGCAGTGAAGAATTTCTTTATATTACTTCAATAATATCGAATAAGAAGCTCATATTAGAAAAACTGTTTATTTTCTCTTCTAAGTTATATTATACTAAAACGAGAACAGTTGGAACAAATGTAGTAATACACTAGAAGTGTGCAATACACCAGAAATGTTCAAATCCAAATACTTTTATGATTTGACACGATCATCTAGGATCAATAATGATGCTTCAAATTATTGAAAAATCTCATGAACATCCCTTAAACACTAGTACAAAACAGTAAATAGACAACACTTAAAAAAAACGTTTTTATAAAAAGCGTTGTGGTATTTTTTTCACAACGTTTTTTAACAAAACGTTGTAGATACATATGACAAAATGTTATCTATTTATAAGGGCAATTTTTAGTTTTAAATAGATAACATTTTTTTAAAAAAAACGTTATCTATGTCAAAAACACGGAGCTTAAAATAAATCACGCGGAAGTGAAAACTTGAAATTAAAAACCCTCCCCTTGCCTCCCAGCCTTCCAACAACTGAAGCAGCTCTCCCAAATCCCAATCTACACCCTTGTTCACACTAGGGATTATGATAATCGGACTCCACTTTATGTTGCTTTGCTTCACGGTAACCACCCTCTGTTCTATTATTAATAATTGATGTAGTAATTGATAAATAAAAACACTTCTAATTCTCTCTCTCCTTTCTCTGGCTAGGGTTTATGACTTTGTAGCGAGAGGGGACAATGATACAACTATTGTTCATGTTGATGTTTGCCGAAATGGCGGTGATTCTGCTACTGTTATTCAGAACCCCTCTGCGAAAGCTTCTGATTATGGGTTTGGATCGCATTAAACGAGGAAGGGCACTACTCGTTGTCAAATCCGTTGCCGCCACCATCTTCGTCATCATGATGTACACCGTTTACACCATTAGAGAAATCCAGACCCGTCCGATGGAAGCCCTTAACCCTACTGATCACGTCCTCTTGGCTAATTACATGCTCGAAGCCTCTCTCGGGGTACAATTGCACGATATTTCATCTTCGCCTATATACACCTGAAAGTTTTACTTGATCTTTAATTGGAGGCAATTTAAGTTCGAAATTGTGATAAACGATATATTTTGCTTGAAGTTAGTTTTTTCATAGTTAATGTCTGTTTTATTGCTTAATTATATATGGCTCTAGTCTATTTCATTGTTTTATTGTTTGAAGTTAGTTTTGTCATTGTTAATGTCTGCTTTATTACTTAATTTTATATGGCTCTACTTCATTCTTTATAGTTTAAACTAAAAAATACATACTTAATTTTGGAACGAATTTAAAAAAAATATATATTATCTCTATTTTCCTTGAACATTGAAGTGAACATATAATGTTCCGTAACTTGAGTTGGATTTTGTATGCATGCACCTGTTGTTATTTTTTAGTTTGGACCCAAGAAACGATGGAATAGTATATGGTGCATCTTCAGATGGAACCATCAGTTGCACTGACTTGGAGACAGGAATTTGATCAATGAGGTAATGCTTATTGTTTTTACTGCCATTTTAGGTACTTAAGTAGCTCAATATGCCTTCTGAAATACAAGTCTCACATACAGATAAAAAAGGAGATATTGAACCTCTTAAGTGGTTGCTCTCTTCCTTCCATCTTCTAAAGGATTTATATTTTCTCATTTGCAATCTATCTTGATTTTGGTCTAATTCCTACAAATGATTGGAGAGCCGATAGCTATTATTGATGCTTAATTGCCAAAGTCAAGTTCCTGTAGCAGTTTTTTTCTTCTTGATCTTGTAATTAGGTACTTATTCTTGTTGTGCTATATAAGCTATATTTCATTGTTCAACCGAATGGAGGACTTTTATGATATGCATCTAAATTATAGGCATCTAGTTACCATTTGTTCTCCCATTCACAGTAATTGGTTATCTTGGAAGTGCATAATCTTGCTAAAGCTTATAACAGAAACTAGATCTTTTAGAATATGTTATTTATGCATGTCAATATATAAATATATATATATATATATGTATGTAAATTTCTAGATTCTATGCTTGTAATCATTCTATATTTTTGATGAAGTTCCTTAATTCTTGCTAAAATATAGAATAATTAGCTGAAAATGATGAAAAATCTTACCATTATATCTCTTTGTTGTCCTTCAAAGATCATTTGATGTTTCAGAGATCTTCTTTTTAATTCTTCATTAGGTACATAATTTCTAGAAAAGCTTCACTCTTTTTCAAGTGTGACATTTCTGTCTTCGATCTTCATTCGAAACAAAAACAAAAAAGAAAGGTCAGAGAATTTCAATGGCTTTATGTGCTTTGGGTGTTACACATTCATATCAATTGCATGTACTTTATTTCTTTTTTTCCTTAAATCCATTTTAGAGACATCTTATCCCAGTTTGATACATTCCTTGGATCAAGTGGCATCAAGGGAACCCTTATTCAATTAATAAATGTTTTAAACTTGATGATTTTTACCAATTTATTTAATTATATATCTGACTAGGACAAAAATACTTGAAAATTAGTAGTTAAGGAGTTGGCATCCTGGACACGCTTTGATATATTTGTTGCATGACTTCACATGATTCACTGCTAAAATCGCGTGTGAATGGTGTAGGTGATGGTTGTGACAACTCATGAAGGAGTTCCGTAGGAATTTCATGGAGCAAAATTGATTTGATCACACAAGTTGTAATCAATTTATGAGAAAGTTTCTATTGTTATGATCTTCTGATTCTAACTCCATATTGCTTCATATTTCTAAAGATAAACTTGCATAAGGTCTTTGAGACTCATCTCTTAACAAATCTTGTACGTTATTCTAAGAGCCCTGCATCAACTTTATTGATTTTAGCATATCATTAATAAACTGTGGTAGCTGCAAAGTGATTAACTCTTCAGTAGAAATCTTAATCTTACTTATCAATAGAATTTACTAATTTTCCTATAAAGAGTTTAAAGTGTTAGATGTTTCTCGCTAATGGTTCTCAATTCTATTTTGCAGCTTCCCGTGTCCATGGTACCAAAAGGTGCCACTTTCTTTAGCACTCAGCCCTAGGATAATATCAGCGGTTTCCCAATTTAAGCCTGATATAATACACGCATCATCCCCTGGTATTATGGTAAATTTCTGTCCTCATTTATGTGTTTTGCTTGATTGAGCATTGGGAGTGTTTTCTTGTTTTGTTGCATCATTGAGAATTTCTGGCTTTATTGTAGGTATTCGGTGCTCTCATTATTGCAAAACTATTGTGTGTTCCTATAGTAATGTTCTATCATACACATGTCCCAAAGTGTAAGTATTCTTTGCTAGTTGATTTTCTTGTTAAGGTCTTGATTGCGAGACCATTTAACTAGCTTTCAATATATGTGGCGCCCCAAAATAGGTATACATCACCTATTACGAGTCGCCAAAATACATGGTATGAGAATACAAATCTTGTGGACGCCCCGAATAGGTATACATCACCCATCTTGAGTCGCTTGGGAAAATACACTACGACAACTTCATTTATACAATAACTGTCGTGCAAAGAAATCTGACGACATATATACTGTGAGTTTCAATACAAATATATATACCAACTCTGACTCATGTCACAATTGCACCTTACATAAAGTAACTGTTTTAGAAATTAAAATCTTTGGGAAGTGCTCAAGAAAACCTTCGTACATGGAAGGCCATGCATCTAGGTTATGATAGATATCATATGTCCACAGAATTATCCTTGGTTGACCTAATAGACCCCAAAGAAAAACGAGAAGATTACTATTATGTTCCTTCCAATGGTGAGTCTTCTCTTGATATATAACTATCTCCACTGTCTGCAATTGAGAACTACATTTTAACCAAACTCCAAGATTATATAGGTAGTGCTCATAAATATACTCAACAAGTGGATGTGCACAACCTTGTCTTATGATAACACGAGGTTGTATGTCATTAGACATCTTGTATGATAGTGGCAAAACACCCTTCCAAAGTTGGGTTCACCTCACCCTATTCGGTTCACCAAAATTAAATATCAAATGGCGATACAATGATCGACACACTTATCTAAAGTTCTCAATAAAATTATTTCCATACTATTTAGGGAGAACCTCAATGACTATAGACCACCGAGTTCTATTTCCTCATTATCCCCGCTCGACCCAGCTACACTCTTATTACCTGAAAGGAATTGTGAAGCAAAAGGGTGAGCACAAATAGCCCAGTAAAGAATATCGTGACTTAAGATAATTAAATTATCAATAGCCTTCATCAGTAATAAATTAGAGATTTAGAACATATAGTAGATGATAAAACTTTTCAACCATAGTTGCAGTGGAACGAACAATCCATTAGAAGAGTCAAATATACCATAAAGTCTATTATTTTCTCCACGTTAAAAGTCCACCAACAATGTTTTATCCCTGTAACATCAATCAACAATTCCTTTCCACAATCATATGAATAACTCATAATCATAATTGTGATTCTAAATTCCTCTTCGCATCCAAGACGAAGATAATTTTCATCACATATTCTTACCTGAAACATCAAAGATCATGGTTATACAAAATCACAGTTCCTATTTATACTCATACTTAATAAATTCATCTTTGCACTATGGGCTAAAGATATTCATTATCATTTCATCTTTGCACTACAGGCCGAAGACATACAACTGTATTTTAGAAGAGTCAAGTAGAGCATGATATCTACTATCTTCTACGAATTTAAAAGTTTATTATCAATATTTTATCGCTGAGACTCAACTTAATAAATAATCCACATCATCGAATCACCCCTGCACTACGACCAAGGATATTCGTTAATATCACATCCATAAATTATCCATGCACTGCGGGCCAAAGATAATCGTGTTTTAATCCATGAATTTTAAAAATTCGGTTACTATTTTTCACATGGCCAAAAAAGCCGAATATTTAGACATTTATCATAAACTGTACTTTTGTCCAACAATTCCGAAATTTACACGGTATACTTCTGTTATATAGATGTACTCCCAATAAAAATTTCATAAATTTTGGAGTTCACCACAAAGAGTTATAAGGGTTTACTTTTAAAATAGTTTTTTCCCATAAAATTCATAACTCTTAATCTGTACATCCAAAAATCGCCATTTTTGGATACAATCTAGAAAACTCATCAAATTATCATTTCAAATTTTTCTAGAATTTTTGAGGGTCATAAAAATTACGAAACTGCAAATGGATTTTCACCCGCTATGCGGTAAGACAGATCATTTCCACAATTTAATAAGGAATGAATACAAAGGATTATTCACCATGCATGCGGTAATCCACATAGACAGGTTATTCCAACAAAATAATAAAGAATAGAATAACAAAAGAATTCACCATGCATGCGATAGACCGCACAGACAAGTTATTCTCAACAGAATAATAAAGAATGGAACCGAAGTCATACGAATCCATGAAAGCAGGATGTTCCAACGAATAATAATAAAAATGGAACCGGTCATGCGTAATCCGCATGCACGGGATGTTCCAATGAGAATAATAAAGAATGGAATAACAATGAATTCACCAAGCATGCGATAGGCCGCATATGCATGGGTTATTCCAGCGAGAATAATAAAGAATGGAACCAGTCGTCGCGTAATCGCGCATGCATGTGATATTCCAAATGAATAATAAAGAATGGAATAATGAAGAATTTCACCATGTATGCGGTACTTCGCATAGAACAGGGTTATTCAACATAATAATAAGGAATGGAATAACAATAGCTCTCTTCATGAAAATGAAAGAAATAATACCCCTTACTATAATAATAATATCCCTTACTATAATATTATAATAATAATATCCCTTACTATAATAATAATATCCCTTACCTTAGAAAGAAGAGTATTCCGACTGGTAGGGCGGGAATATACTTGAAGAAAACTTGTACTACACTCAAAACTTTCTTAAACTCTAAAGAAATACGCTCAAGATTATAGAAGAAGAATTCTCTGAATTTCTGGTGTGTTTTCAATTCTAACTAAGCATTCTATTTATAGGAGAATGGAAAGGATACTATGCAATAAAATATAATATATTCTATTTATAAATATATATATATATATATATATATTTTATTTAAAATCTAATAAAACAAATAATTTTATAAAAGTATTATGTTTTATATAAAAAGATTTTACTATGCAAACACCTATCGCAGCACTATGCAAATACTATGCATAATAAAATATAATATATTCTATTTATAATCTAATAAAACAAATAACTTTATAAAAGTATTACATTTTATATAAAAAGATTTTACTATGCAAAACACTATGCATAATAAAATATAATATATTCTATTTATAATCTAATAAAACAAATAACTTTATAAAAGTATTACATTTTATATAAAAAGATTTTACTATGCAAAACACTATGCATAATAAAATATATTATATTCTATTTATAATCAAATAAAACAAAACTTTATAAAAAGTATTTTGTTTTATATAAAAAGTTTTCGAGTTTTATTACATTTATAATAATAATAAAACTAAATTCATCATCATTATCATAATTCACACTATTAATCGACCAGGTCGTTCCCAGGAAAGAGGGGGCTTTCCAATAAGGATTTCTCTCTATTGGCGTGCAATTAGGTGACCAAACTTCTCCTTAACATAACTTCTAGACATCGTTAATATTACAAATAATAATATTAATAACTTTGTTATCTCAATTATTGATTTAATAATAAATAAAATATCGACAATAATTGAATTAAATAACGTGATATACTATGCAACAATTACTGTATCAATATTTGAACAAAACTGAGTGACTTCTCACGTAAGCATTAATGTGAGACCCCAAATTTTATGAATAAAGATTTAAATTTCTCAAAATATTTTATTTTATTTTCTAAAATATTATGGTGTGGATTTGATATAATGTTATAGCTGTGGGTAATATTTATAAATTTAATAAAGTAAGCAAGTTGTTATATAATATTCGATTGGTCGGAGAATATTCTTTTTGTCGGGAATATCTGTACGATGGCACAATCATTGGTGGACCCCCCAACGAAAGTATTGTCGTAGTTAGAAAACGACAGAATTATCTTTTATAAAAATAACGGCGAAAGTGTTACCGTTAAAACTGTTGAACTACTCGGTAGTAAAAGTACAGTAATATGCGTAGTTGCATAGTAGCACACGGTATTGATTATTGATGCATACGTAAGAAGTCACTCAGTCATACTCAATTATTGCTACGGTAATTGCTCCATTATATCTTTCATATTATTGATTTGATTATTGTCACAGTATCATCTGCATAATTTGTTATAATATTAAATCAATAATTGAGACGCCAAAGTTATTCATATTATTAAATTGCAATATTTACAATGTCTAGAAGTTCTGTCAAGGAGAGGTTTGGTCACATAATTGCGCACCAATAAGGAGAAATCCTTATCGGAAAGCCCCCTCTTTCCTGAGAACGACCTGGTTGTTAAATATTGTGAATTATAATATTAATGATGAATAAGTTCATGTTAATTAAAAATGAAATTGATGTTAGTGAAAATCGACATTTATTCCAATGATAATTGATGTCTGGGGGTTATATTGATAAATCAGGTAATTAATCGGATAAATGAGAAATTAATTGCTATTAATTCACATGCTTATATAACTATGTGTTTACATGTGTGTACTATTAAATCACATTCTTGTACTATTAGGGGAGTTGGTGCAAGATTGATAATACTTGCATGACTATGTTAAAAATGGAGGTATAGATGGAGGCACTATACTGTAATTCGTATTTTCACATGATTATAACTATTGATTCACATGATTGAACTATTGATTCACATTATTTACTATTAGGGGAGGTGGTGCAAGTTTGATAATACTTGCAGGACTAAATTAAAAATGAAAGAAAAGTTAGAGGTATTGTACTGTAATATTTTGAGCCCCAAAATGTGCAATTATCGAAACTATATTTTCCTATAAATAGAAGCTCATTCTTTCTCCATTTCTCACTAATTCACTAAAGCTATAGAGCAATTATTATAGAGAGAAATTATAGAGAGAAAGAAGAAGAAAAGTCTGCTACCTCTCTACTCCAATATCCGATTTTTTCTAAGGTAAGGTAAGGGGTATTATTTCTTTCGTATTCATAAAGAGAGCTATTGTTATTCCATTCCTTATTATTACATTGGAATAACTTTGTCTACATCTGAAATACCGCATACATGGTGAAATTCTTACATTATTCCATTCTTTATTATTACATTTGGAATATATCACATTGGTGCGTATTACACTTTGACTTTGGTTCCATTAATTATTATTTATTGGAATAACATGTCATGTCATGCGATCTATCGCATGCATGGTGATTTCATTGTTATTCCATTCTTTATTATTACATTTGGAATATCCTATTATGCGTATTACGCTTGACTGGTTCCATTATTTATTATTACGTTGGAATAACACATACATGCGATACATCGCATGCATGGTGATTTCTGTTGTTATTCCATTCTTTATTATTACGGTTGGAATATCACAGCCGGTGCATATTACGCCTAACTTTGGTTCTATTATTTATTATTACATTGGAATAAACATGTCTATATGGATTACCACATGCATGGTGAATGATCCTTCGTATTCATTCCTTATTAAATTGTGAAAATGATGCATTTACGTGGATTCTGGCGCATGGCGGATTAAAATCCATTTGCGGTTTCGTAATTTTTGGACATTCAAAATTCTAGAAAAATTTGGGAGGATATTATAATAAGTTTTCTAACATCTCCAAGTGGAATCTTTGAAGAGAGTTGTAGATTTTTGTATGGACTATTTTAACAAAGCATGAAAAAGTGAAAAAAAAAAAAAAAAAAAACTATTCCCCACAATTTTGTAAAGAAATTTGTTTTGACCACTTAATTTGTGAGAAAATTTCGGGCCTTTTGGAAAATGGAAATATATGGTATAAAGTACCTCCTGTCCAAAAATAAGCTCATCCAGAATTAAAATGAGCAAGTTATGACTATTTCAATATTTAGGTTTTTAGAAATGAAAAAAAGCGTTATAGCAGGAGAGTTCTATAACTCAGATGACCATGAAATTTAAAGCGGAAGCTCACGTTAACATGTGTAAGATCCTGCCAAGATTTGGGAATTTTCGGAGTTAAACTTGAGGTAGATAATTTCTTAAGGAATTAATTAGAAATTAATTTTTGAAAAATACTTAAGGGAGTTGAAAAATTATAAAAAAATACTTGTTGTGTATGAAATATATGTATATATGTTTGGACAAAGGATAGAAAAATAATAAGTTGATTTGGTAATTTTTCATGAAAATAGTTTAGTTACAAACATATGAGTTAAATATGTTATGTGAAGTTGAAGAATTGGTAAATAGGATTTTAGGGCTTGAAAATCCTATATAAGGTATATCTGATTTTGATGAGTGATTTGATCATTAGTGATGAAATCTTATGAGTATGGCATTTTTGAATGATTAAATGCATTATTTGGTAAAGTGTAAACAATTAAATTAAATTGTTTATAAGTTTAAGAAGTGATTAAAATATTGTTATAATATTAACAATATTAGATTATGAGTTATTTAAGTGATGGATGATATTTGGATAAATTTAAAGTCTGGAATATTTATCCTTGTTTTCGTTTGATTAATGCTTATATTATTGTCATCATCCTCATGCTTATATTGTGATGGAAGTCATCTTTGGCTTACGTGCTTGAAGAGAGATGGACTTGGTATGATTATGATGAGCGTTGATTATTGGATTATTCGGTATAATCATTACCGTAATATAACGAATGATGTGGTAAAATTCCTCATTGTAATGTTATAGTTCATTGGTGGGCTGTAGTGTTGATTGGAATGATTATGACCAGGGATTATTCGGTATAATCATGACCATTGATGATTACATGAATATCCTTGGCCGTGGTGCAGGGATGATGTAGTTTATTTATTAAGCTAAGTCTCAGTGATAAAGTTGATGAAAATCTTTTTAAATCATAGAAGATAGTAGATTTTATGCTTTACTTGACTCTTCTAATGGATTGCTTATCCTGCTGTAGTTGTTGATCTAAAACTTATTGTCTATTATATTCTATCAGTTGTTATACTGTTGAAGGCTAAGGATAATTTATTCTGCATTATCTTAGTCATAATATTTCTTACTGGGCTAGTTGAGCTCACCTTTCTTTTCTTTGTTCTCTTGAGGAAATGAGAATATAGTTGGGACTAGTCGGGGAAGCGGGTAGCGGTCAGAGATGATAGCATTAGTAGTCCTCCTTATTCTGTTAAATAGTGTGACAATAAATGTAATGAGGACTCCATTGAGTGTGGATATTTTCTAGATGACAATATTTTTTTAAAACTTTCAGTTTATGTTTTGTCGTATTTTACACGACTGTTGTATAATTAAGTTTTATTTGAATTTTTTACCATGTAAGTGGCGACCCAAGATGGGTGATGTATACCTGTTTTGGGGGTGTCACAATTGGTATCAAAGCTTAGGGATATGATCCCTGGCTGAGATGTGAGACAAGAACTAGGAGGGGAGAGACGGAGAATTCCTCCGCTAGTATGACCTACCTAAGCTTATTTGGTATTTAATTAATCGGTCAGAGTATAGGGATAATATGTTATATGTCAATTAACCCTTGTTTTGTGACAGTGTTTGAAAATAGTATCTGAAAATGTTGAGACAGCAATGAGGCACATAAGACCGTTGAGTCACCAACGATCAATACCCAGGATAATATGCAACAGGAAGACAATAATCCTCAGGTAAATAACAACACCGATGAAATGGTGAACGATGGGATGTTTAGAGGCTTTATGCAATTCGTGCAACATCAGGTAAGAGAGACTATTATTCAAAATATAGGTGGAAATAATGGCAACCCATGGTCGATCACCGCTAAGTAGTTCAAGGAGCTGGTACCACCGGAGTTTTTGGGAAAGCCAGAACCACTTAAGGCGGAGTCGTGGTTAAAGCATATCACCAAGATATTTGATGTCTTGGAATGCTCCGAGGAGCAAAAGGTTCCCTTTGCCACCTTTATGTTGCGTGAAGAGGTGATATATTGGTGAGAATCACATAAAAGCGTACCCGACTGGCCACTCAAGATGTCTTGGGAGAAGTTCTAAGAGTTATTAAACGACAAGTACTTTCCCGAAAGTATTCGTCACATGAAGGAGATGGAGTTTATCAAGTTGGAGCAAAACTATATGACCGTGTCGCAATACGAGGCTAAATTTGCAGAGTTATCACGGTTTGCATCCCATTTGGTCGATAATGAGGAGCGAATGACGCGAATGTTTCTAAAATGTTTGAAACCAGATATACGTCAATACCTCATTTCTTATAAACTTTGTTTATAATCAGATGTTGTGAATAAGATTCAGTTATTGGAGGGCGATAATGAGTTAGCACAACCAAAAGGTAATGACCAATAACACGATAATAATCATCTGCAAGTGTGCAAGCGACCATCGAAAAATGATGACCATCGTGGGGAAATTATCATGCCAAGAATGGTAACCACCGGTGGTAATCATGGCGAATAATAGAAGTGGAAAATTCAAGAAGAAGATTTAACGATGATGGGAAGGCCAAGATAATAGAAATGAGAAATTTTAAGAATGCGGAGAGGATGTCATTTAGCTCGATGTTTTTTTATCGTATAGTGAAGTGGAAATCAAGTCAAGTCCAATTTGGGATGGTGGCACAAAAGCGGATCTGGAACAAAACAAAGTCGGTGGGTTTCGGAAGAAGGCGTTTTTCGTGATTTCTCTCAAAAAAGCGAGTAACCCGACGAAGTTAGCATGGGTTAGTTAATTATAAATTCTTCTTGAAGTCTATACCTTATTGAATCTAGGTTCTACCCATTATTTTATCTCTCTTTGTTTTTATTTCAGCGTTTAAAGTTAACTCTAGAGAAGTTAGACTTTGACTTATCAATTGAAACTTCGTTAGGAGAAACCTTCATTTCATGTGCTATCCAAGTCTTGGATGAGAGTCACAATTTTGAATGATATTTCTATTGTTAATAAATTTCCTGATGTATTCTTGAAGACTTCTTAGCCTACCCCAGAACGTGAAATCGAATTTTGTATTGACCCTTGTACAAAACCCATTTCTTCAACCCTTAAATATTTCTTCACCCAAAACAAACGTATAATGCGCCAAAGACGATGGCTCGAAATTTGTTGAAGATTATACGACCATTCAATATCATCGTGGAAGAGCGAACGTGGTAGCTGATGTGTTAAGTAAAAGATCGTATGCGTTTACGAGTGCGATGTTGTTAACACAAAGACCCATTTCGTATAACTTACAAATGATGAAGATAGAGTTAAATACTCTAGGGACCCACGTGAAGATAACGAATATAAGAGTAGAATTGAATTTAATCGATAAAGTTAAAGCCACTCAAGCTACACACCCGAATATGATGAATGTGAAGAAGAAGGTTCAAGAAGGCGTTATCTCAACCCTCGATTTAATTGGCCCATTTGAAATCATCGATCGAGTAGGAACTGTGGCCTTTAGACTCGTTTTATCACCAAGTATGTCGCGTGTTCATAACGTTTTTTACGTATCGATGTTACGTAAATATGTGGATGACCCGAACCACATTATTAAATTAGAACTAGGCGAGATAGCGAGAAGATTTAATGTATGAGGAGATACGTGTTAAAATCTTGGATAAGAAGGATCATATTCGACACTCAAAGGTTATACCTCAAGAGTTAGAATCGAAATGAAGTCGAGGTATCCTCACCTCTTGACATACCAGTGCGTCACGTAAATTTTGAGGCAAGAAAATTTCATAAGGAGGGAGATTGTGAGATCCCAAATTTTATGAATAAAGATTTAAATTTCTCAAAATATTTTTTTTATTCTTTTAATATTATGGTGTGGATTTGATATAATGTTATAGTTGTGGATAATGTTTATAAATTTTACAAAGTAAGCAAGTTGTTATATAATATTCGATTGGTGGGGAATATTCTTTTTTATCGGGGAATATACATGCGATGGCACAATCATTAGTGGACCCCACAAAGGAAGTATTGTCGTAGTTAGAAAGCGACAAAATTATCTTTTATAAAAATAACAAATGAAAGTGTTACCATTTAAAGCTGTTGAACTACTCGGTAGTAAAAAATGCGATGTCTGGCGTGGTTGCATAATAGTAGCGCGGTATTGATTATTGATCTTACGTAAGAAGTCACTTTCGGTTATACTCAATTATTGCTACGATAATTCTTTGCATCATATCTCTCATATTATTGATTCGATTATTGTCACAATATCATCGACATAATTTGTTATATTATTAAATCAATAATTGAGGCGACAAAGTTATTCATATTATTAAATTACAATATTTACAATGTTTAGAAAGTCTATCGAGGAGAGGTTTGGTCATCTAATTATGCGTCGATAAGGAGAAATCCTTATCGAAAAAGCCCCCTCTTTCACAGGAATGACACGGTTGTTAAATATTGTGAATTATAATATTAATGATGAATAAGTTAAGTGTTGATTAAAGATGAAATTGATAATTCCATTGTGTGGGATTTATTAGTGTTAGTGAAAATTGACATTTATTCCGATGATAATTGATGTCTGGGGGTTATATTGATAAATCAGGTAATTAATCGAATAAATGAGGAATTAATTACTACTAATTCACATGCTTATATAACTATTTGTTCACATATGTGTACTATTGAATCACATTCTTGTACTATTAGGGGAGTTGGTGCAAGATTGATAATACTTGCATGACTAAGTTAAAAATAGAGGTATAGATGGAGGTACTATACTGTAATTTGTATTTTCACAAGATTATAACTATTGATTCACATGATTGAACTATTGATTCACATTATTTACTATTAGGAGAGGTGGTGCAAGTTTGATAATACTTGCAGGACTAAATTAAAAATGAAAGAAAAGTTGGAGGTATTGTACTGTAATATTTTGAGCCCCAAAACGTGCAATTATCGAAACTATATTTTCCTATAAATAGAATCTCATTCTTCCTTCATTTCTCACCAATTCACTAAAGCTATAGAGAAATTATTATAGAGAGAAATTAGAGAGAAAAAAGTCGCTACCTCTCTACCTCTTTATTCCGATATCCGGTTTCTTTCTAAGGTAAAGGATATTATTTCTTTTTGTATTCATGAAGAGAGCTATTGTTATTCCATTCCTTATTATTTTATTGGAATAACTTTATCTATCAAAATACCGCATACATGGTGAAATTCTTTTGTTATTCCATTCTTTATTATTACATTGGAATATCTTGTTGGTGCGTATTACGCTTTGACATTTGGTTCCATTAATTATTATTACATTGGAATAACATGCATCTTGATCTATCGCATGCATGGTGATTTCTATTGTTATTCCATTCTTTATTATTCTATTGGAATATCCTGTCGGTGCGTATTACGCCTGACCTGGTTCTATTATTTATTATTTTGTTGGAATAACCTGTCTGTGCGGTTTATCGTAAGCATGGTGATTTCTGTTGTTATTCCATTCTTTATTATTATGTTGGAATATCTTGTCGGTGCGTATTACACCTAACCTAGTTCCATTATTTATTATTCTGTTGGAATAACCTGTCTATGTGGATTACCACATGCATGGTGAATGATCATTCGTATTCATTCCTTATTAAATTGTGAAAATGATCTGTTTACGTGGATTACTGCATGGCGGGTTAAAATCCATTTGCAATTTCGTAATTTTTCGGACATTCAAAAATTTTGGAAAAATTTGGGAGGATATTATGATAAGTTTTCTAACATCTCCAAGTGGAATCACTGAAAGAGAAGTTGTAGATTTTTGTATGGACTATTTTTAACAAAGTATGACAAAGTGAAAAAAAAAGAGAAAAAACTACTGCCCACAATTTTGTAAGGGCTTTTTCGGACACTTAATTTATGAGAAAAATTCCGGCCTTTTGGGACATAGAAATATATGGTATAAAGTACCTCCTGTCCAAAAATGAGCTCATTCCGACTTAAAATGAGCAAGTTATGACTATTTTAATATTTAGGTTTTTTTGACAAAAAACGCTATAATCGGAGAGTTATAACTCGATGACCATGAAATTTAAAGCTGAAGCTCACGTTAACATGTGTAAGATCCTACCAAGATTTGGGAATTTTTGGAGTTAAACTTGAGGTAATTAATTTCTTAAGAAATTAATTAGAAATTGATTTTTGAAAAATACTTAAAGGAGTTGAAAAATTATAAAAAAATACTTGTTGCATATGAAATATATGTATATATGTTTGGACAAAGGATAGAAAAGTAATAAGTTGATTTGGTAATTTTTCATGGAAATGGTTTAGTTACAAACATATGAGTTAAATATGTTATGTGAAGTTGAAGAATTGGTAAATAGGATTTTAGGGCTTAAAAATCGTATATAAGGTATATGCATATTTTTGATGAGGGATTTGATCATTAGTGATGAAATCTTATGAGTATGGCATTTTTGAATGATTAAATGCATTATTTGGTAAAGTATAAACAATTAAATTAAATTGTTTATAAGTTTAAGAAGTAATTAAAATATTGTTATAATATTAACAATATTAGATTATGAGTTATTTAAGTGATGGATAATATTTGGATAAATTTAAAGTTTTTAATATTTATCCTTGTTTTCATTTGATTAATGCTTATATTATTGTCATCATCTTCATGCTTATATTGTGATGAAAGTCATCTTTGGCTTACGTGCAGAGATGGACTTGGTATGATTATAACTAGGGATTATTCGGTATAATCATGGTAGTAATGTAACAAATGATGTGGTAAAAGTCCTCATTGGCTCGTAGTTCATTGGTGGGCGAGTTGTTGGTATGATTATGACCGAGGATTATTCGGTATAATCATGACCATTGATGATTACATGAATATCCTTGGTAGTAGTGCGAGGTATGATTGATTTCATTTATTAAAAGTGAGTCTCGGCGATAAAGTTGATGAAAAACTTTTAAATCATATAAGATAGTAGATTTTATGCTCTACTTGACTCTTCTAATGGATTACTTATTTTTCTTTGCGGTTGTTGATCTAAAACTTATTGTCTACATTGTATTCTATCGGTTGTTATATTGTTGAAGGCTAAGGATAATTTATTACGCATTATCTTAGTCATAATATTTCTTCTTTGGGCTAGTTGAGCTCACCCTTTCTTTCATTGTTCTCTTGAGGAAATGAGAATATAAATTTGGGACGAGTCGGGAAGCGGAGTGATGGTCAGATGATAGCATTAGTAGTCCTCATTATTCTATTAAATAGTGTGACAATAAATGTAATGAGAACTCCATTGAGTGTGGATATTGTCTAGATGACAATATTCTTATTAAAACTCTCAGTTTATGTTTTGTCGTATTTTACACGACTGTTGTATAATTAAGTTTTATTTAAATTTTATACCATGTAAGTGGAGACCCAAGATGGGTGATGTATACCTGTTTTGGGGGCGTCACAATTAATAATCAATACCGCGTGCTACTATGCAACCACGCATATTATCGTACTCTTACCACTGATTATTTTATAACAACTTGGTTACTTGAAAAATTTTCAAATATCACCCTTAACTTTAACCTTTTATCTATTTAGCCACTTACTTAAATAAAATAATAATTATAAGAAATTGAATACTTTTATTTCATAAATTTTGGGGTCTCACAAATACAACCTTAAATATACAACATGGGCTGTGAGTTTTAATACAAATATTATCTTCTAGACAGTATTCAAACTCAAAATAAGTCCTCACTACATTTATTATCACACTATTTCATAGAATAGTGAGGACTACTAATGTTATCATCTGGACCGTCACTCTGTTCCCCGACTAGTCCCTGCTACGTTCTTATTTCCTGAAGAGAACAATGAAAGCAAAAGGGTGAGCTCAACTAGCCCAGTAAGAAATTTTATGACTAAGATAATGCAGAATAATTTATCATTAGTCTTCAACAGTGTTAAACTGATAAAATATAACAAACATCAAGTTTAAGCTGCATAATGAACAAGCAATCCATTAGAAGAGTCAAGTAGAGAATAAAATCTACTATCTTCTATGATTTAAAAGGTTTTTCATCACTTTTATCATTTGAAACTCATTTCAATAAATAATTCACATCATCCTCGCCTTCTTTGTGGACGCCCCAAAATAGGTCCACACGACCCATTCGAGTCGCCAGATATCACTCTATAAAAATCAAATACAAACTTCATTTATATAATCATTGAGCGTGTGCAAGTGCGAGTACGATAATGATAATTTGTGAGTTTTAATACAATATCGTCTCGTAGAGCGGTTTCCAAACTCAAATTGTTACAATGCCATATAAAATACAGTAGCAAATATTTTAAGACCCCCAAGAAGAACGAGAAGATTACTATCATATTCATTCTAATGAGGTGAACTTTTGACGCTTTCAAAGTCGGGTTCTCATCACCCTATTGTTGTTCCCCAAAATCAATTATTAAGTGACGTATAAAATACGACACACACATCTTAGGTCCTCAATACAATTATCTGTTGCATGTCATGCCGTTTTATAATGTATTGAGAAACTTCGACAGTCTTGGACCATCACACTATTTCCTTGTTATCCTCGCTCGACCCAGCTACACTCTTATTACCTGAAAGGAATTGTGAGGCAAAGGGTGAGCACAAATAGCCCAGTAAAGAATATCATGACTAAAGATAATTAAATTATCAATAGCCTTCGTCAATAATAAATCAGAGATTTATAACATATGGTAGTTTTCAACCATAGTTGCAGCGGAACGAGCAATCCATTAGAAGAGTCAAATAGACCATCAGGTCTATTACCTTCTCCATGTTAAAAGTCCACCAATAATGTTTTATCCCTGTAACATCAATCAACAATTCCTGTCTATAATCATATAAATAACTCATAATCATAATTGTGATTCTAAATTCCTCTTCACACCCAGGACGAAGATAATTTTCATCACCTATCTTCACCTAAACATCAAAAATCATGGTTATACCAAATCACAATTCCTGTTCATAATCATACTAATAAATTCATCTTTTCACTACGGCCAAAGATATTCATTAACAATTTATTCTTTTTCACTCTGGGCCAAAGACATACAATCAGTATTTTAGAAAAGAGTCAAGTAGAGCATGATATCTACTATCTTTTATGAATTAAAAGTGTATTATCAATATGTTATCATTTGAGACTCGATTTTAATAAATAATCCACATCATTGAATCATCCATGCACTACAGCCAATGATATTCACTAGTATTACGACCACGAATTATCTATGCACTAAGGGCCAAGGATATTCGTGTTTTCAACAATGGTCATGATTATACCGAATAATTCCTGGTTATAATCATACTAACAATCATCCATCAATGCACGTAAGCCAAAGATATACAATTATAAAATCAATAATCAATGATCCATCTTTGCACGTAAGCCAAAGATATACAACTATAAAACCAATAATCAACGGTCCATCTTTGCACGTAAGCCAAAGATATACAATTTAAAATCAATAATCAACAAAATCGAAGTCTTTGCACGTAAGCCAAAGATGACTATCATCACAATATAAGCATGAGGATGATGACAATGATATAAGCATTAATCAAATGAAAACAAGGATAAATATTAAAGGCTTTAAATTTACCCAAATATTATCAATCACTTAATAAACTCATAATCTAATATTATTAATATTGTGACGCCCCCAAAACAGGTATACATCACCCATCTTGAGTCGCCAGATACATGGTACATAAATTCAAATACAACTTAATTATATACAACAGTCGTGTAAAATTTGACAAAACATAGCTGAGAGTTTAAATAAGAATATTGTCATCTAGACAATATCCACACTCAATGGTGTCCTCATTACAATTATTATCACATAATTCCGTAGAATAGTGAGGACTACTAAAGCCATTTATGGACCATCACTCCATTTCCCGACTCGTTTCAGCTATATTCTCATTTCCTGAAGAGAACAATGAAAGAAAGGGTGAGCTCAACTAGCCCAGTAAGAAATATTATGACTAAGATAATGTAGAATAAATTATCCTTAGCCTTCAACAGTATAACAACTGATAGAATACAATAGACAATAAGTTGTAGATCAACAACTGCAGCGGAAATAAGCAATCCATTAGAAGAGTCAAGTAGAGCATAAAATCTACTATCTTATATGATTTAAAAAGTTTTTCATCAACTTTATCGTTGAGACTCAGGTTAATAAATGAAATCGAATCATCTCTGCACCACGGCCAAGGATATTCATGTAATCATCAATGGTCATGATTATACCGAATAATCCCAGGTCATAATCATACCAACAACTATCCATCAATGAACTACAGGCCAATGATGACTTTTACCGCATCATTTGTTACCTTACGCTCATGATTATACCGAATAATCCCTGGTCATAATCATACCAAGTCCATCTATGCACGTAAGCCAAAGATGACTTTCATCACAATATAAGCATGAGGATGATGACAATGATATAAGCAATAATCAAACGAAATCAAATCCAACGAAATCAATGATAAATATTAAAGACTTTAAATTTATCCAGAGTTTAAAAATATCCAAATTGTCAACATGATACTTCTTTGTAGAGTAAAATTCAAGAATAATATTCATGCACCAAAAATAATTTGGACAGAAAAGAAATATATTTTTCGGGTAAATAGTACCCCGTGAATAGTACTTCGGGAATAGTACCCCATGAATAGTACCCCGACACGAAAAGTGTCCCGAATATCCGAGTGAATAATACTAGAGTGAATAGTAATAGGGTGATTAGTAACCCATGAATAGTAACTCGTGAATAGTACTTTGGCACGAAAAGTATCCCGAATATCCGAGTGAATAATACTAGAGTGAATAGTAACTGGGTTTATAGTACCCTGTGAATAGTAACTCGTAACAGAAATATACCAAAGAAAATGATATTTCATGACGAGTATAAAAGAAATGATATCCCAGATGAGTATAATAGAATATCTGAATCGCAAATGGATTTTCACCGCCATGCAGTAATCCACGAGATGCATCATTTCCACAATTTAATAAAGAATGAATACAAAGGATCATTCACCATGCATGCAAATAATCCACATACAAAAGTTATTCCAAGCAGAATAATAAATAATGGAATAATGGAAGAATTCACCATACATGCGATAAACCGCACAAACAAAAGTTATTCCCAATGTAATAATAAAGAATGGAACGAATGTAAATGCGAATCCGCATGCATGCGGGATATTCTAACATAATAATAAAGAATGGAACTAGGTCGCGCGTAATCCGCATGCATGGATATTCCAATGTAATAATAAAGAATGGAATAACAACAGAATTCACGAGCATGCGATAGGCCTTAGCATGCATAAAAGTTATTCTAATGAATAATAAAGAATGGAATAACAGAAGAATTTCACCATGTATGCGGTATTTCGCATAGACAGGTTATTCCAACATAATAATAAAGAATGGAATAACAACCCTTATGAGTATTGAAAGAAAATAACTCTCTTCATTAATACGAAAGAATAATAACCTTCACCTTAAAAGAAGACTGGATACTGGAATAGTGAGGTAGCAGACTTCTCTTCTTCTTTCTCTCTATAATAATTGCTCTATAGCTTTAGTGAATTAGTGAAAATAATGAAGGAATGAGCTTCAATTTACAGAAAAATATAGTTTCGATAATTGCATGTTTTGGGGCTCAAAATATTACAGTAAAATACCTTCCTCTTTTCCTTCATTTTTAATTTAGTCCTGCAAGTATTATCAAACTTGCACCATCTCCCCTAATAGTAAATCATGTAAATCAATAGTAAATCATGTGAATCAATAGTTCTAGACATGTGAAAATACGAATTACAGTATAGTACCTCCATCTATACCTCCATTTTTAACTTAGTCGTGCAAGTATTATCAAACTTGCACCAACTCCCCTAATAATAAATGAATGTGAATCAATAGTACACACATGTGAACAAATAGTTATAATCATGTGAATCAATAGCAATTAATTGCTCATTTATCCGGTTAATTACCTGATTGGTCAATATAACCTCCAGACATTAATTATTATCGAAATAAATGCCGATTTTCACTAACACTAATAATCCCAACACAATGGAACTATCAATTTCATCTTCAATCAACACGAACTTATTCATCATTAATATTAGAATTCACAATATTTAACAATCAGGTCGTTCCCAAGAAAGATGGGGCTTTCCGATAAGGATTTCTCCTTATTGGCGCGCAATTAGGTGACCAAACCTCTCCTTAACAGAACTTCTAGACATTATCAATATTGCAAATAATAATATGAATAACTTTATCGTCTCAATTATTAATTTAATAATATAAAATATTGTGACAATAATTAAATAAAACCGAGTGACTTCTCACGTAAGCATCAATAATCAATACCGTGTGCTACTATACAACCATGCGTATTACTGTACTTTTATCACCGATTATTTTATGACAACTTGCTTACTTTGAAAAAATTTCAAATATCACCCTTAACTTTAACCTTTTATCAATTTAACCATTTACTAAATAGAATAATTATAAGAAAATTGATGTGACACCCCCAAAATAGGTCTACATCCCCCATTCTGAGTTGTCAATACACGGTACAGAAACAACTACAACTTTATTATTACAATAGTAAAACTGTGAGTTTAAATACAGATATTGCCATCTAGACAATATCCACATACAAATAAATCCTCATCATAATTATTGGTACATTATTTTACAACAATGGTGAGGACTACTAAACAACTCTCCCTAGAACTTTCATTCCATACCCCGACTGCATTTTCGTTATATTCTCGCCTCACGAGAAGAAAAATGGAACAAAAAGGAAAAGGGTGAGCTCGACTAGCCAAATAAAGAATATTATGACTAAGATAATATACAACAAAATTATCGTTAGTCTTCAACAGGAAAAATATAATAGAATACAATAGACAACAAGTTTTAAATCAATATTCGCAGATTGAAATAATAATTCATTAGAAGAGTTAAGTAGAGAATGCAAACTACTATCTTCTATGTATGAATTTTAAAGTTCATCATCTATTTTATCCTCGTAACATCAATCAATATATATCTCGAGATCAAATATTCATCCTTGCACTATGTGAAGCCAGGACATTCACCAGTTGGTCATGTTCATCTAAACACCTGTTCATCTTTGCACTACGGCCAAAGATATTCATCAGAAATCATTCATCTTTGCACTACGGGCCAAAGATATTCATCATAAATCATTCATCTTTGCACTACGGTGCCAAAGATATTCAATAATATCATCATTTAAGACCGAGGATGATGAAAATATTTTTTAAAGAAAGCGAATCCAAAGGAAACAAAATGACAAGGATTAAGGATTAAGGATTCGTACTTTGTTTTATCCACGTCCAAAAATACCTCAAAAATAATCATAGTGGTGTAAAATTCAAGAATGATCAAAACATGGATACAATCAAAGCTAGTATCCACAATAGATATTTTGGACGAAAAGAAAAATTTCATTTTTCGATGAATAGTCAGATATTGATTCGTGAATAGTGTCGTGATACGTGAATAGTAACTCAGGACACCAAACGTTCCAAATTTGATAAAAACTTGGATCAATATTTCAGCATAATGATATTGAAGAAATAATATCATTACGAAAAAAATAATATCCCTTACCTCGAAAGATCAGTATTTTAACTGGAATCACTGGATATAGACTATATCTTGAACTTTCACCGTATAGCAATACTCAAAGTATACTCAAAATACTCACAAGAATACGCTCGATAATATAGAGAGAGAGAAAACTTCAGTTTCTGGTGTGATTTTCAATTCTAACCTAAGCACCTATTTATAGGAAATTGCTTAGAACACCAAAGCAGAAAATTTAATAAAATATTAATATTTATAAAAATATTATACGTATTCTTTGAAATCTGAATCTCAGCAATTCACACATGCCAACCTTCTAGAAGAAAATAAAAAAACGTTTTTCTAATTTAAAATAATTTAAACTTCCAAAAATTAATTATTTCTGAGCTTCGGAACTTCAATAATTCACAATAAATAGCCCTTTTATCAGAAAATTGAATCTCATGAGTTTTTATAGGAAATCCAATTCTCTACAACTTTGCAGAAGAAAGTTTTTCTAAATTCCCAACAGAAATTGACCGAAATCCATAAACGGGTGATTTTAGAGGCTATAATCAAATTTCAAATAATAAATGGGGTCCATTGACATGTTTAACATGTTTTAAACATTTATTGCAACAAAATACTCTTCCTCCTCAGATACTCATATATCCCACATTCGTTGTAAAAATATCACCATTATTATATTATTAAAATATAATAATATATATTTAAATGAATTATTTTATCGTAAAAAGATAAAATTTCAATTTTAACAATTGTCACATTAAAAATTTTCTCCATCTATATCCACATAAAATCAATATTTTCCTCATCATATGAATCAATAATTAATTATTCACAAATAATATTACGAATCACAATATTGACAACCCAGGCAGGTTCCTCAGGAAAGCAGGGGCTTTCCAATCAAGAATTTCTCTTACTTGGCGCCGCAATTAGGTGACCAAACCTCTCCTTAGATGTAACTTTCTAGACATTGCCAATAATGTTATCTAATAATATTATTGAGATAATATGAATTATTGTTTTGACAATAAAAAATAATCGTGTAATTACAATTATTAAAAACAACAGAATATATAATATCAACGCAGCAATTATTGAATCAATAAAATAAAACACCTAACAGTAATTATCGTAACCATTATTGAGTAGTGCCTTCACGTAAGAGTCAATAATTGGTGCAATACCGATAGTGCTACCGATTCAACAAACGCAGACATCGTGTTTTAACCCACCGAGTATTCCAACAAAGGTAAGCCAGAATAACTACGCCGTTATTTTTAAACAACTTATATTTGTTATTTTCTTCCTCCAATCGCTTTTTTTTTTCGTTATGGGGCCCCACATGGTTCATACCGTCTGTGCGAATATTCCCGAAAAAGATTTAATATTCCACCACCAAACGAATATTCCCTAACAACAATGAATATTTTATAACCACTTGCATATTTTGAAATATTTGCGATTTTACCCGTGAATTATCCACATTAATCACATCAACCCTTACTATTTCAAAATAATAATTAGAGGAAATTAAATTTCATTTATTAATTATTTGGGATCTTACAACCTCCCTCCTTATGAAATTTTCGTCCTCGAAATTGACGACGACAGTGTTTCAAAAGATGAGGATACCTCGCTTTCATTTCCGTTTCCAACTCCCGTGTCATTTCCTCTATATAGCATGGTTTCTCCACAAGACTTTAACTTGTGGTATGACCTTCGTCGTGTAGGACATGCTCCTTCCTATCCAAGATCTTGACAGTACTTCCTCATACGTTAAGTCTTCTGCTATCTCGTCCGGCTTCTAACTCAATAACGTGATTCGGGTCTTTCACATATTCTAAATACGAGATATGTGAAACACATTATGAACACGAGACATACTTGGAGGTAACGCGAGTCTATAGGCTACATTTCCTACTCGGTCAAGAATTTGAAATGGACCAATAAATCGTGGATTGAGCTTTCTCTCTACAGAATCTTGTAACTCCCTTCCATGGGGCAACACGCAACAATACATGATCCCCTATACTAAATTCCACATCCTTTCGATGAAGATCCAGATAACTCTTTTGTCGATCTTGTGCCTTTTTGTATACGTTGTCGAATCATTTGGATCTTTTCGGTAGTCATACGTATTAACTCGGGTCCCAACAATGTTGCTTCACCCACCTCATCCCAACATATTGGAGAGCGACACTTTCGTCCATATAATGCTTGAATGGGGCCACACCTATACTTGCTCGATAAGCTGTTGTTGTAGGAGAATTCCACCAATGGTAAATACTTATCCTAACCGCCTTGAAGTCAGGACACGAGTCTTAATAAATCTTCAAGAGTTTGAATAGTCCTCTCGATTGTCCATCCGGTTTGAGGATGGTATGCCGAATCGAATCTTAAATCCGCACTCCATAGCTTTTTGCAAGCTAACCCAAAATCTTGAAGTGAATCTTGGGTCACGATCTGAAACTATGGATCTTGGCATGCCATGCAATCTCACAATCTCATTTACGTACATTTGAGCAAGACGTTCAAGGAATAAGTCTCTCGACGGCAAGAAATGAGCAGACTTGGTTAATCTATCAACAATAACCCAAATAGCATTTATGCCTTGAGAAACCGTGGAAGTCCCGTGCTTGAAATCCATGGTAATGTGTTCCCACTTCCATTTCGGAATCTCAAGTGGTTGCAATGGTCCCTTAGGCACTTGATGCTCCGCCTTTACACGTTGACAAGTTAAACATGTTGAGATAAACTTTGCAATCTCTCTCTTCATATTGTTCCACCAAAATGTATGTCGAAGATCACGATACATTTTAGTACTTCCCGGATGGATTGCAAATGGTGTATTATGTGCCTCCATCATAATCTTGTACTTCAAATCGTAATCGTTAGGAACACAAAGTCCGGAGTGGACTCAAGTATTCCTTTTCATCAATTCTCGCTTCCTAATAGCTCCTTCTTGTACTTTCTTCTTCATATGCATCACTCCGATTGGTGGCTCGAGCAACCTTAACTTTTTCTATTAAAGTTGGCTCTATGCGTATATTTGACATCATCGCACTCATTCCTCGCATATGATCTTCTACTCAACGATCGCCTACCACGTTAAGCTTTCCAGGATGGTATTGAATAGTGTGGTCGTAGTCTTTCAATAGCTCGAGCCAACGTCACGCCCGCATGTTAAGTTCTTTTGAGTGAAGAAATATTTAAGGCTTTTATGGTCCGAATATATCTCCACT
Source organism: Panax ginseng (assembly GCA_020205605.1). Taxonomy (NCBI): domain Eukaryota; kingdom Viridiplantae; phylum Streptophyta; class Magnoliopsida; order Apiales; family Araliaceae; genus Panax; species Panax ginseng. The sequence goes on along the minus strand of CM035133.1, from coordinate 137,734,056 downwards.
TTCTCTCCATATAGATAGTGCCTCCAGATCTTTAATATGAAAACGATTGCCGCTAACTCTAGATCATGAGTAGGATAATTCCTCTCATATTCTTTAAGTTGTCGCGAGGCATAGGCTATGACTTTCCCACGTTGCATGAGAACACATCCTAACCCCCTTTGCTCAAGCATCATCAGAGATAACAAATCCATCCGAACCGGATGGTATTGTTAGAACAAAGTGCGAAATAAGTCTCCTTTAAGCTCTTGGAAACTCTTCTCGCACTCTTCGCTCCAAACGAATTTTGTATCCTTCCGAGTTAGATGAGTTAGCAGAGTAGCGATTCGAGAAAACCTTCCACGAATCTCCGATAATAACCAAATAAGCCAAAAGCTACGTTATTACTTGAACCACCGACTTCGTTGTTCTAACTTTGTATTGCTTCAATCTTCGCCGGGTCAACAGATACTCCATGTTTTGACACCACATGCCCAAGAAATGCTACTTCCTCAAGCCAGAACTCGCATTTCTTTAACTTGGCATAAAGCTTGTTTTCACGAAGCCTTTGGAGTACCAAATTTCAAATGGTGCTCATGATCTTCACGACTTTTTGGAATATATGAGGATGTCATCAATAAAGACAACAACGAACTGATCCAAATACTCTTTGAATACTCGGTTCATCATATCCATGAAAGCCGCAGGAGCATTAGTCAATCCGAAAGACATAACTAAGAATTCATAATGCCCGCATCTTAGTTCTAAAGCGGTCTTTGGAATATCCTCGATTCTAATCTTGATTGATGATATCCGTAATCTAAGATCGATTTTTGAAAAGAATTGTGCTCCTTGCAACTGGTCAAACAAGTCATCAATACGAGGTAGAGGATACCTATTCTTGATAGTGACATGGTTCAATTCCCGATAGTTAATACAAAGTCGCATACTCCCGTCTTTCTTCTTTACAAATAAAACAGGAGCACCCCAAGGAGATGTACTAGGACGAATGAAACCAATGTCCAACAACTCCTGTAGTTGGACCTTTAACTCGAAGTTCAATAGAGCCATTCGATATGGGGTTTTAGAAATGGGCTTTGTACAGTTCAAGGTTAATAAAGAATTCAACTTCACGTTCGGGGTAGGCCGGAAGTTCTTCAGAAATCGTCGTGAAAGTTAATAACAACGAGGAATATTATTCAATTTTGACGTGTCTTTATTCAAATCCATAACATGGGCTAAGAAAGCTTGACATCCGCTTTTTAATAAACGAATAGCTTTATGATTAGATATGATAAAGTTGATTGATTTTAATGGTTTAGTTGCTTGAATTGAACAATGAGTTATTTAGGAATATGAAAGCTAACAACCTTACGAAAACAATCAATTTTGGCATGATGAGTAGTTAACCAATCAATCCCTAAAATCACATCAAAAGCAAGTATCTTTAAAGAGATAAGGTCGGGTAAGATAAGGGTGCCAACATGGATTAGACAAGATTTATAAGCATTGGATGTGATGAAAGTTTCTCTAACGGAGTTTCCACAGATAAGTCAAAGTCTAATTTCTCCGAGTCAAGTTTAAACGTTGAGCACAAGCAGGAGAGATAAATGAATGGGTAGCACCGTTATTCAGTAAAGTATAAACTTCACAAGAATTTATAAATAGCTTACCCGTGATCACCTCGTTTGGGTTCCTCACATTTTGACCACCACAACAAACGCTTCTTCCAGAATCGTTGACTTTGACTTTTTCGGGATGTCTTTTGAGTCACCGCCCCTCATTGAACTGTGTTTCGCCACTGCAATCTCGAGCGATATGTCCTTCCTTTCCATAATTATAGCATACCGGCTGGGTTGTGGGCAATTTGACCGATATGTCCCTCTTTTCCGCATTTATAAGATATGATGGGGTGGTCGTTCTCCTCCTTGGAACCGATTCTTTGTTGGCACCCATCGTCTTTCACATGGTTGTTGTTGAATCTCCTCTTTTAAAATCTCCTCCCGACTCGTTTCTTCTATTTTCATGGCCATGATTACCACCAGAGTGGTTACCATTTTTGTCCGCCTTTTTCTTTCTCCACCGATTATTGTTGTTTTGTTGATCGCTATCTCCTAGATGATCCTCGATTGTGGTACCTCGGTTGACCGTATTTCGTTATCTCGCTTCTAACAATTGAGCCACATTAACAACATCCGAATAGAGAGAAAATTTATGAGAGATGAGATATCGACGTATGCCGGGTTTCAAACCTCTCTCGAAACATCCGCATCATCGTTCCTCATTCTCCACCAAATGAGGTGCAAACACCGATAACTCGCAAACTTCGCCTCGCATCTTTGAGACACCGCCATGTTGTTTACGCTCGATCTAATAAACTCCACTTCCTTCATATATGACGAACACTTTCGTGAAAGTATTTGTCATTAAATAGTTCTCAAATGTCTCCCAAGACATCTTTGAAAAGTTTGGATGGGTACGCTTCACGCATCTCCACCAAGAGTCCGCTTCGCCACGGAACATAAAAGGTGGCGAATGGAACCTTCGTTTTCCTCTGCATCCCAAGACATCGAATATCTTGGTAATTTGCTTGACCCATGTTTTCGCCATGATCGGATCCGGCTTTCCCTTAAATTCGTGGTCCCAACTCTTTTGACTCGCTTGGTTGTGACAACCCGTGAATTGCTATCATTTCTCCTATGTTTTGAACACGAGTCTCCCTCGCCTCGATTTTGCATGAATCTGCAAAAAGCTTCTAAATATCCCCTCGTTCATCATCTCGCTTTCAGTGGTGTTGTTCACATGAGAACATTGCCACTGTTGCACGCTCTCTCCTCGTTGGTGAGTACAAAGGCCTCTACACGGTCTCATTTCCATTGTTAATATTCTCACGACATTCTCAAACATCGTCATAAAACAAGGGTTAATTAAGGAAATCAATATATCACATAATATCCCTATATATCGACCAACTATCAAATAAGCTTAGGTAGGACACACTAGCGAAGGATTTACTCTGCTCTCCCTCCTAGTTCAATTCCCCGATCTCCGCTTGGAGATCATATCCCTAAGCTCGATACCAACCGTGACACCCCCAAAATAGGTCTATATCCCCATTCTCGAGTTGTCAATACACGATGCGTAAACAACTACAACTTTATTATTACAATAGTAAAAGCGTGAGTTTAAATACGAGATATTGCCATCTAGACAATATCCACATACAAATAAATCCTCATCATAATTATTGGTACATTATTTTACAACAATGGTGAGGACTACTAAACAACTCTCCCTAGAACTTTCATTCCATACCCCGACTGCACTCGCTTATATTCTCGCCTCCCGAGAAGAAAAATGGAACAAAAAGGAAAAGGGTGAGCTCGACTAGCCCATTAAAGAATATTATGACTAAGATAATATACAACAAAATTATCGTTAGTCTTCAACAGGGAAAAATATAATAGAATACAATAGACAACAAGTTTTAAATCAATATTCGCAGCGGAAATAATAATTCATTAGAAGAGTTAAGTAGAGAATGCAAACTACTATCTTCTATGTATGAATTTTAAAGTTCATCGTCTATTTTATCCCTGTAACATCAATCAATATATATCTGAGATCAAATATTCATCCTTGCACTACAGGCCAAGGACATTCACCAGTTGGTCATGTTCATCTAAACACCTGTTCATCTTTGCACTACGGGCCAAAGATATTCATCAGAAATCATTCATCTTTGCACTACGGGCCAAAGATATTCATCATAAATCATTCATCTTTGCACTACAAGCCAAAGATATTCAATAATATCATCATTTAAGACCGAGGATGATGAAAATATTTTTTAAAGAAGCGAATCCAAAGGAAACAAAATGACAAGGATTAAGGATTAAGGATTCGTACTTTGTTTTATCCACGCCCAAAAAATACCTCAAAAATAATCATAGTGGTGTAAAATTCAAGAATGATCAAAACATGGATACAATCAAAGCTAGTATCCACAATAGATATTTTGGACTAAAAGAAAAATTTTCATTTTTCGATGAAATAAGGCCGTATTCGTGAATGAAGGTCAGATATCGTGAATAAGGCCGTGATACGTGAATAGTAACTCAGACACCAAACGTTTCAAATTTGATAAAAACTTCAGATCAATATTTCAAAGATAATGATATTGAAGAAATAATATCATTACTTAAAAAATAATATCCCTTACCTCGAAAAGATCAAGATTTAACCTGGAATATCGGATATGACTATATCTTGAACTTTCACCGTATAGCAATACTCAAAGTATACTCAAAATACTCACAAGAATATGCTCGATAATATAGAGAGAAAACTTCAGCCGGTGTGATTTTCAATTCTAACCCAAGACCTATTTATAGGAAATCGCTTGTAACACCAAAGCAGTAAAATTTAATAAAATATTAATATTTATAAAAATATTATACGTATTCTTTGAAATCTGAATCTCAGCAATTCACACATGCCAACCTTCTAGAAGAAAAAAAAAAAAAACGTTTTTCTAATTTAAAATAATTTAAACTTCCAAAATTAATTATTTTGAGCTTCAAACTTCAATAATTCACAATAAATAGCCCTTTTATCAGAAAATTCGAATCTCATGAGTTTTTATAGGAAATCCAATTCTCTACAACTTTACAGAAGAAAGTTTTTCTAAATTCCCAACAGAAATTGACCGAAATCCATAAGCGGGTGATTTTAGAGGCTATAATCAAATTTCAAATCAATAAATGGGGTCCAACCGACATGTTTAACATGTTTTAAACATTTATTGCAACAAAAATACTCTTCCTCCTCAGATACTCATATATCCCACATTCGTTGTAAAAATATCACCATTATTATATTATTAAAATATAATAATATATATTTAAATGAATTATTTTATCGTAAAAAGATAAAATTTCAATTTTTAACAATTGTCACATTAAAAATTTTCTCCATCTATATCCACATAAAATCAATATTTTCCTCATCATATGAATCAATAATTAATTATTCACAAATAATATTACGAGAATCACAATATCGACAACCGTGCAGCCCTCAGAAGAGGGGCTTTCAATAAGAATTTCTCCATTTGGCGCAAGCAATTAGGTGACCAAACCTCTCCTTAGATGTAACTTTCTAGACATTGCCAATAATGTTATCTAATAATATTATTCGAGATAATATGAATTATTGTTTCGATAATGAAAAATACCGTGTAATGACAATTATTAAAACAACAAAGAATATAAAATATCAACGCAAGACAATTATTGAATCAATAAAATAAAACACCGAATAAAGAATTATCGTAACCATTATTGAGTAGTGCCTTTCACGTAAAGAGTCAATAATTGGTGCAATACCGCAGTGCTACCGCTCAACAACGCCAGACATCGTGTTTTTAACCACCGGGTATTCCAACAAGATTGTAAACCAGAATAACTACGCCCGTTATTTTTAACAACTTATATTTGTCATTTTCTTCCTCCAATCGCTTTACGTTATGGGCTCCACACATGGTCGCTACCGTCGCATTTAATATTCCTGACAAAGCATTTAATATTCCACGACCAAACGAATATTCCCCAACAACAATGAATATTTTATAACCACTTACATATTTTGAAATATTTGCATGTATTTTACCGTAGAATTCATCCACATTAATCACATCAACCCTTACTATTTCAAAATAATAATTAGAGGAAATTAAATTTCATTTATTAATTATTTGGGATCTTACAATTGAATACTTTCATTTCATAAAATTTGGGGTCTCATAAATATTATAACAATATTTTCATCACTTCTTAAACTTATAAACAATTTATTTTAATTGTTTAAACTTTACCAAATAATACATTTAATCATTCAAAAATGTCATACTCATAAGATTTCATCACCAATGATCAAATCCCTCATCAAAAATCTGCATATACCTTATATAGGATTTCCAAGCCATTAAATCCTATTTACCAATTTTTTAACTTCACATAACATATTTAATTTATATATTCGCAACTAAACCATTTTCATAAAAAATACCAAATCAGTCCCAAAAATTAGTCTTTTCTGGGATTTAGCAGAATATAGTCCCATATTAAACATATATTTTTCTCAGAATTTTTAAAATTCATTTACTATTTTTCATATGGCCAAAACTGTTGAATATTTAGACATTTATCATAAATTGTACTTTTGTCCAAAAATTTTGAAATTTATAGGGTATACTCCTATTATATATATGTACTCCCAATAAAAATTTTACCAATTTTGGAGTTAACCACAAGGAGTTATAAGGGTTTACTTTTAAAATAGTCTTTTCTCATAAAATCCACAACTCTTAATCTATACATCCAAAAATCGCCATCTTTGGATAAAATATAGAAAACTCATTAAATTATCATTTCAAATTTTTTCAGAATTTTTGAGGGTCAGAAAAATTACGAAACTGCAAATGGATTTTCATCCGACATGCGGTAATCCACGTAAATAGATTATTTCCACAATTTAATAAGGAATGAATACAAAGGATCATTCACCATGCATGCGGTAATCCACATAGACAGGTTATTCCAATAGAATAAAGAATGGAATAACAGAAGAATTCACCATGCATGCGATAGACCGCACAGATAGGTTATTCCCAACAGAATAATAAAGAATGGAACCAGGTCATACGTAATCCACACAAATAGGATATTCCAACAGAATAATAAAGAATGGAACTAGGTCATGCGTAATTCGCACAGACAGGATATTCCAATAGAATAATAAAGAATGGAACCAAGTCATGCGTAATTCGCATGCATGTGATGTTCCAAATGTAATAATAAAGAATGGAATAACAACAGAATTCACTGTGCACGCGATAGATCATCCCTTGCAGAAAAGTTATTCCAATGTAATAATAAAGACCGGAATAATGTAAGAATTTCACCATGTATACGGTGATTGCATGACAGACAAAGTTATTCCAACATAATAATAAAGAATGGAATAACAACTCTTACGAGTATTGAAAGAAAATAACTCTCTTCATGAATACGAAAGAATAATACCCCTTACCTTAGAAGAAAACTGGATACTGGAATAGTAAGGTAGTAGACTTCTCTTCTTCTTTCTCTCTATAATTTCTCTCTATAATAATTTCTCTATAGCTTTAGTGAATTGGTGAGAAATGAAGAAAGAATGAGCATCTATTTATAGGAAAATATAGTTTCGATAATTGCACGTTTTGGGGCTCGAAATATTACAGTACAATACATTCAACTTTTCTTTCATTTTTAATTTAGTCTTGCAAGTATTATCAAACTTGCACCACCTCCCCTTATAGTAAATCATGTGAATTAATAGTTCATTCATGTGACTTAATAGTTATAATCATGTGAAAATACGAATTACAGTATATTACCTCCATCTATACCTCCATTTCTAACTTAGTCATGCAAGTATTATCAATCTTGCACCAACTCCCCTAATAGTACAAGAATGTGAATCAATAGTACACACATGTGAACAAATAGTTACAATCATGTGAATTAATAGCAATTAATTGCTCATTTATCCGATTAATTACCCGACTGGTCAATATAACCTCCAGACATCAATTATTATCGAAATAAATGTCGATTTCCACTAATACTAACAATCCCAACACAATGGAAATATTTTTCTCAAAAATTTTATTTTTGAAATTTTGAAGTTTGACTTTTTCCAAAAAAATCAACTGTCGACTTTTTTGACCAAAAAGTTAACCCCGAAAAATTTTGTGTTTATAGTCTATTTCTACTAATTTCATCGTTTCGGACTTAAATATCACGTCCGCGTCTCCAAATTCAACTCTGAACTCAAATTTGATTTTTAATAACACTCATCATTAATATTATAACTCACAATATTTAACAATCAGGTCGTTCCCAGGAAAGAGGGGGCTTTCCGATAAGGATTTCTCCTTATTGGCGCGCAATTAGGTGACCAAACCTCTCCTTGACAGAACTTCTAGACATTGTCAAAATTGCAAATAATAATATAAATAACTTTGATGTCTCAATTATTGATTTAATAATATATCATATTATGCAGATGATACTGTGACCATAATTGAATCAATAATATGAGAGATATGATGCAACAATTACTATAGCAATAATTGAGTATATCTGAGTGACTTCTCACATAAGCATCAATAATCAATACCGTGTGCTACTATGCAACCACGCGTATTACTGTACTTTTACTACCGGTTATTTTATGACAACTTGCTTACTTTGAAAATATTTTAAATATCACCCTTAGCTTTAACCTTTTATCAATTTAACCATTTACTAAATAGAATAATTATAAGAAAATTGAATACTTTTATTTCATAAAATTCGGGATCTCACAACTATGGCCAAGGATATTCATTAGTATCACAACCACAAATTATCCATGCATTACGGGCCAAGGATATTCATGTTTTCATCAATGGTCATGATCATGCCAACAACTGTCCATCAATGCACTACGGGCCAATGAGGACTTTTACCACATCATTTATAACATTACGATCATGATTATACCGAATAATTCCTGGTCATAATCATACCAAGTCCATCTATGCACTACAGGCCACATATGACTTTCAACATAATATAAACATGAGGATGATGACAATGACATAATAATTCAATAAAACAAGTTCAAGAATAAATTTTAAATATTTATAAATTAAATTATCCAGGAACCAATAACATCCAAATTGTCAACATGATACTGCTTTGTGGAGTAAAAATTCAAGAATGCTCGTAAGAATATTTCCATGAAAAGATCTTTGGATGAAGCGTTAAATATCTAGGAAATTCTACTAATTTCACTTGAGTATGAAGCCAAAACTTTAACCAATCGAGTATAATAGAATATATGAAACTCGCAAATGGATTTTTTGTCCGCCATGCAGTAATCCACGTAGATGATCATTTCCACAAGTTAATAAGGAATGAATACAAAGGATCATTCACCATGCATGCGGTAATCCACATAGGCAAAAGTTATTCCAATGAGTAATAAAGAATGGAATAGCAGAAGAATTCACCATGCATGTGATAGACCGCACAGACAGGTTATTCCCAATAGAATAATAAAGAATGGAACCAGGTCATGCATAATCCGCACCGATAGAATATTCCAACAGAATAATAAAGAATGGAACTGTGTCATGCGTAATCGCATGCATGTGATGTTCCAAATGTAATAATAAAGAATGGAACCAGTCATGCATAATCCGCATGCATGTGATATTCCAATGTAATAATAAATAATGTAATAACAACAAAATTCACCAGGCATGCGATAGACCGCACAGACAGGTTATTCCAACATAATAATAAATAATGGAACCAGAAGAATTTCACCATGTATGCGGTTCTTCGCATAGACAGGTTATTTCAACATAATAATAAAGAATGGAATAACAACCCTTACGAGTATTGAAAGAAAATAACTCTACTCATGAATACGAAAGAATAATACCCTTACCTTAGAAAGAAGAGTATTCAATTGGTAGAGGCGAGGATATTCTTGAAAAAACTTATCTTGCTTTTCACGCCAAAGCTTCTTAAAACTCTAAAGAAATACGCCAAGATTATGTAAGAAGAATTCTCTCAATTTACGGTGTGTTTTCAATTCTAACTAAGCATCCTATTTATAGGAGAATGGAAATGATACTATGCAATAAAATATAATATATTCTATTTATAAATATATATATATATATTATTTAGAATTTAATAAAACAAATAACTTTATAAAAGTATTCATTTTATATAAAAGATTTTATTATGCAAATACTATGCAGGCACTATGCAAACACTATGCATAATAAAATATAATATATTCTATTTATAATCAAATCAAACAAAATTTTATAAAAAGTATTCAGTTTTATATAAAAAAATTTACTATGCAAATACTATGCAGGCACTATGCAAACACTATGCATAATAAAATATAATATATTCTATTTATAATCAAATAAAACAAAACTTTATAAAAAGTATTCTGTTTTATATAAAAAGTTTTCTGTTTTATTACATTTATAATAATAATAAAACAAAATTTATATATAATATATATATATATATATATAAACTTTCGTGACTTCCCAGATTTCCCCCACCCCATTTTTCTTTCGTGGGCCCACACATGTGGGCCCACCATTTAAGAAATTTCTACTGATTATTTTGAAAAATGGGTAAATGGGGGTCCATAAAATAAGCAAAATTTCATAAAAATCACCTTAATAATTTTAACAACATTTATCACCTTTATTATAATTCACAATATTAATCGACCAGGTCGTTCTCAGGAAAAAGGGGCCTTTCCAATAAGGATTTTTCTCTATTGACGCTCAATTAGGTGACCAAACCTCTCCTTGACAGAACTTCTATACATCGTTAATATTACAAATAATAATATTAATAACTTTATCGTCTCAATTATTGATTTAATAATATATAAAATATCGACAATAATTGAATCAAATAACGTGAGATATTATGCAAAGAATTATCATGTAGCAATAATTGAACAAAACTGAGTGACTTCTCACGTAAGCATCAATAATCAATACCGTGTGCTACTATGCAACCACGCATATTACTGTACTTTTAACACCAGGTGTTTCAACAGTTAACTATAAAACTTCCGCCGTTATTTTCGTAAAATATTTTTGTCGTTTTCTCAATCCGACAATCGTTCCATTGTGGGGTCCACCAATGATTGTGCCGTTGTATGAATATTCCCTGTTAAAACGAATATTCTCCGACCAATCGAATATTATATAACAACTTGCGTACTTTGCAAAATTTATAAATATTACCCACAACTATAACATTATATCAAATCCACACCATAATATTAAAAAAAAATATTTTGAGAAATTTAAATCTTTATTCATAAAATTTGGGGTCTCACAATATAGCATGATTAAAAATCAACACATTTGTATAAATCATTGCAATATATGTATTATACGGTCTTCGGGATGTCATACCTAAGATATGTCCAATTAGTATGTTGGGCCAAGTCTAATTCCTGTTTTCATCTTTAGTTACATACCAAGATAGACCTTCAGTTGGCTGGTCAAACCTATGTGGTGGGTCATAAGTACGTGAGCTTTCCTTTCTTGTTCAAATCCAACATGGCTTAAAATGTATATTACATTCTCTAACATATAAGGGTTTTTCATATTTCATCGTAATTTCTACACAGAGCAATTGATCTTACATTGGTGCCATCACCGCCATTGCAAAGGATCTTTTAGGCAAACTAGGGTGATGATGGGTGAAATATCTTGTTCCTTTTTTATGAGCAAATTACTCTGCATAAATGAAACAATTGACTAGATAAGTAGATATCAACATTCAACTTTCATACTTTCGCCTCATATTCATTTTTCTTCATGTTACAATTCTCACAGACATTAAGCTTATTCAACATTTTACTTCCACTAGTCCCGCTCATGAAAATGTTGATTAAAGAACTCACATTCGTGTTATACAAAGAACATCACAAATGAATTTCTATTATTTCTTTGCATATTTTCAAGTAACAAAATACGATTTTCTAGAATAAGGGTGTTGATTCGAAAGCTTCAATCCCAATTATCGTTCTCATGAAATGCGATTAAGATTAAGGTAAGATCTTCTGCTGCTTCAGTTTCATCACCATATTTTTGACTCTTCTTTAAATTTTAAAGTCTTTATTCCCAAATCAGCAATGGTGAACCTAAGAGGCCGTTGATTGTTCATGTCGGGCTGCTAGGAGTTAAGAAGAGTTTGGATTTTCTTAAAAGGTATTATTTTTACAATGGAGAAAGTACTTGTGTGCATATCTTGGAAAATATTGCAACTATTCCTTGTGTTGTTTTTCTTTCTTCAGGTGATAAAGTTTGTTTAACGTACGCCCACTTCTTTCTTTTCTGGCTAGTAGAAAAAATTATCTTGGACTGAATGAGGGGATTAGTTGAATAATCTCGTTCTTACTAGAACCTTACCTCTTATAGCTATTTTTTTAGCTAAAAATCTTATAGTATCTCATCAAACTAAAGTTAAAAGTTATTTTTATGCATGAACAGTATGTTGTGAGAAGAAGATCCTTTAGCATTATGTACTCTTTCGAGCATAATGAGAAGCAGTATGTTTTGAATGACAAAAGGTAACCAACATACCAGTTCTATGCTTGTAATCATTCTATATTTTTGATGAAGTTCCTTAATTCTTGCTAAAAGCCATAATGTGCCAGCGGAAACTCATCTAATCGAAGTGGCTGCGATGGTTATTTCTTTTCTCCAGTGAGACTATTTATACTTGCATATTTTCTGTTGATACAATTTTTAGTTGACTATAAATAAACCTTTTCAAATTTATGCACCACTTTTTTATGTGCAGGTAAATATAACAAGATAATTGTTATTCCTACTGAGATTTTGTATATCCTGATGAAATTTCATTTGCATAAACTGCATAACAGCTCTTGTAGTAGAAAATATCTTCATCACAATTATCTTATTATAACCTTTTTTGTCCTTGAAAATAATCTGACAGTTGAATTAGAAAATGCAAAAGTTACTTTGGATGCTAGTCAAACTGGAAAATGAGGGATTCGTTACATGAGTCTAAATTAAGTTCAAGCAGATACATGTTTATATTTAATGATAATTCATTAAATTGTTAACTTTTCTATTTTGTCCAGTATAAAGTTCTTAATCTCTCATGTTCTTCTTTGTAGGTGCAAGCAGAATACAAGGCATATTTTATGGATAGTTTAATTAGGTAGTAGTTTAATTTTATAGATAGTTTGGTATATTTTGTGGTAGTCAAATTCACAATTCAATATAGTAGTAATTATATTGAAAAGTGAATTTGAGATGTATGGATAGTTTGGTATTATTGGGATGTAAACGTATTGTATGGTATTAATATTCTTTGTAATCGGTATATTTTGAATTTGAGATGTATGGATAGTAATATTATTTGTAATTGGTATATTTTGAATGTTTGATACATTTTGGCTTTAAATAGATGACACATTCTAAACGTTGTATAAATGTGTTTAAACGTTGTCTATTGTTGCTTGCTAAGGTAGAGATCCTAAAACAGTTTTTATATGCATGTATTACAACATTTTTAAGTCAAACTACAGCGTTTTAAAAATGTTGTATAAAGGGTGTCAAATAGATGACACCTTCTAAACGCTGTATAAATGTGTCTACAAGTCGTCCGATGTATCAAATTACAACATTTTAAGCCAAAAAACGTTGTGGAATCATATCATCTACAACGTTTTCATGCATCCAATGATTTCTAGAAAATAAATATACAACATTTTTTAAGAAAAAAATGTTGTAAATCTGACAAACCACAACGTTTTAAAAACGTTGTATAAATTGTGTCAAATAGATGACACCCTTTGTGACGCCCCCAAAACAGGTATACATCACCCATCTTGAGTCTCCAAATACATGGTACAAAATTCAAATACAACTTAATTATACAACAGTCGTATAAAATACGACAAAACATAATCTAAGAGTTTTAATAAGAATATTGTCATCTAGACAATATCCACACTCAATGGAGTCCTCATTACATTTATTGTCATACTATTTAACAGAATAGTGACTCGTCCCAGCTATATTCTCATTTCCTGAAGAGAACAGTGAAAGAAAGGGTGAGCTCAACTAGCCTAGTAAGAAATATTATGACTAAGATAATGCAGAATAAATTAACATTAGCTTTCAACAATATTAAACTAATAAAATACAATAGACATCAAGTTTAACTGCAGCGGAATAAGAAATCCATTAGAAGGGTCAAGTAGAGCATGATATCTACTATCTTCTATGATTTAAAATGTTTTCATCAATTTTTATCGCTGATACTTAGCTTAATAAATAAACCACATCATCGAGTCATCCTTGTACTATGGGCCAAGAATATTCATTAAATCATCAATGGTCATGACTATACCGAATAATCCCTGGTCATAATCATACCAAAAATCGTCCATCAATGCACTACCGGCCAATAAGGATTTTACCACATCATTCGTTACATTACGGTCATGATTATACCGAATAATCCCTGGTCATAATCATACCAAGTCCATCTATGCACGTAAGCCAAAGATGACTTTCATCACAATATAAGCATGAGGATGATGACAATGATATAAGCAATAATCAAATGAAATCAAATCAAACGAAATCAAGGATAAATATTAAAGATTTTAAATTTATCCAAATATTATCAATCACTTAATAAACTCATAATCTAATATTATTAATATTATAATAATATTTTAATCACTTCTTAAACTTATAAATAATTTATTTCAATTATTTATACTTTACCAAATAATGCATTTAATCATTTAAAAATGCCATACTCATAAGATTTCATCACCAATGATCAAATCCCTCCTCAAAAATCTGCATATACCCTATATAGGATTCCCAAGCCATAAAATCCTATTTTCCAATTTTGTTACTTCACATAACATATTTACTTCATTTACTCATAACTAGTTCATTTTCATGAAAAATACCAAATTAGTCCCAAAAATATTTCTTTTCTAGGATTCAGCAGAATATAGTCCCATATTGAACATATATTTTTCTAGGAATTTTTAAAATTTATTTACTATTTTTCATATGGCTGCCGAATATTTATACATTTATCATAAATTATACTTTTATCCAAAAATTCCAAACTTTACAGGGTATACTCCTGTTATATACATGTACTCCCAATAAAAATTTTACTAATTTGGGAGTTAACCACATAGAGTTATAAGGGTTTACTTTTAAAATAGTCTTTTCCCATAAAATCCATAACTCTTAATCTATACATCCAAAAATCGCCATTTTCGGACACAATCTAGAAAACTCATCAAATTATCATTTTAAATTTTTCCAGAATTTTTTAGGGTAAGAAAAATTATGAAACTGCCCCTGGCAGAAACCCCTTTTGAATGAAAATACTATAAATATGAATACAAAGGATCATTCACCGTGCATGCGGTAATCCACATAGACAAAAGTTATTCCAATGTAATAATAAAGAATGGAATAATGTAAGAATTCACCATGCATGCGATAGACCGCATGCATGTGGTATTCTCAGCGAATAATAAAGAATGGAACCGTGTCATGCGTAAATCGCATGCATGAGGATATTCCAAGTAATAATAAAGAATGGAACCAGTCGCGCGTAAACCGCATGCATGTAATATCCTAACGAGAATAATAAAGAATAGAACCCGGTCATGCGTAAGCGCTTATTGCATGAGGATATTAAACAGAATAATAAAGAATGGAATAATAGAAGAATTTCACCATGTATGCGGTGATGCCAGATAAAAGTTATTCCAACATAATAATAAAGAATGGAATAATGAAGAATTTTACCATGTATGTACTTCAGATGTATAGGCAAAGTTATTCTAACATAATAATAAAGAATGGAATAATGAAGCTCTCTTCATGAATACGAAAGAAATAATACCCCTTAACTTAGAAAAAGCGGATATCTTGAAAAGTGAGGTAAAGTGAGACTTTCTTCTTCTTTTCTCCATAATTTCTCTCTATAATAATTGCTCTATAGCTTTAGTGAATTTGTGAGAAATGAAGGAAGAATGAGCTTCTATTTATAGAAAAATATAGTTTTCGATAATTGCACATTTTGGGGCTCGAAAAATTACAAAGACAATACCTCCAACTTTTCTTTCATTTTTAATTTAGTCCGCAAGTATTATCAAACTTGCACCACCTCCCTAATAGTAAATAATGTGAATCAATAGTTCAATCATGTGATTCAATAGTTATAATCATGTGAAAATATGAATAACATTATAGTACCTCCATCTATACCTCCATCTTTAACTTAGTCATTGCAAATATTATCAATCTTGCACCAACTCCCCTAATAGTACAAGAATGTGATTCAATAGTACACACATGTGAATAAATAATTTTATAAGCATGTGAATTAGTAGCAATTAATTGCTCATTTATTCGATTAATTACCCGATTTATCAATATAACTCCCAGACATCAATTATCATCGGAATAGATCTCGATTTCCACTAAAACTAACAATTCCAAGATAATGGAACAATCAAATTCATCTTTAATCAACACGAACTTATTCATCATTAATATTATAACTCACAATATTTAACAACCAAGTCGTTCCCAGGAAAGAGGGGGCTTTCCGATAAGGATTTCTCCTTATCAAAAAGCAATTAGATGACCAAATCTCTCCTCGATGTGAACTTCTAGACATTGTAAATATTGTAATTTAATAATATGAATAACTTTGTCGTCTCAATTATTGATTTAATAATATATAAAATATTATGCGATGATAATCTTGTGACAATAATCGAATCAATAATATGAGAGATATGATGCAAAGAATTCTTGTAGCAATAATTGAGTATAATTGAGTGACTTCTTACGTAAGCATCAATAATCAATATCGTGTGCTACTATGCAACCACGCCAGACATCGTAATTTTACTATCGTAGTTCAAGCAGGTTTTAACGGTAATATTTTTCGTAGTTATTTTTATAAAAGATAATTACGCCGCTTTTCTAACTACGACAATACTTTAGTTAATAGGGGTTCACTAATGATTGTCTTTGTCTGTCGTGACAAATATTTCTCGACAAAAAGAATATTCCCCGACCAATCGAATATTATATAACAACTTGCATACTTTGCAAAATTTATAAATATTACCCACAACTATAACATTATATCAAATCCACACCATAATATTAAAAAAAAATATTTCGAGAAATTTAAATCTTTATTCATAAAATTTTGGGGTCTCACAATCTCCCCTCCTTATGAAATTTCGCCCTCAAAATTTACGTACGTACCTGGTATGATGAGGATACCTTGACTTTATTTTAGATTCTAACTCTTGAGGTATAACCTTTGAGTGTTGAATACAATCCTTCTTATCCAAAATTTTAACACGTATCTCCTCATACGTTAATTCTTCTGCTATCTCGTCTAGTTCTAATTCAATAATGTGGTTCGGGTCGTCCACATATTTACGTAACATCGATACGTGAAAAACGTTATGAACACGCGACATACTTGGCTGTAAAACGAGTCTATAGGCCACAGTTCCTACTCGATCGAGGATTTCAAATGGGCCAATTAAATCGAGGGTTGAGATTTCTCTCTTCGTCGATTCTTGCTTCTTGAATAATGCCCTCCTGAACCTTCTTCTTCAAATTTATCAACTCCGGGTCTGTAGCTTGGACGGCCTTTAACTTTATCGATTAAAGTCGATTCTACTCGTATATTTGATATCACCACGTGGGTCCCTAGAGTCTTTAACTATATCTTCATCATTTGTAAGTTATACAAAATGGGTATTTGTGTTAACAACATCGCACTTGTAAACACATACGATCTTCTACTCAACGAGTCAGCCACCACGTTCGCTCTTCCACGATGATATTGAATGGTATGGTCGTAATCTTCAACAGCTCGAGCCAACGTCTTTGGCACATTATACGATCGTTTTAGGTAAAGAAATATTTGAGGGTTTTAGAAATGGGTTTTGTACTGGGGTCAATACAAAATTCAATTTCACGCTTTAAGGGTAGGCTAAGAAGTCTTCAAGAGTACGTCAGGAAATTTATTAACAATAGAAATATCATTCAAAACTGTAACCCTCATCCAAGACTTGGATAACACGTCACATTGATAACTATCCACTTGCCACCGTTATTCACGACGTCCCCTACGGATATTCTAGCTTCGGTGTATTCCAAGACTTGGAAGTCACCAGATAAAGGCTCGGGGCTCTTTACTTATGGCTTGATATGACAGTGATTGCCTTTAGGGTTTGGTTGCTTGAATTCGCATAATATGTTGGTTATGAATATGAAAGCTAACAACCTTACGAAAAACATGATGAGTAGTTAAACAATCGATTCCTAAAATCACATCAAAGGCAAGTATTTTCAAAGAGATAAGATCGACAGGTAACGTGAAAGTGTCGATTTGAATCAACAAGATTTATAAACAGTGAAGGTTTCTACTAACGAAGTTTCAACCAATAAGTCAAACTCTAACTTCTCCGGGGTCAAATTTAAACGTTGAGTATAATAAAAGATAGATAAAAATGGGTAGAACAGAAGATCTAATAAGGCATAGACTTGTGAAGAATTTATAATTAACTAACCGTGCTAACTTCGTTCGGGTTACTTCGCTTTTGAGAAGTCACAAAAAATGTTCTTCCGAAACCACCGACTTTGTTTTTTGTCCAGATCGCCTTTGGTGCCACCGTCCAATTTGGACTTGACTTTAGTACGATAAAATCAAAGCTAGGTGACCTTCTTTTCCACAATTGTAACATGCTTTGGGTGCATCACGCAATTTGGTGATATGTCCCTCCCTCCACATTTAAAACATCTGACCGGCCATTCGTTCTCCTTCCTTGAGCGGGTGTTGGTTGGTGCTGCTGTCTTTCTATCGTTGTTGAACCTTCTCTTCTTAAAATTTCCACTCCTATTATCTTGGCCATGATTACCACCGGAGTGGTTACCATTCTTGGCATGATAATTTCCCCACGATGGTTATCATTGTTATGGATGGTTGTTGCCATAGATGCGATTATTATCGTGTTGTTGCTCGTTATCCTTTGGTTGGGCTGGCTCATTATCGCGCTCCAATAACTGAGCCCTATTCACTACATCTGAATACAAACACAATTTTTGAGAAATGAGGTATTGACGTATATCGGGTTTCAAACCTCTTAGAAACATTCGCTCCTCATTATCGACCAAATGGGATGCAAACCGGGATAACTCCACAAATTTAGCCTCGTATTGCAACACGGTCATATTATTTTGCTCCAACTTGATAAACTCTACCTCCTTCATGTGACGAATACTTTCGAGAAAGTACTTGTCGTTGAACAACTATTGGAACTTCTCCCAAGACATCTTGAGTGCGTCAGGCTGGGTACGTTTTACAGATTCCCACCAGTAATTTGCCTCTTCACGCAACATAAAGGTGGCAAAGGGAACCTTTTTCTCCTCGGAGCATCGCAAGACATCAAATATCTTGGTGATCTGCTTTAACCACGTCTCCACCTTAAGTGGTTCTGGCTTTCCCAAAAACTCCAGCGGTCCCAGCTCCTTGAACTGCTTAGCAGTGACCAGCCATGGGTTGCCATTGTTTCCATCTGCATTATGAATAGGAGTCTCTCTCGCCTGATGTTGCATGAATTGTATAAAGCGTCTAAACATATCATCGTTCATCATCTGATCGGTGTTGTTATGTACCTGAGGATTATTGTCTTCCTGTTGCACATTATCCTGGGTATTGATCGTTGGTGACTCAACGGTCTCATGTGCTTCATTGCTTATCTCGACATTTTTAGATGCCATTTTTAAATACTGTCACAAAACCAGGGTTAATGGACATGCCACATATTATCTCTATACTCTGACCGACAAATTAAATAACAAGTAAACTTAGGTAGGTCATACTAGCGAAGGAATTCCCCATCTCTCCCCTCCTAGTTCTTGTCTCACATCTCAGCCAGGGATCATATCCCTAAGCTTTGATACCAACTGTGACGGCCCCAAAACAGGTATACATCATCCATCTTGAGTCGCCAAATACATTGTACAAAATTCAAATACAACTTAATTATACAACAGTCGTGTAAAATACGACAAAACATAATCTAAGAGTTTTAATAAGAATATTGTCATCTAGACAATATCCACACTCAATGGAGTCCTCATTACCTTTATTGTCACAATATTTAACAGAATAGTGAGGACTACTAATGTTATCATCTGGACCATCACTCCGTTCCCCGACTCATCCCAACTATATTCTCATTTCCTGAAGAGAACAGTGAAAGAAAGGGTGAGCTCAACTAGCCCAGTAAGAAATATTATGACTAAGATAATGCAGAATAAATTATCATTAGCCTGCAACAATGTTAAACTGATTAAAATACAATAGACATCAAGTTTACCTGCAGCGGAATAAGCAATCCATTAGAAGAGTCAAGTAGAGCATGATATCTACTATCTTCTATGATTTAAAATGTTTTCATCAATTTTTATCGCTGAGACTCAGCTTAATAAATAAACCACATCATCAAGTCATCCCTGCACTACGGGCCAAGGATATTCATTAAATCATCAATGGTCATGACTATACCGAATAATCCCTGGTCATAATCATATCAAAAACTGTCCATCAATGCACTACCGGCCAATGAGGACTTTTATCACATTATTCGTTACATTACGGTCATGATTATACCGAATAATCCTTGGTCATAATCATACCAAGTCCATCTATGCACGTAAGCCAAAGATGACTTTCATCACAATATAAGCATGAGGATGATGACAATGATATAAACAATAATCAAACGAAATCAAATCAAACGAAATCAAGGATAAATATTAAAGACTTTAAATTTATCCAAATATTATCAATCACTTAATAAACTCATAATCTAATATTATTAATATTATAATAATATTTTAATCACTTCTTAAACTTATAAACAATTTATTTCAATTGTTTACACTTTACCAAATAATGCATTTAATCATTTAAAAATGCCATACTCATAATATTTCATCACCAATGATCAAATCCCTCATCAAAAATATGCATATACCCTATATAGGATTCCCAAGCCATAAAATCTTATTTTCCAATTTTGTTACTTCACATAACATATTTAATTCATTTACTCATAACTAGTTCATTTTCATGAAAAATACCAAATCAGTCCCAAAAATATTTTTTTTTGGGATTTAGCAGAATATAGTCCCATATTGAACATATATTTTTATAGGAATTTTTAAAATTTATTTACTATTTTTCATATGGCCAAAACTGCCGAATATTTAGACATTTATCATAAATTGTACTTTTGTCCAAAAATTCCGAAATTTACAGGGTATACTTCTGTTATATACATATACTCCCAATAAAAATTTCACAAATTTTGGAGTTAACCACATAGAGTTATAAGGGTTTACTTTTAAAATAGTCTTTTCCCATAAAATCCATAACTCTTAATCTATACATCCAAAAATCGCCATTTTTGGACACAATCTAGAAAACTCATCAAAATATCATTTCAAATTTTTCCGAAATTTTTTAGGTAAAAATAATTATTTAAATCGCCTGGCGAAACCCCTTTGAATAAAAAATACTATTCATATGAATACAAAGAATCATTCACCGTGCATGCGGTAATCCACATAAACGAGTTATTCCAATGTAATAATAAAGAATGGAATAATGTAAGAATTCACCATGCATGCGATAGACCAATCGCATGCATGTGGTATTCCGGCGTAATAATAAAGAATGGAACGTGTCACGTGCGTAAATCGCATGCATGAGGATATTCCAATGTAATAATAAAGAATGGAACTGTGTCATGCGTAAACCGCATGCATGTAATATCCTAACGTAATAATAAAGAATAGAACCAGTCATGCGTAAACGCATGCATGTGATATTCCACGAATAATAAAGAATGGAATAATAGAAGAATTTCACCGTGTATGCAGATTACTGCCAGCTTAGGCGAGTTATTCCAACATAATAATAAAGAATGGAATAATGGAAGAATTTTACCATGTATGCGGTACTTCGCATAGACAGGTTATTCTAACATAATAATAAAGAATGGAATAACAGAAGCTCTCTTCATGAATACGAAAGAAATAATACCCCTTAACTTAGAAAAAACTGGATACTGGAAAAGTGAGGTAGCAGACTTCTCTTCTTCTTTCTCTCCATAATTTCTCTCTATAATAATTGCTCTATAGCTTTAGTGAATTTGTGAGAAATGAAGGAAGAATGAGCTTCTATTTATAGAAAAATATAGTTTCGATAATTGCACATTTTGGGGCTCGAAAAATTACAGTACAATACCTCCAACTTTTCTTTCATTTTTAATTTAGTCCTGCAAGTATTATCAAACTTGCACCACCTCCCCTAATAGTAAATAATGTGAATCAATAGTTCAATCATGTGATTCAATAGTTATAATCATGTGAAAATATGAATAACATTATAGTACCTCCATCTATACCTCCATCTTTAACTTAGTCATGCAAATATTATCAATCTTGCACCAACTCCCCTAATAGTACAAGAATGTGATTCAATAGTACACACATGTGAATAAATAATTTTATAAGCATGTGAATTAGTAGCAATTAATTGCTCATTTATTCGATTAATTACCCGATTTATCAATATAACTCCCAGACATCAATTATCATCGGAATAGATCTCGATTTCCACTAAAACTAACAATTCCAAGACAATGGAACAATCAAATTCATCTTTAATCAACACGAACTTATTCATCATTAATATTATAACTCACAATATTTAACAACCAAGTCGTTCCCAGGAAAGAGGAGGCTTTTCGATAAGGATTTCTCCTTATTGGTGCGCAATTAGATGACCAAATCTCTCCTTGACAGAACTTCTAGACATTGTAAATATTGTAATTTAATAATATGAATAACTTTGTCGTCTCAATTATTGATTAATAATATATATAAATATTATGCGAGATGATCTTGTGACAATAATCGAATCAATAATATGAAAGATATGATGCAACAATTACTTTAGCAATAATTGAGTATAAGCGGTGACTTCTTACATAAGCATCAATAATCAATACTGGTGTCTTACTATGCAATCACGCCAGACATCGCATACTTTTACTACTAGGGTAGTTCAACGCTTTTTTAACAGTAATACTTTTCGTAGTTATTTTTATAAAAGATAATTTCATCATTTTCTAACTACGACAATACTTTCGTTATGGGGTCCACCAATGATTGTGTCGTCGTACGAATATTCCCCGATAAAAAGAATATTCCCTGACCAATCGAATATTATATAACAACTTGCATACTTTGCAAAATTTATAAATATTACCCACAACTATAACATTATATCAAATCCACACCATAATATTAAAAAAAATATTTCAAAAAATTTAAATCTTTATTCATAAAATTTTGGGGTCTCACACCCTTAACCACAACGTTTCTGGGATACAAACCACAATGTTTTTTACGCGTTATCTATTTACTGTTCTGTAGCAGTGAAAGAACCGGGAGATTCTTTTACCTACTGATTATATCAAAATAAGTTAATTACCAAACCATCACATTTAATGATTGTTATTGAGTGTTCATCTTTTTAAGAAATAATTCAGAGTGATATATGTGGACTAATGCACCCACATTGTGGTCTATTCAAGAATGTTGTATTTGTTAGGCTTAATACTCAAATAATCAGGTTGCGAGTACAATTTCCTGATTATCTAAATAGAAAAATTTATTTAGATAATGCTGATAAATTTACATCTCAAGCTTTTAATGAATATTGTATATTAATTAGAATTGATTTTAAACATCTTGTTGCATATACACATACTTAAAATAGTTTAAATGAATCAATTATCAAAAGACTTCAAAATATTGTTCGACCTTTGCTTATGAAATAAAAATTACCAGTTTATACTTAAGGTCATGTTATTTTACATGTTGCATCATAACCTCAACAAGTGATATTTTTAAGGCACATTTTAAGGATTGTCATTTTAATGAAACAATCTTCCCACGATTAGGGGGAGAAAAGTCGTTGCATGAAGCACAACGTGGGATCATTGCTTGAAGCACGATGAGGGAGATTACTTGGAATGTTTCGACGTTATTTTATCTTGATCCTCATACAAATCAATATGAACTAGAAGTTCAAATGATTATTCAATTGCAAGAAATTATAAATTAATTACCAGAATTATTCACCGATAATAAGAAAATAGTGAAATCTCACATTCCATCTACTAATACTCCACCATGGATTGAAGTCCTTGTAAGACAATAATTAATACAGTATTAATTGAATCAAAGTCACACCTGAAGCGTGGAAGAATGATCGATGTTAAAGATAAAATTCTCCGGAAGAAGAAAGTACAAAAAAACAAGTTGCAACCTATAAAGAGGCTATACCCATGAAATATGCCATAAAAATGATTAATCTATCCAAAACTTATAAACAAAAATCTCCTAAAAATAAAACTCTTGAAGAGGAGTTATCTCCTGAAGAGGATCAGGTACTTGAAAATAATGAGATCTCGATACATTATGTATATACATGAGAAGTATTGGTAGAAATAAAATTATTGTCGACAATATATTTTTATATAAAATTATTCTTGATATTACCAGAAGTAATATGAACCGCAAATCGTTGATGAATGTTCAACGTAGAAATGATTGGCTAATGTGGAAAGAGGCGATTCAAGCATAATTAAATTCACTAAATATATGTGAAGTTTTTGGACTTATAGTCCGAACACCTAAAGGTATAATGCCTGTTTGAATACAAATGGGTATTTGTACATAAACGAAATGAGAAAAATAAAATTATAAGATACAAATCGCAACTTGTAGCACAAGGTTTCTTCCAGAGACCTGACATTGATTATGAAAAAACATATGATCTTGTAATGGACGCAATTACATTCAGATTTTTAATTAGTTTGGTAGCAAAATAAATTTTGGATATGTGATTAAAGGATGTTGTTACAATATATTTGTATGGATTATTGGATAATAATATCTACATAAAAATTCCTGAAGGATATAAAATGCCTGAAACATATAATTCTACATCTCAAAGTATGTATTTTATCAAGCTACAAAAATTCTTATATGGGTTAAAGTAATCTGGACGCATGTAGTATAATCGCCTCAGTGAATATATTTTGAAATAAAGATTTGAGAATAATCCAATTTGTGCATACGATTTTATTAAAAAAAATCAAAATCAAAATTTGTTATTATTGCAGTATATATATTGATGATTTAAATTTTGCGAGGACTCCAGAGAGTTAAAAAAAAATAACAAATTGTTTGAAGACTGAATTTGAGATAAAAGATCTTGGTACGATAAAATTTTGTATTGGCCTACGAATTGAACATTTTCAAAATGGAATTCTTGTTCATCAATCAACATACAAAAAAAATCATGAAGCACTTGTACATGGATAAAGCTAATCCTTTGAGTACTCCAATTATGGGTCGATCACTTGATATCAAGAAAGGCTTGTTTCGACCACAAGAAAATAATGAAGAACTCTTGGTCCTGAAGTACCATATCTTTGTACAATTGGTGCTTTGATGTATATTGTAAAATTTTTCACGACCTGATATAGCATTTGTAATTAACTTACTAGCAAGATTGACCAAAACCACTGTTGGTTTGATCTGCTGATGCAGAAATATCGCAATTCATGCATGTGTTTGGTTGAGATCAGTAATTAAAAATTCAACATATTCGTGTGAAATGTAGATTATCATCGATCATAAATAGTCCAACGATATTATATGAAGATAATGTCCTTGTATCACTCAAATTAGGAGAGTAAAAAAGATATGTGCTTATTGTACTCTTTTTCCTTCGCTAAGATTTTTTTCACTGGATTTCCCTTTGCAAGGTGTTAATGAGACAATCCTAAGGCACTAGAAGTTATACATGAATATTTTACTCATTTTCTTAGTCAAAATTTTCTCCCACGGGATTTTTATTTGGTAAAGTTTTTAATTAGGCATATTCTTTGAAAGTGATTTATCCTGCAACAAAAGAACTCCAACCATTTTGTATGGAGAGAATGTTGCATGTATAGCTCAATTAAATGGAGTATACATCAAAGGAGATAGAATAAAGCACATCTCACTGAAATTCTTTTCACACATGACCTTGATAAGTGCGGTGATATTGATGTTCAACAAATTCGTTCAAAAGATAATCTAACAGATTTGTTCATTAAAGCATTACCAACTACAACGTTTGAAGGATTGCAACGCAACATTAGAATGCGACAATTTAAGAACTTAAGGACTTAAGGTGATTCATTCATGAGGGGGAGCTTATACGCACTGTACTCTTTTTTTCTTAGCCAAGATTTTTTTTACATTGATTTTTTCTTGATAAGGTTTTTAATGAGACAATTTTCAATGCGTAAGACTATACCATAGACATCCAAGGGGGAGTGTTATAAATATGATACATAATGGATCTCTATATGTATTCCTCCACCTCGCAATATAACCTTTGATCTTTTGATCTTTGATCTTCTAATATGTCCTTTGACTTCCCAAACAATTATGTAAATGTCCTATAAATAGAGTTATTGTGAAGAGAATAAAGATACATATATATTGCTTCTCATTTCCCTTAATCATCATCATTCTATTACTCTTTATATTGTATGACTATAAATATATATTGTATGCTTTATAACACAACATGCAATGAAAAATCTATAAGAAATAATGGGAATTATTATTTTTACAACTAAAGTTTAATATTTTTATAATGATTTATTTATATAAATATAGATGTTATTTACTATTTATGTGAGGGAGGTATATTAAAACTATCAATTTTTCTTAAAGACATCAATTCTCAAAACAATCCAACAAAAGTCACATTTTCCTTCTCACTTATTTTATTTATTTATTTATTTATTCTTCTCTTTATTTCGGACCTACACATTTAGTTTGTGAATAAGCAGTATTGTAGAGTAAATACTTTTTAAGTAATTTATTAAATAATAAATATTAAATCTTAATATAGGTGTAGAATAAAAAAGTCTAACAAAAAAATAATATATATTATTGGGAGTTTATTTCCGATAAATTACTATTACTATATACTACTCCCTCCGTCCCTTAATATATATTAAGTTTTAAAGTTTCTCAATTGTGCTTAATTATTTAATATTTTTAATCATTATTTCAATTCTTATGCAATATTTTAAAACGTCCTTAATTAATTACTATATACAACCTCTTTTATTCACTACTTTTAGTCAGATTTTCACATCATCCATATCTGACTAATATGTACATTCAATAACCAATGTCCCACATTTGACTTTTCTATTTTTCAACTATCATTACTGGATCTCTCTCCTCAACCCTTTTATTTTAGTATAGCAATTTAGCTTTCTTCATGTTCGAATTACCTAAAAAGCAGAAAGGTAAAAATTCCCATATTAGTTTCATTGAATTTAATGAGTTTCTGGGTTATTACTATGTGTTTTCATGGAAACTATGATCAAGTTGTGAGTCTCTATTATTTGTATTAAAATTCGGTCTTTAGTTTCAATTATTGTCGAGACACTTCAGTTTGCTCTTTTCTTCCTTTTCCTTCTTGTTCTTTTTCTTTTTTTCTTCGATGCCTTTTTCTTTTCCCTCTTGACATTTTTACTTGACTAAGTTTCACTTTGTTGAAGTTTCAATAGGTGGGTTTTCATTAATTTATCTTCTTCTTCTTTGTTATTCAATTATGTTTTGTTTGGTTTCTGTTAAAAAAATTTGGGCTTAGTTTTGTTAGTTTGATTCTTTGGCAAATTTTTTGAACTGGGCTCATGGGTTTCAAGAAAATTGCTATGCTGCAAAATACAAAAGAAATCTGGTTTTATATTCGGTTGAATTCTTTAAGTATGATTAGACTTCTAAAGATAGGCTGCAAAATGCAAATTTGAGCCTAACATGTTAGTTTACAATACTAATTTACTGATTAAGGTCAAATCAAAACCTTTTAAGTTTTGCCAGTAATGGGTGACAGATTGTCTTCGGGGAATTGTTTTTTGTGAGATTGATGCAAAAGGGAAAAAGATTGGGTTTTGTATTCTGCTAAATTCTTTTAATGTGATTAGACAAGTAAAGCTGTGCCAGAAGTCATTCTATATTTGTTTAGATTACTAATTTAGTTGTTGGGATACTCCTCGAAGAAAATAATTGCTAATATGAAAACAAAAAAAAATCCTATTTTTAATAGGAGTATTATTTTAGAAAGAAATCAATTTGTAGTAGGAATTTTATTTTAGAAGTATGCTATTTTGAATAGGAAGATGAGATATGCAGGTACTCTATAAATAGAGTATTATTTTGAGTTGTTGAAGTGTAGCACAATCAAAAGTAATGTAGCATTCTAAGAGTTGAGAGAGGGTGTGAGTAGGTTTTGTGTTTGTGTGAGGGAGAGGGTTTTTGCAACTTTTGTATTCCGTGCAAAAAAAGTTGTATTGTGGTTGAAAGGGTTTTGCAGCTTTTAGTCCGTGCAAAAAGTTGTGTCGCAGTATTGTGGAACCTCAAGTTTTAGGGCGTAAAACTTGGGATGATTATTGTAAGCCCATTATTTTGATATAGGGAAGATTCGGAGTTTGACCTGTGACTTCTCCCTTTAAGGGTTTTCCACATTAAATCTTGTGTTGTTTTATCTCTTTATTTTATTGTGTGGTTTGTGTTGACTTAATTCTCAACAAGTGGTATCAAGAGCTAGGTTGATTGGATTCATGGTAGAAGGGAAATTAGTCGCATTGGGGTGACAAATAAAGAGAGTGAAGATTGAAGGAGTTGGTATTCATCGTGATGTTGATGAATAAGAGATTTTGTGCTTATAGAGGATCACCGTTGCAATCGCTAGATGATGCAGATGATGAGGATGAAGATGAAGATGAAGAGGAAGATGAAGATTATTGAGGTAGACTGGTAGTGTAGATCATGTGGATGATATGAATGATGCAGATGAAACAGAAGATGCGGATGTTGCAGATGACACGAATGATGCGTATATTGTGGATAACGAGGATAATGCTGACTATGCGGGTAATGCGGATTATGTAGAGGATGCAAATGATGGAAAGATCTGAGATAAAGGCGGATGATCTTTGGCGACTATACTTACAACCGGTGGTGATCTTGATGAAGTTGAAGTGTTTGTGGATTCGAGTTGAAGGAAGAATTGTTGGGGTACTCCTCGAATCCTATTCAGATATAAAGTTGAAGTATTCGGGGATTTGAGTCGAGGGAGGAGTTGTTGGGATGTTCCTCGAATCCTATTCAGAAAAGAATTGCTAATATGGAAAGGAAAAAAATTCTATTTTTAATAGGAGTATTATTTTAGAAAGAAATCAATTTGTAGTAGGAATTTTATTTTAGAAGTGTCCTATTTTGAATAAGAAGATGAGATATGTAGGTCCTCTATAAATAGAGTATTATTTTGAGTTGTTGAAGTGTAGCACAATCAAAAGTCATATAGCATTCTAAGAGTTGAGAGAGGGTGTGAGTGGGTTTTGTTTTTGTGTGAGGGAGAGGGTTTTTGCAACTTTTATATTCCGTGCAAAAAGAGTTGTATTGTGGGTGAGAGGGTTTTGCAGCTTTTAATCTGTGCAAAAAGTTGTGTCGCAGTTTTGTGGAACCTCAAGTTTTAGGGCGTAAAACTTGGGATGATTATTGTAAGCCCATTATTTTGATATAGTGAAGATTCAGAGTGACCTGTGGTTTCTCCCTTTAAGGGTTTTCCACATTAAATCTTTTTTTGTTTTATCTCGTTATTTTATTGTGTGGTTTGTGTTGACTTAATTCCCAACAAGTGGTATCAAGAGCTAGGTTGATTGGATTCATGGTAGAAGGGAAATTAGTCACATTGGGGTGACAAATAAAGAGAGTGAAGATTGAAGGAGTTACTATTCATTGTGATATTGATGTATAAGAGATTTTGTGCTTATAGAGGATCACCGTTGCAATCGCTAGATGATGCAGATGATGAGGATGAAGATGAAGAGGAAGATGAAGATTATTATGGTAGACTGGTAGTGTAGATCATGTGGATGATATGAATGATGCAGATGAAACAGAAGATGCGGATGTTGCAGATGACATGAATGATGCGTATATTGTGGATAACGAGGATAATGCAGACTATGCGGGTAATGCGAATTATGTAGAGGATGCAAATGATGGAAAGAATACAGATAAGGCGGATGATGGTGGCGACTACGACAACGGTGACAGTACTGATGAAGTTGAAGTGTTTGCGGATTCGAGTTGAAGGAAGAATTATTGGGGTACTCCTCAAATCCTATTCAGATATAAAGTTGAAGTATTCGGGGATTCGAGTCGAGGGAGCAATTGTTGGGATGCTCCTCGAATCCTATTCAGAAAAGAATTGCTAATATGGAAAGGAAAAAATTCTATTTTTAATAGGAGTATTATTTTAGAAAGAAATCAATTTGTAGTAGGAATTTTATTTTAGAAATGTCCTATTTTGAATAGGAAGAAGAGAAATGTAGGTACTCTATAAATAGAGTATTATTTTGAGTTGTTGAAGTTTAGCACAATCAAAAGTCATGTAGTATTCTAAGAGTTGAGAGAGGGTGTGAGTGAGTTTTGTGTTTGTGTGAGGGAGAGGGTTTTTGCAGCTTTTATATTTCATGCAAAAAAAGTTGTATTGTGGGTGGGAGGGTTTTGCAGCTTTTAGTCCGTGCAAAAAGTTGTGTCGCAGTATTGTAGAACCTCAAGTTTTAGGGTGTAAAACTTGGGATGATTATTGTAAGCCCATTATTTTGATATAGTGGAGATTCGGAGTTTGGTAGTTTTTCCTTTGGTTTTCCATTAAAGGTTGTTTTATTTTCACATTAAATCTTTTTGTTATTTTATCTCTAGGTTGATTGGATTTTTGTGTGGTTTATGACAAATTGATTGAAGGAGTTAATTCCGTGATGTTGAGCATTTTAGCTTATAAAGGATTACCGCAGCCAAAGATTTTGACTTAATTCCCAGCATTAGCGATCAAGGCCTAGCCAAAGTTTTGCTGGTAATGGGTGATAGACTCTGGATTTAGGGTATCTATTTTGAGAGTTGATGCAAAATATCTTTTTTAGGTTATTTATTTTGTTGAATTATTTTAATATGATGATTAGTAAAGCTATGCCAAAAATTATAGTCTTTATATGTTAGCTTAGACAGTGGATTACTAGTTTACTGATTGTAGGTCAAGTCAATAGTTATGTAGTTTTGTCAGCAATGGGTGATGGACTCTATCTTTAGGGACTTTGTTTTTCTAAAGGTTGGTGCAAAAGTAAAAGATCAGGTTTTGTAATCTGTGGAACTCTGTTAATATGATCAACACTAGTAAATCTATGCCCCAAGTCCGGATATTTACGTGGTAGTTTAGATTACTGATTATAAGTCGAGTCAAAAATGTATGAAGTTTTGTAGGCATGGGTATGGACTTTGTCATTGGGGACTTCTTACGAGGGACTGGAGTTGAGTTTCTGACCTTGTGCTTCATAGGTTTTCCCGTGGAATATGATAGAACTTTTTCCATTGCTGTTGAAATATTTTGACTTTTCAGCTGTGTGTTTAGGCTCTTTAATTGCTCTTTCACGAGTTCATCATAAACCAAGGTCAAGTCAAACTTCATGATTTTTTGCCCAGTATAGGGGGTGTTTGACCTTTGCAGTCACCATGAGGAGTTATTGTAATAAGGACCAGTTTGTTTGACAGATTGAAGTATCTTATGGGGTATTAAGGTCTTCTGCAAGTTGGGAAAGTTAACATTGAGCAAAATACCATGTGGTTTCTTGGAATTAAGGATCATTGTCAGGAAACTTAATAAAATCATGATGTCAACCCAGAAGGATCAGAATGCATTAAAAATTTGTACAGTGCTTCTTGACCGAAAATGGTAAAGAAAAAGAATAGTATATTGGATTCATTATTGCTAAAACTGAAGCTCTGCCAAGGAAGTGGATTATTTCTTGATGGATACAATCTGGAGCTTCCACTCCTCCAAGGATGTGTAGCCCTCTTTCAATTTTTAATATGTGATCACAAATTCTCTAATTCTAGCCCCAGCCTCTGCCCCGTGCCCCCTCTCTCCAACCTGCATGAGCGCGGTAGGTATATCTTTTGGATGCACTGAGTTGAAATTTTTGATTCGAGATGGGCCATATAATGTAGACACTCGTATATATTCTCACATTGTTGAGAAGTTAAGTTAATGTGGTTCCCGTGGGACCTTTTCAGTTGTTGAATCTTCACGCTTTTGCTAAAAGAGTGAAAAATTACAAAAGGAGGTTACTATGTCAGGTTGCTGGCTCTTCTTGTCTTTGTTTTGTAGCGTCTCTCTAATGGGTTTTTGGGTGGATGCTTTTTAGTATTATATTGTTTCCTTTTCTTTTTATATTTGTCCATTTCTGACGGGGTAAACTTGAGATCTGTAATCAAAATTTAGAGGGGGCATGCATATTTGAAGTTGCAAGCATAAGTTGTTGCAGTTCTAGCCAGTGCGTAAAAAAATTGCTTTTTTTGTATCAAAAGGATAATAAACTGCAATTTTAAGTAATAATAAGATAGGTGGTCGAGTTTCTACTATTATGATAAGCTTACTATACTAGGTATTTACACATGCTGGGGTGGTTTGCCTTGCCCTGCTTCATAGCAAAGATCAGGGTACACCAATGGAATAATAATGCTATTTGGATGATATCGACATTGATAATAGGTAATGGGCATGGGATGTTTAAATGGAATTAGATTAGAAAGAGGTCTTTGGCCAAATTGTGTTTCAGATATTAAAATAAAAGGAAAGTTATCATTACATGTACTGATACTCATGCTACCTGTTAAATGCATCAGCAATTTGCCCTGCATCTTATGAACCTTAAGTTATATCTTCCGCTTCAAATTTGAATCAACAAGTTCTCTGTACAGCCCTTTGGTTCCCATTTCCCTCTTTCACATATTAATCCAAATCTACTTGTATGCCAATGGTGATTATTCTGTACCAACATAGTAAGGGTTCTCACATATAATACATCAGGTGCCGGTACATATGTCCGTTCAGTTTCAGTTATGAATTTCACTGTCGTGTATTTTTTTGGTTAGAGTTATGTGAATGTTAGCTGTTCATCTACAGTCTGTTACTTGATGCCTTCACAATGGTATGCTCTATCTATAGTTACAGCTGAAGCAAGCCACTTAATTACCTTGTTAACTTCTCTTCAAATGGAAGTTTAATATATTATGTGACCATGTGACATCTTTTGTTTCAGGATTAAGAATATCTTTTATCTGCTTCTTTTGACTCTGGTGACGTACTTGACAATTTTCAGGAGTAACTCCTTGCAGTACGTGGGAAGAGGGTTCAGATCATTCAGTACTATATGAACCTGAGAGTAATGAAGTGAAATGCATCATCAACTTGGTGATGATGGAAAAAATTATCTTTTGCCCAATGAACTTTTGTCTGTTGGAGTACTTAGAAGTGCCAATTCAATGTCTGTCATTGAGAGCTCTATGAATAAGAATAAAATTATTGGTACCCAGACACGAACCTCTGATTTTCCAAGCAGGTAAGCACTGAACCTCTTTTACCTGATAGAAGAGTTTGATGCATACTCATACCATTCAGTACGACTTAGTCAAAACCAGAGAAATGAAGGAATAGTTTGATGTGTGTTTACACTATTCTTAAGACTTGATCACATAAATCTTTGTATATGATGTAGGCATAATTCTGAAGCAAGTTCCTTTTCAAAGAATTTAAACAGAAATGACAATCCCAACTATTTTCAAGACCAGGAGGTTATGGTACTGGTTTTTTACATTCTCATCATGTTAGTTTTCAAGTGCTTAATTTATACGGAGTCTGGTACCGTAACCATTATCTAATGAAGTTTGTAATAGGAACTTTATTCACGGGTCAAAGGGCAAAAGGATGAAATCATGTCTCTTCGTGAACAAATTGCTGGCGCCAGTGTGAGGGTATGCCATTGTCTTGAGGGCCTTTACTCCCATGCCTCTGGATTTTCCCTTTTTCGCTCCACATCCTTCTACATCTTTTACTTGAAAAACAATGTGTTGGCCTGTGCTGTCAGGAATTGAAGCTGTTGAATGAGAAATATACGTTGGAAATGAAATTTGCAGATCTGCGAATGGTTTGTCTATTTCCTTTCAAAATTAGCTTTTCTTTTCCTTTTGTTACTTCAGTCAGTCTTAACTGGTGAATATGGTACCTGTTCTGCAAAATAGTGATTCTTAAAATAACATTTTTTTATATTATAGGCTCTAGATGAGAAGCAAAATGAAATCGTAACTTTTGCCTCAGAAGAACTGGCTCGCAGAAAAGATTATCTGGAAAACAATCTAAATTTGGTTCATGAGTTGAAGGTGAACCATTATCTCCTTGCCCATGTACTATCTATATAACTATAGAGTCCTTCCGTCCCACATTACTTGCAACTCCTTTTAGAGTTTGCGGCAAGATTCAAGATGTTTCAAAGCCATATTTAGACATTTGATTATAAATATTTTTAAAATATAATGTTTAAATATACTTTTGACATAACTTAACATTTGTGCGGCACACTCTTAAAAAAGAGTTTTAAATAATGAGGTATGGAGGGAGCATTGTTTATAGTGTCCTTGAAGATTGATCTTAGTATTATCTATGGATAAGAGTGGGCATAACTAGAGTTTTTTTCCAAACATGTTATGCCTTTTGTTGATTCCAGTTTGTATCTTGTATGGATAGAAGCACACCATTTTTCCTCTTTTCTTTATGAAAAAGAACTATATTATGTTCTTTAATATAAAGTATGTGTTTCCTGTTACCGTTAAAAATTGTAGGAATGTGATTTTGCAATATTTTTGTGTATCAGGATGCAGAAGGTGAGAGATATATCTATGTGTCATCCATGCTTGGGTTATTAGCTGAATATGGCATTTGGCCACGTGTTATTAATGCCTCTACTCTTTCCAACAATATAAAGGTATGAATGTAAAGGTTGCAATCAAGAAATGTGTCATGCACCAGTAACTTTGTTGTTTTTGTCATGAAAGCCATCATAAACTGATAAGAATCATGCATTATAAGTTTGCCACTTAATCAAAGATAGTTAACTCTTTTACACATCCTCATAAAGCATGAGGTCTGATTATTTTTTTTGGGTGCCTGGATCATTGTCTCTATGCTTAAATGAACACAACATTGGCTACATCAATGGCCTTGAAATCATTTTATATAGATAAACAATCTTCGACTCAATTTCTATGAGGAACTAAATACTTATGATTAAGGACATCCAGTGCTGTTGAAATAAGGTAATTTTATTATGCATCATAGCCATCACGGCCAAAGAAATCAAGCTAATATTTGAAGCAATGCCAACCATGATACTAAAAAATGTTAGTGGAATTTAATGCTTAGTTATCTGGTCTATCCAGCAAGTTTCAAATGGTGACTAGCCAAAGGGATGATTGCTCTGAGTATGCATGGAAGCTCATGAATATGCCCTATGGCCTGTAACAACGTCAGTAAAAATAAAACTGATATCTTTTCTGAACAACTTACTATGGAGGCATGTACTCCTCCATTCGAAATATAAAATTGAAAAGTATATTTTAAATACAAAATAGATGCGATTCATTTTTCTTTTGAAAAAATAAATATTGTAATTAGTAGTACTTTTAGGATAGTTTACAATTTTCATTATTGTATTTTCTAAAATTTAAGCTTAATTCCTATTAATTTTGAATCTAAAAATATGTTAAATTGACTTCTGAAAATTTATAAGTATCCACTTGTTCTATGTTGCAGACATAGTAACCACTTATTCTATCAGATAATATATATTATATCAAGTAATTTTTGTGCTTGGACTCATTAGAAGCATATTTTACATGTACTTATTTTTTAAGTTCATCCAGATGCATGTCTTATTAATGGGTGCTACAGTTCAAATTCCCTTGCTTATCATGTAAGTTAATTAATTAAAACAAAGTTATTATATTTGTCATTCTCTATGTGTTATTTATTGCTTGCATAAAGAGAATAGACTCTTGATGAGGACTATTGGGAAGTATACCTGTTCTAGTGCTTGGTATTTGTTTCTTTGTTTTCCTTGTCAAGCCTGTTGAGGTATATCCTCTTTATTTCCTTCTTCTGTAACTGTAGTAATGCATGATTGGCTCATAAAGTGAGTTTCCATTCATTATTAAATTCATCTAATTCCAAAGCTGTTGTTATTTATGTGTTTTTTTAATGACAGCACTTGCATGATCAACTGCAGTTGAAGATTGGAGCTTCACATGTAAGATTGTTATCTTATAATAGTAATCTCTACATAAAAGGCTTAATTCATAAATCTTGCTTTTTTATTCTGCCGTATCTTGGTATTTTCTGTTATATGGGGAGTATGGATGCACAAATATATTTTTTTTATTTCCTGAACAAGTATGAGATAGATCTTGCTATTAATGGTACTTTTGTTGCACATGAACCACTATAAGATCTGGAATCATCTGTCAGATTCATAAGTTATAGTAGTTCTTCTAAGCATTATTTAGTTGTTTTCAGACTCATAGTCGATGCAGCTATTTATGACAACCCCGTGATTTATTTATAGAAGCCGCTTAATTGATTATCATTTTAAGTATACAGGGAGTATGACCATGGCATACTATGCTGGATCAGCTTAATAATCAAATATCTTAACCATGTGCTATTCATCCAAAAGCTTAGCATAAATGTATTATAAATCATTTCCAGTTCATTTATTCTTGGAGCCTGGAGATATGTCTTCTATTTACCTTTTAGGGGTTTATTCCTCACATCCTAGTCAGGCTTGTTTCATTTTGAGCCTCAATTTTGTTAAGCAACGCAAACCATTAGGACTTTAGTGACTCTATAACTTTTTAATATTCCATCAAAGAATGAATTGCGGTTAGTTTTTAGTTTTCCCTTTCTTATATAAACTTTCCATGGTTGGAGGTAGAGTTGATTCTATTATCTGATGAGAGTTACTTCATATACAATGGAAAAAGAAAATGAACATTAGCATGCACCTAATTTAGTAGGTTAATCTTGCTGAAGGATTTTTACTTTTGTGTTTACTCTTTATTTTTTTTGGTTCTTTTTCTTATTAATTCTTTACGTCTCTGAATAATAAATATGGAAGCACAGTTTCATCAGTAAACAAAAAACTAGTTTGCATGGTTTATGATGATTTCCGAAAGAGAATTTTCTGCATTAAGCTTGAAACAAATTGATGCAGGAGCAATCGTGACACAATATTGCAGCGAATTACTTTAGTTATTACTGCTCATACTACAAAATCATAATATATAGGGCCCAGAACAGTTTATTCTTCTTTTATGTGTCAAATTAAGATATATTGTTGAGATTAGATTAACTTAATTGCTACTCTCTCCGCCCCAAAGTAAATGCCCCGTTTTGACTTTTAAAGTCAAATTGACTATTTTTAGAATTAATAATTAAGCATATATAAATATATTTTTAAAATTATAAAAAATGGGTTTAGTAGTAAATTTTATATACTTTCTTTTGGTTATAATCTCTTCACCTATATTTAGCAAAAATAGTAAAAAGATTAGTTTTTAAAAATGGTCAAATTGACTTTAAAAAGTCAAAACTAGGCATTTAATTTGGGACGGAGGGAGTATGATTTAGTATTGTTAGGGTTTTTGTAGTGCCATGTCTGAAGCCCTAACTGGGTCTAGACTCTAGATCAAGGCCGAATTCATTGTCCCAAGAGCATCATGATCATCTTGGCACGCCACAAGTCCTCACAAAATTCATCACAACTTATTGCTACCATTCGTAGTAGAAATAAGATCATATATACAATTCAGTTCATCCCACATGTTTCGATGTGGGACTGAGATATTATAGTCTTCTTGGCAAAGAAAAAGTTTCATTCCTAATTTTGTAGGACTATTGATGACTTATTAGAATATTTTCTTTCCCTTTTAAGTTCTTTTAAAAACTTCTGAGTTTTTTTTAAAATATTTATATATATACATATTTTATTCAGGCTAGAGTTTTCTAATTTAGAGCCTTCTTTAGGTTCTCCCTTTGTTTCTTTCTACAAAACTTAGGCTTCGATAATGAGGCAAAGTAAAATGTTGCCCTCACGTGCTCCCTTGCGTTACAAAAAATGCAGCCTTATTGAGATTTGTTTCCTCATTTAATCATCTATATGTGAATATACATATACCCTGTTACTGGTTTTTACTTTTGTTTGATTTATATTGGCAGAAAAACATTCATACATCATATAAAAGCACAGGTGTTGTCCCCCTCCTGCTGCTTCTAGTGAAAATCCAATGTAACTTGTTTCTGGGGCCTCTATTGTTAAGAAGCCATTGAGTATGATTTATTTATTGATTTATTCACAGGCTAGAATTGGGGATATAATGTCTACTGTGGAAAATCATCAAGCTAAAAATGGATCTGTTGATAAAGGCATTCCTGTTTCTAATCTCTCAACTGGTCAAGTCTCATTTATGTCGCCGGTACTGTTGGATTTTTCAAATTTCATATAATTTCTTAACTTGATAATATATCCTATTAAATATCTCATCATTTATTCTATTTTTATTGTTTTC
Organism: Panax ginseng; assembly: GCA_020205605.1. Lineage (NCBI taxonomy): Eukaryota > Viridiplantae > Streptophyta > Magnoliopsida > Apiales > Araliaceae > Panax > Panax ginseng. The sequence goes on along the minus strand of CM035133.1, from coordinate 137,695,694 downwards.
CCTTTATGATTTAAGCAAGTTCAAGAAATAATTTTACTTTGATTCTGCTGCAGGATCAGCAAGACTTTTCTTTCCATAACAACCTTGTAGATGAACATCATCTGGAACCAATTGTTAATATGTCAAGATATATGCATGAAACTGATCATAGACAGATGAAAAGCTCAATACCTAATGATCAGATGCACCAGTATTTACATAATGACAATCTGCCGATGCTGGCATCCCACACTGATAGGTTAGCATTACAATTGTAGACGTAGTTTGATAATCTATTCTTTTTTATTGCACCTAGGTGTTGCTCTTTGATTGTTTGCTAAAACAATTTAGCTTGTGAACTAATTTATAATATACATGTTTATAAAATGCTTTTATTTTAGTGCCTTGTTTTATTCAGGATGAACACAAATATTGCTATGCATGTTATTGGTATTTGCTGATTTATTAATTTTATTAGAAAGGAAAATTTCTCAACATGTCTTTTCGTAATTTTTCATTGGAATGAATACTATGATTCGTGCTGTACTATTCCCAGAATGCTTATTATTCTACAGAAACAATAACCCAAATCCTTAATTTTATTTTTAGAATTAAGTTTTCCACTTAGTGAAATAAATCAGAGCATACAACTCTCGTAGATAAGAGTTTTTTTAGTATTGATTTTACCACCAATTATTAGCTTCAGTCACATCTCTGGTCTTCACTGAGAATTGAGGAATGATCAAGTCATGCTGCTGGTTGGGTATGCCTATATGGGTATACTTGTGTACTTACCATGCCAAGGAAAGCCAAAAAGGAAAAAAAGAAGGTACATACCTTTCTGTTTAGGAGGGGATATTGAGGTTTTAGTTGGGAATGTTGGTCAAAATACCATTTACTAGAATATGAGTTAATAATAATATATAAATTAGCAGAAGATTGAAACTTATAAAGGAGACTTGGGAGTGCTAATAAAGTCCACCACAATGAGTAGAAGTCTTAGGTTTTGAAAGAGCTTTTTTTTTTTTTTGCTAAATAGTTTTGAAAGAGTTTATATGATTGATAGGTATAGGCGTGAACAAATTTAATCAAATAAATACTTGAAACAATTTGTTACATGATCACGATGTAGTATAATACTGTAATACGCTAAGTGTTTGTTGGTGAATATGAAAACAACATCTATTAATGTTATGTTAATAACGCATGAGTTAAACGTACAAAGATTTCAAACTCGAGCAATATTAACTTTTCATATGAAACAATCTCAAGTCATGAAAAAATATTGTCCAAATGAGATCATTATGCTCGAGTTGGAGCAAATTTCGAAAATTACTATTTTGAGGCAAATCTGATGGTATAGGAACCAGAAATCCAGGTTACAAATAAAAAATGGAAGTAAAATTTCTCTATAAGAAAATTTGATTTTGTTGGGTAAAAATTATATTTAAGGTGGACCTTGGGTTGTTGAAAAGTTGATGATATTGAATTTCTATTTTATCATATGTGGCTTTGGCAATCAGATACTTTGATGTTGCTCTTAGTGTCAATTAATATGGGCTTTGCTAATTTTTTGTTCTGCTTGAAAACAATATCAGAACCATATGGCAAGTAGATGTAAGTAGTTTAATTTCTAGTTCAGTTTCTATCTTCACATTTTTTTAAAGATATCGTCTTATTCATTGTTTAACTTTCTTTCACAGGGAGGTTGTAGGCCCTGGTCCTAAGAGGTTATCTGATGATAGCAGAGTTAATAGGAGGTATGAAGAGAGGATCAATGACTATTCTCGTAGTTCTCCTAGCATGGTTGATACAGATGTTTCTTTTGTTTTAGAAGGTAATGGATCTTGTGTATGTGTGTGTGTTTTTATATACACCTCTCCACATGAAGCTCTATAAAATTTAACATGATTGGTTCCTTTTATTAGACGGCCCTGGCATAGAAGGGTTTCAAATAATTGGAGATGCTATACCAGGAGGTAAACTTCTAGGCTGTGGGTTTCCTGTACGTGGAACATCTCTCTGTATGTTTCAGGTAAAAAGCATTATTAGCTACAATCAATTAGTATTTGTATCTTCTAAGCAGCATATCCCTGTAATAAGTACTTAAATTATCTGGTTAACAAATGTTTGGCTGCATATTAGTGGGTTCGCCATCTTCAGGACGGCACTCGGCAGTACATTGAAGGCAAGTATTGAAGTGACTTCTCTGTTATTCAGTAGCTTCCTTAGCTAGTGCTGATTTTAAATATACTATAGTTTGACCTTACAAATTATTTTCATTTTGTTTAAATGATTCAGGAGCCACCAATCCAGAATATATTATCACAGCTGATGATGTTGATAAAATTATTGCTGTTGAGTGCATACCAATGGATGACCAAGGCCGTCAGGTTTTCAATGAACTTTATTTTATATTGTTTCTCTTGGCATATTTCTTTTTTCTTTTCCATGAAGGCATAAATTTGATATATTATCACATTAGCCATATTAGAACTTCATTCCTTTAATGCATTGACTTAAATTATTTTAAATTCTGAAAAATCATATCATCCTTTAAATTTGTTAGAGTTGCCAAGGATAGGTTTTCAAATTATTTTTCATTATTTAGGTTTTATTTAGAGGGAGGGAGAGATTTTAGATGGTGTCACTTAAATAATAAAAGCAAGTTAAGTAAGGGGTGAAATTCTGCTGGTGTATTGCCTACTTGCTATATACGTGTAAAGTTACATTAGAAGTTTCAGACAACAGCGAAAAGATTAGCCTGCGTTGTGGGACAAAAGTGCAATGTGAGACATATAATCTTTGGGGCTGTAATGCTGATCTTAAAATGGTTTTAGACGAGGACTAAATTTTCCAATCTTTGAATGTTGTATTGGTCTTGTATATTATCTATGATTTTGTAAAGTTGAAAAACCCAGCATAAATGATATCTAATATCCTCTTTTTTCAATTAAAAATTTCGTGATATCAAGATGATAAAATATTAACACTCTCTTTTGCCCAACATTAAGGGACAAATATAAATGGGAAATTTCCTATGGTGGATGGTTTCCTGAAATTTGAATATATTCAGAAACCTTATATGGTCTCAAGTATTAATTATGGAAGACTGAAAATATTAAGCACTATGTTGGCAAAAGGAAAATGATGCCATACATGTTCAGAAAGAGATGATTGATAGTCAAGTCATTGAGAACACGGCTTGAATGAATTTTGAGTGACATCTGTTAATAAATGACTTCAGGTCAACATTTATTACTTTTATTAACATTAGGTGAAGTATATCGTGTGACACCAGAAATTGAATATAATATTAAAACATGTAGATGATCTTTCTCTAACCTTGAAAGTCTTATAGGAAAGCACTCCTCCTAAAGGGAGATTGTGTAAAAGGCTGAGAGTTAGTAATCATGACAGTGTTATATCATTTGTTCATACTTGAATAGTCATTAAGTTCATTATTTAGTAGTTAAATTATCATCTACGAAGTCTTTCAGTTACTTTTCTGAAAATATATTGGAAGAATGTTTATCTTACAATTATGCTCTTTGATTATGTTTTCACAGTTATGATCCTTTATTGTATCAAAAACACACTAGTCATAACAAAACTGTGTTCCTTTCATAACTTTTAAGGTTAGGTAATTTTCCCCTTGCAATAGGTTTTTTAAATTGTTTACCATGGAGTTATATTTTTCATAGATCAAAGCATGTGATAGTTAGTACTCAAAATCCTTGTACCTCTTGCAGCGGTGATTAATTATGGGAGAATGGGAGTGGTTTTAAGTTTTATATGAGCCTTTCTTCATGCGAGGCTAGCATTCACTAGATTCATGATGTATGACAACATCAGAACATATTTGAATATGTGAAATTTTATCTTCCCCAGTGGATTGGGTTCTGGGTTACTGAAAATGAAACTTTTCTAATTCTAAACAACCTTTCTTACTGTTCTCTCTCTCCACCCCCACCCCCACCTCCCACATCTATTGTCTCTTTTCATAAGAATTAATGTAATAAAGCATGCTATTTCAACAGTTTTTAGTGCATATTTTTTCTTTTCTTTCTGAACTTGGTGCTAATATAATGATTATTATTATCAGGGAGAAATAGTCAGACGTTTTGCCAATGAGCAGAACAAAATAACATGTGGTAAGCCTTTTCAACTAAATTGACGTCTTTTTAGAATTCTAATCCCTTTAAAATTCAATAGTTTTTCACTTTTGAAAATATTCCATATTCCTTCGCACATGTTGTGCTTAGAGTCTTGTGTCTCACAGCAATACATGTTCCTGTTACCTGTATGCATGATCTAGAGATCAACTTATACCAGCTGGCTTCCAAACTTTGTCACATGACTGCTGTATTAGTAAAATTGTGGATCCTTTATCTGCATTATGGTGGTTCTTACATTACCTTAATGACTAATTCTCTCTCTCTCTCTTCCCCCCTGTAAAATACTTTTTCTTTATAAAAAGATTTTGTGATGAACACTCTCTGGTATTTGTAGACCCTGGTATGCAGCAGGACATTGACACATATATATCTGAAGGTGAAGCTGCATTTAGTGTTCTTCTGTTGGTAGGTTTGATTGAGCTTATTTCTCATGTGTGGAATGTTAGGCATCATCTTGCTTTGTCTTATATATTTATATACAAGTTTCAACTAGAATTGGTGCAGCATGATCTCTTTACTGCTTTGAAGATAATAAAGAAATTAATACAATCAAAAGTGATGAACATAGAAAATGAGAAAGGTAAAGGATGAATAAGGAAGCCCCATTTGAGGAAATAGATCACCAGAAAAGAGGGGAGATAAAATATCAATATAAAGATAAAATAAGAACCTAAAGAGAAATAACATAAGAACTACTAGTCCTAGATTCTAATTGGACACAGGTAAAGGTTTGCTTCGGTCATTTAATTTACTCCTTGATGCCTTTTTAGCTCCCATGAACCAGGGAGCCGTCTATGGTAATCTCTTCACATGGTATAACAGAAGGTAAATGATTAATGAAAATAAGATTGGACTTTGACACAGATGGAAACTAAATGGTATAGTGTGGCACAGGATATTAATTCAAAGAGATCACATGACGATAAACATCTATTTTCTTTGATACAAGATCATAAAATTGATGTCCTTTCAGATGAATAACTTAACTTAAGACTATGCACAGAGCAGAGTGTGCACTGATCTTGGTGTCGTCATATTTATGGAGGAGAACAGAAATGGCAGAATCAAAACTTATTACATAGATTAATTTTGTATCTGACCAGATAATTTTCACAAGGAGAGGAGATAAGATGTAAAATTCTAGTTTATAAGGAGAGGGGAGTTTCAAAGCATCATGCACATTGTTGGAATAATCCTCTAATAGCTCAAGTTCTTAGAACAATTGGTGACTTGACACAAAATTATAATAAAAAAGAATATAATATAATGAACATTCGAGGTTTACAATATGTGCAACAGTTGTCCTTTGCATTCAACTCTATGGTCTTAACATTTGAAATATTTTCTTGACATTTAAACAGATGGATTCCTCTGAGAATTGGGAGGCAACAACTCTCATATTGAAAAGAGCAGGTTACCAGATACAGATAAATAAAACACAAGCTGTTGTAATTTCGGAGAGATTTTCAAATGATTTAGCGGTATGTTTTACTCTTTGGTGCATCAACTTTGACAAAAGAAGCATAACATAATGACTTCTTCATCAGTATTGGTGAACTTGAATGCCTAAAATAGTCAAACTTTGAAGTGCACAGAAAAATCAGAAATTAATTACAACATTATCTGATGCTCTCATTGATGTTTACAGATAAAAATTCCTTCGGGTATCTCATCACAATTTGTTTTAAAGTGTTCTGATGGTTCTTCCCATCCTTTTAACGCAAACAACAATATACGGTAATACACCAGTTGATCTTTATATTTTCTTTTTCTCGTTTTCTTTTCTCATATTTTGTGTCATTCTGGCGTACATGGTCCTATGCTCTCAATGAGAACTAATCAAGCACTTCCTTTCTCAGCTGGGATTAGGAAGCTTAATATTAGGATATGTGCAAAAGTTCATATTAAATAACATGGTCAATTTTAGCATCTAAGTGCCAATTTGGTATACCTTTATCATGGGTGTAGACTGGAACACTTTGAAGTGTCATTCTGTTTTATCAATTGGAACAAATAGGAGAACAGGTACATTTAAAAAGGAAATAATAGAGACAGCTGATTTTGAAATCAATTAATTTTTCAAACAGCTGACTTTGAAATCAATTAATTTCGAGGTTCTATTATTATGTCATATAGTTCATGATAACACGGCATAAAAGAATAATAAAATATGCATTTTCAGTAGTCTATGATGGTCTTAGAATGAGGTTTCCTGCCTGATGGTCATGTTTTCATGTTGAAGAGTGTAAAAGGTAACAATGGTTAAGGTTTTTTATGTTTGGTAGGAGGAGAAAAAGGAGTGAATGGAAAAGAGGAGGGATGCCCTTTTCCTCCAGAAGCGCCACATTGTTTAGTCTCAAAAGTTGGAACTCCTAACATGTGCATTAGTGTTGATTTGATTACTCATCTTCCCTACTCCAACTAATGTGATTAAGGAAATATTGTGTCCTTTTCCTAGATCTGAGCTTCCTTTCCTCCAGCCTTTTCTTCCTTCTACTTTATCTTACTCCCTACCAAATAGAGGCCATATATGGATTTCTGGTAGGATCATATTGTTATGACAATTAGGATCATTACGCTAAACAACAGTGAAAGCGGTAAACAGAATAGAGCACAAGAACACAAGAATTACTTGGTTCGGATTTTGCTCTACATCCACGGGCGTGAAAAAGATTACTCCACTATACTAAAATTGATGAGTACAAGAACTATGTAGATTACTCACAACTGAATGAAATGTACTCAAAACCCTAGCCCCAGATTACACCCAATATCCCTCACAATATCTTGTTATGTTAATTGAAGTAATACCACATCTCCACTACGGACCTTGTGGAAAACTCAATTGGGAAAAACCACAGGGATAGATCTCAGAATTTTAGTATGAAAATATTGAAGAATGTAAGCTTTTTTATCTGAGAAAAATAAATACATCGTATATTTTCTCTCTTTCTTTTTTCTCTCTCTACCTCTTTATGTTGCTCTCTAACTCTCGGCTTGCTGAGCTCTCGACAGATTTTCTCAAAACTCATAGCTTGAGTTTCTCATGGATGTTATTTTATATATCTAGTTCACACGACAGTCAACTTATATATATATATATATATATATATAAAAGGCTGCCAAGAAACCAAAATAGCAAAGGACAAAGTCCTTTTTCCAAGCTCCTGCTATTAGTAAGTGAGTCACCAAACAGATTACCCAAAAGTAAATGATATATGGTCGTTTTCCATTCTTTTGTTTTGCCGACCAACAAGCCCAAAAATGAGATATCAAAGTACATAAAATCTTAGGAAAAATCATGATAAGTCACCTAGCAAATATGAGTCAATATTCAACAATCTCTACCTTGACTTATATTTTCCAAATACTGCATACTGTGAATTTCTTTCTCACCTTCTTTATCTGATTGAGCTTTCTTTTTCTTGAACACTCATTGTATCCTATAGCTTTCAACCCCCTTGGAAGTTGAACTAATTCTCATGTTTGGTGCAACACCCCTTTCCCGATTAAGAAAGGGAGGTCACGCACAAAGCACAACAAACCTCAAAATTAGTAACCAGAGCACTAGTAACTTCAAAATATTAATAATGATATCTATCAATGAAGTACTAAAACAATACGATTCTCCAACTAGAGTCAAAATAATCAAAACCAAAATCGAATCAACCTAGATGGTCAAAGGCAACTCTCTTTATCACACTAGCCCTGTATCACCCCTGCAAACCTGTCGGAAGAAAACACAGCATGAGCCAATTGCCCAATACGAATATAGATATACAACTGATATACGAAATCAACTGAGACAAACTACTGAACAAACTCTCAAGTTTAAATACCGACGAAAATATAATCCCAAAGACCTGAATGGAATATATCTGAATCAACAGAATTAACGAAATAAACAGAAGAGTAAAGAAATAATGAACTAAAGTAACTAACTCAATTAATAAGAATGAAAAGAAACAAACAAAACTAACACAATGAAATAATAGGCTGAATCAAATGGCTGGGTGTGATTTCATACCGATTGAGCTCAGAAATATACATTGCCACACAGGTAAGTCAAAACAATGCCACACATGCTAGTCAAAATAATGCCACACAGACAAATCACACATTGGATCGCGAATCCAAATGTATGCAAATTAGATAGGTGTGTTTGACACAACATCACCAATCCGTAGAACAGAAAACTAGGGTTAACCCATTCGCCTCCCACAATAAAACACCAAATGACCCACTTCCTTCGGAGCCCAAACGGAGACGTCGTGGACTAATCACACAGCCACGGAAAGAGTCATGCCTTTGTGCTAAGAAGCAGACATACTGTGGTACCCCCCACATGTGGTTTATAGCTCAAAGTTATCCCCACTACGGTATATTCTAACAAAAATATCATGTCACAACACATGCGACATAATACTAATAAAAATAGATATTGTGTCACAACACATGCGACATAATACCAATAAAATAGATACCGTGTCACAACACATGCAACACAATATCCACATAAATGGGGTTCTAATGTATATGTTGAACCAGATCAAATCATAATATCTCTAAAAGAAAGTAACAACATATATCGCTCTACAAATATCAAAATAAATACTAGACATGATAACCTAATTCAAAGAGTACAAATACGAGTCCAATGTATCAACTCCAAAATGAAACTATTATATGAATTTCACAAGAAATAATTATGTGAAATAATAACAGAATTCGAAATAAGAAACAAAACGAACAAATCAAAAATTAAAGTCGCTAAATGAGTACGGAAAAGGGGTGTTACATCTGGTTCATGTCGTTGAAGAGCAATCTCGCAGGTCATAAATACAAAGATGACAAACACAAGTATGAGGTACGATATTGAGCCATTTGACGGGAAGTCAAATTTCAGTATTTGACAGAGTACTGTCAAATATGTATTGATTTAATAGGGTCTGACTAAGGCACTGAAAGGGATGAGATGAAACCAACGACTATGACAGATGAAAAATGGACTGATCTTGAAGCAAAGGCCGTTGTAACAATCAGATTGAGTTTGGTGCCATAAATCAAATATTAGGTTTTGACAGAAAACTCTCCGAAGGACTTTTGGGAGAAAATAAAGAAAGTTTACAAGCCGAAATTTCTGTCAAATCAGTTATATTTGAAGAAGGAATTGTACCAACTTCGGATGGAAGAAGGTTCAAATTTGACCAATCATATTTTAACGAGTTTAATAGATTGATGACCCATCTGACCAGTATAGATGTGAAGGTAGATGAAGAAGATAAAACTTTATTGCTTCTTGTCTCTCTACTAGATTCATACTCAACTTTCCAGACTACTCTCCTTGTAGGGAAGGAAAAGCTTCGTTGACGATGTGATGTCAGCATGGGCACTACTTCCAAAGATAAAGTCTTTTTGTATCTTCAGATGGGCGTGTCAAGGGTCCTAATCGGAAGAACTCCGACAAGGAACGAGGAAGATCTTAGTCAAGATTAGGGCAGAGGGATAAATCTCAGGTTGAGTGTTATCATTGTCACGAGAAGAGTCATTACAAAAATCAGTGTCCATTGTACAAGAAAGAGAACAAGAAGAAAGGTAAGTAGACTGGAAATTTTGCTAATTTGTTAAGCAAACGGATGTCTGCAGTGATGAAGAGCTATACACAGTGATAGAAAGTGAAGCTTCACAAGGTGATCTCTTATCCGTTAGAGACAGTAGCAGCCTGATAGATTGGTACTTGGATTTGGGTTCTTTTCTTACCCCCACAGGGTTTGGTTTAATACTTTGACACCCTGTAATGGTGGTTCCGTGATATTGGGTAATAATGCAGTCTGTAAAGTTATTGGGAAAGGCACCATCAAAGTTAAAATATTTGACAGGCTTGTCAGAACATTGGACGATATATGGTATAATCCGGAATTGAAAAAAGAGCTTGCTATTGGTTGGAGTACTCGACTCTATGGGCTATAGTATCTCAGTCAGTGACACCATCGATGATAATTATGAACAGCCGAAAAAGGGGCACTCTCTATAGGTTGATAGGGGACACAGTTGTTTGTGGAGCTACAATTTTTGTGCAGGATAATTCCAACAGTGATTGCACAGAATTATGGCAAATGCGACTTGGTCACTTGATTGAAGGTGGAATGAAAGAACTTCACAAAAGGCAGTTGCTGAAAGGTGTCAAAAGGTGCAGTTTGGAATTTTGTAAGTTTTTGTGTTTATGGAAAACAACGAAGAGTTAACTTTCAATGCACCAATAAGGATGTGCTTGATTATGTACATTTAGATGTTTGGGGATTGATCAAACATTCCTCAATAGGTGGAACCCATTATTTTGTCAGCTTTATAGATGACTACTCCAAAAAGATGTGGGTTTATTTTATGAAACAGAAGTAAGTCTGAGGTTTTCAAAATCTTTAAGTAGTGGAAAGCTAAAGTGGAAAACCAGATCGAAAAGAATCTGAAATATTTCAGATCAGATAATGACATGGAGTAAAGGTTAGACCATTCTTATAGTTCTGCCAGGATGAAGGTCAGTGTTCTAAAAATCGCTCAGCAAAACCAGGCGCTAGGTGGGGCTTGGCGCGCGCCTAATGCCAAAAAGCGCTTGAATTAATTAGGAATCTGGGGCCTAGGCGGAAAACGCGGGGCCTAGGCAGGAAAGGCAGGGCCTTGGCGGATATTTTTTTTTTTTTAAATTACTACAAAAATCAGATCTTGATATATTTATTTTTCTAATGATTTACCATATTCTTAATGCAAGTTGTAGCATATCAAATCACAACAAGAAGTGAACAAGATCAAGTCAAAATGGATAATTTTATTATAGTTGTAATTTTTTGAACTTGTACCAACTTGAAATTATATAAATGATGATACATTTGTAATATTTAGTTTAATTCAATATAATTATTAAATTTATGTTTAGTTTCTTAATTTTTAATATTGAATTGAATTCTTAAAATTTTAAATTTTATTATTTAATACCAATTTTGTTTATGAATAAAACTAATATCGTCGAAGATATGTTAGTCATACTTAGTATATAGTATTTGTCATTTTCTTTAAGTCCTCAATTTTGAAAATTACACAAATTAAAATAATTTCATAATTAATAATATCAAATGTCTCATTCAATAAACTTCACACTAATTTTTAAAATAACATTTATTTAAATTTTTGAGAGAGAAATACGTATATAATTATATATATGAAGATATCAAGATACTACTTACTAGTAACACTAATTTTATAATTTAATTATTTCAAGCAATGGATATATATCTTACTACTTAAGTGCAATTACTACTAATTCTATAATTTAATTATTATCTTTATTATAGATTATTTTGCTTTATATTATTGTTTTGTTAGAATAATGTAAGATAAAATATTAAAATTGTCTTAAAATAAAAAATCCCGCCAGCCCTCCAGACGCTAGGCCCCCTGGTCGGCAGCCTCCCGCCTAGCGCCTTTTTAGAACATTGATGAAGGTATCCTTAGAACACTTCTCGATTAAAAGAACCCAGAAAGCAAAATGGGGTTGAGAGAGAGGTGAATAGAACTTTGTTTGAACGCATGCATGATGTGTGAGGTTGAATGAGTTTGCGTAAGAGTTTCTAAATTGAGGTAGTCAACACATTTCGCTATTTGATAAATTGATTTCTTTCAGCTGTAATTGATTACAAAATTCGTGAAGAGGTATAGTCTGGAAATCAGTTGATTTTTTCTGTAATGAAAATCTTTGGTTGCTCAGCTTATGTGCATAAGCTGGCAGAGGAGCGATAGTTCAAACTTGATTCAAAGTCAAAGAAGTTTCCTTTCCTTGGATATGAAGACAGAGTCGAGGGATATCATCCATTATCCAAGAAGAAGGTTGTTAGCACTTAGCAGAGATGTGGTGTTCAATGAAAAATACATGCTGAACAAGTCTTGAGAAAGAATAATCTGTAGCAAATGAGTTGCAGAAACACCCAGTTGAGGTGAAGCTTCCTAAAGAGACAAAAGAATTTGAAGTGATTGAAGATGATCATCCTTCAGATCACCAAGAGGTGTCCTATAATCTTGTTAAAGATCGGGAAAGACGAGTCAACAAACCAGTGCAGAGATATGGTTTTGAGGACATGGTTGTCTTTGCCTTAATTGGTGGTAGTGGAGATCCAACTAGCTATTAGGAGGCTATCCTCATGATAATGATAAATGGGCAATAGCGATGACAAAAGAGGTGGAGTCTTTACAGAAGAACTAGACTTGGGAGTTGGTTCAACTTCTAAAGGGTTAGAAAAATATAGGATATAAGTGGGTGTTCAGGAAAAAGGATGCTCAATCAGATAAAGAAGGTGAGAAAGAAAATCACAGTATGCAGTATTTGGAAAATATAAGTTAAGGTGGAGATTATTGAATATTGGCTTATATTTGTTGGGTGACTCATCATGATTTCTCATAAGATTTTATGTTCCTTGATATCTCATTTTTTGGGCTTGCATAACAAAAGAATGGTAAGGGGTATATGCCCTTTACTTTGGGTAAAAAGAATGGTAAAGGATTATATGTCCTTTTTACTTTGGTTTCTTTTTTGTGTGTATATATATATATAGGTTATATATATATATATAGAGGTTGTGAACTAGATATATAACATACCATCCGTGAGAAACTCAAGTTGTGAGAAAATTTGCCGAGAGCTCAGCAAGCCGAGAGTTAGAGAGAAACATAAAGAGGTAGAGAGAGAGAAAAGTGAGGTAGAGAGAGAAGAGAGAAAGAGAGAGAAAATATGCAATGTGTTTATTTTTTTCAGGTAAAAAGGCTTGTATTCTTCAAGATTTTTATAGTGGATTTCTGAGATCTCTTCCCGTAATTTTTTTCAGTTGGACGGGTTTTCCACGTAAAAAATTTCTTGCGTCATTTATTTTGTATCTCATACAGTATTGTGTTGTGAAATCTCAAGCTTCTTTTTTATGGCGGCTAAGTGACTCTTACTTACAGTGGTCTAATGGTGCTTGGTCATCTCTTTTGCGGCTACCAAAAACTGTTGTAGTTGATTGGCAGTAGCATAAATCTGAAAATATTAGAAATTTCCTGTGTAGTGAATTCTCAATGTTAAAAGAAATGTTTTGCTCTTGAATAAAATAACTCTTTGAGGAAACTGCTCTATTACTGTGATAAGAGGAAATGACATTACCGTCTTCTGTCAGTGATTCTACTCTCTGCTGGGTCCCATCCTTCTTTCTACACACTGCTTTTGGGCTTTATAATATGTTTTTGGATAAAGATTTTAAATTTTAGTTCACGTGTTATTATTTGTTCGAGTACCTAAGTTACATAAACTGACTGGTGCTTCGCTTGCAATATACATATTATGGATAAAGTTTTTGGTTGGCCTTCATTTACAAACTGCAACCCAGAAACTTTGTTGAGATTTTAATGCAGTGACTGAACTTAGAGCCATTTTTTCATAGTTTTCATGCAATTCTTAATAATAAAGAGAAATTTGCAAGGATATTTTATTTATTTGGATATTCTTTCTTCAATCCTGACTTACTAATAGCTTTCCAATTTCCAGGAAATAAAATAATGACATTGATTCTTTCATTCTTAGTATATTTTTGGCACATGTTCGTAGCAATTGCATCATTTCAACTTTATTATACGTATATGCTACGTGGAACATCGAGGACTACTCTAATATGGAAGAATTCATTGCCTCAAATAGAACGAGGCTAAACTTAATGTTACTTAATTCGATAGCTAGATGTGATGTATCTTATGGTATATAAACAAATGTGAGCACTTATGTTTGTTATCTCTATGCTTCCATAAGCATAATATGATGCCTCTACTTTTCTTTTGTAGAATGCGTGACACTCTCGTTTTGACCATGAGAATGTTCCAGAGAAAGGTACTATTTCTAAACAATATACAAAAATATGTAAAACATGTTTGTACATTGCATCTTGGTGTGTTTTTGTCATTCACAATCATGAGTACTCAATAAGATCAAACGGAATCTAGCATGCCTAATATATACGGAAAACTAAGATAAAAGCCATTCTGGCCTTACAAACTCTAGTTCTGAAGATGTCATCTTTTCTTAGGATGTGAAAACAAGTTTGCTCCTAGATTATGATCATATAAATTGTTCGGAACAGCATACTATTAGGATGACTGCCTTAAAATAATGAATGTTCTAACAGCTTCAGTTTACCTAGTTCTATAACAAAATGAGATGTCATATGCCTAAACTACTCAACATTCTATTTTAAGCATCTCTTTTCTATGTTTCTTTCAAGAAGGGTACTGTTAGGGATCTCAATTTTTTGGGTCTAAAATGTGTCATAAATACACATAATCATTACATTGGTTGTTCAATGCTAATGTGGGTCCTTAGCATTGCCAATGTAATGATGATATCATTGATATGTGTATTTGAAACACATTTGGGACCCCAAATTTGTGACCCTATCATTATTATCCTTCCAAGAATGAGTAGAGGCTTGTTCATGAAAGCAAATACTTTTGTGGATTACAACATCTCCATATTGGTGCATATGTTAAAATTATATGGTACGACTTCTGAAATGTTGTTGTTTCACAATGGAAAAGAATATGCACTGTGGTTGCTGTGTGTTCTCCTTTTGTTCTGTTTTTTATATATGGCATGTGTTATGATGGCTATAAGTCAATATTTAAGTTTTCTGGGTTATAAATAGAGAAAGAATATGCCACTGGTGTTATGCCTTCCGAAAATGAACATTTTTGTCTTCTGAAGTTTTTTTGTAACTTAGAATTCAAATGAAAGATTTTCCCACTCAATCTAACACCTGCAGCACTAGTAATCAGAGAGAGACTTATGCTTTCCAAGAAAGCCTTTGGCAGTTGGCACTCATTTCTTATTCAGTTTCTTTGAGTGCCATTTTAATTTGGGTATATGAAGAATTGTCGATATGTGAGATATGTTCAATTAATAACGTAGTTATCTGCAGATACTGGTTCATCTTAGTAGGACTGGACTCTCCAACTAAATTGAATTTTATTGTGTGAATGTCTTCTCGCTATGTATATTATAAATCTAAAATGGTTTTCAATTATTCTATGCAGGCATTGGATGAGAAGAGGAAGGGAAAAGCATAAACCCTCTTTTTTTTTCCCCATGTATATTTATATACAGGCTCATAGTTATAATCATTCTTTATTGAACTGGAGGAGAGAAAAATAAACTACATAAAGGTTTGTTCTTTAATTGGAACAAGTAAATAGGAGGCTTTATTTCTTTCTCTTTTGTTGTACTTTAACTATAGAAGAGTGATAGATAGTTAGAACATTTATAATATTTTAACACGAGCTATAGATTTTGCAGTGATTATTACTCTGCTGTTTTGCTGTTTGATCTGGTACCTCATCATAATCTTTTCATTATGTTCCCTTAGAGCAGGTGATACCACTTGAACAGAACTACTTTTGTAGGACATGTTGATGATAACATCCACTCACATTATTGTGTGTGAGAGGTAAATAAATCTAAAAAAGGGTAAAAAGGAATAAATCATAAGATCACTAGTAAACTAATGACCTCGTGTTTTTTTCCTCACAAGGCTGTAATGGGGGTATTAGTATGAAGTTAACTTTGATCAATTGACCAATACAGTGTCGATACGTGGGTGAGAGGTGATCTCTTTCTGCATGTCAGCAGGATAAATCAAGATGTTGATGTCACTTTAGCTGAGCATTAGGAGCATATGAAGGCTTATTAACAGAAGATGATTTAGCTTCTAATACAATTTTCTGCTAAATAATGATGTAAAGTACAAGGCTTTATTGTATTTACTTGTTTGGTCCCCATTTTGTAGACCAAAAGAAGAAGAAAATAATTCTTTGGTGACCTAAAACTCTTGAAAGCTGTGACAAACAGAATAATAAACAATTATATAGAAATATATAATGGTTTGTAAAGTTTAACTACTAGATTCTTTCTCTAAACTAATTTATATTCTAAAGAAGAATACTCTCAAATAAATGACCACCTAAGCATGGACTAATTGTATAACTGCTCCTTAATCATAATTACAAGTAAATTGATTCTATTTAATCAGTTTAAAGAAAGGTACATGACTTCTACAGGACCAATCCTAGATTAGGGTCTGTTTGGATGTGGAGTCCTAGAATGATTTTCCTCCTTTATTGGTCTTCAATTCTATAGTTCAATTCTCTTTTGCATGGTCACAAATTTAAATATACCTTTCGGTAAGAAGTTAGAATTACCAATTAGTAAATAATACGGAATATAAATTTACTGCCTAACATAGAAGAATCTTTAAAGATTTTTCTGTAGATACCCACTAATATTTGCTAATAAACATAGACAAACATGAAATTAATATGATTGGCCGACAAAGTTATTGTCTTCACTATTTTTAGAACACATTTTCCGTCATTATAATTCTCCCCCCATTCCCATTTTCTGTTTTTTTTCTTTACTCCCTTGTCCTATATATATATATATATAGATATCCGGATATATATATATATATATAATATTAAAATACAATTTTTTTTTTTCTTCTTTTTTAAAACAACTAAAAAAAATAATCGTATTATATAAAATTTCATTCATATAAAATATTAAAAAAATTTTAGTTGTTTTAAAAAAAATAAAGAATAAAAAATAAAAAAAATTCCGTATTTTAACAAAATTAGGCGGTTTCGGATTGGATCCAATTCGCGGTATACTTTTAGCGAGCTTATATGTTAATAGTATAAATGATGACGATTTAGTTTTTGGGTATATAGCCTAAAAAAACTATCGTCATAAATTTGAAATAATAATAAAAATCACATATATATATATTTTTATATATATATATATATATATATATATATATATATATATATTTAAAAGAAGAAGAGAGAAAAGGCATGATTCTCTTTCCAAACAGTCTTATCAATTGCAAAATAGGTGTGAGTTATGACATTTTTGCTTAGATAAGTGGCAAAGCAAGAATTGTTTTCAGTATTTGTTGGTTTGGACTTTGGAGGTGTGGTACACTACACACATCCACATATTCTCACCGACTAACTTGGATTAATCCTTCTCATCAACCCCCTCCCCTCGCCCTCGCCCTCGCCCTCGCCCTCGCCTTCCAACTTCTTATCTTTTGGTCAACAAACAATCCTCCCTATTCACTTCATCAAAAGCTAAAGTACAGTAAAAAAAAAGAAAGAAAAGAAAGAAAAGAAAAAGACATATATTACAAATTTATCTATTGATTTTTTTATTATCAATTACGTGAATAAATATTATTAATAATTTTTAAAAAATATATGTAATATGGTAGACCATCCTTATTATCCTATCCAATCCGAGTGATTTTATGTTTCATAATTGTAATTTAACACAAAACTTTAGTTAGCTAACATGACTTATAAAGATAACTAAATGGCAAAATTTAAAAAATAAAAAGCTAAAAGCTAAAAGCTAAAGCTGCATCAAATACCAAAAGAAAAAGAATATTATCAAACACAAACAACATCCTCCTCTCCTTTGCTTTTCCTTTCCTTCTAAGCCCCCTTTTCTTTACACTCCTCTCAACCTACATACATAGAGAGAACTAGGCTGCTTCAAGAATTAAATGGTACTCTAAAATTAGGACATGGGTTCAGCAGCAAATCCAACTGCTTGGTCACCTTATGGCAGTTATAAAGATTGTTCACAAGGCATATGCAGCATATACTGTCCACAGTGGTGCTACATAATTTTTCCTCCACCACCACCACAACCATTCGAAGCCCAAGACGACGGCGATTCTGGGACAAACTTCTCCCCTCTCATCATAGCAGTCATCGGAATCTTGGGAAGTGCGTTTCTCCTGGTAAGTTACTACACCATCATCTCAAAATATTGCAAAAGAAGGACTAGCAGTGACCACCAAAACTCAAGCAATGAACTTGAGGTGAATCAAAATCAAGTAACTCATGATCAATCAAACCAACAGCAACAACAAGTTGCTTTGAATGGATTAGACGAATCGCTTATAAAATCTATAGCGGTATTCAAGTATAAAAAAGGGGATGGCCTAATAATTGAAGGGACAGATTGTGCTGTTTGTTTAAGTGAATTTGAAGAAAATGAGAGCTTGAGATTGTTGCCTAAATGCAGCCATGCTTTTCACCTTCCTTGTATTGATACTTGGCTAAGATCTCATTCGAATTGCCCGTTGTGTCGTTCAAATGTTGTATCTATCCTCAATCTATTGCCAGTACAAACTAGTCCTTCATTTTCAACCACACTTAATGTGTCCTCCCTTGAAATGACAAGGCAGAGCGATTTCGTTTTAGTTATAGATGATCAAGAACAAGTTTTTGATCATGTTGTGGGATATTCTGAAGAAAGAAGTAGCAGCATGATGATTAATCAAGAAAATGAGCAAGAAATTAGATCAAGATCATTTTCTCTGGGCTCTTTTTCTTGTCAAGGGAATCTTTTGATTGCTGATATTCTTAACATTAGTGATGAAGAACAGGATTTATGTGAAGAAAATTGTGAATCCCAAATGGGGAATTCTTCGGTTTCAACGAAGAGATCAAATTCAAGGCATGATCACAAGGGAAAGAATTTGCTTCTTCCCAACTGAAAACAAAACAAAACAATCAATTATTGTTCATAAAACAGAATTTTCTTTTAATTCCTCTGTAGATTCAGACTATTTATCCAAACAAAGGAAGTGAATGTGAATCAATGTTCTTCAAATTTGTTCTTCAATTTAGTTTAGAGAAAGTGTATGAATCTTTAAATATAAGTTATCTCTTCTTTACTTGAATCTACAGAGGTTTGCACATGGAGAAGTTTAAAAGGTGCATAAGGTTTTCTTTTATTATTATGATCATCTCATGATCTTTGTGATATAACTATGCCACATATATATGAATATAATATATGTTGTGACCTGTAATCATGTACTCCCTCCATTCCTAAATAAATGATGTTTTAGAAGAAAAAAGTTTTCTAATTTATTTGTCATTTACAACTTTATAGGAGAATAAATTATTTCCCTTAATATTCCTATAGAATCCCATACCTTCTTTTATAGTTCCCAAAAATTCTCAGATATTATTATTACTTTAATTTTCAACTTCCCATAAAGGGTCTTTTTGATATAATTTTACACATATTTTAATTATTAAATGATAGTATTAAATTACTTTCTTAATTCATGTGCAAAAACGCTAAAAAATCGACTAATTGATTACGGAGATTAAATAATAAATTGAACAATTATAGTAATAAACAAACATGGTTCCCAAACAACTAACCTTTAAAATGAACCAAGCTGTTGAAGCTTGATTCAGTATTGATTGACTAAAAGTTTTATTTGAGTTCGATTCGAAATATAAACGATTTAAATATGAATAAATTTTAAAATTCGATAAATTACTCAAACCTTTTTAAATTGTAATTTTTTATTGATACTCGGATCATAGTAACTCAAAAAGTTCAAACCGATAGCTAAACCATAAACGATCTTCAATTAAATTTTATTTTCATACTCGATAAATTTTTTATAAATCGAATGTGATGAATTTAATATTCACTCAATTCAATTCATTTACACCCCTGCAAACAACGGACAAAATAATTAAAGTAGGAGGCATGGCATGTATTGCGTTATAGCAAAATAAGTAATATAATAAAGTCAACTGTAAGCACTCACTAATTTGTTGCTAATTATATTACTAATATATATTGAGCATCAGATGCATGTTTTTTGGACTGTTATTAAGTGTTAATAAAATTAACAGTAACACATAATTTAATATTGTCATAGACTATATTTCTTCTCGACATTATTGTCTAGATCAAAATTTAAACTCGTAAAATGAATTAAACGGTTCGTTTTTTATTTATATTTATTCGATTAAAAATTTGATTCGAATTCAATTCGAAATATAAATTATTTATAGATGAGCAAATTTTGAAATTATATAAATTATTTAAACCTTTTAAATTATAATTTTCTATTAATACTTGGAATATATTTGCTCAAATTGTTCGGACTCGATTCTAAATCGTGCTCGACTTGACATCTAAACGAGTCTCAATCAAATTTTATTTCATACTCAATAAATTTTATGAAGCAAATTTAAATAACTCAATACTCGACTTGACTTGACTCGATTCGATTCATTTACACCTTTAAACTAAATGATCCCTTCTCAATAACCATCTTTTTAACACGGGAGTTGAGATGCGGAGTGGGGAGTGAACCTCATTTAATAGCCCTATATTTCGTAGCCCACAAAGACATATAAATGCCATAACGCTAGAGTATATATGTCTAAAACTTGAAACATATTGTTGAGTGTGGATCTTCACCCATGAAAGAAAAAGTATTTAAAAAAATATGAATTAAAAAAGTATTTATTTGTTAGATTGGTTGGTGATCAAGACAAGAAGATGTGATCTCTAATTTAATTAGACGAATGAGTTATTTCTAATCCATAATAAGAATTGATTAGAAAAGAGTACTATAAATAAGACTATGAGGGAGTCTTATTTTTACATAAGAGAAGCTCAGTAACAAGAAGGTACCAAAAGAAAAAATTAAGATGATTATAGTTTGTTGCTCATGGGTATCTGCCGCTATCTCTGTCAACTGAAAGCTTGAAAACTTTCTTATTTGGGATGTTTTTGGGTGGTGAAGTTAATTGGGTTTTTCAACCTAATTAAAGATAAATTTGTACTCTCTCGATTTATTGTGTAACCTCAAGTTTTAGAGAGTAAAACTTGAGAGAATTATTGTAAGTCCATTATTAGTGATATAGTGGAGATTCGGAGGTAGGCCTGTATTTTTTCTTTTAAGGATTTTCCACATTAAATATTGTGTCTTGCTTGCGGATGGTTATTTGTTATTTTTCGTTCTCATAATTGGGTTTGTTGATTTCTTATTTAATTGCATAAAGAGAGGAAAAGTAATTCCTAGAATTGAGATTATTTTAAGTGCACTTTTTTCAATAGTGGAATCAAGAACTTGGGTTATTTTTGTGGTTTTCTTGTGCGAATTTAATGGAGGATTGGACAACAGGTTGCATGATTAAACTCAAGGCTACAAATTATGCAATTTAAAAATCAAGAATGGAGGATTTACTTTATTGCAAGGATTTGTACGAGTCACTTGAGAATGAAGGAGTCAAGCCCACAAACAAGAGTGAAGCACAGTGGAACAAGATGAACATGAAGATTATTGGTCTAATTTGTGACGCCCCCAAAATAGGTATACATCACCCATTCTGAGTCACCAAATACATAGTACAGAAACAACTACAACTTCATTAATACAATTATCGTGCAAAATACGACAACACATATACTGTGAGTTTAAATACAAATATTGTATTCTAGACAATATCCACACTCAGATAAAGTCCTCATTACAATTATTGATGCACTATTTTACAAAATAGTGAGGACTGCTAAAACAACTGACTAGAACCATCATTCCATACCCCGACTAGTTCCCGCTATACTCTCGCCTCCTGAGAAGAAAAATGGAACAAAAAGGAAAAGGGTGAGCTCAACTAGCCCAGTAAAGAATATTATGACTAAGATAATATACAACAAATTATCATTAGTCTTCAACAGAGAAAAATCTGATAGAATATAATAGACAACAAGTTTTAGATCAACAACTGCAGCGGAAACAACAATTCATTTAGAAGAGTTAAGTAGAGAATGAAATCTACTATCATTTATGAATTTAAAAGTCCATTATCAATATTTTATCCCTGTAACATCAATTAATATACATCTTGTGACGCCCCCCAAAATAGGTATACATCACCCATTCTGAGTCGCCAAATACATGGTACAAAATACAAATAAAAACTTAAATATACAACATGAGCTATGAGTTTTAATACAAATATTGTCTTCTAGACAGTATTCAAACTTAAAATAAGTTCTCAATACATTTATTATCACACTATTTCACAGAATAGTGAGGACTACTAATGCAAACATTTGGACCGTCACTCCGTTCCCCGACTAGTCCTAGTTATATTCTCATTTCCTGAAGAGAACAATGAAAGAAAAGGGTGAGCTCAACTAGCCCAGTAAGAAATATTATGACTAAGATAATGCATAATAAATTATTGTTAGCCTTCAACAGTGTTAAACTGATAAAATACAATAGACATCAAGTTTAACTGCAGCGGAACAAACAATCCATTAGAAGAGTCAAGTAGAGCATGATATCTACTATCTTCTATGATTTAAAAGAATTTATCATCAATTTTATCACTGAGACTCAGCTTAATAATAATCCACACCATCGAATCACCCCTGCACTACGACCAAGGATATACATTAGTATCACGACCACAAATTATCCATGCACTATGGGCCAATGATATTCGTGTTTTCATCAATGGTCATGATCATTCCAACAACTGTCCATCAATGCATTACGGGCCAATGAGGACTTTTACCACATCATTTGCAACATTACGGTTATGATTATACCGCATAATTTCTGGTCATAATCATACCAAGTCCATCTATGCAGTACGGCTAAAGATGACTTTCATAACAATATAAGTATGAGGATGATGACAATGATATAAAAATTCAATTAAAAGAAAGCAAAGGATAAATTTTTAAAGATTTATAATTTAATTTATCCAGAATTCAATAATGTCCAAATTGTCAACATGATACTGCTTTGTGGAGTAAAATTCAAGAATATTGTATCAAAAATGATTTGGACCGAAAAGAAATTAATTTTTATCATGAATAGTACCTCGGGTGAATAGTAACTGAGTGAATAGTACCTTGTGAATAGTACTTCGAGAATAG
This sequence comes from Panax ginseng, assembly GCA_020205605.1. Taxonomy (NCBI): domain Eukaryota; kingdom Viridiplantae; phylum Streptophyta; class Magnoliopsida; order Apiales; family Araliaceae; genus Panax; species Panax ginseng. Next base: position 137,672,690 of record CM035133.1, on the reverse strand, counting down.
TACCCCGTGAATAGTACTCCGACATGAAAAAGTTAAAACTTATCAAGAATGCTCAGAATAATATTTTCATGAAAAGATACTGGATGAAGCACAAATTTTAATGATATTCTACTAATTTCATGGAGTATAGAAGCCAAAACTTTAACAAAATGAGTGTAGAATTCTAAATCTGAAACGAAATTATATTACTTACATACTTCAAAGTATGGAAGAAAATATTAGTTCATACGAATATTGAACAAAATAACATCCCTTACCTTAAAAAGTAGAGTATTCCAACTAGTATAATGGGGATATTCTTGAAAAAAACTTTCACTATTTTCTACGCTCAAAGCTTTTTAAAACTCGAAAGAAATACACTCAATATTATAGAAGAAGAATTCTCTGATTCTGGTGTGATTTTGAATTCTAACTAAGCATCCTATTTATAGGAGAATGAAAGGGGTACTATTTGAATAATCACGGACGCAACAGTATACGGACGAAATTTTCAGCCAATTTTTCTAATTCACGAGATTTGTTACTATGCAACACTATGCAGACACTATACAAATACTATGCATAATAAAATATAATATATTCTATTTTTCATAAAATATAAAACTTATTATAATATATATATATATATATATATATATATATATATATATATATATATATATTATCCCCGTGACATACCTCAGATTTCTCCCCCCCAAGTCATTTTTTCTTCCATGGGCCCCACATGTGGCCCCACCTTTTATTATATAAAAATATATTGAATAATTTTCTACCAATTATTTTGAAAATGGATAAATGGGGGTCCATAAAATAAGTAAAATTTACATCAAATACTTCATAAAAATCCCCTCAATATTTTTAACAATATTTATTATTATTATTCGCAATATTTAACAACCAGATCATTCCCAGGAAAGAGGGGGCTTTCCAATAAGGATTTCTCCCTATTGGCGCGCAATTAGGTTACCAAACCTCTCCTCGACAGAATTTTCTAGACATCGTCAATATTAAAAATATTAATATGAATAACTGTATCGTCTTAATTATTGATTTAATAATATATAAAATATCGACAATAATTGAATCAAATAACGTGAGATACTATGCAAAGAATTATCAGTAGCAATAATTGAACAAAAGCGGTGACTTCTCACGTAAGCATCAATAATTAATACCGTGTGCTACTATGCAACCACACACGACATCGTATTTTTAACAGGGTATTTCAACAGTTAACGGTAAAACTTCCGCCGTTATTTTTATAAAAAGATATTTCTGTCGTTTTTTCATTCCGACAATAATTCCGTTGTGGGGTCCACCAATGATTGTGCCATCGTACGAATATTCCTTGTTAAAATGAATATTCCCCGACCAATCTAATATTATATAACAAATTGCATACTTTGAAAAATTTGTAAATATTACCCACAACTATAACATTATATTAAATCCACACCATAATATTTAAAAATGATATTTATAGAAAAATTTATTTTTATTCATAAAAGTTGGGGTCTTACAACCTCCCCTTCTTATGAAATTTTGCCCTCAAAATTAGGGTACGTACCTGGTATGTCGAAGAGATGAGGATACCTTGATTTTATTTCAGATTCTAACTCCTAGGTCATTTCCTCAACATCGTGATTTCTCCACAAAACTTTGACTTGAGGTATAACCTTGGAGCGTAAAATATGTTCCTTCTTATCCAAGATTTTAACATGAACCTCTTCATACGTTAAATCTTCTGCTATTTCGTCCGGTTCTAACTCAATAATGTGGTTCGGGTCTTCCACATATTTATGTAACATAGATATGTGAAAAACGTTATGAACACGAGACATACTTGACGGTAAGGTGAGTCTATAGGCCACAGTTCCTACTCGATCAAGAATTTCAAATGGGCCAATGAATCGAGGATTGAGCTTTTCTCTCTTTCCAAATCTCGTAACTCCCTTCCATGGAGCAATACGTAACAACACATGTTCTTCAACATTGAATTCCACGTCTTTCCGATGAAGATCAACATAACTCTTTTGACGATCTTGTGAGGTTTTTATATGTTGCCGGATCATTTGAATCTTTTTCGTAGTCATGCGTACCAATTTTGGTCCCAATAACGTTACTTCACCCACCTCGTCCCAGCATACTGTAGAACGACACTTTCTTCCATACAACGCCTCAAATGGAGCCATGTCGATACTTGCTTGATAACTGTTGTTGTAGGAGAATTCCACTAATGGCAAGACCTTGTCCCAACTTCCTTTGAAGTTGAGGACATAGAGTCTTAATAGATCCTCAAGAGTTTGGATAGTCCTCTCCGACTGTTCGTCCGTTTGAGGGTGATACGCCGAACTAAATCGTAAATCCGTGCCCATAGCTTTTTGCAAACTAACCCAAAATCGTGAAGTGAATCTTGGGTCTCGATCAGAAACTATAGATACTGGAATACCATGTAGTCTTACAATCTCATTTATGTATATACGAGCAAGACGTTCAAGTGTATAAGTTTCTCGTATATATAAGAAATGAGCAGACTTGGTCAATCTATCAACAATGATTGAAATCACATCTATGCCTTGAGAAACCTTGGGAAGACCAGTAATGAAATCCATGGTAATGTGCTCCCACTTCCATTCTGGAATTTTAAGTGGTTGCAATGGACCTTTTGGCACTTGATGCTCTGCCTTGACACATTGACAAGTTAAACACCTTGAGATAAACTCCGCGATCTCTCTCTTCATATTGCTCCACCAAAATGTATGTTGAAGATCATGATACATTTTAGTACTCCCAAGATGGATTACAAACGATGTGTTGTGCGCTTCCATCATGATTTTATATTTCAAGTCAGAATTATTAGGAACACAAAGTCTGGAGTTGACACGTAGTATTCCTTCTTCATCGATTCTTGCTTCCGGGATAGCACCTTCTTGCACTTTCTTTCTCATACGCATCAGCTCCATGTCTTTAACTTGAGCAACTTCAACTTTATCGATTAAAGTCGGTTCTACTCGTATGTTTGCCATCATCACGTGGGTCCCTGGAGTCTTTAACTCTATCTTCATCCTTTGCAAGTCATACAAAATGGGCCTTTGCGTTAACAATAACGCACTCGTACCCGCATATGATCTTCTACTCAATGCGTCAGCTACCACATTCGTTTTTCCAGGATGGTATTGAATAGTACGATCATAATCTTTCAACAGTTCGAGTCAACATCGTTGTCGCATGTTGCGTTCCTTTTGGGTGAAGAAATATTTGAGGCTTTTATGATTTGTATAGTTCTCCACTTTCTCCCCATACAGGTGATGCCTCTAAATTTTAAGTGCGAAGACAACAACTGCCAACTCTAGATCATAAGTAGGATAATTCCTCTCATATTCTTTGAGTTGTCGAGAGGCATAGGCTATGACTTTCCCATGTTGCATGAGAACACATCCTAACCCTTTGCCCGAAGCATCACTGTAGATGACAAATCCCTCCGAGCCAGATGGTATTGTCAGAACAGGTGCTGAAATGAGTCTCCTCTTGAGTTCTTAAAAACTCTTCTCACATTCCTCGCTCCAATTGAATTTTGTATCTTTTCGAGTCAGCTGAGTTAATGAAGTAGCGATTCGAGAAAACCCTTTTACGAATCTCCGATAATAACCAGCTAAGCCAAGAAAGCTACCTACTTCGGTTACTGATTTAGGTTGCTCCCAGCTTTGAATTGCTTTAATCTTTGTCGGGTCAACAGATATTCTATGACTTGATACTACGTGTGACACCCCCAAAATAGGTATACATCACCCATCTTGAGTCGCCAAATACATGGTACAAAATTTAAATACAACTTAATTATACAACTGTCGTGTAAAATACGACAAAACATAATCAGAGAGTTTTAAAATGAATATTGTCATCTAGACAATATCCACACTCAATGGAGTCCTCATTAAATTTATTATCACACTATTTAACAGAATAGTGAGGACTACTAATGCTATCATCTGGACCTTTACTCCGTTCCCCGACTAGTCCCAGCTATATTCTTATTTCCTGAAGAGAACAATAAAAGCAAAGGGTGAGCTCAACTAGCCCAGTAAGGAATATTATGACTAAGATAATGCAGAATAAGTTATCGTTAGCCTTCAACAATGTTAAACTGATAGAATATAATAGAAAACAAGTTTAATTGCAGCGGAACAAGCAATCCATTAGAAGAGTCAAGTAGAGCATGATATCTACTGTCTTCTATGATTTAAAAAGATTTTCTTCAACTTTATCACTAAGACTCAGCTTAATAAATAAACCACATCATCGAATCATCCCTGCACCACGGCCAAGGATTCATGTAATCATCAATGGTCATGACTATATCGAATAATCCCTGGTCATAATCATACCAACAACTGTCCATCAATGAACTAAAGGCCAATGAGGACTTTTACCACATCATTTGTAACATTAAGGTCATGATTATACCGAATGATCCCTGGTCATAATCATATCAATCAACAGTTCATCTATGCACGTAAGCCAAAGAAGACTTTCATCATAATATAAGAATGAGGATGATGACAATGATATAAGAATTCAACTAAAAGAAACAAAGGATAAATTTTTAAAGATTTATAATTTAATTTATCTAGAATTCAATAATGTTCAAATTGCCAACATGATACTGCTTTGTGGAGTAAAATTTAAGAATGATATTGTATCAAAAATGATTTGGACCGAAAAGAAATTAATTTTTATCATGAATAGAACTTTGGGTGAATAGTACCCATGTGAATAGTACTTCGAGAATAGTATCCCGTGAATAGTACTTTGTGAATAGTACCTCGTGAATAGTATATTATGAATAGTACTTTGTGAATAGTACTCATGAATAGTACTTTTGTGAATAGTACCATATAAATGAATAGAACTCATGGACAGTACTCCGGCATGAAAAGCTTAAAATTTAACAAGAATGTGCAGAAAATATCATTGTGAAATGATACTAGATGAAGCACAAATTTTAAGGATATTCTACTAATTTCACGGAATATAGAAGCAATACTTTAACAAGATGAGGGTATAATCAAGAATACGAGACGAAATAATATTACTCACATACTACAGAGTATGGAAGAAAATATTATTCCTATGAATACTGAACAAAATAATATCCCTTACCTCAGAAAAACACTGGATACTGGAATAGTGAGGTAGCAGACTTCTCTTCTTCTTTCTCTCTATAGCTTATCTCTCTATAATTGCTCTTGTGAGTCTTAGTGAATTGGTGAGAATGAAAGAAGAATGAGCTTCTATTTATAAGAAAATATAGTTTCGATAATTGCACGTTTTGGGGCTCGAAGTATTACAATATAATACCTTCGTCTTTTCTTTCATTTTTAATTTAGTCCTGCAAGTATTATCAAACTTGCACCACCTCCCCTAATAGTACATCATGTGAATCAATAGTACGTTCATGTAAATCAATAGTTCTATACATGTGAAAAAAATAATTACAGCATAGTACCTTCATCTATACCTCTATTTTTAATTTAGTCATGCAAGTATTATCAATCTTGCACCACCTCCCCTAATAGTACATGCATATGAATCAATAGTACACACATGTGAACACATAGTTATAAGCATGTGAATTAATAATAATTAATTTCTCATTTATCCGATTAATTACCCGATTGGTCAATATAACTTCCAGACATCAATTATTATCGAAATAAATGTCGATTTCCACTAACACTAATAATCCCAACACAATGGAACTATCAATTTCATCTTTAATCAACACGAACTTATTCATCATTAATATTATAACTCACAATATTTAACAACCAGGTCGTTCCCAGGAAATAGGCGGCTTTTCGATAAGGATTTCTCCTTATTGGCGCGCAATTAGGTGACCAAATCTCTCCTTGATAGAACTTCTAGACATCGTCAATATTGCAAATAATAATATTAATAACTTTATCGTCTCAATTATTGATTTAATAATATAAAATATTATGCAGATGTTACTGTGATAATAATTGAATCAATAATATGAGAGATATAATGCAGCAATTACTGTAGCAATAATTGAGTATAACCGGAGTGACTTCTCACGTAAGCATCAATAATCAATCAAGTGCTTTCTTATGCAATCATGCGTATTCTTGTACTTTTAACACTAGGTTATTTCAATAGTTAACGGTAAAACTTCGTAGATTATTTTCACAAAAGATATTTCTATCGTTTTCTTATTCCAACAATAATTACATTGTGGGGTCCACCAATGATTGATTGTGGTCGTCGCATTTGAATATTCCTGTTAAAACGAATATTCCCCGACCAATCGAATATTATATAACAACTTTCTTACTTTGCAAAATTCATAAATATTACCCACAACTATAACATTATAACAAATTCAAACCTTAATATTCAAAAATGATATTTATAAAAAAATTCATCTTTATTCATAAAAGTTGTGGTCTTACAACCTCCCCTTCTTATGAAATTTCGCCCTCGAAATTAGGGTACATACCTGGTATGACGAATAGGTGAGGATACTTTGATTTCATTTCAGATTCTAACTCCCAGGTCATTTCCTCAACATCGTGGTTTCTCCACAAAACATTGACTTGAGGTATAACCTTGGAGCGTAGAATATGATCCTTCTTATCTAAGATTTTAACAGGTACCTCTTCATATGTTAAATCTTTCGCTATCTCGTATGGTTCTAATTCAATAATGTGGTTCGGGTCTTTCACATATTTATGTAACATAGATATGTGAAAATTGTTATGGACACGAGACATACTTTGCGATAAGGCAAGTTTATAGGCCACAGTTCCTACTCGATCGAGGATTAAAAATGGGTCAATGAATCGAGGATTGAGCTTTCTTCTCTTTTCAAATCTCGTAACTCCTTTCCATGGAGCAACACGTAACAACACATGATCTCCAATATTGAATTCCACGTCTTTTCGATGAAGATCAACATAACTCTTTTGTCGATCTTGTGAGGTTTTTATACGTTGTCGGATCATTTAAATCTTTTCTGTAGTCATACGTACCAACTCCGATCCCAACAACGTTTCTTCACCTACCTCATCCCAGCATACTGGAGAACGACACTTTCTTCCATACAACGCCTCAAATGGAGCCATGCCGATACTTGCTTGATAACTGTTATTGTATGAGAATTCCTCAAATGGTAATAACTTGTCCCAACTTCCTTTAAAGTCAAGGATATAGAGTCTTAATAGATCCTTCAGAGTTTGAATAGTCCTCTCTGACTGCGCGTCCGTCTGAGGATGATATGCCAAACTAAATCGCAAATCCGTGCCCATAGTTTTTTGCAAACTAACCCAAAATCTTGAAGTCAATCTTGGGTCTTGATCAAAAACTATGGATACTGGCATACCATGCAATCTTATAATCTCGTTTATGTACATACGAGCAAGACGTTCAAGTGTATAAGTTTCTCGTATAGGTAAGAAATGAGCCGACTTGGTTAATCTATCAACAATGACCCAAATCGCATCTATGCCTTGAGAAACCTTAGGAAGACCAATAACGAAATTCATGGTAATGTGCTCCCACTTCCATTCTATAATTTCAAGTGGTTGCAATGGACCTTTTGGCACTTGATGCTCTGCCTTAACTCATTGACAAGTTAGACACCTTGAGATAAACCCTTCTATCTCTCTCTTCATATTGCTCTGCCAAAATGTATGTCTAGGATCATGATACATTTTAGTACTCCCAAGATGGATTGCAAACGGTGTGTTGTGTGCCTCCATCATGATTTTATACTTCAAGTCAGAATTGTTAGGAACACAAAGTCTGGAGTTGACTCGAAGTATTCCTTCTTCATCGATTCTTGCTTCTAGAATTGCACCTTCTTGTACTTTCTTCTTCATACGCATCAGCTCCAGGTCTTTAGCTTGAGCAACTTTAACTTTATCGATTAAAGTCGGTTCTACTCGTATATTTGCCATCATCACGTGGGTCCCTGGAGTCTTTAACTCTTTCTCCATCCTTTATAAGTCATACAAAATGGGCCTTTGCGTTGACAATATCGCACTCGTACCCGCATATGATCTTTTACTCAATGCGTCTGCTACCACGTTATCTTTTCAAGGATGATATTGGATAGTATGATCATAATCTTTCAACAGTTCAAGCCAATGTCGTTGCCGCATGTTGAGTTCCTTTTGAGTGAAGAAATATTTGAGGCTTTTATGATCTGTATAGATCTCCACCATCTCTCCATACAGGTAATGTCTCCAGATCTTTAGTGTAAAAACGACTGCTACCAACTCTAGATCATGAGTATGATAATTCCTCTCATATTCTTTGAGTTGTCGTGAGGCATAGGCTATGACTTTTCCATGTTGCATGAGAACACATCCTAACCCTTTGCATGAAGCATCACTGTAGATGACAAATCCCTCCGAGCTAGATGGTATTATTAGAACAGGTGCTGAAATGAGTCTTCTCTTGATTTCTTGGAAACTCTTCTCACATTCCCCGCTCCAATCAAATTTTGTATCTTTTCGAGTCAACTGAGTTAATGGAGTATCGATTCGAGAAAATCCTTCCACAAATCTCCGATAATAATCAGCTAAGCAGAGAAAGCTACGTACTTTGGTCACTGACTTAGGTTGTTCCCAGCTTTGAATTGCTTCAATCTTTGCCGGGTCAATAGATATTCCATGATTTGATATCACGTACCCAAGGAATGCTACTTCCTCAAGCTAGAACTCGCATTTCTTCAACTTGGCATATAGCTTGTTTTCACGAAGCTTTTGAAGTATCAGCCTCAAGTTTTGCTCATGATCTTCACGGCTTTTGGAGTATATGAGAATGTCATCAATAAAGACAACCACAAAATGATCCAAATATTCCTTGAATACTCGGTTCATCATATCCATGAAGGCAGCAGGAGCATTAGTCAATTCAAAAGACATGACTAGAAATTCATAATGCCCGTACCGAGTTCTGAAAGCCGTCTTTGGAATGTCATCGATTTTAATCTTTAACTAATGATATCCGAAATGAAGATTGATCTTTGAAAAGAATTTGGCGCCTTGCAACTGGTCAAACAGGTCATCAATACGTGGCAATAGGTACCTATTTTTGATGGTGACATGATTCAACTCCCGATAATCAATACAAACTCGCATACTCCCATCTTTCTTCTTTACGAATAGAACAGTAGCACCCCAAGGAGATGTACTAGGACAAATAAAACCAATGTCTAACCATTCCTGCAGTTGGGTCTTTAATTCCTGAAGTTCAATAGGAGTCATTCGATACGGGGCTTTGGAAATGGGTTTTGTACAGAGTTCAAGGTCGATACAATATTCAATTTCACGCTCTGGGGGTAGGCCAGGAAGTTCTTCAGGGAATACGTCAGGAAATTTATTAACAATAGAAATATCATTCAAATCTGACGTATTTTTATTTAAATCTTTGATATGGGCTAAGAAAGCTTGACATCCGTTTTTCAATAAATGAATAGATTTATGGCTTGATATGACAGTGATTGAATTTAGTGTTTTGGTTGCTTGAAGTCGCATAATAGGTTGGTTAGGAATATGAAAGCTAATAACCTTACGAAAATAATCAATTTTTGCATGATGAGTAGTTAACCAATCAATCTCTAATATCACATCAAATGCAAGTATTTTTAAGGAAATAAGATCAACAGGTAATGTGAGGGTACCGATTTGAACTAAACAAGACTTATAAACAATAGATGTAATGAAGGTTTCCCCCAACAGAGTTTCAACAGATAAGTCAAAGTCCAATTTCTCCGGAGTCAAATTTAAACGTTGAGCGCAAGTAGGAGAAATAAAAGAATGGGTAGAACTGGTATCAAATAAGGTATAGACTTCACTAGAGTTTATGATTAACTTACTCGTGATCACCTCTTTTGGATTCCTCGCTTTTTGGGAGGTTATGACAAACGCTCTCCCTTGAACTACCGATTTTTTCTTGTTTGGGACGTCCTTTGATGCCTCCATCCCAGCTGGACTTGACTTTGGTGCACGAAAAAATTAGGCTAGGTGACCTTCTCTTCTATAATTGTAACATGCTTTGGACTGCATCACACAGTTTGGACTGATATATCCCTCCCCTCCGCATTTGAAGCATACAATCGGTGGTCGTTCTCCTTCCTTTAAAACGGGTGCTGGTGTTGCTGTCTTTCCATCGTTGTTGAACCTTCTCTTCTTGAAATTTCCACTCCTATTGTCTTGGCCATGATTACTACCAAAGTGTTTACCATTTCTGGCATGTTGATTCCCTCCATGTTTGTTGTCACCGCTTTGATGACTGCTACCACTGGTAGTATTGCTTTACCGGCTGTTACCTCTTGGTTGGGTTGACTCATTATCACGCTCCAATAACTGAGCCCTATTTACAACATCTGAATACAAACACAGTTTGTGAGAAATGAGATATTGACGTATCTCGGGTTTCAAACCTCTTAGAAACAACCGCGTCATTCTCTCCTCATTATCAACCAAGTGGGGATTTAACCGGGATAACTTTCGGCAAACTTAGCCCGTCTTGTGACACGGTCATATTGTTTTGCTCCAACTTGATAAACTCTACCTCCTTCATGTAATGAATACTTTTGGGAAAATACTTGTCGTTGAACAGTTCTTGGAACTTCTCCCAAGACATCTTCAGTGCGGCAAGTTGAGTCGCTTTCTGATTCCCACCGTGAATCGCCTCTCTTCACATAACATGAAGGTGGAAAAGGAATCTTCGATCCTCGGAGCATCCCAAGACATCAAATATCTTGGTGATCTGCTTTATCCACATCTCCGCCTTAAGTGGTTTTGGCTCTCCAAAAAACTCTGGTGGTCCCAGCTCCTTGAACTGTTTAGCGGTGATCGTCCGAGAGTTACCAGTGCTTTACTTTGCATTTTGAGCAGAGTCTCTACTTTGATGTTTCATGAATTGCATAAAGCCTCTGAACATCCCATCATTCATCATCTGGTTGATGTTGTTGTTTACCTGAGGATTATTGCCTTCCTGGTGCACATTATCTTGGGTATTGATCGTTGGTGACTCAACGGTCTCATGTGCTTCATTGCTTATCTTAACATTTTTGGATGCCATTTTCAAATACTGCCACAAAACAAGGGTTAATTGACATGTCACATATTATCCCTATAACCTGACCGACCAATTAAATACCAAATAAACTTAGGTACGTCATACTAGCAAAGGAATTTCCCGTCTCTCCCATCCTAGTTCCTGTCTCACATCTCAGCCAGGGATCATATCCCTAAACTTTGATACCAACTGTGACGCCCCCAAAATAGGTATACATCACCCATCTTGAGTCGCCAAATACATGGTAAAAAATTTAAATATAACTTAATTATACAACTGTCATGTAAAATACGACAAAACATAATCTGAGAGTTTTAAAACGAATATTGTCATCTAGACAATATCCACACTCAATGGAGTCCTCATTACATTTATTATCACACTATTTAACATAATAGTGAGGACTACTAATGCTATCATCTGGATCGTCACTCCGTTCCCCGACTAGTCCCAGCTATATTCTCATTTCCTAAAGAGAACAATGAAAGCAAAGGGTGAGCTCAACTAGCCCAGTAAGAAATATTATGACTAAGATAATGCAGAATAAGTTATCGTTAGCCTTCAACAATGTCAAACTGATAGAATATAATAGACAACAAGTTTCATTGCAGCGGAACAAGTAATCCATTAGAAGAGTCAAGTAGAGCATGATATCTACTATCTTCTATGATTTAAAAAGATTTTCATCAACTTTATCACTGAGACTCAGCTTAATAAATAAACCACATCATCGAATCATCCCTGCACCACGACCAAGGATATTCATGTAATCATCAATGGTCATGACTATACCAAATAATCCCTGGTCATAATGTTGCCTCTTTTTCAGTTCTGATAAAAGAGCTCTAACTCATGCAAGCATACATGTGTCAACAAGTAATACAGAGTAAGTAGAGTATCGATCCCACAGAGAAAGTTGTTCAATTTTAACTACTATTCATCAATCAAATCACTATTTCTATATGCTTAAACTAAAAATCAAAAGTGTGAATTAATCTATCTGCAAATAAGAACTAAAATGAGAATAAGAATGGAATAAATCAAATCTGAAAATAATGGGATCCTAACTTCATTTAATACTTCATCCAATTAACACTATCATATAAGAATTGTTCACATATCATAGGAAAATAGTCAAGAGCACTAATAGAGTCATAGCCATTTTTCAATGCACTATGACCTACTTATACAGCATCCACAGATGATAGATTCTATGTAATCAACAATATAACCAAAATCACTATATGTCTATGATGGTCATAACATCATACACTCAGATAATTAATCCATGCTATAGAGATGCTGTGTGTGTGTGTAATGTTCACCAAAACTTGATTCAAGCAAAGAATATATATGCTAATATGCTCGAAACAGAAAAGTATAGCCTAAATTGAGAATCATGTATACTTATACAACGCAACTGTTTCAACATATCGAAACAAACTAAAGTTCAACAATGGACTTAATTGCTTTATTGCTACTCACGAGGGCGATTTTTGCTCTTTCCCGCGGTGTTTATTGCTATTTTTCTTTTCTTTTTCTCTCTTTTTTTATACATGACTGTGCAATGCCTTATTCCATTAGGCAACACCGCTACCCCTTAGCGAGCTTTCAACCAACGACTTCCAGACCAAGAAAGACCTTAGGGCGCTAGGTGTAGAGACAATCCCCTCGGGCGTATTTACTCAAGTAGCCAGGGCCCCGAAATAAGACTAGCCACGTTATTGCTATTCAATTTTTTTTTGTTTTTTTTATACATAGCATACCCATGTTTTCCTAAAGTTTGAATGTCAATGTTTGTCAAGTCTACATGCATGTTCCACATTTTTCTCTTTTTAAAACTACATTTTCTAACAAGCAATGCAACACATAATTCTTATGCCTACAAGTGATTGTGAACATAATCGTGTAAACTGAAAGCATTTAAACAGCAACATGAATTCCATTGTGTAAAACATTATAACTACGTTCATGTTATCCCATATATTCAAGAATCCTTTATAATTCACCATCATCATTGGCTAGGCAAGAAATTCCATAAAATAAGAACTTTGTGAGACATGCAAATTAACTAAAACAAAAAAAATTTCTATCAATAAAACAATAACACCAAAAACAACTAAATTATTAAACTAACTATGAAATATTTTAACTAAACATGCAAAAACTAACTACATGCTACTATACTACTCTCCAATACCCCCAAACTTATAATATTCAATGCCCCATTGAATGAAGGTAAAGGGTACAAGAAAACTCCCCTAATGATCGGCTGCACCACCCTCCTCGGGTGGTGAATATGGTGGTGGATAAGGCACTGCTGTACCGAACTGAGGCCACTCGAGCATTGTTCCTTGTTGTGCAAACGCCTCGGCCAAGGACCTCATGAGTCCCGTAACAAACGTTCCAAAATTATCATACATGGCATCGACTTTTCGCTCCAACCTTCGAAGCTGTCGATCGCTAGGAACAGTGTGTGCTCGGGTCGATGGTGTAAAATCCCAAATTTTACGAATAAAGATTTAATTTTTCTCGAAATATTTTTTGAATATTATGGTGTGGATTTGAGATAATATTATAATTGTGGGTAGTATTTATAAATTTTGCAAAGTATGTAAGTTGTTGTATTATATTCGATTGGTCGGGGAATATTCGTTTTAGCAGAGAATATTCGTACAACGACGCAATCATTGGTGGACCCCACAACAAAATTATTGTCGAATTGAGAAAACGACAAAAATATTTTTAAGAAAATAATGGCGGAAGTTTTACCGTTAATACTATTGAACTACTCGGTAGTAAAAAAATGCGATGTCTGGCGTGGTTGCATAGTAAGACACCTTTGTATTGATTATTGATGCTTACGTGAGAAATCACTCGGTTATACTTAATTATTGCTCTGATAATTCTTTGCATCATATCTCTCATATTATTGATTCGATTATTGTCACAAAGATCATCATCGCATTATATGTTATATTATTAAATCAATAATTGAGACGACAAAGTTATTCATATTATTAAATTGCAATATTTACAATGTCTAGAAGTTCTGTCAAGGAGAGGTTTGGTCACCTAATTGCGCGCCAATAGGGAGAAATCCTTATTGGAAAGCCCCTTCTTTCCTGGGAACAACCTGATTGTTAAATATTATGAGTTATAATATTAATGATGAATAAGTTCGTGTTGATTAAAGATGAATTTGATAGTTCCATTGTGTTGGGATTATTTGTGTTAGTAGAAATCGACATCTATTATGATGATAATTGATGTCTGCAGGTTATATTGTTCAATCAGGTATTCGGGACATTTTTTATGTCGGAGTACTATTCATGTGTTACTATTCACGAGTTACTATTTACGAGTTACTATTCACGAGTTACTATTCACCCGAACAATATATTTCTTTTCGGTCCAAATTATTTTTGGGTACAATATTATTCCATGAGGAGATGTGCTAATTTTTCAGACCGTTGGTTGAATTTATAATAGTAAATCAATATGGATTGCTGGTTTAAAGTTTTAATAGTAAATCAATATGGATCGCTGGTCTAAAGTTTTAATAGCGAATCAGTATGGACCGTTGCTTTAAGTTTTAATATGGACCGTCCGTTTAAAAGTAAATCAATCTGGACCGTTCATGAATTAGTTACTATTCAATCCATTCTTCTATAAATAGAAGCTCATTCCTTTATTATTTCTTACGAATTCACTGAAACTCTAGAGAGAGAAATTATAGAGAGAAAGAAAAAGAGTTTTCTGCTACTTCACTACTTGATATCCAGTTTCTTTAATTCAGTGAAAGGGTATTATTTCTTTCGTATTCATGAAGAGAACTTCATTATTCATTTTTTTATTCTGTTGGAATAACTTTTGTACGCTGTGATCTACCCTATACTTGGTGAAATTCTTTTTATTCCATTCTTTATCATTATGTTGGAATAACTTCCTGTCTACATCATAAGCACCGCATACATGGTGAAATTCTTCTATTATTCCATTCTTTATTATTACATTGGAACATCCATGCATGCGTTTACGCATGCGACCTGGTTCCGTTATTTATTATTCTATTGAAATATCCTATCTGTGCGTTTACGCATGACCTGGTTCCGTTATTTATTATTCTGTTGGAATAACCTGTCTGTGCGGTCTATCGCATGCTTGGTGATTTCTTTTGTTATTCATTCTTTATTATACTCAGTTGGTTAAAGTTTTGACTTCTATACTCCATAAAATTAGTGGAATATCCTTGATATTTGCACTTCATCCAGTATCTTTTCATGGAAATATTCTTCTGAGCATTCTTGAATTTTACTCTACAAAGAAGTATCATGTTGATAATTTGGACGTTATTAGTTCCTGGATAAACTAATTCTTGAACTTGTTTTTATTGAATTCTTATATCATTGTCATCATCCTCATGTTTATATTTTTGAAAGTCATCTGTGGCCTGTAGTGTATAGATGGACTTGGTATGATTATGACCAGGGATCATTCGGTATAATCATGACCATAATGTTACAAATGATGTGGTAAAAGTCCTCATAGGCCCGTAGTGCATTGATGGGCAGTTGTTGGCATGATCATGACCATTGATGAATACACGAATATCCTTGGCCCGTAGTGCATGGATAATTTGTGGTCGTGATACTAATGAATATCCTTGGCTGTAGTGCAGGGATGATGTGGATTAGTTATTAAGCTGAGTCTCAGCGATTAAAGTGATGAAAAACTTTTTAAATCATAAAAGATAGTAGATTTTATTCTCTACTTGACTCTTTTAATGGATTGCTTATTCCGTTGCAGTTAAACTTGATGTCTATTGTATTTTATCAGTTTAACATTGTTGAAGGCTAATGATAATTTATCCTGCATTATCTTAGTCATAATATTTCTTCTTGGGCTAGTTCAAGCTCACCTTTTCTTTCCTTTATTCTCTTCAGGAAATGAAAACGTAGCAGGGACTAGTTGGGGAACGGAGTGATGGTCCAGATGATAGCATTAGTAGTCCTCACTATTCTATGAAATAGTGTGTTAATAAATGTATTGGGGACTTATTTTGAGTGTGGATATTGTCTAGATAACAATATTTGTATTAAAACTCACAGCATATGTTTTGTCGTATTTTACACGGCTGTTGTATAATTAGTTTGTATTTGTATTCAATTACCATGTATCTGGCGACCCAAGAGATGGGTGATGTATACCTATTTTGGGGGCGTCACAGTTGGTATCAAAGCTTAGGGATATGATCCCTAGCTGAGATGTGAGACAAGAACTAGGAGGGGAGAGACGGGAAATTCCTTTGCTAGTATGATCTACCTAAGTTTATTTGGTATTTAGTTGGTCGGTCAGAGTATAAGGATAACATGTGATATGTTAAATAACTCTTGTTTTGTGGCAGTGTTTGAAAAAGACATCCGAGAATATTGAGGTAAGCAATGGAGCGAATGACGCGATTGTTTCTAAGAGGTTTGAAACCCGATATACGTCAATACCTCATTTCTCACAAACTTTGTTTATATTCAGATGTTGTGAATAGGGCTTAGTTATTGGAGCGCGATAATGAGTCAAAGACAACCAAAAGGTAACGACCAACAACACGATAATAATCATCATCGGTGGCAGCGACCACCATGAACAATGATAACCATCGTGGGGAAAATTATCATGCCAAGAATGGTAACCACTTCAGTGGTAATCATGGCCAAGATAATAGAAGTGGAAATTTCAAGAAGAGAAGGTCACCTAGCCCGATTTTGTCGTGCACCAAATTCAAGTCCAGCTGGGACGGTGCACCAAAGGCGAATACGGACAAAACAAAGTCGGTGGTTTCAGGAAGAGTGTTTTTTGTGACTTCTCAAAAAGCGAGTAACCCAAACAAAATTAGCACAAGTTAGTTAATTATAAATTCTTACGAAGTCTATACCATATTAGATTCCGGTTCTACCCATTCTTTTATCTCTCTTGTTTGCGCTCAACGTTTAAATTTAACTCAGGAGAAGTTAGACTTTGACCTATTGGTTGAAACTTCGTTAGCAGAAACCTTCGTTACCTCCACTATTTATTAATCTTGTTTGATTCAAATCGACACTTTCACGTTACCTGTCGATCTTATCTCTTTGAAAATACTTGCCTTTGATGTGATTTTAGAAATCGATTGGTTAACTACTCATCATGCTTTTCGTAAGGTTGTTAGCTTTCATATTCCTAACCAACCTGTTATCCGAATTCAAGCAACCAAACCACTAAAGTCAATCATTGTCATATCAAGCAATAAGTAAAGAGCCCCGATCCTTTCGTTGTTAACTTCCTTGTGTGGAATGCACCGAAGCCAGACTTTTCGTAGGGGACGTTGTGAATAATGATGGCAAGTTGATAGGTATCAATGTGACGTGTTATCCAAGTCTTGGATGAGAGTCACAGTTGTGAATGATATTTCTATTGTTAATAAATTTTCTGACGTATTCTTGAAGACTTCTTAGCGTACCCTAGAGCGTGAAATCGAATTTTGTATTGACCCCAGTACAAAACCCATTTCAAAAACCCTTAAATATTTCTTCAACCAAAACAAACATAACATGCGCCAAAGACGTTGGCTCGAGTTGTTGAAGATTACGATCGTACCATTCAATACTATCGTGGAAAAGTGAATGTGGTAGCTGACGCGTTGAGTAGAAGATCGTAGCCGTTTACGAGTGCGAATATACGAACCTATGTGAAGATAACGAATATACGAATAGAATCGACTTTAATCGATAAAGTTAAAGCCACTCAAGCTACAGACCCAGAGCTGATGAACACGAAAAAGAAGGTTCAAGAGGGCGTTATTCTAGAAGCAAGAATCGAAGAAGAGAGGAAACCTCAATCCTCGATTTAATTGGCCCATTTAAAATCCTCGATCGAGTAGGAACTATGGCTTATAGACTCATTTTATAGCCAAATATGTTGCGTGTTCATAACGTTTATCACGTATCGATGTTACGTAAATATGTGGACGACCCGAACCACATTATTGATTTAGAACCGAACGAGATAGCGGATAATTTAACGTATGAAGATGTACCTGTTAAAATCCTGGAATATATTATACGCTTAAAGGTTATACCTCAAGAGTTAGAATCGTGAAGTGTACTCATACATTTCGGCATATCGTGTGCGTCACGTAAATTTTGAGGCGAAATTTCATAAGGAGGGAGATTGTAAAATCCCAAATTTTCTGAATAAAGATTTAATTTTTCTTGAAATATTTTTTTAATATTATGGTGTGGATTTGAGATAATGTTATAATTGTGGGTAGTATTTATAAATTTTGCAAAGTATGCAAGTTGTTGTATTATATTCGATTGGTCGGGGAATATTCACTTTAGTAGGGAATATTCGCATGCAACAACATAATCATTAGTGGACCCACAACAAAATTATTGTCGAATTGAGAAAGCGACAAAAATATTTTTAGGAAAATAACGACGGAAGTTTTCTTTATTATCTTGTTGAACTACTCGGTAGTAAAAGTACGATGTCTGGCGTGATTGCATAGTAGCACATGCGGTATTGATTATTGATGCTTACGTGAGAAATCACTCGGTTATACTCAATTATTGCTACAATAAATTTATCGCATCATATCTCTCATATTATTGATTCGATTATTGTCACAAAGATTATCATCGCATTATATGTTATATTATTAAATCAATAATTGAGATGACAAAGTTATTCATATTATTAAATTGCAATATTTACAATGTGCAGAAGTTACATCGAGGAGAAGTTTGGTCACCTAATTAATTGCGCAATGGGGAGAAATCCTTATTGAAAAGCCCCATCTTTCCTGGGAACAACCTGGTTGTTAAATATTGTGAGTTATAATATTAATGATGAATAAGTTCATGTTGATTAAAGATGAATTTAATAGTTCCATTGTGTTGGGATTATTTGTGATAGTAGAAATCGACATCTATTCCGATGATAATTGATGTCTGCAGGTTATATTGTTCAATTAGGTATTCGGGACACTTTTTGTGTTGGAGTACTATTCACGAGTTACTATTCATGAGTTATTATTCACGAGTTACTATTCACGAGTTATCATTCATGGGTTACTATTCATGAGTTACTATTCATGAGTTACTATTCACGAGTTACTATTCATCCGAACAATATATTTCTTTTCGGTCCAAATTATTTTTGGGTACAATAGTATTCCATGAGGAGATGTGCTAATTTTTTAGACCATTGGTTGAATTTATAATAGTAAATCAATATGGATCACTGGTTTAAAGTTTTAATAGTAAATCAATATTGATCGCTGGTTTAAAATTTTAATAGTGAATCAGTATGGACCGTTGCTTTAAGTTTTAATATGGACCGTCCGTTTAAAAGTAAATCAATCTGGACCGTTCATGAATTAGTTACTATTCAATCCATTCTTCTATAAATAGAAGCTCATTCATTTATTATTTCTTATGAATTCACTGAAACTCTAGAGAGAGAAATTATAGAGAGAAAGAAGAAGAGTTTTCTGCTACTTCACTACTTCGATATCCAGTTTCTTTAACGGTAAGGGGTATTATTTCTTTCGTATTCATGAAGAGAACTTCTGTTATTCCATTTTTTATTCTGTTGGAATAACCTGTATACGCGGTCTACCCTATACTTGGTGAAATTCTTTTTTTATTCCATTCTTTATCATTATGTTGGAATAACCTGTCTATGCGAAGTACCGCATACATGGTGAAATTCTTCTATTATTCCATTCTTTATTATTACATTTGGAACATCACATGCATGCGTTTCGCATGACTGGTTCCGTTATTTATTATTACATTGGAATATCCGATTCGGTCTTGAAGTTCGCTTTGACACGGTTCCGTTATTTATTATTACATTGGAATATCCTATCGTGCGTTACGCATGACCGGTTCCGTTATTTATTATTCTATTGGAATAAACATGCATGCGGTCTATCGCATGCTTGGTGATTTCTTTTGTTATTCCATTCTTTATTATACTCAGTTGGTTAAAGTTTTGACTTCTATACTCCATAAAATTAGTGGAATATCCTTGATATTTGCGCTTCATCCAGTATCTTTTCATGGAAATATTCTTCTGAGCATTCTTGAATTTTTCTCTACAAAGAAGTACCATGTTGACAATTTGGACGTTATTAGTTCCTGGATAAACTAATTCTTGAACTTGTTTTATTGAATTCTTATATCATTGTCATCATCCTCATGTTTATATTTTTGAAAGTCATCTGTGGCCTATAGTGCATAGATGGACTTGGTATGATTATGACCAGGGATCATTCGGTATAATCATGACCGTAATGTTATAAATGATGTGGTAAAAGTCCTCATTGGCCCGTAGTGCATTGATGGGCGATTGTTGGCATGATCATGACCATTGATGAATACCACGAATATCATTGGCCCATAGTGCATGGATAATTTGTGGTCGTGATACTAATGAATATCCTTGGTCAGTAGTGCGGGGATGATGTGGATTATTTATTGTCGAGTCTCGGCGATAAAAGTGATGAAAACTTTTTAAATCATAAAAGATAGTAGATTTTATTCTTTACTTGACTCTTTTAATGGATTTCTTATTCCGCTGCAGTTAAACTTGATGTCTATTATATTTTATCAGTTTAACATTGTTGAAGGCTAATGATAATTTATCCTGCATTATCTTAGTCATAATATTTCTTCTTAGGCTAGTTGAGCTCACCTTTCTTTCCATGTTCTCTTCCAGAAATGAGAACGTAGCAGGGACTAGTTGGGGAACGGAGTGATGGTCCAGAGGATAGCATTAGTAGTCCTCACTATTCTATGAAATAGTGTGTTAATAAATATATTGAGGACTTATTTTGAGTGTGGATATTGTCTAGATGATAATATTTGTATTAAAACTCACAACATATGTTTTGTCGTATTTTACACGACTGCTGTATAATTAGTTTGTAATTGTATTCAGTACCAGGTATATGGCAACCCAAGATGGGTGATGTATGCCTATTTTGGGGGCGTCACAGACGGGCCTGCCTCATCTGTTGGAGGGGGCTGCTGGGATGGCTCTGGAAATATGGTCCGGAGAATGAATCCTCGTCCGCGTGGGTGTGGCTCACCACCTGCCCAGTCCTCAAATTTTGTAATGGTGGCATGAGTTATATCTTGGCTCGGGTATTGCATTTGTTCATTTCCCCAGTTTCACCCTTGATGCGTACATAACATGGCTACCACTGATGCGTGTGGAATGCTCCCCGTGGTATTTCCCTTCAGATACTTCACAATATTTTGATGAATCAAATGTCCCACGTCAATATACTTGCCCGTGATTTTACCCCACAAAATTATGGCCCTTTCTGCCGTGATCTCATGCTGATGAGATGAGAGCAATAGCTTGGCACATATGAATAAATTCCACGCCTTGGCATATCGATTCAGTGCGGCTGCTGGGAATATGCGTGGTTGGGTCGTGCCGACTTTGTAAGTCCATTTCGTGCCTGGAACACACAACTCCGCAATAACAAGCTCCAAGTCTGTTTCCAGATGTGCCCCTGTGATCCAATTGGTAGCCCCCGTTGGTGGTCTCTCGGTGAGTCTGAAAATGTTTCTGATGGCGGTGGGTCTGTAATCTACCTCGACACCTCGAACCATACCGATATCGTCCATGGTGACTTTGGCATTGGCGTAAAACTCTCAGACTATGCTCATCGGAATGGGCGTGGGAGTGGCAGTGAATCCAACCCATCCCCTTTCGCGAATCATGGCACATAAATGGCCATCTTGCTCCTCCGGTTTGAAACCGCGCCCCTTGATGAACGTCTTCGCCACAATTCTGTAATACTCCTGCTGGGCTGCTAAATCCAGGAACTTAGTGTGATCAACCACATCCTCTCCTTGACTGACAGAGGAGGACGAAGAAGAAGATGAGGCGGCGCGAGCTCTTTTTGGACCCATATGCTTTGAGAGAGATGGTGCAGATGAGTTCGACTGGAAATGAAGAAAAGCTTATGAATTGATAGCCCCAAAACTTGATTCTGCAAACCCAAATTAGGAACCCTAGCTTTATATAATGGATGAGAGTGTGGGTTGAGATTTGAACGTGGAGAGAATCGTGAAGATGTGATTGAGAGATGCACGACTTCAATTTGTAACTGATAGAGAGATAGAGATGTGAGTTATGGAGAGTGAGAGGATTTTGCGTCTGTTATTAATTCAAATGAGAGTCCAAATGGTCCACAACTCATTTTTTAAAATCTTCAGATTTGTCTTAATCCGAGTCGTCATGCTGCATCGCTGCGTGAGTTTTTAATGGGTTGGTATGCCATGGTAGAGACTTGCGAGAATGTTACATTATCTGATTTACTTGATCTTGTGGTAGCATGAGTTTATCTTTGCATAGGTCGCGCGACCCTGATATCTGCAATTCTAAAGTTCAATTCTACTCTTCCTATTAGTGATGCTTTCTAATGATGGTTCTTGCATAGACATTAATGCACATTATTAAGGCATGAATTAGTGGCCACATAATGCTAACATCTTGCAAATATTCGCAAGCAATTCTTGCAACACACTCAAGCATGAAAATCTGTTATCCTCTTAAAAATGAATTAAATATAACTACTAAAATAATCTAAAATGAATAACTAAAAAGTCAAATGAGGTAGAAATAATGGGTTGCCTCCCATCCAACGCTAAGTTATAATCAATTAGCTTGACTGTCTCTGAATCTCACGTCACATCAAGAATTGAGGTGCCTTCCTTATTGTCTACCGCACCCCAAAATTTGATGACTTCAGCTTTCGTCAATGGCTCTACCTTCAACTCTGAATTTTCACCCGTTACACACCTCAACGGTCCATAATTCCCCGGTTTCTATACCTCATCCTTTAGGCCCCAATCCACCAAGTCAACCAGGAAGCATTCTTCTTCATTAGTTGGTAACTTTATTGCTTTAAAGACATTGAAGGTGATCTCCTGATCCTGAACACGCATAGTGAGTTCACCTTTTTACACATCTATCGAAGACCTGCCTGTGGCTAAGAATGGTCTCCCCAGTATTATTGGTATGCTTTTGTCCTCCTCGTAGTCTAAAATGATGAAGTCAACCGGAAAAATAAACTTGTCCACCTTAACCAATACATCTTCAACAATTCCCCGTGGATACGTGATGGATCTATCAGTTAGCTGTAATGATATGTTTGTTGGCTTTGGAGCCGGCAATCCCAACTTTACTTGCCTGACAAGGGCATCAAATTTATACTTGCCCCAAGATCACATAAATACTTACTGAAGTTCATCTTTCTAATTGTGCACGGAATTATGAAGCTGCCCGGATCCTTCAGCTTTGGAGGTAATTTCTGCTGAAGCACTGCACTGCATTCCTCTGTCAAGGCTACCGTCTCAAACTCATCTAGTCTTCTCTTCCTTAACAATATACCCTTCATAAATTTTGCGTAGCTTGGCATTTGTTCCAATGCCTCGGCGAACGGTATGTTGATCTACAGCTTTTTGAATACCTCCAAGAACTTGCTAAACTGTTTATCCTCCCTCTGCTTAGTTAATCTTTGCGGATATGGGACACGAGGGTGAATTGGTGGCACTGAACTCTTAGGCTTTTCCTATGAACCTGTTGTATCCTTCTCGACCTGCTGCGACTCAGATTTTTCCAGATTTTCTTCATCAACAATCACCTGCTCTGCCTCGCGCGGCCTCCTTAGTGTTCTCAGGCGCGGGCGCGCGACTTATATTGTCTGCCAGATTTTTCCCAGATCTTAATGATATTGCTTGGCATTGTTCCTTCCCGTCTCTTCTAGGATTTTTCTCTGTGCTACTTGGCAAGGAACCTTGGGGCCTGTTGTTAAGCATGCTCGCCATCTGCCCCATCTGAGTTTCCAAATTCTTAATAGCTACTGCTTGGCTTTTAATTATAACTTTCGTGTTTTTCATGTATTTCAACATCATCTCCTCCACTTCTGATTTCTTTTTTGGTCACGTAGTGCATTTGGGCGTGATGTTGTTCTTTGAGAGAATCCGGTGGAAATGGTGGTTTTGCATTGTCAATCGTGGGTCGAATTTGTCAACGTGTGTGAAATTGATGATTAATTTGAAACCGACATTGTTGATTTCCTTGGTTATTCGAACAGCTAAAGTTTGGATGATTTCGGTTGTTAGGGTGGTATGTGTTCTGAAATTAACCTTGGTCTTTCCTGTAGTTGCTCACATACTACACCGACTCCGAGCTAATAGCACACTGATCAGTGGAGTGTGACCCCGCACAAATTTCACAAACGAAGGCAACTGTTTTCGTCCTGCTTTCTGCCAAAGTGTCTATCTTCTTTGCCATAGCTGCCATCTATGCCAATAACTGCGTAATAGCATCTACCTCCAACACACCTGCTACCTTGGGCTGTGGCATCCGAGATGTAGGATTCTGAAAATCGTTAGCTGTCATAGTCTCAATAAGGGTATAGGCCTCGTCATAGCTTTTTGCCCATAATGCCCCTCCAGCAGCTGCATCTACAATCGGTCTCGATTGCCATCCTAATCCATTGTAGAAAGTATTGATTACCATCCAATCCGGCATACCATGATGCGGACACTTCCTTAGCATCTCTTTGTATCTCTCCCATGCTTCATATAAAGACTCTCCCTGTTGTTGCTCAAACTGACATATAGTTGTCCTCATCTTTGCAGTCTTAGCCATTAGGAAGAACTTGGCTAAGAATTTCTGCGCTAAGTCCTCCCATGTAGTGATTGACCTTGACGGCAAAGAATGAAGCCAACTCCTTGCCTTATCCCTCAATGAGAATGGGAACAACCGCAGTCTGATAGCATCCTCTGACACACCGTTATATCAGAATGTATCACAAATCTCTATGAAGCTCAATAAGTGTTCATTCGGATCATCCGTAGCAGCACCCCCAAACTACACCGAGTTCTGCACCATCTGGATAGTGCCCGGTTTAATCTCAAAAGTGTTTGCTGCTATTACCGGTCTGACTATGCTAGACTGTAGCCCATTTATATTCGGCATGGAATAATCTCGTAGAGCCCGGTGCTCTTCTCTGTTCTTCTTCCATACTAACTGTAGTACTCTCTAACTGAGGTTGTAAATTTCTTCGCACACTAGCTTTCCAACCTCTCCCGTTAATGTTATCCTACGCTGGTGTTAATTCGGAATTGGAAGATCTTGTGTGCATAAAAATCTACAAGTACCTGAACTCACAAATAAAACAAAAATAGAAATGAGATGAGAATAGATATGTCTAAGTCATACAAAATAGCTTAAAATTGATGATAATTATTTAAACTAAACGCCTTTCCAGGAAGCAGCGCTTAAAAACTGTTGCCTCTTTTTCGATTCGATAAAAGAGCTCTAACTCATGCAAGCATACATGTGTCAACAAGTGTCTGAGAGTAAGTAGAGTATCGATCCCGAGAGAAAGTTGTTCAATTTTAACTACTATTCATCAATCAAATCACTATTCTATATGCTTAAACTAAAAATCAAAAGTGTGAATTAATCTATCTGCAAATAAGAACTAAAATGAGAATAAGAATGGAATAAATCAAATCTGGAAATAATGGGATCCTAACTTCATTTAATACTTCATCCAATTAACACTATCATATAAGAATTGTTCACATATCATAGGAAAATAGTCAAGAGCACTAATAGAGTCATAGCCATTTTTCAATGCACTATGACCTACTTACACAGCATCCACAGATGATAGATTCTATGTAATCAACAATATAACCAAAATCACTATATGTCTATGTGAAATTGCAATCATACTGAATTGAAGCACAAGCTCTTATTTTAACTCATACGGTGAATAAGTATATGTCTATCTTATTCACGAAATACGTAAGCCATATATCTGACCCCATATACATATGCTATTATGATTCTAATCCATACTCGCATGTTCATTATCAATTCCATGCAAATACTGAAACGAATGGTGATCAAGCATTCATACGTGTAAAACAACCATAATAGAATTCCCATATGATATGTAAAACAGCCCTAGCAATCAACCACGCAATCAGACTACATATTAAAATCCGTTAGAATCCCATAATGGAGTTTAGTTCATGACTGAACCAAAAGCCATTATAGGGTCAACGCTAAACATGATTATCAAGTAAACAATTGAAAGATGAAGGATAGAACGATCAAACCCAATTGTAGATTGTAAACCAATATCAACGTTCAAATCCTCATATAAATCTAGAAAAACAATATTATAAATCCATAATGATGGAGAATCCCAATAAGAATTAGAGAAGATGGAGTTTTGGCTTCGTTCTTCGTTGGAATCTCTCTCACGTGTAAACCCTAGTTACTACGATGAAAAATACGTCAAAATTTGTTCCCCCTCTATCTGACACCAGTCAGATATCGTTTAAAACAAATTACAATCATTTTAATTAAAAATTAAAATAAAACAACTCGAGAGCTTCCATTTATCGCGCACATGCGACCGCTGCGCCCCTCCATAATATTCGTCGGCATGAGTGCACAACTTGAAGAAGGTTCTACTGTCTGGCTTAGGCTCTACGGCGGCAGTGCGGCGTCCTCTAAGCTTGTCATGCTCGCGGCCGCGCAACTTGTAGTAGGTAACATTGTCTGGATGGGTGCTCACGCAGACGCGCATCTCCAAGCTCATCCTGCCGCGCGGCTTACAGTTGGTGAATTCTGGTTCTACTCCTGAGTTTGGTTCTGCATTATTGCTGCTGTTACTGAAATGTCTTTTGTCCATCCTTGCTTATCCATCTATTCTCCACTCATTTATCACGCCATGCCTATCCCAGCTTGTGCCTCGCTTCATGCGTCCATTAGCCTCGTGCCCTCTAATACCACCAAATTAGGCCAATTCCTGCACTTATTCACCAAAAGGAGTTTTAAGTAACCGCAATGCAAAATAACATGAAATGCAACTAAAACAGACTGAAATGTACTTGAGATGGGCATAATTCGCGTAAATTGATATCCAATACGTAGGTATAAAACCCACTTATCACATAATCATACCAATAACTGTCCATCAATGAACTACAAGCCAATGATAAATTTTACCACATCATTTGTAACAATACGATCGTAATTATACCGAATGATCCCTAGTCATAATCATACCAATCAACAGTTCATCTATGCACGTAAGCCAAAGATAACTTTCATCACAATATAAGAATTAATGAGGATGATGACAATGATATAAGAATTCAATTAAAAGAAACAAAGGATAAATTTTTAAAGATTTATAATTTAATTTATCCAGAATTCAATAATGTTCAAATTGCCAACATGATACTGCTTTGTGGAGTAAAATTCAAGAATGATATTGTATCAAAAATGATTTGGACCGAAAAAAATCAATTTTTGTCATGAATAGTACTTTGGGTAAATAGTACTCGGGTGAATAGTACCCCGTGAATAGTACTTCGGGAATAGTACCACGTGAATATTACTTTGTGAATAGTACTCATGAATAGTACTTCATGAATAGTACTTTGTGAATAGAACCCGTGAATAGTACTTTTATGAATAGTACATATGGACAGTACTCCGGCATAAAACACTTAAAATTTAACAAGAATGTGCAAAAAATATCCTTGTGAAATGATACTAGATGAATCACAAATTTTAAGGATATTCTACTAATTTTACGGAGTATAGAAGCAATAATTTAACAAGATGAGGGTATAATCAGGAATACGAGACGAAATAATATTACTCACATACTACGAGTATGAAAGAAAATATTATTCCTATGAATCTTGAACAAAATAATATCCTTACCTCGGAAAACTTTGGATCTTTGGAATAGTGAGGTAGCAGACTTCTTTTCTTCTTTCTCTCTATAGCTTATCTCTTTATAATTGCTCTTGTGAGTCTTAGTGAATTGGTGAGAATGAAAGAAGAATGAGCTTCTATTTATAGAAAAATATAGTTTCGATAATTGCACGTTTTGGGGCTCAAAATATTACAATATAATACCTTCGTCTTTTCCTTCATTTTTAATTTAGTCCTGCAAGTATTATCAAACTTACACCACCTCCCTAATAGTACATCATGTGAATCAATAGTACATTCATGTGAATCAATAGTTCTATACATGGGAAAAAAAATAATTACAGTAGAGTACCTTCATCTATACCTCCATTTTTAATTTAGTCATACATGTATTATCAATCTTGCTCCACCTCCCCTAATAGTACATGCATGTGAATCAATAGTATACACATGTGAACACATAGTTATAAGCATGTGAATTAATAGCAATTAATTGCTCATTTATCCAATTAATTACCCGATTGGTCAATATAACTTCCAGACATCAATTATTATCGAAATAAATATCGATTTCCACTAACACTAATAATCCTAACACAATGGAACTATCAATTTCATCTTTAATCAACGTGAACTTATTCATCATTAATATTATAACTCACAATATTTAACAACCAAGTCGTTCCCAGGAAAGAGGGGGCTTTCCGATAAGGATTTCTCTTTATTGGCGCGTAATTAGGTGACCAAACCTCTCCTTGACAGAACTTCTAGACATCGTCAATATTGCAAATAATAATATTAATAACTTTATCGTTTCAATTATGATTTAATAATATAAAATATTATGCAGATGTTACTGTGATAATAATTGAATCAATAATATGAGAGATATGATGCAGCAATTACTGTAGAAATAATTTAGTATAACTGAGTGACTTCTTACGTAAGCATCAATAATTAATACCGTGTGCTACTATGCAACCACGCGTATTACTGTACTTTTAACACCGGGTATTTCAACAGTTAACGGTTAAACTTCCGCCGTTATTTTTATAAAAAGATATTTATGTCGTTTTCTCATTCTGACAATAATTCTATTGTGGGGTCCACTGATGATTGTAAATCGCATACGAATATTTCTGTTAAAAGCGAATATTCCTGACCAATCGAATATTATATAACAAATTGCATACTTTGCAAAATTTATAAATATTACCCACAACTATAACATTATATTAAATCCACACCATAATATTCAAAAATGATATATATAGAAAAATTCATCTTTATTCATAAAATTTGGGGTCTTACACATCTTAAATCAAATATTCATCTTTGCACTACGGGCCAAAGATATTCATCTGTATCACCAGTTTGTCATGTTCATCTCAACACCTGTTCATCTTTGCACTACGGGCCAAAGATATTCATCAGGTAATCATTCATCTTTGCATTACAGGCCAAAAATATTAATCAAATATCACCATTAAGGACTGTGGATGATGAAAAATATTTTAAAGAATGAATCGAGTGAGATAAAAGGACAAAGATTAGGGATTCGTACTTTAGATAATCCAAGTTAAAAAATACTCCATAATAAACCATAGTGGTGTAAAATTCAAGAATGAAGATCAAAACATGGATACAATCAAAGATAATAACCATAATAGACATCTGGGACAAAGAAGAGAAAATTTTATTTTTTGGTGAATAGTAACGTATTCGTGAATAGTACCGTATACGTGAATAGTGTCGTATACGTGAATAGTAACCCTGGCACAAAAAGGTAGAAATTCCACAATAAAATTCATACCAATATTTTAGCATAATGATATTGAAAGAAATAATATCATTTACGAAGAAAATAACATCCCTTACCTCAAAAGAAAAGTACTTCTGATTGGAATATCGGATGTAATCCTGAAGAAAATTTACACTGAATAGCAACTCTCAAAGTATCTAAATACTCACAAAATACGCTTGATAATATATAGAGAGAAAACTTATGATTCTTGTGTGATTTTTAATTCTAACTAAACACCCTATTTATAGGAAAATGCTAGAACGCCAAAGCAGACTAAATTAATAAAATATTATTTTTTTTCAAAATTTCTACGCACACCTCTTGGACCAAAATTCAGCCACCACCAGTGGGGCCCACCAAAAATTAGAATTTCCACACCAACCAAAAGTGGGGCCCACCTATATTTTTAATAAAAAAACATTTATTTCCAAAACTTCAATAATTCATAATAAATAGCCCTTTTAAGATTTTGGGTTAGTTTGCAAAAAGCTATGGGCACGGATTTACGATTTAGTTCGGTATATCATCCTCAGACGGATGGACAATCAGAGAGGACTATTCAAACTCTTGAAGATTTATTAAGACTCTGTGTCCTTGACTTCAAGGGAAGTTGGGATAAAATCTTACCATTGGTGGAGTTTTCCTACAACAACAGTTATCAAGTAAGTATTGGCATGGCTCCATTCGAGGCGTTGTATGGAAGAAAGTGTCGTTCTCCGGTATCTTTGGGATGAGGTGGGTGAAACAACATTGTTGGGATCTGGAGTTGTACGTATGACTACGGAAAAGATTCAAACGATCCGACAACGTATAAAAACCTCACAAGAGGCCAAGCGAAAAGAGTTATCTTGATCTTCATCGAAAGGGCGTGGAATTCGATATTGGAGATCATGTGTTATTACGTGTTGCTCCATGGAAAGGAGTTACGAGATTTGGAAAGAGAGGAAAGCTCAATCCTCGATTTATTGGCCCATTTTTAATCCTTGATCGAGTAGGGACTGTAGCTTATAGACTTGTTTTACCGCCAGGTATGTCTCGTGTTCATAACGTTTTTCATATATCCGTGTTACGTAAATATGTGAAAGACCCGAACCATATTATTGAGTTAGAACCGGACGAAATAGCGGAAGATTTAACGTATGAAGAGGTTCATGTTCAAATCTTGGATAAGAAGGAACATATTCTATGCTCCAAGGTTATACCTCAAGTCAAAGTTTTATAGAGGAACCACGATGTTGAGGAAATGACCTGGGAGTTAGAATCTGAAATGAAATCAAGGTATCCTTACCTCTTCGACATACCAGGTATGTACCCTAATTTCGAGGGCAAAATTTCATAAGAAGGGGAGATTGTAAGACCCCAACTTTTATGAATAAAGATGAATTTTCTATAATTATCATTTTTAAATATTATGGAATGAATTTGATATAATGTTATAGTTGTGGGTAATATTTAGAAATTTTGTAAAGTACGCAAGTTGTTTATAATATTCGATTGGTCGGGGAATATTCGTTTTAACATGGAATATTTGTAGGACGACACAATCATTGGTGGACCCCACAACAGAATTATTGTCGGATTGAGAAAATGACAAAAAAAATATATTTTATGAAAATAACGGCGGAAGTTTTACCGTTAACTGTTGAAACACCCGGTGTTAAAAGTATAGGAATACGCATTGGTTGCATAGTAGCACACCAGTATTGATTATTGATGCTTACGTGAGAAGTCACTCGCTTTTGTTCAATTATTACTTGATAATTCTTTGATAGTATCTCACGTTATTTGATTCAATTATTGTCAATATTTTATATATTATTAAATCAATAATGGAGATAACAAAGTTGTTAATATTATTATTTGTATTATTAATGATGTCTAGAAGTTCTGCCAAGGAGAGGTTTGGTCACCTAATTACGCGCCATGATAGGAGAAATCCTTATTGAAAGCCCCTCTTTCCTAGGAACGATCCGGTCGATTAATAGTGTGAATTATGATAATGATGATGAAGTTTTGTTTTATTAGTATTATTAATGTAATAAAACAGAAAAGCTTTTTATATAAAACATAATACTTTTATAAAGTTATTCATTTTATTAGGCTAATAGTAAAATCTTTTATATAAAGCGAATACTTTTATAAAGTTATCATTTTATTAGACAATAATTAGAATATATTATATTTTATTATGCATAGTATTTGTATAGTACTGCGTAGTGTTTGCATAGTAAAATCTTTTTATATAAAATGTAATACTTTTATAAAGTTATTCGTTTTATTAGATTATAAATAGAATATATTATATTTTATTGTAAACCAACAACGGACCGTCCATTTAAAAGTAAATCAATCGGACCGTTCATGGATTGGTTCTTATTAGATCCATTCTTCTTATAAATAGAAGATCATTCCTTCATTATTTTTTACTTAATTCTTTGAAAGTCTAGAGAGAATTCCTCTTCTATAATCTTTGGCGTATTTTTTAGCGTTTAAGAAAGCTTTGAGCGTAAGTGCAATTTTCTTCAAGTATATCCCCGCCTCTACCATGAAGTACTCTTCTTTATAAGGTAATGGGTATTTTTTCATATTCATGAAGAGAACTTACATTATTCCATTCTTTATTATTCTCGTTGGAATAACTCAGATATGCTGTGATGTACCCTATACTTGGTGAAATTCTTTTGTTATTCCATTATTTATTATTCTCTTTGGAATAACTTTGTTATGTGAAGTACCGCATACATAGTGAGATTCATTGTTATTCCATTCTTTATTATTACATTTGGAATATCACATGCATGCTTTTTGTGGGACCTAGTTAAAATCTTTATTATTACATTGGAATATCCACATACATGCGTTTTCTGTGGGACTTGAATTAAGATTATTTATTATTCATTGGAATAATGCATCATCGCAAGTACCGCATGCATGGTGATTTCATTGTTATTCCATTCTTTATTATTCATTTGGAATATATCGCTTGCCGGTGCGTATTACGCTTTGACGGTTCCGTTATTTATTATTACATTGGAATAACTTTTCATACTGAAGTACCACATGCATGGTGATTTCTTTTGTTATTCCATTCTTTATTATATTCAGGTTGGTTAAAGTTTTGACTTCTATACTCCATGAAATTAGTGGAATATCCTTGATATTTGCGCTTCATCCAGTATCTTTTCATGAAAATATTCTTCTGAGCATTCTTAAATTTTACTCTACAAAGAAGTATCATGTTAACAATTTGGATGTTATTAGTTTCTGAATAAATTAATTCTTGAACTTGTTTTATTAAACTCTTATATCATTGTCATCATCCTCATGTTTATATTTTTTTTGAAAACCATCTGTGGCCTGTAGTGCATAGATGGACTTGGTATGATTATGACTGGGGATTCTTCGGTGTAATCATGACCGTAATGTTACAAATAATGTGGTAAAAGTCCTCATTGGCCCGTAGTGCATTGGTGGACAGTTGTTGGCATGATCATGACCATTGATGAATACACGAATATCCTTGGCCCGTAGTACATGGATAATTTTTGGTTGTGATACTAATGAATATCCTTGGCCGTAGTGTAGGGATGATGTGGTTTATTTATTAAGCTAAGTCTCAGGGATAAAAGTGATGAAAAACCTTTTAAATCATAAAAGATAGTTGATTTTATTCTTTACTTGACTCTTTTAATGGATTATATGTTCCGCTGCAGTTAAACTTGATGTCTATTATATTTTATCAGTTTAACATTGTTGAAGACTAATGATAATTTATTCTGCATTATCTTAGTCATAATATGTCTTACTGGGCTAGTTGAGCTCACCCTTTCTTTCACTTTTCTCTTCGTGAAATGAGAACGTGGAAAGGGACTAGTCGGGGAAGCGGGTGACGGTCCGGATGATAGTATTAGTAGTCCTCACTATTACATTAAATAGTGTGATAATAAATATAATGAGGACTTATTACGAGAGTGGATATTGTCTAGAAGACAATATTTGTATTAAAACTCACATGACTCTCTTGTTGTATATTAAAGATTGTATTTGTATTACATACCATGTATTTGGCGACTCAGAATAGGTGATGTATACCTATTTTGGGGGCGTCACAAATATCCCCGCTATACCAATTGGAATACTCTTCTTTTCAAGGTAAGGGATGTTATTTCTGTTCAATATTCGGTTTAAATAATATTTTCTTCCATACTCTGTAGTATGTAAGTAATATTATTTCATTTTAGATTTCGAATTCTATACTCGTTTTGTTAAAGTTTTGGCTTCTAAACTCCATAAAATTAGTAGAATATCCTTGATATTTGCGCTTCATCCAGTATCTTTTCATGGAAATATTATTCTAAGCATTCTTGATAAGTTTTAACTTTTTCATGCCAGAGTACTATTTATGGGTTACTATTCATGAAGTACTATTCATGGGGTACTATTCACTCAAGTACTATTCACCTGGGGTACTATTCATGATAAAAATTGATTCGTTTTCGGTCCAAATTATTTTTGATACAATATTATTCTTGAATTTTACTCCACAAAGCAGTATCATGTTGACAATTTGGACGTTATTGATTTCTGGATAAATTAAATTCTAAATCTTTAAAAATTTATCCTTGAACTTGTTTTATTGAATTCTTATATCATTGTCATCATCCTCATGTTTGTATTATGTTGAAAGTCATCTGTGGTCTATAGTGCATAGATGGACTTGGTATTATTATGACCAGGGATTATTTGGTATAATCATGACCGTAATGTTACAAATGATGTGGTAAAAGTCTTTATTGGCCCGTAGTGCATTGATGGACAGTTGTTGGCATGATCATGACCATTGATGAAAACACAAATATCCTTGACCCGTAATGCATGGATAATTTGTGGTCGTGATACTAATGAATATCCTTGGCTGTAGTGCAGGGATGATGTGAATTATTTATTAAGCTGAGTCTCAGCGATAAATTTGATGAAAAACCTTTTTAAATCATAGAAGATAGTAGATTTTATGCTCTACTTAACTATTCTAATGGATTGCTTGTTCCGCTGCAGTTAAACTTGATGTTTGTTATATTTTATCAGTTTAACACTGTTGAAGGCTAATGATAATTTATTCTGCATTATCTTAGTCATAATATTTCTTACTGGGCTAGTTGAGCTCACCCTTTGCTTTCATTGTTCTCTTCAGGAAATGAGAATATAGCTGGGACTAGTCGAAGAACGGAGTGACAGTCCAGATGATAGCATTAGTAGTCCTCACTATTCTGTTAAATAGTATGATAATAAATGTAATGAGGACTCCATTGAGTGTGGATATTGTCTAGATGACAATATTCATTTTAAAACTCTCAGTTTATGTTTTGTCGTATATTACACGATAGTTGTATTATTAAGTTGTATTTGAATTTTGTACCATATATTTGGAGATCAAGATGGGTGATGTATACCTATTTTGGGGGCGTCACAGATTCTGATGGTTTTGCGCGGATGGTTTATCCACGTGTTTTCTAATCTGGATCTTTTATTTATTTTTTATCTTTTTATGTTCAGTTTAGGATGGTTTCTTTGATGTTTTCCAGTTGATCTGGGTTTGTCCCGATATGGTATCATGTATATATTGCCTATTTAGTTCATGTTCATATTTGTGTTTATTTTTTATTGGGACGATTTCTGATTTTACTGCTCCGCTTTGTTCTTGGCAGTATCCATGGTGGGTCTGTTTTAATTAGCTCGTCGATAGCTCCTCTATTTCCTGCAAATCTGAGATCTGTTATGTGTTCCTCGTGGCTACTTCGCCAGAATCTGCATTTTCTGAAAAGGTCCTGTTGTGTCTCACCGTCGGATCGATTGAGGGTCTCTACCGGATGGTTCTAGATGTTTGTATCTGACTCCTGGGGTTTGTTTGATCGATCGGATGTTTTGATCGCATATGTATAAAGTTATGCTGGGAAGCTCTATGTTCTGATTCTTCTCATTTTTAGGGAAGATGAAGATTTTTTTAGATGTTCTTCCATCTGATTGATTTAATGAATTAAAATTTTAATTGATTATATATTATTATTTTTTTGATGTAAAAAGTCAGGATTGATTGAAGTTATTTATTTATTTTTTTGCCACATGTAATATTTTTAATTTTGTATATTTTTTTTAGTGTCACGTAGATAAAAAGTTAACGTCTGTCTTTTTTTTTTTTAACAGAGTGACTCAATTTGAAAATTTTAATTAGTTCAGTTACTTAATTTGAAAAATTAAAAATTCAGTCAGATATTCAATAAAACATGCCAATTTCGATGGCCAAATTATTAATTTTACCTAAAAAAAGTATAAAAATACAAGAAGAGAGATCAAGGGGAGAGGTCTCTTTAAATAAGAAGAATCCTTCCCAAATCTAATACGGAAGTTAGGATTTTTGTCTACAAAGAATAGAGAGAAAAGAGAAGTACTCATAAATGACTATAGGTTGATGAAAGGCAGACGGCTTGAATTAATCGTGAGCATCTATGCTTCAAAATTTAAAACTTAGATTGATATTTATGTAATAAATATTGTTACTATCATATAAAAAAGGGTTGCATAATACTCACATACACATATGTATACTGTGAACCCTATATGTTAGGCGGAATTCACAATATACATGTATATGCACGTAAACATTATGTGATAGTAGTATTGTTGTTATGTAATTCTGTTCATATGATTAAGATTTTGTAAAAGTATCCAAAAAAATAATTATGAAAATAAATAATTCTCTTAATAAAGGGATAAGAAAGGTCTTCAACAAACACATTGGGCCAACATGAAATATATAGGCCAATAGGGACATGCCACTTCCAAGCAACATGTCTAATAATTGAAGCAACTTGATTAATTTGGTTGGCTTGCTTTTACAAATCTTAGGATCTTCTATATATAAAGAATCTCATGACCAACAAAAATAATAATTCTTTATAATCTTTATTTCACCAACAATGTTTCATTTATAAAATTTATATATAAACTTTAGGATATATTATAGTTTCAAATTTATTTTTAAAATTTATCGAGTCTTTTATTTAAAAATGATGATATGATAATAAAAGTATGAGTTTAAATATGAATATAATTTGTCATTCTATCATTTTTTACTAACATCTAAAGAAACGTGACGATTTTCAATAAGAAAAAATAGTAGTGCCAATTAAAAAAAATTGGGAATAAATATCACCATGATCAATCATTTGGCATTTTAAAATCTAAAAACACGTGTTCTAACATGTTTGACCTGTGTCGATTTGAGAGCAGATCCTTTGTCCTCAAATTTCATGTTTCCCTTGTGTTTCCCCATTTAAATTTTGACACATGTCTTTTTATTTAATTTTAGAATTAATTAATGATAAGTAATAGATTAAGTGTCAAAATTTAAGTAGAGGGACACAAATAAACAAGAAATTTGGGGACAGAAGATCTACTCTATGTCAATTTAGTGTTCGAGCATGTGTTCTAAATGAGCATCTGATCGTTTGTATCTGCCCTTAATTAATAAGTGTGTAAAACCTAAAATTCATCTAATAAGACTAATATGAATATTACTTTACCTTTCTAAAATTAAAGATATAGTTTGACTTTTGAATTCAAATGACGACATATTAAATTTTAAAATTAGTATAATTCATAAAAGTTTAGAATAAAATAAATTTTGTGATTAACAGTTTTTGTTATATAATATACAATTATAATAATTGTATAAATTAAAATTAAATAAATTTATATTAATTTGAAGTTTAATATGTCATCGTTCAACTTCAAAAGTTAAATTGAATCTCTAATTTTGGAACGGAGGGAGTATTATTTTATTTTATTTTATTTATGAGTTTATATAAATATTACTTCCTCCGTTCCAAGATTAGAGATAAATTTTACCATTTAATGTCAAACGACAACATACTAAATTCAAATCGATGTGAATTTATTTAACTTTAGTTGATACAATTTTTATAATTATATAGTATATAACAAAAACTATTAATCACAAAATTTATTCTATTCTAAACTTTTATGAGATACTAATTTTAAAGTTTAATATACTGTCATTTAATTTTAAAAATCAAATTATATCTCTAATTTTGAAACGGAGAAAATAATAAGCAACTGATAAGTTTACTTGGGTTGTATGATTTTCAAAATTAAATCTTTATTTTTGGGAGGGAGAACCATTTCAATTTTCACATAGCTCATAAGCTATCTACCATGAAGTTGAGCTCATAATAAACTAAATCTTGAATATGTTTTTTTTTGGTAAAAAGAAATTCAATTAACACTACAACAAAAAAACTTAATTCCGTCGATAATTCGATTACATATATATCGGTCGAAATTTAGGATCTGTCAAAAATAATAGTGTGACGCCTCCAAAATAGGTATACATCACCCGTCTTGAGTTGCCAAATACATGGTATAAAATTCAAATACAACTGTCGTGTAAAATACGACAAAACATAAACTGAGAGTTTTAATACGAATACTGTCTTCTAGACAATATTCAAACTCAAATGAAGTCCTCAATACATTCATTATCACACTATTTCATAGAATAGTGAGGACTACCAATGCTATCATCTGGACCGTCACTCCATTCCCCGACTAGTCCCAGCTACGTTCTCATTTTCTGAAGAGAACAATGAAAGCAAAAGGGTGAGCTCAACTAGCCCAGTAAGAAATATTATGACTAAGATAATGCAGAATAATTTATCATTAGCCTTCAACAGTGTTAAACTGATAAAATATAACAAACATCTAGTTTAACTACAGTGGAACAAGCAATCCATTAGAAGAGTCAAGTAGAGAATAAAATCTACTATCTTCTATGATTTAAAAGGTTTTTCATCACTTTTATCGCTGAGACTCAGCTTAATAAATAATCCATATCATCCCTGCACTACGACTAAGGATGTTCATTAGTATCACGATCATAAATTATCCATACACTACGGGCCAAGGATGTTCGTGTTTTCATCAATGGTCATGATCATGCCAACAACTGTCCATTAATGCACTACGGGCCAATGAGGACTTTTACCACATCATTTGTAACATTACGGTCATGATTATACCGAAAAATCCCTGGTCATAATCATACCATGTCCATCTATGCACTACAGGCCACAGATGACTTTCAACATAATATAAACATGAGAATGATGAAAATGATATAAGAATTCAATAAAACAAGTTCAAGGGTAAATTTTTAAAGATTTATAATTTAATTTATCCAGAAATCAATAACGTCCAAATTGTCAACATGATACTGCTTTGTGGAGTAAAATTCAAGAATAATATTGTACTAAAAATAATTTGGACCGAAAATGAATCAATTTTTATCATGAATAGTACTCCGGGTGAATAGTACTCGAGTGAATAGTACCCCGTGAATAGTAATCCCGTGAATTGTACTCCGGTATAAAAAAATTAAAACTTATCAAGAATGCTCAGAATAATATTTCCATGAAAAGATACTGGATGAAGCGTAAATATGAA
Organism: Panax ginseng; assembly: GCA_020205605.1. Lineage (NCBI taxonomy): Eukaryota > Viridiplantae > Streptophyta > Magnoliopsida > Apiales > Araliaceae > Panax > Panax ginseng. The sequence goes on along the minus strand of CM035133.1, from coordinate 137,633,437 downwards.
GGATATTATACTAATTTCATAGAGTGTAGAAACCAAAACTCTAACAAAACGAGTATAGAATTCAAAATCTGAAACGAAATAATATTACTTACATACTACAGAGTATGGAAGAAAATATTATTTAAAGCGAATATTGAACAAAAATAACATCCCTTACCTTGAAAAGAAGAGTATTCCAACTGGTATAGCGAGGATATTCTTGAAGAAAACTTTCACTGTTTTTTACGCTCAAAGCTTTCTAAAACTCTAAAGAAATACGCTCAATAATATAGAAGAAGAATTCTCTAATTCTGGTGTGATTTTCAATTCTAACTAAGCATCCTATTTATAGGAGAATGGAAGGATACTATTTAGACGCATGGTATTTCTGAAAATCACGGACGGTTCTTCTGAAAAATAATTTGATTTACTATGCAAAAACTTTTAAATATATATATATATATATAACATGTGCAGAGAAAAAAAACAATCACGGGTGGAAACCCTGTGAACCCTTCTTATTCCTCCTACCAATTTTTTAAACCTACCTATATATATATATATATATATATATATATATATATATATATATTACTCCATCCCATGCCACCAAAATAATCATCCACCTTCCAAGACTTTCCTCCACATGTGGGCCCCACCCGTGGGCCCCCCTTAAAAAATAACTTTCTACCGATTATTTTGAAACATGGGTAAATGGGGTCCATATAATAAGTAATATTTACACAAATACTTCATAAAAATCCCTCAACATTTTTAACAACATTAATCATCATTATTATAATTCGCAATATTTAACAACCAGGTCGTTCCCAGGAAAGAGGGGGTTTTCCAATAAAGATTTCTCTCTATTTGCGCGCAATTAGGTGACCAAACCTCTCCTTGATAGAACTTCTAGACATTGTTAATATTGCAAATAATAATATGAATAACTTTGTCGTCTCAATTATTGATTTAATAATATATAAAATATCGACAATAATTGAATCAAATAACGTGAGATACTATGCAGCAATTAATGTAGCAATAATTGAACAAAACTGAGTGACTTCTCACGTAAGCATCAATAATCAATATCGTGTGCTATAATGCAACCACGCGTATTACTGTACTTTTAACACCGGGTGTTTCAACAGTTAACGGTAAAACTTCCGCCGTTATTTTCATAAAAAATATTTTTGTCGTTTTCTCAATCCGACAATAATTCCGTTGTGGGGTCCACCAATGATTGTGCCATCGTACGAATATTTCCTGATAAAACGAATATTCCCCGACCAATCGAATATTATATAATAACTTGCGTACTTTACAAAATTTATAATTATTATCCACAACTATAACATTATATCAAATTCACTCCATAATATTCAAAAATGATATTTATAGAAAATTCATCTTTATTCATAAAAGTTGGGGTCTTACAAATAGTATTCGACGAAATAAATTTTGACCAATTTTTGTCGAAAATATATTATTTTCGACAAACTTATTGCCTCAAAAATATTCGGTCAAAGTTATTGATGCCACATGGCGTAGTCTGGGAGCACTTAAATGAGCTTATTTCGGCGGAAGTTAAAAGTGAAATTAACTCAATTAAAATTGGAATTAACCTAGTTAAAATCGAAATATTAAATTTTAAATCAATATTTGAAAACTTTATTTCGACGAAATTTCCGTTGGAAATAAGCCATAATGTCGGAAATAACTAACTTTTTTTTAATTTTATTTTGATTTTGCAGTTTTCAAGTTTTTAAACCCTATTTGTGTACTTGTAAATCTGTTTTATCCCAACAACACATACAATTATCTATGTTCACATACAACCTAACTATAACAACCTGTTTTATCCCAACAACATGTACATACAATAATCTATATCTTATGTTCTCATACAACGTAACTATTGTATGTAACTATAACAACAAGTGCCAATATGAATTACCTCAACAACAATAACACATATAAACTAATTTTCCATAAGTTATATAAAAAAATTGTTTAAACTACAATGATTTACAATGTTTAAACCACAATGATTTACAAAACTTAAATAAATGACAATGATTTATATCCAATTAAGCTAAACTAAAGTAAATATGAATAAATTATGTACAAATGATCCACAAAACTAATTCAAGCTAGTATTACCCCCGTGTGAGGAGAATCATCAGGTGGGGGTCGACGATGTTGCTTTGGTGTATATATGAAAATCATTGTCATCACCCCTCGCTCACGATCGGCATCGCCAGCCTGCTCGGCATCGCAACCCTGTTGATACAATTAAAACAATTCCTCACTAGTCCGTAATTGAGAATTAAAATCACAGCTAAATGATAATTAAACAACATTCAGAATATACAACTTAAAATGAATAAAATACTTGAGTAGTAGGGGCTGACTTAACATTGGGCAAAAATCCTCCGATAGTAGGTTAACCATCATCATCTCATCGCGTATCACGGGGAACTGCTCCGGAGGGATACTCGTACCCCCAACGATGGCTTCTGTTGCAATATCCTAAGCTACTGGTGAAAGAGAGTACAACTAGTCAACTCCTAATGATGGAATATTGAATTTGTACCAAACGTCTCCGACACCGTTGCCATGACCCTTTGGAATAGCTCATCGTCCAAGCCAGCGCTCATATAAGATGGTCGAATGGGTGTTCTCAGCTACTGGCACTGGCTAGAGCATGTGGAAATAAATATAATATTAATAATAATCTATATTGCGGTATAGATTATGAAAAAAATGAGAAACATACTAAAATTAATACCTGCAGGTAGTGTATATGTTGGTATTCTCAGCAGCCCCATCACTCGATACTTGATGGTAGTGCTATTGGGGGGATCCTAAGACGTGATCCAAGCAGTCATCTCCTCATCCTGAGATAACTAATCTCAGGCGAAGGGATGGTGGAATATAACATTTCAGAATCTTCCTTAACATCTTACAACTTAGTTATACGCTGGTCCCGGAGCTTCTAAAATTGGTACTGTAATTTATTATGTATATGTGAATTAATCAAATCATTTTATTATTTACGTAATATTAATAATTAACAATTATTATAACTAGGTGTATTACCTGTATAACTAATGTTGTGGGAGACATCGTCGAGTCCTTCAATATGTGGGCTCTATCCCAGAACTTGACCATGGTGGGAGGTCAGCCCAAACTCATCCACATGACCAAATAAGTACATTAATATAACATTTATTTAGTATAGATCCCGAAAATATTAAACTAAACAACTAAATATAAATACATACCGATTTCACCTTAAATAACTATGAGCCAGTAGTATGAATGATTCGGAGTTGACCACAATTCTTCTTCATCTGTTCGGACTTTTTCTTGAAGTCATTAATATCCCAATACATACACATGCCCTCCCATGCTGCATTTGAGACTATTTGGGGGCTGATAATCTCGTATCGTCGCCCTAGACTGCTCTACAACTACCCGAGTGGCCCTCTATCTCATCTCGTACAACCAGACGACAGAGTTCATCATGATATCTGCAATAATAACATTTTCGCCGACTGAATGAGAGATGCCCTCCTCATATCTAAAATAAATCTATAAAAAAAATGATAACTAATTAGAAAAAATTTGAAAAATGTGTAAATAAATATGATCATATTTAGTTTAATGTATTTAATTCGACTTACATGAAACTCATGCAATAAAATCTCTATAAAGAAGACATTATACTACCCGTACGGGCTAAATCGCATCCAACCATTTGGCAGGTGTGTCAAGCAGATGGCGTGTATGATCGCCTTAGCAACAGGGTACAAAATACTACAATAAAAATAATTAGAATAAAGTGTTATTTTAATTGTGCAATCATATAAAGTATTTTAATTGAACATGACATATTATATTTTACACTTATTACACCGAGTCGAAATTTACACGGACTATGTGTGGAACTGCCGACGGATGACCAAATAAACAGAGGTTAGTCATTCGGCGTCGATGAACAATATCTGTAAGTATAAGTGACGACATAGTGTAAATATACTAGTTTCATAAACTATAAAAAAGTAAACAAAAGGAATGTGAACTCCAAAACGACGAAAACTTACTAGCTGATGAAGACGACCCGCCCTGTGAGCTATCGACAGATCCTGTATGGCAACCACTGTGACACCCCCAAAATAGGTACACATCACCCATCTTGGGTCACCAGATACAAGGTACTGAATACACATACAAACCAAATTATATAACAGTCGCGCAAAATACGACGACATATATACTATGAGTTTTAATACAAATATTGTAACATATATAATACGACAATATTCATACTCAAATTAATACATGTCATATAAAATACAGCAGCAAATATTTCAAGTTTCCAAAGGGACACGAGAAGATTTCTATTCTCTTCATTTTACTGTAGTGCACTTTTGATGCTTTCAGGGTCGGGTTCTCATCACTCTATTGTTGTTCACCAAAATCAATTATTAAGTGACGTATAAAATACGGCACACACATCTTAGATCCTCAATACAATTATATATTTCATGTCATGCCATAGTAAGGACTACTAATGCTATCATCTGGACCATCACTTCATTTCCCGACTAGTCCCAGCTATATTCTCATTTCCTGAAGAGAACAATAAAAGAAAGGGTGAGCTCAACTAGCCGAGTAAGAAATATTATGACTAAGATAATGCAGAATAAATTATCATTAGTCTTTAACAATGTTAAACTGATAAAATATAATAGACATCAAGTTTAACTGTAGCGGAACAAGCAATCCATTAAAAGAGTCAAGTAAAGAATAAAATCTACTATCTTTTATGATTTAAAAAGTTTTTCATCAACTTAATCGTTGAGACTCAGCTTAATAAATAAACCACATCATCGAATCATCTCTGCACTACGGGCCAAGGGTATTCATTAAATCATCAATGGTCATAACTATACCGAATAATCCCTGGTCATAATCATACCAAAAACTGTCCATCAATGTACTACAGGTGTAAGACCCCAACTTTTATGAATAAAGATGAATTTTCTATAATTATCATTTTTAAATATTATGGAATGAATTTGATATAATGTTATAGTTGTGGGTAATATTTAGAAATTTTGCAAAGTACGCAAGTTGTTTATAATATTCGATTGGTCGGAAAATATTCGTACGACGACACAATCATTGGTGGACCCCACAACAGAATTATTATCGGATTGAGAAAACGAAAAAAAATATTTTTATGAAAATAACAGCAGAAGTTTTACCGTTAACTGTTGAAACACCCGGTGTTAAAAGTACATGAATACGCGTGGTTGTATAGTAGCACACGGTATTGATTATTGATGCTTACGTGAGAAGTCATTCAGTTTTATTCAATTATTGTCGATATTTTATATAATAAATAATTGAGATGACATAGTTATTAATATTATTATTTGCAATATTAACGATGTCTAGAAGTTCTGCCAATGAGAGGTATGGTCACCTAATTGCTTGCCAATAGGGAGAAATCCTTATTGGAAAGCCCCTTCTTTCCTGGGAACGACCTAGTTGATTAATAGTGTGAATAATAATAATGATGATGAAGTTTTGTTTTATTAGTATTATTAATGTAATAAAATAGAAAAGCTTTTTATATAAGACAGAATACTTTTATAAAGTTATTCGTTTTATTAGGCTAATAGTAAAATCTTTTTATATAAAACAGAATACTTTTATAAAGTCATTCGTTTTATTAGGCTAATAGTAAAATCTTTTTATATAAAATAGAATACTTTTATAAAGTTATTCATTTTATTAGACAATAATTTGAATATATTATATTTTATTATGCATAGTAAAATCTTTTTAAAAGTTATTTGTTTTATTAGATTTTAAATAGAATATATTATATTTTATTGTAAACCAATCTGGACCGTTCGTTTAAAGTAAATCGATCTGGACCGTTCATGGATTGGTTACTATTCATCCATTCTTCTATAAATAGAACCTCATTTCTTCATTATTTCTTACTTAATTCTTTGAAACTCTAGAGAGAGAAGCGTATGGAGAATTATTCTTCTATCTTGGCGTATTCCTTTAAGCGTTTAAGAAAGCTTGAGCGTAGTGTAAGTTTCTTCAAGTATATCCCCCGCCTCTACCGTTGGAGTACTCTTCTTTATAAGGTAAGGGTTTTTTTTTCATATTCATGAAGTGAACTTCGTTATTCCATTCTTTATTATTACATTGGAATAACTTTTCATATATGATGATCTACCCTATACTTGGTGAAATTCTTACATTATTCCATTATTTATTATTCTGCTCATGGAATAACTTTGTCATGCAATACCGCATACATGGTGAAATTCTGTTATTATTTCATTCTTTATTATTACGTTGGAATATCACATGCATGCGTTTTTACGGGGATCCGATTCCGTTATTTATTATTCTGTTGGAATAATATATGCATGCGTAAATACCGCATGCGTGGTGATTTCATTGTTATTCCATTCTTTATTATTCTGTTGGAATATCCCGCCATGCGTACGCCTTTGACCGGTTCCGTTATTATTTATTATTCTATTAGAATAACCTGTCCATGCGAAGTACCACATGCATGGTGATTTCTTTTGTTATTCTATTCTTTATTATACTCAGTTGGTTAAAGTTTTGACTTTTATACTCCATGAAATTTGTGGAATATCCTTGATATTTGCGCTTCATCCAGTATCTTTTCATGGAAATATTCTTCTGAGCATTATTGAATTTTACTCTAAAAAGAAGAATCATGTTGACAATTTGGACGTTATTAGTTCCTGAATAAATTAATTCTTGAACTTGTTTTATTGAATTCTTATATCATTGTCATCATCCTCATGTTTATATTTTGTTGAAAGTCATCGTGGCTGTAGTGTATAGATGGACTTGGTATAATTATGACCGGGGATTATTGATTGTAATCATGGACCGTAATGTTACAAATGATGTGGTAAAAGTTCTCATTGGCGTAGTGCAGTGATGATGGACGATTGTTGGCATGATCATGACCATTGATGAATACACGAATATCCTTAGCCCGTAGTGCATGGATAATTTGTGGTTGTGATACTTATAAATATCCTTGGCTGTAGTGCATGGATGAGGTGGATTATTTATTAAGCTGAGTCCCAGCGATAAAAGTGATGAAAACCTTTTAAATCATAAAAGATAGTAGATTTTATTCTCTACTTGACTCTTTTAATGGATTGCATGTTCCGCTGTAGTTAAACTTGATGTCTATTGTATTTTATCAGTTTAACATTGTTGAAGACTAATGATAATTTATTTTGCATTATCTTACTCATAATATTTCTTATCGGGCTAGTTGAGCTCACCCTTTCTTTCACTGTTCTCTTCAGGAAATGAGAACGTAGCCGGAACTAGTCGGGGAACGAAGTGACGGTCCAGATGATAGTATTAGTAATCGTCACTATTCTGTTAAATAGTGTGACAATAAATATAATGAGGACTTATTCTAAGAGTGGATATTGTCTAGAAGACAATGTTTGTATTAAAACTCACAGCTTTCTTGTTGTATATTAAGGATTGTATTTGTATTCTGTACCATGTATTTGGCGACTCAGAATAGGTGATGTATACCTATTTTGGGGGCGTCACAACATGCCACTATACCGAATAATCCCTGGTCATAATCACACCAAGTCCATCTATGCACGTAAGCCAAAGATGACTTTTATCACAATATAAACATGAGAATGATGACAATGATATAAGCATTAATCAAACGAAAACAAGGATAAATATTAAAGACTTTAAATTTATCCAAATATTATCAATCACTTAATAAACTCATAATCTAATATTATTAATATATAACAATATTTTCATCACTTCTTAAACTTATAAACAATTTATTTCAATTGTTTATACTTTACCAAATAATGCATTTAATCATTCAAAAATGTCATACTCTTAAGATTTCATCACCAATGATCAAATCCCTTATCAAAAATCTGCATATACCCTATATAGGATTTCCAAACCATAAAATCCTATTTACTAATTTCATTACTTTACATAACATATTTAACTCATATGTTCGTAATTAAACCATTTTCATGAAAAATTACCAAATCAACTTATTATTTTTCTATCCTTTGTCCAAACATATATACATATATTTTATACACAACAAGTATTTTTTATAATTTTTCAACTCTCTTAAGTATTTTTCAAAAATCAATTTCTAAGTAATTCCTTAAGAAATTAGCTACCTCAAGTTTAACTCCAAAAATTCTCAAATCTTGGCAGGATCTTACACATGTTAACGTGAGCTTCCAGTTTAAATTTCATGGTCATCGGAGTTATAGAACTCCGGTTATAGCGTTTTTTGTCGGAAAAACCTAAATATTGAAATGTTCATAACTTGCTCATTTTAAGTCGGAATGAGCTCATTTTTGGACAGGAATTACTTTATACCATATGTTTCCATGTCCCAAAAGGCCGGAATTTTTCTCATAATTTAAGTGGCCGAAAATGCCCTTTTAAATTTATGGGCAGTAGCTTTTTGGTACTTTGCAGTTTTTGACTCCTTTGCTAAAATCAATCCACACGAAAATCTGCAACACCTTTTCCAGTGATTCCACTTGGATAAGTTAGAAAACTCATAGATCTAACTCTAGAACTTGACCACACTCAAAAATTTGAAATATAATAGGAGATATGGTCAATTGAATTTTATATTCTATTTTTCACCAAAATATGATTTTCAACCCTTTGTGATTTCTAAGAAACTTTCATATTTTCAAATAATAACCAACATAACTCATCATGACAATGACATAATAATTCAATAAAATATGTTCAAGAATAAATTTTAAAGATTTATAAGTTAATTTATCCTGAACTCAATAATGTCCAAATTGTCAACATGATACTGCTTTGTGGAGAAAAATTCAAGAATGCTTAGAAGAATATTTCCACGAAAAAATACTGGATGAAATGCAAATATCCAGGATATTCCACTAATTTCAAGGAATATAGGAGCCAAAGCTTTAACCATCTGTGTATAATAGAATATATGAAACTGCAAATGGATTTTTGCCCGCCATGCGGTAATCCACGTAGCCAGATCATTTCCATAATTTAATAAGAAATGAATACAAAGGATCATTCACCATGCATGTGGTAATCCACACAGACATGTTATTCCAACAGAATAATAAAGAATGGAATAACAGAAGGATTCACCATGCATGCGATAGATCACACAGATAGGTTATTCCCAACAGAATAATAAATAATGGAACGAAGTCGTGCGAACGCACGCACGGGATATTAGAGAGAATAATAAAGAAAGCGGAATCGGTCAAAGTGAAATTACACCAAGCGGGATATTCAAACAGAATAATAAAGAATGGAATAACAACAGAAATCACTATGCATGCGATAGACCGCACATACAGGTTATTCCAACAGAATAATAAATAGGGTTAAGTTCAGATGACCACCTGGAGTTTAAGCGCTTTCCCACTTAACCACCTATAGTCAGTAAAGCTACATTTAAACTCTCAACTTTTTGAGTTGAAGTGAAAAAATGCTTTCCGTCTTAACTCCGTTAAATAATTTGGCTAAAGACTTAATTACCCTTCATGAATTTGTATTGTAACATAAACTGGTGATATTATTTCTCTCAGTCTTCTTCTTCATCTTCTTCACCACTTTGCTTCAACTTTAATCCTCACCTGTTTCTAACCAACTTCACCAAATCACTCCGGCACAACTTCTCCAACACAATCGGCAAACCCCCAATCTCCGTCAAATTACTTGCCAAATTTTGGAAAGAAAAGAGAACAAAACTGCTTACGAGTTGTATATTACCACAGTAGAAAAACTCCATCCAATTAAATGTAGCCTAAAGGAAACAACCAAAGATATAGAAGTCCACAAAGTTAGATCACAAACCAACCTCAATGTAAGACGCGGCAACTTCTGAGTGCTTCTCATTAGTTCTAGCAATAAATATATCTGCATTTCCTCTAAAGATGCATCAACTTTGCGGAAATCCTTCTCATTGCAATAGGCTTCAACGAAGCAGGTATAAGAAATCACATCAGGACAAAATCCTGTTTCCCCATCTCTTCTATAATTTTTTCAGCCTTTTCTAATTGCCTAGCTTTTGCACCAACCATGTAATAATATATTAAAAGTACGCAAATTTGGAGCTATTTGACTCTTGAACTCTGTATACACATTTTGAGCATGCTCAACCTTTTGGTCCTTTACTAATGTATCCATGAGCGTATTCAATGCGAAAACATCCTTGTCCACTCTAAATCAATCTATTCTTCTAAATGCCTCTATTGCCTCTTCATGCCTAAAAGTTGTAAGCCTTCTCATTACCTTTGCCATTGTGATTAACGTAATGTGCCCTCCCAATTGATCCATTTCTTCCACAATCTCCCACATGAGATCAAACTTCTTACACTTTCCCAAAATATCAACCATAAAATTATAAGAATCAGGAGAATGCTTGTAACCTATTTGCATTTTAGCCCACTTGAAAAATCCAAAAGCTGGTATCCGATTATTGCTAAATCTCTTCAATACCTGATCAACCAAACTTTTAGATACATTAACACAACAACCATTTAAAGCTCCTACAACAGAACCTGTCGATTCAAACTGGTCCTTCAGAATTCTACTTATCTTATCAACATCATTATCAACAATACTACTTACTACAGTCAAATCAGTTGAATCATCTACTTCCAGTGACACAGTTATATTGCAAAATGAATTGCATAGGAAATTATACATTCCATTCACAGGGTGAACATCACCTCTGTATATCTTCAAGTCTATTTGAGACCTAAAACGCCAAAAAGCCCTAATCTTGTTATCATGGGAACTCTTCCCTAATGTCATCATCTGCATCAATTTCTTCAAAACCCATGAGCATATCTGCATCAAAATCATCCATATCATTTCAGATAAACGAATTCACATATAAACATGACTACAAAAACCTATATTTAACAAAAACAGATTTTAGGGCTTGGTGAGAGAAAAGAGAAGAAGAAATTCGAGATTTTTGGTATAGCAAGAGATAAGAGTGAGAATTAATTTGGAGACTACTTTGATTTGAGAAGAAAATTGAAAAGGCAGTTTTGTGCCGCCTAACTCTCATGGATTACGAATTGGTGCAGAGATTGGAGCAGGTCGTGAAGTAGCTCGCGTGGAGGAATTGAAGTGAACGAACCCAGTTGAAGAACCCAGAGATTGGTGCAGAGATTGGATTACGAAGTGAACAAACCCAGTTGAAGAAATTGGGCGAAACTATGGTGGGTTTGAAGGTTTAAATAAGAGGAGAAGAGAGGAAGAAGAGGGTATTTCAGACATTTCCCATATTTTTTTAAAACTATTATAGCCCTTTTCACTCGTTTTTGGCGTTTGATATACACGCACAGTTAAGTTGGATGGAAAAAGTGACGTTTTCACTTCAACTCAAAAAGTCAGGAGTTTAAATGTAGCTTTACTGACTACATGTGGTTAAGTGGGAAAACGCTTAAACCCTAGGTGGTCATCTGAACTTAACCCTAATAAATAATGGAACCAGGTTATGCATAAACGCACAGACATGATATTCCAACAGAATGATAAAGAATGGAATAATAGAAGAATTTCACCATGTATGCGGTACTTCGCACAGACAGGTTATTCCAACATAATAATAAAGAATGGAATAATGAAGAATTTCACCATGTATGCGCAGATTGCATAGATAAAAGTTATTCCAACAGAATAATAAAGAATAGAATAACAAAAGTTCTCTTCATGAATATGAAAGAAATAATACCCCTTACGAGTACAACAAATAATATCCCTTACCTTATAAAGAAGAGTACTCCGACGGGTAGGGTGGAGATATAATTGAAGAAAACATGCACTACGCTCAAAGTTTTCTTAAACTCTAAAGAAATACGCTCAATATTATAGAAGGAGAATTCTCTGAACTTCTGGTGTGATTTCAATTCTAACTAATCATCCTATTTATAGAAAAATAGAAAGGATACTATGCAATAAAATATAATATATATATATATATATAATTTAAAATCTAATAAAACAATTAACTTTATAAAAGTATTACATTTTATATAAAAAGATTTTACTATGCAAAGACTATGCATAATAAAATATATTATATTCTAATTATTTGTCTAATAAAACAAATAACTTTATAAAAGTATTTTGTTTTATATAAAAGATTTTACTATGCAAAATGCTATGCATAATAAAATATATTATATTCTAATTATTGTCTAATAAAATAAATAACTTTATAACGGTAGATACATTTTATATAAAAAGCTTTTACGTTTTATTACAATAATAATACTAATAAAACAAAATTATTATATATATATATATATATATATATATATATATATATATATATATATATATACATAAACTTCCGTGACTTCATAAAAAGACACCTCAATATATCTAACAATATTTATCATCATTATTATAATTCACAATATTAATCGACTGTGTCGTTCCCAAGAAAGAGGGGCTTTCAATAAGGATTTCTCCTATCATGCGCAATTAGGTGACCAAACCTCTCCTTGGCGTAATTTCTAGACATCGTTAATATTGCAAATAATAATATTAATAACTTCGTCGTCTCAATTATTGATTTAATAATATATAAAATATCGACCATAATTGAATCAAATAATGTGAGATACTATGCAATAATTACTGTAGCATTAATTGAATAAAACTGAGTGACTTCTCATGTAAGCATCAATAATCAAAATCGTGTGCTACTATGCAACCATGCGTATTACTGTACTTTTAACACCGGGTGTTTCAACAGTTAATGGTAAAACTTCCGCCATTATTTTCATAAAAATATTTTTGTCATTTTCTCAATCCGACAAAAATTCCGTTGTGGGTTCCACCAATGATTGTGTCGTTGTACGAATATTCCCTGTTAAAACGAATATTCCCCGACCAATCGAATATTATATAACAACTTGCATACTTTTTAAAATTTTCAAATATTACCCACAACTATAACATTATCTCAAATCCACACCATAATATTAAAAAAAATATTTCAAGAAAATTAAATTTTTATTCGTAAAATTTGGGGTTTTACAACCACTGCTGCAACCTTGTCCGCTATGTCTAGCCATAAATATACTAATGAAATAACCTAAATTAAGTAATTAATTTGCATTTAATTTAATTTAATAACCGTCATTAATAGTAAAGTATTTACAAAACAACAATAAGTTTAAATTTAGTACGTTGTCGAACCCGTCAGAATCAAAATCATTGTCATTCTCGAATTCTGTCTTTTCTTCTTCCGTATCAGTTTCTTCATTGTTATCATCTTTTATGATGACATAGTCACTGAAAACCACATCCCTCGACTTCCTAATCATCGGGTGCATCAATGACATCATTTACCCCCACGTCGTCATCATTTAGCACTACTTAGATGGAATTGTTAACTTTTTCTTGCAACGAGTCATCCGTCCAGGACAAATTAGTACCATATTAGAGCTTTCACTTTATATCTATTGTGAAGATTCTATTACAATTTTTAAAATTTAAGTTGTAATATAAATTTTAAAAATTGTGATACAAATTTTAAAATATCCTATGGTCATTAATTCTAGAGAACCTTTCTATCAATTCAACCCAAACTGACTGTGCAGTGTGTATAAAATTCATGTTATAACTTATTTCATCATACACATAATTAAGTATAACCATATCATTCATACAATCTCACTGTGGAAAAATAGGAGAATCTAAAGCAAGTATAACATATGTACCATTTACGATCAACTATTACGATAAACTATTATCGAAATAATTGTCGATTTCCACTAACATTAATATTCCCAATACAATGCAAATATTTTTATCAATAATTATTCATCATTAATATTATAATTCAAAATATTAACAACCACATCGTTCCCAAGAAAGAGGGGGCTTTCTGATAAGGATTTATCCTTATTGGCGCGCAACTAAATAATCTAACCCCTTTCCTCGACAGAACTTTCTAGACATTGTCAATAATGCAAATAATAATATGAATAATTGTGGCGTGTCAATTATTTATTTAATAATATAAAATATTGTGCAGATGATACTGTGACAACAATTAAATCAATAATATGAGATACTATGCTGCAACTACTGTGGCAATTATTGAATAAAACTTAGTGACTTCTGTTGGGAATTGCATATTAAAATTTGATGTTGAAAGTAAATAAACATGCTTATATGTAAAGTCCTTCAAAGAAATATGTACAAGGACTTCAGTGTAGGTTAATATGTGCTTAATATTTATCATTCTTTAAATGAATGTATAGAAGAAAAGATTAAAACTGTTAGGTTAATCTATGTTTATGTGTAATATATAGGCATGTCTAATCGTAGATTTCTGCACAAGTCATTCAAGTTTGCCAAGAAGACAAGGCAGAATCGTAGTCTACTGAAGCAGAATCGAAGACTGTCGAGTCAGATGAGAGATGCCAGAAGTTAAGGCAGAATCGTAGAGTATCAAAGAAGTTAATTCAGAATTGTAGTCTGTCTTGAAAGCTGCTCACAGAATCATGGAGTTGGTCTGAGCATCTGTCGAGCCAAGTCAAGAATCGTAGTCTGCTCTTGAAAATGTAGAGTCTGCGATGTCAAGCAAGTAAAGATCGTAGTCTATCAGTGCTAAAGAGAAATCGTAGTGTTCTCTTTGATCAGGCTGAATCAAGCACTAACATGATAAGACATAACGATCACGATCGTAGTGTATCTCCTGTCAGTATCAGAAGCATCGAGCCTTGTCCATTAGCTAATGGATAAAATAATGCAAATAAAGAATGGATTATAGACGTTGAGAATTTTGGGAATCCCAATACTCATCCTTAGTATGTATCGAAGAAGCGTATTGAAGAAGCTAAGGAAAGGGACTGCATGCCTACTGAAAACACTTTTTTAGGTGTTAGATGAGATAACAGTATGCCGTGTCAGTGGGTCAGACGGCTGAATAACAAATTTCCAGGAAGTCAACATTAGTGCTCAGAAGTGTCTGATGCATTTAATGCTTCAACGGATGCCTTCAACGGACATATTTCAAAGGCTCCTATATATATAAATCAGACAGAGATGTTCAAAAGAAAGCAAGCACACAAAAAGCTTAAGAACTCTCAACGCTTAAACTCTACGATCCAGAAAGAAAAACTTGCTCAGCTACTCAGTTCTTTCGAACGTATGCTTAATTGCAACTGAGTAGCACAACCCAAGAACTCAACTCTCATCAAGTGTATTCCAAGTCTGCTGGACTTCAAGAGTTTTAAGCGAACTAAGAAGTTCCAAGACTGCTGGTCTGGAAAGAATCTAAGTGATTCAAAGATTGTAAAGACATCCTTAGTGGATTTCCTACTCGAGGAATAGAAGAGTGGATTAGGAGCCTTGAGTGCTCTGAACCACTTAAAATCACTGTCTTTTCTATTCCTGCCAGAACTACTATATCTATCATAACTGCTTATCACCTATTATCTCGGTTTATCTTAAAGGGAAACAAACAAATCATATATTCCGCTGTGGTTAATTTATTAACAAATCTGACAAGTATTTTGCAAAAGAAATTTTTTAAAAATATCTATTCAACCCCCCTTTTAGATAACTATTGTGTCTCTAGGAACTAACAATTGGTATCACAGCAAGTTCTTTCAATCAGCCTACAAAGATTGAGTAGATCAAATGACACAACTGATAAGCGAGTCCAAAACTAGAGGAGGCAGCAAGCCACCAATGTGCAACAGAGATAAATTTGCCAACTAGAAAGTTCGCATGCAAGCATACATGGATTCAATAGATGAAGAGATATTTGAAACTGTTCTGAATGGGCCCTACATTCCAACAAAGCTTGCACCAACTCCAGATGATCCAAACAGAGTTCAGATCAAGATCAAATTAGAATGGACTGATAACAAGAAGAAAGCAGTACAACTAGACAAAAAGGCCAAGAACATTTTGTTCCAGTCTTTAGAAGATGATCTGTTTGAGAATGTGGTCAACAACAAAACTGCCAAGGAAGTGTTGGAAGCATTGCTCATTATGCACGAAGGAACAG
Source organism: Panax ginseng (assembly GCA_020205605.1). NCBI lineage: Eukaryota > Viridiplantae > Streptophyta > Magnoliopsida > Apiales > Araliaceae > Panax > Panax ginseng. The sequence continues at coordinate 137,617,299 of CM035133.1, read as the reverse complement.
AAGAAGTCAAAGAAAACAAGCAATATCTTCTGACTCAACAGTATGAGATGTTCGCCCATGTTCCAGGAGAAAAAGTCACTTCCACTTATGAAAGATTTAATGTGCTGCTCAACTCTCTTCGAGCTTTTGGAAAAATCTATCCAAACATAGATCTTATCATAAAGTTGATGAGGGCTCTACCGAGCAAGTGGGATGCCAAAACCACTGCCATCAGAGAATTAAAGAACCTCCATGAAATGAAAGTTTAACAACTCTATGACAACCTTCTTACCTATGAACTAGAGCTGACCCAACGAGAAGAGAATCTATCTGAAGGAAAAAAGAAGAACAAAGGAGTTGCTCTCAAAGAAAAAGAAACCATCTCCAAAGCTCATACTGAAAATGATTCTGACTATGAGGAAGATGATGACGAGGATATTGCAATGCTGATAAGAAGACTTAAAAGGTTCATGCAGAAAGGTAGAAGCAGCAGACCTAAGAGATTCAACAATAATAACATCCAGGAGCAGATCAACGACCTATGCTACAACTGCAAGAAGCCTGGCCATTTTATTTCAAACTGTAACAAACCTCTTAGAGAAGAGCTGAAGAGGAGAACAAATCCAAAGAAGAAGTTCAAAGGCAACAAAAAGCTCCAGAAGAAAGATAAAGGTCTTGTAGCCAGAGGATCATGGAGTGACTCAGACAATGACACAACTCCTGAGTCTGGAGATGATGAAGAGCCTCAAATAGCAAATCTATGTCTAATGGACAAAAATGCAAAGGATACAAAAAACACTAACCGTTATGAAGTAATTATCGATGAGGTATTCGACTTTAACTCTCCTGATGTAGATGTAAGACCCCGAATTTTACGAAATGAAAGTATTCAATTTTTATAATTATTATTCCATTTAGTAAATGGTTAAATTGATAAAAGTACAGTAATACGCGTGGTTGCATAGTAGCATACGGTATTGATTATTGATGCTTATGTGAAAAGCCACTCAGTTATACTCAATTATTGCTATAATAATTGCTGCATCATATCTCTCATATTATTGATTCAATTATTGTCATAGTATCATCTGCATAATATTTTATATATTATTAAATCAATAATTGAGACGACAAAGTTATTCATATTATTATTTTCAATATTGAAAATGTCTAGAAGTTTTGTCAAGGAGAGGTTTGGTCACCTAATTGCGCGCCAATAAGGAGAAATCCTTATCGAAAAGCCCCCTCTTTCCTGGGAACGACCTAGTTGTTAAATATTGTGAGTTATAATATTAATGATGAATGTTATTAAAAATTGAATTTGAGTTCGGAGTTGAATTTGGAGACGCGAATGTGATATTGAGTTTGGAACGATGAAATTAGAAGAAATAGACTATAAACACAAAATTTATCGGGGTTGACTTTTTTGGTCAAAAAAGTCAATAGGTGACTTTTTTGGAAAAAGTCAAACTTCAAAATTTCAAAAATGAAATTTTTGAGAAAAATATTTCCATTGTGTTAGGATTGTTAGTGTTAGTGGAAATCGACATTTATTTTGATAGTAATTGATGTTTGGAGGTTATATTGATCAATCGGGTAATTAATCGAATAAATGAGCAATTAATTGCTATTAATTCACATGTTTATAACTATTTGTTCACATGTGTGTACTATTGATTCACATTCATGTACTATTAGGGGGGTGGTGTAAGATTGGTAATACTTGCATGACTAAGTTAAAAATGGAGGTATAGATGGAGGTACTATACTATAATTCGTATTTTCACATGATTATAACTATTGATTCACATGATTGAACTATTGATTCACATTATTTACTATTAGGGGAGGTGGTGCAAGTTTGATAATACTTGCAGGACTAAATTAAAAATGAAAGAAAAGTTGAAGGTATTGTATTGTAATATTTCGAGCCCCAAAACGTGCAATTATCAAAAATATATTTTTCTATAAATAGAAGCTCATTCTTCCTTCATTTCTCACCAATTCACTAAAGCTTTAGAGTAATTATTATAGAGAGATATTATAGAGAGAAAGAAGAAGAGAAGTCTGCTACCTCACTATTCCAGTATCCAATTTTTTTCTAAGGTAAGGGGTATTATTTCTTTCGTATTCATGAAGAGAGCTTCTGTTATTCCATTCTTTATTATTATGTTGGAATAACCTATCTATGCAAAGTACCGCATACATGGTGAAATTCTTCTGTTATTCTATTCTTTATTATTCTGTTAGAATATCCTGTCTGTGTGGATTACGCTAGACCTGGTTCCATTCTTTATTATTCTATTGGAATAACCTGTTTGTGCGGTCTATCGCATGCATGGTGAATTCTTTGTTATTCCATTCTTTATTATTCTGTTGGAATATCCTGTCTGTGCGGTTTACGCATGACCTGGTTCCATTCTTTATTATTCTGTTGGAATAACCTGTCTGTGCGGTCTATCGCATGCATGGTGAATTCTTTGTTATTCCATTCTTTATTATTACATTTGGAATATCCCACATGCATGCGGTTTACGCATGACCGGGTTCCATTTTTTTTATTATTCTGTTGGAATATCATGTCTGTGCGATTTATGCATGACCTGGTTCCATTCTTTATTATTATGTTGGAATATCCTGTCTGTACGGTCTACACATGACTTGGTTCCATTCTTTATTATTATGTTGGAATATCACATGCATGCAAGTTTACGCATGACCGAGTTCCATTCTTTATTATTCTATTGGAATATCACATGCATGCGGTTTACGCATGACACAGTTCCATTCTTTATTATTACATTGGAATATCCCGTCATGCATTTGCACGCATGACCGTGTTCCATTCTTTATTATTCTATTGGAATATCATGTGCATGCGGTTACGCATGACTGGTTCCATTCTTTATTATTACGTTAAGAATAACTCGTCTCATCGCGATCTATCGCATGCATGGTGAATTCTTACATTATTCCATTATTTATTATTCATTTGGAATAACTTTATCTATGTGGATTACCACATGCATGGTGAATGATCCTTTGTATTCATATGAATAGTATTTTCATTCAAAAGGGGTTTTGCGAAAGGCATTTTGTAATTTTTTGACCCTCAAAAATTCTGGAAAAATTTGAAATGATAATTTGATGAGTTTTCTAGATTGTGTCCAAAAATGGCGATTTTTAGATGTATAGATTAAGAGTTATGGATTTTATGGGAAAAGACTATTTTAAAAGTAACTCCTTGTGGTTAACTCCAAAATTGGTGAAATTTTTATTGGGAGTACATGTATATAACAGGAGTATACCCAGTAAATTTCAGAATTTTTGGACAAAAGTACAATTTATGATAAATGTCTAAATATTCGGCAGTTTTGGCCATATGAAAAATAGTAAATGAATTTTAAAAATTTCAAAAAAATATATGTTCAATATGGGACTATATTCGCTAAATCCCGTAAAAGAAATATTTTTGGAACCGATTTGGTATTTTTCATGAAAATGAACTAGTTATGAGTAAATGAATTAAATATGTTATGTGAAGTAACAAAATTGGAAAATAGGATTTTATGGCTTGGGAATCCTATATAGGGTATATCTGATTTTTGATGAGGATTTGATCATTGGTGATGAAATCTTATGAGTATGGCATTTTGAATGATTAAATGCATTATTTGGTAAAGTGTAAACAATTGAAATAAATTATTTATAAGTTTAAGAAGTGATTAAAATATTGTTATAATATTAATAATATTAGATTATGAGTTTATTAAGTGATTGATAATATTTGGATAAATTTAAAGTCTTTAATATTTATCCTTGTTTTCGTTTGATTAATGCTTATATCATTGTCATCATTCTCATGCTTATATTGTGATGAAAGTCATCTTTGGCTTACGTGCAAAGATGGACTGTGGATTATTGATTTTACAATTGTATATCTTTGGCTTACGTGCAAAGATGGACTGTTGATTATTGGTTTTACAGTTGTATATCTTTTACGTGCAAAGATGGAATGTTGATTTTTGGTTTTACAGTTGTATATCGTTGGCTTACGTGCAAAGATGAACTATTGATTGATGAGTATCTTTGGCTTATATGCATAGATAAACTGTTTATTGGTATGATTATGACCAGGGATCATTCTGTATAATCATGACCCGTAATGTTATAGATGATGTGGTAAAAGTCCTCATTAGCCCGTAGTGCATTGATGGACAGTTATTGGTATGATTATAACCAGGGATTATTCGGGATAATCATGACCATTGATGATTACATGAATATCCTTGGCCGTAGTGCAGGGATGATTCGATGATGTGGATTATTTATTAAGTTGAGTCTTAGCGATAAAATATTGATTATACACTTTTAATTCGTAAAAGATAGTAGATATCATGCTCTACTTGACTCTTCTAAAATACAGTTGTATGTCTTTGGACTGTAGTGCAAAGAATTAATTGTTAATGAATATCTTTGGCCGTAGTGCAAAGATGAATTTATTAGTATGATTATGAGCAGGAATGTGATTTAGTATAACCATGATTTTTGATGTTTCAGACGAAGATAGGTGATGAAAATTATCTTCGTCCTGGATGCGAAGAGGAATTTAGAAACACAATTATGATTATGAGTTATTTATATGATTGTGGACAGGAATTGTTGTTTGATGTTACAAGGATAAAATATTATTGGTGGAATTTTAACATGGAGAAGATAGTAGACCTGATGGTCTATTTGACTCTTCTAATGGATTGCTCGTTTCGCTGCAACTATGGTTGAAAAGTTTTATCATCTACCATATGTTCTAAATCTCTAATTTATTATTGATGAAGGCTATTGATAATTTAATTATCTTTAGTTATGATATTATTTACTGGGCTATTTGTGCTCACCCTTTGCTTCACAATTCCTTTCAGGTAATAAGAGTGTAGCTGGGTCGAGCGGGGATAACAGGAAATAGTGTGATGGTCCGAGATCGTCAAAGTTTCTCAATACATTATAAAGCGGCATGACATGCGCATGCGAGATAATTGTATTGAGGACCTAAGATGTGTGTTGTATTTTATACGTCACTTAATAATTGATTTTTGGCGAACAACAATAGGGTGATGAGAACCCACTTTGAAAGCGTCAAAAGTGCACCTCGATAGAATGAATATGATAGTAATCTTCTCGTTCTTCTTTGGGGTCTTAAAATATTTCTTCTTTGTATTTTATATGGCATTGTAATAATTTCGGTTTGATATCATCTCACTTAGACAATATTGTATTAAACTCAAATTTTATCTGTTGTCGATTGCATACGCTTAGCGATTCAACGATTTGTATAAATGAAGTTTGTATTTGATTTTTATAGAGTGATATCTGGCGACTGAAGAATGGGTCGTGTGGACCTATTTTGGGGCGCCACAAGAGATATTGATGATTTAAGAAGCGCACTACATGGCATAACATCCGATCTGCATCAATACATGAAGTTGTTCAGAGTTCTGTCTAAAGATTATTCTCTTCTTCAAAAAGAGAAAGAGAAAGTTCAAGAAGAATTGGAGACAGCTCTACTAAGTACTACCTCTCTCTCTAAATTTGAGGTTGAGAATAAACTCTTAAGACAGACCAATGAACTTAACACACAGAGAGAGTCAATTTTAACCTATAAGGTTGAGGAACTAGAAAAGACAATCTTAATGTGGAATAGATCTTCTTCATCCATGGACTCCCTGATCTCCAGTCAGAGAAGTGCATCTGACAGAACATGTTTAGGTTTTGGGTAATCCACCTCAGTACCATATATGGAAAAGTTAAAGGAAACTAACATTAGTAGTGCTTCAAATTTCAATAAAAGCATTATATTTGTGAAATCCTCAAAAACGGAAGAACAAGTGCATCCCTGCTCTTCTGATCCAAGCCATGTTCCAAGGCATAACGGATCCCATACTGGCCTGGGGTTCAGAAAAGAGAAGAGTAACTTAGTCAGTACTCTCCAACCACGAAGAATCGTGGATTAAAGTAAAACCAACTCCAAGAACCAACCATGAAGGAATAGTAGAGTTAAATTTCACTCATCACAAATCATGAATCACAAGGATGCATGGAAAAAGAAGAATCAATGTAAAGGAAAGTCTTCCAAGAATCCACATAAGTCCAAATGGAGAAAGAATCCACACACACACACACATAAGCACACATCATGCTAGATGCTTTGTATGTGATAAATATGGTCATAAGGCTGCAGAATGCTACAATAATCCTCTGCATATTAAACCCAAAGTCAAACAGATTTGGGTCCCCAAGGGTACTAACAAGGTAGGACCCATGCAAGTCTGGGTACCAAAATGAGAGTTTAATCTGACTACAGGAACAGAGCTCCGCGATCATAACTTGGTATCTAGATAGTGGATGCTCAAGGCACATGACCGGGAACAAAGCCCTCCTATCTAACTTCACTGAGGAGGAGGGTCCAACAGTTATATTTAGAGATAATAGCTCTAGCAAGACAAGAGGATATGGCTCAGCTGGGAATGGTGCAGTGTCCTTCAGTAAAGTAGCCTATGTGGAAGGATTAAAACACAATCTTCTGAGAATAAGCCAACTCTGCGACAAGGGTCATCAAGTTACCTTCCTCAACAACCAGTGTCAAGTTAGAGATCTGAAGACCTCCTCTATAAAGCTGACCGGAATAAGAGAAGGGAACATCTATACTGTTAATCTTGCTCAACTAAGTTCTGATGAGACAATATGCTTTCTTGCTAAAGCCTCTGAAGAAATGTGCTGGCTATGGCATAGAAGATTGTCCCATCTCAATTTCAAAAGTATGTCAAAACTGGCCTCCAAAGATCTAGTAGCAGGTTTACCCAAGCTCAGCTTCGTCAAAGAAATTCCATGCAATGCCTGTCAGCTTGGAAAGCAAACTAGGAGTTCATTCAAAGGCAAAACAATCAACTCAATTGATAAGCCCCTACAATTACTTCACATGGATCTTTTTGGGCCAATTCCAACTATAAGCCTTGGAGGGAAGAGATACTCATTGGTCGTAGTGGATGACTACAACAGATTTACATGGGTGTTCTTTCTAAATTCTAAAGATGAAACAAGCTCTCAACTCATCAAGATGTTCAAGTTGGTGATGAACGAAAAATGGGAGAAGATCAAGGCTATAAGGAGTGATCATGATAGAGATTTCGACTTCTCTGAGATGGATCAGTTTTGCACAGACAATGACATCAGTCACAACTTCTCAGCTCCACGAACTCCACAGCAAAACGGAGTAGCTGATAGAAAGAACAGAACACTGATTGAAGCCGGAAGGACTCTACTAGCAGCAACTCATTTGCTTGAATACTTCTGGGCAGAAGCTATCAACACTGCGTGCTACACTTAGAACATGTCTCTTGTTCACTCTACATTAAAGAAGACTCCCTACGAGCTGTGGATAGGAAGAAAGCCAAATGTCAGCTACTTCCATGTGTTTGGCTGTGCATGCTACATTCTCAATAATGGAAAACAATATCTGACTAAGTTCCAACCCAAGTTAGATGAAGGAATCTTTCTTGGATATGCCACAAACAGTAAGGCCTATAGAGTGTTTAACAAGAAGACGTTAAGTGTTGAAGTCTTGATTCATGTCATCTTCGATGAAACATACTCAGACAAATCTGTGCCTCAAGACACTATGATCGACGACTTAGACACTACGAATGAGGTGGTCGAGCCCAACACCACGATCGCAGCCCCAGAAGATGAAATCGTCGAGCCTGAAGAAGAGATCTTAGAGAGAGCTACACCAGATGATGAACCTCTACAACAAGAGACAGAGGTTGATCTTGAAGAATTTAGACAAGAAGGCACCAGAACAGATGTTCCAACAGGGAACAGATGGGAAAGAGATCACACTCAAGACCTGATCATTGGAGATCCAAATGCAAGAGTCAAGAAGAGATCTGCCACCCAAAATGAGTGTTTCTATATAAGCTTTTTGTCTCAAACGGAACCCAAGAAGATAGAAGATGCTATGGAAGACTCGAGTTTGATAGAAGCCATGCAAGAGGAACTGAATCAGTTTAAAAGAAGCAAAGTTTAGAGATTAGCCCCTAGACCAAGAAGTCACCCAGTTATTGGCACAAAATGGGTTTTAAGAAACAAGATGGATGAAGATGGGGTAATCAAAAGAAGGAAGGCAAGACTAGTGGCCAAAGGTTATTCCCAAGAAGAAGGCATCGACTACGACGAGACCTTTGAACCTGTTGCCAGACTAGAAGCTATCAGAATATTCCTTGCTTTTGCTATCCACATGAAGTTCAAAGTTTTCCAAATGGATATCAAGAGTGCATTTCTGAATGGTGAACTTCAAGAAGAAGTATATGTGGAGCAACCTCCAGGTTTCATCAATCCAACTCTCTCTAATTATGTCTATAAATTAGACAAAGCCTTATATGGACTTAAACAAGCACCTAGAGTATGCCTGGCAAAATATGGTTATGGATTGGTTTTGGTTTTCAAAATATGGTTATGGTTCCATTTAAGAACTAAAACCATATTAAACATTTTTAATTAATATGGGTTGTGTGGGTTGGAACTATATGGTTATGGTTCAAAACCATATTAACCATTTTAAGATGCTTTGACTTTTAAACAAAACTTTTGAAAAATAAAATTGTGACCGTCACAATTAAATTAATTAAGTAATATTATGACATAAAAATTATTAATATAAATAATAAAATGCTAAAAAACTATACTAATAAAATTTTAAATTGAAATTATTAATACCCTTTCATATTTAAATAATTTTTCAAAATTATTATTAACCTGCTAATAGAAAGGTTGGAATCCAAAATACACCATAGTATAATTCTATGAATGTCATTTAAATATTGAAACATATTTATAATACTTTTGTATCTAGAATACTAGAATTTACATAAACTGACACATACAGAACAACATTAGTCACCCAAAATAAGAACATATTAATTTTATATTTAATTTGATTCATCAAACAAAACATCGTTATATTATTTAATATTTTTACTTTCATCTAAAATGACAATGATCATGTTCAAATGTTATTAATTGATAATCTATTGTAATTAATTAAACTCATGATAAATAAAAATGATATTAATTAGAACAATATTTTTATTTCATAATTAATAAGTGAGTCTCATTTTACATTTATGTGAGAGATTTTAAAAGAATATCAATATTTACTTGGTATAAAATAACAACTCCCTTTTTATTAATATAATATACAACTATTAGTACAAACATAAATATCACACCATTTTAGTTTCAAAATTAAAATTAACATAAATTTATTTAATTTTAAGTAATATTATTAATTATTTAAATAATACTATTTATTGTGATATTTATTATTTCATAAGTTATATTAATTTTAAATTTATAATTTTTTATTTATTTTATAGAAATCAAATGATCTTATAATTTCAACGAATATAATATAATTTTGGCCATTTTGTACTAGTAATAAGAAAGGCAGCTCTATTTTATTAATTTTAGTTGAGAAAATTTCTCTCTCCAATCCTTCTCTTACTGTTTCCTACTAATATATTTGGATTTTATTGCTGGGATTGGGAATTCCTCACTGCCCTTTTGCTTTTTAGTTTCTCTGTCTAAATCTTCTTCTCTTTTTTTTAACCGTCTCTAGAGTTTGGAATCATTAGTAGAACTAGTTGTAGTTGCAACTATAGACGATTTGGATCGGAATGAAATATGAGTTGAAAAATGGTTAGCCGGTTAACTAACTATATTTATTTTAAAAAATATGGGTTTAAACTTTAACCAACCTGAATAAATAAAAATAGTTAACCAACCCATATAGTTCTAGTTAATATGGTTTGACCCAACAGTTAACTAACTATATTGCCAGGTCTAACCTAGAGCATGGTATGAAACACTAACTAATTTTTTTTTTATTGAAAATGGTTTCACTAGAGGTAGAGTAGATACCACATTATTTCTTAGGAAACACAAAAATAAAGTCTTACTAGTTCAAATATATGTAAATGATATTATCTTTGGTTTTACTAATGAAAATCTGTGCAAGAGATTTGTCAAGCTTATGCAAAGCAAGTTCGAAATGAGTATGATGGGTGAGCTAAATTTCTTTCATGGACTGCAAGTGAAGCAGATTGATGAAGGTATCTTCATTAACCAAGCCAAGTTCATTACAGACTTACTTAAGAAGTATGATATGGAATCAGCCTCTCCCAGGAAAACACCAATTGCTCTAGCAACTAAGCTTGACAAAGATGAGAAAGGTAAAAGTATTGACATTACTCAATACAGAGGTATGATAGGCTCTCTTCTATATCTAACTGCCAGTAATGTGACGCCCCCAAAACAGGTATACATCACCCATCTTGGGTCGCCAGAAAATACATGGTACAAAATTCAAATACAACTTAATAATACAACTGTCGTGTAATATACGACAAAACATAGCTGAGAGTTTAAACATGAATATTGCCTTCTAGACAATATCCACTCTCAAATAGAGTCCTCATTACATTTATTGTCACACTATTTTATAGAATAGTGAGGACTACTATAACACCATCTCGGACCATCACTCCATTCCCAGACTAGTCCCGGCTACGTTCTCATTTCCTGAAGAGAACAATGAAAGTAAAAGGGTGAGCTTAACTAGCCCAGTAAGATATAGTATGACTAAGATAATGCAGGATAAATTATCATTAGCCTTCAACAATGTTAAACTGATAAAATACAATAGACATCAAGTTTAACTGCAGCAGAATAAGCAATCCATTAGAAGAGTCAAGTAGAACATGATATCTACTATCTTCTATGATTTAAAATGTTTTCCTCAATTTTTATCGAGTCATCCCTGCACTACGGGCCAAGGATATTCATTAAATCATCAATGGTCATGACTATACCGAATAATCCCTGGTCATAATCATACCAAAAATTGTCCATCAATGCACTACAGGCCACTGAGGACTTTTACCACAACATTTATAATATTACAGGTCATGATTATACCGAATAATCCCTAGTCATAATCATACCAAGTCCATTTATACACGTAAGCCAAAGATGACTTTCATCACAATATAAGCATGAGGATGATGACAATGACATAATAATTCAATAAAACAAGTTCAAGGATAAATTTTAAAGATTTAAAATTTTAGTTTATCCAGAAATCAATAACGTCCAAATTGTCAACATGATACTTCTTTGTGGAGTAAAATTCAAGAATGCTCAGAAGAATATTCCCATGAAAAGATACTGGATGAAGCGCAAATATCCAGGATATTCTACTAATTTCATGGAGTATAGAAGCCAAAACTTTAACCAACTGAGTATAATAGAATATATGAATCTGCAAATGGATTTTCGCCCGCCATGCGGTAATCCACGTAGACAGATCATTTCCACAATTTAATAAGGAATGAATATGAAGGATCATTTACCATGCATGCGGTAATCCACATAGACAGGTTAGTCCAACAGAATAATAAAGAATGGAATAACAGAAGAATTCATCAGGCATGCGATAGACCCAGACAGATAGGTTATTCTCAGCGAGAATAATAAAGAATGGAACCGGCTAAATGCGTAATCCTTGCATGCATGGATATTCCAACAGAATAATAAAGAATGGAACTAGGTCATGCGTAATCCGCACAAACAGGATGTTCCAACAGAATAATAAAGAATGGAACCAGGTCATGCGTAATCCACACAGACAGGATATTCCAACAGAATAATAAAGAATGGAATAACAACAGAATTCACCAGGCATGCGATAGACCGTACAAACAGGTTATTCCAACAGAATAATAAAGAATGGATAACAGAAGTATTTCACCATGAATGCGGTACTTCGCATAGACAAGATATTCCAACATAATAATAAAGAATGGAATAACAACCCTTACGAGTATTGAAAGAAAATAACTCTCTTCATGAATACGAAAGAATAATACCCCTTACCTTAGAAGAAGACTGGATACTGGAATAATGAGGTGGCAGACTTCTCTTCTTCTTTCTCTCTAAAATTTCTCTCTATAATAATTGCTCTATAGCTTTAGTGAATTGGTGAGAAATGAAGGAAGAAGGAGCTTCTATTTATAGGAAAATATAGTTTCGATAATTTCACGTTTTGGGACTCAAAATATTACAGTATAATACCTTCCTCTTTTTCTTCATTTTTAATTTAGTCCTGCAAGTATTATCAAACTTGCACTACCTCCCCTAATAGTAAATAATGTGAATCAATAGTTCAATCATGTGAATCAATAGTTATAATCATCTAAAAATACGAATTACAGTATAGTACCTTCAACTATACCTCAATTTTTAACTTAGTCATGCAAGTATTATCAATCTTGCACCACCTCCCCTAATAGTACAAGAATGTGAATCAATAGTACACATATGTGAACAAATAGTTATAATCATGTGAATTAATATCAATTAATTGCTCATTTATCCGATTAATTGCCCGATTGGTCAATATAACTTCCAGATATCAATTAATATCGAAATAAATGTCGATTTCCACTAACACTAATAATTCCAACATAATGGAACTATCAATTTCATCTTTAATCAACACGAACTTATTCATCATTAATATTATAACTCACAATATTTAACAACCAGTGTCGCTCCCTGAGAAAGAGGGGCTTTCAGATAAGGATTTCTCCTTATTGTAGCTTGATTAGATGACCAAACCTCTCCTCGATGTAACTTCTAGACATTGTAAATATTGCAATTTAATAATATGAACAACTTTGTCGTCTCAATTATTGATTTAATAATATAACATATTATGCAGATGATACTGTGATAATAATTGAATCAATAATATGAGAGAGATATGATGCGATAATCAGAGAAATAATTGAGTATAAGCGAGTGACTTCTCACGTAAGCATCAATAATCAATACCGTGTGTTACTATGCAACCACGCGGATTATCGTATTTTTTTACTATCGGGTAGTTCAACGGTTTTAATTCGGTAATACTTTCGTAGTTATTTTTATAAAATGATAATTACATCATTTTCTAACTACGATAATACTTAGTTTGTGGGGTCCACTAATGATTGTGTCGCCGTCGAATATTCCCTGTTAAAGCGAATATTCCCCGACCAATCGAATATTATATAACCACTTGCTTACTTTGCAAAATTTGTAAATATTACCCACAACTATAACATTATATCAAATCCACACCATAATATTCAAAAAAAATATTTCGGGAAATTTAAATCTTTATTCATAAAATCTGGGGTCTCACAAGTAGACCAGACATAATGTTTGCAACATGCATATGTACTAGATTTCAAGCTAATCTTAAAGAATAGCACTTGATTGTTGTAAAGAGAATTTTCAGGTATCTCAAAGGCACACCTCACTTGGGACTTTGGTATCCCAATGATTCCTCCTTTGAACTGTCAGGATATACAGATGCTGATTTTACAGGCTGCAAAATTGATAGAAAAAGTACCAATGGCACCTGTCAATTGCTAGGAAACAAACTTGTGTCTTGGTTTAGCAAGAAGCAAAATTCAGTATCTACCTCTACAACAGATGTTGAATACATTGCTGCAGGCAGCTGCTATGCTCAAATCTTATGGATGAAGAACCAGCTAACAGATTATGGGTTTGATTTCAAGTCTATACCTATTCATTGTGATAATACAAGTGCCATAACAATAACACATAATCCTGTCATGCATTCTAGGACTAAGCATATAAAAATAAGATATCACTTTATTAGGGATCATGTACAAAATAGAACTATATCTTTACAATACATCCCTACTGAAAATTAACTTGTTGATGTCTTTACAAAACCCTTAGATGAATCCAGATTTAATAAATTAATAAGTGAGTTAGGTTTGCTAAATCTACAACCATAAATTCTATGCTCTAGTTGGTGCTAACCATGCAGATAAAAAGGCTATGTTAAAATCGTAGAGATAACTAAGAGAAACCATAATCGTGAAGCAATCTCAACATAGCAGAGAAGCCCACTGTGATGATAGCATTCCTATCAAATCTAAACAGTCCTTCTGATAAGCGCCTCAGGGACAAACCTGACCCTTAGTTTATGTTTAAGAGGTTGGCCCTTCCTGAGCTACCTTAACCTAGAAGGAATGCTAATTCAGAATGCATCACAAGAACACAGAGAGACAATAATCGTAGAGCAGGATGGATCAGCAGTAAGCTCAACAATCGTAGAGCAATCTCAACGATCGTAGTCGTCCCAAAGGATACACTAGCTTTGGGGGAGCTAAGGGCATATTAGTACTTTTCACACTACTTAAATTGTGGAGCCCCACAGAACTCGACACGTGCCCCACTCTGCAGATCGTAGGGAGGGAAGTTACAAATACAGTTTGAAAATATATTTCGAAAATTCACCTCAAAATTTCAAAAGTTCATTCCTCTATCAAAAGAAACCCTAACTTTCAAAACGCTCAACTAACGTCTGTTCAAGGAAATCACAATACTCAATGGTTGCTTCTAACGTTGTATATGGTTACCAACTGTGCTTCGACGAATTCAAGAAAGCTGACCCACAGTTTCACAAAATTCTGACACTTCTAAAGAGAGCTGGTCTCGAAGAAGCACTGAGCACCAGCACAAGGATTTACCCTAAGCTGGTAAAGGAATTCTACTGCAATGGAGTCTTCGAAAATGATGCCATCACCACAAAGGTCAAGGGGGAACATATTCGACTCAAAACTGAAGATAGCCCTAGGTTTCAAATCAAAGGGACTCTCATCTACGAGTGTCATCGACTTTCATGAAGGTCTAAAGAAGATGCACCACCAGAAGTCTCAGAGTGTCAAGGGCTACAAAAAGAAAGAATTTCCCTAGAAGTATGAATTTCTGGCTAATATTGTTGGAAAATGCATATGCTGCAAAGGTTCTGGCTACGACTCTATGAATGAGTTCCAACTGAAGCTCATGATAGCAATCTGCTTCAGAATTCAACTCAACTATGGGGCTTTGCTCATAGATTGGATTGAGAAGTGGATGCTCAGCTCAAAGAAGACAAAGAGCTCTGGAAAAATGCTCTATGGGAGATATATAAGCATAATTCTGCAATATGCTCTGGGAGACAAAATTGGAGACACAGAAGAAGAACCCATCAACCCCAACAGAAGAATGGCTCAGCAGTTGTTTCAAAATTAGAAAAGAAACCCTGCAAAAAATGTGAGGATGATGTCTGAATCCAGTGGAAGAACTGATGAAGTAAAGAAATCTGGTCTACCTAGAAATATGTCAGTTATGAAGGAAGTAGAGGAAAAAGAAGTCAATCAAGAGGAACCCGCAGCTTTGGTCAGAAAAGTAAGGGTAAGAGGAAATTGAATAATCAAATAACAGAAGAGCCTCAAGGCTTAACCATTGATGCGCCCCAAGAAAGTTCGAGAAATTAGATTCTAAAGGAAATAAAGAAGAAGAAGTATCAGACTAAAGAGGAAGAAGGCATATCGACCATCTCTCAGCTATTCAAGAAGGGAAAACGCAGCCATAAATCAAAGAAGTCTTCACTCACCTCGATCGTAGAGTCACTATCGATTGTAGAGTCCAGACTTTCCAACCCATCAGATGTGGATGCTGTAACAGTTTCTCAGCCTGAACAGACTTTCAGAGCAGAAGTTGAAGAGAGTGTTGAGGCTATGGCTCAGCCCAGGAGGACAAAGAGAAAGCTTGTCAATAAATACATTCTAGTCAATGAAGGAGTCTTGAAGGAAGAAGACAAAAGAATAGCTGCCGAAAAAGAGGTACCCAAAGCCATTAAGGAGAATACATCTCGTGTTGAGGGGGAGCTTCTTGAAGCCCATGAACAATTAAGTGCTCCAACTGAGGGGGAGCTTCCTGAAGAACTGGAACAGATAAAGGATCACATTGAGGGGGAGCCTTGCGAAGTCCCTGTATCAGAGAAGGCTACAGCTGAGGAGGAGATGCAAAGAGATTATCATGAACCTCCCTTAGTTCTTCAAGAGATCTTAGCCTCTGAAAATGTAGAAATGGAGAGGGTTGAAGCTATGGAGGTGCAGAGGGCAGAAGAACAGAGAATAAATGAGGAGATGATTGATGTGGTGGAAGTTTCAAATGAAGAAAATGAAGACCGGGAAGAAGAAGAGGATGAAGAAGTTGAGATTATTGTAGTAGACTGGAATGGATAAAGGAGAGCCAACTATAATAAGTTATTCTCCTACCTGCCAATGATGTCCTATCACGAGCCCTAATTCTCAACTCCCGGTATCACATGTTCTAGACCTTCAAAGCTTATCCAGAAATCTCAGTGCTAGTTCATAGATTTCCAAGCAACCTCACTTTTGCCCAGAAGTTGATCACTAACCATCCTTCCTCAGAAGCTGAGCGTGAGGTACACTTTATTCCCAACTTTTTCAGTGTTAATCACAGTCCTCCATCAAACTTCAACCAATTCTATGAATTGCCAAGATGGTTGGAAGTGGTTCTTCTCCCACAAAATCAATTTCCAGTTACAGAATCCCAACATTATGTAACTGATGAACCAAATACGCCTAACTTCACATTAGCTCAATCTTCAACCATTACTCCCACTCAAATCGTAGAGTAACCTGCTCTACCAACTTCAACAGCCTCTACTCCCACACCTCAAACCTCCATACCTGCACCTCTTTTGGACATTCCTTCCTCCTCAACCAACAGTTATTTCAATCTTGCTCTTGCTCTCTCAAATCTATAAGAACAAAAAACAAGAACCTCTCCTACGGACATTTAGAAAATTCTTGAGCATCTCTCAGCTCTTCCCACTAAATCTGAGCTGACTCATGCATCACAGAAAGTAACCACAAAAATTCAAAAAAATCTAGAAACTCACTATGTGCTTGTTCATACACGGTTAAACCACTTGATCGATGTTGCCAACACTCTTCCTAGCAAACTGAGTTCTGAACTCACAAAGAAGCTCTAGGAAATCATCAAGGAAATGATCCACAACATAAATGAAAGGGATCAAATTCACTTTGAATCGAACCGAAAGTAAAAGGAAGCAGTTATCCTTCTTCTGAAGACTCAGGAGGCTCAAAACAAACTCCTTATGGACAACATCTCAAGCCTACGATCTTCTATGACAGAATTCCAAGCATACTCTATGAATCAAATGAAACAAACAGACATTATCTTGGCCATTCTGCAAAAGCAAAAATCCTAAACTGATTCTCTGGTTCAAGAAAATCGTAAAGACATTGCTCAGTCAAGGAATCAGCTCCACGAACTTGTTCAAGGAGTGAATCGTCTGTCAGAAGACATTCGAACCCTTGATGCTGACATAAATTGGGAGAATAAAATGGAGGGAGAGAAAGGCAAGACAGAGGGAAACAAATTGTTCAATCTTCAAGGAGCCCTCCCTCAAGACAGCCTCACTATCAGACTCCACGAATTGAACAACAACAGCGCCAACCAATTCTAATGGCGCAACCGCTAAGGAGTCAAGGGTCATCTCCTAGCTCAAAAGGGGTAACCACTACTGGCTTCAATAAGCCGATTGGAGATCCTGCCTTTATGAATAGACATGATCATGGAAAAAGGTTAAGTTAAAGTGAGCTGGAAGATATTGCATGGAGAGATGAAGCCAGCAAGAGAAGAAGAGCTGCAGAGTATGCCAACCCTCCAAGAAGCAAAAGGCAAAGGAGATAAAGATAAGTTAAAATTATTCCTTATAACTATGCTATATTGTAGTTCCTCCGTCCCATAGTTATTGGCTGATTTTCTATTTTGAGATGTCCCAATATATAGGCTACTTACTATTTATAAAATTTAGTTGGTTCATTATTTTACTTTTATACCCTTATAATAAATATTCAACCATTACTCTTTTTTTGAAGAAACAACTTTCAATGTCATTATTTTTATCACCACATTTAATGTTGTTGTATTCTCAATAAAAGAATTCAACTTTTTAGGCTTTACTAGTTTAACATATTTTGTGTATAAAAGGCAATTGTACCAGCAATCAATGAAGTTAAGAGTTTCAATGTGATAAGTAAGGAGTAATTAATTTATTCATTAATTCTATATTAAGGGATATATGTGGAAAATTTGTGTTAAAAATTAACTTAAATTGATTTTTTTAAACTATGTGTCAAAAAAAATCAGCTTATAACTATGGGACGGAGGGAGTAATATCTATTTTTCAAAATCAAAAAATTAATGCTTATTCTCTAGAGATTTCAGTTGCTCACTGAAACACTAAGTCATATTTACTTTCTAGCATCCTGCATTTAGAAATTGATGTCATGATGCAAATCTCATCGGTTATGTCAACATCAAATAGGGGGAGATTGTTGTGAATTGCATATTAAAATTTGATATTGAAAGTAAATAAACATGCTTATATGTAAATTCCTTCAAAGAACATATGTACAAGAACTTAGGTGATAGATCAAAAATTTTAGGTTAATCTGTTCTTAATGTTTATCATTCTGTAAATGAATGTATAGAAGAAAAGATCAGAACTGTTAGGTTGATCTATGTTTTTTGTGTAATAGGTAGGCATGTCTGATCGTAGAGCTCTGCACAAGTCATTCAGGTCTACCAAGAAGACAAGGCAGAATCATAGTCTACAAAAGCAGAATCGTAGAGTATCAAAGAAGTTGATTCAGAATCGTAGTCTGTCTTAAAAGCTGCTCATAGAATCATGGAGTTGGTCTGAGCATCTGCTAAGCCAAGTCAAGAATCGTAGTCTGCTCTCAAAAACGTAGAGTCTGCAATGTCAAGCAAGTAAAGATCATAATTTATCAGTGCTAAAGAGAAATCGTAGTGTTCTCTTTGATCAGGATGAATCAAGCACTAACATGACAAGACACAACCATCATGATCGTAGTGTATCTCCTGTCAGCATCAGAAGCATCATGTCATGTCCATTAGCTAAAAGATAAAATACTAAAAATGAAGAATGGATTATAGATGTTGAGACTTTCAGGAATCCCAATACTCATCCTTAGTATGTATCGAAGAAGCATATTGAAAAAGCTAAGGAAAGGGACTGCATGCCTGTTAAAAACATTTTTTCAGGTGTTAGGTGAAATAGCAGTCTGTCGTGTCAGTGGGTCAGACGAATGAACAACAAATTTCCAGGAAGTCAACATCAGTGCTCAGAAGTGTCTAATGCATTTAATACTTCAACGAATGCCTTCAACGGACATATTTCAAAGGCTCCTTTATATAAAAATCAGACAGAGATGTTTAAAAGCAAGCAAGTAGACAAAAAGCTAAAGAACTCTCAACACTTAAACTCTATGATCCAGAAAGAAAAACTTGCTCAGCTACTCAATTCTTTCGAACGTATGCTTAATTGTAACTAAGTAGCACAACCCAAGAATTCAACTCTCATCAAGTGTATTCTAAGTCTGCTGGACGTGAAGAGTTTTAAGTGAACTAAGAAGTTCCAAGACTGCTGGTCTTGAAGCAATCTAAGTGATTCAAAGATTATAAATACATCCTTAGTGGATTTCCTACTCGAGGAGTAGAAGAGTTGATTAGGAGCCTTGAGTGCTCTGAACCACTTAAAATCACCGTGTCTTTTATATTCCTGCCATAACCGCTATATCTGTCATAAATGATTATCACCTATTATCTTGGTTTATCTTAAAGGGAAACAAAAAAATCATATATTCCGCTGTGGTTAATTTATTAACAAATCTGACAAGTATTTTGAAAAAGAAAGTTTTAAAAATATCTATTCAACCCCCCTTCTAAATAACTATTATGTCTCTGAGAAATAACAGCTTCTTACATAAGTATCAATAATCAGAGATACTGTGTAATACCTATGCTACTGTGCAATACCGCGTACCACTGTGGAACAACGCGTATTACTGTACTTTATCACCGGTTATTTTAATATTTTAACAGTAATAGTTTTTCCGGTATTTTTATAAAAAGGTTATTTCTGTCGCTTTCTATATACAAAAGTTATTCCATTTTGGGGTCCACCAATGATTGCGCCGTCGTACGAATATTCCCCGACAAAAAGAATATTTCCCGACACAACGAATATTTTATGATAACTTGCTTACTTTGTAAAATTTTCACATATCACCTTTAACTTTAACCTTTTATCAATGCAACCATTTACTGAATAGAATAATAATTATAAGAAAAATTGAATACTTTTATTTCATAAAATTCAGGGTCTTACAATCTCCCCTCGTGAAATTTCGTCCTCGAAATTTACGTACTTGGTATTTTGAAGAGGTGAGAATACCTTGCTTTCATTTCAGATTCTATACTCTCGGTCATTTCCTCTGTATCATGATTTCTCCATTGCTCATCTCTTGGATTTCAGATATTATTCCATAATACAACTTCAAAACAAAGGTTAATTGACATATCACAATTTTTCAACTTATTAAGTAAGAAAATTCAGCTTTAGGTAGGACACACATTAGCGAAGGATATTACTCGTCTCTTCCCTTCTAGTTCTAGTCTCAGATCTCTGCCGGAGACCATATCCCTAAGCTTTGATACCAACTGTGAATCCCCCAAAATAGGTCCACACAACTAATTTTGGGTCGCCAAATACACACTACAAAATCCAAATACAAATATTCCAATTCACAACTATTAAATTATCGTGCAAAATACGACAACACATAAGCTGTGAGTTTCAATATAAATAACAGTACTCACACTCAAACCAATGATACTTTACATAAAGATACAGTCGATAATTGTTTTAGGAATTAAAATCTTTAGAAAATGCTTAAGGAAGCCTTCATACATGGGATGCCATGCATTTAAGTTATAACAGATATCATAGGACTTGAGAATTAACATTGGTTGACCCAATAGACCCCCAAAGAAGAACTAGAAGATTACTATCCTATTCATTCCAATGGTGTATATCTTTTTGCCATATAATTATCTCCATTGTCTCAAACTGAGGATTATATTCCAACCATACTCCAAGATTATATAGATATTGCTCATAAATATAATCAGCAAGTGGATGCGCACAACCATATCTTATGATAACACGAATTTGTATGTGGTTAGACATCATGCATGATAGTGGAAACACACCCTTTAAGCTCTCCATACAATTTTGTCCTCCTCATTCTAATGGGGTGCATTTTTGACGTTTCCAAAGTCGGGTTCTCATCACCCTATTGTTGTTCACCAAAATTAATTATTAAATGACGTATAAAATACGACACACACATTTTAAGTCCTCAATACAATTATATATTATCATGCTATTTTATAATGTATTGAGAAATTTCAACAGTCACAGACCATCACTCTATTTTTCTGTTATCCCCGCTCGACCCAACTACACTCTTATTACCTGAAAGAAATTGTGAAGCAAAAGGGCGAGCACAAATACCCCAATAAAAAGTATTATCACTAAAGATAATTAAATTATCAATAGTCTTCATCAGTAATAAATCAGATATTTAGAACATATGGTAGATGATAAAAGTGTTCAACCATAATTGCAGCGCAATCAACAATCCATTAGAAGAGTCAAGTAGAACATAATGTCTACTATCTCCTCCAAATTAAAAGTCCATCATCAATATTTCATTCTTGTAATACCCATCAACAGTTCTTTGTTGTACCTAAGACAAGAAGAACTTTTATCACTTGTCTTTACCTGAAACACCAAAGATCATAGTTATACCAATTCATAGTTCATGTTTATAATTATGCCATTAAATTCATCTTTCCACTCCGGGCCAAAGATATTCAATTGTTACCCCAATAGTCATGCCAATTAACAGTCCATTTTTTTGCACTACGGACCAAAGACATACAACTATAAAACCAATAATCAATATTCCATCTTTGCACTATGAGCTAAAGACATACAACTGTAAAACCAATAATCAACAGTCCATATTTCCACTACGGGCCAAATACATACAACTGTAAAACTAATACTCCACAGTCCATCTTTGTACTACGGGCCAAAGACATACATCTGTAAAACCAATAATCAACAGTCCATCTTTGCACTACGGGCCAAAGACATACAACTGTAAAACTAATAATCAACAGTCCATCATTGCACTACGGGCCAAAGACATACAATAGAAACACCAATGGTCATGATTATTTCAATACACAATTCATGTCATGATTATACCAATACACAATTCCTGGTCATAATCATACTAATCAACAGTTCATCTTTGCACTACGGGCCAAAGATAACTTTCCAACACAAATTTAAATATGAGAATTATGATAATGATATAAAGAATGAATCAAGTGAGATCAAGAATAAATATTAGAAATTTATAATTCAATTTATCCAAAGTTTAAGAATGTCCAAATGGTCAACATGATGATCAAAACGTGGATTCAAATTTAAGAATAAGATTTATATATCAAAGATAATTTAGACATAAAAAGAAACTAATTTTATCGTGAATAGTACCCTAAATGAATAGTATCTAAATGAATAGTACCCCGTCATGCAAAGTACCCCGAATGAATAGTACCCTGACATGAAAAAATTAGAATTATTGAAGCAATAGTTACCGTAGTAAGTTTAGATTTATGAATATGAAATGAAATAATATTCAAAACTGCAAATGGATTTTCACCCGTCATGCAGTAATCCGCGTAGATAGATCATTTCCACAATTTAATAAAGAATGAATACAAAGGGTTATTCACCAAGCATGAAGTAGTTCGCGTAGACATGTTATTTCCATAGATTAATAAGGAATAAAATGACGCCCTTATGAGTATGAAGAAAATAACATCCTTTACGAATACGAAAGAAATAATACCCCTTACCTTAGTAGGAGATTGGATACTGCAATAATGTAGTAGCAGAATTCTCTTCTTTTTTCTCTCTTATTCTCTCTCAATAGTTTTTCTCACTATAGCTTGTGATTATATCTTTACTCTTCAAAATTGGTAGGAAATAATGAATGGATGGAGGAGTATTTATAAACTAGGAAAAGGTGGCAAATTACAAGGTTAATTATACTTAGTACCTTCATCTTTGCCTCCATTTTTAATTTAGTCCTTCAAGTATTATCAATCTTGCATAACCTCTCCTAATAGCACTTGCATGTGAACTAATAGTAATTAATTGCTCATTTATCCGATTAATTGCCCGTTTAGTCAATTTAACATCCAGAAATCAACTATTATCGAAATAAATGTCGATTTCCACTAACATTAATATTCCCAATACAATGAAAATATTTTTATCAATAATTATTCATCATTAAGATTATAATTCACAATATTGACAACAAGATCGTTCCTAAGAAAGAGGGGGCTTTCCGATAAGGATTTCTCCTTATTGACGCGCAATTAAATAACCTAATCCCTTTCATCGACAAAACTTTCTAGACATTTTTAATAATGAAAATAATAATATGAATAATTATGACGTGTCAATTATTTATTAATAATATAAAATATTATGCAGATGATACTGTGATAATAATTGAATCAATAATATGAGATACTATGCAGCAACTACTGTGGCAATTATTGAATGAAACTGAGTGACTTCTTACGTAAACATCAATAATCAGAAATACTGTGTAATACCGTATGCTACTGTGAAATACCGCGTACTACTGTGGAAAAACGTGTATTACTGTAGTTTTATCACCATGTATTTCAACAGTTTAACGGTAAAAGTTTTGTCGTTATTTCTATAAAAAAGGTTATTTCTGTCGCTTTCTATATCCGATAATTATCTGTTGTAGGGTCTACCAATGGTTGCACCATCGTACGAATATTTCCCGACAAAAAGAATATTTCCCAACCAAACGAATATTCCCCAACACAACGAATATTTTATGACAACTTGCTTACTTTGTAAAATTTTCACATATCACCCTTAACTTTAACCTTTTATGAATTTAACCATTTACTAAATAGAATAATAATTATAAGAAAAATTGAATACTTTTATTTCATAAAATTCGGGGTCTTATATTATTATTATTATTATTATTATTATTATTATTATTATTATTATTGTGGATAATCGTTGCTCACTCTTGCATAATAACATTGCAACTAAAGTTGAAAGTGTTGACAAGCCATCTACTAGTAAGGGCAAAGGCAAGGCAAACACGTGATGAAGACTTATTTATTACTATTTGAGAATGTTGATGTTAAGACTTATTATGTTATTTTTAGGACTTATTTGGTTATGATGTTTCCGCATTTGATGTATTAAGGTTAGATAACCTGGGATTGTTAATGTTTAAGATGTTGTAACCCTTATGGGAGGATTTCTATTTTATTTATGAGTTTTATTTATTATGGGTAGTCAGATGTGTTATTTATTTTGGTGAGTGAACACCAATTCTGTGGGAAATTTGAGTACTAGGATTTGGGGGTGTCACAGGAAAACTTTGGTGATCGTGAATGGACTGGACCATCTTGATTTTAGCTTGCCTTGGAAGAGTTTGAGCCGAGAATTGAATAGTAAAACTGATTGACCCGACTCAAAGGATCGTTGGACAATTCGCTTATCGTGCCAACTTTTGGTCTTTTCCTTATAAAGCTTGGCGTTCTCATAAGTTTGCACGCGAAATTCTTCTAGCTCATTTAATTGCAACAACCTCTTTTCACCGGATGCTTCTAAATCAAGATTTAGCTTCTTTGTCACCCAATATGCTTTGTATTCCAATTCTACTGGCAGATGATAAGCTTTTTCGAACACCAAACGATAAGAGGGAATGCGCATATGGGTTTTGTACGCGGTGCGGTATGCCCATAATGCTTCATCTAACTTGCTTGCCCAATCATTCTATGATGGATTCATTATCTTTTCCAAAATATTTTTGACTTCTCTATTGGATATTTCAGCTTGACCATTAGTTTGAGGATGGTAAGCTATGGAAACCCTATGCTGAACTCCGTATTTAGCCAAGAAAGTCGAAAAAGACTTGTTACAAAACCATGTAAAGATATTCTTTCGAATGAAGTTCAGAACTACCTTGGCATCATTAGTAGGTAATGCCACTGCCTCCTCCCATTTGGAGACGTGATGTAATACCCAAAAATAAATAAATAAATAAATAAAATTATTATTTTGTTTTAAAATATATTGTTTGGACTTTGTCATATATTTGGGTTAAACTAATTATTTAATGTATGTGGGCTAATAAATATTAATAAAAAATGGGTAAATTAATTTAGTACAATTTGGGCCTTAAAATTTATTTGGGTTTAATTTAATTAAATGTGGGTAATAATAAATCCAATTATAGTTAGGAGAAATAATAAGACAATAAGTAAAACCTAATTTAACTCGCATACTCTTTATACGAATTGGGGAAAAGAGAAGCTATAGCAAGATTCGGTAGTGGATCGAAGAAAAAAAAGAAAAAGGGGAAGAGCAATTAACCAAGGTAATTCTTTGTTCATATGTTATATAGATATAATGATTAAAAAGTGAATTGTCATAGTGATTAAAAAGTGCTTTTAGCTACAATGATGGCATATATATATATATATATATATATATATATATATATATATATATATATAATCATCATATAATAATAACATATATAATAAGCTGCAGTCAAAAGTAAAATTTTTACAAATCGTACTAAATATATATATAGCTCAGAATCAGGCTCCGGAGGAAGTGGGCCATTTGGTGTTTTGTTGTGGGAGGCGTATGGGTTAACCCTAGTTCTCTGTTCTGCGGATTTATGATGTTGTGCCAAACACACCTATCTGATTTGCATACATTTGGATTCGCGGTCCAATGTGTGATTTGCCTGTGTGGCATTGTTTTGATGTGTTTGTGTGGCATTATTTTAGTTGCCTATGTGGCATCATTTGATTTTCCTGTGTGGCATTGTTCTGACTTACTTGTGTGGCAATGTATATTTCTGAGCTCAGTATGAAATAAGACCCAGCCATTTGATTCAGCCTATTATTTCGTTGTGTTAGTTTTGTTCGTTTCGTTTCATTTCATTTAATTGAGTTAGTTATTTCGGTTCATTATTTGTATTCTATATCCGTACTGGGCATTTGGCTCATGCTGTGTTTTTCTTCCGGCAGGTAATCAGGGGGATCAAGGGCAAGTTTGATGAGAGCTCCATTCATTCCAATGATTTAGAAATATTCTGTTTAGACTAGATGTGTTAGTTTACTTGGAATTGTAATAATTACTTTAGATTGTGGTTTGAGACAGTTTGAGATTTATTATGGTTGACTTGTGGTATTTATTAGTTATTAAGACTATTCTTTTGTGGCTTTTAGCCTTGCTATTAAATTCATCAGTTTTGTTATGTTTTGAGTAACCTCTCTTTCTATTTCGGAAAGGGGGTGTTACAGAGTTGGTATCAGAGCTTAGGTTCTTTCTTATAGAAAACCTATTTAGGTTTGACCTGTGAGTTATGGGTAGACTTCTGGGTTAGGTTTTTGTTCTGTTTAATTTCCTGTTCAACTATCATATCAGCTATATTCGAATTTGTCTCTAATCTGCTTTATTTATGTTCGTGATCTCTTTCTTAGATGGCTCGTAGATCCGCTAGAATTGTTAGGAGGCGAGGCAACAATAGGGGAAGAGGTGAGGGTCAACCTAATGAGCAACCTAATGATCAGATTAATGCTCAGTTGGCTACCTTGGTGAATCAGGCGGTGAACCAAGCTTTACCTCGATTGGTAGTACAGGTTAGACAGTAATGCAAAGAAACGGCCACCGTAAATTCTGAAGCAGGAGAACCCGGGAAATAATGGTCCACAGGCAAACGAAGAGGAAGGGAATGTAGATGGTCATGATCAGCAGGTGGTTCCAATGTATCTATGGTTGGAAAGGTTTTGAAGCGAAGCACAAATCATTCGATTCGACTCAATTCCAATTGATGCAGAGAATTGGATTGCCCACCTGGAGAAGATTTTCGATGTGTTGGGGTGCTCGGATAATCAGAGAGTATTACTTGCAGTTTACAAGCTAGAAGGGGATGCACAGAGATGGTGGAAAGCGATGAAGACGACAAAGGGTGATGGGTATGTTGAAACACTTGGTTAGGCTGAGTTATGTGAGGTCTTTTATCAGCAGTATTTTCTAGCTGCTGATAAAGAGGCCTATGCTAGAGATTATCTGTCTATTTGGCAGAAAGATGATGAGTCAATCACGGATTTCATGACAAGGTTCACTAGGTTGGCCGGCTTTGCGGGAACTTTAGCAGGGACTGCAGTGGAACAGGCGAAGAAATTCAAGTGGAGGATCCATTACAGGTATCGACAGCATCTCATTAACACCAAGTTTGCAGATGTGTCGGCAGTGGCCAATGCTGCCAAGAATATTGAGATGGAGAGATAGGACTTTTGATCTTCTAAACTGGAAGGGAGTCAAAAGAGGGACAGAGATGACCAGCAGGGTCAAACTTTGGGTCAGCACAAGAAGAATCAAGGTGGTCAGTGGAACAAGAACCGTGGTGGTCAGCAGGGGCAGTGGCGTGGCCAGAATCAAAATAGGGGTTATCAGCAGATGCCTAATCAAGGGCAAAATCGTCAGCTTCAGCTACCTTGGCATGGTCAGATTCGCCAGCAGGGGCATAATCATCAGCAGGGGCAAAATCAGGGTCATTATCCGGGACCAGCTGGTGGGGGTAACCCAAATCTCATTCTGATAGCTCCTTGAGCTACTTGTGGGGCTAATCATCTAGGGAGGCAGTGCCACAGACTCACAGGTTTATGCTTCTTGTGTGGACAGATGGGTCATATGGCTAAGGATTGTACCGGACCACGTGGAAATGGTGGAGATGGCGATAATGGTGGCAATGGAGGTCAACGTCAGGGTGGTCGAGTGTTTGCCTTGACGTATAACTAGGTGGCAGGTGCACTAGGTACTGTTTCTGGCACTCTTTTAGTTGGCAATCGTGAGGTATCTATTTTATTTGATACGGGTTCTACTCATTCCGTTGTTGCTCAGTCTTTCGTTCGGCACCTGGGTGTGCCATCTCAGTTATTAGATTCTGTTATGTCTATTGCTACCCCGATGGAGACTTCTGTTGTTATTTCTGATTTATATCGAGGGTGTGCGATCAGTTTTGGGGATAAGATTCGTAGGTCTAATCTCTTTCCGATGAGTATGCACGATTTTGATGTCATTCTTGGGATGGACTGGTTGGATAAGCACCAGGCCACTATTGATTGTTAGGCGAATAAGGTTATATTTAGAGATGTGAAGTCTCCAAAATTCGTGTTTCAGGGTTCACAGCCGAGTAGAGTGGTGAAGTTAATTTCAGCTTTGAAGGCTGGAAAGTTGGTGGCAAAGGGTTGTGAGGGGTATTTGGCGTTTGTAAAGGATACATCTAAGGGTGAGTATCGTATTGAGGATGTTCCAATTGTTTGTGACTTTCTGATGTGTTTCCTGAGGAGTTGTCAGGGTTACCACCGCAGCGAGAAGTGGAGTTTGCTATTGAGCTTGTTCCTGGTACGGAGCCTATCTCTAAGGCGCCGTATCGGATGGCACCATTGGAGTTACAGGAGTTGAAGGAGCAGTTGCAGGAGCTTTTAGATTGTGGTGTGATTCGGCCAAGTGTTTCGCCGTGGGGTGCTCCAGTCTTGTTTGTGAAGAAAAATGATGAGTCTATGAGATTGTGCATAGACTACAGGGAGTTGAACAAGATTACCATCAGAAATTGGTATCCATTGTCGAGGATTGATGACTTGTTTGACCAACTTCAGGGGGCAAAATATTTTTCAAAGATAGACTGGAGGTCGGGCTATCATTAGTTGAGGGTGAGGGATGAGGATATTCCTAAGACGACTTTTCATACTCGATATGGGCATTACGAGTTTCTAGTGATGCCATTCAGGTTGACTACTGCTCCGGCGGTGTTTATGAATTTAATGAATAGCGTGTTCAGGGAGTACTTGGACCAATTTGTCATTGTCTTTATTGATGATATTTTGGTTTACTCCAAGTCTAAGGAAGAGCATGAGGAGCATCTTTGAACAGTGTTGGGGATTTTGCAGAAAGAGAAGTTGTATGCTAAATTCTCTAAATGCGAGTTCTGGTTAGAGTAGGTTGCATTTTTGGGCCACGTTGTTTCTGCTGAAGGCATTAAGGTGGATCCTGCGAAGGTTGAGGCTATCACTAAATGGCCGAGATTTACTACAATGACGGAGATTAGGAGTTTCTTGGGTTTGGCAAGGTATTATAGGTGGTTTGTGGAAGGGTTTTCTTTGATTGCCTTACTATTGACCCAGTTGATGAGAAAGGGCACGAAGTTAGTGTGGAATAAAGAGCGCGAGAAAAGTTTTGAAAAGTTAAAGAAACGGCTCGTGACAGCTCTTGTACTTGCATTGCCGTTGGGGACTAGAGGTTACCAGATTTATAGTGATGCTTCTAAGAAGGGCTTGGGGTGTGTTTTGATGCAACACGGTAAGGTGATTGCTTATGCTTCTAGGAAGCTTAAACCTTATGAGGTGAATTACCCCACACATGATTTGGAGTTGGTAGCAGTGATCTTTGCCCTAAAGATTTGGAGGCATTATTTGTATGGAGAGACTTGTGATATCTTCATCGATCACAAAAGTCTTAAATACATTTTCACTCAAAAGGAGCTCAATATGAGGCAAAGGCGTTGGTTAGAGGTTCTAAAAGATTATGATGCGAGGATTCAGTATCACCTGGGAAAGGCAAATGTGGTTGCAGATGCTCTTAGCAGAAAGAGTTTTGGGAGTGTAGCAGCCCTTATTACACAACCTCAGCTTATTTTGGATATGGAGCGGATCGAGTTGGAGTTGTATGTACGAGGTTCAGATGGGCATTTGGCGGGTATGAGGGTGGAGCCCTCTCTTATCTCGCGGGTCAAAGAAGCTCAAAAAGAAGATGTGGAGTTGTGGGGTGTGACGCATAATCTGGAGGAGGGAAAGCAGCCCAAGTTTTGTATTGATGACCATGGTGTGATTTGGTTGGGTGAGCGGTTGTGTGTACCGTCAGATCCAATCATTTGAGAGGCTGTGCTGGTTGAGGCTCATAGTTCGCCATTTTCTATTCATCCAGGTTCTACAAAGATGTATAGGGATTTGAAGAAGAATTTTTGGTGGAATGGGATGAAACGAGACGTGGCTAAATATGTTGGGAAGTGCCTCACTTGTCAACAAGTGAAGATAGAACATCAGCGAGCTAGTGGTTTGCTGCAACAGTTAGACATTCCAGTGTGGAAGTGGGAGGATATCACGATGGATTTTGTGACTGGTTTGCCGAAGACTTTCAAGAAGAATAATGCCATATGGGTAGTGGTGGACCGGTTGACCAAATCGGCACACTTTTTGGCTATCCATGAGGGTTACTCAGTGGATAGGTTGGCACATATCTTTCAACAGGAGATTATTAGACTTCATGGTACTCCGGTGTCTATTATTTCAGATCGGGATCTGCGGTTCACTTCACGGTTCTGGAAAGGTTTTCAACGAGCTTAGGGTACTCGGCTCAACTTTAGTACTTCTTTCCATCCGCAAACTGATGGGAAATCCGAGCGGACTATTCAGACATTAGAGGACATGTTGAGGTCTTGTGCACTTGAATGGTCGGGTAATTGGGATGATTACTTGAGCCTAGTTGAGTTTGCTTATAATAACAGCTGGCATGAAAGTATTGGGATGGCTCCGTTTGAGGCATTGTATGGTAGAAAGTGTTGGGCACCGACTTGTTGGGATGAGGTTGGCGAAAGGGCCATAGAAGGGCCTGAGTTAGTTCAAATCACTACGGAGAAGGTAACGGTGGCTAAGGAGAAATTAAAGTCGGCTCGATCAGGGCAGAAGTGTTATACTGATAAGCATAAGAGGACTTTAGAGTTTGAACCTGGTGAGCATGTGTTTTTAAAAGTTTCTCCTTGGAAGGGCATTTGGCTATTTGGGTTGAAAGGAAAACTTAGTCCGCATTATATTGGACCATTTGAGATTCTGGAGAGGGTTGGTGAGGTTGCATATCGGTTAGCTTTGCCTCCACAGCTAGCTTATGTGCACAATGTGTTCCATGTGTCGGTGTTGAGGAGTTATCATTATCATCCGTTGCACGTGGTGCAATATTCGTTCGATAAGATTCGGGAGGATCTTACTTGTGAGGAACAAGCCGAGGCGATTTTGGATTGTCAAGAAAGGATTATGAGGAGGAAGACTATTCCGTTTGTTAAGGTTTTGTGGAGGAATCATTCGGAGCGGGAGGCTACATGGGAGATGGAGGAGTCTATTCGAGCGGAATATCCGCATCTTTTTGACAATTAGGTACGTTCTATAATTAAGAAGATGACCGGTGAATCGGTAAAGTAATCTC
Source organism: Panax ginseng (assembly GCA_020205605.1). Classification (NCBI taxonomy): domain Eukaryota; kingdom Viridiplantae; phylum Streptophyta; class Magnoliopsida; order Apiales; family Araliaceae; genus Panax; species Panax ginseng. The sequence continues at coordinate 137,586,017 of CM035133.1, read as the reverse complement.
TTTCTTTTATTTATAAACATTTGGGAAGGGATTACATGTGAATCCTAGATCTAAATGTTTAAGGGAAGATCGAAGTATTAAGGACTTCGTCTTCATCTTCTAACTAAGAAGATCGAAGCTGAAAGCTTCGTCTCCGGCTAACTAGAGAGAAGGGAGAGAGGACCTCGGAAAAGCTTTCTAGAGAGAGAAGCTCTGAGGCTACATTGAATTAAGCCTAAAGAAACTCTAACACTTGAGTTTCTTTAAATAGAAAACAGAAAAGTAAATTACTATTTGATTCACGCAGGAATCACTATTACATTGACTGAAGTAAAAGTAATTTACTAAAGTAAAAGTAAAATGTAAGAAACATTTTACATTTACTTTTATATTGGTAAATGTAAGAAACATTTAACTAAGTTAAAAACATTTAACTTAAGTAAAAGCAAAAGTTATTCTTTTACTTTTACTTTTACATTTACTAAAGTAAAAGAGATGATGGCGTGGGCCATCACCTGTCGGTGACTGAAGACTCCTCTGGCATCTTCTTGGTTAACTGGTCCGTCTCCTGTGGATGCCATAAGGTGTTGTTGATCATCTTCTCAGATGAGTCACCATCCCCATACATTTCCACCTTAAAATTTTTATCTAGGAAATAACCCTTTCACCCCCAAAAATTTGGTTTATAAAGAAGGGGGAAAAAAAAATTCTACCGAAAATTGGTCAAAATCTTCAAAATTTCTAAGATTTTGTAAAAAAATTTTGTTTAAAAACAAATCAGACTGAAATCTGAAACAAAGGATCACTCGATTGGTCTTGATCTATCAGTGAAATCGATCTAAACAGAAGACTTCTTTGTTAACTGTTTAAACAAAAATTCTTTTTCTTGAAGGTCCACTTAGACTCTAGCTTTACTTGCCTTGAACACATACCAGTATATCTAAAGATTCCTTTAGCCTTACTAATCGCTCCCAATTGAGACTTCACAAACGGCATTATTCGGGACTTAAGGCGATCTTGGGTGGTTCTGGCGAAGGTCCAAGCGATTAAAAGCGGAGCAAGAAAAATAAAAGTTTGAAAAAACATTTAAGTAAACAAATCAAACTGTTTTTAATCGAAACCACCGATAGCATCAAGAACCAACCGTGTGGCTCTGATACCATATAACAGCGGGATAAGTTTTTAAAAGAAAAAACTTAAACAGAAAAAGAAAAGATTAAGAAGATGATCGGTGAATCGGTAAAGTAATCTCTTTCTTTTATTTATAAACATTTGAGGAAGGGATTACATTAATTCCTAGACTAAATGTTTAAGAGGGAAGATCGAAGTATTAAGGACTTCGACTTCATCTTCTAACTAAGAAGATCGAAGCTGAAAGCTTCGTCTTCGGCTAACTAAGAGAGAAGGGAGAGGACCTCGGAAGAGCTTTCTAGAGAGAGAAGCTCTGAGGCTACATTGAATTAAGCCTAAATAACTCTAAACACTTTGAGTTGTTTAAATAGAAAACTGAAAGTAAATTACTATTTGATTCACGCAGGAATCACTATTACATTAACTGAAGTAAAAGTAATTTACTAAAGTAAAAGTAAAACGTAAGAAACATTTTACATTTACTTTTACATTGGTAAATGTAAGAAACATTTAACTAAGTTAAAAACATTTAACTTAAGTAAAAGCAAAAGTTATTCTTTTACTTTTACTTTTATATTTACTAAAGTAAAAGAGATGATGGCGTGGGCCATCACCTGTCGGTGACTGAAGACTCCTTTGGCGTCTTCTTGGTTGACTAGTCCGTCTCCTGTGGATGCCGGAAGGTGATGTTGATCATCTTCTCAGATGAGTCACAATCCCCATGTTTATCAGTCAACTTTTTCAGATAAATAGTAAGTCTCCATGGTCTTGCCCAGCTTTCTATGTTAATAATGAAGCTGAGAAAGAGCGAGGTGTCTCTCGGTTAGTCATTAATTATAAGCCATTAAACAAAGTTTTAGAATGGATTAGGTACCCTTTGCCCAACAAGGATGATCTCCTTGGTAGGTTAAGTGTCTCCACCATCTTTAGTAAATTTGACCTTAAATCCGAATTCGGCAAGTTCTTTATTCATCCGATGATAGGTACAAAATGCGATTCACCACTCCATTCGGACACTACGAATGGAATGTTCAGTCGTTTAGACTTAAAAATGCACCCAGTGAATTTCAAAATATTCTTAATAATATTTTGAATCCCTTCAGTCATTTTATTATTTTATACATCGATGATATCCTTGTATTCTCCAAGACTATTAAAGAACATATTAAACATTTGAATTCATTCTTCAAAACGGTTAAAACCAATGGTCTTGTCCTTTCTCCTTCCAAGTGTAGTCTGTTTCTGACTAAAATCAGATTTCTCGGATTAATCCTCTATCATGGACTCACGCGGCCAATTGACAGAGCTATTCAATTCGCCGACCGGTTCCCAGATAAGATTACCGACAAGAATCAACTATAGAGGTTTCTTGGCTCGCTCAATTATATTGGCAAGTTTTACAAGGACCTCAGAAAGATTTGTAAGCCTCTCTTCCAGCGCTTACAGAGTAATCCACCTCCATGGACTAATATTCATACTTCTGTCGTCCAACAAGTTAAAAAATATGTTAAGGTTTTGCCCTGCCTTGGCATCTCTAATGATTCAGCCTTCAAAATAGTTGAAACTGATGCCTCTGATGTTGGATTCGGTGGCATACTCAAGCAAAAGTTAACTCCCTCTTCTGATGAACAAATCAAACTTAAAGGTATCATTAATCAAGGACAAGTTAGTCATCCCTGTTATACTCAGAATGATACCGTTGTAGATGAAAGTTCTTCCTCTCCGGCATCCTCAGTATACCCCACACAGTCTAATTTTAATGCTCCAATTCATAATCAATTAAGAGTCATTAAAAAGGATTTTGTTTTAGAATGGGATAACTTAGTAAAAGATTTTAATTCAAAGTTTAATAAAGAAAAAAGACATCTATTTAGATCTAATCACCTAATTGAAAAGGATAGAGATAAGATAGTAAATAGATGGAAAAGATTTATTAAAAATGAAGAAATTAATATTACTTTTTACAACTGGTATGAACAATACCAAAGTAAATGTAATGTTATTAGTAAAACTCAATGGATTAAAGAAGACAGATCTAAAATATCATCTAGTCATCCTCCTTTAGAGACAGTTCTAATTCCAGTTAAAAACACTTCAGTTATAGCTAGTCCCTTCAAAATTCCTGATGGAACTAATGATGATAAAAAAAATAATTGAACAATTAAACTTTAGTAATCAATATCTAGCAACAGTAGGAAACTCTAATGAAGTCTACTCAACCCCCATTTTAATACTAAGGTTTCGATTGAAGATTTTGTAAAGCCTCAGAGCTTCTCTCTCTAGAAAGCTCTTCCGAGGTCCTCTCCCTTCTCTCTTAGTTAGCCGGAGACGAAGCTTTCAGCTTCGATCTTCTTAGTTAGAAGATGAAGACGAAGTCCTTAATACTTCGATCTTCCCTCTTAAACATTTAGTCTAGGAATTAATGTAATCCCTTCCCTAAATGTTTATAAATAAAAGAAAGAGATTACTTTACCGATTCACCGGTCATCTTCTTAATCTTTTCTTTTTCTGTCTAAGTTTTCTGAATAAAAACTTATCCCGCTGAAAAATGGTATCAGAGCCACACGGTTGGTTCTTGATGCTATCGGTGGTTTCGATTGAAAACAGTTTGATTTGTTTTTAAATGTTTTTTCAAACTTTTATTTCTTTGGCTCCTGGATTATTCGCCTGACTTGCTGTAAACCACCTATGATCGTCGTAAGGCCCGTTACGCCATTGTAAGACTAGTAAGAGAGCAGTTTAGGCTAAGGGTATCATTAGATCAACAGGTATGAGTTCACACATGGCAAGAACGGTTTGAGTTTAACAGGAATGAACAAAGAAAGAATTTTTGTTTAAACAGTTAACAAATAGGTCTTCTATTTAGATCGATTTAACTGATAGATCAGGACCAATCGAGTGATCCCTTGTATCAAATTTCAGTCTAATTTATTTTTAAACAAAAATCTTTTACAAAACTTAAGAAATTTTGAAGATCTGACCAATTTTTCGGTGAAAAAATTTTCTCCTTCTTTTTGTAAACAAATTTTTGAAATTTGAAAGGTTATTTCTCGGATAAAAATTTTGAGGTGGAAATGTATGGGGATGGTGACTCATCGAGAAGATGATCAACGGCTTCCCAAGCATCCATGAGAGGCAGACGATCAATCGAAGAAGACGCGAGGCATCTTCAAGTCACGACAGTGATGGCCCGGCCCATCATCTCAAACTTTTACTTTCAAGTAAAGCAAAAGTCTTTTACTTTAGTAAATGTAAAAGTAAAAGTAAAAGAATAACTTTTGCTTTTACTTAAGTTAAATGTTTTTAACTTTAGTTAAATGTTTCTTACATTTACCAATGTAAAAGTAAATGTAAAATGTTTCTTACGTTTTACTTTTACTTTAGTAAATTACTTTACTTGATCGATGTAATAGTGATTCTGCGTGAATCAAATAGTAATTTACTTTTACTGTTTTTCTATTTAAAGAAACTCAAGTGTTAGAGTTTCTTTAGGCTTAATTCAATGTAGCCTCGGGAGCTTCTCTCTCTGAAAGCTCTTGAGGTCCTCTCCTTCTCTCTTAGTTAGCAGAAGGCGAAGCTTTCGACGATCTTCTTAGTTAGAAGATGAAGGCGAAGTCCTTAATACTTCGATCTTCCTCTCAAACATTTAGATCTAGATATCTTTGTAATCCCTTCCCTAAATGTTTTTAAATAAAGAAAGAGATTGCTTTACCGATTCACCGGTCATCTTCTTAATCTTTTCTTTCTTCTGTTTAAGTTTTTCTTTTAAAAACTTATCCCGCTATTATATGGTATCAGAGCCACACGGTTGGTTCTTGATGCTATCGGTGGTTTCGATTGAAAAAAGTTTAATTTATTTTTAAACGTTTATTCAAACTTTTTCTTCTTTGGCTCCTAGATCATTCGCCAATCTTGTCGTGAAACACCCAAGATCGCCTTAAGTCTCGTATAGCCGATTGTAAGTCTCAATGGGGAGCAGTGTAAGGATTTTAGGGAATCATTAGATCTACGGGTATGAGTTCACACATGGCAAGAACGGTTTGAGTTTAACAGGAATGATCAAAGAAAGAATTTTTGTTTAAACAGTTAACAAATAGGTCTTCTGTTTAGATCGATTTAACTGATAGATCGGGACCAATCGAGTGATCCTTGTATCGATTTCGAATCGATTTGTTTTAAACAAAATCTTTTACAAAACTTAAGAAATTTTGAAGATCGACCAATTTTTTTTGATTGAAAAATTTTCTCCTTCTTTTGTAAACAAATTTTGGAGTCCGAAAGGTTATTTCTGGATAAAAATTTTGAGGTGGAAATGTATGGGGATGGTGACTCATCCGAGAAGATGACCAACAAAGACCTTCGGCAAGATCCACAGAGGCGGACGATCAACCAAGAAGACGCCAGAGGAGTCTTGATCGACCAACGAGTGATGGCCCCTGACCATCATCGACTTTAACTTTACGAAAGCAAAAGTCTTTTACTTTAGTAAATGTAAAAGAAAAGTAAAAGAATAACTTTTGCTTTTACTTAAGTTAAATATTTTTAACTTTAGTTAAATGTTTCTTACATTTACCAATGTACAAGTAAATGTAAAATGTTTCTTACGTTTTACTTTTACTTTAGTAAATTACTTTTACTTCAGTTAATGCAATAGTGATTCCTGCGTGAATCAATAGTAATTTAATATAATTGTGTAGGGTTCCAAGCGCCAGAATGGAAATGAACAATTTGTTCATCAGAAGAGGGAGTTAACTTTTGCTTGAGTATGCCACCGAATCCAACATCAGAGGCATCGGTTTCAACTATTTTGAAGGCTGAATCATTAGAGATGCCAAAGCAGGGCAAAACCTTAACATATTTTTTAACTTGTTGGACGACAGAAGTATGAATGTCAGTCCATGGAGGTGGATTACTCTGTAAGCGCTGGAAGAGAGGCTTATAAATCTTTCTGAGGTCCTTGTAAAACTTGTCAATATAATTGAGCGAGCCAAGAAACCTCTGTAGTTGATTCTTGTCGGTAATCTTATCTGAGGAGCCTATTCGAATGAATTGAATAGCTCTGTCAATTGGCCGCGTGAGTCCATGATAGAGGATTAATCCGAGAAATCTGACTTTAGTCAGAAACAGACTACACTTGGAAGGAGAAAGGACATGACCATTGGTTTTAACCATTTTGAAGAATGAATTCAAATGTTTAATATGTTCTTCAATAGTCTTGGAGAATACAAGGATATCATCGATGTATACAATAATAAAATGACTGAAGGGATTCAAAATATTATTAAGAATATTTTGAAATTCACTGGGTGCATTTTTAAGTCCAAACGACTGAACATTCCATTCGTAGTGTCCGAATGGAGTGGTGAATGCAGTTTTGTACCTATCATCGGGATGAATAGCAACTTGCCAGAATCCGAATTTAAGGTCAAATTTACTAAAGATGGTGGAGACACTTAACCTACCAAGGAGATCATCCTTGTTGGGCAAAGGGTACCTAATCCATTCTAAAACTTTGTTTAATGGCTTATAATTAATGACTAACCGAGGGACACCTCACTCTTTCTTAGCTTCATTATTAACATAGAAAGCTGGGCAAGACCATGGAGACTTACTATGTCTAATTAAATCTTTATTGAGAAGATCATTAATTTCTTGTTTACATAATTCCATCTGTTCATGACTCATTTGAATAGGCCTAGCTTTAGTAGGAATTAAATGTTCTTTAAATTCTTTAGCATAGGGTAATCTAACTGTGTGCTTCTTCCTATGCCAAAAAGCATTGGGAGAATCAGAACATAAGTTTTTTATTAAATAATTTTTGAACTCTTTTATTTTTTCTTGAACTCTGTTATTCTTAAGTTGCTCTTCAACTTGTTGATACCTAACTTCTTCTTTAAGAAAGTTTAAGTGGGTAACTTTGCAATTTAACAGATTCAATGATTTAGAGATTGATTCTTCTTGAATAAATTTTAAATCTCTTTCTTTTGGTTTGATTAGGAATTTAAATTTTAAAGTCATAAACGCCGTAAGAAAAGGTATAATCACAATAAAAGTAATAATAAGAGTAATAATCAAGATACCTATTATAATAAACCTAAGTCATCTAAGAAAAGATCTTACAAAAAATCAAAAACATTTGATAAAAGTAAAATTGTCTGTCACAATTGTGGGCAGAAAGGTCATTACAAATGTGAATGTAGAGTTAAACAAAAATTAGCTCAGTTGAATATTTCAATGAAGATACTGAAGCGATTATTAGAATTAATGAGAATTGATAATAACAGTAGTAGCAGTAATGAAGAAGCTTCTGATATTCCAGAATCTTCTAGTAATAACTCATCTAACAATATTTCTGATAGTGAAAATAAAGTCACTATATGTACAGAAAATTGCAATAAAAATTGTTGTAAAAGAATTAATGTAATTACAAAAGAAGAAGAAGAAAGTTCTTTATTAGTAGATTTAATTAGTAAAATCACAGATCCCGAATTAAAAACTCAATATCTGAAACAATTAAAAAATTTATTAACTAAAGATAATAAAGTCACTAATAAGGTTCTTAGAGCCAAAGAAAAACCCATTTTTAGTTTAAATAAAACTCTTGAAAGATTTAAGTCTCCAGTAAAAGAAATTACCCTCCCTGAGCTAAATCAAGAAGTTAATAAACTAAAGAAAGAAATTTCTAATTTAAAATTAGATATTTCTAATTTAAGAAAAGAGATTGACGATAAAAAATCAGATCTTCAAGTTCATGATTCCTCTTCTAGTGATGAATATCACGAAGAACCAGAATCATCAGGTGCTAAAGATCCTGATCTCTTTATTCAAGGTCTCTCCCTTAAAAGAATTAAAGATATTACAATTCAAAAATGGTATATTTCCATTAATTTAGTCATTGATAAAACTTTCTCGATTCAAACTCCTGCTACGGTTGATCTGGGTGCAGACTTAAATTATATTCAAGAAGGTATTATTCCCACCAGATATTATAAGAAAACTAGTGAAATACTAAATTCAGCTAACGGCAGTCAAATGGAAATAAAGTACAAATTACCTAAGGTACATATCTGTCAAGACAGCATGTGTTTTAAGACCTCATTCGTCTTAGTTCGCAATCTTACTGACAAAATCATTTTAGGTCTACCATTTATATATTTACTTTACCCATTTACTACTAGTAATAAAGGTCTAAGTTGTGAACATTTAGGAAAAAGGATTACATTTAAATTCCTAATCAAACCAAAAGAAAGAGATTTAAAATTTATTCAAGAAGAATCAATCTCTAAATCATTGAATCTGTTAAATTGCAAAGTTACCCACTTAAACTTTCTTAAAGAAGAAGTTAGGTATCAACAAGTTGAAGAGCAACTTAAGAATAACAGAGTTCAAGAAAAAATAAAAGAGTTAAAAATTATTTAATAAAAACTTATGTTACGATTCTCCCGATGCTTTTGGCATAGGAAGAAGCACAGATTAGATTACCCTATGCTAAAGAATTTAAAGAACATTTAATTCCTACTAAAGCTAGGCCTATTCAAATGAGTCATGAACAGATGGAATTATGTAAACAAGAAATTAATGATCTTCTCAGTAAAGGTTTAATTAGACATAGTAAGTCTCCATGGTCTTGCCCAGCTTTCTATGTTAATAATGAAGCTGAGAAAGAGCGAGGTGTCCCTCGGTTAGTCATTAATTATAAGCCATTAAACAAAGTTTTAGAATGGATTAGGTACCCTTTGCCCAACAAGGATGATCTCCTTGGTAGGTTAAGTGTCTCCACCATCTTTAGTAAATTTGACCTTAAATCCGGATTCTGGCAAGTTGCTATTCATCCCGATGATAGGTACAAAACTGCATTCATCACTCCATTCGGACACTACGAATGGAATGTTCAGTCGTTTAGACTTAAAAATGCACCCAGTGAATTTCAAAATATTCTTAATAATATTTTGAATCCCTTCAGTCATTTTATTATTGTATACATCGATGATATCCTTGTATTCTCCAAGACTATTGAAGAACATATTAAACATTTGAATTCATTCTTCAAAACGGTTAAAACCAATGGTCTTATCCTTTCTCCTTCCAAGTGTAGTACATTTTACGACTAAAAGTCGATTTCTCGGATTAATCCTCTATCATGGACTCACGCTGCCAATTGATGAGCTATTCAATTAAATAAATAGGTTCCCGAGATAAGATTACCGAGCAAGAATCAACTCTGAGAGGTTTCTTGGCTCGTTCAATTATATTGGCAAGTTTTACAAGGACCTCGGAAAGATTTGTAAGCCTTTCTTCCGGTACTTACGGAGAAATCCACCTCCATGGGTGACATTCATATACGTCGTCAACAAGTTAAAAAATATGTTAAGGTTTTGCCCCTTGGCATCTCTAATGATTGACCTTCAAAATAGTTGAAACTGATGCCTCTGATGTTGGATTCGGTGGCATACTCAAGCAAAAGTTAACTCCCTCTTCTGATGAACAAATTGTTCATTTCCATTCTGGTGCTTGGAACCCTACACAATCAAAATACAGTACTATTAAAAAAGAAATTTTATCACTAGTTTTATGTATTAAAAAATTTCAAAGAGATTTATTGAACCAAAAATTCCTAGTTAGAATAGATTGCAAGTTAGCAAAATTTATTCTTGAAAAAGATGTTAAGAATGTCGCCTCTAAGCATTCGTTCGCTAGATGGCAAGCAATTTTAAGTATTTTTGATTTTGATATTGAATATATTAAAGGAAGTAACAACTCAGTTCCAGATTTTCTCACTCGTGAGTTTATTAACACAGGTACTATTGCAGCATCATGAGTGTACGAGGAGGTTTATCTTCTCGTGGTCATGGTCGCTCTACAAAAGGAACTGTTGTTCCTCATCCAGTTAATCAATCAAAAGGAATAAAATGCCATCCCGAAGGAAAATATTGGGCTGCTAACTGAATTGGATCATTTTTGGGTTTCATATTTAACTCAACATGGAATAAGTGTTGATCATAAATCTGACGATAATCAGACACTGGGTGACTCGATTTTGAAGAGGTAGCTGGGGTTTGACTAGCGTAAATATCAAATGGCTTTGGTTGACTGGCAAGAATTGAAGAGTAGGGCTTGGGGACTGTACCAAGCACCTGGAATTTATTATGTGTCTGTGTAACTGGATGAGGAACAACAGTTCCTTTTGATTGATTAACTGGATGAGGAACAACAGTTCCTTTTGTAGAGCGGCCATGACCACGAGAAGATGAACCTCCTCGTACACTCATGATGCTGCAATAGTACCTGTGTTAATAAACTCACGAGTGAGAAAATCTGGAACTGAGTTGTTACTTCCTTTAATATATTCAATATCAAAATCAAAAATACTTAAAATTTCTTGCCATCTAGCGAACGAATGCTTAGAGGCGACATTCTCAACATCTTTTTCAAGAATAAATTTTGCTGACTTGCAATCTATTCTAACTAGGAATTTTTGGTTCAATAAATCTCTTTGAAATTTTTTAATACATAAAACTAGTGATAAAATTTCTTTTTTAATAGTACTGTATTTTAATTGTGTAGGGTTCCAAGCGCCAGAATGGAAATGAACAATTTGTTCATCAGAAGAGGGAGTTAACTTTTGCTTGAGTATGCCACCGAATCCAACATCAGAGGCATCGGTTTCAACTATTTTGAAGGCTGAATCATTAGAGATGCCAAGGTAGGGCAAAACCTTAACATATTTTTTAACTTGTTGGACGACAGAAGTATGAATGTCAGTCCATGGAGGTGGATTACTCTGTAAGCGCTGGAAGAGAGGCTTACAAATCTTCCTGAGGTCCTTGTAAAACATGCCAATATAATTGAGCGAGCCAAGAAACCTCAGAGTTGATTCTTATCGGTAATCTTATCTCGGGAACCTATCGCATGAATTGAATAGCTCATTAATTGGCGCGTGAGTCCATGATAGAGGATTAATCCGAGAAATCGACTTTTAGTCGAAAAGCAGACTACACTTGGAAGGAGAAAGGACAAGACCATTGGTTTTAACCGTTTTAAAGAATGAATTCAAATGTTTAATATGTTCTTCAATAGTCTTGGAGAATACAAGGATATCATCTATGTATACAATAATAAAATGACTGAAAGGATTCAAAATATTATTAAGAATATTTTGAAATTCACTGGGTGCATTTTTAAGTCCAAACGACTGAACATTCCATTCGTAGTGTCCGAATGGAGTGGTGAATACAGTTTTGTACCTATCATCGGGATGAATAGCAACTTGCCAGAATCCGGATTTAAGGTCAAATTTACTAAAGATGGTGGAGACACTTAACCTACCAAGGAGATCATCCTTGTTGGGAAAAGGGTACCTAATCCATTCTAAAACTTTGTTTAATGGCTTATAATTAATGACTAACCGAGGGACACCTCGCTCTTTCTCAGCTTCATTATTAACATAGAAAGCTGGGCAAGACCATGGAGACTTACTATGTCTAATTAAACCTTTACTGAGAAGATCATTAATTTCTTGTTTACATAATTCCATCTGTTCATGACTCATTTGAATAGGCCTAGCTTTAGTAGGAATTAAATGTTCTTTAAATTCTTTAGCATAGGGTAATCTAACTGTGTGCTTCTTCCTATGCCAAAAAGCATTGGGAGAATCAGAACATAAGTTTTTTATTAAATAATTTTTGAACTCTTTTATTTTTTCTTGAACTCTGTTATTCTTAAGTTGCTCTTCAACTTGTTGATACCTAACTTCTTCTTTAAAAAAGTTTACGTGGGTAACTTTGTAATTTAATAGATTCAATAATTTAGAGATTTCTGTTATTCTAGATTTCTTTCTTCGAATTGTAAATCCGGAGGAGTTGGTCTAGAGTACCAATTTCTGGTAATGCTTGTGTTATTAACAGTTAATTTATTTAGCTGTTCATTAAGGTTTGAAATGGATGAGTGGTCAGAAGAACTTTATTATTGTCATCAGATTCTACTTGATCGATAACCGCAATAGTTCCACTTGGACCGGGTTCTGTTTTAAGTTTTTTAAATAATTTTTCAATAGATTGGACCAATTCACTTTCTTTATTAGGTAAACTTAAATTATATCGGTTTTCTGGTAATTTAATTAAAGGCTATTCAATTTTTGAATAAGGTTTCTTAATAATATTTTCTTCAAACTTTTCTTCAATCCTATCTAGCTGTTTTCCTACTGTTGCTAGATATTGATTACTAAAGTTTAATTGTTCAATTACTTTTTTATCATCATTAGTTCCATCAGGAATTTTGAAGGGACTAGCTATAACTGAAGTGTTTTTAACTGGAATTAGAACTGTCTCTAAAGGAGGATGACTATATGATATTTTAGATCTGTCTTCTTTAATCCATTGAGTTTTACTAATAACATTACATTTACTTTGGTATTGTTCATACCAGTCGTAAAAAGTAATATTAATTTCTTCATTTTTAATAAATCTTTTCCATCTATTTACTATCTTATCTCTATCCTTTTCAATTGGGTGATTAGATCTAAATAGATGTCTTTTTTCTTTATTAAACTTTGAATTAAAATATTTTACTAAGTTATCCCATTCTAAAACAAAATCCTTTTTAATGACTCTTAATTGATTATGAATTGGAGCATTAAAATCAGACTGTGTGGGGTATACTGAGGATGCCGGAGAGGAAGAACTTTCATCTTCAACGGTATATATTAAACAAGTTCTCAATCTGTCCGATTGGGGTAGTCATCCATCAGATCTTAAGTCTCTTTCTAATCAATCTAGCTCCTTTTGCTATTATGATTATATTGAGGCTTGGCACAAAATCATGCTTCATCAAAATGAAGATCATAGTCATTCGTGGTTCTTCCAGTTCGACCACAAGTTCAAAAGTCAATTCCCCAAATGGTTCATCCTTTGGTGGACAAGGTATGGTTTGTGTCACGACATTTTCCCCAAACCTCTCCTTGCTCAGTTAGAACATTTCTGTCATCATAGTAACTATCATACTAAATATGAGGAAATTCCAGTCTTCCTTATATTCTGTAGTAAATATAAAATCCCTTGGTTTCTTAAATGGCAATATGTCATTTCAATTTACCCAAGATTCTGACAAGATTTTAGTCTCCGTCGTCCATAGGTATTAGGACTGCTCAGACTTACCTTTCCCCAATTACTCAGGTCTCTTGCCGTTTTTCCATTAAATGGTGGGATAAATTCGGTGTTGATAGAATAGTTGGCTAAGTTAATGTTACTAATGTTTCCAGCTACTCTAGTTCAGAGTTAAGGCGTCTATATATATATATATATTTAGTACGATTTGTAAAAATTTTACTTTTGACTGCAGGCTTATTATATATGTTATTATTATATGATGATTATATATATATATATATTATATTATATTTCTTCTATAAACATTTGGTCACGAAATTTATAATCGGAGTTATAAATCAATTGGAGTTATGTATATTAATTGGAATTAATTAATTTTGTCGTCATAGTTATAAAAGTTTTTAATAATAAATTTAATAGTATTATATTATTAATGATTAGATTATAATAAAATCTTATTAAATTATTTAGATTGAACGGAGAGAGTCTAAACGAGTCAAATTTTGAGTATAAATTTGGGTATTGCATTATCGATTTCAGGTACGGATTCCGTACTCTTTCAGCGATACTCTTGTTAAATTTGATTTGTTCGTTTTGTCCCTTGTTTCGAATTCTGTTATGATTTCACATAATTGTTTTCTATGAAATTCATATATTAGTTTCATTTTGGAGTTGATACATATGACTCGTATTTGTACTCTTGAATTAGGTTATCATGTTTAGTACTTATTTTTTTGATAATTGTAGAGATAGCATACGTTACTACCTTCTTTTTGAAACCTTGTGACTATAATTTGATTTGGTTCAACATGTACATACAGAACTCTTTTATTAGTATTATGTCGCATGTGTTGTGACATGGTATTTTTGTTAGAATATACCGTAGGGTATACCTGAGCTATAACCACCTGTGGGGGTACCACGGGCATGTCGTCTTGGCACGAGAGGCATGACACTTTCCGTGGCAGTGTGATTAGTCCACGGCGTCTCCGTTTTGAGCTCCGGAGGAAGTGGGCCATTTGGTGTTTTATTGTGGGAGGCGTATGGGTTAACCCTAGTTCTCTGTTCTGCGGATTTGTAATGTTGTGCCAAACACACCTATCCGATTTGCATACATTTGGATCCGCGGTCTAATGTGTGATTTGCATGTGTGGCATTGTTTTGATGTACCAGTGTGGCATTATTTTAGTTGCCTATGTGGCATCATTTGATTTGCCTGTGTGGCATTGTTCTGACTTGCCTGTGTGGCAATGTATATTTCTGAGCTCGATATGAAATAACACCCAGCCATTTGATTCAGCCTATTATTTCGTTGTGTTAGTTTTGTTTGTCTCATTTCAGTTCGTTTCATTTAATTGAGTTAGTTATTTCGGTTCATTATTTATATTCTATATCCGTACTGGGCATTTGGCTCATGCTGTGTTTTTCTTCCAGCAAGTAATCAGGGGGATCAAGGGTAAGTGTGATGAGAGCTACATTCATTCCAATGATTTAGAAATATTCTGTTTAGACTAGATGTGTCAGTTTACTTGGAATTGTAATAATTACTTTAGATTGTGGTTTGAGACAGTTTGAGATTTATTATGGTTGACTTGTGGTATTTATCAGTTATTAAGATTATTCTTTTGTGGCTTTTAGCCTTGCTATTAAATTCATCAGTTTTGTTATATTTTGAGTAACCTCTCTTTCTATTTCGGAAAGGGGGTGTTACACGTAATCCATAACCCTTAGGATATATATATTTATTGTTGAAGGATGATGGAAATGACCCCATAAATTCGATTCCCCATATATCGAATAATTCAACCTCCAACATTGTGTTAAGTGGCATCTCATGGTGACTAGTGATGTTCCCCACTCTTTGGCACCTGTCTCATCTTTTGACGAATGTATGAGAATCTCTGAAAAGTTTTGGCTAAAAAAAGACATATTGGAGTACCTTTGCAGCTGTCTTATCTCTTCTATAGTGCCCCTATACAAAGAAGAATGACAGTGTTGAAGAATTCCTTTGATTTCTGGTTCAGCCACACATATCCATATCATCAGATCGGCACACTATTTGAAGATGAAAGGATCATCCCACTGGTACTATTTAACCTCGA
Organism: Panax ginseng; assembly: GCA_020205605.1. NCBI lineage: Eukaryota > Viridiplantae > Streptophyta > Magnoliopsida > Apiales > Araliaceae > Panax > Panax ginseng. The sequence continues at coordinate 137,570,701 of CM035133.1, read as the reverse complement.
AAAAGAACCTCTTTTTCTGTTGAAAACTAAGATCATATGGCACAATCCCGCTAACAATTTAGTTCACATAATCTGCGTACCAACGAGTTATCGTTGCCACAGAAAATAGTTGCTTGTTCGAAAAAGATTCGTTGATCACGGTTTTATCTGTTCCTTGTTGTTCATTCTCCAATCGTGACTAGTGATCGATAACTTGGTTTTCAGTACCTTTCCTATCCCGAGTCTCTAGATAAAATTCTTGCAGTAGAAGGACCAAACGAATGAGTCGTGGTTTGGCATCTTTTTTTGAGATGAGATATTTAATAGCCGATTTATATGTGAATATGACTACCTTTGTACCGATCAATTAAGCCCGAAACTTATCGAATGAAAACACTACGACAAGAAGTTCTTTCTCTATTTTTGTGTAGTTCACTTGTGTGTCATTCAGAGTTTTACTTACATAGTAAATTACATTGAACACCTTGTCCTTTCTTTGAACCAACGATGCTCCTACTGCGTAATCGCTTGCATCATACATGAGTTTGAATGGGAGAGTCCAATCGGGTGCAATGATGACTGGTGCGGTGACAAGCTTTCTTTTCAACAACTCAAATGCTTCTAGACACTCCGAGTCAAATTTGTATGGCACATCTTTTTCAAGTAAGGCACACAACGGCTTGGTGATCTTCAAGAAATCCTTAATAAATCGTCGATAAAACCCTGTGTGACCAAGAAAATTGTGAATCCCTTTAATCAATGTTGGAGAAGGTAGATGCTTGATTGTCTCAATTTTTGCCCAGTCCACCTCTAATCCTTCTGCTGAAACTCGGTGTCCAAATATGATCCCTTCTTTTACCATAAAATTGCATTTTTCCCAATTCAGGACCAAATTAGTACTAATGTTAAGTTTGCCAAACAAAGATCAAAATTATCCCCGAATACCTAGAAGTCATCCATAAATACCTCCACGCTTTGTTCCACCATGTCCGAGAATATTGCCATCATACAGTGTTGGAAAGTGGTTGGTGCATTGCATAACCCGGAAGACATTCGTCGAAACGCGAATGTTCCATATCGGCAGGTGAAGATAGTCTTTTCCTGATCTTCGGGTGCTATGAAAATCTGTTTATAGCCTGAATAATCATTCAACAAGCAATAGAATTGGTACCCTGCTAATCTATCTAGCATTTGATCAATAAAAGGTAGGGGAAATGATCCTTGTGAGTTTCTTTGTTCAATTTCCTATAATTAAATCATGCAAACCCGCCATTCAGTCACTGTTCTTATCTGAATCAGCTCGTTATTCTCGTTCGCCACTATTGTCATACCTTCTTTCTTTGGTACACATTGCACTAGGTTAACCCAAGAACTATCTGATATTAGGTAAATGATACCCGCATCGATCCATTTGATGATTTCCTTCTTCACCATTTCTTTTATGATCAGATTTAACCTACATTGTTGCTCCACCACTAGTTTAGCTTCATCCTCTAACAAAATTTTAGGCATACAAAATAAAGGACTGATTTCCTTAATGTCGGTTATCGACCACCCAATAGCAGTTTTGAATTCCCGCAATACTTTCAATAGATTTTACTCTTGCGCCTCATTAAGTGATGTTGAGATGATAACTGACAAGGTAGAAGAATCTCACAAGTAGGCGTACCTGAGGTGGCTCGGTAATTGTTTCAAATCCAATACGGGTTGTGACGCCCCCAAAATAGGTATACAACACCCATTCTAAGTCGCCAAATACATGGTACAGAAATAACTACAACTTTATTAATACAATTGTCGTGCAAAATACGACAACACATAAACTGTGAATTTAAAAACAAATATTGTCTTCTAGACAATATCAACACTCAAATAAGTCCTCATTACAATTATTGATACACTATTTTACAAAATAGTGAGGACTACTAAAATGACTTTCTATAAACTTCATTCCATACCCCGACTAGTACTCGCTACATTCTCGCCTCCTGAGAAGAAAAATAGAACAAAAAGGAAAAGGGTGAGCTCAACTAGCCCAGTAAATAATACTATGACTAAGATAATATAGAACAAATTATCGTTAGTCTTCAACAGGAAAAAATCTGAAAGAATATAATAGACAACAAGTTTCAGATCAATATAATAATTCATAGAAGAGTTACGTAGAGAATGAAATCTACTATTATCTATGAATTTAAAAGTCCATCATCAATATTTTATCCCTGTAACATCAATCAATATACATCTTGAATCAAATATTCATCTTTGCACTATAAGCCAAAGATATTCATCAGTTGGTCATGTTCATCTCAACACCTGTACATCTTTGCACTACGGGCCAAAGATATTCATAAGAAAATCAACCATCTTTGCACTACAGGCCAAAGATATTCAGTAATATCATCATTTAGGACTGAGGATGATGAAAAATATTTTAAAAAAATGAATCCAGTGAAACAAAAGAACAAATAATAAGGATTCGTACTTTAAACAGTCCAAGTTCAAAAATACTTCATAAATAACCATAGTGAAGTAAAATTCAAGAATGATCAAAACATGGATACAATCAAATCTAGTATCCATAATAGATATTTTGGACAAAAAATAAAAATTTTAATTTTTTACGTGAATAGTGTAAATATTCGTGAATAGTGTCAGTATATGTGAATAGTGTCGATATCGTGAATAGTAATCCAGAGACACTAAAAGACAAGAATTTCACAAGAAAAATCTTACCAATATTTCGGCATAATGATATTAGAAGAAATAATATCATTTTAAAAAAAAAATAACATCCCTTACCTCAAAAAGACAGTACTTCTGACTGGAATACTAGATATAGTGCTGAAGGGAACTTACACCGTATAACAACACTCAAAGTAACAGAATACTCACAAGAATATGCTCGATAATATAGAGAGAGAAGATTTCAGTTTCTGGTGTGATTTTCAATTCTAACCTAAGCACCCTATTTATAAGAAAATACTTAGAACACCAAATCAAAAAATTTAAAAAAAAATTATTATTTTTAATTAAAATTTCCTTAGCCCACCACATCAAAATCTAGCACATTCACCCACCAAAAAATGTTTTTCATGAAAAAAATATTTTATAACCCAAAAATCAATTCAGACCAATATTCCGGAACTTCAATAATTCATAATAAATAGCCTTTTTATCAGAAAAATTCAAATCTTATGTCCATTCTATAGGAAATTTAATTCTCTACAACTTTATAGAAGAAAGTTTTTTCAAATTCCAAACAGAAATTGACCGAAATCCATATACGGACGATTTTGGAGGCTATAATCAAATTTCAGTCAAGAAATGGGGTCCACCGACATGTTTAACATGTTTTTAACATTTATTGTAACAAAAATACTCTTCCTCCTTATTTATTCATATATCACACATTCATTGTAAAAATATCACTATTATTATATTATTATAATATAATAATATATTTAAATGAATTATTTTATCAGAAAAGATATATTATCAATTTATCAACAATTGTCACTTTACTCCATTTATATCCACATAAAATGAATATTTTCCTTATCATATAAATCAATAATTAATTATTCACAAATAATATTACGAGAATCACAATATATAAATGACGGTAGTTCCTGGGAAAGAGGGGCTTTCAATAAGGATTTCTCCTTCTTTGGCGACTAATTAGGTGACCAAACCTCTCCTTAGATGTAACTTTCTAGACATTGTCAATAATGTTATCTAATAATATTATTCAAATACTATGAATTATTGATCTGATAATGGAAAATACTGTGTAATGACATTTATTGAAACAACAATAATATAAAATATCAACGTAGCAATTATTGAATCAATAAAATAAAATATTCAACAGTAATTACTGTAACAATTATTGAGTAGTGCCTTCTTACGTAAGAATCAATAATTGATGCAATACTGTGTGCTATTGTGTTTTAACCACCGGATATTCCAACAGTATTAACGGTAACAACTACGCCGTTATTTATAAACAACTTATGCTTGTCGTTTTCTTCATCCAATCGTTTTTTGTTATGGGGCCCACACAAGGTTGCGCCGTCGTACGAATATTCCCCGATAGCAAGAATATTTAACGACCAAACGAATATTCCCCGACAACAATGAATACTTTATAACCACTTGCTTATTTAAAATATTTGCGCATTTTACCCATAACTAACCACATTAATCAAATCAACCCTTACTATTTCAAAATAATAAATAGAAGAAATTTAATTTCATTTATAATAAGTTGGGGTCTTACAACCTCCCCTCCTTATGAAATTTCGTCCTCGAAATTGACGTACGTACCTGGTGTTTCGAAAAGGTGAGGATACCTCACTTTCATTTTTCGTTTCCAACTCCCAGGTCATTTCCTCAATAGCATGGTTCCTCCATAAAACTTTGACTTGTGGTATGACCTTTGTGTGTAGGACATGTTCCTTCCTATCCAAGATCTTGACAGGTCCCTCTTCATACGTTAAGTCTTCGGCTATCTCGTCTGGTTCTAACTCAATAACGTGGTTCGGGTCTTTCATATATTTACAAAGCACTGATATGTGAAAAATATTATGAACACGAGACATACTTGGAGGTAACGCGAGTCTATAGGCTACATTTTCTACTCGGTCAAGAACCTGAAATGGACCAATAAATCGTGGATTGAGCTTTCCTCTCTTCCCAGATCTTGTTACTCCCTTCCATGGAGCTACACACAATAATACATGATCCCCAACACTAAATTCCACGTCCTTTCGATGAAGATCCGCATAACTCTTTTGTAGATCTTGTGCCGTTTGTATGCATTGTCGAATCATTTGGATCTTTTCTGTAGTAATACGTACCAACTCTGGTCCCAACAATGTTGTTTCACCGACCTCATCCCAACATACTGGAGAGCGACACTTACGTCCATATAATGCTTCGAATGGAGCCACACCTATACTTGTCTGATAACTATTATTGTAGGAGAATTCCACCAATGGTAAATACTTATCCCAACTCCCTTTGAAGTCTAGGACATAGAGTCTTAATAGTTCTTCAAGAGTTTGAATAGTCCTCTCTGATTGTCCGACCGTTTGAGGATGGTATGCCGAACTGAATTGTAAATCCGTGCCCATAGCTTTTTGCAAGCTAACCCAAAATTGGGAAGTGAATCTTGGGTCACGATCCGAAACTATGGATACTGGCATGCCATGCAATATCACAATCTCATTTAGATACATACGAGAAAGACATTCAAGGGAATAAGTCTCCCGTATCGGCAAGAAATGAGCAAACTTGGTTAATCTATCAACAATAACCCAAATAGCATTTATGCCTTGAGAAACCGTGGGAAGACCCGTAACGAAATCCATGGTAATGTGTTCCCACTTCCATTTTGGAATCTCAAGTGGTTGCAATGGACCCTTAGGCACTTGATGCTCCACCTTTACCCGTTGAAAAGTTAAACACCTCGAGATAAACTTTGTGATCTCTCTCTTCATATTGTTCCACCAAAATGTATGTCGAAGATCACGATACATTTTGGTACTTCCAGGATGGATTGCAAACGGTGTATTGTATGCCTCCATCATGATCTTGTATTTTAAATCAGAGTCGTTAGGAACACAAAGTCTGGAGTGTACTCGAAGTATTCCTTCTTCATCGATTCTTGCTTCTGGAATAGCACCTTCTTGTACTTTCTTCTTCATACGCATCAGCTCCGGGTCTATAGCTTGAGCAATTTTAACTTTTTCGATTAAAGTCAGTTTTATGCGTATACTTGACATCATCGTATGGGTCCCCGAAGTCTTGAATTCTATCTCATCTTTTGTAAATCACATAAAATGGGCCTTTGTGTTGACAACATCGCACTCGTTCCCGCATATGATCTTCTACTCAACGCGTCAGCTACCACGTTCGCTTTTCCAGGATGGTATTGAATGGTATGGTCGTAGTATTTCAACAGATCAAGCCAACGTCGTTGCCGCATGTTGAGTTCCTTTTGGGTGAAGAAATATTTGAGGCTTTTATGGTCTGAATATATCTCCACTTTCTCCCCAACTCTAGATCATGAGTAGGATAATTCCTCTCATATTCTTTAAGTTGTCGCGAGGCATAGGCTATGACTTTCTCATGTTGCATGAGAACACATCCTAACCCTTTGCCTGAAGCATCACTGTACATAACAAATCCATCCGAACCAGACGGTATTGTCAGAACTGGTGCCGAAATGAGTCTCCTCTTAAGCTCTTGGAAACTTTTCTCGCATTTCTTGCTCCATACGAATTTTATATCTTTCTGATTCAGCTGAGTTAATGGAGTAGCGATTCGAGAAAATCCTTCCACGAATCTCCGATAATAACCAGCTAAGCCCAGAAAGCTACGTACTTCAGTCACCGACTTCAGTTGCTCCCAACTTTGTATTGCTTTAATTTTTGCCGAGCCAACAGATACTCCATGTTTTGACACCACGTGCCCAAGGAATGTTACTTCCTCAAGCCAGAACTCGCATTTCTTTAACTTGGCATATAACTTGTTTTCACGAAGCCTTTGGAGTACCAGCTTCAAATGGTGTTCATGATCTTCACGGCTTTTGGAATATATGAGGATGTCATCAATAAAGACAACAACGAACTGATCCAAATATTCCTTAAATACTCGGTTCATCATATCCATGAAAGCCGCAGGAGTATTAGTCAATCCAAAAGACATAACTAAGAATTCATAATGCCAATACCGAGTTCTGAAGGCAGTCTTTGGAATATCCTCAGTTCTAATCTTCAGCTGATGATATCCAGAATGAAGATCGATCTTTGAAAAGAATTGTGCTCCTTGTAACTGGTCAAACAAGTCATCAATACGAGGTAACGGATACCTATTCTTGATAGTGACATGGTTTAATTCTCGATAGTCAATACAAAGTCGCATACTCCCGTCTTTCTTCTTTACAAATAAAATAGGAGCACCCCAAGGAGATGTACTAGGATGAATGAAACCGATGTCCAACAACTCCTGTAATTGGACCTTTAACTCCTGAAGTTCAATAGGAGCCATTCGATATGGGATTTTAGAAATGGGCTTTACCGAGTTCAAGATCAATAAAGAATTCAACTTCACGTTCGGGGTAAGTTAAGCAAGGAAGTTCTTCAGAAATCGTCGGAAATTTACTAACAACGGGGAATATTATTCAAATCGGCGTGTCTTTATTTAAATCCATAACATGGGCTAAGAAAGCTTGACATCCTTTTTTCAATAAGCGGATAGCTTTATGACTTGATATGGCGGTGATTGATTTTAGTGGTTTAGTTGCTTGAATTGCATACAACAGGTTGGTTAGGAATATGAAAACTAACAACCTTACGAAAATAATCAATTTTGGCATGATGAGTAGTTAACCAATCAATCCCTAAAATCACATCAAAAGCAAGTATCTTTAAAGAGAAGGTCAACGGGTAATGTGATGGTGCCAACTTGGATCAAACAAGATTTATAAGCGAGTGGATGTAATGAAAGTTTCTCTAATCTGAGTCTCCACGAGACAAATCAAAGTCTAATTTCTCGAGTCAAGTTTAAGCGTGAGCACAAGCGGGAGAGATAAATGAATGGGTAGCACCGACCAAAGATCTAGTAAGGTATAAACTTTGCAAGAATTTATGATTAGCTTACCCGTGATCACCTCGTTTGGGTTCCTCGCATTTTGACCAATCACAACAAACGCTCTTCCAGGAACCGTTGACTTTGACTTTTTTGGGATGACCTTTTTTCAGTCACCATCCCTGCTAGACTTGGTTTTGCTACAGTACAATCTCGAGTGATATGTCTTTCCTTTCCAAAATTATAACATACCTTGAACTGTTGTGGGCAGTTTGGGCTGATATGTCCCTCTTTTCCACATTTATAGCATCGACCAGGTGGTCGTTCTCCTCCTTAGAACCGATTCTTCTTTGGTCTTTGACGTCTTCGCATTGTCATTGTTGAATCTCCTCTTTTAAAATCTCCCCAGACTCGCTTATTCTATTTTTATGGCCATGATTACCACCGGAGTGGTTACCACTTTTGTCCGTATTTTTCTTTCTCCATTTGGTTATCGTTGTTACGATGGCGCACATCCTTAGTATGATTCTGGTTGTGGTCCCTTGGTTGAAGGTACTCGTTATCTCGCTCTAATAATTGAGCCTTGTTGACAACATCTGAATAGAGAGAAAATTTATGAAAAATGAGATATTGACGTATGTCGGGTTTCAAACCTCTCAGAAACATCCGCGTCATACGTTCCTCATTCTCCACCAAATGAGGTGCAAACCTGGATAACTCTGCAAACTTCGCCTCGTACTGGGACACCGTCATGTTATTTTGTTCTAGTCTAATAAACTCCACTTCCTCCATATGACGAATACTTTCAGGAAAGTACTTGTCATTGAACAGTTTTTAAAATGTTTCCCAAGACATGTTGAGTGCGGCTGGATGGGTACGCTTCACATATTCCCACAAGTAATCTGCCTCATTACGGAACAAAAAAGTGGCGAATGGAACCTTCTGTTCCTCCGTGCATCCCAAGACATGGAATATCTTGGTAATTTGCTTTACCCACGTCTCCACCTTAATCAAATATGGCTTTCCCCAGAATTCTGGTGGTCCCAACTCTTTAAACTGCTTGGCTATGATAAACCGTGCATTACTATCATTTCCACCTGTATTTTGTACACGAGTCTCCTTCGTCTGATTTTGCATGAACTGCAAAAAGCTTCTAAACATTCCATCGATCATCGATCGCTTTCGGTGGTGTTGTTTCTGGGGAGGAACATTGCCGAACTGCTTACGTTCTCCTCATTGGTGAGTAAAGGTGTCTCCACGGTCTCATTTACTAATTGTTAACATTCTCGGTCGTCATTCTCAAAACATCGCCATAAAACAAGGGTTAATTGAAGAAATTAACATATCACATAATATCCTATATTACGACCAACCAATAAATAAGCTTAGGTAGGACACCACTAGTGAAGGATTTACTCGTCTCTCCCTCTAGTTCTATTCCCGATCTCATGGAGATCATATATCCTAAGCTCGATACTAAGCTGTGACACCCCCAAAATAGGTATACAACACCAATTACGAAGTCGCCAAATACATGAATGCGAAACAACTACAACTTTATTAATACAATTGTCGTGCAAAATACGACAACACATAAACTATGAATTTAAAAACAAATATTATCTTACAGACAATATCAACACTCAAATAAGTCCTCATTACAATTATTGATACACTATTTTACAAAATAGTGAGGACTACTAAAAACGACTTTCTAGAACCTTCATTCCATACTTGACTAGTACTCGCTACATTCTCGCCTCACGAGAAAAAAAATGGAACAAAAGGAAAAGGGTGAGCTCAACTAGCCCGAAAAAAAAATATTATGACTAAGATAATATACAACAAATTATCGTTAGTCTTCAACAGAGAAAAATCGATAGAATATAATAGACAACAAGTTTCAGATCAATATTCGCAACGAAAATAATAATTCATAGAAGAGTACGTAGAGAATGAAATCTACTATTATCTATGAATTTAAAAGTCCATCATCAATATTTTATCTCTATAACATCAATCAATATACATCTTGAATCAAATATTCATCTTTGTACTACAGGCCAAAGATATTCATCAGTTGGTCATGTTCATCTCAACACATGTACATCTTTGCACTACGGGCCAAAGATATTCATAAGAAAATCAACCATCTTTGCACTACAGGCCAAAGATATTCAGTAATATCATCATTTAGGACTGAGGATGATGAAAAATATTTTAAAGAAAATGAATCCAGTGAAACAAAAGAACAAATAATAAGGATTCGTACTTTAAACAGTCCAAGTTCAAAAATACTTCATAAATAACCATAGTGAAGTAAAATTCAAGAATGATCAAAACATGGATACAATCAAAGCTAGTATCCATAATAGATATTTTGGACAAAAAACAAAAATTTAATTTTTCTGTGAATAGTGTCGTATACGTGAATAGTAACCCCGACACTAAAAGACAAGATTTTCACAAGAAAAATTTTACCAATATTTTGGCATAATGATATTAGAAGAAATAATATCATTTTTAAAAGAATAACATCCTTTACCTCGAAAAGACAGTATTTCTGACTGAAATACTGGATATAGTATTGAAGGGAACTTGCACCGTATAGCAACACTCAAAGTATCAGAATACTCACAAGAATACGCTCGATAATATAGAGAGAGAAGATTTCAGTTTCTGGTGTGATTTTTAATTCTAACCTAAGCACCCTATTTATAGGAAAATGCTTAGAACACCAAAGGAGAAAATTTAATAAAATATTATTATTTTTAATTAAATTTTCCTTAGTCCACCACATCAAAATCTAGCACATTCACCCACCAAAAAACGTTTTTCATGAAAAAAATATTTTATAACCCAAAAATCAATTCAGACCAATATTCCGGAACTTCAATAATTCATAATAAATAGCATTTTTATCAGAAAAATTAGAATCTTATGTTCATTCCATAGGAAATTTAATTCTCTACAACTTTGCAGAAGAAAGTTTTTCCAAATTCAAAAGCGAAATTGAAGAAATCCATATATACTGAGACGATTTTGCAGGCTATAATCAAATTACGATCAAGCGGGTCCACCGACATGTTTAAGATGTTTTTAACATTTATTGTAACAAAAATACTCTTCCTCCTTATTTATTCATATATCACACATTCATTGTAAAAATATCACCATTATTATATTATTATAATATAATAATATATTTAAATGAATTATTTTATCAAAAAAGATAAATTATCAATTTTTCAACAATTGTCACTTTAAAATTTTTTCCATTTATATCCACATAAAATGAATATTTTTCTTATCATATAAATTAATAATTAATTATTCACAAATAATATTACAGAATCACAATATCGACAACCAGACCGTTCCCAGGAAAGAAGGGGCTTTCCAATAAGGATTTCTCCTTACTGGCGCGCAATTAGGTTACCAAACCTCTCCTTAGACAAAACTTTCTAGATATTGTCAATAATGCTATCTAATAATATTATTCAAATAATATGAATTATTGATCTGATAATGAAAAATACTGTGTAATGACATTTATTGAAACAACAATAATATAAAATATCAACGTAGCAATTATTGAATCAATAAAATAAAATATTCAACAGTAATTACTGTAACAATTATTGAGTAGTGCCTTCTTACGTAATAATCAATAATTAGTGCAATACCGTGTGCTACTGTGTTTTGACCACCGAGTATTCCAACAGTATTAACGGTAACAACTACGTCGTTATTTATAAACAACTTATACTTGTCGTTTTCTTCATCCAATCGCTTTCCGTTATGGTGCCCACACAAAATTAGCAAGTAAATCACGAATATTCCCAAGCACGTAAAGAATATTCAACGACCAAACGAATATTTTCCGACAACTATGAATATTTTATAACCACTTGCTTATTTGAAATATTTGCGCATTTTACCCATAACTAACCATATTAATCAAATCAACCATTACTATTTCAAAATAATAAATAGAGAAAATTTAATTTCATTTATAATAAGTTGGGGTCTTACAATGAATGTCTTTACCCGTGAATTTGGTTTCTCGGCTCTATCTAGTGCCTCGAATCATTTTCTATGTTGTACAAATGAAGGAGATGCATTCAATAGGTTCAAATATTCCAACAAAGTCGAGAAATCTGCTGCTTGTGAACTAACTAGAGTTAGATCAAGCGGATCCCCATACAGACTAATCTCTGAAAACTCTTTCACTATTGATTTAACCTAGTTAATTCTAAAAAAATCTTTAACCTCTTTCAAAAACTGCATTACCTTGAACACATTGAAGGTCACCTCTTGATCTTGAACCCTCATCGTGAGTTTCCCTTTTTGTACATCAATCAAAGTTCTACCTGTGGCTAAGAATGGTCGCCCAAGTATGAGTGGGATTTCCTTGTCTTCCTCAAAGTTGAGTACTATGAAATCAGCTGGGAAGATGAATTTGTCAACTTTAACCAATATATCCTCTACTATCCCCCGTGGGTAGGTTAGAGACCGATCTGCTAGCTGAAGAGCTACATTGGTAGGCTTTACTTCTGGTAGACCCAACTAAAAGTATATGGATAACGACATCAAATTGATACTAACCCCCAAGTCGCACCGTGCTTTCCCAAAAAAATTATCCCCAATTGTGCAAGGTATGGTGAAGCTACCTGGGTCCTTGAGCTTTGGTGGTAACTTTTTCTGCAGAATCACACTACACTCCTCTGTAAGTGCAACAGTCTCAAAATCTTCCAACTTTCTTTTTCTCAATAAGATCTCTTTTATGAATTTTGCGTAACTCGGCATTTGTTTTATCGCCTCTACAAATGGAATATTGATGTGTAACTTCTTGAACACCTCTAAAAACTTTGAAAACTGCTTATCTTCTTTAGCCTTGTGGAGTCTCTGTGGGAAGGGGACCGGTGGAACATATGAGTCAGGTTTCTTTATATCTGCTTTTTCATCTGATTTGCCCTTCTCTGCTGTTTTACCCGATTCTACTTCCTCTTGCACTGACTGTTCCACATTGCTCTCCTCATTAAATAACTGCTCAACTAAGTTATCTTTATTCGGATCTTCCAAGTCTTTCCCATTCCTCAAATTAATTACCTTACAGTGCTCTTTTCCATCCCTCAGGTTCGTTTCTGTGTCAGTCGGTAATGATCTTTGAGGACGAGTGTTCATAGCTGTAGCCAACTGCCCGATGTGATTCTCAATATTTCGCAGAGTTACTTCATGAGTGTTTTTCCATGTCTTGTTATCCTTGATATATTTTATCAATAACTCCTCAAGTTCCGATTTCCTTTCTTGTTGTGGGGGTTGTTGTTGTCTAACTTGAAATCCAGGGGGTGCTACTTGTCGAGATGCATGTGGTTGAGCTTGGGGTTGATTTTGGCTGTTACTTCATGAAATATTTGGGTGATTTCTCCATCCCGGATTGTAGTTATTCAAATTCATCCCATACTATTGCCTATTTGAATTCCCCATGAACTACACTAATTCGGTGTTAATAGCACATTGTTCCGATAGATGGGCCCCTGCACATAACTTGTACACCACTTCTACCTTCTGCACATTTTGTACACTTAATGCATCAATTTTCTTTGTCAAAGCAAAAATCTGAGATGTTACCTACGCTATCAAAGTTTTCATAGCGTCCAATTCGAATACCCTTGCCACTTTAGGTTGAGCCAACCTGCTTGTTGGCCATTGATAATTGTTCGCCGCCGCCATGGTTTCTAACAATTCATAGCACTCCTCACAACTTTTTGCATTTAAAGCTCCCCGACAACAACACCAAAAACTTGTTGCCCGATTTATATAATGACAAATACGCGCAAGTGCACACGGTCAATAAAGTAATAAAGAAGTAAGAAGAGTGTCGAACCCACAAGGAACAGTCGATAACAATTATTCTAATTATCCAGTTTCTACTAATTTGTCTAACATAAACAGTCACTCCAATTGATTTGTGAGAACTAATTAAATTAAAGTGATTAAGAACTAAATAACTGACAAGTATTGATTACCAGATGATTAAAACATAGGAATACAATTTTTCCAATTGCTTTGCAATAATTCCATTACCTTATTCCCACTTGATCTAATCCAATGAGTTTCTTACTAGGATTGCATATTAATTTATTAACATCTTTCAATCATTAATAAAAATACCTATTTCAGTTATTTTGCTATTTTCATGCAACACTTAAAATAGATTCATTAAGAATAAACTCCTACCAAAGTTACGCATGGCATACAAGTACTGTCGTCTCATACACTGTTATGTTATTCTTAACAAGAATCAACAAATTCATGCGTTATTATATTCAGATCTAATCTAAGATTTCCTCTTTCAATTCAATCAAAGATATAAGATTAACTGTTGGCCAAACAATTATTTAATTAAGCACATAATATAATAATCAACTCAAAGGAATCATCAATTAGAAATAAAGGACATTGAATTAATTCTTTGCAAAAGGTTCCATTGTACTCCTAATTAAGAAATTAGTTCATCATCAAAATAGAAACCAAAAGATAATAATTAAATAACATCTTGAGTACAAAAATTAAATTAAGAGGAAGAAGAAAACTCTGTCGAGGATCTCCAATCTTTGTTCTTCAATATCTATCTCGTTGTGTCTTCAATTTGATCTCCAAGCCTCCAAAAATAGTTCCCAATAAATATCAGTCAAAAGTTATCTAGAATTAAGTAAACAACTCATACTTATAGTAATAGCAAAATCCTATTACATAAGGGAAATTCATATATCCTCTTTCAAGTCAACTTCTAATCAAAAAGGAAATAAATCATCATCAACCCTCATTAAACCCACAAGACCTTTTACTTTTGGTTCCTTCACAAAGTGACGCCATTTCTATATATCTGATGTCGCTCCTCAAGCTTGGTGCTCCTTGTGCCTAGGGATGCTTAAAATTGTCGATTTTTTTGGTTTTTTACCGAACTGGTTGATCGCATTGAATGCCGCAGACTGTTTTTCATATTTTAATACTTTTGATGCTAGAGTAGTGATAATGACTTTTTGAATTCGGTAAATACCGAAATACCAAAATTTAATAATTAATAGTTAATGTTTTGTAATTTTATATATTAAATAATTTTTTTATATATTAATAATTTCTATATAATAGTAGTTTTATTAATTTATATATATATTAATAATGTTTTGTAGTTTTATATTATATATTAATTATTACTAATAGTTAATGATTTCTTAGTTTTTTTAAAATTATTAATATATAAAAAATTATTTAATTATTATTAATAATTATATATATTACCCGCTGCGGTATAATGAAAACCGAAACCAAAAAAAAATCAGTACCAATTTTGTCCGAACCTAAATCAGAAATTGCATCAGAGTTTGATTCTTGCTTTTTTGGTATTTGAGAGCATCCGGTCAAGATTTTTTTTGATCTGAAGTTTCGATTTTTTACCGATGAGCACCCCTACCCATGCCACATTCCTTCAACTATCAGCGCGCCCCGCGCTCACTATGTAGTGTCCTTTCCAGCCTGGCGCAGCCCGTGCCATTCCAAGTCTTCCTGCAACGCGCCCCGCGTCGGATAGTCAGATTTTTCAAATGTTCATCTTTTTAGCAGCTATTCCCATCCACACCTCATTCTTGCAAATCCAGACAAAAACCATCGAAAGTAACATGCATACTCAAGAAGTCACAATATACTAATCTAGAAAATACCGGATTCGTAGGTTTTTAATCTGTTAAATAATTATATCGAAACATGCTATTACATAGAATAAAATCAATTAATCAATTAGGTACTTACATGAATTGAGAGAAGACATCATGTATGTATCACGCTTCCGCTGCGCTTAAAAGTGAAAATCTTCAATTGTCTCTCTCAATCTTATGATAGATGTATAGGCGTGTATAAAGTTCTTGAGATGATAACTAAGACCAAACCCTAACTGTTGTATTTATAGAATAGTTAAGGGTCATAATCGTTCATCAAGATTATGAAACCCTAGGGCCCATTATGCCAAGTATTATCAGTAATATTATTTATAGGTCACATAATTAATTATCAAACTCATAAATAAAATGATTAAATTAATATAATATGTAAGCCCAATAATTATATAAATAGTAGAGGCCACATAAAGAATAAATATTCTAACATAACCCAGTCATCAAAATGTATAGTAACTTTCTATTTATTATTGGTCCACGTGTATGGTTAATTATATACGCATCAAGTTGTAATATGAGTAGATGTTATGAGAAATAATATCTTTCTTTCACACTTGTTATCAATTCTTTATATCAGTAGGTTCATTGCAATTTCCTAATGTGGCCTCCATGCATATATATATTCCAATGTAGTACTAAACCTCCTTGGATACTCATAATTAAAACATCTTTAAAACGCCAGCTATTGTCACGTTCCAATCAAAATCCTCAATGATCCAACTTTCGCTGTCAAACTTGAAATTTAAGCTTAGTTTGTATTAAATATTTTTTCAAAAAAAATGTTTTTCACGTCTTTGAATACTTTGGTACGTAGAACCTAAAAAAATGAGTGGTTAATATAAAATTAATTTTAGTCAATTTATCAATACTGTGTCGACACACAAACGGGAGGTAATCTTTTTTTTTGCGTGTCGGTATTGTATTAGTCAATTGATCGACCAATTTACTATAAAGTTAAATTCATGATAACCGAATCTTAAAAAGATGGTCAATAAAAAATGTGTCATGGGTCTGTGACTCTGATCGATGCAAAGCTATATTACAAATCTCGAATCCTGATATTTTTAGTTGCATGTAAATGTTGGAAGAATGTCGGGGAGTTTGCGTACACAAAACACTAACCTATATATTTAAAATTCAATTTGACCCAACAGCTTGAACTCATTCATGTATAGTAATTCTTCAATCTTTCGTTTCAATGTTAGATTTTAACTCATTTGTAAATTATATTGAAATCTTTAGGTTTCAATATAAAAAACCTTTAACTTTTAAGTTTCAACCATATAAGCACTCTGGCCATGCACATATTTAAGTAATAAACTTATTTATAATCCCAAAATACAACATATGTCTAATTTCTTCTTTCCTTTGATGAACTTCATCCATCATATATAAAGCCACTCTAGCCCTCTCTTAATTATCTCTCAACAAAAACCACTTCATATATCAGTGAAAAACCACTCATCTCCTAATTAAACCCTCTAAAACCACAAAACCACAAAACCACAAAACCATGGCATCATCAGAACCAAAAAACACTTACCCCATCAAAACCATTGTAGTCCTAGTTCAAGAAAACCGCTCATTCGACCACATACTGGGCTGGATGAAATCCCTAAACCCCGAAATCAACGGCGTAACCGGATCCGAATCCAACCCAAAATCCACCTCAAACTCTAATTTGGACCGGGTTATCTTCGGCGATCAATCCTCCTATATTGTACCCGACCCACCCCACTCATTCCAAGCAATATATGAACAAGTTTTTGGTGTGCCATTCAGTGACTCAGCTTCTTCAAGTAACACTTACCCTCTTCCAAATATGGAAGGTTTTGTTCAACAAGCTGAAAATACTGAAGGAATGACTGAAATAGTAATGAACGGGTTTAAACCGGATTCTGTACCGGTTTACAAGGAGTTGGTATCGGAGTTCGGAGTGTGTGACCGGTGGTTTGCGTCGCTTCCATCGTCGACGCAGCCTAATAGGCTGTATGTGCACTCGGCAACATCGCATGGTACCATGAGCAATGATACTACTGCGCTTATTAAAGGGTTTCCTCAAAAGACTATTTTTGAATCCATGGAGGAGTCTGGTTTCTCTTTTGGGATTTATTATCAAGATCCTCCTACTACTCTTTTTTACAGGTAATTTTAATATCTTTTGCATTTGTTTTTTTTTATTATTGAAATTTTCTTCCGAGTTATATATATAGCTTGGGTATAGTTTGACAGTTCTGCGTCCCAAAATTAGAGTTTTATTTAATTTTTATCATTTTTTTTATATGTTTTAAGAGTATATCTACTTACACCCAATTCAAAATATGTATTCAAGGACACATCTAAAGGTAAAAGTGTAAAAGTCTTAGATGGATTTAAGATAAGTTATATTTGGTCACTTTTAATATATCATTTGATATTCAATTAAATAATTTGATCATACAAATGTAATGATCAAAAAAATATGAAATTATTTTAAAAAAAAATTAATTTGAAGTTATTCATCCACAACTTTATAACAATGAAAATTACTAAAATCTGAGCTCTCGAAATATATATTTATATACATATTATTTAAATTATTATAAAAATGATATTTTCAATGCCTCAAATCAAATAAAATTTTATATAATATTATATTTTGTATGCAACTTATTAAATTCATATGGTCAGATTATTAAGTTGACGATCAAATAATGTTGTATTAAAAGTGATATAAAATAACTTATCTTAGGTCTATCTTAAATGTCTTTCAATAAAATAGTATTTATTGAGTAACAAATAGTAGGAGAACCAAAGTTATATTTAATATTTGGGTTAATATTACTCCCTCCGTCCCAAATTAATTACTCAATTTTGATTTTTTAAAGTCAAATTGACCATTTTTAAAACTAATCTTTTTACTATTTTTGCTAAAATATAGGTAAAGAGATTATAACCAAAAGAAGGTATATACAATTTATTACTAACCCCAATTTTTATAATTTTAAAAATATTTATATATGTTTAATTATTAATTCTAAAAATAGTCAATTTGACTTAAAAAAAGTCAAAACTGAGCAATTAATTTGGGACGGAGGGAGTATAAACTAAGTAATTAATACTTACTTGAAGTTATCAAACGACTTATATTAAGGGACAAAAACACTCCACTAAAACGATTTATATTAAAGGACGGAGGGAGTAGTAAAATATTTATTTCTCCTCTCTCTTTATGATCACTTTCTAGCTCTCTTCTTTTATTATTCTCTCTGTCCCCAAAAAATGAGCAAAATATAAATTTGCACACATTAAAAAAAATAAAAAAATAGAGGAAATAGAGTAAAAAAATTTTAAATTTATCCATAGTGACCCCACAAGATTATATAATGTGATGAGTATATATTTTTAATTTTTTATACTAATGGATCCCACTAAATGACATATTTATTCTTTATTTTAAATTTTTTTTTTTTTTTTTGGGGACAAAAAAATTATATCTTTAATAATTCTTTTAAAAATAAAGGGAGTATTATTTTATTTTAAGTATGTCTTTGGATATGCACTTAAAGGTGTGCATGTAAATACATATATTCATGTTTCAATTGTTATTAAGGTTTGTTACTCGATAGTCAGACAAAATGAGACTGTTATTTTGGAACGTGAGAGTACGTCCCTTAATTTCTCTTCGTTGTGTTTCACGAAAGTGTTCTATTTTAACTTCTTAAAATTAATTACATGAAATTGTAATAATTAAAATTAATATAAATTTATTTAAATTATAAAAATAGTAATTTTTTAGTAGTTTACAACATTCGCTGTAGAATGGCATAAAATCATTGAATAAATTTAAATCAACTTTAAATTTAAATATTAAAATTTTGTAAATTGATTTAAAATTGTCAAATAATTTTTCTTTTTAAGTACAGATGTAGGATTACATGTTTTTGTTTGAATTCTATAAACTATTGAATACCGCGTTCATGTATTAGGATTAGGTTGTGATAGATGGGGATCGATGTTATCCTTTACTATATGTTTATTACTCCTTCCTATTCAGATTAAATAACGTTTTAAGGAGTTTAATTTTATTCTATATAAGTGTCGTTTTAGAATTTCTATGCAATATTGCACTATTTTTTTCTAATTTACCCCTCTATTTAATATGCTTAGTAAATACAATTGTGGAGAGAAAAATAATTAATTAGGGACAATTATGGAGAATGAGAAGAGATAATTGTGGAAAGAGAAATAATTAATTAGGAACATAAAAGATATTTGTGTTATTTCTTAATAAGTGTGTTTAACTCTAAAATGTCATTTAATTTGAATAGGAGGGATTAATATATAATAATTTCCTATCTAAGTCATGTCATATTATATTTATTAATTGAACCCATGCTGCAATTGGATCTTTACTAATTATGAGGAGAGGGCAGGACGGACATGGTGGCTCTTATATTTATATTATTGCCTTCTTAAATTTTAAAAAGTTGAATGTTTATATATAGAGAGAGAGGGAGTACGGATTTAAAGCATTTCTTTTAAATAATATATTTTTATTAAAATTACGTCGTTTTAAATATTATTTTAAAAAATAAAATAATATTAAAATTAAAAAAGAATGATCTCATTTACTTTCTTTTTATTTACAAAAATGTCACTTGCGTCTCTACTTGTTTTTTAAACGAATCTCCAAAACGACGTAATTTTAATATAAAAGTATACTATAAATCTGTTATATATATATATACACACACGATCCGGATCTTAACTTCATTTCTTATCTAATTTCACCTTACTCACCTTCCTTTAGCGACGGAATGAGGCGTCGATTAGGTCCATCATCTATATATATATATATAAATTGTCGTATTATGTGTTATCCGTCATTTATATGTTGTCCGTCGCTAAAAGATAAGACGACGGTTCTATATATAGCGACGGATCGAATCGTCGTCCTGTCCGTCGTTAAAAAGGAGTGATCGAGCAAGGTGAATTAGATAAAGAATAATTTAAGATCCAAATGCAGCATATATATATATATATATATATATATATATATATATATATATATATATATATATCCACTACGATGGAAATAATAAAGTTAATATTTATATGAGATATTTATATATGTACATATCCACTACAATGGAAAATAGTTCAAAGCGTATTTAAAATGCCTGCATCACTAGCGGGCAGAGAATGAATAGTGTAAATTTGTAATTATAAGTCAGAAAATAATATACTATGTCCATAAATATTTGACTCAATTAGATTGCGATGAATATAAAAATATATGTGATAAATTAAAATGAGATCATTCTTAATATTACATATTTTATGTATACACAAACGTCATAATCATAATTTTACTGAAAATTTTCACAATATTTAGCAGAACTCTTATAAGATTGTCCATAGAATGAAAGTTAAAGCTTAAAAGCAAATAAAAGAGGTAGGGGAGGATAGGGTCTTGAAAATGCCTCAATTCTACAAGAAGCAAAGTATTATGAAATAAACAACAAATATGAACAGTAACAGTAAATAAAGATAGATACAAATTTACCTAAATAATTAATTTAAAAGAAGTTAGGGTTTGAGCTTTGAAAAATTAAGTAGACATACAAAGCATACAATATTACATCTGCCTCACTCAAAAAGTCTTCGGGATGATATATACTTTTGAGATCTGGTTATTATAAAATTAACTTCATGATAAGTTGGTCAATTGATCTCAAAATTAACTTTATGCTAACCACTCTCATACTTCATGGTAAATTTGTTTATAAGAATTATAATTTCGAGATTATAATTTATATAATTTTAATTTTGAGATAATAATTCATAGAATTATAAATTAAGACTAATAATCATTATAATTTTGGAATTATAATATTTGGTTGAATATGATATTAAATAATCATTATATTAAGTTATTTTATAATATCTGGACTAATAGTCTCAAGTCTGAATTTAAAAACAAACTAAATATTGAGATTAATAGTATAAATCTTGTAAACAAACATGACCCAAAAGTATTAAATTAAGTCGTCACAGATTCATTTAGAAGAATGTCATAATATTAATACTTTTAATAGTTATCTTAGGTCTTATATACAACAAAATACATTTCTCATATTTTCATGTGGAACATAGTTATACTTTTATTCTACTTAGTTGTATTTTACTTTCTAAAACGAATTAAATTGTTAACGCCAAGATCTTTCTCCACGTCCCAATCACATAAGACGTCCTGATCCTGTACAGTAAACAGTCAACACCGAAAGCTTGACGGCGGTTCCGTCGGGGGGATAGCTCAGGCGTGAAAATTAGTACGTGTTCACAAGGTTAACAATGGAGGAATATATGGTCTAGTGTATTGAGAGAATTAAAATCTCAGTCGTGTGTATGGGAGAATATGAGTAATCAATATATGAGAGAACATACCTCCATACGATGGCTTCCTTGCTAAGTTATATTACTTTTGCTTGGATTATTGTGCCACCCACTACTACGACACCCCTACGATCGATGGACCTACTTGACTATATCGAGGTTTATCTCTGCTTTTGGCCCCTTTGTTTTCTCCATGCCGTAGGTTATGATCCCATCCACATTAATGCATGGCGGGAGGATTGGTCATTGTCATGCTTTTCATCATCACAAGTCAAAATGTGAGATATTAAAATATCTAATGGGTCGATCCATTTGGGTGGTCCGGTCGATAGGATTAAATAAAGTTGACACAATAAATGGGCTCAAAGAGTCCCATGGTTTAATAATAAAAGCCCAACAGATTATACTGATAAATGGGCCCAATTTATCCGGCCCAAGAGAGGAGAAATATTATGACCCAACATTACCCCCTAGTTTTTTAGTTAAACAAAATGTTTAATGGAAAACTATATAAGATTCATGATATTTAGAATTTAATAAAGGCTCAAAAATAGGAAATAAGTGGATCATACCCACTTTTATCATACGAAGTGGAATAAGGGAGAATTTGGATAGTGGATACCCGAAGCAATAAGCCCAATTTGATAAAGGATGCGAATTTGAGCGGCATGGGCCAATAAGATAGAGATCAACGAGTCGAAAGCCAATCGATAAGATATTCAAAGGTCATCAAGCGTATTCCACTTTAATTCCCATTATTTACGACATTCGTCGTGGCCTCGCTCGCGTATGGCCGTCGATATAAAGGTAAACCTCACCAAAATTGACGGTTTTACCTCTTGATTTGAAATTGAACCTTTGAGCTTTCTTCCTTCTCGGAAAAACCTCTCTTTAGCTTTCACAAACTTAACAATGGTGAATCCAAGCCAAAACCCTTCAAGTTCTTCTCGTTCGAACCACAACCAAGGGGTTCAAGTGCCGATCCACCATCTCCCTTTGATTTCTTCAAGGATGGGGAACAATTTCCTCATGCCAACATCACCTCCACCAGTTTACGAATACGAGGCTGCGAACTCTCAGGATTCGGTATCATGTTTAGGATAACTTTGCTATGAGGGCTCCATCTGCTTTGAGGAGCGAATGTACCCGGTGACAGAGACGGATGGGTCGCCATCATGCAAACTACTCTCTCTTTGGAAAAGGGGTCGCCTACCCTCACGCCTTCATAGTTACCCTCCTAGGGTTTATTGGAGTAGGCTTGGCCTTGTTGGTGCCCAACTCCTATATCCATATCTTTGGCGTTCATCGCCATACATCATGAACTAGGGGTTACCCCCTCTGTTGATCTCTTCTTTACCCTCTTCTCATTTGGCGAGATCCAGAAGCGAGGTTTCAAAATCTTGAGCAAAGCGGTCCCCACGCCCAAACTTCGAAATTCGAGAAGAGGCCCTGATGAGCACCCCTCGAGCAACAAAGGATGGCACGAGAAATGGTTCTTAAATCCTTTGGTCACTGGAATCTCTTCCCTTCCGATTGGACCACTTGGGCGTATCTCTGCTGTGACGGTGACATCCCCAGGGCGTGAGGAAGATGGGCGACTTCATGAATAAAATCCCTTCTCAAGAGTGGAGCTTCACTCTATTGACCAAGCAAGCATGGTTGTATGACCATAAGCGTAAGTCTTGGACCATTACGTGATATAATTTTTGAAATGTTTATGTAGTGCAGTTTTAACTTGTGATTATTTGCGGTGTCTTTGATCAAACCAACTTCCTCGGAGGTAAAAGACTTGGAAGATTTCTTGGCGGGGAGGATTCTTTGATGCAAATGAAGAACTCCCTAATGAGGAGCCTTCTTCGGCTGAACCCCCCCCCTAGAGCCGAGCCAACACTAACTCCCCTTGGGATGATGACCTGAAGGCGACAATCCTATCATCCCCGAAGCGGTCCTCGACCCTCGAAGAAGGAAGAAGGCGCCAAAAGGGCAGGACTCCTCATGAGATAAATCTGAAAGCGACGAGGAGGTACTTCACGAGGTAAACCCACAAACAATTCCTTCAAGTTGAACCCACAACAACCTACGAACCAACTCCACCAACCTCTGAACCAAATCTAAGAAAGAGGAGTCTCTTGACATTCCTCCACACGATCGGGCGAAAGTCCTTCGTGCTAAAAATTGAGAAGCAAAATAATTCCTCTCTTCTTGAAAGCGAACTCGCGTTCCCCTCCTTCAACATCCGACCCATTAAATGAAACCCCAACACCTAGTATTTGGCGGGGTGAAGCCAAAACCCTTCTCCGTCCAAAAAAAAAGCGACCTTTGGACGGTCGGCTCGGTTCGACTTACGAACCTTCTTCAACTCTGAGCAATGCCGGCTCGACCACCTTCTCCGAGAGGCAATGCATGCGGATCCTTCACGCAGGATTCGCGATCGCCTATGCCTCCTCCTCAAGGAC
Organism: Panax ginseng; assembly: GCA_020205605.1. NCBI lineage: Eukaryota > Viridiplantae > Streptophyta > Magnoliopsida > Apiales > Araliaceae > Panax > Panax ginseng. The sequence goes on along the minus strand of CM035133.1, from coordinate 137,546,553 downwards.
CAATGACATCCGAATTTGACATGATGCCATGGGTTCACCAAACTATGTGGCCTCGGTTCAATGCCAATTTCCCTTTCAAGCTGTTTGAGGCCTTTGTTCGTGAGGCCAGATGACCATCGGTTGAGGAGCAGATTCAAGCGGGATTTGCTCGGTGAAGGCATGAGCTACTTGGCTAAGGTAAATGACTCTTCTTTCTCTTCCTTTGCTTACTTACTTTCATATTCATACATCTGAAGCGGATTGAATAACCTTTGAACATGAGCAGGCAAAAATCTTTGTCTTGGACGTCTGCGTCCCGGATCTCTCAGTGAATCAGGAGAAGCGTTGAAGAAGAAAATTCCCTCGAAATCTTACTGGCTGGGGAAAGGACTCATCGTGAAGGCCTTCTTCATACTAATGAAGGTCTTGAGAAAGAGTTGGCCCAAGCTAAGGGAGAAGTGAAGGCCTCAAGGAAGAACTAAAGTCGACTAAGGCTCGATTATCTTTGAAATTGTCAACATGAGCGTCGACTTAGTTCGGAGGAGGTGAAGCGAGGATGAATAAGATAAAGGAGTTGAAGTCAAGCGCCAAAATCTTGACCGGAGACGATCCATAAGTTGGAAGCGGGATGAAAAGCTTCAAATTTGAATATCTGGCGGCTGGCTCGAGCAAGAGATCCAGAGAACTCAAGGCTCTTGGGACCTTGGGCCTCCCTCTAGCGATGCTCTTCGCAAAGAAATTTGTGAAGAGTATAGGAACTCGGACGAAATAAATGAAGAAATCATGAGAATTCACAAAGAAAGCTACGAGCTCTGCCGAAGTCTTGGCAAGGAAAGGTTGATCAAGGCTAACTTAGATCCTTACCTGCTGGACTCTTCGGATGATGATGGAGCTACCTGAAGCACCAGCTTATGGGTTGTCTTAGGTCTTATTATGAATATTTGTAGAAATTTTATGTTACTTCCTTATTTGTAAATGAACTTAAATATTAATGAGAAATGATTTTCTTCCTTATGACTTCAGTGTACTTTTTATTTTATGTCAATACTTCAATATGAATTTATATGGACAAGTATACAAAAAACCCTTTCGAGAATTTAACTTCAAATGATTAAGCATGTCATATAATGAGATAAGCATGTCATATATGAGATAAAGTGATGTTAAGGGCGAGGCATTAGAACTCAATACTTAAATAAAATAAAGTACCAAATACTCATCGGCTCAAAGTGTGAGATCGGTCATTTGTTTACCACTCGGGATGAAACAATTATCACGAAAACCAAGATATAAGGATCAAGACATAAGGACCAAGATATAAGGATCGAGACTTAAGGACAAGATATAAGGATCGAGACTTAAGGACCAAGATATAAGGATCGAGACTTAAGGACCAAGATATAAGGATCGAGATATAAGGACCAAGATATAAGGATCGAGATATAAGGACCAATTGTGACCATTGACTTACCACCTGGTAAAATCAATATAGGATCCTTAAATCTACCACTCGGGGGTAGAACGACAAATGAAATTTGCCATCGAATGGCGGTGAGTCCTACCATACCTCCTTTACACCATAGTGACCATAGGACAAAATAGGACCGGGACCAATAGTGACCATTGATTTACATACGGTAAAATCAATATAGGATCCTTAAATCACCACTCGGGGTAGAAACGACAAATGAAATTTTTGCCATCGAATGGCGGTGAGTCCTACCATACCTCCTTACACCATAGTGACCATAGGACAAAATAGGACCGGGATCGATAGTGAAAAAGTGTCTTTTTATTGATAATGAACAATAATATCTGAGACTTAGATGAATTAACTTGATCTTTATTGAAAGTATTCCGAAGCTGCCCGGCGTGCCAAGTGTTTTTGATTTGGAACCATCTAATGCCCTTAGCAGGTAAGTGCCTTGTTTGGATACTTGATCACCTCATATGGTCCTTCCCGGTTTGGCATTAACTTTCCGTATTTTGAGGTGTAGAAGCTTGGCTTCTCGACGAGGACGAAGTCTCTCTACTTGAATCTGCGAAGTTTGACTCCTTTGTTGTAATGCTTCGCTACTCTTCGTTGATAATCAGCCAATTTAAGTAGAGCAACCTCTCTAACTTCTTCTAGTAGATCTAAATTGGCCTTCAGTCCTTCGTCATTGTATATTTCTTTGTATTGACTGACCCGAAGACTTGGAGATCCGATTTCGACAGGGACTAAGGCATCAGTACCATAGGCCAGTCGAAAAGGTGAATCCCCAGTGGTAGTCCTTGGTGTAGTCCGGTAAGCCCACAACACGCTGAGCAGCTCCTCTGGCCATCTTCCTTTAGCTTCATCTAGTCTGCGCTTGATCCCATTCAACAGCAGCGTCCTGTTGGTCACCTCAACTTGGCCATTTGAGTGTGGATGAGCCAGAAGTCCTCTTATGTTGAATCCCCAACTCCTTTAAAAATGCTTCAAATTTTGATCCCTGGCGGCGTCAGTTTGTCGATATTAATACTCTAGGGATCCGAAGCGAAACACTACTGAATTCTTTTATGAACTTCAAACATTCTTGCTCGTAATTAAGCAAAGTGCGGCCGCCTCTACCCACTTAGTCATGTAATCAATAGCAACTATGACAAAGCTAACTTGACCTTTAGCTTTAGGCAATGGACCCAATATATCTACCCCCCAGACAGCGAAGGGTATAGGAGATAAAATCGAGTATAGCTCTTAGGTGGTGATAATGAGATCGAATTTGTTGAGTTGGCACTTTTCACATTTCTTGACATACTCTGTAGCTTCCTTGAAAATTGTAGGCCAATAGTATCCTTGTCGAAGTACTTTTTGTAAGCCAAAGATTTAGCGACCATATGATCACCCATAAATGCCCTCGTGAACTTCAGAAGAGCATATTCCGCCTCGAGATGGGACCGAGCACTTGATAATGGTGAAGAAAAGGCCAATCGGTAAAGATCGCCATCAATAAGAGTAAAGTTAGGCGCTCTTGTATTTGATCTTCTTTGCTAACATCGATCCAGAAGGAAGGACGCCATCGCCAAATATTCGATGTAGGGGTCATCCGGTGATTAAATCGTTCGATACACATCACGACTTCATCTTTGAACACTTTCGGTATTCTGAGAACTTCCAAGTAAAGCGATCCGTTAAAAACATACGCATCCGTAGTAGCCAATTTCGACAATGCATCGGCGATAGAATTGTCATTCGCTCTATGCCACAGAAATTAAATCTGAAGCGAAAAATCTGAAGTCGGTCCTTTAACTCGCCAAATACTTGATCATTCGATTCCCACGAGCTTCATAGTCCCACGATAGGCGCTTGACAACTAAGCGAGAGTCTTTGTAGATGATAAGGTTAGGACCTCTAGACTCTTTGCCAATCGAACACCCGCTATGTACTGCTTCATACACGGCCGTTGTTTGTCGCTTTAAATCCAAATCGATGGCTGTTGAACTTTGAACCCGTCGGGACTCGTCAAGATAATTCACGCCCCACTAACGGTTAGGGTAGAAGAACCATCTGCATATAGGGTCCAAACATTACGATCCTATTTGAAGAAGCGCTGGAATTGCTTTCGATCGGAGGATTGACTTAGGTAACTTCGGCATCTGCTTACGTGAGCGAACATTTCTACTATGAAATCGGCCAAAGCTTGGCCTTTGATAGCGGTTCGTGGATGATATTCGATGAAAAGCTGTGACAACTCCATTGTCCACAGCTGCTAATCTTCACGAAACTTACGGCTTGCCCATCACCTTCTTGATGGTTGATCGGTGTAGACTGACGAGGCCGACCTTGAAAATCTGCCAGAAGCTTCCTACTAGCAATTATCAAAGCGAAAGCAAATTTTTCAATATTTGGATACTGGGTTTGACATCTCGCGGAGACGTGACTAACATAATAGATTTGGATGTTGTCTTCCGCGATCTCCGAACCGATCTTTGCTCCAGCCATTAACGAACTTGCCGCGGAGATATGAGATATAAGGTCTCTTTGGAATGGGTTTCACCAATAAAGGGCGAGGAAAGATACGCCTTTATGATCGGAATGCGTCTTCACACTCTGAAGTCCTTTGGGCGTCTTCGCATTCTTGCCCTTTTAAAGTATCAAAGAAAGGAAGGCACCTCTCTGCAGATTTGGCGGCGAACCTCCTTAATGTCTTTGCAATCACCGCGATCAGGACGTTGGACGTCTTTGAATGACTGAGGAGTCTTCATATCAAGAATGGCCTGAATCTTCTCTGGGTTGGCCTCGATACCCCTTTGACTAACAAGATAACCCAGAAACTTCCACCTGCACCGAGGTAGAAAGTGCATTTGGCGGATTAAGCCTTAGTTAGCGATGATGAGACGATCTGAAAGCATTCCTCTAGATCGTCAAATGACTCTGAACGTGCATGCTTTTCACAATCATGTCATCAACGTATACCTCCATGTTCCTTCCCAGCTGCCTATCGAAGATGAAGTTCATCATTCTCTGGTAAGTGGCTCCAGCATTTATAAGGCCAAAAGTCATCTTCTTGTAGGCGCGTGCCGAGCGGTGTGTAATAAAATATGATCTTTGGGATGTCCTCTTTACGCATGGATATTTGGTGATAACCTGAAAAAGCATCCATAAAGCTTAGTAATGCATACCCTGAAGTGGCATCGATGAGCTGATCAATATGAGGCAAAGGATAAAAGTCCTTCGGACAAGCTTTATTGAGGTCGGTGTAGTCGATGCAAACCCGCCATTTTCCATTCTGCTTTTGCACCAATACCACATTTGCCATCCACTCGGGATAATCAATTTCATAGATGAAGTCGGCAGCCAACAGCTTTGCTATTTCCTCATCAATGATTTTCTGTCGTTCGGGCGCAAAGATCCGTCTTTTCTGCCGAGGCGGCTTCTTGAGGATCTACATTGATTTGTGCTCGGCTATCTTCCGGCTAACTCGGGCATGTCCTTGGTTCCCATGCAAAAATATCCGCATAGCGGTGCAATGACTCTATAAGGTTTGTCAGAAGAGGTTACAGTAACCCGAACCGATCTTCACGGTCTTGTCGGGCTTTCAATGATCAACTCGACCTCCTCCGTCTCTCGTGAGAATCACCATCGGTTCGGAACTACTTTCGGTAAAGGCTCAATCTCAATTGCCATCGCTTTGCTTTTTGCTTGCGACCCCCCACTCGGAGGAAATAATAGCATTAGATAGCATCGTCGGGCGGATCAAGTCCCCCGCCACCTCTCCTACTCATGGTAGTGTGGGAACTTGATTTTGAAATGAGGATGGAGGTCACGACTTGGAGAAGCGATTAAAGTAGGTCTTCGGTATAGCGTTGTGGTGAATCAGCGTGCACAACATAGAATTTACACACTATTTCGACTTCTTTTGGTATTTGTGCGAAGACAATAGGGAGTTCAATAGTACTGCTACTTTTACGGGATCATTCTTTGAAGGCCGTATAAAAGAGCTTCTGCCCGACCTCCATTTTACGCCGTCGAGGTGCATCCCTCGATAGGCATGGGCATCTGAGGATATCTCTTGAAGATCCATTGTCTATCATCATGCGCTTCATGTCCACCGTGCCCCCTTGCTTATTTGTGATCACCAAGGCCCCCCTCATGCGGCTCGATGGGCTCGAGAAGGAGTCGTCGTCGGTGAATGATATAGCGATCCGGGGAATGGTCTATACGCTTTCGAGGGGAGCATCTGTCGTAGTCATGGCCGAATTCGGAGTAAGCCCTTCTCTTCTTCCCTATCAATTTCCCGCGGACCCACCGGTTATCACATCGATAACATGCCTTGGCGGCGATCTTTGGAGCCCCTTGAAGCCGTCGACGAGCAGCCACGGTTAACGTTCTCTGCGATTATTCTGACCACATCTTGCGCACCAACAAGCCATCTTTAATCTTCCTCTCCACAAAGTCTTTCAAATTGCAACTTTTCGTTAGTGTCGTGGCGGTGACTTGATGATAGCCACAATACTTACGAGAGTTACCTACCTTGATTCGGTAATTATCACGGGGTGGCTCAAAGAAAGGTTGGTTTACGATCGATCCAAAATTATCGATCTATCGGTGTTTAGTTTGGTGTAGATCTTATTCACCTTGGTAGGAGCGGAGGATGGCGCTTCCCCTGCCGCCGAGAATTGTTGTACTTTTTGAAGCGCCCTCTGTCAGATCATTATACCCCCGTTCTCTCTCTGTTCAACTTGGGCTTAGGAGCCCGACTCTTTCCCTGACGACCGAAAAGAGGATTTTCAAGTATTCATAGCTTCTTCCACAACGATGTGTATACGCTTTGTCAAAGGCTTGCCAAGCTCTTCGGATGATTGAACATCAACTTCTTCACCAACTTTTCGGACTTGGCGAGATCAATCCATTACGGAACAAACCTCTGACTGGAGGTCATTAAGATCGGACACTGACCCATTGCTTCTCTGAACCTCTTTACATACTGGCCCAAAGATTCGCTGGCAAACTGCCGAATCTGTGCCAAAGAACCCGTGGGCTTTCCTCTTCTTCGGTTGCTCCCGAAACGAGCATGGAACTTATCACAAAGTTCGGTCCATGAGGATATGGAATCTGAAGGCAAAGTTCCCAACCACTGTCTCGCATCTTTTCTGAGCGTTGTAACAAAGGTGTGGCACTTGGCAGCATCAGTGAAGTCGTAATAGTCCATTAGTCGGTCGAACGCCTGGCTATGGTCATAAGGATCTCCGGTTCCATCGTAACTTTCCATGCGAGGCATTTTTTTAGTGATATCCGCCTTTTCCTTGAGAATAGCTGAGGAAAAAGGGGATGCTTTCTTTCGGGCGTCCTTCCTGCTTTGGACCTCGGCCGGTTGTTTTCTAAGCTCTTTAAGCTCCTTTACTAGAAAATCAAGCGCCTTCAGTCATGGAGAAGCCTCTTTCTCATGAACAATATTATGTCTACGAGAGGATCGACCCCCCCGCCTGCCGATCCTCTGCCCTGAGAGGACTTCTTGATGCGCCCGGTACACAACTCTTTCCTTGTGGTGAGAATGATCACGTTGATAGTCCATTACCGGACTTGGTATGACCTCCTTCGACCTACTCCTTTGTTGATGATCATCTCGATCTTTGAGAAATGCTTGGCCATTATCGCCTTCTTGAGGCCATGGAAGTTCTGCTTCTCGATCTTCTCCTACTTGAGAATGATCCCTAAAACCCATGAGGGACCTCTTGACTCCTTACCCCTTTCGTCGAGTCTCCTCCTTATGCCCTGCTGCGTCTTTTCGTATTGATCATGGCATTTGGATGCTTCGTCTTGTAATTCCGCCACCAAGAAGCATCTGTTGGCTATATCTTCTCTTTGCTTTAATAGGACCGCCATGGCTCTCATGCGCTTCGTCGCCATCTTCGCCAACTTGGCGACTCTATCTCCTTAGCTACTTCTATGATGAATCTTGGTTGGCGAGCCTTCCACACATCCTTGACCATGACCTCGCTCCTCATTCGCGCGAAAACCAATCTTAAATCAGCCCGCTTGAATCTTGAGACGGAGATCCCTGAATTATGCTTAGAAGCCGTGCTCTCGTGAGCACTCTTGGAAGGACCAGACGATCCTTCGAAAACACGAGGCGATGGTGAGCTACTTGACCATCGCTTTGCCCATACGGTGTACCATCCTACTCCTCCTCATCTTACGAAGTAGGTTAAGCGATTGTGATTGAAAATTTTTATGACACTAGAACTCAAAGCCCTCCTTACAGCGCCGATGTTAGCGCCAAGATCTTTCTCACGTCCCAATCACGTAAAGCGTCACGATCCTGCCACGATAAAACACGATCAACCGAAAGCTTGGCGGCGGTTCCGTCGAGGGGATAGCTTCGGTGTGAGAATTAATACGTGTTCACAAGGTTAACAATGGAGGAATATATGGTCTAGTGTATTGAGAGAATTAAAATCTCAGTCGTGTGTATGGGAGAATATGAGTAATCAATATATGAGAGAACATACCTCCATACGATGGCTTCCTTGCTAAGTTATATTACTTTTGCTTGGATTATTGTGCCACCCACTACTACGACACCCCCTACGATCGATGGACCCCTTGAGCTATATCGGGTTTATCTCTTGCTTTTTGCCTTGTTTTTCTCCGTAGTGGGTTATGATCCCATCCACATTAATGCATGGCAGGAGGATTGGTCAACTGTCATGCTTTTTCATCATCACAAGTCAAAGTAACAGATATTAAAATATCTAATGGGTCGATCCATTGGGTGACCGGTCAATGAGATTAAATAAAGTTGACACAATAAATGGGCTCAAAGAGTCCCATGGTTTAATAATAAAAGCCCAACAGATTATACTGATAAATGGGCCCAATTTATCCGGCCCAAGAGAGGAGAAATATTATGACCCAACAGATATATATGAGACGTCTAAAAAGAAAAGTAAAGCAATTAATTAAAATATATAGGACGATAATGAGTACAAGAAAGCTCATAGTTAGGTGCTTTTTGTCTAGTAAATAATCAAGAATAATTTGACTCGAAAGTTCAACTAATGCAATAAATTTAAAAGGGCACCTACTCCAAGTTAAGTTGATTGAATAAAACTATTCAAACGTTGAAATTTATAAAAACACATGCAAGATCAAAAAATATCTCCAATTCCTATCTTCTACTCCCCTCATTTCTCCATAAACCCTATACTTCCAAAAGATCAAAAACCCCATATCCAAAAACTTCAAAGAAGTTAGAAAAAAATGGCTCAAACCACATGTTGGGTCATAATATTTCTTCTATTTGGGCTGGGTAGATTGGGCTCATTTATTAATTTATTCCATTAGGCTTTTATAATTAAGCCGTGGGGCTTGTTGGGCCCAGTCATTGTGTTAGCTTTATTTAATCCTATAGGACCGGGTCGGTTCGTTGGATTAAACCATTGGGTCATTTAATATCTATTACTTTGACTTGTAATGATGATATAGCATGACAGTTGACCGAGATATCTGCCATGCATTAATGTGGATGGGATTATAGCCGGCCGGCGGTGTAAACAGTGGCCAAAAGCAATGGATAAGCTCCATGCAGTCGGCAGAACCCATCAGATCAGGGGGATATGTCAGATGGTAATGGGTGGCACAGTAATCCAGGCTAAGATATTATTTCTTGGCAAGTAAGTCTTCACAAGGAGGTACGTTTTTCATATATTCACAGACACACAACTGATATTAGGCATAATCTCTCAACACACTAGATTTTTATTATCCTCTCGACTTAACCTTGTGAACAGACATACTTACTCTCACGCCTGAGCTATCCCCCGGCGGTCCGGCCGTCAAGCTTGTGGTGTTTGTCGTATTTCTTGTCAAGGAGATCGGGACGTCTTTTCGTGATTGGGACGTGGAGAAAGATCCTGGCGTTAACATTGGCGCTAGAAGGAGGGGGTTTTGAGTTCTAGTGTTATTAAAATTTTCAATCACAATCATTTAACCTACTTCGGAAGATGATGAGGAGTAGGGATGATGACGCTGTAAGAAAGCGTGCGATGGTCATTAGCTAAATCAACGCCTCGTGTTTCGGTGAAGGATCGTCTAGGTCCTTCTAAAAGTGTTCACGAGAGCACGGCCTCTAAGCATAATTCAGGAGATCTCCGTCCGAAGATTCATGGCGGGGCCAGACGAAGATTGGTTTTCGGTGCGGATAGGGAGCGAGATCATGGTCGAGGGCAAGTGGAAGGCTCACCGACCAGGACTTATCGTAGAAGTGGTCAGGAAGATAGAGCCGCTAAGTTGGCGAGGATGGCGGACGAAGCGGACAAAGCCATGGAGGTCCTATTAAAGCAAAGAGAAGATATAGCCAAACAGATGCTTCGGGTGGTGGAATTACGGGACGAAGCATCTAGCCATGATCGATCAGAAGGTCGAAGTGGGCACAAGGAGGTGCCACACCGAGAGGGTAAGGAGCGAAGCATTCGCGCGGAGTTTTAAGGATCGTTCTCACGGTAGGAGATCGAGGAGCAGAACTCCGTGGTCTCGAAGAAGGCAATAATCAAGTTACCTCTCTCGGACATCGAGATGACTATAGACAAAGGAGCATATCGAGCGAGATTATGCCCGAAGTCAGAATAAGGGACTATCAACGTGATCATTCTCACCATAAAGATAGATTTGTACACCGGAGTAGATCAAGAAGTCCCACCAGGGCGGTAGGATCGGCGAGGAGGAGGTCGATCCTCTCAAAGACGGAATGTTGTTATGTGAAAGAGGTCTCCCCCCAGCCCGAAGGCGTTGACTTTCTAGTGAATGAGCTGAAGGAACTTAGAAAGCAACTGGGTGAAGTTCAGAAGGTGAAGGACGCTCCGGGAAAGAAGGCATCCCCTTTTTCCTTAGATATTCTCAAAGAGAAGGCAGACATCACCAAGAAACTGCCTCGCATGGAAAGTTACGATGGTCAGGGATCCTTATGACCATAACCAGGCATTCGACCGGCTAATGGACTATTACGACTTCTTCGATCTTGCCAAGTGTCATACCTTTATACGACAATTGAAAGGATGCGAGACAGTGGTTGGGAACTTTGCCTTCGGATTCAATATCCTCTTGGACCGAACTTTGTGATAAATTTCATGCCCGTTTCGGGAGTAATCAAGAAGAAGAGAAAGCCCTACTGGGTTCTACAGCACAGATCCGTGATTTTTAAAGTGAATATTTGGGCAATATATGTGAAAAGGTTCGGAGGAGAAGCGATCGATCGGTGTCCGATCTTAATGATCTCCAGGCTGTAGGTTTGTTCCAAAATGGATTAGATCTGGTGAAATCCGAGAAGTTGGTGAAGAAGTTGATGTTTCACCATCCGAAGAGCTTGGCCGAAGCCTTTGACAAGGCAGAAGGCTATATCGTTGTGGAAGAAGCTATGAACAGCTTGAAGCATCTTCCTTCCGGACCGGTGAAAAGTCGATAGCTCCAAGGCCGAAATTGATCGAGGAGGAAAAGCGGGGGGGGTATAATGATCGGACGGAGGCGATTCGAAAAAAATACAATAATTCTTGGCGGCGAGGGAGCAGTCATCCCTCCGTTCCGGTCCCGAAGGTGAATAAGGTCTACACTAAATTAAACACTGATAGATCGATAATTCTGGATCAAATCAGAAATCAACCTTTCTTCGAGCCGCCCGTGATAAACTCACCGAGGCAAGGCGAGGTAACTCTCGTAAATATTGTGGCTATCATCAAGCCCGCTGGACACGACACTAACGAGTGTTGCAATTTGAAAGACTTTGTGGAGAGGAAGATTAAGGATGTCTTGTTGGTGCAGTATGTGGCCGTGAATGATCAGCAGAATATTAACCGTACTGTTCAGACGGTTCAAAGGGCTCCAGTTCTTGCCGCCGCCAAGGCATGTCATCGATGTGATAACCGGTGGATCTGCAGGGAAGTTGATAGGGAGGAAGAGAAGGGCTTACACGGATTGGTCATGGCGTGACAGATGTTCCCCTCGAAGGTAGATAGACCATTCCGGGATTGTCATATCATTTCTGACACTGACTATCCTTGGAACCCATCGAGCCACACGTGGGGGGGCCTTGGTGATCACGGTATGAAGTGGGCGCGGTGGACATGAAGCGCATGATGATAGATAATGGATCTTGATGGATATTTTGTACGCCCATGCCTATCGGAGGATGCACCTTGATGGGCGAAAATGGAGGTGGAGGCGCAGAAGCTCCTTTATACTGGCTTGAAAGAACGATCCGGTCAAAGTTGCAGGCACTATTGAACTCTCGGTTATCTTCGGCACAGCACCCCAACATGTCGAAATAGTATGTAAATTCTATGTTGTGCACGTTGATTCAGCTTATAACGCTATATTGGGAAGACATACTTTAACTGCTCTCCAAGCTGTGACCTCCATCCCTCATTTCAAAGTCAAGTTCCCCACGGCTCATGGAGTAGGAGAGGTGGCGGGGGACTTGGATCTAGCCCGACGATGCTACTTAGGAATCTTGTCATTTCCTCGGGAGTGAGGGTTCGAAACAAACAAAAGCAGGCGATGACAATTAAGATTGAGCCCTTTACCGAAAGTAGTTCTGAACCGATGGTGGTTCCTGCCGGAGGGACGGAGGAGGTCGAGTTGATCCTTGGAAAGCCAGACAAGACCGTGAAGATCGGTTCGGGTCTACCAGAACTTCTTCGGACAAACCTTATAGAACTCTTCTGTTGCTATCACGGATATTTTTGCATGGGAACCAAGGGACATGCACAGAGTTAGTCGGAGGATGGTGAGCATAGCACGAATGTAGATCCTCGAAGAAGCGGGTTCGGCGAGAAAAAAGCTCTTTTGCGAACGACGACGAGAAAATCATTGATGAGGAAATAGCAAAATTCATTGGGTCCGACTTCATCTATGAAATTGATTATCGAGTGGATGGCAAATGTGGTATTGGTGCAAAAGCGAGAATGGAAAATGGCGGGTTTGCATCGACTACACAAACCTCAATAAAGCTTGTCAGAAGGACTTTTATACTTTGCCTCATATTGATCGACTCATCGATGCCACTTGAGGTATGCATTACTAAGCTTTATGGATGCTTTTTTGAGTTATCACCAAATATCCATACGTAAAGAGGACATCCCAAAGACCGCGTTTATTACACACCGATTCGATTGTACGCCTCTGAAGATGACTTTTGGCCTTATAAATCTTTGGAGCCACTTACCAAAGAATGATGAACTTCATCTTGATGGCAACTTGGAAGGAATATGGAGGTATCGTCGATGACATGATCGTGAAAAGCATGCGCAGTTGAGAATCATTTGGACGATCTAGAGTGCTTTGCACCGTCGTCGTCATCGTAATCGAGACTCAATCCGCCAAGTGCACTTTTGGCCTCGGTGCAGGGAAGTTTTTGGGTTACCTGGTCAGTCAAAGGGGGATCGAGGCCAATCCGGAGAAGATCCAGGCCATTCTTGATATGAAGACTCCTCAGTCGTTCAAGGACGTCCAACGTCTGACTGGCAGGATTGCAGCTTTGAGGAGGTTCGTCGCCAGATCTGCAGAGAGGTGCCTTCCTTTCTTTGATACATTGAAAGGGCCAAAGAATGCGAAGACATTCCAGTGGACTTCAGAGTGTGAAGACGCCTTCCAAGGCATAAAGGCGTATCTTTCTTCGGCTCCTTTATTGGTGAAGCCCATTCCAACAGAGACCTTATATCTGTATCTAGCAGCAAGTTCGTTAGCGGTTGGAGCAGTGCTGGTTCGGGAGTTCAGTGGAAGGCAGCATCCGGTCTATTATGTTAGTCACGTCCTGCGAGATGCTGAAACCAGGTATCCGAATATTGAGAAATTTGCCTTTGCTTTAATAATTGCTAGTAGAAAGCTTCGGCAATATTTTCAAGGTCGGCTCCTGGTCGTCTACACGGATCAGCCATTGAAGAAGGTGATAGGCAAGCCAGAAGTTTCAGGGAGACTAGCGGCATGAACTATGGAATTATCCCAGTGTTTCATTGAATACCATCCCCGAACCGCTATCAAAGGTCAAGCTTTGGCGATTTCATGGTAGAATGTTCGTTCAAAGGCGAGATCTGAGTTCTCCGGTGAATCGACCGATCGAGCGATTGCGATTCTTCAACAAAATCGAATGTTTGGACTCTATATGCAGATGGTTCATCTACCCTAAGCTGTTAGTTAGTAGGGGGAATTATCTTGACAAGTCGGGGACGGGTTCAAAGTTCAACGAGCCATCGATTCGGATTTAAAGCGACAAACAATGAAGCCGAGTATGAAGCGGTCTTAGCGGGTGTTCGATTGGCAAAAAGTCTAGAGGTCCAGAACCTTATCATCTACAGTGACTCTCAGTTGGTTGTCAAGCAACTATCGGGGGATTATAAAGCTCGTGGAAATCGGATGATCAAGTATCTGGCGGAGTTAAAGGACCGAAACGATGATTTCGCTTCGTCATGCAATTTGTGGGGCATAGGCGTAATGACAATCCATCGCCGATGCATTGTCGAAGTTAGCTACTACGGATGCGAGATGTTTTAATGGATACATTTACTTGGAAGTTCTACTGACGGTAGAGTGTTCAACATGAAGCGATGATGTGTATCGAAAGCAATCTAGCTCTTTGGATGACCCCTACATCGAGTATTTAGCAGATGGCGTCCTTCCTTGGATCGGATGTTGGCAAAAAGATCAAATACAAGAGCGCCAACTTTGTTCTTATTGATGGGGACCTTTATCGATTAGCCTTTTCTTCACCATTATTAAAATGTCCTGGTCCCATCCGAGGTGAATATGCTCTTGGGGAGGTTCACGAGGGAATTTATGGTGACCGTATATGGTTGCTAAATCTTTGGCTTACAAAGTACTTGGCAAGGATACTATTGGCCTACAATTTTCAAAAGGCTACTGAGTATGTCAAGAAATGTGAAAGTGCCAACTCAGCGGTCAGATCCACATCACACACCAAGGAAAGAGCTATACTCGATTTTATCTCCTATACCCCCATTTATGCAGGGGGGTAGATATCTTTGGGTCCATTGCCTAAAGCTAAAGGTCGGGCTAGCTTTGTCATAGATTCTTTATTGATTACATGACTAAGTGAGTAGAGAGCCCTTCGGTTAATTCTGGAGTAAGAATGTTTGAAGTTCATAAAAGAGTCCATAGTGTTTCGCCGGGATCCCTAGAGTATTAATATCGGACAACGGACGCCTTGATTAAATAGGATCAAAATTTGAAGCATTTTAAAGGAGTTGGGGATTGACATAAGAAGACTTGGTGGCTCATCCACGGTCAAATGGCAAGTTGAGGTGACCAACGGGAATGATTTGTTGAAGCGGGATCAAGCCGCAATGGATGAAGCTAAAGGAAGATGGCGGAGGATTTGCTCGTGTTGTGGGCTTCTGGGACTACACCAGAGGACTACCTTTTGGGATTCACCTTTTCGGTGGCCTATAATGCGATGCCTTAGTCCACTGTCGAAATCGGATCTCAAGTCTTGGTCGGTCAATACAAAGAAATATACAATGACGAAGGATGAAGGCCAATTTGGATCTGCTAGAAGAAGTCGAGAGGTTCTTTCTACTTAAATTGGTACGCTTATCAGCGAAGAGTAGCTAAGCATTATAACAAAGGAGTCAAGCTTCGCAGATTGAAGTAGGAGACTTCGTCTCTAGAGAAGCCAAAGCTTCTACACCTCAAAACACAGGGGAAAGTTAATGCCAAATGGGAAGGGCCATATGAAGTGATCGAAGTATCAAAAGCAGGGCACTTATCGGTTAAGGGCATTAGATGGTTCGAAATCAAAAACACTTGGCACGCATTTGGCGGGCTTGGAAATACTTTCAATAAAGATCAAGTTAATTCATCGAAGAATCATATATTATTGTTCATTATTAATAAAAGACACTTTTTCACTATTGATCCTGGTCCTATTTTGTCCTATGGTCACTATGGTGTAAGGAGGTATGGTAGGACTTGCTGGCCATTCGATGGCAGCCCATTTGTCGTTCTACCCCGAGTGGTAGACGAAGGATCCTATATTGATTTTACCAGGGTGGTAAATCAATGGTCACTATTGATCTTTGTCCTATTTTGTCCTATGGTCACTATGGTGTAAGGAGGTATGGTAGGACTTTCACGCCATTCGATGGCGACCCATTTGTCGTTCTACCCCGAGTGGTAGGCGAAGGATCTATATTGATTTTACCAGGGTGGTAAATCAATGGTCACTATTGATCCTGGTCCTATTTTGTCCTATGGTCACTATGGTGTAAGGAGGTATGGTAGGACTTGCTGGCCATTCGATGGCAGCCCGTTTGTCGTTCTACCCCGAGTGGTAGACGAAGGATCCTATATTGATTTTACCAGGGTGGTAAGTCAATGGTCACAATTGGTCCTTATATCTTGGTCCTTATATCTTGGTCCTTATATCTTGGTCCTTATATTTTGATCCTTATATCTTGGTCCTTATATTTTGATCCTTATATATTGGTCCTTATATGATTGTTCCACCCCGAGTGGTAAACAAATGACCGATCTCACACTTCGGAACCGATGAGTATGTGTTACTTTATTTTATCTAAGTGTTGAGTTCGGAATGCCTCGTTCTTTAAATCACTTTATCTGTTATATGACATGCTTAATTGTTAATTAACAATTTGAGTTAAATCCTCGAAGGGGTTTTTGTATATTTGTCCATATAAATTCATATTGAAGTATTGACAGAAAGTAAAAATATACTGAAGTCATAAGGAAGAAGATCACTTTTCATTAATACTTAATTTATTTACAAAAAGGTAAAATAAACAGAAAGTTTTTACAAGTATTTTTTAAATAAAACCGAAGAGAAACATAAGTTGTTGCTTGAAGCATCCTCATCATCTGAAGAGTCGAGCAAGTATGGATCTAAGTTGGCTTTGATCAGCTTTTCCTTGCCACGACTTCGGCAGAGCTCGTAGCTTTCCGTATGAATCCTCATTATTTCTCCATTTATTTCATCGAGTTCGATACTCTTCACATATCTCTTTGCTTGAAGAGCATCGATCGAAAGGAGGCCCAAGGTCGAAGAGGCCTTGAGTTCTCGGATTTCTTGTTCGGTTTGCGGTAGTATATTCTTCTTCGACGGGTTTCTTCCGCTCCGACTTATGGATCGTCTTGGTCAAGATCTTAGCGTCGACCTTGACTCCTTGATCTTGTTCATCCTTATTTCACTCCTCCGAACCGGTCGGCGTTCATATTAACGATTTGACATCTTTGTGCTTTAGTCGACTTCTTGGAGGCCTTCTTCCTTGGAGGCCTTCATTGGTATGAAGGATGCCTTCACGTTGGGTCCTTTCCGAGCCAAAGCGGACTTCAGGATGGAGTTCTCCTTCCTCGGCGCCTCCTCTCCGGATTGACCTCGAGAGATCTTGGGCCTTGATCGCTGCGAATCTGACATTTGCTGTACATGTTCAGTATGATTTGATCAGTTTTCAGATATATTAGTACGAAGATAAGTATGGAAAGCAGAGGAATGAGAGAGCCATTTACCTTCGCCAAGTAGCTCATGCCTTCGCTAAGCAAGTCCCCATTCGTACTATTCCCGAATCGGTGGTCATCGGTCTCGCGAACGAAGGCCTCGAACAGTTGAAAAGGAAAGTTGGCGTTGAATCGGGGCCACATAGTTGGCGAGCCCATGGCATCCTGCTGGAATTCGATAGTCGTATGTCCCAGAGGAGAAGGCACTGAGTTGGATCATGACCCGGTGAGGACCCACATGTACCTCTCTGGGGAAGGAGATCGGCGGTGTAGGCTCGGGGAGTGAGCGAGGGCGGAGGTTGAACACAATTTGGTTGTCAGAAGGATGTTTTCTTTTTCGGGACAATAAGAGGTCGGCTTCAACCAGCTCAGCATCAGGTGTTTGGGTTTCGGTTGGGGGGTCAATTGTTGAAGTTGGAGGGACGCGGAGTTCTTCAGCGGTGAGGGGAATTATTTTTGATCTTAATTTTTTGGCACGAAGGACTTTCGCCCGATCGTGTAGAGGTATGTCAAGTAGACTCCTCTTTATTGGAGCTGATTCAGAAGGTGTGGGGACAGAGCCAGTTGGAGGAGTTGATTGTGGGTTTGCTTCGGGAAGAACCTCCTCGTCGCTTTCAGGATCTATCTCGCGAGGGGTAGTTCTGGCCTTTTTAGCAGCCTTCTTCCTTCGGCGAGGTCGGAGGACTTCTTCAGGAATGAAAGGCTCGTCGGCTTCAGGTTCATCATTCCGAAGGGGAGTAGGTGCTGGGTCGGAGGTAGGGGGTCGGTTCGGGAAGGCTCTTCAGTAGGAAGCTCTTCATTCGCCTCCGAAATCCTCCCCGCCAGAAAATCTCCCAAATCTTTCACTTCCGAAGAAGTTGGTTTGATCAGGGATACTGCAAATAATCGCATATTAAGATCCTTGCCACATAAATACCTCAGAAATTATATTGCAAAGTTATTCAAAACTTACATTTATGATCATCTGACCGAGGCTTGTTTGGTCAGCAAGGTAAAGCTCCATTCTTGTGGAGGGATCTTCCTCAGAAAATCTCCCATTTCCCTCACACGCTCTTCGGGAATGTCACCAAAGTCAGCAGAGATCCGGTCTAGGGTGGTCGATCTGGAAGAGAAGAGATCTACGGTCGATGATGAAGAACCATTTCTCGTGCCAGCCTTTGTTGCTCGAAGAAGTGCTCATCAGTGGCCTCTTCTCGAACTTAGAGTTTGGGCGTGGAGATTGTTTGCTAAGCATCTTGAACCCTCGTTCTCGGGATCTACCGGCCGAGAAAAGGGTGAAGAAAAGGTCGACGGAGGGAATAACCCCCAGTTCGTGGCAGAAGGCAACGAACGCCAGTATGTGGATGTAAGAGTTGGGCACCAATCGAAGCAAAGCCCACTCTATGAATCCTAGGAGGTGACGACAAAGGCGTGAAGGGTGGCGAATCCCTTTTCCGGAAAAGTAGCGAGGCATGGCGACCCGGTAGATGCTGTCATTGGTACATTCGACTCCTCGCAGCGAGAGCCCTTATGGCGTAATTGTTTGGAATCTGGTATCGAATCCGGAGGGCACGAATCTCGAATTCCGTAATGGTGGACGGGATGTTGGCATGAGGAAATTGTTCCCCATCCTTGAAAAAATCGGCAGGAGATGGTGGGTTTGCACTTGAACCCTCTTGGTTAAGGTTTGAGTGAGAGGAACTTGAAGGAATCTGGCTTGGATTCACAATTGTTGAGGTCCCGAAAGCTAGAAAGAAAATTTCTGAGAAGGAGAAGAAAGCTCAAAGGTTGAATTTCAAATTAGCGAGTGTAAAACAAGTCAAAATTGGTAAAGTTTACCTTTTATCTTGTGATTTACCACGAGGAACGAGTAGGCGCATTAAAAATGTCGATAATGATGAGAATTGAATGGGACATGTTTGGGGCGACCTTTGGATATCTTATCGATTGGGCCTAAGCTGTTGAGTTTCTAACTATTGGTCCATCTTGTTCAAATTCAAATCCTTTATCCGATTGGGCATTGTTTATGGGCATCCGACCATCCCTCGTCCCATTTTTTTTTTTGCATTAAAGTGGGTATGCCTCAAGTATTTCCTATTTTAGACCTCTAATAAATTCTAATATCGTGGACCGTTTATAGTTTTCCATTAAACATCATGTTTAACAAAAAACTAGGGGTAATGTTGGGTCATGATATTTCTCTATTTAGTAGGGTAGATTGAGCTCATTTATTAATTTATTCCATTGGCTTTTTATAATTAAGTAGTGGGGCTTGTTGGGCTCAATCATTGTGTTAGCTTTATTTAATCCTATGGGATAAAGATTGATTCGTTGGATTAAACCATTAGGTCATTTAATATCTATTACTTTGACTTGTAATGATGATATATAGCATGACAGTTGATAGAGAGATATCGCCATGCATTAATGTGGATGGGATTATAGCCGTGGTGGTGTAAATGATGGCCAAAAGCAATGGATAAGCTCCATGCGATCGGTGAAACCCATCGATCGAGGGGATATGTCGGATGGTAGTGGGTGTACGATAATCCGGCGAAGATATTATTTCTTGGCAAGAGTAAGTCTTCATGAGGAGTACGTTTTCATATATTCACGGACACAAACCGATATTAGGCATAATCTCTCAACACACTAGATTTTTATTATCCTCTCGACTTAACCTTGTGAGCAGACATACTTTACTCTCACTTTGAGCTATCCCCGTGATCCGGTAGTCAAGCTTGTGGTGTTTGTCGTGTTTACTGTGTAGGATCAGGACGTCTTTCGTGATTGGGACGTGGAGAAAGATCCTGACGTTAACACCACAAATAGTGCTTACCCCATAAAAACCATTGTACTTGTAGTACAAGAAAACCGGTCATTTGACCACATGCTAGGGTGGATGAAATCTCTAAACCTTGAAATCGACGACGTAACTGGATCCGAATCCAACCCTTTGTCCACCCCAGTTCGGGCTCTGAACGGATTTTTCTATGGTGTGACGGTCAGGATTCTACATAAATGAGCCGGACCCGGTCACTCATTCGAAGCCACACACCAACAAATTTTTGGTGCACCATTGACCTTAAATTCGTGGTCTTGGAATAATAATAACAATCTTGTTCCAACAATGAAAGGGTTTGCTGAACAAGCTGAGAGTATAAACAAAGGGATGTCCCAAATTGTGATGAATGGATTCAAACCGGATTTGGTCCCGGTTTACAAAGAGTTGGTGGGCGAGTACGCGGTTTGTGACCGGTGGTTCGCCTCGATTCCTACGCTAACTCAGCCGAACCGGTTGTATATACATTCAGCAACATCTCATGGTGCAACGGAAAATGATACTAGTGAGTTGATTAAAGGGTATCCGCAGAAAACAATTTTTGAGTCATTGGAAGAAGAAGGTTTTTCTTTTGGGATTTATCATCAATATCCTCCGAACACACTTTTCTTTAGGTAAAGTACATAAAGGTTTGACTATTTCCCCTTTTTTTTCATATGGTCTATTGAAAATATATAAAAATAAATATTACCCTTTGGTTAATTTTCTTGTAAAAAATGTTACATTTCAATTTTTATTTTTGTCCTATATTAATAGTCACTGTTTCAAAATCAATTTCATGATGATCTTCTTAAACAGTTAAACCCATCTTTTCTTCAAAAATTGCTATTTGATCTTAAAAAGTTATCTTATAAAATATATATTAAGTTTTGGTAATTTTATCTTATAAAATATATAATTAAGTTTATATCAACCATTTTTATATAAATATATTAAAAAAATTGTGAAAATATTAATTTTTTAAATAAAAATAGTATCAAATCTAATGCACATGATTCATATTCTGTATGTCTAAGCAAAAGGAAAATTACTACTAGAGACCACAGCCGACAATCACGACATGGACCATGTGCATTGTTTAGTTTAAAATTATATAGTGAATTATTATTACTTTATGTTGATTTTTAAACATTTTTCTTTGGACATAATCATTGTAATTTGTAATCTTGTAAGCCACAAATTATGATTCTTTGCTTCCCTTTTTGTTTTTCTCTTCTTTTTCACTTATGTTGCTGGTGGAAAATATTAATTACTCTTAAAGTAACTCATTTGGATAAATGAGTCAAAAGTATAATGCAATCCGATGAATTAATATTGTTAGAGTAAAAATTATATTATCAAAATAATAAATGTTGTTTAAAATATCAAGTGTCGATAGAACAATTAATAGCAAAAGTTTGGCTTCATATATATTTTCTCTATCAACAATATTTTTACTTTACTAATATCAACACTTTTTGAAACGTTTAAGGCAAAATGATTATCATTGTTGTACTTATTGTACGTACAAGATTTTTCTAGGTTAGTTTTTATATGAATGGTTAGCTAGCATGAATTAAACTTCATATCACTTCATGCTCAATATAATGTTGACACGTAAGTGGAGAGATTACTTTCTGTCTATGTGTCAGTACTGCATTAAGCATGAGTTCAATTCATGCGTATCCGTTCTATATATCCTAATTAATAAAAAACAATTTTTTCATTTCATAGAAATCTCAGAAAATTGAAGTACGTAGACAATTTCCATCAGTTTGATCTACACTTCAAGAGGCACTGTGAAAAAGGGAAGCTGCCAAATTATGTGGTAACTGAGAATCGATATTTCGATACCAAATTGTTTCCGGGAAATGACGATCACCCGGCTCATGACGTATCGGAGGGTCAGAAATTTGTCAAGGAAGTCTATGAAGCGTTGAGATCAAGTCCCCAGTGGAATGAAATTTTGTTCATAATTATTTATGACGAACATGCTGGTTTTTATGATCATGTCCCACCTCCGGTCCAAGTCCCGATGATATCGAAGGTCCTGAGCCGTATAAATTTAAATTCAATCGACTCGGTGTTAGGGTTCCGGCCATCTTGATTTCTCCGTGGATTGAACCAGGAACCGGTAGGTCTAACACTATAATCATTTAGATGTATATGTATAAATATAATGTGAAGCTAATGTGTTCGGCTATGAAATTGCAGTGTTGCATGGGCCTTCAGGACCATATCCTACATCAGAGTTTGAGCATTCTTCAATTCCAGCAACTGTTAAAAAGATTTTCAATCTAAAAGAGTTTTTGACAAAGAGAGACGCATGGGCTGGCACTTTTGAAGGTGTTCTCAATATGACCACCCCAAGAGAAAATTGCCCAGGTAAATTCACTACTTATTTTCCCCCATATTTATTTATCATCCCTACATTTTATTAAACTATTGTTAAGAGGTATAATACTTTCGAAAACCGGGGGTACCATATTGAAATTTTTTATAATACATAGGGTTTTGAAAAAGAAAAAAAAAAGTGTAGGACAATGGTCCTCCCATCCAAGACCCCAAATTTAGTAGAAAATTATACTCCCAACAATTCTCAAATAAAAAAAGGTTTAATTTTTTCTAATATTTTTTATTTTTATTTTATAATAACGTACAAATACAATAGTGCATGCTTTGGTGACTAAAAAAATGAACTGATGAATATGCATGGCAGAAAAATTATCGGAGCCTGTAAAAATGCGCCATTTTCAACTAAACGGAGAGGAGGTAAAGTTGACAGATTATCAAGCAGAGATGGTGCAAATGGCTGCAGCACTAAATGGTGACCATAAGAAGGACACTTATCCTGACAAACTAGTCGAGAATATGACCATTTCGCAAGCTGTTAGCTACGTCGGAGATGCATATAAAGTATACTCAGACGAGTGCACGAAAGCTAAAGAAAGTGGTGCAGATGAACATTATATTGTTTCTGTGGAAAACCTGCAGCTACTCCCAAAACCAGCTGCTACTAAATCTTTTGGCCAGAAGTTGTTTTCTTGTTTGGTTTGTGATACTTAAATTTGTTTTCGAGTCGATTCTGTAATTTCTTAGCTGAAATGTTGTTGTATGTTTTTGTAAAATAATAAATATTTATTTAATGTGCATTGAGATGTACCCCAAATCAAAAATTTCAAAAAACTGTGTTACACTAATGTGGGTTTATTTGCCAAAACACAAGACAATACATCTAAGTCCACAGTCCAAAAGATCCGCCAACATACACATAGTACAAGTCCCTTGCTTCCTTGTCTTGAATCATTTATATAACTTACTAAACATACCAAAATAGGCATAAATCATGGGACAATCATTTTTCAAATAGAACCTTACTTAATATCTTGCAATTAAAATATACGGAAAAGCAAAGAACCTAGTTCATTAGACTGAAATAAAAAAACCGAATGCATACAAGAGATACATAACAGAGTTAACGCAGAAGATAGATAACGTTTACAGATCCAAACAGAGCCAAAGACTAATTGTAAGCATAATATAAACATAGAAGTCTACATAAGGAGTTGCATCCGAGGAGAGAGCTTATGGATTTAAGGTCAACTCCAGCCAAGAGGGTGTGAGCTCCAGAACCTTAACGGAGTTGGATGATCTTCAGTACGCGCTGTAATGGAGATTGCAGCAATGCACATCAGTAACTCCAAAGCAGAACTCACAAAAGCGCTTGAACTGTACTGCCTATAAGTTACAAACACCTGCCACCTGTGATATCAAGAGAAGTGTGTTGGTAAAAAGATTACACAATAAATTGCAACATGTAATTACCAAAAATAAATAAAGGGATGTTCTATTTCGATCTTCACATAGATTTGAAGGAAGTGTTTTATTCTTGTCTGCCCTTTTTTGCTCTCTTCTATCAAATATATTTTTTCTTTTATCTTTAAAAAATAAAAATAAATAAATAACAGGAGTAGATGTAGCCGTTAGATAGACCAAATTTGGCAAAAAGGGAAAGCACAGCCCATGCACATGCATCCTTGGTTAGAATAGACAAACTTATAGGAACTTTAGTTTTAGCAAACCGGATGTCAATTACCGTAGCTAGTATGCACTACTGAGACAAGTCAAATAGAATATAATAGCACGTCAATACATCTAATAACATCAACCTAATGCCCCAGGCTTTAGCATACAAGACAGATATCTTGCCTGTATATTGTTAAGTTGGTGATTTAAACCAAAACACTCGGAATATTTTTATATTAGATGAGTTAAACTTTTCAACTATATATATATATATATATATATATATATATATAAATATATATATATATAAATATCTTTTTTAAGATTGAAATTAAATCCAATTTATGAAGGGCAAGAAATGTACTTCACAATTTTCTGCATGCTTGACATCCACACCAAATAAATAGTTTCCGAGAAAACTTTCCAAGAAGCCTCTTCTATGCAAATCTTGGGAGGAATGTATTTCTCTTCTTGTTCTTCTTCTTGCTGTAGTTTTTCTGGACTTTTAAAATTTAACACTTTTCCTAAACATTGGGAAAAATCATAATAAGTCTTATGCTGGACCTATTCTCATTTCAAAGTCTTTGACCTTGGCTTGAGAACCCTGACCATCCCACCAATAACATTACCAAGACTTTTGAGTTTCTCTGCTATCCAGACGGTCATACACCCTTAATCATTTATATCATAACCAAATGCATTCTTAAGCTTCAAAATTCATGGCCGGATCTACCTTACAGGCTTACATACTATCCATACATTCTACAAACAAGTTGATTATAATTGATGCAAAACAAGTTAATTCGCTGACCATAAAAGCCAATAGGGCAGGGATTGTCTGCATCAATAGAATATAATATTGAGCTCATACTTATCTGGCAAGTTGATCAAACCAAGGGGAATAGGGATCAATGCTTAAGATTTTCTGATAGAACCATCATCTCAGTCAATTAAAGACCCTATCAGGCAACACATTGACACATCATAAAATATATATGCACACGCCAAAACTTTCAAGGTAAAGAATGTGAAGTACAAAAATGTCAAGAGAGGGACAATTTGTCACTAAAAAACAATTAGTCGAACAAATTTCACTTAGACATTTATTCTCTAACAATGTAATTTCTTACCTTTTTATTTTACTTGATGGCATCCTTGTCCGCTAGATGCATCTCAGAACTGTCTTTAGCCAAAATAGCCCCTGCACTTGGCTGATCCACATAGGCATGTCCTTTTCCTGTGGGTTTCGAACTCAGTTATCCCATAATCATAAGTCAACTCTGTCATTGGAGGGATGTGCTTCATTGCGAAGAATGCAATATGGAGAAATGATTCATTGTTGTGTTCATAGAGAACTGGCTGCCAAAAGACATTAGGAGAGCAGCTATGATTCATAAATCGAGCTACATTTCCAACATTTTTTGCACTAATAATTAGTGGTGACGGGATCTTGTCATTTTGCATAGACTCATCAGGGATCTCCTCATCCAATAATGTGGGTTCATAGTTCCATTTATATGACTTGTCAAAAGTGCGGGATGTGTCAAACACGTAATCATCATTTTCTTCCTCATCTGCACCCTGCATCACCCTTGAACTCTCTATGACTTCACCTGTATATTCGCATATAAAGGTACCAGCGCGGATAGGATCCCATGATCGCAGGCCCCAACCCCTGTCAGTGGTTTTAAACACTTCCATGTGAACTTTCAAACCAGACTGTGACACTCGATTCTTGCAATTAGGAAAGCAAGGACATGTTGGGCCACACTCGTGCAACAATGGCGTCCGACACACTAGTATCCCATTGGCAATATAAGGAAAATCACCTCCATTGTTGCGGATGCAGGAGCAGTTGAGATCACCTGGCTGGCATGCCTTATGGCAGTTGCATCCAAAAGAAGGCTGCAGCACTTTGAAAGGTTTTGAATACTTGAGCATGGAAGAGTAAGTGAAATAAGCAGGCCCCACTCTCTCACCATCAACATCATTTACAAGAGAAACAGGAATCTTTTCAGCACCTGAAGTGATATCTGGAAGAATAAGTCCAGCCCGAGATGACAAACCATTCTTCCAATTCTGAACAGATTGCCAAACAGAAAAAGCACTAGGCTGCCCAGGTATCCTTACCAGTTTATACTTGAAAACGTTGCAACCTGATTTTCCTTTCTCCAACCATGACTGCTTGATTGTATAAAGGCCATCATAAACATAAACTTTCATCAATGGGTTCACCGAATCTTTCATTCCCCGAATGACTCTGATCTCATTGGCCCGATGTAAGCTTTTCTCCAAAGCAAGATTTCCCCTTTCGAGCTTCTGATCGGCTGCTTGCTTGTCTTTGTTATTCATACCGCCTTGCCCACTGTAAATCAAAACATCCTTATCCTCAACATCATCATCATACCCTCCTGAAGAAACAATGCTGACAGCCAAAGGCTCTTCTCCAGCACCACTCCAGTCAATTAATGAATCAATCCCTCCCATAGACTGAACATGTAGCCCTACCAATAACATCTCAAACCGGAAAAAGAAGATGTCCCCAATTTCAACACCAGGAACATCTCCAATTCTCTTCCTCATGTTTGTACGCACACCTTTGGTCATCAAGATGTTACCTGCTTTCAAGTCAGGGCGCCTAATAGATCCAGTCGGCGCTTCCTTCGCATCGTCTACTTGGCTAAGCCTCCTTCTTAGTGCATCGTATGTCATGAGGGTATAATCAACCATTTCCCTGTTACCATCTTCCCGTTGGAATGACCTACATCTAATGAGAAAATCACTACTTGTTCCTTTACCTCCATCAACTGAAAATGAGAAACCAGCACGACGACCTATTACTGTCTTTTTCGCAACCTTCTTCTGTCTTCCAATAAAACTTTTCCCCTTCATCGATGATGATCCCGTTTCTCCATTTGAAGCCTCTGGATCAGATTGTGCTGGTTGGCCAAAAGGGGAACCCCATTCTTGATTGTTTGCAGGTCTAGCTCGGGTGGTTTCCTGTTGATTCTGTTCAGGTATGCTATATGGGAAAAATGGAGTGTACCCAGGTGGGAATGGACCAAACGGAGTAGAACAATATAAAGGAGGAGCTTGTGGAGGGGATGGAAAGTAAGGCGTTAAGGTGCGCAGAGGCTTCACACTCAACACTACAGACTTATCAACATAAGTTGGAACAGAATTCTGAAAGGACCCTTGTTCCATTTTCAAAATTAGGGCAACAAAAAACTCCCCTCCTCTATACTACCAGAAAAGCCACAAGATCAATTTTTTAAACTTCAGAAACTAACAAAATCCCCCATATCTCTCTCTTCTGTTCAGCTTTCATTCATGAGTTTAGTACTAAAAAATAAATACCCACCTAATTACTACAATACCGCATATGAAAAACTAAGATTCAGAATAAAAACAACATGATCTACAAAAATGGGGTAGTGAATTACCAAGAAACTATCTTTATAAGCAAAGTTGGGGCTGAAATTCAACCATAAAATTAGTTTACTGCAATACCCAGAAAATAAATATGAACAAAAACCTAAAAAAAAATTATAAAATTTGGATTTAAGAAGAAAGAGAGAAGATCAAACTTGAGAAAGCATAGATCCTTCAATTTACCTCTGGTCCTGTAATTTCACTTTTTCCCATCAGGGTTTGGAAAACTGAGGGGGTCAAAATGTTAAAACTGGAACCTTTTGTATACTGTCACTGTGTGAAAGACAGTGAGAGAGTAAAGAAGCCTTTATCTTCGCCTTCTTGTCAAAACTCGGAATCTTTCTCTGGTGCATTTTTTTACAAAGTACACCTAAACCTTTTATTAAAAGATGAACAAATTATAATTTTCATAAATATTAAAAAAATAAAAAAATAAAAAAGTTTTAAAATTATCTTTAGTGTTCCATAAAATTATATAAAATGGTGAGTATTTTTATTTTTTTATATTAATAGATACTAATAAATGACATATTTATCTTTTATTTTATGTATTTTATCTCGTCACTTTAGTGATAAAAAAATTTGTACATTTGAACCTTTAGTTATCCTTTTAAAAATGAAGTGATTTTTTTTTTTTTTAAGAGAACTGATATTTTTACATCTATTTTGGACATTTTCACATGATTTTCTATCACATAAGTATAGAGTGGGTTCCACCTTCATGTGAAAATAAATTATATAAAAATATTAAAAACACATGTGGAAATAGTACTCCTTTTTTTTTTTTAATCTTTTCTTACTTTCACAAAAATATTCTTATATATAAGACCAATTATTTCACAGTAATTCATGTAATATGTGTAATATTCTGAATATTTACGAGGCAAGAATAAGAAAATAATTTTTTTTTGAAAAAGATGCGAAAAAACTATTCATAAAACATAAAGTCAACATTTTTGACTAACCGGATTAGTTAGGAAATTTAACTAGAAGACTATGTAGAAAGTAAACTAAGTTGGATTAACCAAATTAGGTGAAATTTGGTTAGGTTATAGAGAAAGTGATGACATTATGGCTATTTAGGAAAGCTTATATGCATATAGCTTATGTATGTATAGGTTTTTCCTTGATTAATTAGTTGGCAAATGAGACTTTACTTCTTAAAATGTGTTGTCCAAAATTGTGTGGTGTGTTGTGGCACATGTGTGACGCCCCCAAAATAGGTATACATCACTCATTCTGAGTCGCCAAACACATGGTACAGAAACAACTACAACTTTATTAATATAATTATCGCACAAAATACGACAACACTTAAACTGTGAGTTTAAATACAAATATTGTCTTCTAGACAATATCCACATTCAAATAAGTCCTCATTACAATTATTGATACACTATTTTACAAAATAGTGAGGACTACTAAAACAACTTCTAGAACCATCATTCCACACCCCGACTAGTACTCGCTATATTCTCGCCTCCTGAGAAGAAAAATGGAACAAAAAGAAAAAGGGTGAGCTCAATTAGCCTAGTAAAGAATATTATGACTAAGATAATATAGAATAAATTATCGTTAGTCCTCAACAGGAAAAAATCAGATAGAATATAATAGACAACAAATTTTAAATCAATATTCGCAGCGGAAATAACAATTCATTAGAAGAGTTACGTAGAGAATGAAATCTACTATCTTCTATGATTTAAAAGTTCATCATCAATATTTTATCCCTGTAACATCCATCAATATACATCTCGAATCAAATATTCATCTTTGCACTACAGGCCAAAGATATTCATCAGTTGGTCATGTTCATCTCAACACCTGTACATCTTTGCACTACGAGCCAAAGATATTCATAAGAAAATCATTCATCTTTGCACTACAGGCCAAATATATTCAGTAATATCATCATTTAGGACTGAGGATGATGAAAAATATTTTAAAGAAACGAATCCAGTGAAACAAAAGGACAAAGATTAGGGATTCGTACTTTAAACAGTCCAAGTTCAAAAATACTTCATATATAACCATAGTGGAGTAAAATTCAAGAATGAAAACCAAAACATGGATACAATCAAAGCTAGTATCCATAATAGATATCTTAGATAAAAAAAACAAAAATTTAATTTTTCTGTAAATAGTGTCGTATTCGTGAATAGTACCGTATACATGAATAGTAACCCCGACACTAAAAGACAAGAATTTCACAAGAAAATTCTTTTCAATATTTCGGCATAATGATATTGAAAGAAATAATATCATTTAAAAAAAAATAACATCTCTTACCTCGAAAAGACAGTACTTCTGACTGTAATACTAGATATAGTACTGAAGGGAACTTGCACCATATAGTAACACTCAAAGTATCAAAATACTCACAAGAATACGCTCGATAATATAAAGAGAAAGAGAGAGAAAACTTGTTTCTAGTGTGATTTTTAATTCTAACCTAAGCACCCTATTTATAGGAAAATGCTTAGAACACCAAAGCAGAAAATTTAATAAAATATTAATATATTTTTTATAAATTCCTACGCACACTTCCTTTGATCCAAAACATCAGCCACACAAGTGGGTCCCCCTCACCAAAATAAAAAAAACATTTTTCTTAAAAAAATAATTAAAACTTCAAAAATCAATTATTCTGGAACTTCAATAATTCATAATAAATAGCCCTTTTATCAGAAAAATTCAAATCTTATGTCCATTCCATAGGAAATTCAATTCTCTACAACTTTGTATTTTTAAGTTTTTCCAAATTCCAAGCAGAATTTGACCGAAATCTACATACGGACGATTTTACAGGCTATAATCAAATTTCAGTCAAGAAATGGGGTCCACAAACATGAAAAACATGTTTTAAATATTTTTAGTAACAAAAATACTCTTCCTCCTCATTTATTCATATATCCCACATTCATTGTAAAAATATCACCATTATTATATTATTATAATATAATAATATATTTAAATGAATTATTTTATCAGAAAAGATAAAATATCAATTTTCAACAATTGTCACATTAAAAAATTTTCTCCATCTATATCCACATAAAATGAATATTTTCCTTATCATATAAATCAATAATTAATTATTCACAAATAATATTACAGAATCATAATACTGACAACCAGGCCGTTCCCAGGAAAGATGGGGTTTTCCAATAAGGATTTCTCCTTACTGGCGCGCAATTAGGTGACCAAACCTCTCCTTAGATAGAACTTTCTAGATATTACCAATAATGCTATCTAATAATATTATTCAAATAATATGAATTATTGATCTGATAATGGAAAATACTGTGCAGTGACAATCATTAAAACAGTAATAATATAAAATATCAACGTAGTAATTATAAAATAAAATATTGAACAGTAATTACTGTAACAATTATTGAGTAGTGTCCTCTTACGTAAGAATCAATAATTGGTGCAATACCGTGTGCTACTGTGTTTTAACCACCGGGTATTCTAACAGTATTAACGGTAATAACTACACTGTTATTTATAAACAACTTATACTTGTCGTTTTCTTCATCCAAGCGCTTTCCGTTATGGGGCCCACACAAGGTTGCTACTATGTGCCGCATTTAATATTCCCCGACAACAATGAATATTTTATAACCACTTGCTTATTTGAAATTTTTACGCATTTTACCCATAACTAACCACAATAATCAAATCAACCCTTACTATTTCAAAATAATAAATAGAGGAAAATTCAATTTCATTAATAATAAGTTGAGGTCTTACAACATGGGTGATTAGGCTTGGTGACTCACCAAGTGTGATGATGAAGCATGTGACTCACTATGATGACTCCTAAATACCATAAATCTTGGTTTCCTATAAATAGAACTCTCAGAAGTAATTCAAGAGCAAAAGAGGCTAGAATAATCATAAAAGAGAGTTATATTGGTAATTGAGAGAATGAAAGTTAAAAAGCTAGCACTTCAAGAGGTGTGTTATTATAAATTTAGTTTATGTTCTTATGTTTTTAGTAGAATTCATGAAATAATACATGTTTAGGTTTATGATTATGTAATACAATGTTATTAAGTCATAAAAGATGAAAACTAGCTAATTAACCCAAGTTGTAACTAGTTAGAGAGATTAAAAGTATGAAATGAGAAACCCCTAATCTGAACTGTTATTGTAAAAGTTATATAAAATCATATGTTTGGAATTTGGTTATGAAATACAAAGCAAAGTTGTAGAGGGGGGGGTTACAAAGAAATGGGCGAAAGAATCAGTCAAAAATTCATTAATATAAATTAGTTATGAATTACATAGTGAGTCAAGGTACTGCTGAAAATATTTTTGTAATAAACCGATATTTTCTATATAAATAAATCAGAAATTTTGCGTATATTTTTTTTTTATTTATTAAAATAAATATGGGGAAACATGTGCCAAGATAATGTGTATATATATATATATATATGTGTGATAAATAAATATATATTTATTACATGAATAATTACAAATAATTTTATTTTAGAATTATTGATCATTATAAATCATATTTTTATAATAATTAATTTTATTTTAGAAATATTTTATTATTTATTTTTCAAAGAAAATATGATATTATATTATTTAAATAATATATGGAATGATTATTAGAATTATTATAATTTATTTATGTGAAATTTAGCTCAGATTATTAAGTTAAGTATTTTAACTTAATTAATAAAGCTGTTTATGCAAGGTAAATCAGATATGGAATCCAAACCCTAATTCTGGTTTTGGAACAAGGAATGATAATGATAATAATAATATAATATTAGTTATATTTTGATTTTTCAGTGTTATAAATATGTACTTATGTATGTGGACTGATAATGATTGATCAATTATGGTGTTATATGATAAACCCTAGTATCACTGTGTGAAACCCTAATTTAAAATATAAAGTAGAGTTCAAGATTGTTGGGTAATGCGATTAATGTCTGATATTATAAATATAAATTCTAATTAGGTAAACCTTAATTATTGACTCAAAACCCTAATTGTGAAATTAAAACCCTAACTGATAATTAGGTAAACCATAATTATTGACTCAAAACCCTAATTGAAAAATTAAAACCCTAACCAATAATTAGGAACCCTAACTGTCAAATTGGGAAGCCCTAATTATGACGCCCACAAAATAGGTATACATCACCCATCTTGGGTCACCAAATACATGGTACTGAATACAAATACAAACTTAATTATTGTAAGACCCCAACTTTTATGAATAAAGAATAATTTTCTCGAAATATATTTTTGAATATTATGGTGTGGATTTGATATAATATTATAGTTGTGGGTAATATTTATAAATTTTGCAAAGTAAGCAAGTGGTTATATAATATTCGATTGGTCGGGGAATATTCATTTTAACAGAGAATATTCGTTACAAAGGAAGACAATTAGTGGTGCACCCCACAGGAAGTATTGTCGTAGTTAGAAAATGACATAATTAACTTTATAAAAATAACGGCGGAAGTTTTACCTGTTAAATTGTTGAACTACCCAGTAGTAAAAGTACTGATGTCTGGCGATAGTTGCATAGTACTGCGGTATTGATTATTGATGCTTACGTGAGAAGTCACTCATTATACTCAATTATTTCTATAGTAATTGTTGCATCATATCTCTCATATTATTGATTCGATTATTGTCACAGTATCATCTGCATTATATGATATATTATTAAATCAATAATTGAGACGACAAAGTTATTCATATTATTAAATTGCAATATTTACAATGTCTAGAAGTTTCATCAAGGAGAGGTTTGGTCATCTAATTGGGAAGCCAATAAGGAGAAATCCTTATCGGAAAGCCCCCTCTTTCCTGAGAACGACCTGGTTGTTAAATATTGTGAGTTATAATATTAATGATGAATAAGTTCGTGTTGATTAAAGATGAAATTGATAGTTCCATAGTGTTGGAATTATTAGTGTTGGTGGAAATCGACATTTATTTCGATATTAATTGATGTCTTGAAGTTATACTGACCAGTCGAGTAATTAACCGGATAAATGAACAATTAATTGCTATTAATTCACATGATTATAACTATTTGTTCACATGTGTGTACTATTGATTCACATTCTTGTACTATTAGGGGAGTTGGTGCAAGATTGATAATATTTGCACGACTAAGTTAAAAATAGAGGTATAGATGGAGGTACTATACTGTAATTCATATTTTCACATGATTATAACTATTGATTCACATGATTGAACTATTGATTCACATTATTTACTATTAGGGGAGGTGGTGCAAGTTTGATAATACTTGCAGGACTAAATTAAAAATGAAAGAAAATTTGAAGGTATTGATTTGTAATATTTTGAGCCCCAAACGTGCAATTATCGAAACTATATTTTCCTATAAATAGAAGCTCATTCTTTCTTCATTTCTCACCAATTCACTAAAGCTATAGAGCAATTATTATAGAGAAAAGAAGAAGAGAAGTCTGCTACCTCTACTACCAAAGATCAGCTTTCTTTCTAAGGTAAGGGGTATTATTTCTTTCGATTCATGAAGAGAGCTTACATTATTCCATTCTTTATTATTATGTTGGAATAACTTTGTCATACGAGGTACCGCATAAATGGTGAAATTCTTCTGTTATTCCATTCTTTATTATTATGTTGGAATAACTCCGTCATGAGAAATACCGCATACATGGTGAAATTCTTCTATTATTCCATTCTTTATTATTCTGTTGGAATATCCTGTCTGTGTGGATTACGCTAGACCTGGTTCCATTCTTTATTATTCTATTGGAATAACCTGTTTGTGCGGTCTATCGCATGCATGTGAATTCTTTTGTTATTCCATTCTTTATTATTTCATTGAATATCCTATCTGTGCGGATTATGCTAGACTCGGTTCCATTCTTTATTATTACGTTGGAATAACTCCGTCTGCATGCGATCTATCGCATGCATGGTGAATTCTTCTGTTATTCCATTCTTTATTATTCTGTTGGAATATCCTGTCTGTGTGTATTACGCATGACCTGGTTCCATTCTTTATTATCCAGTTGGAATAACCTGTCTATGTGGATTATCACATGCATGGTGAATGATCCTTCGTATTCATTCCTTATTAAATTGTGGAAATGATCTGTCTACGTGTATTACCGCATGGCGGGTGAAAATCCATTTGTAGTTTCATATATTCTATGATACTCATTTGGTTAAAGTTTTGGCTTCTATACTCCATGAAATTAGTAGAATATCCTGGATATTTGCGCTTCATCTGATATCTTTTCATGAAAATATTCTTCTGAGAATTCTTGAATTTTACTCCACAAAGCAGTATCATGTTGACAATTTGGACGTAATTGATTTCAAGATAAATTAACTTATAAATCTTTAAAATTTATTCTTGAACTTGCTTTATTGAATTATTATGTCATTGTCATCATCCTCATGCTTATATTGTGATGAAAGTCATCTTTGGCTTACGTGCATAGATGGACTTGGTATGATTATGACCAGGGATTATTCGGTATAATCATGACTGTAATGTTATAAATGATGTGGTAAAAGTCCTCAAGTAGCTTCAGATAGTGCATTGATGGACAATTTTTGGTATGATTATGACCGAGGATTATTCTTAAGTATAGTCATGACCATTGATGATTTAATGAATATCCTTGGCACCTGTAGTGCAGGATGACTCGATGATGTGGTTTATTTATTGTCGAGTCTTAGCGATAAAAATTGATGAAAACATTTTAAATCATAGAAGATAGTAGATATCATGCTCTACTTGACTCTTCTAATGGATTGCTTATTCTGCTGTAGTTAAACTTGATGTCTATTGTATTTTATCAGTTTAACATTGTTAAAGACTAATGATAATTTATTCTCGCATTATCTTAGTCATAATATTTCTTCTTGGGCTAGTTGAGCTCACCCTTTCTTTCATTGTTCTCTTCGTGAAATGAGAACGTAGTTGGGACTATGGGGAACAGAGTGACGGTCTCAGATGATAACATTAGTAGTCCTCACTATTCTCGTTAAATAGTGTGATAATAAATGTAATGAGGACTCCATTGAGTGTGGATATTGTCTAGATGACAATATTCTTATTAAAACTCTTAGATTATGTTTTTTGTCGTATTTTACACACATCGTTGTAAAATTAAGTTGTATTTAAATTTTGTACCATGTATTTGGTGACTCAAGATGGGTGATGTATACCTATTTTGGGGGCGTAACAGTTGGTATCAAAGCTTAGGGATATGATCCCTGGCTGAGATGTGAGACAAGAACTAGGAGGGGAGAGACGAGGAATTCCTTCGCTAGTATGACCTACCTAAGTTTATTTGGTATTTAATTGGTCGGTCAGAGTATAGGGATAATATGTGATATGTTAATTAACCCTTGTTTTGTGGTAGTATTTGAAAATGGCATCCGAAAATGTTGAGATAAACAATGAAGCATATGAGACCGTTGAGTCAACACAGATTAATTCCCAGGATAATGTGCAACAGGAAGACAATAATCCTCATGTAAATAATAACACCGATGAAATGGTGAATGATGGGATGTTCAGAGGCTTTATGCAATTCATGCAACATCAGGCGAAAACGGCTCCTGTCCAAAATGCAGGCGAAAACACTGACAACTCTCGGACGGTCACCGCTAAGCAGTTCAAGGAGCTGGGACCACCAGAGTTTTTTGGAGAGCCAAAATCACTTAAGGCGGAGACGTGGATAAAGCAGATCAACAAGATATTTGATATCTTGGGATGCTCCGAAGAGCAAAAGGTTCCCTTTGCCACCTTCATATATTATGAGCGGAGGTGATTCTTGGTGGAAATCTGTAAAGCGTACTCAACCTGCCGCACTCAAAATATCTTGGGAGAAGTTCCAAGAGCTATTCAATGACAAGTACTTTCTTGAAAGTATTCGTCAAATGAAGGAGGTAGAGTTCATCAAGCTTGAGCAAAACAATATTATCGTGGCGCAGTACGAAGCTAAGTTTGCCGAGTTGTCTCGGTTTGCGTCCCACTTGGTTGATAATGAGGAGAGAATGACGCGGATGTTTCTAAGAGGTTTGAAACCCGAGATACGTCAATACCTAATTTCTCACAAACTGTGTTTGTATTCAGATGTTGTGAATAAGGCTCAGTTATTGGAGCGCGATAATGAGTCAACCCAACCAAGAGAGAGCAACCGACAAGTCGATAATACTAGTGGTAGCAGTCATCGAAGCGGTGACAACAAACGTGGAGGGAATCAACATGCCAAAAATGATAATCACTTCGGTGGTAATCATTGCCATGACAATAAGAGTGGACATTTCAAGAAGAGGAGATTCAACAAGGATGGAAAGACGTCAGCACCAGCACCTGTTGTTAAGGAAGGAGAACGACCACCGGTCGTATGTTACAAATGTGGAGGGGAAGGACACATAAGTCCAAACTGCACGATGCAGTCCAAAGCGTGTTATTATTGTGGAAAAAAAGGTCAGCTAGCCCAATTTTGTCGTGCACCAAAGTTAAGTTCAACTGGGATGGAGGCATCAAAGGGTGTCCCAGACAAGACAAAATTGGTAGTTCAAGGGAGAGCGTTTGTCGTAACCTCTCAAAAAGCGAGGAATCCAAACGAGGTGATCACAGGTAAGCTAATCATAAACTCTAGCGAAGTTTTTACTTTATTTGATACCGGTTCTAACCATTCCTTTATTTCTCCTACTTGCGCTCAACGTTTAAATTTGACTCCAGAGAAATTAGACTTTGACTTATCTGTTGAAACTCCGTTGGGAGAAACCTTCATTACATCCACGGTTTATAAGTCTTGTTTGATTCAAATCCAGAACCGCATCGTTACTGTCGATCTTATTTCTTTGAAAATACTTGCATTTGATGTGATTTTAGGGGTTGATTGGTTAACTACTCATCATGCTAAAATTAATTATTTTCGTAAGGTTGTTTGCTTTCGTATTCCTAACCAACCTATTATGCGAATTCAAGCAACCAAACCACTAAAATCAATCACTGTCATATCAAGTCATAAAGTTATTCGTTTATTGAAAAACGAATGTCAAGCTTTCTTAGCCCATGTCACGGATTTAAATAAAGATACGTCAGATTTTGAATGATATTTCTATTGTTAATAAAATTTCCTGACGTATTCCCTGAAGAACTTCCTGGCCTACCCCCAGAGCGTGAAATTGAATTTTGTATCGACCTTGAATCCGGTACAAAACCCATTTCTAAAGCCCCATATCGAATGGCTCCTATTGAACTATAGGAGTTAAAAACCCAACTACAGGAATTGTTAGACATCGGTTTCATTCGTCCTAGTATGTCTCCTTGGGGTGCTCCTATTCTATTCGTGAAGAAAAAAGATGGAAGTATGCGACTTTGTATTGATTATCGAGAGTTGAATCATGTCACCATCAAAAATAGGTACCCGTTGCCTCGCATTGATGAACTGTTTGACCAGTTGTAAGGAGTCAAATTCTTTTCAAAGATTGATCTTCGTTCCGGATATCATAAGTTGAAGATTAAAACTGATGACATTCCACAGACTGCTTTCAGAACTCGGTATGGGCATTATGAATTCCTAATCATGTCTTTTGGATTGACTAATGCTCCTGCTGCCTTCATGGATGTGATGAACCTAGTATTCAAAGAATATTTGGATCACTTTGTGGTCGTCTTTATTGATGACATCCTCATATACTCCAAAACCCGCGAAGACCATGAGTAACACTTGAGGCTGATACTCCAAAAGCTTCGTGAAAATAAGCTTTATGCCAAGTTGAAGAAATACGAGTTCTGGCTTGAGGAAGTTGCATTTCTTGGGCACATGATATCAAATCATGGAATATCTGTTGACCTGGCAAAGATTGAAGCAATTCAAAGCTGGGAGCAACCTAAGTCAGTGACCGAAGTACATAGCTTTTTCGGCTTAGCTGGTTATTATCAGAGATTCGTAGAAGGGTTTTCTCGAATCGCTACTCCATTAACTCAACTGACTCGAAAAGAAATAAAATTTGATTCGAACGAGAAATGTGAAAAGAGTTTTCAAGAACTCAAGAGGAGACTCATTTCAAAGACTGCTCGATAAAACCATCCGCTCGAGGGATTTGTCATATACAGTGATGCTTCAGGCAAAGGGTTAGGATGTGTTCTCATACAACATGGGAAAATCATAGCCTATGCCTCTCGAACCCTCAAAGAATATGAGAGGAATTATCCTACTCATGATCTAGAGTTGGCAGCAGTCGTTTTTACGTTTAAGATTTGGAGGCATTACCTGTATGGAAAGAAGGTGGAGATCTATACGGATCATAAAAGCCTCAAATATTTCTTCACTCAAAAGGAACTCAACATGTGGCAATGACGATAGCTTGAGTTGTTGAAAGATTATGATCATACCATCCAATACCATCTTGGAAAAGCGAACGTAGTAGCTGACGCATTGAGTAGAAGATCATATGCGGGTACGAGTGCAATATTGTCAACGCAAAGACCCATTTTGTATGACTTGCAAAGGATGGAAATAGAGTTAAAGACTCCAGGGACCCATGTGATGATGGTGAATATACGAGTAGAACTAACTTTAATCGATAAAGTTAAAGCTGCTCAAACTACAGACCTGGAGCTGATGCATATAAAGAAGAAAGTGTAAGAAGGTGTTATTCCGGAAGCAAGAATCGATGAAGAAGAAATACTTCGAGTCAACTCCAGACTTTGTGTTCCTAACGATTCTGACTTGAAGTATAAAATCATGATGGAGGCGCATAACACACCGTTTGCAATCCATATTGGGAGTACCAAAATGTATCGTGATCTTCGACATACATTTTGGTGGAGCAATATAAAGAGAGAGATAGCGGGGTTTATCTCAAGGTGTCTAACTTGTCAACGAGTCAAGGCGGAGCATCAAGTGCCAAAAGGTCCATTGAAACCACTTAAAATTCCAGAATAGAAGTGGGAGCACATTACTATGAATTTCGTTACTAGTCTTCCCACGGTTTCTCAAGGCATAGATGCGATTTGGGTCATTGTTGATAGATTGACCAAGTCTGCTCATTTCTTACCGATACGAGAAACTTTTACACTTGAACGTCTTGCTAGTATGTACATAAACGAGATCGTAAGATTGTATGGTATGCCAATATCCATAGTTTCTGATTGAGACCCAAGATTCACTTCAAGATTTTGGGTTAGTTTGCAAAAACCTATGGGCACGTATTACGATTTAGTTCGGCATATCATCCTCAAACGGATGGGCTGTCAGAAAGGACTATTCAAACTCTTGAAGATTTATTAAGACTCTGTGTCCTTGACTTCAAGGAAAGTTGGGACAAGTTCTTACTATTGGTGGAGTTTTCCTACAACAATAGTTATCAAGCAAGTATTGGCATGGCTCCATTTGAGGCGTTGTATGGAAGAAAGTGTCGTTCTCCAGTATGCTGGGATGAGGTGGGTGAAGCAACGTTGTTGAGACCGGATTTGGTACGTATGACTACAAAAAAGATTCAAACGATCCGACAATGTATAAAAACCTCACAAGATCGACAAAAGACTTATGCTGATCTTCATCGAAAAGATGTGGAATTCAATATTAGAGATCATGTGTTATTACATGTTGCTCCATGGAAAGGAGTTACAAGATTTGGAAAGAGAGGAAAGCTCAATCCTCGATTCATTGGCCCATTTTTAATCCTCGATCGAGTAGGAACTGTGGCCTATAGACTCGCCTTACCGCCAAGTATGTCTCGTGTTCATAACGTTTTTCATATATCTATGTTACGTAAATATGTGAAATACCCGAACAATATTATTGAATTAAAACCAGACGAGATAGAGGAAGATTTAACGTATGAAGAGTTACCTGTTAAAATCTTGGATAAGAAGGATCATATTCTACGCTCTAAAGTTATACCTCAAGTCAAAGTTTTTTGGAGAAACCACGATGTGGAGGAAATGACCTGGGAGTTAGAATCTGAGATGAAATCAAGGTATCCTCACCTCTTCGACATACCAGGTATGCACCCTAATTTCGAGGACAAAATTTCATAAGAAGGGGAGGTTGTAAGACTCCAACTTTTATGAATAAAGAATAATTTTCTCGAAATATATTTTTGAATATTATGGTGTGGATTTGATATAATGTTATAGTTGTGGGTAATATTTATAAATTTTGCAAAGTAAGCAAGTGGTTATATAATATTCGATTAATCTGGGAATATTCGCTTTTAAAAGGGAATATTAAAGACGACGCAAGACAATCATTGGTGGGCCCCACAACTGAAGTATTGTCGTAGTTAGAAAATGACATAATTATATTTTTATAAAAATAACGGCAGAAGTTTTACCGTTAAACCGTTGAACTACCCAGTAGTAAAAGTAAAGAATGTCGCGCGTGGTTGCGTAGTAGAAGACACGGTATTGATTATTGATGCTTACGTGAGAAGTCATTTGAGTTATACTCAATTATTGCTACGAGAATTGCTACATCATATCTCTCATATTATTGATTCGATTATTGTCACAGTATCATCTGCATTATATGATATATTATTAAATCAATAATTGAGACGAAAAAGTTATTCATATTATTAAATTGCAATATTTACAATGTCTAGAAGTTCTGTCAAGGAGAGGTTTGGTCATCTAATTGCGCGCCAATAAGGAAAAATCCTTATCGGAAAGCCCCCTCTTTCTTGGGAACGACCTGGTTGTTAAATATTATGAGTTATAATATTAATAATGAATAAGTTCGTGTTGATTAAAGATGAAATTGATAGTTCCATTTTGTTGGAATTATTAGTGTTAGTGGAAATCGACATTTATTTAGATATCAATTGATGTCTGGAAGTTATACTGACCAGTCGGGTAATTAACCGGATAAATGAGCAATTAATTGTTATTAATTCACATGATTATAACTATTTGTTCACATGTGTGTACTATTGATTCACATTCTTGTACTATTAGGGGAGTTGGTGCAAGATTGATAATACTTGCATGACTAATTTAAAAATGGAGGTATAGATGGAGGTACTATACTGTAATTCGTATTTTCACATGATTATAACTATTGATTCACATGATTGAACTATTGATTCACATTATTTACTATTAGGGGAGGTGGTGCAAGTTTGATAATACTTGCAAGACTAAATTAAAAATGAAAGAAAAGTTGAAGGTATTGTACTGTAATATTTTGAGCCCCAAAATGTGCAATTATCAAAACTATATTTTCCTATAAATAAGCTCGTTCTTCCTTCATTTCTCACCAATTCACTAAAGCTATAAGCAATTATTATATAGAGAGAAAGAAGAAGAGAAGTCCGCTACCTCTCTACTCCAAAGATCCATTTCTTTTCTAAGGTAAGGGTTATTATTTCTTTCGTATCCATGAAGAGAGCTTCGTTATTCCATTCTTTATTATTATGTTGAATAACTTTGTCTATGCCAAGTACCGCATACATGGTGAAATTCTTCGTTATTCCATTCTTTATTATTATGTTGAATAACTTAATCATGCTAAGTACCGCATACATGGTGAAATTCTTACGTTATTCCATTCTTTATTATTCATTTGGAATATCACATGCATGCTGATTACGCTAGACCTAGTTCCATTCTTTATTATTCTCGTTAGAATAACCTCTGCATGTGATCTATCGCATGCATGGTGAATTCTTTGTTATTCCATTCTTTATTATTTCATTTGGAATATCTGTTCTTCATGCGGATTACGCTTAGACTGGTTCCATTCTTTATTATTACGTTGGAATAACTCACATCTGCATGCGGTCTATCGAATGCATGGTGAATTCTTCTATTATCCCATTCTTTATTATTCATTTGGAATATCGTATGCATGCGGATTACGCATGACCGGTTCCATTCTTTATTATTCGTTGGAATAACTTTGTCATGTGGATTATCACATGCATGGTGAATGATCCTTCTTATCCATTCCTTATTAAATTGTGGAAATGATGCATCACGTGGATTACCGCATAGGGCGGTGAAAATCCATTTGCAGTTTCATATATTTTATGATACTCATTTGGTTAAAGTTTTGGCTTCTATACTCCATGAAATTAGTAGAATATCCCGGATATTTGCGCTTCATCCAAGTATCTTTTCATGGAAATATTCTTACGAGCATTCTTGAATTTTACTCCACAAAGCGATATCATGTTGACAGTTTGGACGTAATTGATTTCAAGATAAATTAACTTATAAATCTTTAAAATTTGTCCTTGAACTTGTTTTATTAAATTATTATGTCATTGTCATCATCCTCATGCTTATATTGTGATGAAAGTCATCTTTGGCTTACGTGCATAGATGGACTTGGTATGATTATGACCGAGGATTATTCGGTATAATCATGACTGTAATGTTATAAATGATGTGGTAAAAGTCCTCGGTAGCACATAGTGCATTGATGGGCGCTTTTTGGTATGATTATGACCAAAGATTATTATTCGGTATAGTCATGACCATTGATGATTTAATGAATATCCTTGGCCCGTAGTGCAGGGATGACTCGATGATGTGGTTTATTTATTAAGCTGAGTCTCAGCGATAAAAATTAATGAAAACATTTTAAATCATAGAAGATAGTAGATATCATGCTCAACTTGACTCTTCTAATGGATTGCTTATTCCCCTGCAGTTAAACTTGATGTCTATTGTATTTTATCAGTTTAACATTGTTGAAGACTAATGATAACTTATTCTGCATTATCTTAGTCATAATATTTCTTACTGGGCTAGTTGAGCTCACCCTTTCTTTCACTGTTCTCTTCAGGAAATGAGAACGTAGCCGGGACTAGTCGGGGAACGGAGTGACGGTCTAGATGATAGCATTAGTAGTCCTCACTATTCTGTTAAATAGTGTGACAATAATTGTAATGAGGACTCCATTGAGTGTGGATATTGTCTAGATGACAATATTCTTATTAAAACTCTTAGATTATGTTTTGTCGTATTTTATACGACTGTTGTATAATTAAGTTGTATTTGAATTTTGTACCATGTATTTGGTGACTCAAGATGGGTGATGTATACCTATTTTGGGGGTGTCACAATTATACAACATGAACTGTGAGTTTTAATACAAATATTGTCTTCTAGACAGTATTCAAACTCAAAATAAGTCCTCATTTATTATCACACTATTTCACAGGATAGTGAGGACTATTAATGCAAACATCCGGACCATCTACTTCGCTCCCCGACTAGTCCCGCCATATTCTCATTTCCTCAAGAGAACAATGAAAGCAAAAGGGTGAGCTCAACTAGCCTAAGAAGAAATATTAGGACTAAGATAATGTAATAAATTATCATTAGCCTTCAACAAATGTTAAACTTATAAAATATAATAAACATCAAGTTTAATCAGAAATGAACAAGCAATCCATTAAAAGAGTCAAGTAGAGCATGATATCTACTATCTTCTATGATTTAAAAAGATTTTCATCAATTTTATCACGAGACTCAAATTTTAATAAATAAACTACATCATCGAATCATCCCTCGCACTACCTACTACCAAAGATATTCATGTAATCATCAATGGTCATGACTATACCGAATAATCCCTAGTTATAATCATACCAACAACTGTCCATCAATGAACTACAGGCCAATGATGACTTTTACCACATCATTTGCAACATTACGGGTCATGATTATACCCAATGATCCCTGGTCATAATCATACCAATCAACAGTTCATCTATGCACGTAAGCCAAATATGACTTGCATCACAATATAAGTATGAAGATGATGACAATGATATAAGAATTCAATAAAACAAGTTCAAGGATAAATTTTAAAGACTTTAATAATATAATTTATCCAGAATTCAATAATGTTCAAATTGCAATCATGATACTGCTTTGTGGAGTAAAATTCAAGAATGATATTGTATAAAAAATGATTTGGACCGAAAAGAAATCAATTTTTATCATGAATAGTACTTTGGGTGAATAGTACCCGGGTGAATAGTACCCCATAAATAGTACTTCGGGAATAATATCCCATGAATAGTACTTTATGAATAGTACTCGTGAATAGTACCTCGTGATTAGTACTTTATGAATAGTACTTTATGAATAGTACTCATGAATAGTACTTTTGTGAATAGTACCGTATAAATGAATAGTACTCATGGACAGTACTCCGACATGAAAAGCTTAAAATTTAACAAGAATGTGCAGAAAATATCCTTGTGAAACAATACTAGATGAAGCGCAAATTTCAAGGATATTCTACTAATTTCACGGAGTATAGAAGCTATAATTTAACAAGATGAGAGTATAATCAGGAATACGAGACGAA
Source organism: Panax ginseng (assembly GCA_020205605.1). Classification (NCBI taxonomy): domain Eukaryota; kingdom Viridiplantae; phylum Streptophyta; class Magnoliopsida; order Apiales; family Araliaceae; genus Panax; species Panax ginseng. The sequence continues at coordinate 137,501,990 of CM035133.1, read as the reverse complement.
ATAATATTACTCACATACTACAAAGTATGGAAGAAAATATTATTCTATGAATACTGAACAAAATAATATCCCTTACCTCAGAAGAAGACTGGATACTGAAATAGTGAGGTAGCAGACTTCTCTTCTTCTTTCTGTCTATAGATTCTCTCTCTATAAATTCTCTCTCTATAGCTTCTCTCTATAATTTCTCTTGTGAGACTTAGTGAATTGGTGAGAATGAAGGAAGAATGAGCTTCTATTTATAGGAAAATATAGTTTCGATAATTGCACGTTTTGGGGCTCAAAATATTACATCATAATACCTTCATCTTTTCCTTCATTTTTAATTTAGTCCTGCAAGTATTATCAAACTTGCACCACCTCCCCTAATAGTACATCATGTGAATCAATAGTTCAATCATGTGAATCAATAGTTCTATACATGTGAAAATAATAATTACAAGATAAGACCTCCATCTATACCTCCATTTTTAACTTAGTCATGCAAGTATTATCAATCTTGCACCACCTCCCCTAATAGTACATGAATGTGAATCAATAATACACACATGCGAACAAATAGTTATAAGCATTTGAATTAATAGCAATTAATTTCTCATTTATCCGATTAATTACCCGATTGGTCAATATAACTTCTAGACATCAATTATTATCGAAATAAATGTCGATTTCCACTAACACTAATAATCCCAACACAATAGAACTATCAATTTCATCTTTAATCAACACGAACTTATTCATCACTAATATTATAACTCACAATATTTAACAAACCGTGTCGCTCCTGTGAAAGAGGATTTTTTCGATAAGGATTTCTCCTTATCGCGCGTAAATTAGGTTACCAAACCTCTCCTTTACGTAACTTCTAGACATTGTCAATATTGCAAATAATAATATGAATAACTTTGTCATCTCAATTATTGATTTAATAATATAAATATTATTATGTATGATATATCGTGATAATAATTGAATCAATAATACGAGAGATATGATGCAAAGCAATTATCGTGAGCAATAATTGAGTATAACCGAGTGACTTTCACGTAAGCATCAATAATCAATACCGTGTGCTACTATGCAACCACGCCAGACATCGTATTTTTTACTACCGGGTAGTTCAACAGTTTTAACTAGTAAAACTTTCGCCGTTATTTTTATAAAAAGATAATTCTGTCGTTTTCTAACAACAATAATACTTCTGTTGTGGGGTCCACCAATGATTCTGCCGTCATACGAATATTTTCTGTTAAAACGAATATTTCCCGACCTATCGAATATTATATAACCACTTGCTTACTTTGCAAAATTTGTAAATATTACCCACAACTATAACATTATATCATATCCACACTATAATATTCAAAAATATATTTCGAGAGAAATTAATCTTTATTCATAAAAGTTGGGGTCTGACAACCTCCTCTACTTATGAAATTTTGTCCTCGAAATTAGGGTGCGTACCTGGTATGTCGAAGAGGTAAGGATACCTTGACTTCATCTCCGATTTTAACTCCCAGGTCATTTCCTCAACATCATGGTTTCTCCACAAAACTTTGACTTGAGGTATAAATTTAGAGCATAGAATATGATCCTTCTTATCCAAGATTTTAACAGGTACCTCTTCATACGTTAAATCTTTCGCTATCTCGTCCGGTTCTAATTCAATAATGTGTTTCGGGTCTTTCACATATTTACATAACATAGATATGTGAAAAACGTTATGAACACGAGACATACTTGGCGGTAAGAAGCTTAGTCTATAAGCCACGCTTCCTACTCGCTCGAGGATTATAAATGGGCCAATGAATCGAGGATTGAGCTTTCTCTCTTTCCAAATCTTGTAACTCCTTTCCATGGAGCAACACGTAACAACACATGATCTCCAATATCAATTCCACGCCCTTTCGGCGAAGATCAAGATAACTCTTTTTGTCGATCTTGTGAGGTTTTTATACGTCATTTGATCGCTTGAATTTTTTCCGTAGTCACACGCATCAACTCGGTCCCAACAACGTTGTTTCACTCACCTCATCCCAAAGATACCGAGAACGACACTTTCTTCCATACAATGCCTCAAATGGAGCCATGCCAATACTTACTTGATAACTATTGTTATAGGAAAACTCCACCAATGGTAAGAACTTGTCCCAACTTCCTTGAAGTCAAGGACATGTAGTCTTAATAAATCTTCAAGAGTTTGAATAGTCCTTTCGATCGCCTGGTCCATTTGAGGATGATATGTCAACTAAATCGTAAATCCTGCGCTATAGCTTTTTTTGCAAACTAACCCAAAATCTTGAAGTGAATCTTGGGTCTCGATCGTAAACTATGGATATTGGTATACCATGCAATCTTACAATCTCGCTTATGTACATACTAGCAAGACGCTCAAGTGTATAAGTTTCTCAGACGGTAGAAGAAATGAGCAGACTTGGTCAATCTATCAACAATGACCCAAATCGCATCTACGCCTTGAGAAACCTTAGGAAAACCAAGAACTAAATCCATGGTAATGTGCTCCCACTTCCATTCGGAATTTCAAGTGGTTGCAATGGACCTTTTGGCACTTGATGCTCCGCTTTGACTCGTTGACAAGTTAAACACCTCGAGATAAACCCCGCTATCTCTCTCTTCATATTTCTCCACCAAAATGTATGTCAAGATCACGATACATTTTGGTACTCCTGTGATGGATTGAAAATGGTGTGTTGTGCGCCCATCATGATTTTATACTTTAAGTCGTAATTGTTAGAACACAAAGTCTGGAGTTGACTCGAAGTATTCCTTCTTCATCGATTTTTGCTTCCGGAATAGCACCTTCTTGCACTTTCTTCCTCATACGCATCCGATCTAGGTCTGTAGCTTGAACAACTTTAACTTTATCGATTAAAGTCGGTTCTACTCGTATATTTGCCATCATCACATGGGTCACTGGAGTCTTTAACACTATCTCCATCCTTTGTAAGTCATACAAAATGGGCCTTTGCGTTAACAACATCACACTCATACCCGCATATGATCTTCTACTTAATGCGTCAGTTACTACATTCGCTTTCCCAAGATGGTATTGAATGGTATGATCATAATCTTTCAACATCTCAAGCCATCGTCGTTGTCTCATGTTGAGTTCCTTTTGAGTGAATAAATATTTGAGGCTTTTATGATCTGTATAGGTCTCGACCTTCTCTCCATACAGGTAATGCCTCCAAATCTTAAGTTAAAAATAATAATACCGCCAACTCTAGATCATGAGTGGGATAATTCCTCTCATATTCTTTTGAGTTGTCGTGAGGCATAGGCTATGAATTTCCCATATTGCATGAGAACACATCCTAAACCTTTGCTCAAGATCACCAGATATGACAAATCCCTCCGAGCCGATGGTATTGTCGTAACAGTCTTAAATGAGTCTCCTCTTGAGTTCTTGAAAACTCTTCTCACATTCCTCGCCTCCAATCGAATTTTTTATCTCTTCGAGTCATTTGAAAGTTAATGGAGTAGCGATTCGAGAAAAACCTTCACTTAATCTCCGATAATAACTAGCTGTTTCGAGAAAGCTACGATTTTGGCCATCGACTTAGGTTGCTCCCAGCTTTGAATTGCTTCAATCTTTACCGGGTCAACAGATATTCCATGATTTGATATCACGTGCCCAAGGAATGCAACTTCCTTAAGCCAGAACTCGCATTTCTTCAACTTGGCATATAGCTTGTTTTCACGAAGCTTTTGGAGTATCATCCTCAAGTGTTGCTCATGGTCTTCATGGGTTTTGGAGTAGGAGCATTAGTCAATCCAAAAGATATGACTAGGAATTCATAATGCAAAGCAGGAGCATTAGTCAATCCAAAAGACATGACTAAGAAGTTAATGAGTTCTCAAAGCCATCTTTGGAATGCCATCGGTTTTAATCTTCAATTGGTGATATCCGGAATGAAGATCAATCTTTGAAAAGAATTTGGCGCCTTGTAACTGGTCAAACAAATCATCAATACGAGGTAACGGGTACCTATTTTTGATGGTGATATGATTCAACTCCCGATAATCAATACAAAGTCGCATACTTCCATCTTTCTTCTTCACGAATAGGACAGAGCACCCCAAGGATACGTGATTTTAGACGAATGAAACCGATGTCTAACAATTCTCGTAGTTAGGTTTTAACTCCTCAAGTTCAATAGAGCCTATTCAATATGGGGCTTTAGAAATGGGTTTTGTACCGATTCAAGGTCGATACAAAATTCAATTTCACGCTCTGGGGTAGGCCAGGAAGTTCTTTAGGGAATACGTCAAGAAATTTATTAACAATAGAAATATCATTCAAATCTGACGTATTTTTATTTAAATTTGTGACATGGGCTAAGAAAGCTTGACATCCATTTTTCAATAAACGAATAGCTTTATGGCTTTATATAACAGTGATTGACTTTAGTGGTTTGATTGCTTGAATTCGTATAATAGGTTGGTTAGGAATATGAAAGCTAACAACCTTACGAAAACAATCGATTTTAGCATGATGAGTAGTTAACCAATCAATCCCTAAAATCACATCAAATGCAAGTATTTTCAAAGAGATTAGATCGACAGGTAACTTGCGGTTACCGATTTGAATCAAACAAGACTTATAAACAGTGGATGTAATGAAGGTTTCTCCCAACAGAGTTTCAACAAATAAATCAAAATCTAATTTCTCCGGAGTCAAATTTAAACGTTGAGCACAAGTAGGAGAAATAAAAGAATGGGTAGAACCGGTATCAAATAAAGTATAAACTTTGCTAAAGTTTATGATTAGCTTACCCGTGATCACCTCGTTCGGATTCCTCACTTTTTGGGAGGTTACGACAAACGCTCTCCCTTGAACTACCGGTTTTGTCTTGTCTGGGACACCCTTTGATGCCTCCATCCCAGTTGAACTTAACTTTGGTGCACGACAAAATCGGGCTAGCTGACCTTCTTTTCCACAATAATAACACGCTTTGGAATGCATCGTGCAGTTTGGACTTATGTGTCCTTCCCCTCCACATTTGTAACATACCTACCAGGTGGTCGTCGCTCCTTCCTTAACAACAAGTGCTGGTGTTGACGTCTTTCCATCCTTGTTGAATCTCCTCTTCTTGAAATGTCCACTCTTATTGTCATGGCAATGATTACCACCGAAGTGATTATCATTTTTGGCATGTTGATTCCCTCCACGCTTGTTGTCACCGCTTCTATGACTGCTACCACTAGTATTATCAATTTGCCAGCTGCTCGCTCTTGGTTGGGTTGACTTATTATCGCGCTCCAATAACTTAGCCCTATTTACAACATCTGAATACAAACACAGTTTGTGAGAGATAAGGTATTGACGTATCTCAGGTTTCAAACCTCTTAGAAACATCCGCGTCATTCTCTCCTCATTATAAACCAAGTGTGACGCAAACCGGGACAACTCAGCAAACTTGGCTTCGTACTGCGACACGGTCATATTGTTATGCTCCAGCTTGATGAACTCTACCTCTTTTATGTGACGAATACTTTCGAGAAAGTACTTGTCATTGAACAGTTCTTGGAACTTCTCCCAAGTCATCTTCAATCATAAGAGAGTTGAGTACGCTTTACAGATTCCCACCAGTAATCTGCCTCCGCTCGCAACATGAAGGTGGCAAAGGGAACCTTTTGCTCCTCGGAGCATCCCAAGACATCAAATATCTTGGTGATCTGCTTTATCCACATCTCCACTTTAAGTGGTTTTGGCTCTCCAAAAAACTCCGGTGGTCCCAGCTCCTTGAACTGTTTAGCAGTGACCGTCCGAGAGTTTCCAGTGTTTCCCCCTGCATTTTGAACAGGAGCCGCTCTCGCCTGATGTTGCATGAATTTCATAAAGCCTCTGAACATCCCATCATTCACCATTTCATCGGTGTTATTGTTTACCTGAGGATTATTGTCTTCCTGTTGCACATTATCCTGGGTATTGATCGTTGGTGACTCAACGGTCTCATGTGCTTCATTGCTTATCTCAACATTTTCGGATGCCAGTTTCAAATACTGCCATAAAATAAGGGTTAATTGACATGTCACATATTATCCCTATACTATGACCGACCAATTAAATACCAAATAAACTTAGGTAGGTCATACTAGCGAAGGAATTCCCTGCTCTCTCCCTCCTAGTTCTTGTCTCACATCTTAGCCAGGGATCATATCCCTAAGCTTTGATACCAACTGTGATGCCCCCAAAATAGGTATACATCACCCATCTTGGGTCGCCAAATACATGGTACTGAATACAAATACAAACTTTATTATACAACATGAACTGTGAGTTTTAATACAAATATTGTCTTCTAGACAGTATTTAAACTCAAAATAAGTCCTAATTTATTATCACACTATTTCATAGGATAGTGAGGACTACTAATGCAAACATCTGGACCGTCACTCCGTTCACCGACTAGTCCCGACTACGTTCTCATTTCCTGAAGAGAACAATGAAAGCAAAAGGGTGAGCTCAACTAGCCCAGTAAGAAATATTATGACTAAGATAATGCAGAATAATTTATCATTAGCCTTCAATAGTGTTAAACTAATAAAATATAATAAACATCAAGTTTAACTGTAGCAGAACAAGTAATCCATTAGAAGAGTCAAGTAGAGCATGATATCTACTATCTTCTATGATTTAAAAAGATTTTCATCAACTTTATCGTTGAGACTCAGCTTAATAAATAAACCACATCATCGAATCATCCCTGTACCACGGCCAAGGATATTCATGTAATCATCAATGGTCATGACTATACCGAATAATCCCTGGTTATAATCATACCAAAAACTGTCCATTAATGAACTACAGGCCAATGAAGACTTTTACCACATCATTTGTAACATTACGGGTTATGATTATACCGAATGATCCCTGGTCATAATCATACCAATCAACAGTTCATCTATGCACATCAGCCAAAGATGACTTGCATCACAATATAAGCATGAGGGTGATGACAATGATATAAGAATTCAATAAAACAAGTTCAATGATAAATTTAACAACCAGGTCGTTCCCAGGAAAGAGGGGGCTTTTCGATAAGGATTTCTCCTTATTGGCGCGCAATTAGGTGACCAATCCTCTACTTAACAGAACTTCTAGACATTGTCAATATTGCAAATAATAATATGAATAACTTTGCCGTCTCAATTATTGATTTAATAATATAACATATTATGCAGATGATACTGTGACAATAATTGAATCAATAATATGAGAGATATGATGCAAAGAATTATCGTAGCAATAATTGAGTATAACCGAGGACTTCTCACATAAGCATCAATAATCAATACCGTGCTACTACGCAACCACGCCAGACATCTTTGTACTTTTACTACCGGTAGTTCAACAACGGTTTACCAGTAAAACTTTTGCCGTTATTTTTATAAAAAGATAATTCTCATCATTTTCTAACTACGATAATACTTCCGTTGTAGGGTCCACCAATGATTGTCTTGGTCATACCTAATATTCCCTATTAAAACGAATATTTCCCGACCAATCGAATATTATATAACCACTTGCTTACTTTGCAAATTTTGTAAATATTACCCACAACTATAACATTATATCATATCCACACTATAATATTCAAAAATATATTTCGAGAGAAATTAATCTTTATTCATAAAAGTTGAGGTCTTACACTAATTGCTAATTTAGGATGTTTAATGCTAATTAGTGGACTTTAATACCCTAATGTTCATGTATAATGTAATTAGAAACCCTAATTGCAAATTGTTAATCTTAATTATTAAATTGTTAACCTTAATTGTTAATTTTAATCCCTAATTGCTAAATTAGTGATCTTAATTATAATTAGTAAATCCTTAAACTTAATTTATAAGTTTATAAAATTAGGAAACTCAAATTTACCATTTTTAGTAACTTAAATTTCCATGTTTAGCCTTTTTAAGAAATCCTTAAATGCTAATGCACAAAATCTTAGGGTTAAACCCTAAGGGTTTGCCAAGATTACTTTCATGCCATTAAAATCATAAGTAAATGGTCCAAAATGCCCTTTTTAATTCTTTATTAAGCTAACATGTGGATTTTTGACAAGTGTGGGAGTGGGTGACCTAACCCAACAACCCCATATGCTAGAAAACTCCAGTAATTCAACTCTTTTCAGCTGAATACATTGCATACAAGTGTTATATCTAGATTGGGAGAGAAAAAAATTTCATTTGCTAGCTTATTTGTGCACTTACTCTCCACCAATCCTCTATATGTCAAAACCTATGAAATATTGTAGTGTTTCAGTCCCAAAACAAAGCCCCACTATTAAACATAACATATCAGAAGCTTAGAATCAAAGATTTGTTCATAAAGATATAAAATCTAACCCTAGAATCTGACCATTGATTTGTTGTTAGATGTTAAAAATTTTATGTTAAACATGTTATAAATAGTGTATAATGATGATCTAAGTTGCTAGATGTTAGATCCATAACATCTAGAGGCTCGGATTTGAAGATTTACAAAATCTGGAAATTTTGTTTTTGATGTTTGACAACCAAATGTCAGGCCTTATTTTGGTTTTTGTGTTTTGAAGGTTGATACTTGTTGTATGTCATGTGATCTGTATTATGGAACTTTTAGCTAGCTCAGATCGTGCTTAGAATGAAAGTTATGGGCGGTCAAACCTCATTGACCGACCATGACTTTCAATTTCTGGAAAACCCAGATCGTGCCCAAAAGGCTCTGACAAGTTCTTCGTGGGCTCATATCTGACTGTGTTATAATAATATGTAATGATCTTTGCATCTAATTTATAGTCTGTTGTTTGGACTACAATATTATAACACTAGATCACTAAAACCTTAAACAGGTAGATCTTAGTGGGCGGTCAAACTAAGTCGGACGTTCATGAAATGCATTTTCTGGGAAACCCAGAAAACGCATGATCATGACGTCTGACATGGTTTGACCAGTATTTATTTAGTGATTCTGTTGATCTTATATGGATTTTATGTAATGCATCTCTTCCTTATCATGTTGGCTACACGATGCAACTCTTAGATCACAAAAACATCACATAAATTTCAAGTTGTGAAAGCCTAATTATGAGCAGTCAAACTATTCTTCATTTCTGGACAACCCAAAAAATGAAGAACAGCTCTGACAGCTTGTTCTAGGCCCCAGATCTCGCTTGTGTTATGTTCTTTGACCCTGTTTGTTGTTGGATCTTGTAGTATTGCATTAGTACTACAACATCTAACCATTAACTAGTCCTGAAACACTTTACACACTGAATCATTGATGGTCAAACATGGTCCCTCGAAACTGTGTATGAATGTTCTGGGTTTCGTCAAGAACATGAAGAACACCTATAGCGACAGTTACTCGTCACATATAAAAATCTTCAAACGACACTTTATTTATAAAATTATTATTTTATTAAATAATTATAGAAAAATAGTTTTAATTATTAAAAATACAAAATAAATTATTAAAATTATTTTAAAGTCCAAAATTATATTTTAATAATTTTAATATATTTCATAAATATTTAATATTTTTGAAATATTAAAGGTATTTAATTTATTTAATTTTAATATTAAATAAATTATTTAAAAATGATTTTAATACATGAAAAATCATTTAAAAAATATATTATGATATAAGAAAATATTTTAAGTTATTTTAATAACATTTAATATTATGTGATGAATTTCATTAATAAATTAATAGTAATGATAAATATTTTATTTAATAAATATATTAAATAAATTATGAAAAAATAGAATTAATGATTTAAAAATAATATAAAAATTATTTAAGTGTTATTAAAATATTTTAAGTTATAAAATATAACTTTTAATATTTAAAGGTAGATTTTATTTTTATTTTATTAATATTAAATTTATTTAATAATTATATTATATAAATAGTTTAAAAATGATTTTTGGAAAAATCATTTAAAAGGGATATAAATGAATTAAAAATATTTTAAGTTATAATTAATGACTTTTAATATTTTGATAAATAATACATTAATATTTTAATATTAATGATAATTATTTAAAATAAATTTTAATTGTTTTAAATATCATTTAAAGGTAATATAAATATTTTAAAAATATTTTGAAGTTATATAAATACTTTAATGGCAATGATTTCATTAATAGTTTAATATTAATTAAATATTAATGATAATAAAATTATTTAATATTTAAATCATTTAATAATGATTTTAGGTATTTCAAAAAATCATGATAAATTGTAATAATTATTTAAAAATTATTATAAGGCCATAAAAATATACTACTGGTGTTTAAATTATCTAAATGAATATGGAACTACTGTATAGAGTCTTAGACTCGATAAATACCCAATAAAGTTGTCGGTACACCGACATATTTCAGAAATTGATCTGGACTTAGATAGGTTGACTTGATAAATATTTATTTGTGATTCAATGATTGTTAAACATATGTGACAATGTGATTAAGTTATGTGCTGACTGCAAATAGCAGTACTATGTGTTATAGTATATTATTCTAATCGAACGAATGATCTATTTAATGATAAGGATTGATATAAAAGATAAATTTAAGTTGTGTAAGCAGCAGACCAGGCTAGTATCTAACCCTTTGCATTTACTTTATGCAACGTATATGCGTAAGATAATATCTGAACTATTCGTTTCAATTGTTCAAATATTTCAACCTTTGTATATACTTATGCAATGATTCTATATAAGTAAGTTATTAAATTATAATTGTTATACAAGTTCATTTAATTACATTATTGTAGATCAAGATATATATTACATTTGTTAATTTCAAGCATGGTTATACAAGTGCCCTCATTTGGATAATCATTATATTTTATCACATGTTGATACATATTTATCAAATTGTCAAGATATATATCGTTGAATTAAAAGTCGTCTAAGCTATTTGATCTGGCTAGACATAAATTTAAAATTGTTGTTGAGCAAGATAAAACTTTATTATTATCCAACTGAATTGTTTTGGTTTGAATTCAAGACTATTATGAACATCCCAAATATGAGAAATTTTTATGCGCCAAGGAGGACAAAAGTGAACGATAATATCGTTCTTGAATGTAGTATTGATCAATACAGGGCATAACGTCGGCCGATCACCCCCGTGTGTTCAGTAAGTTATGACGGTTTCTGAGATGAAGTTCATTTAACCTTTTCAAAAATAGAAAACAATGTTCATAGTCCATCAATTTGATCCTCATTTATAATCGAGACATAGTTTCAAAAATTTGAAATCAAAATGATATGTTGTTTATTATTGGTTCAGCTTACTTCACGACTGTTGATTCATTGTAGAAGTATCGTTCAAAGAAAATATTTAATCCTTTCAGCTAATTGTTATTGATTGCTATTACTTGCTGGGCACTCAAATGCTCATCCTTGCTTAATTTAAATGTTTTCAGCTAAGTGTGAACAACCTGAAGGATCTGCCAAGAACAAAGGAAAAGGGAAGGTCGCTGAATGAATGTTTATGCTATCTTATGTAATATCTAAACTTTATTAAGATAATGGTGATATATATTAATGATCATGTAACGAATGTTTAAAGGTTTCATACTTGGGATTTGAAAACTCTGATAATATGTAAATTAAATTTGATAATTATATTATTGTTATTATTATTAGTATTATTCTGCTCATAAAAATGGTATCGTGAAGCATCGAGTTCGGGTTTCAAGTACCTAAATTTGGGGGCATCACATCATGGTATCAAAGCTATAGGGTTAGAAACCTTAGGTGGGATAGACCTTAGGCTATAACCTTAGGACAGAGGGAAACGTTGAAAATATAAACAACTCATATAGAGTTTAAAAAGAGATGAATCAGATAAATTCATCGTCAAATCAAATAAAAGATAACCTATACAAAATTATTGTTTGTTATGTGTATATATTATATGCCAACCATGATATGTGTGTAGATTTCAGGTGAAAAAGGATTAGGATACCCTTGGACTGTAAAGAAGGAGCCGATATCAAAGCCAATAGCTGAAATAGAGGCTCAAAGTGAAAGCAACCTCGATGAGGTAGTTATTGTGGAAAATGTCGTACCAGATCCGTAAATGGTGGAACTGACAGATAGTGATTTAGACACTAAAGTTGGAGCTGATCAAGCATCAACAGAAGTGCAAAATCTGCGGGACCAAGTTTCCTCTTTGGAAAAGTTGTGGGAAATAGAAAAACTACTAATAGTCAACTGCGGAAAGCATTAATAGAAACAATGGAAGAAAAAGATAAGCTTAAAATCCAAATTGATCAAATGGGAGCTAAACGCAACAAGTTATGTGCAGCTCTAAAAAAGAAGGGAAAAAGAAAGATGAAAGACCGTGATATAGGAAATCCTGATAACAACCAAGGAAAAATTAACCGAATAGAAAGGTGTGCAAATTGTGACAAGAAACATGAAAGCGTACGTAGAAAAGAGGAAAATGTTTGTTATAATTGCGGACATGAGGGACATTTCTCTCCTCATTGTCCTAATCCAAAGCAATGTGTCTATTTTATTTGTGGGATAGAAGGTCATCAGGCGAAGGGTTATCCAAGATCAAGAAAAAGGCATAGTAAATAGGTAGTATAGGTTCTGGGGTGTAGGTGTGCTTAAGATAATATGTGTGATAAGTATGTTTGTGTAATGTAATATTCTCAACTTATGTGTTGGTCAAGGCTGTAAATCCCGACTTTTGTGGTCACAAAGGGATAGCAGTATGGGCTATGTTATGTAAATTACTTTGAATTAATAAAAATGAACTTATGTTTTAGTAATGAAACAAGTTTAATATATTAAATTTATGTGATAAGATTTAGAATGTAAGTTAAATTATGTTTTATTTAATCAGATAATGCCGCCAAGACGACAAACTCGAAATCAAAGAGGCGTAAGAATCATCAATAATAGTGGGAGGACAACAACCAGATCCAATGCAGCAATTTACAAACATGGTAGCTTAGGCAATGCAACAAGGAATGCGAGCCACAGGGAACCAGCCAGACAACCGCTTGGCAAACTTCAAGGACTTCAAGGCTATAGGACCGCCCAAATTCAAAGGGATAACTGACCCTGTAGAGGCAAAAACTTGGGTTAAGGAGATTGATAAGGCGTTCGTAATAGCTAGGGTAGCTGAGGGGCAAAAGACCGCTTTTTCCACCTATATGACAAAGGGTGAGGCAAATTTTTGGTGGAAAGCGAATCAGGCGAGGGCAGGAGAAGGTGTAGTTGCTTGGGATAGGTTTAAAATTCTATTTTTTGAAAATTATTTTTTGTCTAGTATGCAGGCTAGGATGGAGGTGAAATTCCTGGAATTGAAGCAAGGGGATATGTTAGTTGCGGAATATGCCGCAAAGTTTAATGAGTTGGCTAGGTTCACTCCGCATAAAGTTAATACGGAGGCTAAAAAAGTGAGAAGGTTTGAGCTGGGATTAAAACCCTGACTCTACAACAAGGTGGCAGTGTTGTAGATCCCTACATTTGCAGCACTCATGGAGAAATCGATTATTGCTGAGGAGGGGAGTGAGGCCATGAGCCTCTATAACAAAGAAAGAAGGAACAAGGTAAGGTTGAGGGAGCTGGGAAGGTGGAAACAAACAGTGGGAATAGGAGTGAAAAGAGGAAGGGGAACAAGTTTGGGAATGTGCAGGTGAAGCAGGAAGGTGTAAAGAAGAAGCAGGTGGTGCAATGTGGGAACTGTGGGAAGAACCATTTGGGGGAATGTCTGAAAGGTAAATTTGTATGTTTTAAGTGCGGGCAGGAGGGCTATATCTCTCCCATCATCGATCACTTTATCGTGATCGCATCACGGTTGCTAATATTAGTGTAGAATGTAATCCGGTCATTTGGATGAAGCGATGGCGACCGATAATGTAATAATCAATTATTAGTGACCACAATCAGCGACCATTTCCGTCGCTAATCTGACTCATGCTGAGTCATTTGTCAGGTGTGATGTGACACACGTGGCAGCAACCAGTAATAGCGACCGCTGCGGTCGCTAGTTTCCAAGAAGGTGACGCGGTCGTTGATACAGTGTTAGCGACCGCATGCGGTCGCTGATGGGTTTTTTTAAAATTTTGCCTATTTTATTGATTTCCCAAAAATAAGCTGCTTTGTACCTGCTTTCAATCCCAACACAGCAGTATATACAAGCATCCATATTAACATCCATCCATGATATAACTACTATATGATAAACATTGATCATCCATGAATAAACATTCATCCAACATAATACAATTGTAAACATTCATCCAACACAATACAATCGATATTGTAAACATCCATATAAACCAATACAATTGTCCAAAGAATGAATCTAAAAGAGTACAAGGCTTTAAAAATCTAAAAAAACAAGTCTAGGCGCTCTTCATGGATCATCCAAATTAGGATCATGTAATTAACAAAGTAATAAAACATATACGTTACATATGTTGATACTGCTACGACTTAGGGAAAGCTAAACAATAGACAATGTAGTGAAACATATAAATAAGACAGTGGCTCAGAGACTATAAACATATAAGACAATGTAGCTAAACAATAAACGATATATATATACCTGGTCGTCATTCGCCATTTGTCTATCATTGTACTGCCGCCGCCATCGCCTCCGCCAACTCATCAGGACTCAGAGACTACAGATGCCCGCCCAGTATACGAAGAAGATCACGATCCTGATAGATCGCTTCTCACACAATCAAGATGAGTATGATAGGCTAGATAACTCGATGATTGTGGTAGATGGGTGGCAGAGTACTCGTGCCATCGATGGTGGGCGCCATTTTTGTCCTCGCCTTTGACATAATTTTTCTTCACGATGGACGCCTCTCCCATAATTTTGATCAATCGACGACGCGGGGTGCCTTGAGGATATCGCTTCGTTCATTAAGCCCTTATAAGTGTCATGTCAGAAGCTGAACAATTAAATAGTTAAAAAAAATACTAAAAAAGGTCATCAAAATTTATAAACAACATATTAGGATAAAGTGAACTTATTACCACTATCTGAACAGCCTCAGGCAGACCATCGCGGGTGGCCACATATACATCCAACCAATTGATAAGTTGATCTTGAGACTGAGACTCCTACAGTTTATTTTCTCATATAATTAGGTAAACATATGATAGTTTAGCTATAAAAGATGACTGTAAACATAACATACGCATTCTCGACAAAGAATGTGTCGCGGTTTGTGATATACTTCCGCCCGACACGTGCCTTTTGCCTTTTCGCTGTTTGATACACTCGAGGATCTGCTCGGCGGCGTGATCTTGCGCCTCTTGACCAAATTCTCTCTCTCCCTTTGGTCACACATCTCGCACCTATATGGGTCAGACGCACCACCGGGGCTATGCTTCATGCATAGATCGCTCATCCTCATCTGGATGGTCAATCTCAAAGATTGTCTGAGGGCTTTTTTTCGTTCCTTGTTCAGATTATCTTTAGTTGGACAGACACTACTTCGCCGAATAGTGTACGAATAATCGATGCTCGCAAGGTCGTCCCATCTATACCGCTTTTGCAAATAAAATAACAATAATAATATTAAAACTATTATATTACCATAATCCAACATTACTAAACAATATTATTTGATTAACTATGTATTATCTATTAGAGTGATAAAAAAATATACCTGAAATTTAGCCGAAACTGCATCCTTATGGGCGAGAGGTGTGCTCACCCATGTAATCACTGGCGTATGCCAGTTCTGTAAGCTTAATTGTGAAATGCACTTCATAATTTTACTATCTTGAAAATCACTACAATATACAATAATTTACATTAAAATATATTTATAACAATGAAAATATTAAACCCTTATATATACACGATGTTTAACTTACGTGCTTTCTGGAGGAGGACGGATCTGTATAAGAATGCGATCATCCAGATTAGCCCGGGCCTTCGGCACATGATTAGGGCCCCGACCCAACCCGTGCTTTCATGTTGCAGGTTCAGAAGACATCTATAAATAAAAAATTTAAGATGTTAGTATGAGTTATAAATGAAAGGTACATAAATATGTCAAGGATATAGAGAACATCAGGATATGTAATTGTATGTAATACAATTAAAACTAAACATACATTTTATAGAAAAGGACAACAATGACAATTAATGAAAGGTACATGAACATGACCGGAAAATAGTTAACTACGACTGTGAGACCCCGAATTTTATGAAATAAAAGTATTCAATTTTTTTTTATTTTGGTGAATAGTTAAATTGATAAAAGTTTAAAGTTAAGGGTTACATTTGAAAATTTTTCAAAGTAAGCAAGTTGTTATAAAATAATCTATGGTAAAATCTGGCGTGGGTTGCATAGTAACATAATACGATATTGATTATTAATGCTTCCGTGAGAAGTCACTCAGTTTGATTCAATTATTGTCGATATTTTATATATTATTAAATCAATAATTGAGATAAAAAAGTTATTAATATTATTATTTGCAATATTAACGATGTCTAGAAGTTCTGCCAAGGAGAGGTTTGGTCACCTAATTGCGCGCCAATAGGGAGAAATCCTTATTGAAAAGCCTCATCTTTCCTGGGAACGACCTGGTCGACTAATAGTGTGAATTATAATAATGATGATGAAGTTTTGTTTTATTAGTATTATTAATGTAATAAAAATAGAAAAGCTTTTTATATAAAACAGAATACTTTTATAATGTTATTCATTTTATTAGACTATAAATAGAATATATTATATTCTATTATGCATAATGTTTTGCATAGTAAAATGTTTTTATATAAAACAAAATACTTTTATAAAATTATTTGTTTTATTAGACAATAATTAGAATATATTATATTTTATTATGCATAGTGTTTGCATA
Source organism: Panax ginseng (assembly GCA_020205605.1). Lineage (NCBI taxonomy): Eukaryota > Viridiplantae > Streptophyta > Magnoliopsida > Apiales > Araliaceae > Panax > Panax ginseng. The sequence goes on along the minus strand of CM035133.1, from coordinate 137,485,110 downwards.
GTGCATATATAGTATTTGCATATAGTAAATTTTTTTTTATATAAAATAGAATACTTTTATAAAGTTATTTGTTTTATTAGATTATAAATAGAATATATTATATTTTATTTAAAAGATTTTATGTATTAGAATATTTTATAGTAAACCAACTGGACCAGTCGCTTAAAAGTAAATCAACTGGATAGTTTCATGAATTAGTTACTATTCAGGTCCATTCTCCTAAAAAATAAGCTCATTCCTTCATTATTTCTTACTTAATTCAATTGAAACTCTCTAGAGAGAGAAACTATAAAGAGAAAGAAGAAAAGTATTACGCTACTTCACTACTCCTATATCCGGTTTGTTCTAAGGTAAGGGATATTTTTGTTGTACTCGTAAAGGGTATTATTTCTTTCAGTATTCATGAAGAGAGCTATTGTTATTCCATTCCTTATTATTACGTTGGAATAACTTTGATCTGTGGATCACTGTGTGTACATGGTGAAATTCTTTCGCTATTCCATTCTTTATTATTATGTTGGAATAACTCGTCATGCTAAGTACCGCATACATGGTGAAATTCTTTTATTATTTCATTCTTTATTATTCTCGTCGGAATATCCCCACCTGCATGCGCTTACGCATGACATTCGGTTCCATTCTTTATTATTCGTTTAATATCCGTCTGCATGCGCTTACGCGTGACTTGGTTCCATTATTTATTATTACATTGGAATAACTCGTCGCATGCGATTCATTTATCGCATGCATGGTGAATTCTGTTGTTATTCCATTCTTTATTATTTTGTCGGAATATACTGTCTGTGCGTTTACGCATGACCTGGTTCCATTATTTATTTTTTTTGTTGGAATAACCTGTATATGTGGATTACCACATGCATGGTGAATGATCCTTTGTATTCATTCCTTATTAAATTATGGAAATGATCTATTTACGTGGATTGTAATGAAAGTTATAATATAAGCATTGGACTGTTGATTATGATGAAAGTCATAATAAAAGTATTAGACTAATGAAAGTCATGGATATATGTATTAATAAGTGTTATGATAAGTTATGTTGGTTATTATGTGAAAACATGAAAGTTTCTTAGAAATCACAAAGGGTTGAAAATCAGATTTTGGTGAAAATGGAATATGAAATTCAATTGACCATATCTCCTATTATATTTCAAATTTTTAACTGTGGTCAAGTTCTAGAATTAGATCTATGAGTTTTCTAACTTATCCAAGTGGAATCACTGGAAAAGATGTTGTAGATTTTTGTGTGGACTGATTTTAGGAAAGAAGTCAAAAGCGCAAAACACCAAAAGGCTCACGCTTAGATGTTTAAAAAAGGGCTGTTTTCAGCCACTTAATTTGTGAGAAAAATTTGGCCTTTTGGGACATGAAAATATATGGTATAAACCTCTCTGTCCAAAAATGAGCTCATTCCAGACTTAAAATGAGCAAGTTATGACCATTTCAATATTTAGGTTTTTTCGACGAAAAATGCTATAACAGGAGTTCTATAACTCCGATGACCATGAAATTTAAATGGAAGATCACGTTAACATGTGTACGATCCCCGCCAAGATTTGGGAATTTTCGAGTTAAACTTGAGGTAGCTAATTTCTTAAGGAATTAATTAGAAATTAATTTTTGAAAAATAGTAAATGAATTTTAAAAATTCCAAGAAAAATATATGTTCAATATGAGACTATATTCTGCTAAATCCCAGAAAAGAAATATTTTTGGGACTGATTTGGTATTTTTCATGAAAATGATCTAATTATGAGTAAATGAATTAAATATGTTATGTGAAGTAACAAAGTTGGAAAATAGGATTTTATGGCTTGGAAATCCTATCTAGGGTATATGCAGATTTTTGATGAGGGATTTGATCATTGGTGATGAAATCTTATGAGTATGGTATTTTTGAATAATTAAATGCATTATTTGGTAAAGTATAAAAAATTAAAATAAATTATTTATAAGTTTAAGAAGTGATTAAAATATTGTTATAATATTAATAATATTAGATTATGAGTTTATTAAGTGATTGATAATATTTGGATAAATTTAAAGTCTTTAATATTTATCCTGGTTTTCGTTTGATTAATGCTTATATCATTGTCATCATTCTCATGTTTGTGTTGTGTTGAAAGTCATTTGTGGCCTGTAGTGCATAGATGGGTTTGGTATGATTATGACCAGGGATTATTCGGTATAATCATGACCTTAATGTTATAAATGATGTGGTAAAAATCATTTTTGGCCTGTAGTGCATAAATGGACTTGGTATGATTATGACCAAGGATTATTCGGTATAATCATGACCATAATGGAAAACACGAATATCCTTGCCCGTAGTGCATGGATAATTCGTGGTCGTGATACTATTGTCGAGTCTCAAAGATTATTAGTTTTGATTGTATATCTTTAGCTTTGTAGTGCAAAAGATGAACTATTGATTATTGGTTATATAGGTTGTATATCTTTGGCCATAGTGTAAAAGATGAATTTATTAGTATGATTATGAAAGCGGGGAATTGTGATTTGGTATAACCATGATTTTTGATGTTTCAGGTGAAGATAGGTGATGTAAATTATCTTCGTCCTGTGTGCGAAAAGGAATTTAGAATCACAATTATGATTATGAGTTATTCATATAATTGTGGACAGGAATTGTTGATTGATGTTATAGGAATAAAACATTATTGGTGGACTTTTAACATGGAGAAGATAATAGACCTGATGGTCTATTTGACTCTTTTAATGGATTGCTCATTCCGCTGCAACTATGGTTGAAAAGTTTTATCATCTACCATATGTTTTAAATCTTTGATTTATTATTGACGAAGGCTATTGATAATTTAATTATCTTTAGTCATGATATTCTTTACTGGGCTAGCTGTGCTCACCCTTTTTGCTTTATAATTCCTTTCAGGTAATAAGAGTGTTGTCGAGTCAAGCGGGGATAACAGGGGAATAGAACGGTGGTTTATAACTGTTGAGGTTCTCCCTAAGTAGTATGTAAATAATTTTATTGAGAATTTTAGATAAGTGTGTCGTATTGTATACGTCATTTGATATTTAATTTTGGTAAACCGAATAGGGTGAGGTGAACCTAACTTTGGAAGAGTGTTTTGCCATTATCATACAAGATGTCTAATGACATACAACCTCGTGTTATCATAAGACAAGGTTGTGCACATCCACTTGCTGAGTATATCTACGAGCACTACCTATATGATCTTGGAGTTTATTTGAAATATAATTTTCACTTAGAGACAGTGGAGATAATTATATGTCAAGAGAAGACTCACCATTGGAAGGAACATGATAGTAATCTTCTCGTTTTTCTTTGGGGTCTATTGGGTAAACCAAGGATAATTCTCTGGACATATGATATCTATCATAACTTAGATTCATGGCCTCCTATGTACGAAGGTTTCCTTGAGCACTTCCCAAAGATTTTAATTTCTAAAATAGTTCTAGATTGTACTTTTATGTAAAGTACCATTGTAAGGTTGTGGTCGAGGCACCATGAGAGTTACATACATTTGTATTAAAACTCACAGTATACCTATCGTCGTATTTTGCACGACAGTTGTATAAATGAAGTTGTTAGTAGAGTATTTTCTGACGACTCAAGATGGATGATGTATACCTATTTTGGGGACGTCACAACGATAACTATAAATGAAAGGTACATGAACATGTTAAGGATATAGAGAACATTCCTATATGTAATTCATTGTAATACAATTAAAACTAAACATACATTTTAAGTATTGTACTTCAGTTTCTGGTGTGATTTTCAATTCTAACTTAAGCACCTATTTATAGGAAAATGCTAGAACGCCAAATGAGACTAAATAATAAAATAATATTATTTTTATTCCTCATTTTCTACGCCACTTCCTTTGATCAAACAAGCCAGCCATCCTTGAAAGAATTCAGCCCACATGTTTTGAAAAGTAAAAGTGGGTCCCACCCATAATTTTAATAAAAATCATTTTAATTTTTAAAACTTCAATAATTCATAGAAAATAGCCCGTATATCAGAAAAATAAGAATTTTATGTCCATTCCGCATGAAATTGAATTCTCTACAACTTTGTAGCTTTGAGTTTTTCCAAATTCCAAACAGAAAATATCTGAAATCCACAAACGGACGATTTTCAATACCTTTTAAAATCCATAACAAATCATGTGTTAATTTTCAACGGTTCAAAATTTGTGGACATATACTCAAATCATATATGTATAACATATCCAAAAAACACAACGATCCAACGGTCGGATTAAAATTACAACTCACGCAATAAAACTTTAAGAACACCGATTTGAGTTTTTAATACCTCCAATCCGATAAAATACTGATAAAAGACCTCAACATTAATTCCTTCATTTATAACCACAGAATTAAATCCATCATCAAATAAATATTTTCTTATCATATAAATCAATAATTAATTATTCATAAATAATATTACGTAATCACAATTAAGACAACCGAGGCCATTCCCAGAAAAGGGGCTTCCGATAAGGATTTCTCTCCTTCTTGGCAAGCAATTAGGTGACCAAACCTCTCCTTGATGTAACTTTCTAGACATTGCCAATAATGCTATCTAATAATATTATTCAAATAATATGAATTATTGATCCGATAATGGGAAATATCGGTGCGTTGATAATTATTGAAACAACAATAATATAAAATATCAACGCAAAGAATTATTGAATCAATAACATAAAATATTAAGCAAAGAATTATCGTAATAATTATTGAGTAGTGCCTTCTTACGTAAGAATCAATAAATCAAAATATCGTGTGTAATACCGCAGGTGCATCATGCAAACCACGCAGACATCGTGTTTTAACCATCGGTATTCCAACAAAGTGTTAACGATAACAACTACGCCTGTTATTTATAAAAACTCAAACTTGTCATTTTTTCATCCGACGGTTATTACATTATGGGGCCCATTAAATGGTCGCTACGTTGCATTTAATATTCTCCGACAACAAGAATATTCAACGACCAAACGAATATTCCCCGACAGAAATGAGTATTTTATAATCACTTGCGTATTTTAAAAAATTTCATATATTACCCTTAACTTTAACTTTTTATCAATTTAACCATTTTTTGAATAATAATTATAAGAAAAATTGAATACTTTTATTTCATAAAATTCGGGGTCTTACAATCTCCCCTCCTTATAAAATTTCGTCCCCGAAATTTACGTACCTGGTATTTCAAAGAGTTGAGAATACCTTGCTTTCATTTCAGATTCCATCTTCCCTGTCATCATGATTTCTTAATTGCTCATCTCGTGTATTTCAGATATCATTCTAGAATACAACTTCAAAACAAGGGTTAATTGAACAAATTAACATATCACATAATATCCCTATATTTTGACTGACAAACAAATAAGCTTAGGTAGGACATACTAGCGAAGGATTTACTCGTCTCTCCCCTCCTAGTTCTATTCCTCAATCTCCGCCAGAGACCATATTCCTAAGCTCTGATACCAAATGTGACACCCCTAAAATAGGTCCAATCCATCCAACCTATTCTGAGTCGCCAAATACATGGTACAGAAAATAACTACAACTTTATTACTACAATTGTCGTGCAAAATACAACAACACATATACTGTGAGTTTTAATACCAACTGTGACTCATGTCCCAACTATGGACAGCACCTCACAGTGATACCTTACATAAAGGTACATCTAGAAATGTTTTAGAAATTAAAATCTTTGGGAAGTGCTCAAGGAAACCTTCGTACATAGGAGGCCATGAATCTAAGTTATGATAGATATCATATGTCCAAAGAATTATCCTTGGTTGATCCAATAGACCCCAAAGAAAAACGAGAAGATTACTATCATGTTCCTTCCAATAGTGAGTCTTCTCTTGACATATAACTATCTCCACCGTCTGCGATTGAACATTATGTTTCAACCCAACTCCAAGATCATATAGGTAGTGCTCGTAGATATACTTAGCAAGTGGATGTGCACAGCCCTTTCTTATGATAACACGAGATTGTATGTCATTAGACATCTTGTATGATAGTGGCAAAACACCCTTCCAAAGTTGGGGTTTACCTCACCCTATTGTTGTTCACTAAAATCAATTATTAAGTGACGTATAATATACGACACACACATCTTAGGTCCTCAATACGATTATATATTGCATGTCATGCCGTTTTATAATGTGTTGAGAAACTTTGACAGTCTCGGACCACCACACTATTCTCCTGTTATCCCCGCTCGACCCAGCTACACTTTTATTACCTGAAAGGAATTGTGAAGCAAAAGGGGTGAGCACAACTACCCCAGTAAAGAATATCATGACTAAAAATAACTAAATTATCAATAGCCTTCATCAGTAATAAATCAGAGATTTAGAACATATGGTAGATGATAAAACTTTTCAACCATAGTTGCAGCGGAACGAGCAATCCATTAGAAGAGTCAAATAGACCATAAAGTCTATTATCTTCTCCATATTAAAAGTCCACCAATAATGTTTTATCCCTGTAACATCAATCAACAGTTCCTTTCCACAATCATATTAATAACTCATAATCATAATTGTGATTCTAAATTCCTTTTCTCATCTAGGACGAAGATAATTTTCAACACCTATTTTACCTGAAACATCAAAGATCCTGGTTATACCAAATCACAGTTCCTGTTTATAATCATACTAATAAATTCATCTTTGCACTACGGGCCAAAGATATTCATTATCATTTCATCTTTGCACTACAGGCCAAAGATATTCAACAACATGTCATCTTTGCACTACAGGCAGAAGATATTCAACAACATATCATCTTTGCAGTACGGGCCAAAGATATTTATCAATAATTCATCTTTTCACTACATGCCAAAGATATTAATATCTCAAAGAAATACATAATCATTTCAGAATTTATATAAACCATAATTATAATCATGTTGATCAATTCACTTTTGCATTTAAGCTAAATATATTCAATTATAAATTCAATGGTCATTACCATACCAGTCAACAATTCAACTTTGCACTACTGGCCAAAGAGAACCCATAGTCATGATCATACCAATAATCTACCCATATTTATACTCAAGTTAAAGAGAAATATCATCTTTAGGGTTATAAGAATGTTATATATGATAATAAAAAAAATATAATCAACATATAGATTTAATCTCAAGAGTAAGATTCATAAATCAATGATTTCATAACACCTTAATCCAAATATTTTAAATCACTTAATAATCTCATAATCAAATATTATTAATATTACCATAATATTTTAATCATTTCTTAAATTTATAGATAATTTATTTTAATTGTTTACACTTACTAATTAATGCCTTTAATCACCCTAAAATTCCAAACTCATAAAATTTCATCACCAATAACCAAAACCCTCATCAAAAATCCGCATATACCTTATATAGGATTCCCAAGCCATAAAATCATATTCTCCAATTTTGTTACTTCACATAACATATTTAATTCATTTACTCATAACTAGTTCATTTTCATGAAAAATACCAAATCAGTACAAATAAATTTTCTTTTCTGGGATTTAGCAGAATATAGTCACATATTGAACATATATTTTTCTCGGAATTTTTAAAATTCATTTACTATTTTTAATATGGCCAAAACTGCCGAATATTTAGACATTTATCATAAACTGTACGTTTGTTCAAAAATTCCGAAATTTACAGAGTATACTTCTGTGATATACATGTACTCCTAATAAAATTTTTACCAATTTTGGAGTTAACCATAAGGAGTTATAAGGGTTTACTTTCAAAATAGTCTTTTCCCATAAAATTCATAACTCTTAATCTATACATCCAAAAATTATCATTTTTTGACACAATCAAGAAAACTCATCAAATTATCATTTCAAATTTTTCCAGAATTTTTGAGGGTCAGAAATATTACGAAACTAAAAAACATAATAACCCTTACAATCCCTTACCTCAAAAGAGCAGTACTTCTGACTGGAATATCAAATATGACGCTGGAGGAAATTTGCACTGAATAGCTACTCTCAAAGTATCAAAATACTCACATAATACGCTCGATAATATAGAGAGAAAAAACTTCAGTTTCTGGTGTGATTTTCAATTCTAACTTAAGCACCTATTTATAGGAAAATGCTAGAACGCCAAAGGAGACTAAATAATAAAATAATATTATTTTTATTCCTCATTTTCTACGCCACTTCCTTTGATCAAACAAGCCAGCCATCCTTGAAAGAATTCAGCCCACATGTTTTGAAAAGTAAAAGTGGGTCCCTCCCATAATTTTAATAAAAATTATTTTAATTTCTGAAACTTCAATAATTCATAGAAAATAGCCCGTATATCAGAAAAATAAGAATTTTATGTCCATTCCGCATGAAATTGAATTCTCTACAACTTTGTAGCTTTGAGTTTTTCCAAATTCTAAACAGAAAATATCTGAAATCCACAAACGGACGATTTTCAACACCTTTTAAAATCCATAACAAATCATGCGTTAATTTTCAACGGTTCAAAATTTGTGGACATATACTCAACTCATATATGTATAACATATCCAAAAATCACAAAGATCCAACGGTCGGATTAAAATTACAACTCACGCAATAAAGCTTTAAGAACACTAAGTTGAGTTTTTAATACCTCTAATCCGACAAAATACTGATAAAACACCTCAACATTAATTCCTTCATTTATAACCACATAAATAAATCCATCATTTATATCCACATCAAATAAATATTTCCTTATCATATAAATCAATAATTAATTATTCATAAATAATATTACGTAATCACAATTATGACAATGAAAGTGCTATTCCCGGAAAGAGGGGCTTCCGATAAGGATTTCTCCCATCTTGCGCGCAATTAGGTGACCAAACCTCTCCTCGATGTAACTTTCTAGACATTGCCAATAATGCTATCTAATAATATTTTTCAAATAATATGAATTATTGATCCGATAATGGGAAATATCTGGCAAATGACAATTATTGAAACAACAATAATATAAAATATCAACGCAGCAATTATTGAATCAATAACATAAAATATTAAACAGTAATTACTGTAACAATTATTGAGTAGTGCCTTCTTACGTAAGAATCAATAAATCAAAAATACTGTGTAATACCGTGGTGCATCTTTGTGCAACCACGCCAGACATCGTGTTTTAACCATCGGGTATTCCAACAGTGTTAACGGTAATAACTACGCCGTTATTTATAAAAACTCAAACTTGTCATTTTCTTCATCCGACAGTTATTCTGTTATGGGGCCCATAAATGGCTGCGCCGTCGTACGAATATTCTCCGACAACAATAATATTCCACGACCAAACGAATATTCTCCGACAGAAATGAGTATTTTATAATCACTTGCGTATTTTGAAAAATTTCATATATTACCCTTAACTTTAACTTTTTATCAATTTAACCATTTTCAGAATAATAATTATAAGAAAAATTGAATACTTTTATTTCATAAAATTCGGGGTCTTACAACCTCCCCTGCTTATAAAATTTCGTCCCCAAAATTTACGTACCTGGTATTTCAAAGAGTTGAGAATACCTTGCTTTCATTTCAGATTCCATCTTCCTTGTCATCATGATTTCTCCATTGCTCATCTCGTGTATTTCAGATATCATTCTAGAATACAGCTTCAAAACATGGGTTAATTGAAAAAATTAACATATCACATAATATTCCTATATTTTGACTGACAAACAAATAAGCTTAGGTAGGACATACTAGCGAAGGATTTACTCGTCTCTCCCCTCCTAGTTCTATTCCTCAATCTCCGCCAGAGACAATATTCCTAAGCTCTGATACCAAATGTGACACCCCTAAAATAGGTCCAATCCATCCAACCTATTCTGAGTCGCCAAATACATGGTACAGAAAATAACTACAACTTTATTACTACAATTGTCGTGCAAAATACAACAACACATATATCTTTGTGAGTTTTAATACCAATCGTGACTCATGTCCCAACTATGGACAAAGACCTCACAAAGTGATACCTTACATAAAGGTACAATCTAGAACTGTTTTAGAAATTAAAATCTTTGGAAAGTGCTCAAGGAAACCTTCGTACATAGGAGGCCATGAATCTAAGTTATGATAGATATCATATGTCCAAAGAATTATCCTTGGTTGATCCAATAGACCCCAAAGAAAAATGAGAAGATTACTATCATGTTCCTTCCAATAGTGAGTCTTCTCTTGACATATAACTATCTCCACCGTCTGCGATTGAACATTATGTTTCAACCCAACTCCAAGATCATATAGGTAGTGCTCGTAGATATACTTAGCAAGTGGATGTGCACAACCCTTTCTTATGATAACACGAGATTGCATGTCATTAGACATCTTGTATGATAGTGGCAAAACACCCTTCCAAAGTTGGGGTTTACCTCACCCTATTGTTGTTCACCAAAATCAATTATTAAGTGACGTATAATATACGACACACACATCTTAGGTCCTCAATACGATTATATATTGCATGTCATGCCGTTTTATAATGTGTTGAGAAACTTTGACAGTCTCGGACCACCAGACTATTCCCCGTTATCCCCATTCAAATTTAAATTTACACTTTTATTACACGAAGGAATTGTGAAGCAAAAGGGTGAGACAACTACCCCAAATAAAGAATATCATGACTAAAAATAACTAAATTATCAATAGCCTTCATCAGTAATAAATTAGAGATTTAGAACATATGGTAGATGATAAAACTTTTCAACCATAGTTGCGGGGAACGGAGCAATCCATTAGAAGAGTCAAATAGACCATAAAGTCTATTATCTTCTCCACATTAAAAGTCCACCAATAATGTTTTATCCCTGTAACATCAATCAACAGTTCCTTTCCACAATAATATTAATAACTCATAATCATAATTGTGATTCTAAATTCCTCTTCTCATCTAGGACGAAGATAATTTTCAACACCTGTCTATACCTGAAACATCAAAGATCCTGGTTATACCAAATCACAGTTCCTGTTTATAATCATACTAATAAATTCATCTTTGCACTACGGGCCAAAGATATTCATTATTATTTCATCTTTGCACTACAGGCCAAAGATATTCAACAACATGTCATCTTTGCACTACAGGCAGAAGATATTCAACAACATGTCATCTTTGCACTACGGGCCAAAGATATTTATCAATAATTCATCTTTTCACTACATGCCAAAGATATTAATATCTCAAAGAAATACATAATCATTTCAGAATTTATATAAACCATAATTATAATCATGTTGATCAATTCACCTTTGCACTTAAGCTAAAAATATTCAATTGTAAATTCAATGGTCATGATCATACCAGTCAACAATTCAACTTTGCACTACTGGCCAAAGAGAACCCATAGTCATGATCATACAAATAATCTACCCATCTTTATACTCAAGTTAAAGAGAAATATCATCTTTAGGGTTATAAGAATGTTATATATGATAATAAAAAAAATATAATCAACATATAGATTTAATCTCAAGAGTAAGATTCATAAATCAATGATTTCATAACACCTTAATCCAAATATTTTAAATCACTTAATAATCTCATAATCAAATATTATTAATATTACCATAATATTTTAATCATTTCTTAAATTTATAGATAATTTATTTTAATTGTTTACACTTACTAATTAATGCCTTTAATCACCCTAAAATTCCAAACTCATAAAATTTCATCACCAATAACCAAAACCCTCATCAAAAATCCGCATATACCTTATATAGGATTCTCAAGCCATAAAATCATATTCTCCAATTTTGTTACTTCACATAACATATTTAATTCATTTACTCATAACTAGTTCATTTTCATGAAAAATACCAAATCAGTACAAACAAATTTTCTTTTCTGAGATTTAGCATAATATAGTCACATATTGAACATATATTTTTCTCTGAATTTTTAAAATTCATTTACGATTTTTAATATGGCCAAAACTGCCGAATATTTAGACATTTATCATAAACTGTACTTTTGTTTAAAAATTCCGAAATTTACAGAGTATACTTCGGTGATATACATGTACTCCCAATAAAAATTTCACCAATTTTGGAGTTAACCATAAAGAGTTATAAGGGTTTACTTTCAAAATAGTCTTTTCCCATAAAATTCATAACTCTTAATCTATACATCCAAAAATCATCATTTTTTGACACAATCAAGAAAACTCATCAAATTATCATTTCAAATTTTTCCAGAATTTTTGAGGGTCAGAAATATTATGAAACTAAAAAACATAATAACCCTTACAATCCCCTTACCTCAAAAAAGCAAGATTTTCGATTGGAATATCAAATATATGATATTTGGAGGAAATTTGCTTTGAATAGCTACTCTCAAAGTATCAAAATACTCACAAAATACGCCGATAATATAGAGAGAAAAAACTTCAGTTTCTGGTGTGATTTTCAATTCTAACTTAAGCACCTATTTATAGGAAAATCTTTAGAAACGCCAAAAGAGACTAAATAATAAAATAATATTATTTTTATTCCTCATTTTCTACGCCACTTCCTTTGATCAAACAAGCCAGCCATCCTTGAAAAGAATTCAGCCCACATGTTTTGAAAAGTAAAAGTGGGTCCCTCCCATAATTTTAATAAAAATTATTTTAATTTCTGAAACTTCAATAATTCATAGAAAATAGCCCCTATATCAGAAAAATAAGAATTTTATATCCATTCTGCATGAAATTGAATTCTCTACAACTTTGTAGCTTTGAGTTTTTCCAAATTCCGCATGTAAAATATCAAGAAATCCACAAACGGACGATTTTCAACACCTTTTAAAATCCATAACAAATCATGCGTTAATTTTCAACGGTTCAAAATTTGTGGACATATACTCAACTCATATATGTATAACATATCCAAAAATCACAACGATCCAACGGTCGGATTAAAATTACAACTCACGCAATAAAGCTTTAAGAACACTAAGTTGAGTTTTTAATACCTCTAATCCGACAAAATACTGATAAAACACCTCAACATTAATTCCTTCATTTATAACCACATAAATAAATCCATCATTTATATCCACATCAAATAAATATTTCCTTATCATATAAATCAATAATTAATTATTCATAAATAATATTACAGAATCACAATTATGACAACCGGCCATTCCCGGAAAGCAGGGCTTTCCGATAAGGATTTCTCTTCTTGGGCGTAATTAGGTGACCAAACCTCTCCTTGATGTAACTTTCTAGACATTGCCAATAATGCTATCTAATAATATTTTTCAAATAATATGAATTATTGATCTGATAATGGGAAATACTGTGCAGTGACAATTATTGAAACAACAATAATATAAAATATCAACGCAGCAATTATTGAATCAATAACATAAAATATTAAACGGTAATTATCGTAACAATTATTGAGTAGTGCCTTCTTTACGTAAGAATCAATAAATCAAAATCTTGTGTAATACCGTAGTGCCTTCTTGTGCAACCACGCAGACATCGTGTTTTAACCATCGGGTATTCCAACATTGTTAGCGGTAATAACTACGCCGTTATTTATAAAAACTCAAACTCGTCGTTTTCTTCATCCGACAAGTTATTACATTATAGGGCCCATTAAAAGGCTGGCGCGTCGTGCGAATATTCCCGGCAGCAAAGAATATTCCACGACCAAACGAATATTCCCCGACAACAATGAATATTTTATAGCCACTTGCGTATTTTGTAAAATTTGCATAATTCACCCATAAAAACTTTAAACTTTTATCAATTTAACCATTTACTGAATAATAATTATAAGAAAAATTGAATAATTTTATTTCATAAAATTTGGGGTCTTACAATCTCCCCTCCTTATGAAATTTCGTCCCCGAAATTTACGTACCTGGTATTTCAAAGAGTTGAGAATACCTTGCTTTCATTTCAGATTCCATCTTCCCTGTCATCATAATTTCTCCAATGCTCATCTCATGTATTTCAGATATCATTCTAGAATACAGCTTCAAAACAAGGGTTAATTGAACAAATTAACATATCACATAATATCCCGATATTATGACTGACCAACAAATAAGCTTAGGTAGGACACACTAGCGAAGGATTTACTTATCTCTCCCTCCTAGTTCTATTCCCCGATCTCCGCCGTCGGATCATATCCTAAGCTCGATACCAAATGTAACGACCCCAAAATAGGTTCATTCCATCCGACCCATTCTCGAGTCGCCAAATACATGGTACAAAAAAAACAACTACAACTTTATTACAACAATTGTCTTGCAAAATACAACAACACATATGTTGTGAGTTTGGATACAAATATATATCAATCATTGACTCATGTCCCAACCGTGGATGAATGAAATTTCATAATGACACCTTACATAAAGGTATAGTCAAAACCATTTTTAAAATTAGAATCTTTGGGAAGTGCTCAAGGAAACTTCGTACATGGGAGGCCATGCGTATAGGTTATGATAGATATCATATGGCCACAGAATTATCCTTGGTTGACCCAATAGACCCTAAAGAAAAACGAGAAGATTACTATCATATTCTTCCCAATGGTGAGTCTTCTCTTGACATATCATTATCTCCATTTGTCTCTAATTGGGTATTATACTCCAAACAAACACCAAGATTATATAGGTAGTCTTTGGTAGATATACTCAACAAGTGGATGAGCACAATCTCGTCTTTATGATGACTCGAGGTTGTATGTCATTAAACATCTTGTATAATAGTGACAAAACACCCTTCCAAAGTTAAATTCACCTCACCCTCAACATCTATATAGACCACCGATTCGCCTTTCTCTGTTATTCCCCGCTTGTCCCAATTTACACTTTTATTACACGAAAGGAATTGTGAAGCAAAAGGGTGAGCACAACTAGCTCGAAGAAAATATCATGACTAAAGATAATTAAATTATCAATAGCCTTCATCAATAATAAATCGAGATTTAGAACATATGGTAGATGATAAAAAATTTCAACCATAGTTAGTAAATGAACGAGCAATCCATTAGAAGAGTCAAATAGACTATAAATTCTATTATCTTCTCCATGTTAAAAGTCCACCAAAAATGTTTTATCCCTGTAACATCAATCAACAATTCCTGTCCACAATCACATGTATTACTCATAATCGTAATTGTTGTTCTAAATTCTTTTTCTCATTCAGGACGAAGATAATTTTCATCACTTGTCTTTACCTGAAATATCAAAGATCATGGTTATACCAAATCACAGTTCCTGTTCATAATCATACTAATAAATTCATCTTTGCACTACGGGCCAAAGATATTCATCAACAGTTCATCTTTGCACTACAGGCCAAAGAGAACCTATAGTCACGATCATACCAATAATCTATCCATCTTTACACTCAAGTCAAAGAGAAATATCATCATTAGGGTTATAAGAATGTTATATAAAAACAATATAATCAACATATAGATTTAATCTCATGAGTAAGATTCATAAATCAATGATTTTATAACAACTTAATCAAAATGTTATAAATCACTTAATAATCTCATAATCTAATATTATTAATACTATCACAATATTTTAATCATTTCTTAAACTTATAAACAATTTATTTTAATTGTTTACACTTTACTAATAAATGCATTTAATCATCTTAAAATGCCAACCTCATAAGATCTCATCACCAATAGCCAAAACCCTCATCAAAATCTGCATATATATCTCATATATAATTCTCAAGCCATAAAATCATATTTTCCAATTTTCTTAATTCACATAACATATTTAATTCATTTACTCATAACTAGAATATTTTCATGAAAAATACCAAATCAGTTTTAAAAATATTTCATTTCTGGGATTTAGAAGAATATAGTACCATATTGAATATATATTTTTCTCAAAAGTTTTAAAATTCATTTACTATTTTTCACATGGCCAAAACCACCGAATATTCAGACATTTATCATAAATTGTACTTTTATCTAAAAATTCTGAAATTTACACAGTATACTGATATTATATACATGTACTCACAATAAAAATTTCATCAATTTTGGAGTTAATCACAAGGAGTTATAAGCGAGTTACTTTTTAAAATTGTCTTTTCTCATAAAATCCATAACTCCTAATCTATACATCCAAAAATCGCCATTTTTGGACACAATCAACAAAACTCATCAAATTATCATTTCAAATTTTTCCAGAATTTATTAAGGTTCAGAAGAATTTCGAAATAATAACCCTTAAAATCCTTTATTATCCCTTACCTCAAAAGAGCAGTACTTCTGACTGGAATAACGCTGAACGAACTTGCACCGTATAGCAATACTCAAAGTATACTCAAAATACTCACAAGAATACGCTCGATAATATAGAGAGAGAAAACTTCAGTTTCTGGTGTCATTTTCAATTATAACCTAAGCACCCTATTTATAGGAAATTGCTTAGAACACCAAAGCAGAAAATTTATTAAAATATTAATTGTATATATATAATCTTCTACGCATGCCTATAATCAAATTTTCAGCCATCAAACACATGTTAAAGATGCCCCCAAACATGTCAAAAACGTTTTTCTTAATTAATTAATTAAAAACTCCAAAAAATGATAATTAATTAATCCGAAACTTCAATAATTCATAATAAATAGCCCTTTTATCAGAAAATTGAATCTCGCAGAATTTTTATAGGAAATTCAATTCTCTACAACTTTGCGTAAGAAAGGTTTTCCAAATTCCAAACAAAATTGGACAAGAAATCCACAAACGAGCGATTTTACAAGCTATAATCAAATTTCAGTCAAGAAATGGGGTCCACCGACATGTTTAACATGTTTTAAACATTTTTGGTAACAAAAATACTCCTCCTCCTCATATACTCATATATCCCACATTCACTGTAAAAATATCACCATTATTATATTATTA
Organism: Panax ginseng; assembly: GCA_020205605.1. Classification (NCBI taxonomy): domain Eukaryota; kingdom Viridiplantae; phylum Streptophyta; class Magnoliopsida; order Apiales; family Araliaceae; genus Panax; species Panax ginseng. Next base: position 137,468,130 of record CM035133.1, on the reverse strand, counting down.
AAAATATAATAATATATTTAAATGAATTATTTTATCAGAAAAAGATAAAATATTAATTTTCAATAATTTTCACATTAAAAATTTTCTCCATCTATATCCACATAAAATGAATATTTTCTCATCATAAAATCAATAATTAATTATTCACAAATAATATTATATAATCACAATATTGACAAACAGTGCGCCTCCAGGAAGAGGGGCTTTCAATAAGAATTTCTCCTCATCAAGTGCGCAATTAGGTGACCAAACATCTCTTTAGATGTAACTTTCTAGACATTGCCAATAATGTTATCCAATAATACTATTAGGATAATATGAATTATTGTCAGATAATGGAAAATATTGTGTAATGACAATTTATTGAAAAACAACAAAGAATATAAAATATCAATGTAGCAATTATTGAATCAATAAAATAAAATATTGAACAGTAATTATTGTAACAATTATTGAGTAGTGTCTTCTTACGTAAGAATCAATAATTGGTGCAATACCGTATGCTAACGTGTTTTAACCCAAGAAAGTATTTTAACAAGATTAATCTGTGAATAACTACGTCGTCATTTATAAACAACTTATATTTGTCTTTTTCTTCATCCAATCGCTTTTTGTTATGGGGCCCACAAAAGATCGCTACCGTCAGCATTTAATATTCCCCGACAGCAAGAATATTCCACGACCAAACGAATATTCCCCGACAACAATGAATATTTTATAGCCACTTGCGTATTTTGTAAAATTTGCATAATTCACCCATAACTTTAAACTTTTATCAATTTAACCATTTCTTGAATAATAATTATAAGAAAAATTGAATAATTTTATTTCATAAAATTCGGTCTTACAATCTCCTCCTTATGAAATTTCGTCCCCAAAATTTACGCACGATATTTCAAAGAGTTGAGAATACCTTTCTTTCATTTGATTCCATCTTCCCCTGTCATCATAATTTCTCCAATGCTCATCTCCCGTATTTGAGATATCATTCTAGAATACGACTTCAAAACAAGGGTTAATTGAACAAATTAACATATCACATAATATCCCGAAATTATGATCGACCAACAAATAAGCTTAGGTAGGACACACTAGCGAAGGATTTACTTATCTCTCCCTCCTAGTTCTATTCCCGATCTCCGCCGGAGATCATATCCCTAAGCTCGATACCAAATGTAACGACCCCAAAATAGGTTCATTCCATCCACCCATTACGAAGTCGCCAAATACATGGTACAAAAAATAACTACAACTTTATTACAACAATTGTCTTGCAAAATACAACAACACATATGTTGTGAGTTTGGATACAAATATATATCAATCGTGACTCATGTCCCAACCGTGGTGAATGACTCATAATGACACCTTACATAAAGGTATAGTCAAAAACTGTTTTAAAAATTAGAATCTTTGGGAAGTGCTCAAGGAAACTTCGTACATGGGAGGCCATGCGTATAGGTTATGATAGATATCATATGGCCACGTAATTATCCTTGGTTGATCTAATAATAGACCCTAAAAGAAAAGCGAGAAGATTACTATCATATTCTTCCCAATGGTGAGTCTTCTCTTGACATATCATTATCTCCACTGTCTCTAATTGGGTATTATACTCCAAACAAACACCAAGATTATATAGGTAGTGCTGGTAGATATACTCAGCAAGTGGATGAGCACAATCCTGTCTTATGATGACTCGAGGTTGTATGTCATTAAACATCTTGTATAATAGTGACAAAACACCCTTCCAAAGTTAAATTCACCTCACCCTCAACATCTATAGACCACCGATTCATTTCCCTCGTTATTCCCCGCTTGTCCCAGCTACACTTTTATTACCTGAAAGGAATTGTGAAGCAAAAGGGTGAGCACAACTAGCTCAGTAAAAATATCATGACTAAAGATAATTAAATTATCAATAGCCTTCATCAATAATAAATCAGAGATTTAGAACATATGGTAGATGATAAAAAATTTCAACCATAGTTGCGGTGAACGAAGCAATCCATTAGAAGAGTCAAATAGACTATAAATTCTATTATCTTCTCCATGTTAAAAGTCCACCAAAATGTTTTATCCTCGTAACATCAATCAACAATTTCGCATCACAATCACATGTATTACTCATAATCGTAATTGTTGTTCTAAATTTTTCTCATCATTCAGACGAAGATAATTTTCATCACTTGTCTTTACGAAATATCAAAGATCATGGTTATACCAAATCACAGTTCTGCTCATAATCATACTAATAAATTCATCTTGCACTACTACGGCCAAAGATATTCATCAACATTCATCTTTTTGCACACGAGCCAAAGAGAACCTATAGTCACGATCATACCAATAATCTATCCATCTTTACACTCAAGTCAAAGAGAAATATCATCATTAGGGTTATAAGAATGTTATATAAAAACAATATAATCAACATATAGATTTAATCTCATGAGTAAGATTCATAAATCAATGATTTTATAACAACTTAATCAAAATGTTATAAATCACTTAATAATCTCATAATCTAATATTATTAATACTATCACAATATTTTAATCATTTCTTAAACTTATAAACAATTTATTTTAATTGTTTACACTTTACTAATAAATGCATTTAATCATCTTAAAATGCCAACCTCATAAGATCTCATCACCAATAGCCAAAACCCTCATCAAAAATCTGCATATATATCTCTATATATAATTCTCAAGCCATAAAATCATATTTTCCAATTTTCTTAATTCACATAACATATTTAATTCATTTACTCATAACTAGAATATTTTCATGAAAATACCAAATCAGTTTTAAAAATATTTCATTTCTGGGATTTAGAAGAATATAGTACCATATTGAATATATATTTTTCTCAAAAGTTTTAAAATTCATTTACTATTTTTCACATGGCCAAAACCACCGAATATTCAGACATTTATCATAAATTGTACTTTTATCTAAAAATTCTGAAATTTACACAGTATACTGATATTATATACATGTACTCACAATAAAAATTTCATCAATTTTGGAGTTAATCACAAGGAGTTATAAGCAGTTACTTTTAAAATTGTCTTTTCTCATAAAATCCATAACTCCTAATCTATACATCCAAAAATCGCCATTTTTGGACACAATCAACAAAACTCATCAAATTATCATTTCAAATTTTTCCAGAATTTATTAAGGTTCAGAAGAATTTCGAAATAATAACCCTTAAAATCCTTTATTATCCCTTTACCTCAAAAAGCGAAGATTGATGGAATAATAATTTGAACGAACTTGCACCGTATAGCAATACTCAAAGTATACTCAAAATACTCACAAGAATACGCTCGATAATATAGAGAGAAAACTTAGGTTTACCGTGTCATTTTCAATTATAACCTAAGCACCTATTTATAGGAAATTGCTTAGAACACCAAAGCGTAAAAATTTATTAAAATATTAATTGTATATATATAATCTTCTACGCATGCCTATAATCAAATTTTCAGCCATCAAACACATGTTAAAGATGCCCCAAACATGTCAAAAACGTTTTTCTTAATTAATTAATTAAAACTCCAAAAATGATAATTAATTAATCCAAACTTCAATAATTCATAATAAATAGCCCTTTTATCAGAAAAAATTGAATCTCGCTAATTTTTATAGGAAATTCAATTCTCTACAACTTTGCGAAGAAAGGTTTTCCAAATTCCAAACAAAAATTGACCGAAATCCACAAACGAAAGCGATTTTACAAGTTTATAATCAAATTTCGGTCAAGAAATGGGGTCCACCGACATGTTTAACATGTTTTAAACATTTTGGTAACAAAAATACTCCTCCTCCTCATATACTCATATATCCCACATTCATCGTAAAAATATCACCATTATTATATTATTAAAATATATAATAATATATTTAAATGAATTATTTTATCGAAAAAGATAAAATATTAATTTTCAATAATTTTCACATTAAAATTTTCTCCATCTATATCCACATAAAATGAATATTTTTCTCATCATAAAAATCAATAATTAATTATTCACAAATAATATTATATAATCACAATATTGACAACCCGCAGCCGGTTCAGAGAAAGGGGCTTTCAATAAGAATTTCTCCTTCATCAAAAGTGCAATTAGGTGACCAAACATCTCTTTATGCAGAACTTTCTAGACATTGCCAATAATGTTATCCAATAATACTATTCAGATAATATGAATTATTGCTCCGATAATGGAAAATATTGTGTAATGACAATTTATTGAAACAACAGTAATATAAAATATCAATGTAGCAATTATTGAATCAATAAAATAAAATATTGAACAGTAATTATTGTAACAATTATTGAGTAGTGTCTTCTTACGTAAGAATCAATAATTGGTGCAATACCGCAGGTAATATCTTGTGTTTTAACCAAAGAGTATTTTAACAAAGATAATTCAGTAACAACTACGCCGTCATTTATAAACAACTTATATTTGTCGTTTTCTTCATCCAATCGCTTTCTGTTATGGGGCCCACAAAAGACTGCGCCGTCGTACGAATATTCCCCGACAGCAAGAATATTCCACGACCAAACGAATATTCCCCGACAACAATGAATATTTTATAGCCACTTGCGTATTTTGTAAAATTTGCATAATTCACCCATAACTTTAAACTTTTATCAATTTAACCATTTACTGAATAATAATTATAAGAAAAAATTGAATAATTTTATTTCATAAAATTCGGGGTCTTACAATCTCCCCTCCTTATGAAATTTCGTCCCCAAAATTTACGTACCTGATATTTCAAAGAGTTGAGAATACCTTTCTTTCATTTCAGATTCCATCTTCCCTGTCATCATAATTTCTCCAATGCTCATCTCCTGTATTTCAGATATCATTCTAGAATCTGACTTCAAAACAAGGGTTAATTGAACAAATTAACATATCACATAATATCTCAAATTATGGTGACCAACAAATAAGCTTAGGTAGGACACACACTAGCGAAGGATTTACTTATCTCTCTCCTCCTAGTTCTATTCCCCGATCTCCGTCGGAGATCATATCCCTAAGCTACGATACCAAATGTAGCGACCCCAAAATAGGTTCATTCCATCCCACCCATTCTCGAAGTCGCCAAATACATGGTACAAAAAACAACTACAACTTTATTACAACAATTGTCTTGCAAAATACAACAACACATATGTTGTGAGTTTGGATACAAATATATATCAATGTGACTCATGTCCCAACCGTGGACAAAGAAATTTCATAATGACACCTTACATAAAGGTATAGTCAAAAACTGTTTTTAAAATTAGAATCTTTGGGAAGTGCTCAAGGAAACTTCGTATATGGGAGGCCATGCGATAGGTTATGATAGATATCATATGGCCGCGTAATTATCCTTGGTTGACCTAATAGACCCTAAAGAAAAGCGAGAAGATTACTATCATATTCTTCCCAATGGTGAGTCTTCTCTTGACATATCATTATCTCCTTTGTCTCTAATTGGGTATTATACTCCAAACAAACACCAAGATTATATAGGTAGTCTTTGGTAGATATACTCGGCAAGTGGATGAGCACAATCTCGTCTTATGATGACTCGAGGTTGTATGTCATTAAACATCTTGTATAATAGTGACAAAACACCCTTCCAAAGTTAAATTCACCTCACCTCAACATCTATAGACCACCGATTCGTTTCCTCGTTATTCCCCGGCTTGTCCCGGCTACACTTTTATTACCGAAAGGAATTGTGAAGAAAAAAAAGGGTGAGCACAACTAGCTCGAAGAAAATATCATGACTAAAGATAATTAAATTATCAATAGCCTTCATCAATAATAAATCGTAGATTTAGAACATATGGTAGATGATAAAAAATTTCAACCATAGTTCATAATGTGAACGAGCAATCCATTAGAAGAGTCAAATAGACTATAAATTCTATTATCTTCTCCATGTTAAAAGTCCACCAAAAATGTTTTATCCTCGTAACATCAATCAACAATTTCGCCCACAATCACATGTATTACTCATAATCGTAATTGTTGTTCTAAATTTTTTTCTCATTCGGATTGAAGATAATTTTCATCACTTGTCTTTACGAAATATCAAAGATCATGGTTATACCAAATCACAGTTCCTGCTCATAATCATACTAATAAATTCATCTTTTGCACTACGGCCAAAGATATTCATCAACAGATTCATCTTTGCACTATGTGCCAAAAGAGAACCTATAGTCACGATCATACCAATAATCTATCCATCTTTACACTCAAGTCAAAAGAGAAATATCATCATTAGGGTTATAAGAATGTTATATAAAAACAATATAATCAACATATAGATTTAATCTCATGAGTAAGATTCATAAATCAATGATTTTATAACAACTTAATCAAAATGTTATAAATCACTTAATAATCTCATAATCTAATATTATTAATACTATCACAATATTTTAATCATTTCTTAAACTTATAAACAATTTATTTTAATTGTTTACACTTTACTAATAAATGCATTTAATCATCTTAAAATGCCAACCTCATAAGATCTCATCACCAATAGCCAAAACCCTCATCAAAAATCTGCATATATCTCATATATAATTCTCAAGCCATAAAATCATATTTTTCAATTTTCTTAATTCACATAACATATTTAATTCATTTACTCATAACTAGAATATTTTCATGAAAAATACCAAATCAGTTTTAAAAATATTTCATTTCTGGGATTTAGAAGAATATAGTACCATATTGAATATATATTTTTCTCAAAAGTTTTAAAATTCATTTACTATTTTTCACATGGCCAAAACCACCGAATATTCAGACATTTATCATAAATTGTACTTTTATCTAAAAATTCTGAAATTTACACAGTATACTGATATTATATACATGTACTCACAATAAAAATTTCATCAATTTTGGAGTTAATCACAAGGAGTTATAAGCAGTTACTTTTAAAATTGTCTTTTCTCATAAAATCCATAACTCCTAATCTATACATCCAAAAATCGCCATTTTTGGACACAATCAACAAAACTCATCAAATTATCATTTCAAATTTTTCCAGAATTTATTAAGGTTCAGAAGAATTTCGAAATAATAACCCTTAAAATCCTTTATTATCCTTACCTCAAAAGAGCAAGACTTGATTTGGAATAACTTATTTGAACGAACTTGCATAGTATAGCAATACTCAAAGTATACTCAAAATACTCACAAGAATACGCTCGATAATAGAGAGAGAAAACTTCAGTCAAACGGTGTCATTTTCAATTATAACCTAAGCACCCTATTTATAGGAAATTGCTTAGAACACCAAAGCAGAAAATTTATTAAAATATTAATTGTATATATATAATCTTCTACGCATGCCTATAATCAAATTTTCAACCATCAAACACATGTTAAAGATGCCCCCAAACATGTCAAAAACGTTTTCTTAATTAATTAATTAAAACTCCAAAAATGATAATTAATTAATCCAAACTTCAATAATTCATAATAAATATCCCTTTTATCGAAAAATTGAATCTCGCTGAATTTTTATAGGAAATTCAATTCTCTACAACTTTGCGGAAGAAAGGTTTTCCAAATTCTAAACAAAAATTATTAGAAATCCACAAACGAGCGATTTTACAAGCTATAATCAAATTTCAGTCAAGAAATGGGGTCCACCGACATGTTTAACATGTTTTAAACATTTTGGTAACAAAAATACTCCTCCTCCTCATATACTCATATATCCCACATTCCTTTGTAAAAATATCACCATTATTATATTATTAAAAATATAATAATATATTTAAATGAATTATTTTATCAGAAAAAGATAAAATATTAATTTTCAATAATTTTCACATTAAAAATTTTCTCCATCTATATCCACATAAAATGAATATTTTTCTCATCATAAAAATCAATAATTAATTATTCACAAATAATATTATATAATCACAATATCGACAACAAGTGCGGTTCCGAGGAAGAGGGCTTTCCAATAAGAATTTCTCTTCAAGTTGCAATTAGGTGACCAAACATCTCTTTAGATGAACTTTCTAGACATTGCCAATAATGTTATCCAATAATACTATTCAGATAATATGAATTATTTCCGATAATGGAAAATATTATTGTAATGACAATTTATTGAAACAACGATAATATAAAATATCAATGTAGCAATTATTGAATCAATAAAATAAAATATTGAATAAAGTAATTATTGTAACAATTATTGAGTAGTGTCTTCTACGTAAGAATCAATAATTGGTGCAATACCGTGTGCTCTTCGTGTTTTAACCCAATTTAGTATTTTAACAAGATTAATTGTAATAATAACGTCGTCATTTATAAACAACTTATATTTGTCGTTTTCTTCATCCAATCGCTTTCACATTATGGGGCCCACAAAGATCATGCTTGGCAGCAAATCGAATATTCCAAGACAAAGAAGAATATTCCACGACCAAACGAATATTCCCGACAACAATGAATATTTTATAGCCACTTTGCGTATTTTGTAAAATTTGCATAATTCACCCATAACTTTAAACTTTTATCAATTTAACCATTTCTTGAATAATAATTATAAGAAAAAATTGAATAATTTTATTTCATAAAATTAGGGGTCTTACAATCTCCTCCTTATGAAATTTCGTCCCCAAAATTTACGTACCTGATATTTCAAAGAGTTGAGAATACCTTTCTTTCATTTGATTCCATCTTCCCTGTCATCATAATTTCTCCAATGCTCATCTCCGTATTTGGATATCATTCTAGAATACGACTTCAAAACAAGGGTTAATTGAACAAATTAACATATCACATAATATCTCAAATTATGATCGACCAACAAATAAGCTTAGGTAGGACACTTTAGCGAAGGATTTACTTATCTCTCCCTCCTAGTTCTATTCCCCGATCTAAAAATGGAGATCATATCCCTAAGCTCGATACCAAATGTAACGACCCCAAAATAGGTTCATTCCATCCACCCATTACGAGTCGCCAAATACATGGTAAAAAAAAACAACTACAACTTTATTACAACAATTGTCTTGCAAAATACAACAACACATATGTTGTGAGTTTGGATACAAATATATATCAAGCTGTGACTCATGTCCCAATAGTGGAGAAATGACTCATAATGACACCTTACATAAAGGTATAGTCAAAACATTTTTAAAAATTAGAATCTTTGGGAAGTGCTCAAGGAAACTTCGTGCATGGGAGGCCATGCGTATAAGTTATGATAGATATCATATGGCCGCGAGAATTATCCTTGGTTGACCCAATAGACCCCAAAGAAAAACGAGAAGATTACTATCATATTCTTCCCAATGGTGAGTCTTCTCTTGACATATCATTATCTCCACTGTCTCTAATTGGGTATTATACTCCAAACAAACACCAAGATTATATAGGTAGTGCTGGTAGATATACTCAGCAAGTGGATGAGCACAATCCTGTCTTATGATGACTCGAGGTTGTATGTCATTAAACATCTTGTATAATAGTGACAAAACACCCTTCCAAAGTTAAATTCACCTCACCCTCAACATCTATAGACCACATGATTCGTTCCTCTGTTATTCCTCGCTTGTCCCCGGCTACACTTTTTTATTACGAAAGGAATTGTGAAGCAAAAGGGTGAGCACAACTAGCTCAGTAAAAATATCATGACTAAAGATAATTAAATTATCAATAGCCTTCATCAATAATAAATCAGAGATTTAGAACATATGGTAGATGATAAAAAAATTTCAACCATAGTTGCAGCGGAACGAGCAATCCATTAGAAGAGTCAAATAGACTATAAATTCTATTATCTTCTCCATGTTAAAAGTCCACCAAAAATGTTTTATCCCTGTAACATCAATCAACAATTCCTGTCCACAATCACATGTATTACTCATAATCGTAATTGTTGTTCTAAATTCTTTTTCTCATTCAGGACGAAGATAATTTTCATCACTTGTCTTTACCTGAAATATCAAAGATCATGGTTATACCAAATCACAGTTCCTGTTCATAATCATACTAATAAATTCATCTTTGCACTATGGGCCAAAGATATTCATCAACAGTTCATCTTTGCACTACAGGCCAAAGAGAACCTATAGTCACGATCATACCAATAATCTATCCATCTTTACACTCAAGTCAAAGAGAAATATCATCATTAGGGTTATAAGAATGTTATATAAAAATAATATAATCAACATATAGATTTAATCTCAAGAGTAAGATTCATAAATCAATGATTTCATAACAACTTAATCAAAATGTTATAAATCACTTAATAATCTCATAATCTAATATTATTAATACTACCACAATATTTTAATCATTTCTTAAACTTATAAACAATTTATTTTAATTGTTTACACATTACTAATAAATGCATTTAATCATCTTAAAATGCCAACCTCATAAGATCTCATCACCAATAGCCAAAACCCTCATCAAAAATCTGCATATATCTCATATATAATTCTCAAGCTATAAAATCATATTTTCCAATTTTCTTAATTCACATAACATATTTAATTCATTTACTCATAACTAGAAAATTTTCATGAAAAATACCAAATCAGTTTTAAAAATATTTCTTTTCTGGGATTTAGAAGAATATAGTCCCATATTGAATATATATTTTTCTCAAAATTTTTAAAATTCATTTACTATTTTTCACATGGCCAAAACCACCGAATATTCAGACATTTATCATAAATTGTACTTTTATCTAAAAATTCTAAAATTTACACGGTATACTGATATTATATACATGTACTCACAATAAAAATTTCATCAATTTTGGAGTTAATCACAAGGAGTTATAAGCAGTTACTTTTTAAATAGTCTTTTCTCATAAAATCCATAACTCCTAATCTATACATCCAAAAATCGCCATTTTTGGACACAATCAACAAAACTCATCAAATTATCATTTCAAATTTTTCCAGAATTTATGAAGGTTCAGAAGAATTTCGAAATAATAACCCTTAAAATCCCTTATTATCCCTTACCTCAAAAAAAGAAAAGTACTTACGATTTGGAATAATATTTGAATCGAACTTGCACTTGTAGTATAGCAATACTCAAAGTATACTCAAAATACTCACAAGAATACTCTCGATAATATAGAGAAAGAAAACTTCAGTTTCTGGTGTCATTTTAAATTATAACCTAAGCACCCTATTTATAGAAAATTGCTTAGAACACCAAAGCAGAAAATTTATTAAAATATTAATATATATATATATATATATATAATCTTCTACGCATGCCTAGAATCAAATTTTCAGCCATCAAACACATGTTTAAGATGCCCCCAAACATGTCAAAAACGTTTTTCTTAATTAATTAATTAAAAACTCCAAAAAATGATAATTAATTAATCCGAAACTTCAATAATTCATAATAAATAGCTCTTTTATCAGAAAATTCGAATCTCGCGTGTTTTTATAGGAAATTCAATTCTCTACAACTTTGCAGAAGAAAGGTTTTCCAAATTCCAAACTAAAATTGACCGAAATCCACAAACGAGCGATTTTACAGGCTATAATCAAATTTCAGTCAAGAAATGGGGTTCACCGACATGTTTAACATGTTTTAAACATTTTTGGTAACAAAAATACTCCTCCTCCTCATATACTCATATATCCCACATTCACTGCAAAAATATCACCATTATTATATTATTAAAAATATAATAATATATTAAAAGAAATTTTTTAATAGAAAAAGATAAAATATTAATTTTCAATAATTTTCACATTAAAAATTTTCTCCATCTATATCCACATAAAATGAATATTTTCCTCATCATAAAAATCAATAATTAATTATTCACAAATAATATTATATAATCACAATATTGACAACTGACATACGGTTTCTAGGAAGAGGGGCTTTCCAATAAGAATTTCTCTCATCTTGGCGCAATTAGGTGACCAAACCTCTCCTTAGAGCGTAACTTTCTAGACATTGCCAATAATGTTATACAATAATATTATTAGGATAATATGAATTATTGCTCTAGATAATGGAAAAACACCGTGTAATGACAATTTATTGAAAACAACAATAATATAAAATATCAATGCAAAGCAATTATTGAATCAATAAAATAAAATATTGAGCAGTAATTATCGTAACAATTATCGAGTAGTGTCTTCTCACGTAAGAATCAATAATTGGTGCAATACTGCAGTGTCTTCTTGTGTTTTTAACCAAAGAGTATTTTAAAAGATTAATTCAGAATAACTTCGCCGTCATTTATAAACAACTTATATTTGTTATTTTCTTCATCCAATCGCTTCAAGTTATGGGGCCCTAAAAGACTCGCTTATTGCATTTAATATTCCCAAGACAATGAAGAATATTCCACGACCAAACGAATATTCCCCGACAACAATGAATATTTTATAGCCACTTGCGTATTTTATAAAATTTGCATATTTGACCCATAACTTTAAACTTTTATCAATTTAACCATTTACTGAATAATAATTATAAGAAAAATTGAATAATTTTATTTCATAAAATTCGGTCTTACAATCTCCCTCCTTATGAAATTTCGTCACACCGAAATTTACGTACACAGTATTTCAAAGAGTTGAGAATACCTTGCTTTCATTTTGATTCCATCTTCCCCGTCATCATAATTTCTCCAATGCTCATCTCTCGTATTTGGATATCATTCTAGAATACTGACTTCAAAACAAGGGTTAATTGAACAAATTAACATATCACATAATATCCCGATATTATGACTGACCAACAAATAAGCTTAGGTAGGACACACTAGCGAAGGATTTACTTATCTCTCCCCTCCTAGTTCTATTCCCCGATCTCCGTCAGAGATCATATCCCTAAGCTCTGATACCAAATGTAACGACCCCAAAATAGGTTCATTCCATCCGACCCATTCTGAGTCGCCAAATACATGGTACAAAAAATAACTACAACTTTATTACAACAATTGTCTTGCAAAATACAACAACACATATGTTGTGAGTTTGGATACAAATATATATCAACTGTGACTCATGTCCCCAACCAGGTGACAAAGAAATTTCATAATGACACCTTACATAAAGGTATAGTCAAAAACTGTTTTAAAAATTAGAATCTTTGGGAAGTGCTCAAGGAAACTTCGTACATGGGAGGCCATGCGTATAGGTTATGATAGATATCATATGGCCACAGAATTATCCTTGGTTGACCCAATAGACCCTAAAGAAAAACGAGAAGATTACTATCATATTCTTCCCAATGGTGAGTCTTCTCTTGACATATCATTATCTCCACTGTCTCTAATTGGGTATTATACTCCAAACAAACACCAAGATTATATAGGTAGTGCTGGTAGATATACTCAGCAAGTGGATGAGCACAATCCTGTCTTATGATGACTCGAGGTTGTATGTCATTAAACATCTTGTATAATAGTGACAAAACACCCTTCCAAAGTTAAATTCACCTCACCCTCAACATCTATAGACCACCGCTCGCTCTACATATTCCCTCATTATTCCCAGCTTGTTACTACACTTTTATTACCCGAAAGGAATTGTGAAGAAAAGGGTGAGCACAACTAGCTCAAGAAAATATCATGACTAAAGATAATTAAATTATCAATAGCCTTCATCAATAATAAATCGTAGATTTAGAACATATGGTAGATGATAAAAAATTTCAAACCATAGTTGCGGTGAACGAGCAATCCATTAGAAGAGTCAAATAGACTATAAAGTCTATTATCTTCTCCATGTTAAAAGTCCACCAAAAATGTTTTATCCTCGTAACATCAATCAACAATTCCATCCACAATCACATGTATTACTCATAATCGTAATTGTTGTTCTAAATTCCTTTTCTCATTCGGGGATTAAGATAATTTTTATCACTTGTCTTTACCGAAATATCAAAGATCATGGTTATACCAAATCACAGTTCCTGCTCATAATCATACTAATAAATTCATCTTTGCACTACGGGCCAAAGATATTCATCAATCAGTCATTCATCTTTGCACCACAGCCAAAGAGAACCTATAGTCACGATCATACCAATAATCTATCCATCTTTACACTCAAGTCAAAGAGAAATATCATCATTAGGGTTATAAGAATGTTATATAAAACAATATAATCAACATATAGATTTAATCTCAAGAGTAAGATTCATAAATCAATGATTTCATAACAACTTAATCAAAATGTTATAAATCACTTAATAATCTCATAATCTAATATTATTAATACTACCACAATATTTTAATCATTTCTTAAACTTATAAACAATTTATTTTAATTATTTACACTTTACTAATAAATGCATTTAATCATCTTAAAATGCCAACCTCATAAGATCTCATCACCAATAGCCAAAACCTTCATCAAAAATCTGCATATATCTCATATATAATTCTCAAGCCATAAAATCATATTTTCCAATTTTCTTAATTCACATAACATATTTAATTCATTTACTCATAACTAGAACATTTTCATGAAAAATACCAAATCAGTTTTAAAAATATTTCTTTTCTGGGATTTAGAAGAATATAGTCCCATATTGAATATATATTTTTCTCAAAATTTTTAAAATTCATTTACTATTTTTCAAATGGCCAAAACCACCGAATATTCAGACATTTATCATAAATTGTACTTTTATCCAAAAATTCTGAAATTTACATGGTATACTGATATTATATACATGTACTCAAAATAAAAATTTCATCAATTTTGGAGTTATAAGCAGTTACTTTTAAAATAGTCTTTTCTCATAAAATCCATAACTCCTAATCTATACATCCAAAAATCGCCATTTTTGGACACAATCAACAAAACTCATCAAATTATCATTTCAAATTTTTCTAGAATTTTGAAGGTTCGGAAGAATTTCAAATAATAACCCTTAAAATCCCTTATTATCCCTTACCTCAAAAGAAAGAAGACTTACGATGGAATAACTTATTTGAACGAACTTGCAACCGTATAGCAATACTCAAAGTATACTCAAAATACTCACAAGAATACGCCGATAATATAGAGAGAGAAACTTTCAGCCGTGTCATTTTCAATTATAACCTAAGCACCCTATTTATAAGAAATTGCTTAGAACACCAAAGCAGAAAATTTATTAAAATATTAATATATATATATATATATATATACTCTTCTACGCATGCCTAGAATCAAATTTTCAGCCATCAAACACATGTTAAAGATGCCCCCAAACATGTCAAAAACGTTTTTCTTAATTAATTAATTAAAAACTCCAAAAAATGATAATTAATTAATCCAAAACTTCAATAATTCATAATAAATAGCCCTTTTATCAGAAAAATTGAATCTCATGAGAGTTTTTATAGGAAATTCAATTCTCTACAACTTTGCGTAAGAAAGTTTTTCCAAATTCCAAACAAAAATGACCGAAATCCACAAACGAACGATTTTCTGTTTTATAATCAAATTTCGAATAAGAAATGGGGTTCACCGACATGTTTAACATGTTTTAAACATTTTGGTAACAAAAATACTCCTCCTCCTCATATACTCATATATCCCACATTCACTATAAAAATATCACCATTATTATATTATTAAAATATAATAATATATTTAAATGAATTATTTTATCGTAAAAAGATAAAATATTAATTTTCAATAATTTGCACATTAAAAATTTTCTCCATCTATATCCACATAAAATGAATATTTTCCTCATCATAAAAATCAATAATTAATTATTCACAAATAATATTATATAATCACAATATTGACAAACAGACGGTTTCAGGAAAGAGGGGCTTTCAATAAGAATTTCTCCTTCTTTGGTAGCAATTAGGTGACCAAACCTCTCCTTAGATGTAAATTTCTAGACATTGCCAATAATGTTATCCAATAATATTATTCGGATAATATGAATTATTGCTCCGATAATGGAAAATACGTGTAATGACAATTTATTGAAACAACAAGTAATATAAAATATCAATGCAAGTAATTATTGAATCAATAAAATAAAATATTGAGCAAGAATTCTTCGTAACAATTATCGAGTAGTGTCTTCTTACGTAAGAATCAATAATTGGTGCAATACCGTGTCTTCACCGTGTTTTTAACCAATTTAGTATTTTAACAAGATTAATTGGTAATAACTACGCCTGGCCATTTATAAACAACTTATATTTGTTATTTTCTTCATCCAATCGCTTTTCTGTTATGGGGCCCCTAAAAGATTATGTTGGTCGCATTTAATATTCCCCGGCGTTAAAGAATATTCCACGACCAAACGAATATTCCCCAAACAACAATGAATATTTTATAGCCCATCTTGTATTTTGTAAAATTTGCATAATTCACCCATAACTTTAAACTTTTATCAATTTAACCATTTATTGAATAATAATTATAAGAAAAATTGAATAATTTTATTTCATAAAATTGAGGGTCTTACAATCTCCCTCCTTATGAAATTTCGTCCCCGAAATTTACGATTCGGTATTTCAAAGAGTTGAGAATACCTTGCTTTCATTTTGATTCCATCTTCCCTCGTCATCATAATTTCTCCAATGCTCATCTCCCGTATTTCGGGATATCATTCTAGAATACGACTTCAAAACAAGGGTTAATTGAACAAATTAATATATCACATAATATCCCGATATTATGGTGACCAACAAATAAGCTTAGGTAGGACACACTTAGTGAAGGATTTACTTATCTCTCCCTCCTAGTTCTATTCCCCGATCTCCGCCAGTAGAGATCATATCCCTAAGCTCGATACCAAATGTAACGACCCCAAAATAGGTTCATTCCATCCAGACCTATTACGAAGTGCCAAATACATGGTACAAAAAACAACTACAACTTTATTACAACAATTGTCTTGCAAAATACAACAACACATATGTTGTGAGTTTGGATACAAATATATATCAATTGTGACTCATGTCCCAACCGTGGACAATGAATTTCATAATGACACCTTACATAAAGGTATAGTCGAAAACCTGCTTTTAAAAATTAGAATCTTTGGGAAGTGCTCAAGGAAACCTTCGTACATGGGAGGCCATGCGTATAGGTTATGATAGATATCATATGGCCACGTAATTATCCTTGGTTGACCTAATAGACCCTAAAGAAAAAGCGAGAAGATTAATATCATATTCTTCCCAATGGTGAATCTTCTCTCGACATATCATTATCTCCATTTGCCTCTAATTGGGTATTATACTCCAAACAAACATCAAGATTATATAGGTAGTCTTTGGTAGATATACTCGAGAAGTGGATGAGCACAATCTGTCTTATGATGACTCGAGGTTGTATGTCATTAAATATCTTGTATAATAGTGACAAAACACCCTTCCAAAGTTAAATTCACCTCACCCTCAACATCTATAGACCACCGATTACATTCCCCTGTTATTCCCGCTTGTCCCGGCTACACTTTTATTACCCGAAAGGAATTGTGAAGCAAAGCGGTGAAGCACAACTAGCTCAAGAAAATATCATGACTAAAGATAATTAAATTATCAATAGCCTTCATCAATAATAAATCGTAGAGATTTAGAACATATGGTAGATGATAAAAAAAATTCAACCATAGTTGCAGCGGAACGAGCAATCCATTAGAAGAGTCAAATAGACTATAAAGTCTATTATCTTCTCCATGTTAAAAGTCCACCAAAAATGTTTTATCCCTGTAACATCAATCAACAATTCCTGTCCACAATCACATGTATTACTCATAATCGTAATTGTTGTTCTAAATTCCTTTTCTCATTCAGGACGAAGAAAATTTTTATCACTTGTCTTTACCTGAAATATCAAAGATCATGGTTATACCAAATCACAGTTCCTGTTCATAATCATACTAATAAATTCATCTTTGCACTACGGGCCAAAGATATTCATCAACAGTTCATCTTTGCACTACAGGCCAAAGAGAACCTATAGTCACGATCATACCAATAATCTATGCATCTTTACACTCAAGTCAAAGAGAAATATCATCATTAGGGTTATAAGAATGTTATATAAAAACAATATAATCAACATATAGATTTAATCTCAAGAGTAAGATTCATAAATCAATGATTTCATAACAACTTAATCAAAATGTTATAAATCACTTAATAATCTCATAATCTAATATTATTAATACTACCACAATATTTTAATCATTTCTTAAACTTATAAACAATTTATTTTAATTATTTACACTTTACTAATAAATGCATTTAATCATCTTAAAATGCCAACCTCATAAGATCTCATCACCAATAGCCAAAACCCTCATCAAAATCGCATATATCTCATATATAATTCTCAAGCCATAAAATCATATTTTCCAATTTTCTTAATTCACATAACATATTTAATTCATTTACTCATAACTAGAATATTTTAATGAAAAATACCAAATCGCTTTTAAAAATATTTCTTTTACGGGATTTAGAAGAATATAGTCCCATATTGAATATTTATTTTCTCAAAATTTTTAAAATTCATTTACTATTTTTCAAATGGCCAAAACTACTAGAATATTCGGACATTTATCATAAATTGTACTTTTATCCAAAAATTACGAAATTTACACGGTATCTTGATATTATATACATGTACTCAAAATAAAAATTTCATCAATTTTGGAGTTATAAGCGATTACTTTTTAAAATAGTCTTTTCTCATAAAATCCATAACTCCTAATCTATACATCCAAAAATCGTCATTTTGGACACAATCAATCAAAAACTCATCAAATTATCATTTCAAATTTTTCCAGAATTTTTAAGGTTCGAGAAGAATTTGAAATAATAACCCTTAAAATCCCTTATTATCCCTTACCTCAAAAAAGCAAAGATTTCGACCGGAATAATTATATTTGACGAACTTGCACCGTATAGCAATACTCAAAGTATACTCAAAATACTCACAAGAATACACTCGATAATATAGAGAGAGAAACTTCAGTTTCTGGTGTCATTTTCAATTATAACCTAAGCACCCTATTTATAGGAAATTGCTTAGAACACCAAAGCAGAAAATTTATTAAAATATTAATATATATATATAATCTTCTACGCATGCCTAGAATCAAATTTTCAGCCATCAAACACATGTTAAAGATGCCCCCAAACATGTCAAAAACGTTTTTCTTAATTAATTAATTAAAAACTCCAAAAAATGATAATTAATTAATCCAAAATTTCAATAATTCATAATAAATAGCCCTTTTATCAGAAAATTCGAATCTCGCGAGTTTTTATAGGAAATTCAATTCTCTACAACTTTACAGAAGAAAGTTTTTCCAAATTCCAAACAAAATTTGATCGAAATTCACAAACGAGCGATTTTACAAGCTATAATCAAATTTCAGTCAAGAAATGGGGTTCACCGACATGTTTAACATGTTTTAAACATTTTTGGTAACAAAAATACTCCTGCTCCTCATATACTCATATATCCCACATTCACTGTAAAAATATCACCATTATTATATTATTAAAAATATAATAATATATTTAAATGAATTATTTTATAGAAAAAGATAAAATATTAATTTTCAATAATTTTCACATTAAAATTTTCTCCATCTATATCCACATAAAATGAATATTTTTCTCATCATAAAAATCAATAATTAATTATTCACAAATAATATTATATAATCACAATATTGATAATCAGCAGCTCCTGGTGAGAAGAGGGGCTTTCAATAAGAATTTCTCCTTCTTTGGCGCGCAAGTAATTAGGTGACCAAACCTCTCCTTAGATGTAACTTTCTAGACATTGCCAATAATGTTATCCAATAATATTATTAGGATAATATGAATTATTGCTCGATAATGGAAAATCTTTGTGTAATGACAATTTATTGAAATAATAAAGAATATAAAATATCAATGCAGTAATTATTGAATCAATAAAATAAAATATTGAACAGTAATTACTGTAACAATTATTGAGTAGTGTATTCTTACGTAAGAATCAATAATTGGTGCAATACCGCAGTGTCTCTTCTTGTGTTTTAACCAACGAAAGTATTTTAATAGTATTAATCAGTGAATAACTACGCCCGTCATTTATAAACAACTTATATTTGTCGTTTTCTTCATCCAATCGCTTTCTGTTATGGGGCCCACAAAAGACTGCGTCGTCGTACGAATATTCCCCGACAGCAAGAATATTCCACGACCAAACGAATATTCCCCGACAACAATGAATATTTTATAGCCACTTGCGTATTTTGTAAAATTTGCATAATTCACCCATAACTTTAAACTTTTATCAATTTAACCATTTACTGAATAATAATTATAAGAAAAAATTGAATAATTTTATTTCATAAAATTCGGGGTCTTACATCTCTCATAATATCGAGCTTCTTGTATGTCAATGAAAGTCATCACCATTTTAGTTTCTGTCATAGGTGGGATGACTTGTGCTGCCATACATCTCTATTTTTGGGCGTACTCCTGGAAAGAATCATTGGTCAGTTTTTTTACTTTGGTTACTTGATATCTATATGGAGCAATTTGTGACTAGAAGCTATATTAGTTCAGGAAGGCGTTGGCCAGCTCTACCCAACTGTGGATTTTGGAGTTGTCAAGTCGAGCATACCATGCTTTAGCTTCTCTAGTCAAACTTTTCTGGAATAACTGCATTCTCAGTTTTTCGTCCTCTGAATAGGATCTAAGTTCTCCAATATATACTTTCATATGGGTATAAGGGTTTCCTCATCCATTATATTTCTCAAAATTCAGGAATTAATGAAATTTATCGGGATATCGAGCTCCTGGGAATATGCATAGATCTGAATAGTTAACACTCCCATAAGTTCTTATCTCCTTTATAGTCCTGATGGTTTCCTTCATTTGCTGGACTTTTTTTCTTATATCCCCGGTTTCCCGGTCATCCCTGAGATTGGTGATTTCAGGGGTTTTGTTGGTTCCTTCATTGGAGTGAGGTTCAGTCGTTCAGATATCTATATTTCCACATTTTTGTCAGAAATTTGGTTGCCCCTTGTGTGGAAGACTCTAGGTGGGTGGGCGTCTTTTGGCCCTGAGTGCTTTTACTTTGCTCTTTTAGTAGGATAGCCAACACTACTATCTGATTTTTAAGTCCCTTGAACTCTTCTCGAGATACAGACCTAGGTTCAGGTTGGGCACTTTCAGCCATATCAGTAGATGGGCTTTGTGCCTTCCTAGATTTTGATCTGGTAATAGGACCAATCTTGCCTACAAAAAGGGTAGGTAGTTTAGTCTTGATAAACACTAATGGTATACATGCTATGTAATGTGTTAGTTTTAGGGTTTTTAATGTTTTCCTGCAAAACAAAGGTCAATTGTTTTGATGATATGATAATATGACATTTAATATTTAACAGGAATTGACATTCAATATTTGACATGGAATTGACATTTGATATTTGACATGGAATTGACATTTGACAAGTAATTGAAAGGGAAAGGCATGAAAAGACTTCCCTTCGCGTTTGGTTTATCAAAGGCTGACCTATCTTAGGCTTACTCTCAGAGGCTTTTCGGCATGAAGGTTCACATATCACAATTTACTCGATGGGAATGAATTCGATCTTTCAATTGGAGCGGATCTCTGTGTGTGTGATTAAATATGCAAAAGTGTTTAAGTGCTATATTTTAAAATTAGTGTTGTGCCTCTTTGGACCTATGTACAAAGAGTTTGATTTATATAAAAGTTCATTTTTTAAACAACATATGAAATTGATGTTTTGAAAATATGGTTTTCAAACACTTCACCAAATAGGACTCGAGGCCTTTTGATACTTCCAATTTTTGGACTAAGGCTTCTTTTAATCCTAGAAGCGGCTTTGTTTGATTTTTATTAGATGCAAAGCATCTTGGGGGGGGTTGGTTTAGAACTCGGAGTTCTAATTGTTTGATTTTTTCTTAGGTCTATCCATCCCAGCGCGATCTATATTTTATAAAATTTTTGTTAATTTAATTTTAAAATTATGTTTGGTGACGAAATTAAAACTATACACTACAAGGGTCGGGCTCCTTGTGGGCTAAAAAGTGAGCTGGGGTCTGATATTTAAAAGACTTGGCCTAGCCAGTGAGTAGACCTTTGACAATCGTTAGGTGTACTGCAGTGGCCGGCCCTGAGTGGGCCCCGCTAGCCTCAAAGTTTGTTCCCTCGAGCATCGAGCTGTCTGTTGAAACATCCGTATCTTGTAAACCTGGAATCGTATGGAGGTGTGACATACCTTTCCGGAAAGCTCTTTCCGAGAGCTATGCAATAACACTGGGCTTACTCTTTTTCAAATTCGAGAAGATGGGTCTATGACCAAAATAACATCTTCAAGTCTCCGCAGGTAGTCTATTGATCTGTCTTGCGCAGTTTGCACTTGAAATTGTTACGATGGCTCTTTGTGACCCTATCCACATCTAGACGGTAGTTGTTTGTGTTACGTTGTCAACATTTACATCTTTGCCCTCCCAGGGTTGTCTCCAGGGTTGATGTGGCTTTTAGTTGTCCCTCGGTACTGTCTCTCGGGGCTGTCTCTGAGGTTTAATTGTTATCAATTCTATCTTTCCTCAAGATTGTCTCCAA
The DNA here is from genome assembly GCA_020205605.1 of Panax ginseng. Lineage (NCBI taxonomy): Eukaryota > Viridiplantae > Streptophyta > Magnoliopsida > Apiales > Araliaceae > Panax > Panax ginseng. Next base: position 137,445,485 of record CM035133.1, on the reverse strand, counting down.
GGATTGATTTGATGTCCCACGGGACTGTCTCCGCAGTTTGTATATTGTATTCCTCCGGGGTTGTCTCCGGGGTGTAAAAAGATATTTTTGCCCTCCTGCATGGTTACTAACAAGAAAATGAAATTTCGAGTGTCTACAATAACAACCGAACACAATTTTTTATTGCATAAAAATGAGTCATTAAATTCTCACACTGATTCCTATAATCCAAACAAAATACTTCATATGTTCCGTATTATTTAATTATTGTTGACTTTTTAAAGTCAACTTGAGAGATTTTTAAACTCAAAATTGACTTAGGTTTTTATTAATCAATACAATGATGAATATTGTAAACTATCTAAAAAGTATTATTCGTTTTAAGTTTTGTTATTTCATAATTTTTAATAAGTCATCTCAAATTTTGAATTTAAAAATGTCTTAAGTTGATTTTTAAAAGTCAATAGTGATCAAATAATTTGGAACAAAAGGAGTATTATATTTATATATTTGGCCTAAATATGGATTAATACCTTAAACTTTTAAAAAAAAATTCACTTTGGAGATTGTCTTCTCAATTTTTGTAATTAGGAAATTAAACTCTTAATTATTTTTCATTTTGGGAATTGTCTTCTCAATTTTTTCAATTAAGGGATTAAACTTTTAATTTTTCTAATTATATCTAATTGATAATATCACGTAAGAAAATTGATGACATGACAGCGACACGTGACTAAAAAATACTTATGTGTAATATTGAGTCTCATTTTAACATTTATTCAATTAATTTTTTATACAAAAAATGTAAATATAAGAAAGATCATTATCAATTTTTAAAGCAAATTTAATGACAATTTTACCTTTTGGCATAAAAATTAATTATATTGATTATTTATAATTATGAAATAAACTTAAAGTTCGTGGTATTAATCTATATTTAGGCGTTAATTTTTTATTCTAAAAAGGGTAAAATTATCATTATATTGATTATTGATGATTATGAAATAACAAGATTTTAATTAGTAGTACATTTATACATTTTAAAATATTTATCATTATATGGATTGTTGATGATTTTTTTAAGTTGAGTTTGAAATGTATTAAATTTACTTTAAAAAATTAATAGTGATTTTATATTACTTTTTTGGTATAAAAAATTAATGGAATAAATATTAAAATGAGACTCAATATAACACATAAGCATTTTTAGCCACATGTCGCTGCTATGTTATCAATTTCTGACGTGGTACTATCAATTAGACGTAATCACAAAAAAAAATTAAAAGTTTAATCTCCTAATTGAAAAAATTGAGAAGACAATCCCCATAGTAGAAAAAATTAAGAGTTTAATCTCTTAATTAAAAAAATTGAAAAAACAGTCTCCAAAATTATTTTTTAAAAAAATTTAAGATAGTAATCCATTATTTAGGCCTAAATATTACTACTAGTAATAGATTACTTTTAGAGGAAACAATTTTATTATAAAGAACATCTAGCTTATATTAAATTGGTACTAACATTAATTTTAATATAATATAATACATTGATTGCCAATATGATTCAATTACTAAATTTAAAATAAATTTAATTACTGTATCCAATAAAATATTTGTTTAAAAAATACAATAAGATAGAATAATGACATAATTTTATAATAAGATCACGTTTTTCGTACGAGATATGCATTGAGAATACAAAATACTCTTTATGTTATAAGATGTGCTATCAACTTTGACTTTTACAATTAATTCAAAAAATTTATCAAATTTAAAATCGACAATAATTAAGTTAATATTAGTCTATTATAATTTGTGTCCTTACCGTTTCTCTTCTTTTAATTAGCGTCAGTTGGGTTGTCTGTCTCTCAATGTAAAATTTTGCTTTAATTAGCACCAGTTATTGTTTGTTTAATTATGAATTACAAATTGATGAACTTTATTTATTTTTATTTTTTTTAATATAGGAAAATAGATCTGAAAATAGAGTGAACTGAATATATTTACACTAGTAGTGTGGGAGTGGAATTAATATATATACATAGTGTTAACATCAAGATCTTTTCACGCGCCTTAATCACGTAAAAGCGCGTCCAATCCTGCACAGTAAACACTTCAATATCAGAAATTTGACGACTTGGACCGTCGGGGAATATTTCCGGCGTAAGAATCAGTACAGGCAGATACAAAGATAACAATGGAGGATATTAGTTCTAGTGTTTTAACAATGGAAATGTTAGTTACCTTTTTTGTGTTATGTTATGTCCTCATATACTCCAAGACTCATCATGCATGTAGCCGACCTGCCCTGACATCACCACACTGCAGGTAGCTCACCTGCTAATTTCATCACCATTTTCTATCGTCGGCCGACTATGTCCCATCCCCATTAATTAAATACAGAGATGACAGTCAAAGTTCTATCCTTCTCATCATCACCGATCAAAGCCCAAAATAAGACCATTATTCACCTAACGGTCAAGCTCAAGGGTTCGGCCCAATAGCCCGGCCCAAAATAAAGGTAGCCCAATATATCTAAAATATTATGGCCCAACATTTCCCCCAGTCTTTTATTAAACAAAATGTTTAATAAAAGAGTATACAGAAAAGGCCCAAATAGAATTGGAGTTCAAAAGTAATTGAACCATGTGACGCCCCCAAAATAGGTATACATCACCCATCTTGAGTCGCCAAATACATGGTACAAAATTCAAATACAACTTAATAATACAACTTTCGTGTAAAATACGACAAAACATAAACTGAGAGTTTTAATAAAAATATTGTCATCTAGACAATATCCACACTCAAAGGAGTCCTCATTATATTTATTGTCACACTATTTAATGTAGAATAGTGAGGATCGCTAATGCTATTATCATCCGACCGTCTCACTCCGCTCCCCGACTCGTCCCGGCCTATATTCTCATTTCATGAAGAGAACAGTGAAAGAAAGGGTGAGCTCAACTAGCCCAGTAAGAAATATTATGACTAAGATAATGCAGAATAAATTATCATTAGCCTTCAACAATGTTAAACTGATAAAATACAATAGACATTAAGTTTAACTGCAGCGGAATAAGTAATCCATTAGAAGAGTCAAGTAAAGCATGATATCTACTATCTTCTATGATTTAAAATATTTTCATCAATTTTTATCGCTGAGACTCAACTTAATAAATAAACCATATCATCGAATCTTCCCTGCACTATGGGCCAAGTATATTCATTGAATCATCAATGGTCATGACTATACCGAATAATCTCTGGTCATAATCACACTAACAATTGTCCATCAATGAACTACATGTCAATGAGGACTTTTAACACATCATTCGTCACATTACGATCATGATTATACCGAATAATTCCTGGTCATAATCATACCAAGTCCATCTATGCACGTAAGCCAAAGATGACTTTCATCACAATATAAGCATGAGGATGATGACAATAACATAATAATTCAATAAAACAAGTTCAAGGATAAATTTTAAAGATTTATAATTTTAATTTATCCAGAAATGAATAACGTCCAAATTGTCAACATGATACTTCTTTGTGGAGTAAAATTCAAGAATGCTCAGAAGAATATTTCCATGAAAAGATAATGGATGAAGCGCAAACATCAAGGATATTTCACTAATTTCATGGAGTATAGAAGCCAAAACTTTAACTAACTGAGTATAATAGAATATATGAAACTGTAAATGGATTTTCGCCCGCCATACGGTAATCCACGTAGACAGATCATTTCCACAATTTAATAAGGAATGAATAAAAAGGATCATTCACCATGCATGCGGTAATCCACATAGACAGGTTATTCCAACAGAATAATAAAGAATGGAATAACAGAAGAATTCACCATGCATGCGATAGATCGCACGCATGTTATTCCCAACAAAATAATAAAGAATGGAACTGTGTCATGCGTAATCCTTGCGATGCATGGGATATTCTAAATGAATAATAAAGAATGGAATAACAACAGAAATTCACTGTGCATGCGATAGAGCCCGCATGCATAAAGGTTATTCCAATGAGAATAATAAAGAATGAAATAATGGAAGAATTTTACCATGTATGCGGTACTTGTGACAGTACAAAGTTATTCCAACATAATAATAAAGAATGGAATAACAACCCTTACGAGTATTGAAAGAAAATAACTCTCTTCATGAATACGAAAGAATAATACCCCTTACCTTAGAAAAAACTGGATACTAAAATAGTGAGGTAGCAGACTTCTCTTCTTCTTTCTCTCTATAATTTCTCTCTATAATAATTGCTCTATAGCTTTAGTGAATTGGTGAGAAATGAAGGAAGAATGAGCTTCTATTTATAGAAAAATATAGTTTCGATAATTGCACGTTTTAGGGCTCGAAATATTATAGAATAATACCTTCCTCTTTTCCTTTATTTTTAATTTAGTCTTGCAAGTATTATCAATCTTGCACCAACTCTTCTAATAGTACAAGAATGTGAATCAATAGTACACACATGTGAACAAATAGTTATAATCATGTGAATTAATAGCAATTAATTGCTCTTTTATCTGATTAATTACCCGACTGGTCAGTATAACTTCCAGACATCAATTAATATCGAAATAAATGTCAATTTCCACTAACACTAATAATTTCAACACAATGGAACTATCAATTTCATCTTTAATTAACACGGACTTATTCATCATTAATATTATAACTCGCAATATTTAACAACAAGGTCATTCCCAAGAAAGAGGAGGCTTTCCGATAAGGATTTCTCCTTATTGGCGCGTAATTAGATGACCAAACCTCTCTTTGACAGAATTTCTAGACATTATCAATATTGCAATTTAATAATATGAATAACTTTGTCGTCTCAATTATTAATTTAATAATATATCATATTATGCAGATGATACTGTGACAATAATCGAATCAATAATATAAGAGATATGATCACAAAGAATTATTGTAGTAATAATTGAGTATAAATCGAGTGACTTCTCACGTAAGTATCAATAACCAATACCGTACTACTATGCAACCACGCCGTATTATTGTACTTTTTTACTAGGGTAGTTCAACAGTTTTAACTTCAGTAACACTTTCGTAGTTATTTTTATAAAAGATAATTACGCCGTTTTCTTACTACGACAATACTTCCGTTATGGGGTCCACTAATGATTGTGTCGTCGTAAAAATATTCCCTATTAAAATGAATATTCCCCGACCAATCGAATATTATATAACCACTTGCTTACTTTGCAAAATTTGTAAATATTACCCACAACTATAACATTATATCAAATCCACACCATAATATTCAAAAATATATTTCGAGAAAAATTATTCTTTATTCATAAAAGTTGGGGTCTTACAACCTCCCCTTCTTATGAAATTTCTTCCTCGAAATTAGGGTACGTACCTGGTATATCGAAGAGGTGAGGATATCTTGACTTCATCTCAGATTCTAACTCCTAGTTCATTTCTTCCACATCGTAGTTTCTCAACAAAACTTTGACTTGAGGTATAACCTTGGAGCGTAGAATATGATCCTTTTTATCCAAGATTTTAATAGGTAACTCTTCATACGTTAAATCTTCCTCTATCTCGTCTGGTTCTAGTTCAATAATATGGTTTGGGTCTTTCACATATTTACGTAACATAGATATGTAAAAAACGTTATGAACACGAGACATACTTGGCGGTAAGGCGAGTCTATAGGTCACAGTTCCTACTCGATCGATGATTAAAAATGGGCCAATGAATTAAGGATTGAGCTTTCCTCTCTTTCTAAATCTCGTAACTCCTTTCCATAGAGCAACACGTAACAACACATGGTCTCCAATATTGAATTCCACGTCCTTTCGATGAAGATCAGCATAACTCTTTTGTCGATCTTGTGAGATTTTTATACGTTATCGGATCATTTGAATCTTTTTCATAGTCATACGTACCAAATCCGGTCCCAACAACGTTTCTTCACCCACCTCATTTCAACATACTGGAGAATGACACTTTCTTATATACAACGCCTCAAATGGAGCCATGCCAATACTTGCTTGATAACTATTGTTGTAGGAAAACTCCACCAATGGTAAGAACTTGTTCCAACTTTCCTTGAAGTTAAGGACACAGAGTCTTAATAAATCTTCAAGAGTTTGAATAGTCCTTTTCGATTGCCCATCCATTTGAGGATGATATGTCGAACTAAATTATAAATCCGTGCCCATAACTTTTTGCAAACTAACCCAAAATCGTGAAGTGAATCTTGGGTCTCGATCAGAAACTATGGATACTGGCATACCATGCAATCTTATAATCTCGTTTATATACATACTAGCAAGACGTTCAAGTGTTTAAGTTTCTCGTATCAGTAAGAAATAAGCTGACTTGGTCAATCTATCAACAATGACCCAAATCGCATCTATGCCTTGAGAAACCTTGGGAAGACCAGTAACGAAATCCATGATAATGTGCTCCCACTTTCATTTTGAAATTTCAAGTGGTTGCAATGGACCTTTTGGCACTTGATGCTTCGCCTTGACTCGTTGACAAGTTAGACACCTTGAGACAAACCCCGCTATCTCTCTCTTCATATTGCTCCACCAAAATGTATGTCGAAGATCACGATAAATTTTGGTACTCCCAGGATGGATTGCAAACGGTGTGTTGTGCGCCTCCATCATGATTTTATACTTCAAGTCAGAATCGTTAGGAACACAAAGTCTGGAGTTAACTCGAAGTATTCCTTCTTCATCGATTCTTGCTTCCGGAATAGCACCTTCTTGCACTTTCTTCTTCATACGCATCAGCTCCAGGTTTGTAAGTTGAGCAGCTTTAACTTTATCAATTAAAGTCGGTTCTACTCGTATATTCGCTATCATCACATGGGTCCCTGGAGTCTTTAACTCTATTTCCATCCTTTCCAAGTCATACAAAATGGGCCTTTGTGTTGATAATATTGCACTCGTACCAACATATGATCTTCTACTAAATGCGTCAGCTACTACGTTCACTTTTCCAGGATGGTATGATCATAATCTTTCAACAACTCAAGCCATCGTCGTTGCCGCATGTTGAGTTTCTTTTGAGTGAAGAAATATTTAAGGTTATTATGATCCGTATAGATCTGCACCTTCTCTCCATACAGGTAATGCCTCCAAATCTTAAGCCTTTAAAAACGATCACGCTAACTCTAGATCATGAGTAGGATAATTCCTCTCATATTCTTTGAGTTGTCGTGAGGCATAGGCTATAACTTTCCCATGTTGCATGAGAACACATCCTAACCCTTTTCCTGAAGCATCACTGTAGATGACAAATCCCTCCGAGCCAGATGGTATTGTCAGAACAGATACTAAAATGAGTCTTCTCTTGAGTTCTTGAAAACTCTTCTCACATTCCTCTCTCCAACTGAACTTTGTATCTTTTCAAGTCAGCTGAGTTAATGGAGTAGCGATTCGAGAAAATCCTTCCATGAATCTCTGGTAATAACCAGCTAAGCTGAGAAAGCTACGTACTTCGATCACTGACTTTGGTTTCTCCCAGTTTTGAATTGCATCAATCTTCGCTGGGTCAACAGATATTCCATGATTTGATATCACGTGCCCAAGGAATGCAACTTCCTCAAGCCAGAACTCACATTTCTTCAACTTGGCATATAGCTTGTTTTCACGAAGCTTTTGGAGTATCAGCCTCAAGTGTTGCTCATGATCTTCACGGGTTTTGGAGTATATGAGGATGTCATCAATAAAGACGACCACAAAGTGATCCAAATATTCCTTGAATACTCGGTTCATCATGTCTATGAAGGCAGTAGGAGCATTAGTCAATCCAAAAGACATGACTAGGAATTCGTAATGCCGTGTATTCAAGTTCAAAGCAATCTTTGGAATGTCATCGGTTTTAATCTTCAACCTGATGATATCCGGAACTAAGATCAATCTTTGAAAAGAATTTGGCTCCTTGCAAATTGGTCAAACAGTCATCAATGCGAGGCAATGGGTACTTATTTTTGATGGTGACATGATTCAACTCCCGATAATCAATATAAAGTCGCATACTTCCATCTTTCTTCTTCACTTAATAGAACAGAGCACTCAAGGAGACGATTAGGACGAATGAAACCGATGTCTAACAATTCCTGTAGTTGGGTTTTTAACTCTTGAAGTTTAATAGGAGTCATTCGATATGGGGCTTTGGAAATGAGTTTTGTATCGGATTCAAGGTCGATACAAAATTCAATTTCACTCTCTGGGGGTAGGCCAGGAAGTTCTTCAGGGAATACGTTAGGAAATTTATTAACAATAGAAATATCATTCAAATCTGACATATTTTTATTTAAATCTGTGACATGGGCTACGAAAGCTTGACATCCGTTTTTCAATAAACGAATAGCTTTATGGCTTGATATGGCAGCAATTCATTTTAGTGGTTTGGTTGCTTGAATTCGCATAATAGGTTGGTTAGGAATATGAAAGCTAACAACCTTATAAAAACAGTCGATTTTAGCATGATGAGTAGTTAACCAATCAATTCCTAAAATCACATCAAATGCAAGTATTTTCAAAGAAATAAGATCGACAGGTAACGTGCGGTTACCGATTTGAATCAAACAAGACTTATAAATAGTTAATATAATGAAGGTTTCTCCCAACGGAGTTTCAACCGATAAGTCAAAGTCTAATTTATTCGGAGTCAAATTTAAACGTTGAGCGCAAGTAGGAGAAATAAAAGAATGGATAGAACTGGTATCAAATAAGGTATATATTTCGCTAGAATTTATTATTAGTTTATCCGTGATCACCTCGTTCGGATTCCTCGCTTTTTGGGAGGTTACGACAAACGCTCTCCCTTGAACTACCGATTTTGTCTTATCTGGGACACCCTTTGATGCCTCCATCCCAGTTGGACTTAACTTTGGTGCACGACAAAATCGGGCTAGGTGACCTTCTTTTCCATAATTATAACACGCTTTGGATTTGCATCGCTAGTTTGACCGATGTGTCCTTCCTCCACATTTGTAACATCTGACCGGCCATTCGTTCTCCTTCCTTAACAACAAAAAGTCTTTGGTCTTTGACATCTTTCCATCATTGTTGAATCTCCTCTTCTTGAAATGTCCACTCTTATTGTCATAGCCATGATTACCACCGAAGTGATTACCATTTCTGGCATGTTGATTCCCTCCATGCTTGTTGTCACCGCTTTGATGACTGCTACCACTGGTATTATCGACTTGTCGACTGCTCTCTCTTGGTTGGGTTGACTCATTATCGCGCTCCAATAACCGATCCCTATTCACAACATCTGAATACAAACACAGTTTGTGAGAAATTAGGTATTGATGTATCTCGGGTTTCAAACCTCTTAGAAATATTCGCGTCATTCTCTCCTCATTATCAACCAAGTGGGAGGCAAATTGAGACAACTCGGCAAACTTAGCTTCGTACTGCGCCACGGTCATATTGTTTTTCTCAAGCTTTATAAAATCTACCTCCTTCATGTGATGAATACTTTTAGGAAAGTACTTGTCGTTGAAAAGCTCTTGGAACTTCTCCCAAGACATTTTGAGTACGGCAGGTTGAGTACGCTTTATAGATTCCCACCAGTAATTTGCCTCTGCTCGCAACATGAAGGTGGCAAAGGGAACCTTTTGCTCCTTGGAGCATCCCAAGACATCAAATATCTTGTTGATCTGCTTTATCCACGTCTCACTTTAAGTGGTTTTGGCTCTCCAAAAACTTGGTGGTCCCAGCTCCTTGAATCGCTAAAGCGGTGTGATCGTCAGAGTCACAAGTGTTTCCACCTACATTTTGGGACAGAGCAGCGCGTCTCGACGATGTTGCATGAATTGCATAAAACCTCTGAACATCCCATCGTTCATCATTTGATCATTGTTGTTTACCCGAGGATTATTGTCTTCTGTTGCACATTATCCCGGTATTAACTGTGGTGACTCAACGGCCTCATGTGCTTCATTGCTTATCTCAACATTTTCGTATGCCATTTTCAAATCGCCACAAAACAAGGGTTAATTAACATATCACATATTATCCCTATTGTGGACGCCCCAAAATAGGTATACATCATCCATCTCTTGAGTCATGAGATACATGGTACATAAATTCAAATACAACTTAATTATACTGACGATTAAATGTGTAAAATACGACAAAACATACATGAGAGTTTAAACAAGAATATTGTCATCTAGACAATATCCACACTCAATGGTGTCCTCATTACAATTATTATCACATTATTAAAAGTAGAATAGTGAGGACTACTAAAGCCATTTATCCGGACCATCACTTCTTTCCCCGACTCGTCCCAGCTATATTCTCATTTCCTAAAGAGAACAATAAAAGAAAGGGTGAGCTCAACTAGTCCAGTAAGAAATATTATGACTAAGATAATGCAGAATAAATTATCCTTAGCCTTCAACAGTATAACAACTAATAGAATACAATAGGCAACAAGTTTTAGATCAACAACTGCAGCGAAAATAAGCAATCCATTAGAAGAGTCAAGTAGAGAATAAAATCTACTATCTTCTATGATTTAAAAAATTTTTCATCAACATTATCATTTGAGACTCAAATTTTAATAAATAAAATTGAATCATCTCTCGCACCTGCACCAAGGATATTCATGTAATCATCAATGGTCATGATTATACCGAATAATCCTCTGGTCATAATCATACCAACATTTGTCCATCAATGAACTATGCATCAATGAGGACTTTTACCATATCATTCATTACATTACGGCCATGATTATACCGAATAATCCTCGTCATAATCATACCAAGTCCATCTATATACGTAAGCCAACGATGACTTTCATCACAATATAAGCATGAGGATGATGACAATGACATAATAATTCAATAAAACAAGTTCAAGGATAAATTTTAAAGATTTATAATTTAATTTATCCAGGAATCAATAACGTCCAAATTGTTAACATGATACTTCTTTGTAGAGTAAAATTCAAGAATAATATTCATGTACCAAAAATAATTTGGACAGAAAGGAAATATATTTTTTGGGTGAATAGTACCCCGTGAATAGTACTTCGGGAATAGTACCCCGTGAATAGTACCCCGACACGAAAAGTGTCCCGAATACCCGAGTGAATGATACTAGAGTAAATAGTAATTGGGTGAATAGTAACCCGTGAATAGTAACTCGTGAATAGTACTCTGGCACAAAAAGTACCCCGAATACCCGAGTGAATAATACCATAGTAAATAGTAACCCATGAATAGTAACTCGTAAAAAAAATACCAAAGGAAATGATATTCCATGACGAGTACAAAAGAAATGATATCTCAGACGAGTATAATAGAATATATCTGAAAGCGCAAATGGATTTTCACCCGCCATGCAGTAATCCACGAGATGGATCATTTCCACAATTTAATAAAGAATGAATCGAAGGATCATTCACCATGCATTCAGTAATCCACATAGACAAAAGTTATTCCAAATGAATAATAAAGAATAGAATAATGAAGAATTCACACCATGCATGCGATAGGCCATGCATGATGAGTTATTCCCAAAAAATAATAAATAATGGAACCGTGTCATGCGTAATTACATTGCATGGGATATTCCAATAGAATAATAAAGAATGGAACCGTCGTCATGCGAATCCATACGCACAAGATATTCCAACAGAATAATAAAGAATGAAATAACAACAAAATTCACCAGGCATGCGATAGACCGCACAGACAGGTTATTCCAATAGAATAATAAATAATGGAATAACAACCCTTACGAGTATTGAAAGAAAATAACTCTCTTCATGAATACGAAAGAATAATACCCCTTACCTTAGAGAAAAAATCGGATACTGGAATAGTGAGGTAGCAGACTTCTCTTCTTCTTTCTCTCTATAATTTCTCTCTATAATAATTGCTCTATAGCTTTTGTGAATTGGTGAGAAATGAAGGAAGAATGAGCTTCTATTTATAGGAAAATATAGTTTAGATAATTGCACGTTTTGGGGCTCAAAATATTACAGTATAATACCTTCCTCTTTTTCTTCATTTTTAATTTAGTCCTGTAAGTATTATTAAACTTGCACCGCCTCCCCTAATAGTAAATAATATGAATCAATAGTTCAATCATGTGAATCAATAGTTCTAGACAAGTGAAATTACAAATTACAGTATAGTACCTCCATCTATACCTCCATTTTTAACTTAGTCATGCAAGTATTATCAATCTTGCACCACCTCCCCTAATAATAAATGAATGTGAATCAATAGTACACACATGTGAACAAATAGTTATAATCATGTGAATTAATAGCAATTAATTCCTCATTTATCCGATTAATTACCCGATTGGTTAATATAACCTCTAGACATCAATTATTATCGAAATAAATGTCGATTTCCACTAACACTAATAATTCCAACACAATGAAACTATCAATTTCATCTTTAATCAACACGAACTTATTCATCATTAATATTATAACTCACAATATTTAACAACCAGGTCGTTCTCAGGAAAGAGGGGGCTTTTCGATAAGGATTTCTCCTTATTGGCGTGCAATTAGGTGACCAAATCTCTCCTTGACAGAACTTCTAGACATTGTCAATATTGAAATTTAATAATATGAATAACTTTATCGTCTTAATTATTTATTTAATAATATATCATATTATGCAGATGATACTGTGATAATAATTGAATCAATAATATGAGAGATATGATGCAAAAATTACTGTAGCAATGATTGAGTATAACTGAGTGACTTCTCACGTAAGCATCAATAACCAATATCGTGTGCTACTATGCAACCACACGTATTACTGTACTTTTACTACCGGGTAGTTCAACAGTTTTAACGGTAACACTTCCGCCGTTATTTTTATAAAAAGATACTTCTGTCGTTTTCTTACTACGACAATACTTCCGTTGTGGGGTCCACCAATGATTGTGTCGTCGTATGAATATTCCCTGTTAAAACAAATATTCCCTGACCAATCGAATATTATATAACTACTTGCTTACTTTGCAAAATTTGTAAATATTACCCACAACTATAACATTATATCAAATCCACACCATAATATTCAAAAATATATTTCGACAAAATTATTCTTTATTCATAAAAGTTGGGGTCTTACAAACCAATCCCAAACAATAAGAGACCCAACTCCCGAAGCCCAATCAGCAAAAAAATCTAAATCCGAAAGCCCAATTTGGAAGTCCAATCCGGTTATTAACTCTTCAAATTCACCATCATTGCTATCATTAAATGTGCCGCCTTCATGTTCCGTGAACCACTGAAGAGACAGCCACTATAAAAATCGGTTTCGCCCACATTTGATGGTTTTACCTTCTCAATTCGAATTTCATATTTATCCTGCTCTCTTCTTCTTCTTGATTTTTTTTCCTCTCTGCAATTCGCTAATAATGGCGTCTCAAGATTCAGATAAGGCTACCCCTATCTCTGCGATTTCGATTGCTTCCATTCCTCCCTGCCCAAGACCTACCAAGGTAGCTTCGGGCTCCAACCCCAAATCCACTGCTACTCCTAACAAGAATCCACCTCCCAAATCCATTCCAAACCCTGCTAAGTTCTTCAAAAATGAAGAACTATTTCCACATGCCAACACCCCTTCTACCCTTTCTGAGAAGGATATTCGCATTATCCGAGAGAGATACCAAATACCTCTGCGATTACCCTCTTCTACTGAGAGAATGTACCAGAGACCTGAGGGTTGGACGACCATCCCTCTCACCCTTTTGGAGAAAGGGGTTTGCTTCCCCCTTCACGCCTTTCTCATCACTCTTTTAGGGTTTGTTGGGGTCAGATTCGCCCAACTCGTTCCCAACTCTTACATCCATATTCTCGCCTTCATATCATTCTATCATGAGGTAGGAGTTACACCTACCCTTGACTTCTTCTTCGCAGTCTACACTGCTAGAAGGTCTCGTGAAAAGGGATTTAAGGCACTGAGCAAACAATCCCCGAAGCCTGGTGAAAACTTCGAGAGGAGCTCCTTGATAAATACCCCTTCAAGAAACAAAGGATGGCACAAGGAGTGGTTCTTTGTCAAAGGACCGGAGATCTCCTCTCCGAACTGGACTATCTTAGATAAACTCTCTACAGACGTTGGGAACATCTCCGAAGAACGTGTAAGTGAAATGATAATGCTTATGGAGAATTTCCCGAAGAAGGAGTGGAGCTTTGGACTTCTAACCAAGCAGGCATAGTTATATGACCACAAATGTAAGTCCCGAACTCATTTATTTCATAACTTTCTCAATTTCCATTAGTAACTATTCTGAACAATCATTCATCTTGGTTCACAGTGTCTCTTATAAAGCCAACATCTTCTGATTGAAGAGATCTTGAAGCTTTTCTGTAGGCCAAATCTTCTGAAACTTCTACCAATCCTCAATCAATCGAACCCCAAACTTCTGAACCCTCAATTTATGAACCCCCAATTACTGAACCAACCCCTACTGAAGTACTTAATCAACCTTGCCGAAGGAAAAGAGGTGCCCAAAAACCTAAGCATGCCCCTACACCAGCCTTCAATGAATGTCTCCTTGATATGCCGCTGGACGAACGGACTCGAGTTCTTCGTACCAAAAAGAAAAAAATCAAGATAACCCCCCTTTCGGTCGAAGAACCCCGTGTACCCACCACTACAGCCACTCAACCACCCGTGGTCCCAGTTGTGATTCACATTTCTGATGAAGAAACTGAAGAACAAATTGAGCCCCCACCTTCCCTCGTTCGAAAAAGAAAATAGCCTTTTGACAGTCAACCAGCTCCCCCGCCAAAACCTACAACGACCAATGCTCCACCTCCTCCCGAAAAAATAAAAACTACTACTTCACATACTTCCGAACCACCCGATCCATCTCCACAAAGACCCACGTCTTTCAAATCCAGGCCTGAAGCAATGACATCCCCCACTTTATGGCTGGAACTCAATGAAAATTTCCCCTTTGATCTCTATAGTTCCTTTGTGCGTGATACTGATGATCACCCCTTCGAGAATAGCTCCATCATGGACCTGATCGATGAGGGGATGAAATATCAAGCCAAAGTAAGTTATCTCTAACTTATTTACTTGGGATTATGTATATCTGTCAAAATTAACTGATTAACTCTGAACATCTGTAGGCAAACTCTATCTTCAGGCGCCTCCGTCCAAATATAAAGAAGCTGAAGCCGAAGAGGACCCCGCTCAAAGAGAAAATGCCATACTGAAGTCGACTCTGGCTAAAGAGAGAAGTAATCTCGACGTTGCTCTCTTCAATAATGAGTGCCTCCGGAAGGATCTTGATAAAGTTAAAGAACAACTGGAGACGACCAAGGCTACTCATCGATAGACCATCAATATAAATGTAGACTTACTGCAGAGGAATGAAGTTCTGAAGAAGAAGAATGAAGATCTCATCCAGTCCAATTTGAGCTTGGCTAAGCAAGTTAATGAGGTCCAAGCTAAGGAAGAACGACATCTGGCCAAACGTCGTAAGCTTGAAGAGGAGCTACGAGCACTTAAGGATCTGGGTCTACCCTTGATCGAAGATCTTCGTAGGAAAATTCAGAAAGATTACCGAAAATCAGCTAAGCTGAATGAGGAAATCGTCCTGATGTTTTCTGAAGGGTACGAGGTCTATCGAAACAAAGGTAAGGCAAAACTTGTTGCAGCTTCGGTAGACCCCAAACTCCTCGACTCCTCGGATGGTGAAGATGATGATGAAGCCTGAAGACGACTTCCCTTCCCTTTAGCTTTAGAACTTTCTGTAAAAATTTCTATCTTTTTGTAAACAGTTTATATTAATGAGATAATATCAACTTTATTCCTTATTACTCCTTTGTGATCATTTCTTGTCAATAATTCACCATCAATCAACTTAAAAAATGAACAAGCTCCTTTTAAACTTATCTTGAACTGTTAGTCAATAATTAAGCAAACTAAACAACAGATAAGATTAAGTAATAACATAATCCGAACTCAACACGTAAATAAAATCAAGTAATAAAGTAATGTAATACTTATTTGTTACCAAAGTGTGAGACAAATCTGCAACAAACCGATTTGCCACCTTTAAGATGAATGATTCCAATCGAACCTTCGAACACCAATTATCTGCAACAAATAGATTCGCCACCTTTAAAATGAATGGTTCCAACCGAACCTCCGAACACCAATTATCTGCAACAAACCAATTCACCACCTTTAAGACGAATGGTTCTAACCGAACCTTCGAACACCAATTATCTGCCACAAATCGATTCTCCACCTTTAAGACGAATGGTTCCAACTGAACCTCCGAACACCAATTGAACAGATCATCATTGAATAGAACACCAATTGGAGAAAAAGCTTCTTTTATTGATGATGATTAACATAATTATAATCTTCTGTACATTGATACTGTCTCTACTGCTTCCGAAGCCTTCCAGCATGCCAAGTGTTCTTAATTTCAGATCTATCTAATGCTCTCAACCGATAAGTCCCAGACTTCGGTACTTCAATAACTTCATAAGGACCTTCCCATTTCGGCATCAGCTTTCCCAAATTCTGAGGCATAGAAGCTTCGACTTCCCTGAGAATGAAATCCCCCACTTCAAAACTTCGAAGCTTTACCCCTTTGTTATAGTGTTTAGCCACACGTTGCTGATAAGATGCCAACTTTATCAAAGTTATTTCTCTAACTTCTTCCAGCAAGTCTATGTTGACTTTCAACCCCTCATCGTTGTATATCTCCTTAAACTGACTGACCCAAAGACTTATAGACCTGATCTCTACAAGGACTAAGGCATCAGTTCCATAAGCCAACCTGAAGGGTGAATCTCCCGTTGTAGTCCTTGTAGTAGTTAGATAAGCCCATAGTACACTAAGAAGCTCTTCTGGCCATCTTCCCTTTGCCTCATCTAGTCTACGCTTGATTTCGTTCAGAAGCGTTCTGTTGGTTACCTCAACTTGCTCGTTAGACTGTGGATGAGCTACCGAAGTCCTTCTGTGCTGGATCCCCAATTCATTCAAAAATGCTTCAAACCTCGATCCCATAAACTGGCGTCCGTTATCTGAGATTACCACCTTAGGAAATTCGAAACGAAACACTATAGATTCCTTTAAAAACTTTAAGCACTCTTGCTCTGTTATCAATCTAAGTGGCTTCATTTCAACACATTTGGTCATATAATCAATTGCTACTATAACAAAACTGACCTAACCTTTCACTTTTGGCAATGGACCCAGCATATCTACCCCCTAGATAACAAAAAGGTATAGGAGATAAAATCAAATATAGTTCTTTTAGTGGCTGATGTGGGATCGAACTATTCATCTTGCACTTCTGACACTTCTTTACATACTCAGTAGCTTCCTTAAAGATGGTAGGCCAATAATACCCCTGCCGAAGTACTTTGTAGGCTAACGACTTTGAAGCCATGTGATCGCCACAAATACCTTCATGAACTTCCCGAAGAACATAATCAGCTTCAGAAGGAATTAAACACTTCATGGAGATAAAAAAGCCATTCGATAAAGATCCCCATCGATAAGTAGGAAATTGGCACTCTTATACTTCACCTTCTTAGCTAACATCTGATCCGAAGGAAGTACGCCATCTGCCAGATAAGTTAAGTACGGAGTCATCCAGAAATTAGAATGCTCTACACACATTACCACTTCATGTTGGATACTTGGTTTTTGCAAAATCCCCAAATACACCGAACCATCAAAAGTGCTTGCTTTAGTGGTAGCCAATTTTGATAACGCATCGGCAATGGAATTTTCATTGCGATTAACCCCCTGAAACTCATAGGAAAGGAAATACTGAAGTTGATCCTTTAACTCTAAAAGATACTTAATCATTCTTGAACCTTGAGCTTCATATTCCACTAAAATTTGCTTAACGACCAACTAAGAGTCAGTGTAGATGATTAATCTTTGAACTTTGAGACTCTTTGTCATTACGTAATCGCTAAGCAATCGCTTCATATTACGCCTCGTTGTTCATCGTTCGAACTCGAACTCGAACTCGATAGCTTTGTCAGACCTTGAATCCCTCTGGACTCGTCAAAATAATACCCGCTCCACTAATGTCTGAAGTAGAAGATCCATCTGCATACAGTGTCCACAAACTCTGATTCTGCTGAAGTACTGTAACTGCTTTATCAGACTATTCAGCTTCTCCCAAATTGTCATCAACTTCAAAAAATGAACATTCGACCAAGAAATCAGCCAAAGCTTGCCCTTTAATAGCTGTCTGGGGATAATATTCTTTGAAGAATTGAGATAAATCCATTGTCCATGAAGTAAGTCTCCCCGAAACTTTAGGTTTTCCCAACACCTTCTTTAGCGGCTGATCCGTGTATACTATTACTAACCGAGCCTGGAAATATTGCCGAAGCTTTCGACTAGCTATTATCAAAGCAAAGGCAAATTTCTCCAGGTTTGGGTACCTTGTTTCAGCATCCTTCAGGACATGGCTTAAATAGTAAACTGGTGTCGGTCTTACTTTTGACTTTCACGCACTAAAATTGCTCTTCATCGCCAAAACTAACCGGGCACGCCAAATATAAATACACGTTGGTTCAAAGAGATTTGGTTTCACCAACAAAGGCGCCGAAGATAAATATTTCTTTATCCCTTGGAAGGCATCTTCATATTCTGAAGTCCACTGGAATGTCTTAGCATTTTTCGGCCCTTTCAATGTGTTAAAGAACAACAAACATCTTTCTGCCGATTTTGACATAAACCTCCTCAAAGCTGCTATTCTACCCATCAAATGTTGAACATCTTTATAGGATTGAGGAGACTTCATGTCTATAATGGCCTGGATCTTTTCCGAGTTTGCTTCGATACCCCACTTGCTAACCAGATAGCCCAAAAATTTACCTGCACCGAGTCCGAAGGTACATTTGGTTGGATTCAGCTTTAGATTGTAATGGCACACTGTCCGGAAACATTCCTCTAAATCATCCAAATGACCTTGTACTGTCATGATCTTCACGATCATATCGTCAATATATACTTCCATATTTCTCCCCAACTGCCTCATGAAGACAAAATTCATCATCCGTTATATGTGGCCCCCGCGTTCAGCAAACCAAACGTCATCTTCTTATAAGCATATACTGACCGATGCGTAATGAAAGCAGTCTTCGGGATATCTTCTTTACACATAGAGATCTGATGATACCCCAAAAAAGCATCCATAAAGCTAAGTAAGGCATACCTCGAAGTCGCATCAATGAGCTGATCGATGTGAGGCAAGGGATAAAAGTCCTTCGAACACGCCTTATTCAAATTTGTATAATTAATGAAAACTCGCCACTTGCCGTTCTGCTTTTGGACCAGAACTACATTTTCCATCCACTCCGGATAGTCTATCTCGAATATGAAATCTGCAGCCAGCAACTTTGCAATTTCTTCATCAATAATCCTATGTCGCTCTGGTGCAAATATCCGCCTTTTTTGCCAAACTGGCTTCTTCACTAGGTCTACTTGTAGCCGATGTTCTGCAACCTTTCTGCTTACCCCAAGCATGTCACTAGGCTCCCAAGCAAAGATGTCAGCATAACACCGAAGTAGTTCTATTAGGTTCATCCGAAGAGGTTCCAGCAGACCTGAACCTATCTTCACTATTTTCTCCTTTTTACCCGAAATTAGCTCAAACTCCTCAGTCTCTTCGGCCGGCATGACTAACGGCTCTGAACTACTTTCAGTAAATGGTTCGATGTTGATAGCCTACTTTTGCTTATTGACCCCTACCCCCGAAGCAATCACAGCATTCCGATAGCATCTTCTAGCCAAATCTAGATCCCTAGCCACTTCACCAACTCCATGTGACGTTGGGAAATTTATTTTAAAGTGAGGAATCGACGTTACTGCCTGAAGAGCAGTCAAAGGGGGTCTTCCCAATATGGCGTTGTAAGCCGAGTCCACATGCACAACATAAAATTTGCACATTATTTCTACATGTTGTGGAGCGGTGCCAAATATGACTAGCAGCTCAATAGTCCCCGCCACCTTGACTGGATCGTTGCAGAAGCCATATAAAGGAGCCTCCTGCCCGATCTCCATCTTTCGCCCATCCAGATGCATCCTCTGATAAGCATGTGCGTATAGAATATCAACAGAATACCCATTATCGATCATCATCCGCTTCATATCAACTGAACCCACTTGTGCAGTAATTACCAGGGCTCCTTCATGGGGTTCAATGGGCTCAGAAGGGAAATCCTCGCCAGTAAAGGAAATTACCGTACCTGGATACGGTCTTTCATTCTTCAGGAGGGTATCCGCCACTGACATGACCGAATCCAAGTACCCACGTCTTTTCTTCCCAGCAACTCTAATAGATGTTCCTCTAGTAATTACATCAACGACATGCCTTGCTAGTGGATTAGGAGTAGGTTGTATAGGTTGAACTGGTTGAGCGACCAGAACAGGCCTGGAGTTCCTCTGATGTTCTTCTCGAGGCTCTCTTTCAGCCACATACTGCACCAGAGTACCACTCTGGACATTCCTTTTAATGAACTCCTTTAAACTCCTGTAGTCATTAGTTTCATGCCCAGCTGCCTGATGATAATCGCAATACTTACGAGAATTACCAGACCCAGGCTTAAGATTGTCCCGAGGGAGTTCAAAATAAGGTTGGTCTTTTATCTGATCTAAGATAATCGCCCTATCTGTGTTTAACTGTGTGTACACTTTGTTCACCTTCTGGTCCGGAATAGGCGGTCGACCTCCTCCCGAACACCAAGTATTGTTGTACCTCTTGGAATTCCTGTCTGAACGATCATTATTACCTCTATTCTTTTTCTGATCGCCCTCGATTTTCTCCTTGTCTTTCATTCTGTCTGAAGAAGGACTTTTCAAGTTATTCATAGCTTCCTCCACCACAATATATCCCTCTGCTTTATCAAAGGCTTCGGCTAAACTTTTCAGGTGGTGAAATATTAGCTTCTTCACCAGCTTCTCCGACTTTACCAGGTCCAAGACATTTTGAAATAGCCCAACAGCTTGAAGATCATTGAGATCTGTCACTTGGCCAACCGCTTCTCTAAATCTCTTCACATACTGGCTCAAAGACTTATTCGAAAATTGACGAACTTGAACCAACGAGCCAGTAGGCTTTCCTCTTCTCTTGTTGCTTCCAAAACGGGCATGGAATTTGCTATATAAATATGCCCAAGATGAAATTGAATCCAAAGGAAGAGTTCTCATCCACTGCCTCGCATCCTTCCTTAGTGTCGTCACAAAGGTCTGACACTTGGCTGCATCCGAAAAATCATAGTAATCCATCAACCTATCAAACGCCTGGCTGTAGTCGTATGAATCACCTGAACCATCGTAATTCTCCATGTAAGGAAGCTTTTTGTATAGTCGGCCTTCTCTTTAAGAATCTCCGAGGAAAAAGGAGATGCCTTTTTACCCGAAGTGTCTTTGACTTGCTGAACTTCGGCTAGCTGTTTCCGAAGCTCCTTTAACTCTTTGACCAAGAATTCCACTCCTTCCGATTGTGAAGAAACCTCTTTCTTTGGAGAGCCTTCCTTCTTTTGAGCAGACTGGCCTTTTCCATCTGAACTTGCAGCTTTAGACGGGCTTCTCCGATAATGAGTATCCGTAGGGTGGTGTGCCCTCTTCAGATCCTCAGGTGTACGGCTTCTAGATCTGCTTCGGTGTGGAGCTCTGTCGCTGTGGTGAGAATACTAAAGGCGGAGTGCCTTCTTTGTATTCTCAGGTGTATATCCTCTAGACCTGCTCCTTCGTCTGCTTCTACCATAATCCTGAGAATCCCTAGGGTGAGGTACCCTCTTCGGCTCCTCAGGAGTATGGCTCTTTGACCTTCTTCGGTCCCGAGGGAAGCCTCGAGACATATTACCAGAGTGCACAGGCTCCTTTCCTCTTCTGGGTCGCCTTTCTATGGATTTTCTATGCTCCTCAGATTGAGCATAACTTGATGCTTCATCTTTCATTTTCGCCATACGAACCATCTGTTTAGCAATTTCTTCCCTCTATTTCAGAAGAACTTTTAGAGCTTTGTCAACTTCTTCTGTCATCTTGGCCAACTTGGATGCTCTGTCGGTCTGACCACCTCGGTGTTGGGTTCTAGGCGGTGTGCCTTCTACCCTTCTCTGATCCTGATCAGACCCTTTAGCAGCAGTAAAAACTACTCTTCTTTTGGTATCCCCATAGACTTTTACATGAGAACCTTCTGAAACATCTCTTGATGTTGTGCTATCATGAATACTTTTCGAAGGACCCAACCGATCCTTGACTGAGATTCGTTGTACAGATGAACTAATGACCATCTATTGGTCCTTGATAAGTAGTCATCTTATTTTTCACCATAACTTAGAAGTAGAGCGAAAATTAATAAGTGTGATTGAAATCCAGAAACACTAGAAAACAGCCCTCCTTCTAGTGCCAATGTTAACGCCAAGATCTTTTCACGCGCCTCAACCACGTAAAAACACGTCCAATCCTGCACAGTAAACACGTCAATACCAGAAGCTTGACGGCTTGGACCGTCGGGAGATAGCTCCGGCGTAAGAGTCAGTACAGGCGGATACAAGGATAACAATTGAGCATATTAGCTCTAGTGTTTTGATAATGAAAATATCAGTTACCTTTTTTGTGTTATGTTCTGTTCTCATAAACTCCAAGACTCATCCTGCATGTAGCCGACCTGCTCTGACATCACCACACTGCAGGTAGCTCATCTGCTAATTTCATCACCATTTTTCACCGCCGGCCGACTATATCTCATCCCCATTAATTAAAATACAAAGATGACAGTCAAAGTTCTATCTTTCTCATTATTACCGGTCAAAGCCCAAAACAAGACCATTATTCACCTAATGGTCAAGCCCAAGGGTTCGGCTCAATAGCCCGGCCCAAAATAAAGGTAGCCCAATATATCTAAAATATCAAGGCCCAACACATAGCAACAACTTTTTTCTCTAAACCTTGCTGCAATTAAACATATTTTGCACAACTAGTGTTACATGATCTTATTCAGTAACAAACGGAAAATTAATTATGGAAAGTATGCTATCAAAAATAGTTGTTAGCTCTAATGGTTTCATTGCTTCTTTATATGTATTGCAGTGTGATGTTATGTGCAGGGACAAGTCCACTGTTTTATAAGCATTGGTTGTGTAGTATAACTTTATATAAGGGATGCCCATCATTTGTAAATCATAAAACAAAAGTTCCATCCATGTTTGTGCAATATAATTTTAAGTTAATTGAGGGAAAAACAAAAAACAGACTTTTTATTGTCAAATTTGGTGTTTCAAAATATATCATGTATGAATGTTTTGGAACGTTCATACCAACACAGAAGTCAATACTACCATATTAGCATTTTAACGGTAATTAACCTTGGTTTTTGTTATCAAAATATAAAAAAATAAAAATGAAAGATGTAATGATCAGTAATGGTAGGTTAAGTTGTTAGCATTTAAGTGAAGTTCATAGAATGATGTCCCCATATTTTTGTTAGGTTTGATAGGTAGGAGGAACAAGCTTGGGGGTGCACAAACCTCTCTCAACAGTTACTGCAAGCTCTCAAAATCATTAGGTCATTTAGTGGCAGTGAAATATGCCTTCATGTTTATTCTATGTACTACCACATCCTTCTTCTAAAATTAGTTAGAGATATATATTATTTTTTAGAAAATTTGCAAAATTCAAATATTTTAAACTGATATAAATCTGTATATGTTTTGAAAACAACAAATATATGACAATTAATAGCCATTTCTAAAATCAAAAATTATTCTTTGATTTGAATTTTTAATTAGAATTTCGCAAATCGATTAACAAAAGTCAAAATATATCTCTAATTTTGAAGATTAAGGAGTAAATTAATCAAGCTTTAGTAGAACATGCAAATGTTTCTGTGACTGATATGATCAGTTTAACCAGCCTTGTAGCTGGCCCTGAACAATTTTTTTTGATGTATCATGTTTGACACTAAAAAAAAATCAAGGTAGTCTCAAAATAAGCTTTTACTCCCAATGCTGCATATCCAAATTATAAATTTCAGTATGCAGCTCAACAAGGTTCATATCAAGAGAAAAACAAATGACAAAAAGCCATTAGCATTACACCTTGATTGTTGCTGCAATGTCACTAGATTGTTGGTTGATGTTTATTTTCAGTAGGCATGCACATTTATGGTCAAACATCTGCCCAACTTAAAGAAAAAAATTATTTCAAATGGAATAATTATCGATCGAATTTTCAACAAAAATTTCAGATTTAGTTTATTTTGGACGAAAATTGATTAATTCCGACATAAATTTTCATGAAAAATAAGTTTCTCTCTTTGTATGGTCATCACTTCATAGAGGTGGTAATTACATCTCCCATTTCTCACTAAGTTTTGATGTCTCTCTATTAAGTAAGAGTAATTGTTAGTTTTTCTTACACATTTCCACAAATTTGTCATGTGTTCACGTCATCAATTTATGACGTAACATATTTAATTGAATTAAAATAGAAAAAATTAAAAATTTAATCATCTTATTATAAAAATTAAAAAGTCGATTACTAAAATGGAAAAATGTCAAGGATAATAATTTATATTTAAACCTTTTTTTAAAAAAAAGGTCAATTAGAGATAAAAAAAAATTGTTGCTCCATTATATAGTCTCATGGTATTGCCTTAATTTGACTTCTACTATCGACTAAATTTCAAATTGCATCATAAATTTTATTTTGAATTGGTTGATCATTATATAAATTTCAAATTGCATCAAATTAATTTGCAGCCTAAATTTTATTTTAAATTAAATGCACCATAAACTTGAATTTCAATATAATTTACAACCTTCACACTAAAGTTTAGGGTGTAAATTATTTTGATGTAGGGTTTAGAAGGTGCATATTGTTTTGAAACTTAAAATATAGTGTATATAATTCAAAATAAAATTTAGGGTGTAAATTAATTTTAAGGTTAAAGTTTTGTGTCATTACTGGTGAAGGCACATATATATATACAGATGATTGGAATAAGAGAAAAGATTTATATGTCGACAAATTTGTGACTAAGGTGAATTGCGACAAACGTGAAACTCTATTAATCTGTTTAGTTATAATTAACATTGGAATGAGAATGAACATTTCTATAGAACGTGTTAATTACTCTCGATCTCATGGAAACCATGAGACGAGTCATATCGTTTGGCCAAATACCATGTGGTGAGTATACCCTTTTGAAAAGCTCATTTCATTTCCTCCAACCAAACATATCATGCATATGCTAAGGTGCGACCATTCTTAATTTTCATTTATCCTAAATATGCACATATGTTACAACTATAATTTGACCAAAAACTTTCGCAATACATATCAAGGCTGATGGTACAATACTATATTATTTTATAAGATCAATTTCCCGGGAGTCACAGAAATGAACCCGTGAAAATAGTTGGATGAACAATATATAGAACGCATAATAATTATTTTATAGCTATATTATTTTACTCACAACTATATAGAACGCACAACAATATATAGAACGCATAATAATTATTGTATAGCTATAATTATTTTACTCACAACTATAATTTTTTTCCAACAGTTTATAGCACCTGTGGTTGAACAATATATAGAACGCATAATAATTATTTCCCCAGATCCGTGAAGATGACTTTGGTATTATGCTATTAATTTGTCACCATTTTCATTACTTCTTACTTTAAATTACTTGTATATTCACTGAGGTCTTTTGCCGCATTTGATTTTTGTTAGAATCATAACTCCGTAAAGTCATAATCAAAAAATATAAAACGGGTAATCCTTATCTTTAAAGTTTTTACACCACGAATGATTTACTATGAGTTACATGCAATATACTTTCAGAATATATATCAACTTTCGGAGTTGAACAATTTTGTGATAGCAATTCACAAATGTTCCAGTCGAATATTTCTTTGTGATAGTTATATGTTTATAGAAAAAATTAAATGAGAGATTAGAGAATTTCATGTGCAAATTTTCTTTTCTTATGTAAGTATTCTCCATTCCTTGTATATGTATCTCTCTTTATATATATGCACATATAGATATATATGTATACATAAATAATATTAACAACTATTATCTATTTTAATTACACATTATTATAGATATATATAATGTTGTAAGTTACACATTAGTCATAATGATGTAAGTTACAAATTATTAATAATAATGTAATTTAGATAGAAAATGGAGGGTCACAATCAAAGATTAACTAGTTGTCAAATCCAAAATATATTGGACTTCATTTCTTTTGTTTCACATAATTAAATAAGATTACACCTCTTATACTTATAAAGAAATTAGTAATCTTTTATTAATCATAATGGAACTAAGACAAATTAGTTTTTATAAACAACTTGCACCTTATCAAATGTTTCACTTAAGTCATTGATAAACACAAGTCATATGATTCCAACTTAAACCAAATGAATTACTCTCATTCTCCACATACAGGACATTAAGTTACACCTTTTATACTTACTTAAATTATGTCCACAAATGAGTTTTATCAAACTCAAATATGATAAATAATAAATCTCAAAAATATAAAATAAGATGCAATATATAACAATCCCCCCACTTGTTATAACAGTTTTAAAATATAGGCATATATATATATATATATATATATATATATATATATATATATATATATATATATATATCGGATCGGATCAGTCATTTCATATCTTATTCACCCGTGCTCACCCCTCTTTAGATTTAATCCATGACGGTTTGGTCATATACAACCGCTGCTCTATACTTTTAATGACGTTATATGTTGCCCGTCGCTAAAAGTATATGTATTTAGTTGTATGACCGAAATCGCCGTTAGATCCAAATGCTAAAAGGTGAGCAGCCTGAGTAAGATAAAGTATGACTGATCTTGATCCACTGCTCGTGTGTGAAAAGGCTATATGCACTTTTTTATTATTTGTTCTTTTTGTGAATTAACAGGGGCATAAACTATATTTACTATATCCAATACAACAATAAACTATAGATTTAGTATACGACATCTAATTCAAATACAGATTTTTGGACAACTCTTTCCCTATATAAGACCTTTATACGTAAGAAAGCATTTACTAATATATAGTTAAAATGGGTTCCAACTTGAAATGGTGAAATGGGATTTTGGGAAAAGGGTATAAAGGTTAGGGGATTGCCATAAATTGAAGAAACCTAAAGGTAATTTTAGAGCCAGGTGCAGTTGGTTGCAAGGTAGGTTTTGCTTGAAAGTCAACAAGACACATAAAAGGGACATCATTAGTCTAATGTTCCCACTTTCTACCATGCTCATATCAAAATTAGAACACAAATCTCAGACACAACCAACTATAATTCTTACTTTCTTGCTCCGTTTCATAATATGTCATGTTTTAGATAATTTTATTTTTTTCAAATTATTTAACTTTTTATATAATTTAGGAGAATTAATCATAATCTTTCTAAAATTACTTTTTATGAGAATTAAATTAAATGTTATATATGAAAGAGAGTATGAGATAAGTATATTGTAAATAATATTATAGAAAATTAATATTATATTTAATGTTATACAATTATTTTCTTAATTTTTATGCACAACCATAAAAAGTTATATATTATGAGAGAGAGGGAGTAGTATTATCATGGCCGGTTGATTGGGTCCTACAGGGTTGACCTACTCCCATGCACTTAACCCTTTCTAATTAAGGTTTTCATATTTTGCAGAAGGATAAAGATATAATTTTACAAATTATTTCTCTCTTTAGTTTTAAGCTATTATATAAAGGCTTAAATATGAATTAGTACCTTAAATTATAGACCATATTTCATTTCGGTGATCCATCTTTTAATTTTGTCAATTAGATGATTAAACTATTAATTTTTTTCAATTACAATAAATTGAACACGTCACGTCAGAAATTGCTGACTTGACTAATTGTGTGGGTCCTTAAGACTCTTATGTGGCAGAAAAATTATATTTTATTCATTACATAAACAAATTTGTTTAAATCATAGGCAAAATGGTCAAAACCTAATTTAACAATTCTAATTAAAATAAAACAAACATATACCAGTCCAAATAAAATCCAATTCATCGATCAAGACCTCTCTTTCTCTCTCTATATCTATGTATGTATGTATTGTGTGAAAAGGGTTTAACCCTTTTACATATCTTTTCTTTTTCCATTCCATTCTATTCCATTCCTTTTTTCTTTTCTGTGCAGTCAAAACTCAGAAACACAGTTAAATGGAGGTTGTGATGATAAGATTTGATTATTGAGTGAATCGAAATTTGTGTTGATGTGTTTGTATCTTCAGTGGTATGAAACAGATGGCATGATGATGCGAGGGATTTGATTTGATGGATTTATTTGGGTTTGGGTTTTGATCTCTCTTGATCCCTCTTACATCCGTATTGTGACGCCCCCAAAATAGGTATACAACACCCATTATGAGTCGTCAAATACATGGTACAGAAAGCAACTATAACTTCAATAATACAATTATCGTGCAAAATACGACAACACACACTGTGAGTTTAAATACAAATATTATCTTCTAGACAATATCAACACTCAAATAAGTCCTCATTACAATTATTCATACACTATTTTACAGAAATAGTGAGGACTGCTAAAACATCTTTCTAGAACCATCACTCCATACCCCGACTCGATCTTGCTATGTTCTCACCTTCTGAGAAGAAAAATAGAACAAAAAGAAAAAATGTGAGCTCAACTAGTCCAGTAAAGAATATTATGACTAAGCTAATATATAACAAATTATCATTAGTCTTCAACAGGGAAAAATCTGATAGAATACAATAGATAACAAATTTTAGTTCAACAACTGCAGCGGAAACAACAATCCATTAGAAGAGTCACGTAGAGAATGAATTCTACTATCTTCTAAGATTTAAAAGTTCATCATCAATATTTTATCCACAGAATAACAATCAATATACATCTTTAATCAAATATTCATCTTTGCACTACAGCCAAAGATATTCATTTGTGTCACCAAGTTGGTCATGTTCATCTCAACACTTGTTCAAACTTTGCAGACCACGGGCCAAAGATATTCATCGATTAATCATTCATCTTTGCACTATGTGCCAAAGATATTCAAAGAATATCATCATTTAAGACTGAGGATGATGAAAAATACTTTAAAGAAAACGAATCCAATGAGACAGAAGGACAAATATTAGGGATTCGTATAACAGTTTATCCAAGATCAATAATACTTCATAATAATCAATTGTGAAGCAAAATTTAAAAAATAACGATCAAAACATGGATACAATCAAAGATAGTAGCCAAAATAGACATCTTGGACAAAAAGGAAAAATTTTATTTTTTGGTGAATAGTGTTGTATTCATGAATAGTACCGTATACGTGAATAGTAACCTCGACACAAAAAGTTCCAAACGTGAATAGCAGCCCACATGCTTGAAAAACCAAAAGTGGGTCCCACCCATAATTTAATAAAAATTATTTTATTTTTCGAAACTTCAATAATTCATAGAAAATAGCCCGTTTATCAGAAAAATACGAATTTTATGTCCATTCCACACGAAATCGAATTTTCTACAACTTTGTAGCTTTGAGTTTTTCCAAATTCCAAATAGAAAATATCAAAAATCTACAAACGGATGATTTTTAATTCCTCCATTCCGACAAAATACTGATAAAACACCTCAGCATTAATTCCTTCATTTATAACCACATAAAATAAATAAATCCATCATTTATATCCACATCAAATAAATATTTCTTTATTATATAAATTAATAATTAATTATTCACAAATAATATTACGTAATCATAATTATGACAAACTGTGTCGCTCCTCAGGAAAGAGGGGCTTTCTAATAAGGATTTCTCTCATCTTGGCGCAGCGCAATTAGGTGACCAACCCTCTCCTTGACAGAACTTTCTAGATATTACCAATAATTCTATCTAATAATATTATTCAAATAATATGAATTATTGATCTGATAATGGAAAATATTCATGCGTTGATAATTATTGAAACAATAATAATATAAACTATCAACGTAGCAATTATTGAATCAATAAAATAAAATATTGAACAGTAATTACTATAACAATTATTGAGTAGTGCCTTCTCATGTACGAATCAATAATTCAACAATATCATCGCGACACCTGTCTTAGCAAATGCGTAAAACCACGCCAGTATTATATTTTTAACCACCAATTGCTCCAACAAAGGTGTTAACAGTAAAAATTACGCCGTTATTTATAAAAATTCATACTTTGTCATTTTCTTCATCAAACAATTATCCGTTATAGGGCCTAATTGATTTGTCTGCAGTCGCATACGGATATTCCGACAAAAAAGAATATTCCACGACCAAATGAATATTCCTCGACAAAAGGAATATTTTATAACCACTTACTTATTTTGTAAAATTTGCACATTTCACCCATAACCAAAGTATTATATCAAATTAACACCTTATTAATTTAGAATAATGAATAGAGAAAAAATTTAATTTTATTTATAATAAGTTGGGGTCTTACAACCTCCTCTCCTTATAAAATTTTGTCCTCGAAATTGATGTACTGCACACAGTATTTCGAGCGGTGAGGTACTCGCTTTCATTTCGATTCTAACTCCTGTGTCATTTCTTCAATATCATGGTTCCTCCACAAAACCTTAACTTGTGGTATAACCTTGGCGCGTAGGACATGCTCTTTCCTATCCAAGATCTTAACAGGTACCTCCTCGTACGTTAAATCTTTGGCTATCTCGTCTAGTTCTAACTCAATAATATGGTTCGGGTCTTTCACATATTTACGAAGCATAGATATATGGAAAACATTGTGAACACGCGACATACTTGGAGGTAACGCGAGTCTATAGGCCACATTTCTTATTCGGTCAAGAATCTCAAATGGACCAACAACCTTGGATTGAGCTTTCCTCTCTTTCCAAATCTTGTAACTCCCTTCCATGGAGCAATACGTAATAATACATGATCTCCAATATTAAATTCCACGTCCTTTCGATGAAGATCAGCATAACTCTTTTGTCGATCTTGTGAGGTTTGAATACGTTGTCGAAACATTTGGATCTTTTACGTAGTCATGCATTTAATTTCGGTCCCAACAACGTTGTTTCTCCCACCTCGCCCCAAAGATTTCGAGAAGACACTTTCGTCCATACAATGCCTCAAATGGAGCCATGCCTATACTTGCTTGATAACTGTTGTTGTAGGAGAATTCCACCAGTGACAAGTACTTATCCCAACTTCCTTTGAAATCTAGAACACAGAGTCTTAATAGATCTTCAAGGGTTTGAATAGAATCCTCTCGATTGTCCGTCTGGTTTGAGGATGGTATCTTTGAATCGAATCATAAATCCGTGCCTATAGCTTTCTGCAAGCTAACCCAAAATCATAAAGTGAATCTTGGGTCACAATCCGAAACTATGGATACTGGCATGCCATGCAATCTCACAATCTCACAATCTCATTCACGTACATACAAGCAAGACATTCAAGGGAATAAGTTTCACGTATCGGCAAGAAATGAGCAGACTTGGTTAATCTATCAACAATAACCCAAATCGCATCTAAGCCTTGAGAAACTTTGGGAAGACCTGTAACGAAATCCATGGTAATGTGTTCCTACTTCTATTTTGAAATCTCAAGTGGTTGCAATGGACCTTTTGGTACTTGATGCTCCGCCTTTACACGTTGACAAGTTAAACACCTCGAGATAAACTCCATGATCTCTCTCTTCATATTGTTCCACCAAAATGTGTGTCGAATATCATGATACATTTTGGTACTCCCAGGATGGATTGCAAATGGGGTGTTGTGTGCCTCCATCATGATTCTATGCTTCAAGTTAGAATCGTTAGCAACACAAAGTCTAGAGTTGAATCGAAGTATTCCTTCTTCATCGATTCTTGCTTCTGGAATAGCACCTTCTTGCACTTTCTTCTTCATACGCATCAGCCCCAGGTCCGTAGCTTGAGCAGCTTTAACTTTATCGATTAAAGTCGGTTCTACTCGTATATTCGCCATCATCATGTGGGTCCTTGGAGTCTTTAACTCTATCTCCATCCTTTTCAAGTCATACAAAATGGGCCTTTGCATTGAAAATATCTCACTCATACTTGCATATGATCTTCTACTCAATGCGTCAGCTACTACGTTCGCTTTTCCAGGATGATATTGAATAGTGTGATCGTAATCTTTCAACAGCTCAAGCCAACGTCGTTGCCGCCGTATGTTAAGTTCTTTTTGGGTGAAAAAATATTTGAGGCTTTTATGATCCGTATAGATCTCCACTTTCTCCCCATACAAGTAGTGTCTCCATATCTTCAACGCGAAAACGACTGCTGCCAACTCTAGATCATGAATAGGATAATTCCTCTCATATTCTTTGAGTTTTCGCGAGGTATAGGCTATGACTTTCTCATGTTGCATGAGAACACATCCTAACCCTTTGCCTGAAGCATCGTTGTAGATAACAAATCCATCCGAACCAGATGGTATTGCGAGCAGTCTGCGAAATGAGTCTCCTTGAGCTCTGGAAACTCTTCTCGCATTCTTCGCGCTCCATACGAATTTTGTATCTTTTCGAGTCACCGTGAGTTAGCGAGAGTAGCGATTCGAGAAAATCCTTCCACGAATCTCCGATAATAACCAAATTAAGCCCGTAAAAGTGCACAGACTTCAATCAAAACTTCGGTTGCTCCCAATTTTGTATTGCTTCAATCTTCTTTGGTCGATAGATACTCCATGTTTTGACACCACGCACCCAAGGAATGCTACTTCCTCAAGCCAGAACTCGCATTTCTTCAGCTTGGCATATAGCTTATTTTCACGAAGCCTTTTAAGTATCAGCTTCAAATGGTGCTCATGATCTTCATGGCTTTTGGAATAGATGAGGATGTCATCAATAAAGACAACAACGAACCCGATCCAAATATTCCTTGAATACACGGTTCATCATATCCATGAAAGCGGTGAGGAGCATTAGTCAATCCAAAAGACATGACTAAGAATTCATAATGCCCAGATCGAGTTCTCAAGGCGCTTTTGGAATATCCTCGATTTTAATCTTCAAATTTGATGATATCCAGAACGAAGATCGATCTTTGAAAAGAATTTTGCTCCTTGCAACTGGTCGAACAGGTCATTAATGCGAGGTAACGGATACCTATTCTTGATGGTGACATGGTTTAATTCTCTGTAGTCAATACAAAGTCGCATACTCCCGTCTTTCTTCTTTACGAATAAAACAAGAGCACCCCAAGGAGATGTACTAGGACGAATGAAACCGATGTCTAATAACTCCTGTAGTTGGACTTTTAACTCCTGAAGTTCAATAGGAGCCATTCGATATGGGGTTTTAAAAATGGGCTTTGTAATACGGTTCAAGGTCAATAAAGAATTCAACATCACGCTCGAGGGTAGACCAGGAAGTTCTTCTTGAAATACATCAGAAATTCTCTAACAATGTAAATATTATCCAAATCGACTTGTCTTTATTCAAATCCATAACATGGGTTAAGAAAGCTTGGCATCCATTTTTCAATAAACGAATAGCTTTGTGGCTTGATATGACCAGAATGGATTTTAGTGGTTTAGTTGTTTGAATTGTATTATGAAAGTTGGTTAGGAATATGAAAACTAACAACCTTACAAAAAAATCAATTTTGGCATGATGAGTGGTTAACCAATCAATCCCTAAAATCACATCAAAAGCAAGTATCTTTAAAGAGATAAGCTCAACAGGTAATGTGATAGTGCCAACTTGGATCAAGCAAGATTTATAAACTATAGATGTAACGAAGGTTTCACCCAACGGTGTTTCAACAGATAAGTTAAAATCCAATTTCTCCGGAGTCAAGTTTAAACGTTGAGCACAAGCAAGAGATATAAAAGAATGGGTAGAGCCGGTATCTAGTAAGATATAAACTTCGCAAAAATTCAAGATTAGCTTACCCGTGATCACCTCGTTCGCTCGTTCCGCGCTTTTGGCGATTCGACAAATGCTCTTCCAGGAACCGTTGATTTTGACTTATCCGGGATAACCTTTGGAGTCACCATCCCTGCTGAACTTGGTTTTGCTACAGAGTAGTCTCGAGCTATATGGCCCTCCTTTCCACAGTTATAACATACCTTGGATTGTTGTGGACAGTTTAATGATATGTCCTTTTTTTCTCGCATTGTAACATCATCTAATCAAGGCCGTTCTCCTCCCTAGAATTTGTTGTTGGTGTTGTCACGGCGATGTCTTCCCGTCATTGTTGAATCTCCTCTTTTTAAAATTTTCACTAAACTCACCTCTTCTATTATCATAGCCACGATTACCACCCGAGTGGTTACCTCCTTTGTCCGTATTTTTCCCTCCTCGCTGGTTATCATCGTTCTGATGACTACTGTCACCGGTATGACCCTGGTTGTGGTCTCTCGGTTGAGTATACTCATTATCTCTCTCTAATAATTGAGCCTTGTTGATAACATCTGAATACAGAGAAAATTTATGAGAGATAAGGTATTGAAAAATCTCGGGTTTTAGACCTCTCAGAAACATTCGCGTCATACGTTCCTCATTCTCTACCAAATGAGGTGCAAACATGGATAACTCCGCGAACTTCGCCTCGTACTGAGACACCGTCATGTTGTTCTATTCCAGTCTAATAAACTCTACCTCCTTCATATGACGAATACTTTCAAGAAAGTACTTGTCATTGAAAAGTTTCTAAAATCTTTCCCAAGACATGTTGAGTACAGCTGGCTGGGTACGCTTCACAGATTCCCACCAGTAATCCGCTTCACCACGGAACATAAAGGTGACGAATGGAACCTTCTGTTCCTCTGTGCATCCCAAGACATCGAATATCTTAGTGATTTGCTTGACCTATGTTTCCGCCTTAATAGGATCGGGCTTTCCCCAGAAATCTGGTGGTCCCAACTCTTTGAACTGCTTGGTTGTGACAGACCGCGCGTTGCCATCATTTCCACCCGTATTTTGTACACGAGTCTCCCTCGTTTGATTTTGCATGAACTGCAAAAAGCTCCTAAACATTCCATCATTCATCGTTTGCTCGGTAGCATTGTTTATAGGAGGAATATTTCCTTCCTGTTGCACGTTCTCCTGGTTTGTGACTAAAGGTTGTTCCACAGTCTCATACACTCCATTGTTAACGTTTCTCGCAGACCATTCTTAAACATCGCCATAAAATAAGGGTTAATTAAATAAATTAACATATCACATAATATCCTATATTGTGACCGCCACCAACAAATAAGCTTAGATAGGACACACTAATAAGGATTTACTCATCTCTCCCCTCCTAGTTCTATTCCCCGATCTCCGCCAGAGACCATATTCCTAAGCTTTGATACCAACTGTGACGTCCCAAAATAGGTATACAACACCTATCCTGAGTCGCCAAATACATGGTACAGAAAGCAACTATAACTTCAATAATACAATTATCGTGCAAAATACGACAACACATACTGTGAGTTTAAATACAAATATTGTCTTCTAGACAATATCAACACTCAAATAAGTCTACATTACAATTATTCATACACTATTTTACAGAAATAGTGAGGACTGCTAAAACATCTTTCTAGAACCATCACTCCATACCCCGACTTGATCCTGCTATGTTCTCACCTCCGGAGAAGAAAAATGGAACAAAAGGAAAAGGGTGAGCTCAACTAGCCGAAGAAAGAATATTATGACTAAGATAATATACAACAAATTATCATTAGTCTTCAACAGGGAAAAATCTGATAGAATACAATAGACAACAAATTTTAGATCAACAACTGCAGCGGAAACAACAATCCATTAGAAGAGTCACGTAGAGAATGAATTCTACTATCTTCTAAGATTTAAAAGTTCATCATCGATATTTTATCCATGTAACAACAATCAATATACATCTTTAATCAAATATTCATCTTTGCACTATAGGCCAAAGATATTCATTTGTGTCACTAGTTGGTCATGTTCATCTCAACACCTGTTCATCTTTGCACTACGGGCCAAAGATATTCATCAATTAATCATTCATCTTTGCACTACAAGCCAAAGATATTGAGCAATATCATCATTTAAGACTGAGTATGATGAAAAATGCTTTAAAGAAAACAAATCCAGTGAGACAAAAGGACAAATATTAGGGATTCGTATAACAGTTTATCCAAGATCAATAATACTTCATAATAATCAATTGTGAAGCAGAATTCAAAAAATAACAATCAAAACATGGATACAATCAAAGATAGTAGCCAAAATAGACATCTTGGATAAAAAGGAAAAATTTCATTTTTTGGTGAATAGTGCCGTATTCGTGAATAGTGACGTATACGTGAATAGTAACCTCGACACAAAAAGTTCCAAATTTGATTAAAAAGTTCAAACCAATATTTTGGCATAATGATATTGAAGAAAATAATATCATTTAAGAAGAAAATAACATCCCTTACCTCAAAATAACAAAGATTTCGATGAATTCGGATATAAAGTTTATGTAAACTTGCATTTTAATAAAGCAACTCTCAAAGTATCAAAATACTCACTAAAATACGCTCGACAATATAGAGAGAAAGAAAACTTGTTTCTGGTGTGATTTTCAATTCTAACCTAAGCGTCTATTTATAGGAAAATACTAGAACGCCAAAGAGACTAAATAATAAAATAATATTATTTAATTAACAAATTCTCTACGCATGCTTTGAACAAGTCTAGCATGCCTTCTTTGGAAAAAAAAACTAGCAGCCCACATGCTTGAAAAACCAAAAGTGGGTCCCACCCATAATTTAATAAAAATTATTTTATTTTTTGAAACTTCAACAATTCATAGAAAATAGTGCATTTATCGAAAAAATTTAATTTTATGTCCATTTCACACGAAATCGAATTCTCTACAACTTTGTAGCTTTGAGTTTTTCCAAATTCCAAATAAAAAATATCCGAAATCTATAAACGGATGATTTTTAATTCCTTCATTCCGACAAAATATTGATAAAACACCTCAGCATTAATTCCTTCATTTATAACCGCATAAAATAAATAAATCCATCATTTATATCCACATCAATTAAATATTTCCTTATCATATAAATTAATAATTAATTATTCACAAATAATATTATAGAATCACAATTATGATAACCACGCCGTTCCCAGGAAAGAGGGGGCTTTCCAATAAGGATTTCTCCTTACTGGCGCATAATTAGGTGACCAAACCTCTCCTTGACAGAATTTTCTAGACATTGCCAATAATGCTATCTAATAATATTATTCAAATAATATGAATTATTGATCTGATAATGGAAAAATGCGTGCGTTGATAATTATTGAAACAACAATAATATAAAACTATCAACGCAAAGAATTATTGAATCAATAAAATAAAATATTGAATAAAGAATTACTACTATAACAATTATTGAGTAGTGTCTTCTCATATACGTAATCAATAATTCAACAATATCGTGGCGACATCGTGTATGCCATTGCAGGAACCACGCCAGACATTCTTGTTTTTTAACCACCGTGTATTCCAACGATTATTAATTGGTAATAATTACGCCATTATTTATAAAAATTCATACTTTTGTCGCTTTTCTTCATCCGACAATTATCCCGTTATGGGGCCCATAATTGATCTAGCAAGTCGCAATGCGGATATTCCGAAGGCTAAAAAAGAATATTCCACGACCAAACGAATATTCTCCGACAAAAGGAATATTTTATAACCACTTATTTATTTTGTAAAATTTGCACATTTCACCCATAACCAAAATATTATATCAAATTAACACCTTATTAATTTAGAATAATGAATAGAGGAAAAATTCAATTTTATTTATAATAAGTTGGGGTCTTACACGTATCTTGGCGGGGCGAAACAGATGGCATGATGATGCGAGGGATTTGATTTGATGGATTCATTTGAGTTTTGGGTTTTGATCTCTCTCGATCCCTCTTACATCTAATGCAACTATTTTTTGAAATGGCAAGTGTATGCTACTCTTTTGCCTCGATTACATACTGATCGAGCCTAAACCTTTTGCCTTTATTTTGATTTATCTAGACTGAATGTGTTTTATTGATTTATCGATGAATTGAATTTTGTTTGTACTGATATATGTTTGTATTTGATGGATTCATTTGGGTTTTGGATTTTGATCTCTCTCGATCCCTCTTACATCTAATGCAACTGTTTTTGCAGCCATGGCGATGGCACACTCTTTGCCCTGATTACATACAAATCTGAGCCTAAACCTTTTTCCTTTATTTTGATTTATCTAGACTGAATGTGTTTTACAGATTTATCGATGAATTGAATTTTGTTTGTACTGATATATGTTTGTTTTATTTTAATTAGAATTGTTAAATTAGGTTTTGACCATTTTGCCCATGATTTAAACAAATTTGTTTATGTAATGAATAAAATATAGTTTTTTTGCCACATAAGACTCTTAAGGCCCCACACAATTAGTCACGTCAGCAATTTCTGACGTGGCGTGTTCAATTTGTTATAATTGAAAAAAATTGATAGTTTAATCATCTAATTGACAAAATTGAAAGGTGGATCACCGAAATGGAATATGACCTATAATTTAGAGTACTAATTCATATTTAAGGCTTATATAAATATCATAATCATCATTATTATCATTATTATTATTATTATTATAAAAATTAA
Source organism: Panax ginseng (assembly GCA_020205605.1). Lineage (NCBI taxonomy): Eukaryota > Viridiplantae > Streptophyta > Magnoliopsida > Apiales > Araliaceae > Panax > Panax ginseng. Next base: position 137,406,749 of record CM035133.1, on the reverse strand, counting down.
AAAATTACATATAACATAGCTTTCTTATGGGCGCCAACACTGAGAAAATCAATTAATATAAGAAAGAGAATTGGTGGATATATACTTTCCAATTGAACGACGGATGGGAGAGAAAGCAACTCACAACCATGCAAAAGATTCTTCATCAAGCTTAGCCAAATATTTATGCTCCAAGCCAAACAATAAAGAAAGAGACTTTCTTCTTATCAAATCAATATAATATTAATATTAATATTTTAAAAATGTCACTGATATAATAGTAATCATATATATAAAGCAGGAGGCGAACTTGATCTCTCACCCAATGTTGGTCAGTTTAATGATAAAATTTAAAATTTGCTCTATTTTAATTAAATTATCTCTTCACAATCGTAAACTCATAACAATCCATTTCCACCCACGAATTATCACTGGGGTTTTTTCTCCCACTTTTTATCCCTATTTTATCTCTTATCTTTTCTCATTTATATTTTTTAAATTTTATTTAAATATTTTTTAAAAAAATTATATATATACACGGTGTGTGCCACGTATGCTAATTATAATAATGGAAGAATCAATCTAAATAATAATGGATGGTTGGTTGGCTATATTATCTTTGTTGTAAGTAGTTGTTAAGCTGGTATAACCACCTAGCTTCAACGTACTTAATCCCATAAAGTGACAAAAAGACATAATTAAATATGTGAAAATCTTAGCATTAGGTTCTTAATTGTAATCAAATCCATCCACCAATCAATTTGATGATTATGTTATTGTTGGTTTTTATATTCTATCTTTAGCAGTATATAAGTTATTTTTAAATGAACTGAATTTAGTTTGTTTGAGTTTTCCTTATAATGGTTTTTTAAGTATGATATTATTTTGGGTCTCTAAAAATATCAGTCTTATTTTTGGGTATTGGAAATATCAGTGTACGTTATCATTTATATCATTTTGCTGGATATTATTCTCTTAGTTTATTATGTTATAACAGGTTTGAAATGAGAGCTTTTCAAGGTATTTAGTTAATTAAAGAATCTACTTTAATATTAAAATAGCAGTTTCGATCTATAGTAATTTATTTTACCGGAAGAAAAAACAATTTAAATTCGGATTGCAGTTTATTAAGGAGTTTTACTGCAGGTTGGAGTGTTACATATTATTCTTAATCTATGGAATGCAGTTTATTAAGGAGTTTGAAATATGGTTTTAATTCGAAGTGTTATTTTTTTTAAGGTAACAGGTTTATTGAAGTTGGTTAGAAAAAGAAGTCTAAACCTTATATTCTTTATTTCCTTAATTTTAGCCTGTTATATCTTTGAATTGATGTTCTGGAATTATCTGATATCAGTTACCAACATCAAAGAGCTAATATCTCTATCTTATTGTTCAAATACTCAGTCATTCATGCTAACTGATTAAACTAGTCGTTGCTTGCATGCTATATATATTCATCCTGCTGGGCAAAAGCTGGGACCACACAAGAAGCTGAAAATCATCATCGAGTACATCCATAGAATTTTATAAATCCGATTACAGTTATTGTATTTATCTTTTATATTCTTTTTAAGATGGAAAAAACACTGTAATACTTCATAATTTTTGTAATCCGAGTGCAAGCCTGTTTTGACTTGGGATATTGTAATAGGTATTATGTTCAAAGGTAGTCTCAAGATCTCAGAAGTGAGAAAAGTTGCAGAGGTGCAAGGGGACAGAGGTGCAAGAGGACAGAGGTGTCCAAGTCAGATTCGAGCAACTTTGAACAAGGAGTTCTTTTTATTGTATTTAATTGAGTATCAAGTTTAATAAAAGGACTCTCCAATACTAGTTGGTATTAGACGTGAATTAGGCCACTGGATTATAGGATAGGGGCTGAACGTAAAAATCTTAGCGTGATTTACTGTTCTTTTCTTTTCTGTTATATGATTTAGTATTCTGCAGATTCTGGTTTAGTTTGTGCTCAAAATTATATTAAAATAGACATGTATTAGTTGTCCGATTAGAACAGACGAAGAACATATACTAATACAAACAGGTATTAGTTGTCCGATTAGAACAGACGAAGAACATATACTAATATAGACAGGGTTAGCCTGTCCGATTATAATTTGCATTAGTATACTTTAAAAATTATCACTGTAAATTACTTTTAGATATTTACATCTATTCATCCATCTCTAGGTGTACTTAATTACAAAATTATACAATTATATATAACTGTTAATCTTGAAAAAAATAAAATTGAAGAAAATAAAATCTTAAAGACTTATTGAGTAAACAACACTGGCTAGTGGCTACTATATATACTTGTTAGTTATACCATTATTAATTTTTAAGTTAAATATTGTTTTAATATAGTCTTTAGCACACTTTTTCATTCATGTACAAAGCCTAATATTGTATATAAGATGATATGTAAGACCCCAACTTTTATGAATAAAGATGATTTTTTTTCTATAAATATCATTTTGAATAATTATTGTGTTGATTTGTTATAATATTAAAGTTGTGGGTAATAATTATAAATTTTGCAAAGTGAGCAAGTTGTTATATAATATTCGATTGGTCGGGGAATATTCGTTTTAACAGGGAATATTCGTACGACGACACAATCATTGGTGGACCCACAACGTAATTATTGTCGGAATGAAAAAACGACAAAAATATCTTTTTATGAAAATAACGGTGAAAGTTTTACCATTAACTGTTAAAATAATCGGTGTTAAAAATACAGTAATACGCGTGGTTGCATATTAGCACACGGTATTGATTATTGGTGCTTACGTGAGAAGTCACTCAGTTATACTCAATTATTGCTATATTAATTGCTGCATCATATCTCTTATTTTATTGATTCAATTATTGTCACGGTAATACCTTATATTATTAAATCAATAATTGAGATGACAAAGTTATTAATATTATTATTTACAATATTGACGATGTCTAGAAGTTCTGTCAAGGAGAGGTTTGGTCACTTATTTGCGCGCCAATAGGGAGAAATCCTTATTGGAAAGGCCCCTTTTTCCTGAAAACGACCTGGTTGTTAAATATTGTAAATTATAATAATGATGATAAATGTTGTTAAAAATATTGAGGTAATTTTTATGAAGTATTTGTTGTAAATATTGGCGTATTATTTGGACCCCCACTTACTCATTTTTCAAAATAATCGGTAGAAAGTTATTTAATATGATAAAGGTGGGCCCATATGATGGGCCCATATGTGGAAAATGAATTGGCTGGGAAATTGAGTTCACGGGTGATTTTTTCAAAGTCACATGTTTTGTTTATATATATATATATATATATAATATATTTTATTAGTTTTGTTTTTTATGAAAAAATAGAATATATTATATTTTATTGTGCATAGTGTAGCATAGTAAAATCAAATTTTTTTTTCAATCAGCCGTCTGCGCCTGTGATTTCCTTTTTCACTATGCGTCCAAATAGTATCCTTTCTATTCTCCTATAAATAAGATGCTTAGTTAGAATTGAAAATCACACCAGAATCAGAGAATTCTTCTTCTATAATATTGAGCGTATTTCTTTAGTGTTTTAGAAAGTTTTGAGCATAGAAAACAATAAAAGTTTTCTTCAAGAATATCTCCGCTATACCAATTGGAATACTCTTCTTTTCAAGGTAAGGATGTTATTTTTGTTCAATATTCACTTCAAATAATATTTTCTTCCATACTTTGTAGTATGTAAGTAATATTATTTTATTTCAGATTTCGAATTCTATACTCATTTAGTTAAAGTTGTGGCTTCTATACTCCATGAAATTAGTAGAATATCCTTGATATTTACGCTTCATCCAGTATCTTTTCATGAAAATATTATTCTGAGCATTCTTGATAAGTTTTAACTTTTTCATTCCGGAGTACTATTCACGGGGTTACTATTCCCGAAGTACTATTCACGAGGTACTATTCACTCGAGTACTATTCACCCGGGGTACTATTCATGATAAAAATTAATTCATTTACGGTCCAAATTATTTTTGGTACAATATTATTCTTGAATTTTACTCCATAAAGCAGTATCATGTTGACAATTTGGACGTTATTGAATTCTAGATAAATTAAATAATAAATCTTAAAAAATTTATCCTTTGCTTTCTTTTAATTGAATTCTTATATCATTGTCATCATCCTTATGCTTATATTATGATGAAAGTCATTTGTGGCCGTAGTGCATAGATGGACTTAGTATGATTATGACCAAGGATTATTCAGTAAAATCATGACCGTAATATTACAAATAATGTGGTAAAAGTTCTCACTGGCCCACAATGCATTGAGGGACAGTTGTTGGCATGATCATGACCATTGATGAATACACAAATATCCTTGGCCCGTAGTGCATGGATGATTCGTGGTCGTGATACTAATGAATATCCTTGGCCGTAGTGCAGGGGTGATTCGATGATGTTGATTATTTATTAAGCTGAGTCTCAGCGATAAAAGTGATGAAAAACCTTTTAAATCATAGAAGATAGTAGATATCATGCTCTACTTGACTCTTCTAATGGATTGCTTGTTCCGCTGCATTTAAACTTGATGTCTATTGTATTTTATCAGTTTAACACTGTTGAAGGCTAACGATAATTTATTTTGCATTATCTTAGTCATAATATTTCTTACTAGGCTAGTTGAGCTCACCCTTTTGCTTTCATTGTTCTCTTCAGAAAATGAGAACGTAGCCGGAACTAGTCGGAGAACGGAGTGATGGTCCAGATGTTTGCATTAGTAGTCATCACTATTCTATGAAATAGTGTGATAATAAATATATTGAGGACTCCATTTGAGTTTGAATACTGTCTAGAAGACAACATTCTTATTAAACTCTCAGTTTATGCTTTGTCGTATTTTACACGACAGTTGTATTATTAAGTTTTATTTGAATTTTGTACCATGTATTTGGCGACTCAAGATGGGTGATGTATACCTATTTTGGGGGCGTCACAGTTGGTATCAAAGCTTAGAGATATGATCCCTGGCTGAGATGTGAGACAAGAACTAGGAGGGGAGAGACGGGGAATTCCTTCGCTAGTATGACCAACCTAAGTTTATTTGGTATTTAATTGGTCGGTCAAAGTATATGGATAATATGTGACATGTCAATTAACCCTTGTTTTGTGGAAGTATTTGAAAATGATATCCGAGAATATTGAGAATAGAAATGGAGCACAGGAGACCGTTGATTTACCACAGATCAATACCCAGGATAATGTGCAACAGAAAGACAATAATGATCAAATGATGAACGATGGGATGTTCAGAGGCTTTATGTAGTTCATGCAATATCAGGCGAGAGCGGCTCCTGTCCAATATGCAGGTGAAAACACTAGCAACTCTCGGACGGTCACCGCTAAACAGTTCAAGGAGCTGGGACCACCGGAGTTTTTTGGAGAGCCAAAACCACTTAAGGCGGAGACATGGATAAAGCAGATCAACAAGATATTTGATGTCTTGGGATGCTCCGAGAGCAAAAAGTTCCTTTGCCACTTTCATCATGAAAGGAGAGGCAGATTACTTGGTGGTAATCAGAAGCGACTCAACCCGCCGCATTTGAAGATGACTTGGGAGAAGTTCCAAGAACTGTTTCAACGACAAGTACTTTCCGAAAGTATTCGTCACATGAAAGAGGTAGAGTTCATTAAACTGGAGCAAAATAACATGGCCGTGTCGCAGTACGAAGCCAAGTTTGCCGAGTTGTCCTGGTTTGCGTCCCACTTAGTTGATAATGAGGAGAGAATGACGCGGATGTTTCTATGAGGTTTGAACCCGAGATACGTTAATACCTTATCTCTCACAAACTGTGTTTGTATTTAGATGTTGTAAATAGGGCTCAGTTATTGGAGCGCGATAATGAGTCAACCCAACCAAGAGAGAGCAGCCGACAAGTCGATAATACCAGTGGTAGCAGTCATCGAAGCGGTGACAACAAACGTGGAGGGAATCAACATGCCAGAAATGGTAACCACTTTGGAGGTAATCATGGCCAAGACAATAAAAGTGGACATTTCAAGAAAAGGAGATTCAACAATGATGGAAAGACGTCAGCACCAGCACCCGTTGTTAAGGAAGGAGAACGATCACCTATCATATGCTTCAAATGCGGAGGGGAGGGACATATTAGTCCAAACTATGCGCAGCAGTCCAAAACGTGTTATAATTGTGGAAGAGAAGGTTACCTAGCTCGATTTTATTGTTCAGGGAAGGCAAGTCCAGCTGGGATGGAGGCACCAAAGGTCGTTCCAAAAAAGTCAAAACCAGTAGTTCAAGGGAGAGCATTTGTCGTAACCTCCCAAAAAGCAAGGAACCCGAACGAGGTCATCACGGGTAAGCTTATCATAAACTCTAGCGAAGTATATACCTTATTTGATACCGGTTCTACCCATTATTTTATTTCTCCTACTTGCACTCAACGTTTAAATTTGACTCCGGAGAAATTAGACTTTTACTTATCTGTTGAAACTCCGTTGAGAGAAACCTTCATTACATCCACTGCTTATAAGTCTTGTTTGGTTCAAATCCAGACCTCAAATTACACTCGTCGATCTTATTTCCTTAAAAATACTTGCGTTTGACGTAATTCTAGGATTGATTGGTTAACTACTCATCATGCAAAATTGATTATTTTCGTAAGGTTGTTAGCTTTCATATTCCTAACCAACCTATTATGCTAATTTTGACCAAGCCATTAAAATCAATCATCGTCATCTCAAGCCATAAAGCTATTCGTTTATTGAAAAACGGATGTCAAGCTTTCTTAGCTCATGTCACTTGATTTAAACAAAAATACGCCGATTTTTGAATGATATTTCTTTTGTTAATAAATTTCTCGACGTATTCTCAAGAACTTCTCTTTTACCCAGAGCGTGAAATTGAATTTTGTATCGACCTTGAACCTGCAGACAAAACCCATTTCCAAAGCCCCATATCGAATGGCTCCAATCGAACTTCAGGAGTTAAAGACCCAATTGTAGGAATTGTTAGACATCGGTTTCATTCGCTCCCAAGACGCCTCCTTGGGGTGCTCCTATTCTATTCGTGAAGAAGAAAGATGGGAGTATGCGACTTTGTATTGATTATCGGGAGCTGAATCATGTCACCATAAAAAATAGGTACCCATTGCCACGTATTGATGACCTGTTTGACCAGTTGCAAGGCGCCAAATTCTTTTCAAAGATTGATCTTCATTCCAGATATCACCAATTGAAGATTAAAATCGATGACATTTTAAAGACGGTTTTCAGAACTCGGTACGGGTATTATGAATTCCTAGTCATGTCTTTTAGATTGACTAATGCTCCTGTTGCCTTCATGAATATGATGAACCGAGTATTCAAGGAATATTTGGACCATTTTGTGGTTGTCTTTATTGATGACATTCTCATATATTCCAAAAGCCATGAAGATCATGAGCAACACTTGAGGCTGATACTCCAAAAGCTTCGTGAAAATAAGCTTTATGCCAAGTTGAAGAAATGCGAGTTCTGGCTTGAGGAAGTTGCATTCCTTGGGCACGTTATATCAAATCACGGAATATCTATTGACCCAGTAAAGATTGAAGCAATTCAAAGCTAGGAACAACCTAAGTTAGTGACTAAAGTAAGTAGCTTTCTCGGCTTAGCTGGTTATTATCGGAGATTCGTAGAAGGATTTTCTCGAATCGCTACTCCATTAACTCAGCTGACTCGGAAAGATACAAAATTTGGTTTGAGCGAGGAATGTGAGAAGAGTTTTCAAGAACTCAAGAGAATACTCATTTCAGCACCTGTTCTGACAATACCATCTGGCTCGAAGGGATTTGTCATCTACAGTGATACTTCGGGCAAAGGGTTAGGATGTGTTCTCATGCAACATGGGAAAGTCATAGCCTATGCCTCTCGACAACTCAAAGAATATGAGAGAAATTATCCTACTCATGATCTAGAGTTGGCAGTTGTTGTCTTCGCACTTAAAATTTGGAGGCATTATCTGTATGGGGAGAAGGTGGAGATCTATACGGATCATAAAAGCCTCAAATATTTCTTCACTCAAAAGGAACTCAACATGCGGTAACGACGTTGGCTCAAACTATTGAAAGATTACGTTCATACCATTCAGTACTATCCTGGAAAAGCGAACGTAGTAGCTGACGCATTGAGTAGAAGATCATATGCGGGTACAAGTGCAATATTGTCTGTTAGAGTTTATGCCCTAGAGGCCAATTATTTGATATAATTTCTTAACGTTTTGATATTATATTTGATTGAATAAATATATGATTTTATTTACTGCGTAATATAATTGTTAACATAATAAAATTCCTTAGAATAGTGATACAAATTATATAGTTTCAAGTATATGACTTGAACATGAGATTATATATTACCATTAGTATCAGTGTTCTTAAATGTCCCTAATCGAGTATCATTGTTGATGGGACAACAATGATGCATCGAGACTAGTATGTGGATCGATCGATGACCAAATCTCATTGGTCATAAATATATGAGATATTAAGTCAATTCATTATAGGTACATGTTGAGAACGATGTCTCGGGATGGACCCACCATGAGAATTCTATATGGAGCATTATGCGAAGTGTCATTAGCAATTCTCATAGTGATAATGATGTAATGGTCCTCCGACACGAAATCGCTATATTATTACTACGAGAATTTATGTACTTTGATATCATCAAATGTCACCTTTAATAGGGTGGACTATAAAGGTGATTATTGGGTTCATCATTAATCGTGAGAAAAATGAGTGATCTAAATGGAATTTAACCATCCTATATATTATGGGTGATATCCATAGGCCTCTTGATTGAGTAGGACTATGAAATGCATGGCCATGCTCAAATAGTGATTTGTTTCATATAGTCTACTCATTGATCAAGAAAAATCAGATTAAATTATGAAGAGTATGACACATTCCATGACTTGAGTTTAATCTAGGATATTAAGGTTAAAAGGATTAAATTACATTGAAACATTGGTCACAAAAAGGTTGCATCGAATCATCGATCTTATTATTACTTGGGTAGCAGTGATGCATTACTAGATGCCGTTCACTGTTTATAATTTTATAATATAATTTTAAAATTATTGCCAACGTAATAATAACCTATAGGGTCACACACATAGAACGTTATTTAAAGGGAATTAATTTAAATTTTAAGGATTTAAATATATTAATATGATTAATAGTATTTAAATCATTTAATTTAAATTAAAAGGATAATTTGTATATATGTATATTAATTAAGTAAGACTTAATTAAGATATATATATATATATATATATATATATATATATTCGGATTTTATAAAATTAGGTTTTGATTTGATTAATTCCTTTTAACTACTATATATATGATATATAGCAACTACTTAGGTAAGATATCATAATTGAAAAACCCTAGCCACTCTTAGAGAGAGACTAGAGAGAAAGCAGTTTCAAAAATCCATTCCTTTTGGTGGCTAAGATACATGCAAGTCCTTCTTATTGCAGAATCGTTCATTCAGTTGAAAGTGCGTTAAATGTGGATACTGTAGAGGTTAATCGGCTTTTATAATGCGTTGGAGATTCGAGGCGCAGATTGGTTTCGATTCTCGCTTTTGTTTATATCTGGTATAATCTCTAAACCTCTCAATTAATTGATTTTCATGATGGATCCTGTTTTTAGGTTTCGGAAATTGCTTTAAAATTTTAATTTCATTTCATGCGTTTTCGTGTCAAGCCCAACATTGTCAACGCAAAGGCCCATTTTGTATGAATTACAAAGGATGGAGATAGAGTTAAAGACTCCAGGGACCCACGTGATGATGGCAAATATACGAGTAGAACCGACTTTAATCGATAAAGTTAAAGTTGCTCAAGCTACAAACCTGGAGCTGATGCGTATGAAGAAGAAAGTGCAAGAAGGTGCTATTCCGGAAGCAAGAATCGATGAAGAAGGAATACTTCGAGTCAACTCCAGACTTTGTGTTCCTAACGACCCTGATTTAAAGTATAAAATCATGATGGAGGCGCACAACACACCATTTGTAATCCATCCTGGGAGTACCAAAATGTATCGTGATCTTCGATATACATTTTGGTGGAGCAATATGAAGAGAGAGATAGCAGAGTTTATCTCAAGGTGACTAACTTGTCAACGAGTCAAGGCGGAGCATCAAGTGCCAAAAGGTCCATTGCAACCACTTGAAATTCTAGAATGGAAGTGGGAGCACATTACCATGGATTTCGTTACTGGTCTTCTCAAGGTTTCTCAAGGCATAGATGCGATTTGGGTCATTGTTGATAGATTGACCAAGTCGGCTCATTTCTTACCTATATGAGAAACTTATACACTTGAACGTCTTGCTCGTATATACATAAACGAGATTGTAAGATTGTATGGTATGCTAGTATCTATAATTTTTGATCGAGACCCAAGATTTTGGGTTAGTTTGCAAAAAGCTATGGGCATGAATTTACGATTTAGTTCGGCTTATCATCCTCAAACGAACGGGCAGTCGGAAAGGACTATTCAAACTCTTGAAGATTTATTAAGACTCTGTGTCCTTGACTTCAAAGGAAGTTGGGACAAGTTCTTACCATTGGTGGAGTTTTCCTATAACAATAATTATCAAACAAGTATTGGCATGGCTCCATTTGAGGCATTGTATGGAAGAAAGTGTCGTTCTCAAAGATCTTTGGGATGAGAATTGGGTGAAACAACGTTTTTGGGACCAGAGTTGGTACGTATGACTACGGAAAAGATTCAAACGATCCGACAATGTATAAAAACCTCACAAGATCGACAAAAGAGTTATGCTAATCTTCATCGAAAGGACATGGAGTTCAATATTGGAGATCATGTGTTGTTATGTGTTGCTCCATGGAAAGGAGTTACGAGATTTGGAAAGAGAGAAAAGTTCAATCCTCGATTCATTGGCCCATTTTTAATCCTCGATCGAGTAGGAACTGTGGCCTATAGACTCGCCTTACCGCCAAGTATGTCTCATGTTCATAACATTTTTCACATATCTATGTTACGTAAATATGTGAAAGACCCGAACCACATTATTGAATTAGAACCAGAAGAAATAGCGGAAGATTTAACGTATGAATAGGTACCTGTTAAAATCTTGGATAAGAAGGAGCATGGTCTACGCTCCAAGGTTATACCTTAAGTCAAAGTGTTGTGGAGAAACCACGATGTTGAGGACATGACCTGGGAGTTAGAATCTGAAATAAAATCAAGGTATCCTCACCTCTTCGTCATACCAGGTATGTACCCTAATTTCGAAGGCAAAATTTCATAAGAATGGGAGGTTGTAAGACCCCAACTTTTATGAATAAAGATGAATTTTTTCTATAAATATCATTTTAAATAATTATTGTGCTAATTTGTTATAATATTAAAGTTGTGGGTAATAATTATAAATTTTGCAAAGTAAGCAAGTTGTTATATAATATTCGATTGGTCGGGGAATATTCGTACGATGGCACAATCATTAGTGGACCCCACAACGTAATTATTGTCGGAATGAGAAAACGACAGAAATATCTTTTTATGAAAATAACGGCGGAAGTTTTACTGTTTACTGTTGAAATAACCGGTGTTAAAAGTACAGTAATACACGGTATTGATTATTGATGCTTACGTGAGAAGTCACTCAGTTATACTCAATTATTACTACAGTAATTGCTGCATCATATCTCTTATATTATTGATTCAATTATTGTCATAGTAATACCTTATATTATTAAATTAATAATTGAGACGACAAAGTTATTAATATTATTATTTATAATATTGACGATGTCAAGAAGTTCTGTCAAAGAGAGGTTTGGTCACCTAATTGCGCGCCAATAGGGAGAAATCTTTATTGAAAGCCCCATTTTTCCTGGGAACGACCTGTTTGTTAAATATTGCAAATTATAATAATAATAATAATAATAATAATAATAATAATAATAATAATAATAATAATAATAATAATAATAAATGTTGTTAAAAATATTGAGGTGATTTTTATGAAGTATTTGTTATAAATATTGGAGTATTATTTGAACCCCCACTTACTCATTTTTTTAAATAATCGGTAGAAAGTTATTTAATATGATAAAGGTGGGCCAACATGAGGGGCCCATATGTGGAAAATGAATTGGTGGGAAATTGAGTTCACTAGTGATTTTTTCAAAGTCACATGTTTTGTTTTATATATATATATATATATATATATATATATATATATATATATATATATATATATATATATATATATATATATATATATATATATATTATTAGTTTTGTTTTTTATGAAAAATAGAATATATTATATTTTATTGTATGCATAGTGCGACAAAGTAAAATTAAAAAAAAAAAATCAATCGGTGCCCTGTCTACTGTGATTTCCCTTTTCACTATGCGTCCAAATAGTATCCTTTCCATTCTCCTATAAATAGGATGCTTAGTTAGAATTGAAAATTACACCAAAATCAGAGAATTCTTCTTCTATAATATTGAGCGTATTTCTTTAGAGTTTTAGAAAGCTTTGAGTATAGAAAATAGTGAAAGTTTTCTTCAAGAATATCCCCGCTATACCAGTTGGAATACTCTTTTTTTCAAGGTAAGGGATGTTATTTTTGTTCAATATTCACTTGAAATAATATTTTCTTCCATACTCTGTAGTATGTAAGTAATATTATTTTGTTTCTGATTTCGAATTCTATACTCATTTTGGTTAAAGTTTTGGCTTCTATACTCCATGAAATTAGTAGAATATCCTTGATATTTGCGCTTCATCCAGTATCTTTTCATGAAAATATTATTCTGAGCATTCTTGATAAGTTTTAACTTTTTCATGTCGGAGTACTATTCACGGGGTTACTATTCCTGAAATACTATTCATGGGGTACTATTCACTCGAGTACTATTCACCCGGGGTACTATTCATGATAAAAATTAATTCATTTACGGTCCAAATTATTTTTGGTACAATATTGTTGGAAGAATGCACATTGTGATTTGATGTTTTATGAAATAGCTCATGATTATGTAAAGTCCTTCAAAGAATATATGTACAAGGACTTAGTGATAGATCAAAATTGTTAGGTTGATCTTAGCTTTTAAGCATTTACTTATATAGATAAAAAGATCAAATCTGTTAGATTGATCTATAGCTGGAAAGAAATAAATAAGCTAGTAGTCTATCCGTTTGATCAACAGAATGCAGAAGCTAAGGCAGGATCGCAGAGCTGAAGTGATTGTAGTGTATCTGCCTTCAAGGGCCTCTCCAGGAATCGTAGAGTGGTCCAGACGTTTGCCGAGTTAACTCAAAGATTGTAGTGTGCTCTCAGAAACGCAGAATCTGCAAGACGAGAAAGTACTGATCGTAGTGTTAAAGGATCGTAATGTGGAAAGTCTTGAAAGAAATCGCAGTGTTCTATTCGAAGTATGAAGAGACACCGCGATATGGATCGTAGAGTGTCATCTCTCTAATGTCAGAAGAATCGAAATCTATCTTCTGTTTGAAGATTTATTCCAACAAATGAGGAATGGGTTTTAAACGTTGAAGCTCTTACCAGTCCCAATGGTACAAAAGATATCCTTAGTATTGATCAAAAGAAACGTAGTCAAGAAGCTAAGAAAAGGACCATTGGGCAGAGGAAAATACCTTTTTAGGTGTTAGGTGAGAAAGCAGTCTGCCGTGTCAGTGGGCCAGAAGGCAATTCAGAAGATGTGCAGAAATGTCTCATTCAAAGCTCAAAAATGTCAAACGCATTTAATGCTTCATCAGATGACTTCAACGGATAGATTTTAAGGATCTCATATATACAGGATACAGACACATAAGAGAAGCAAGCAAGTATTGAAAAAACGAAAAAGAACACAAAATGCAGAACTCTACGATCTAAGAAAAAGAAAAAAGCTTGCTTAGCTACTCAGTTCTTTCGAACAAGTGCTTAACTGCAACTGAGTAGCCTCAATCACAACTCAATAACTATCAATCTACTAAAGTGTGAAGTTCCAAGTCAGAAGGACTTGAAGAGTTCTAAGTGAACTATGAAGAGCCAAGTCTGCTGGACTTGAATAGTTCAAGAGTGAACTTAGAAGTGCCTAGACTGTTGGTCTAGAAGGAATCTGTGAGATTCAGAAAGTGTAAAAGACATCCTTAGTGGATTTCCTACTCAAGGAATAGAAGAGTGGACTAGGAGCTTTGAGTGCTCCGAACCACTTAAAAACAACTGTGTCTTTATAATTGTTATAACTGCTATAACTGCTATAACTGCAATAACTGCCTTTATCTCTTTAACCTGGTATCCAAAAGATTTTCAAAGAATCAATTATTTCGCTGTGCTTAAAACATTTATCAAAACATTCTGTTAACAAAGAAAAGATTTTAATATTTATTCAACCCCCCCCCCCCCTTCTAGATAACTACTGTGCCTTTGGGAACTAACAATTGGTATCAAAGGTGTTCTATAATATAGCCTACAAAGCTTGAGTAGATCTAATGGCACACTTACCAAGAGAATCAAAGACTGGAGGAGGCAGTAAGCCACCAATGTGCAACAAAGATAAATTCGCTAACTGGAAGGTTAGGATGCAAGCTTACATGGATTCAATAGATGAAGATCTATTTGAAACTGTTCAAAATGGGCCCTACATTCTTACAAAGCTTGCACCAACTACAGATGACCCAAACAGAGTACAGATCAAGGTCAAAGAAGAATGGTCAGAGAACGAGAAGAGAGCAGTTCAGTTTGATAAAAAGGCCAAGAACATCCTATTTTAATCATTAGAAGATGATCTATTTGAAAACGTGGTCAACTGCAAAACAGCAAAGGAGGTTTGGGAAGCACTGCTCATTATGCATGAAGGAACGGAAGAAGTCAGAGAAAACAAACAATCTCTCCTGACTCAACAATATGAGATGTTTGCTCACGTTCAAGGAGAGAACGTCACTGCCACATACGAAAGATTCAACGTCTTGCTCAACTCTCTACGAGCCTATGGAAAGATCTTTCCAAACAAAGATCTAATCATAAAGTTCATGAGAGCTTTACCAAGCAAGTGGGATGCCAAAACCACTACCATAAGAGAATCAAAGAACCTACATGAAATGACTGTTCAACAGTTATATGGCAACCTCCTCACTTATGAACTGTAGCTGACACAACGAGCAGAAACATTGTCTAAAGGAAGAAAGAAAGACAAAGGTGTTGCCCTCAAAGTAACTAAAAACACCTCCAAAATCAACACTGAAGTTGACTCTGACTACGATGAAGATGATGATGAGGACTTGGCAATGCTAGTTAAAAGACTAAGAAGATTCATGAGACAAGGTAGAACCAGCAAGCCAAAGAAAGTTGGAAACTACAATAGCCAGGAACAAATGAATGATCTATGCTACAACTGCAAGAAACCTGGCCACTTCATTGCGAACTGCAACAAACCTCTCAGGGAAGAACTCAAAAAGAAATCAAATGCAAAGAAGGAATACAAAGGCAACAAGAGATCAGCAAAGAAAGACAAAGGCCTTGTAGCTGGAGGATCGTGGAGTGACTCTGATAATGACTCAACTCCAGAATCTGGAGACGATGAAGATCCCCAAATGGCTAACCTCTGCCTAATGGCCAAAAGTGCAAGAGACAAACAGAACTCCAACATACATGAAGTAAGTATCGATGAAGTATTTGATTTTAACTCTCCTGACGTAGATATTAATGATCTTAGAACTGCATTACATGGCATAACATCAGATCTACATCAAAAGGAGAAAGAAAAGGTTCAAGAAAAACTGGAAACTGCTCTTCTCAGCACTAATTCTTTCTCTGAGCTTAATGGAGTCCTCATTATATTTATTGTCATATTATTTAACAGAATAGTGAGGACTACAAATGCTATCATCTGGACCGTTACTCTGTTTCCCGACTAGTCCCGGCTACGTTCTCATTTCCTGAAGAGAACAGTGAAAGAAAGGGTGAGCTCAACTAGCCCAGTAAGAAATATCACGACTAAGATAATGTAGAATAAATTATCATTAGTCTTCAACAATGTTAAACTGATAAAATATAACAAAAATCAAGTTTAACTACAGCGGAACAAGCAATCCATTAAAAGAGTCAAGTAGAGAATAAAATCTACTATCTTTTATGATTTAAAAGGTTTTCATCACTTTTATCATTTGGGACTCAAATTTTAATAAATAATCCACATCATCCACGCACTTCTGACCCAAGGATATTCATTAGTATCACAACCACAAATTATCCATGCACTACGGGCCAAAGATATTCGTGGTATTCATCAATGGTCATGATCATGCCAACAATCTGCCCATCAATGCACTACGGGCCAATGAGGACTTTTACCACATCATTTGTAACATTACGGTTATGATTATACCGATTAATCCTGGTCATAATCATACCAAGTCCATCTATGCACCACTAAAGCCACAGATGACTTTCAACATAATATAAACATGAGGATGATGACAATGATATAAGAATTCAATAAAACAAGTTCAAGAATTAATTTATCCAGAACTAATAACGCCCAAATTGTCAACATGATACTTCTTTATAGAGTAAAATTTAAGAATGCTCGTAAGAATATTTCCATGAAAAGATATTGGATGAAGCGCTAAATATCAAGGATATTCCACTAATTTCATGGAGTATATAAGTCAAAACTTTAACCAACCGAGTATAAATAAGAATGGAATAACAAAAGAAATCACCGAGCATGCGATAGAATTTGACGGATAGGTTATTCCAACAGTAATAATAAATAACGGAACCAAGTCAAAGTAAAGTAAATTGCACCGCATGTGATATTCCAATGTAATAATAAAGAATTGAATAACAACAGAAATCACCATGCATGCGATAGACCGCACAGACAGGTTATTCCAACAGAATAATAATTAATGGAACCAGGTTAGGCGTAATACGCACCGAAAGGATATTCCAACATAATAATAAATAATCATGCAGTCATGCGTAAACGCGTATGACAGGATGTTCCAATGAATAATAAAGAATGGAATAAATGAAGAATTTCACCATGTATGCAGATTTCGCAGACAGACAAGTTATTCCAACATAATGATAAAGAATGGAATAATAGAAGAATTTCACCAAGTATAGGTAGCCCACGTATACAAAGTTATTCCAATGTAATAATAATGAATGGAATAACAGAAGTTCTCTTCATGAATACGAAAGAAATAATACCCCTTACCTTAGAAGAAACTGGATATTGGAAAAGTGAGTAGCAAAATACTTTTCTTCTTTCTCTCTATAGTTTCTCTCTCTAGAGTTTCAGTGAATTCGTAAGAAATAATGAAGGAATGAGCTTCTATTTATAGGAGAATGGACTGAATAGTAACTAATTCATGCACGGTCCAGATTGATTTACTTTTAAACGGACGGTCCATATTGATTTACTATGCAGTATAAATAAAATAGTCTAATAAAACAAAAAATTTTAAATTAAATATAATATATTCTATTTATAGTCTAATAAAATAAATAACTTTATAAAAGTATTCTGTTTTATATAAAAAGATTTTACTATGCAAACACTATGCAAATACTATGCAAACACTATGCATAATAAAATATAATATATTCTAATTATTGTCTAATAAAAGAAATAACTTTATAAAAGTATTATGTTTTATATAAAAGATTTTACTATGCAAAACACTATGCATAATAGAATATAATATATTCTATTTATAGTCTAATAAAACAAATAACTTTATAAAAGTATTTTGTTTTATATAAAAGCTTTTTCTGTTTTATTACATTAATAATACTAATAAAACAAAATTTATATATATATATATATATATAAACTTCCGTGACTTCATAAAAAGTCACCTCAATATATTTAACAACATTTATCATCATTATTATAATTCATAATATTAATCGACTCGGATCGTTTCTCGTAAAAGAAGAGGCTTTTCAATAAGGATTTCTCCCTATCATGCCATTAAATTAGGTGACCAAACCTCTCTCAGTAAGAACTTCTAGACATCGTTAATATTGCAAATAATAATATTAATAACTCTGTCATCTCAATTATTGATTTAATAATATATAAAATATCGACAATAATTGAATCAAATAATGTGAGATACTATGCAACAATTTCTGAAGCAATAATTGAACAAAACTGAGTGACTTCTCATGTAAGCATCAATAATGAATATCGTAACTGCTACTATGCAACCACGTATACATCAGACTTTTACTACCGAGTAGTTCAACAGCTTTTAATCGTAAAACTTTTGTTGTTATTTTCATAAAAATATTTTGTCGCTTTCTCAATCCAACAATAATTACATTGTAGGGTCCACTAATGATTGTGCCGTCGCATTTAATATTCCATGTTAAAATGAATATTCCCCGACCAATCGAATATTATATAACAACTTGCGTACTTTGTAAAATTTATAAATATTATCCACAACTATAACATTATATCAAATTTACTCCATAATATAAAAAAAATATTTCGAGAAAAATTAAATCTTTATTCATAAAATTTGGGGTCTCACAATCTCCCCTCCTTATGAAATTTCACCCTCAAAATTTACGTACGTACCTGGTATGCCGAAGAGATGAGGATATCTTGACTTCATTTCAGATTATAACTCTTGAGGTATAACCCTTGAGTGTTGAATACGATCCTTCTTATCCAAGATTTTTACACGTATCTCCTCATATGTTAAATCTTCTGCTATCTCGTTCGGTTCTAAATCAATAATGTGGTTCGGGTTGTCCATATATTTACATAACATCAGTACGTGATAAACGTTATGAACACGCAATATATTTGGCGGTAAAACGAGTCTATAGGCCACAGTTCCTACTCGATCGAGGATTTTAAATGGGCTAATTAAATCGAGAGTTGATATTTCTTCTCTTTAGCAACTCTTGCTTTTAAAATAACGCCCTCTTGAACCTTCTTCTTCATATTCATCAGCTCCGAGTCTGTAGTTTGAGCGGCTTTAACTTTATCGATTAAAGTCGATTCTACTCATATATTCGTTATCTTCATGTGGGTCCCTAGAATTTTTAACTTTATCTTCATCATTTGTAAGTTATACGAAATGGGTTTTTTGTGTTAACAATATCGCACTCGTAAACTTATACGATCTTCTACTCAACGCGTCAGCTACCACGTTCTCTCTTCCACGATGATATTGAATGGTATGATCATAATCTTCAACAGCTCGAGCCAACGTCTTTGGCGCACGTTACGTTCGTTGTGGGTGAAGAAAAAAATTTGAAGACTTTAGAAATGGGTTTTGTACTGGGGTCAATACAAAATTCGATTTCACGCTCTAAGTAGGCTAAGAAGTCTTCAAGAATACGTCAGAAAATTATTAACAATAGAAATATCATTCAAAACTGTGACTCTCATCTAAGACTTGGATAGCACATGTAATGAAGGTTTCTCTTAACGGAGCTTCAACTGATAAGTCAAAGTCTAACTTCTCTGGGGTCAAATTTAAACGTTGAACGCAAGCAAGAGAGATAAAAGAATGGGTAGAACTGGTATCTAATAAGGTATAGACTTCACAAAAATTTATAATTAACTAACCCGTGCTAACTTCGTTCGGGTTACTCGCTTTTTGAGAAGTCACAAAAAATGCTCTTCTTGAAACCACCGACTTTGTTTTGTTCGTATCCTTCTTTGGTGCCACAGTCCCAGCTGGACTTGACTTTGGTGCACGACAAAATCGGGCTAGGTGACCTTCTTTTCCACAATTGTAACATGCTTTGGACTGCATCACGCAGTTTGGACTGATATGTCCCTCCCCTCTGTATTTAAAACATATGACCGACGGTCATTCTCCTTCCTTTGAAACGGGTGATGGTGCTGCTGTCTTTCCATCATTATTGAACATTCTCTTCTTGAAATTTCCACCTCTATTATCTTGGCCATGATTACCACCGAAATGGTCACCATTCTTGGCATGATAATTTTCCCCACGATAGTTATCATTGTTCCGATGGTCGTTGCCACCGGTACGATTATTATCGTGTTGTTAGTCGTTACCTTTTGGTTCTATTGACTCATTATCATGCTCTAATAACTGAGCCCTATTCACAACATCTGAATATAAACAAAGTTTATGAGAGATAAGGTATTGACGTATCTCGGGTTTCAAACCTCTTAGAAACATTCGCGTCATTCTCTCCTCATTATCAACCAAATGGGACACAAATCGGGACAACTCGGCAAACTTAGCCTCATACTGCGACACGGTCATGTTGTTTTGCTCCAACTTGATGAACTCTACCTCTTTCATGTGAAGAATACTTTCGGGAAAGTACTTGTCGTTGAACAATTCTTGGAACTTCTCCCAAGTCATATTCAAAGGCAAGGCAGTTGAGTACACTTTACGTGATTCCCACTAGTAATCTGCCTCCGCCGCAACATGAAGGTGGCAAGGAACCTTTTGCTCCTGAGCATTCTAAGACATCAAATATCTTGTAGATCTGTTTTATCCACGTCTCCGCCTTAAGTAGTTTTGGCTCTCCAAAAACTCCGGTGGTCCCAGTTTCTTGAACTGCTTAGCGGTGACCGTCCGAGAGTTGCCAATGTTTTCGCCTGCATTTTGGACAGGAGCCGCCTTCGCCTGATTTTGCATAAATTCTAAAAAGCTCCTAAACGTACCATCGTTCGTCATTTGATCAGTGTTGTTGTTTACAGGAGGATTATGGCCATCCTATTGCACATTGTCCTGATTATTGATCTGTGGAGACTCAATGGTCTCCTGTGCTCCATTGTTATTCTCAACATTCTCAGATGCCATTTTCAAATACTGCCACAAAACAAAGGTTAATTGACATATCACATATTATCACTATACTCTGACCGACCAATTAAATACCAAATAAACTTAGGTAGGTCATACTAGCGAAGGAATTTCCCGTCTCTCCCCTCCTAGTTCTTGTCTCACATCTCAGCCAGGGATCATATCCCTAAGCTTTGATACCAATTGTGACGCCCCCAAAATAGGCATACATCACCTATTCTGAGTCGCCAAATACATGGTACAGAATACAAATACAACTTAATTATACAACAATCGTATAAAATATGACATAACATAATCTAAGAGTTTTAATAAGAATATTGTCATCTAGACAATATCCACACTTAATGGAGTCCTCATTACATTTATTGTCACACTATTTAACAGAATAGTGAGGACTACTAATGCTATCATCTGGACCGTTACTCTGTTCCCCGACTAGCCCCGACTACGTTCTTATTTCCTGAAGAGAACAGTGAAAGAAAGGGTGAGCTCAACTAACCCAGTAAGAAATATCATGACTAAGATAATGTAAAATAAATTATCATTAGTCTTCAACAATGTTAAACTGATAAAATATAACAAACATCAAGTTTAACTACAGCGGAACAAACAATCCATTAAAAGAGTCAAGTGGAGAATAAAATCTACTATCTTTTATGATTTAAAAGGTTTTTCATTACTTTTATTCTTTGGGACTCACTTTTAATAAATAATCCGTGATCATCCCCGCAGACTACTACCAAGGATATTCATTAGTATCACAACCACAAATTATCCATGCATTACGGGCCAAAGATATTCGTAGTATTCATCAATGGTCATGATCATGCCAACAAATCATCCATCAATGCACTACGGGCCAATGAGGACTTTTACCACATCATTTGTAACATTACTGGCCATGATTAAACCGATTAATCCTCGGTCATAATCATACCAAGTCCATCTATGCACCACAAAGCTGCGTGATGACTTTCAACATAATATAAACATGAGGATGATGACAATGATATAAGAATTCAATAAAACAAGTTCAAGAATTAATTTATCCAGAACTAATAACGCCCAAATTGTCAACATGATACTTCTTTGTAGAGTTAAATGCTCAGAAGAATATTTCCATGAAAAGATACTGGATAAAGCGCAAATATCAAGGATATTCCACTAATTTCATGGAGTATAGAAGTCAAAACTTTAACCAAGTGAGTATAAATAAGAATGGAATAACAAAAGAAATCACCAGGCATGCGATAGACCACACAGATAGGTTATTCCAATGAATAATAATAAATAACGGAACGGTGTCGTGAAATTTGTAACCGCAAGCAGGATATTCCAAATGTAATAATAAAGAATTGAATAACAAATGTAAATCACCATGCATGCGATAGATCAAGATGCATAAAGTTATTCCAATGTAATAATAATTAATGGAACTAAAGTTAGGCGTAATACGCACCGAAAGGATATTCCAACATAATAATAAATAATCATGCAGTCGTGCGTAAACGCATGTATAGGATGTTCCAACAGTAATAATAAAGAATGGAATAATGTAAGAATTTCACCATGTATGCGGTGCTTGCATAGACAAGTTATTCCAACATAATGATAAAGAATGGAATAATAGAAGAATTTTACCAAGTATAGGGTAGCCCACGATATAGGTTATTCCAATGTAATAATAAAGAATGGAATAATGTAAGTTCTCTTCATGAATACTTAAAGAAATAATATACCCTTACCTTAGAAGAAACCGGATATTGGAAAAGTGAGTAGCAGTAATACTTTTCTTCTTTCTCTATAGTTTCTCTCTCTAGAGTTTCAATTGAATTCGTAAGAAATAATGAAGGAATGAGCTTCTATTTATAGGAGAATGGTGAATAATAAGAATTAATTCATGAACGGTCCAGATTGATTTACTTTTAAACAGACAATCCATATTGATTTACTATGCAAAGATAAATAAAATATTCTAATAAAATAAAACTTTTAAATAAAATATAATATATTCTATTTATAGTCTAATAAAACAAATAACTTTATAAAAGTATTCTCATTTTATATAAAAAGATTTTACTATGCAAACACTACGCATGTACTATGCAAACACTATGCATAATAAAATATAATATATTCTAATTATTGTGTAATAAAAGAAATAACTTTATAAAAGTATTCTGCTTTTATATAAAAGATTTTACTATGCAAAATACTATGCATAATAGAATATAATATATTCTATTTATAGTCTAATAAAACAAATAACTTTATAAAAGCATTCTTTTTTATATAAAAGCTTTTCATTTTATTACATTAATAATACTAATAAAACAAAAATATATAATATATATATAAACTTCCGTGACTTCATAAAAAGACACCTCAATATATTTAACAACATTTATCATCATTATTATAATTCATAATATTAATCCACTGCGTCGTTCCGAGAAAGAGAGGCTTTCCAATAAGGATTTCTCCTTATCGCCGCAATTAGGTGACCAAACCTCTCATGGCGTAACTTCAGACATCGTTAATATTGCAAATAATAATATTAATAACTTTGTTATCTCAATTATTGATTAAATAATATATAAAATATCGACAATAATTGAATCAAATAACGTGAGATACTATGCAACAATTATCAAGTAATAATTGAACAAAACCGAAAGTGACTTCTCACGTAAAGATCAATAATCAATACCGTGGTGCTACTATGCAACCACGCCAGACATCGTATTTTTTACTACCGAAAGTAGTTCAACAGGTTTTTAACCAGAAACTTCCGTCGTTATTTTCATAAAATTATTTTTGTCATTTTCTCAATCCCAATAATTACATTTGTGGGTCCGCTTAATAATTGTGTCATCGCATTTAATATTCCTCGTTAAAAGGAATATTCCCCACCAATCGAATATTATATAACAACTTGCGTACTTTGTAAAATTTATAAATATTATCCACAACTATAACATTATATCAAATTTACTCCATAATATAAAAAAATATTTCGAGAAAAATTAAATCTTTATTCATAAAATTTGGGGTCTCACAGTTGTTGGCATAATCATGACCATTGATGAATACACGAATATCCTTGGCTCGTAGTGCATTGATGATGAATATCCTTGGCCCGTAGTGTATGGATGATTCGTGGTCGTGATACTAATGAATATCCTTGGCCGTAGTGCAGGGGTGATTCGATGATGTGGATTATTTATTAAAGTCGAGTCTCAAACGATAAAAGTGATGAAAACCTTTTAAATCATGAAGATAGTAGATATCATGCCTACTGACTCTTCTAATGGATCATTGTTCACCGCAGCTTAAACTTGATGTCTATTGTATTTTATCAGTTTAATACTGTTGAAGGCTAACGATAATTTATTCTGCATTATTTTAGTCATAATATTTCTTACTGGGCTAGTTTAGCTCACCCTTTTGCTTTCATTATTCTCACTACTACAAAACAGTAAATAGACAACGCGGAAAAAACGTTGAGGTTTCTGTCAAAAAAATGTCGTGGTTAAGGGTGTTATCTATTTGACACCATTACACAACGTTTTTAAAACGTTGAGTTAAGCACAATACACAACGTTTTTTAGAAAAAAAAAGTTGTAGATTTGTTTTTCAAAAATTAGCAGATGCTTAAAAACGTTGTAGAAGG
Organism: Panax ginseng; assembly: GCA_020205605.1. NCBI lineage: Eukaryota > Viridiplantae > Streptophyta > Magnoliopsida > Apiales > Araliaceae > Panax > Panax ginseng. The sequence continues at coordinate 137,382,243 of CM035133.1, read as the reverse complement.
TATGATTCTACAACGCTTTTTGGATAAAATGTTGTTGTTTAGTATATCAGACAACGTTTTTTAAATGTTGTAGATAAAAAAGAAAAAAGAAAAAAACAAGGATGTGGTTCATTTATATTACCATCAGACCTCGCAATATGCTAATGCCATGATATATAGCCAAAATGTATCAACCATTCAAAATACATCCCAATAATACCATTCGTTTACAGTTTCAAATTACTACATCCACAAAATATATACCAAAATGTATCCATATATGCATCTCAAATTCACTTTTCAATATAAATTACTACTATATTGAATCGTAAATTTGATTACATGCATCCACAAAATAAACCAAACTATCCATAAAATTAAGCTACTACCTAAGCATGATAATGTGACTGCATCAAGCAGATGCGACGGTTACTGAACATGATAATATGGATGTATCAGCAACAAGTCTAGTGTCACGAGAAGCTTCAATCTCCAGCTTCTGCTCAACAGATGTGACAGTTACCTCAGCATTAGAAGCTGACATAATTAAGAACAAAGGGATGGAGCAATTAGTGAGAAAATATATTAATGACGACGCCTAAAAATAATTTTGATATGTACCTTAACCGTAACATGAGTTACCATGTCCTTCTTATCCTTTATCTTAAGCATGTCAAGTGATGGTAGCAGTCTCAATTGAATCTCTTTTGTGGTCTCAGGTTCCAGCTCAAGTAACGGTAACTTAGCTGTACCCTATCGCTTGTCTTGCCCAATGTCTTCATCAAAAACCTGTGCAAAAAACTTATAAATATATGTTTACATAACAAAAATAAAATGTTATTCTAAGCACACAGAAAGATAAAAGATTTCCCCAACCAATGATCACAGAGGGGGAGGGCTCCCACTAGACAATAATCATTTTAGGCTAAATCAGAATGGGAAATTATAGATCGTTTCAATTCCAGCTATCTTCGAGGTGGTGACAACACTATATGAAACAATGTGCCAAAATGTAACCTCAGTGTGATCTATGCCCAGAGATATAACAGTTTTCTAAGAAAGCTTAACCCGCCAAAGAAAATAGCATCAAGCATTACACAACCAACATAGCGTAATAAGCAAATATTGTTGAACACTTTTGATGTGCCTAAAGAAATTGAAACATCCACAATCTCAAAGGGTTAACAAACGAGTTAAAGATTTCCCTTCAAAAATTGCAATAAGTTTCACTTTCTCAAGCACACCAAAAGGTGCACTGAAGCTATCCAGTCTTTGTATTATAATCAAGCAATTGTGAGAAGATGGTTAAAGAAGCAATACAATTTTTTCCTTAGCAGAATCCCATGGAGTGGGGTAGGTTCAATATCCACATCTAGCACAATGCTCATCAGTCTTACATGAAAGCTCTTAAGGGATAACAACTACAAGTAAACACAACCACAAAACTTCAGTCAATGCAGTAATTCAGAGCTAAAGTGGGGGAAAGAAAAAGAAAAAAGTTAAAGTAAAAACTAAAACTACTTGGTAAGATAAACAAATTTGTTATAATAAGAAAATATATATGGCTATAATAAGAAAATATATATGGCTATAAAATATATACGGCTAGAGAGATTAGAGACCAGTTATAATAAGAAAATATATATGGCTAGGGAATCCATAATGTAACATTATCTACAACATTGTGGTGGCCATGATTTATTGAGCATGCATCTTGTATAGCCGAGCACATCAACTAGTGGGGCGTCGTAAATAAGAAAGTTTTTTCACAATGTGTGTTGTACAACCTGACTTCAACCTTATTTATAAATAAGGAAAACAGTGAATTTCAATGCCATAAAGAAAAAACTCACTATTAGTTGGAGAAGATGTAGAATTTGATTTGATCAATAACCAAATCAGTCGTGAATATTATGACATACTATGCCAATAATAAAGCTGAAAGATATGCATTTTGAAGAACTAACTACATGATACAAATTACTGCACCTCTATAAAACTCTTGTAGATGGCCAAATATAACCTGCAGACATCAGGGTGTCCATCATCCAGCTGAATCTCCTTTGCTATTATTTCTACCCCGTAATGCTAGACAAAATGAGCTGTACATTAGATAATTGCAACTGAAATAAATGAAAATATGCTACTAACAGTCTAACCAAATTAAGGCAACTGATGATCACTAGCTAATTTCTTTACTTATCCATTCAAAATCTGAACGAGTCGACAACTCTAAAAAAGGTATTCCCTTGATTTTTTTTGTCTCCGTACAGGAGAATGATCATTTTATACCCAGCTAATGAAACTTAAACCATGCCCAAAACATGGTTAAAAGGTTTGTCAGTTCTGGTATATCTTGGTTAACCATCATGAATCTTAAAAAAATGCACAAGGATTTGAAAGCAAAGGGAGATGTAATTAGTAAATCTAGCTTCCACACTACCTTATAGACAAGGCCAGCACTACTAAGTTTAGTGGTGAATAATCCGTGACCAAAAACCTCATTAAAACCCTTCTGATGATGATCGAAACGATCTCTGCTCGGATCATAAACTCCTCCAATTTGAAAGTCACAGCTGCCAAATTGAAATGCTGCCACATAAACTCCTCCTTCAGTTTTTTTGTCATATTAACTGAAGCTACCTTATAGTAACAATAGCTGAACCACCAAACAAGAGAGATCAACTAATTAAAGGATGAGGGGAAGGGAGGGAAAGAAGAATTAACTGATAAAACTAGCTGAAACTTCACTACAAGTTTGATACTTGAGACTCCCATATTGTATGAATCTAAACCAATTCAACATGGTGAACTGAGAGGTTTGCATGAAAAACTAAATATCTATCAATAGTTATAATAATAACCACAAGGTATGGAATAATTAAATGGGGGGAAGCTAACCAGTAAACAACTTAAAGGCTGCTGACAATGTTCTCCGAGGTGTGACCCAAAATATATCTGACTTTGTTGTTTGGTAGAGCCCTGGGTCTATGATCAATGGCATTGCCCTTTGACCCCTGCAGACAAATTGGCATAGTAACATTAATTTTAGAATTAATTTCGTCATATATTGAGACACAAAAGGGAGAAAGGGGGAAGGGAAAAGGAGTAGAGGGCGGGGGGAATAATTTCATCCTTGGTGCTACCATTGTAAGTCAATAAACTAAAAATTAGGAATTCAAATCCAACTGAATAATATAATAAGTACATGTAATGCATATTCAACATAAAAAGTGATTAGATAGACTGCTTACAATTTTGAGCCTAGCAATTCCACATGAACTGGGGTTGGTTTTGCCAAACAAGTCAGCAACCTCATTTCTTGATTTCTCTTGCCATTGTTTGTGGATAGCAAGAAGAAGAACAGTCCATCCAAGCAAGGATGTAGTTGTTTCATGTCCAAGCAAGGATGTAGTCGTACTCTTTCCACCTAATTTCCAGCATAGTCTCAACACTTGTGATCATTGCTGGAATCATACTCTGCATACATTTGATTCCTTATTATTGAATTACAGTAATATTTGTATAAGCTCTTCATAAATACTTGGACTTGGACTAGACCAGACTATTCATCTTCAAAAACTAATAAAATTTAGTGAACATACTTTCAAGCTCTCTACATGGAAAATATGGCTGGACAATTTCCGCATCTTAAACCACTTTTTGCCTGTGCTTGCTGAGAGCCCATTTCCTAATAATTTCTTTGCATAGCCTTCAAGCTCTATTTTTGGATAAGCACCATCCCTATTGTTCAGTATTTCTTTGATGAGCTCTGCTTCGGTCACAACTAGTTGAGCTTGAGGACCATACCAATTAAGAAAATTCATGCCTTAAAGGAAACATCAAATGAAAAGGATACTGTAAAATCCCAAATTTTACGAATAAAGATTTAATTTTCTCGAAATATTTTTTTTGAATATTATGGTGTGAATTTGAGATAATGTTATAGTTGTGGGTAGTATTTATAAATTTTGCAAAGTATGCAAGTTGTTATATAATATTCGATTGGTCGAGGAATATTCGTTTTAACAGGGAATATTCGTACGACGGCACAATCATTGGTGGACCCCACAACGGAATTATTGTCGGATTGAGAAAACGATAAAAATATTTTTATAAAAATAACGACGGAAGTTTTACCGTTGATACTGTTGAACTACTCGGTAGTAAAGTACAGTAATACGCGTGGTTGCATAGTAGCACACGGTATTAATTATTGATGTTTACGTGAGAAGTCACTCAGTTTTGTTCAATTATTTCTACAGTAGTTGCTGCATAGTATCTCACGTTATTTGATTCAATTATTGTTGATTGTTATATATATATATATATATATATATATATATATTATATACATAAGTTTTGTTTTATTAGTATTATTAATGTAATAAAACAGAAAAGATTTTTATATAAAACAGAATACTTTTATAAAGTTATTCATTTTATTAGGCTAATAGTAAAATCTTTTTATATAAAACAAAATACTTTTATAAAGTTATCTGTTTTATTAGATAATAATTAGATTATATTATATTTTATTATGCATAGTGTTTGCATAGTAAAATCTTTTTAAAAGTTATTCGTTTTATTAGATTATAAATAGAATATATTATATTTTATTGTAAACCAATCTGGACCGTCCGTTTAAAGTAAATCAATCTGGACCGTTCATGGATTAGTTACTATTCAGTCCATTCTTCTATAAATAGAAGTTCATTCCTTCATTATTTCTTACGAATTCACTGAAACTCTAGAGAGAGAATTCTTCTTCTATAATCTTGAGCGTATTTCTTTAGAGTTTAAGAAAGCTTTGAGCATAGTGCAAGTTTTCTTCAAAAATATCCTCGCCCTACCAGTAGGAATACTCTTCTTTCTAAGGTAAGGGATATTATTTTCTTTCAATACTCGTAAGGGGTATTATTTCTTTTGTATTCATGAAGAGAACTTCTGTTATTTCATTCTTTATTATTCGTTGAATAACTCAGATATCTGTGAGCTACCCTATACTTGATGAAATTCTTCTATTATTCCGTTCATTACTATTCATTTTAATATCCCGCTGCAGTAATTTCTCCCGACACAGTTTCATTATTTATTATTACATTAGAATAATGCTTTTATCTGACGCATCGCATGCATGGTGATTTCGTTGTTATTCCATTCTTTATTATTCTCGTTGGAATATCGCCGGTGCGTATTACGCCTGAATTCGGGTTCCGTTATTTATTATTCATTGGAATAACTCATACATGGGCACCGCATGCATGGTGATTTCTTTTGTTATTCCATTCTTTATTATATTCAATTGGTTAAAGTTTTGATTTCTATACTCCATGAAATTAGTGGAATATCTTTGATATTTGTGCTTCATCCAGTATCTTTTCATGGAAATATTATTCTGAGCATTCTTGAATTTTACTCTACAAAGAAGTATCATGTTGACAATTTGGACGTTATTAGTTCATGGATAATTTAACTCTTGAACTTGTTTTATTGAATTCTTATATCATTGTCATCATCCTCATGTTTATATTTTGTTGAAAGTCATCTGTGACCTGTAGTGCGTAGATGGACTTGGTATGATTATGACCAGGGATTATTCGGTATAATCATGACCGTAATGTTACAAATGATGTGGAAAAAGTCCTCATTGGCCCGTAGTGCATTGATGGACAGTTTTTGGTATGATAATGGCTATGGATTCTCTTTGGCCAAGGGAGCAAAGATGAATTATTTTATGGCATGATCAGGACCGTTGATGAAAACACAATTATCTTTGGCCCGTAGTGCATGAATAATTCGTGATCGTGATACTAAATAATATCCTTGGCTTGTAGTGCAGGGATGAATTGATGATGTGGATTATTTATTAAGCTGAGTTCCAACGATAAAAGTGATGAAAAACTTTTTAAATCATAAAAGATAGTAGATTTTATTCTCTACTTGACTCTTTTAATGGATTGCTTGTTCCGCTGCATTTAAACTTGTTGTCTATTATATTTTATCAGTTTAACATTGTTGAAGACTAATGATAATTTATTCTGCATTATCTTAGTTATAATATTTCTTACTAGACTAGTTGAGCTCACCCTTTCTTTCACTGTTCTCTTCAGGAAATGAGAATATAGTTGGGACGAGTCGGGAAACGGAGTAATAGTCCAGATGATAGTATTAGTAGTCACTATTCTGTTAAATAGTGTGATAATAAATTTAATGAGGACTTATTCTGAAAGTGGATATTGTCTAGAAGATAATATTTGTATTAAAACTCACAGCTTTCTTGTTGTATATTAAAGATTGTATTTGTATTCTGTACGATGTATTTGGCGACTCAGAATAGGTGATGTATACCTATTTTGGGGGCGTCACAGATACTCATTGAATTAAGAAAAATAACTAAAATAAGAGTCAGATCTGATTATTGTGTCAGATCAGATAACTGCGGGAACAAAAAGAAGAAGAAATTTACCTCACTACTTGATATTAGAATCATAATCATAACTAGATGAAACCAAATAGAAATTGAATTAAGAAATTTAAGGATACTCATTGCTTGCAATATTCTAAACCACATTACCCAACATAAAAAATTAACAGTAGACCTGGGATGATATTCTAAAAATCATCTTACATGTGTAAAATCATATAACTATTAATAACGTCACAATTTCATAACCCGTATTCCTAAACTCATGTTTAAGTATACTGTCATAATTGCAAAACTAAGTGATCATCAACATAGCTTATCCGTGACAAAACACATAACTAACCTCCCCTGGTGTAATAAGGCCCTTTGCCTCAGCATCTGTAATCATACTATAACCAATCCTGCACACCAAAAAAGAAAACAAAATCACAACCTAAAGATAAAAAAGGAATGAGAAATATTGGAAGCTCAAAATTGCAGACTAGTACAACACACTTTGAACAATTTCTACCTTTTTCTTGACAGACTTCTCTCGCAGCTGTCTATTTATAGATTTAACAACCTTGGGTACTTCTTGCTTCAATAACCATCTAGGACTGAAAGACATGCTAAAATTCAGAATCTACTAAGGAATATCATAATAAAGAAAACATTTAAAAAGAAAATATTCTGCTGAGATGCTCATGAAGATATTCCAAACCTTTTGCTGCTTCCAAAGCTATTCTCAATCGGGTCTCCCAGTTCAACGAAGAAACAGCCTTAGAACCTGTAGATTTAAGAGAAATTTATTAACAAAATATCTATTATCGCTACTACAGTGGTTAGCCTCCCGCTTGGCAGGATAGTTACAACTCCACTCAGAGTCAGCTCGTCAATCCCATATCAAAAATACAACAAATGAAAACCTATGCTTGTGCATCCATTTAGCACTCGCTTCGCTCTATTGTTACCCATAAACCATAACTCGGGTCAGCTCGAACCCTACCTAAGGACGGAAAAGGTAAAACAAGTGCTAAAGATTAGTGAAATTGGGAACTGCATCACCATTAACTTACTTACAATTGCATCTAGAAAAGCAGAGGGACGGAGCAAAGTAGTATAGAAAAGAAGAGGGATGGCGACGGTGAAGAGAGGGATGACGACGGTGAAGAGAGGGACGGCGATATCCTTGCTGGCGACGGCGAGGAAGAAAGCAACAAAATCGAGATTTCAGATCTGGCCTGGAGACTGGAGCGGGCTAGGGCAAAATACTGTTATTTAATTTTTCACTTCAGCGACATTTTTTAAAGCTCCGTGTTTTTCTTGATAGACAACGTTTTTAAAAAAAAACATTATCTAGTTAACACAAAAAAAATGCCCTTTTAAATAGATAACGTTTTTGCAAAGATATCTATAGCGTTTTTTTTAAAAAACGTTGTGGTTTAAGTATTGTTTATTTAGTACTTTGTACTGGTGTCTCTTCAGGAAATGAGAACGTAGTCAGGACTAGTCGGAGAACGGAGTGACGGTCCAGATGTTTGCATTAGTAGTCCTCACTATTCTATGAAATAGTGTGATAATAAATGTATTGAGGACTCCATTTGAGTTTGAATACTGTCTAGAAGACAATATTCGTACTAAAACTCTCAATTTATGTTTTGTCGTATTATTAAGTTATATTTGAATTTTGTACCATGTATTTGGCGACTCAAGATGAGTGATGTATACCTATTTTGGGGGCGTCACATGATATAGTTATATATATATATATTAAATTATTTTTTAAAAAGAATTATTAATTATAATATTTATTATATTAAAACGTAAATAAATCACCCATATTTTAACTTTAAAATATACTAAATTGACAAAAATAAATGTCGAAAGTAATCATAAATTACAGAATGGAGAATAAAATTTATCTGAATAACTCCTTTTAATTAATTAGATAATAAAAATTCCTAAACACCTTGTAATAAACATTTATATCTGTCGCTTTATTTGGTATATGATTTTACCTCTAAATTCTTATTTTACACCTCACAATTATATATATATATATATATATATATATATATATATATATATATATATAGGGTTATATGTATATACATGTGAGTGTATTATATATAGAACTATAATGATTTAAATTTTTAAATTTATTGTGACGGTTCACCTATCGCTATAGCCTAGGAATAATATGGCGTTAGGTGAAACCGTCGCTATAGTCCAAAAATTTGTCGTCATAGTTCATCATGTAATATACAGTTACAGTACATACATTTTTTTCATATATATATATATATATATATATATATATATATATAATGTGTTACGTGTATATTTGTGTGATGTATTTTTATATTTCTAAGGGAAAATGTTAAAAAGAAAAGGTTTTCGTAATAGCTGTCACTAAATAATATGTGCCTCAAAAAGAGAAAAAAAAAAGAATAAAGCCATTGTTATACGACTCTATTATTAGCTTTTTAGTAACTTAACTAAGGTAGTGTTTGATAAGGTCTTAATACCTCTTAATAAGTTTGCCTCTGAATCGGTAAGAGGCAAAACTTGTTTGGTAAAAAAATTATTGTCTCTTAATGCCTCTTAATCGGTAAGATTCAAAAACAATTCTAAACCATTAAGAGCTCCCTCTTACTCGAAGTTTTAATTTTTAGGGACAAAATAACCTCAACTATATTACAAAATTCCACTTCGTCCCATTGAACCCTATTATCTCTCCCGCTTTTCTTCACTTCCATCTGCCGACTCTTCCTTCACCTCCTCTTTATTACAAAATTCCACGTTTGTTGAAGCAACAAAAAGCGATCTGTGGAGGGCACCAGAGAGCAAACAGTGGAGGCGCCCATGGCTAACACGGAGACAATTTCTAACCCTACCCCTAAATTAGATGACGAAACCATGAAGAAACGAAAGAAAAAGAGAGATAAAATCAAAAAGGATAGAGCAGCAGAAGCAGAAAAGCCTCAATTGGAGGGAAAAATTGGAGTGAATGAGAATGAGGAAGTTGAGTTAAAGAGAGAGAAAGAGGAAGAAAATGAAATTGATGAGAGAGATAAAGAAGAGGAGAAGCAGAGTAACAAGAAAGTGAAGAGTGGGAGTGGAATTATGAGTACAGTAACGTTTGAGTCCCTGAATTTGTCTGAACCAACCATGAGAGTTATTAAAGAAATGGGCTTCCAATATACTACTGTTCAGAAGGTTAAAATGGTAAAATAACGTTATTCAGACATTTTGGAAAAATTAATTATCAAACAATATTTTTTATTCACACACAATTCTATTCAAATGCTCTATATTATTCAGACGTCTAAACTATTCAGATCTTAACACTCAATTTTATCAAACACCACCTAAGATAGCTTGGTACCAATTATTCTCATCCACAAACCAGCATCATCAGCTTGCTTATGGCCATACGCTATTTTATGGTCAAATCCTAAATTTTTTATTCTCAAATAATAATGAGAACCATATTTTAATAATCAACTTTTTTTATAAAAAAAAAAAAATCTAAAGGCAAGTTGCACTTAGTGATTGTACCCCTAGGCATGTAGTTAGAGGGTGAATTTTTTTTTAATATTTTATTATTTATTATGATAACAGCTATTTTTTATTGAAAAAAGTATTTTTATTAATAAATAAATATTTTGTCAAAAATGTTCATTTTTCTTGTTATTATTATTATTATTATTATTATTATTTTATTTTTGTGTCGTTTTTTTTAGGCTCTACCGATGTTTTTAGTATTTATTAAACTAATCTGTCCACCTCTCAACTTTTAATTTTCTTCAGTTTCGTATTCCTATTTATAACTAACATTTTAATAAATGATTTAAATTTGATCACTTATCAAAAAGAAAATAAATACTTGTATGTTTCTCTTAATTGTTGTTGTTCTCTACTTAATAAATTTACTCAAGAAGTTACAACAACAAAAAATTAATAATATACTCTTTCTGTCCCATAAAAATGTCTTAAGTTAGTATTTTATACATATTTAGAAAAGTAAAAAGAGAAGAAAATATATATTTAAATTCTCATTTTAACAAAATGGACCACATGTAATTCATAATTCCCCTGAAAAATAGTGATCCATGCACTTTCGTACTTTTGACACAGTAAAATAAATTTTATATAATATTTTGTATTTAAATTGTGGACTCTAAACATTTTTTATGGGACAAATTTTTTTAAAATTTAAATTGATGGAGAGAGAGAGTATAAATTTTGTAGTGGTAAAAAAAGAAAAATAGAGGTGAAAAATGTGCCCATAAGCCATAAGTTCAGGTTTTTTTGACTGTTTTAACTAATATATATATATAAAATAAACAAATTTTAATGAATATATAGTACACATCAAACACGTAGGGAAAAAAAGGCCTAAAGTAGTTGATAAATCAAAGTAATTAAGAAGGCAGCCCAAAAGTACATGGTGATGTCTTAAAACTTCTTAAAGTCAATTTACTCGTTTTATTAACAGTTGAGAAAATTTGACCGGAGCCTCTCTCATTCTTATTCAATGGATTAATTTCTAGCTGCTACTAATTTTATAGTACATATATATACACAAACCTCTTTCTCATTCTCTCTCTCTACATGTACATATATACATATATATATATATATATATAGAGAGAGAGAGATATATATAGTAGTGTTGGAAAAACATATATAGAAAACAATGGATAGTTTTCATAATTCTCTCACTAAAAGGATAACAGCATGTTTCTCTCTCCTCCTGGTGCTGCAACTTTTTTATGGTGGTGCTAATGCTAAAATACCACCACCCACGGTTCAATTCAACAAAGGTTTTACTCCACTCTTTGGTGATGGAAATCTCCTTCGTTCATCTGATGATAAGTCTGTCAATCTTCTCCTCAACCAGTACACAGGCATGCTATCTCTCTCTCTCTCTCCCTCGGGCCCTCTCTCTCTCTCTCTATATATATATATGTGTGTATATATATACGTATATATGTGTATTATATATACATATGTTTACCCTTTTCTGTATTTCGTAATTAATAACTCTCCCCCTGTCCAGAAAAATAGAATTAGCATAGTTTTGGAAAAAAAAAATTACGCGTATTGAAGTTTGTCAAGATTTGGACATTTTCTTTCCGTAGTGTCTCATCTGCAAAATTTATAAATATTTTGAATGTAATTTTGTTATCTACCCTTAAGATATATAATTAGTAAATTATTGGTTTAGGTGTTATAATAATGAAATTATGATGATAAATTTAAGAATGGGTCATTTCTTAATTACTATCAATAAAATGGAGAAGAATTAATCTGTTTATAAAAAATAATAATTTGGCCTTGACAAATTTTTTTTTGTCTATAACTAATAATGTAACATTTTATCTTGTCCACAGGTTCTGGTTTCAAGTCTTCCAACCTCTATAGCCATGGATTTTTCAGTGCTAAAATTAAGCTACCATCCACTTACACTGCCGGCATAGTTGTCGCCTTCTACGTATGCTCACTCTCTCTCTCTCTCTCTCTCTCTATATATATATATATATATAATTGATATTTTCACATATAAATATAATATTATAAACATTCCTCACATGGATCTCGAAAATATAAATTTAAAATATTTTTATCTGTCTTGTTGGTCCATAATTTTGTTTTATTATGGTTATTATAGCCGTTAGGCCATAAAATTGATCATAAAGCAAATGTTAGTAGTATTCTTTTCTTGTGTTTGTAACAAAATTTGGTTGGGCAGACAACAAACGGGGATATCTTCGAGAAGACACACGACGAATTAGATTTCGAATTCTTGGGGAATATTAAAGGAAAAGCGTGGCGGTTCCAAACCAATTTATATGGAAATGGAAGCACTAGTAGAGGAAGAGAAGAGAGATATTTGCTTTGGTTTGACCCTTCTAAAGAGTTTCATCGTTATAGCATTCTCTGGACCAATGAAAAAATTATGTGAGTTTTTTTTCTTTAAAAAAATAAATTAATCCCACTTATATATTATTAATTACGCTTTGAAAAAGTCAATTTGTATGTTTATTTTGAAATTTGACCATTTCTTGAATATGTTGATATCTTTTAGATTTTGGCCTCCATATAGCATAGATCCAAAAGAAAGAAAATGGATTGAGAAAATTATTGTATAATATATGATGCATGCGTCTAAAAATGTTAATATCTTTTCTTCATGCAAATGATATTTATTTATTTATATATATAATTCAGTTTATAAGGCAGCCATTCCAAGCGTTGACCAAGTTAAATCAAAAAAAATTTATATAATTTTCTCTTGTTCGTGATATTTTTATGGACAAAAATTTTCTTGTTAAAAATAAAATTAAATTGTAACAATATTTATAATTATCTTTCTATTTATATTATAAAGCAAGACATCAGAGGAGAAGCTTTGTTATTTTACCTTTTACCCTTTATTTAAAAAAAAAGAAAAAAGAAAGCACAAATATTTTGTCCACGTTTTTTTTAATAATCGGGAGTTTTCGATTCGTGAATGAATTAATCTCCACTTAATTCGCAACGTAAGTTTTTTCATATTCGTAGTTCCATGAGTCATTTTTGGCCTTGACAAATTGTTGTTACTGATTTTCGATTCAAACGCTATCGTTCGAACGTCATTGAACCATCGCTTAATTGTTGTTTGTGTTTTTTTGTCCACATTTCTCGTCACGGACTAATAATAATTACTTTTTAAAATTCAAAAACTTTGATTTTCTGTCTCCCACTCTTTCATTATCTCTCCAATATTTTATCATTAATTCGTTCTCCACCAGGATTACTTGTATATAATTAATATGCATGATGTTAGTTGGTTTGAAACTCTATTTTTCATCTCTTTAACTTTTTTTTTCTTTTTTACATGTACAGTTTTTACATAGATGAAATTCCAATCAGAGAGATTATCCGCAGCGATGCCATGGCCGGAGACTATCCTTCAAAACCAATGTCATTGTATGCCACCATATGGGATGCATCAGATTGGGCTACTTCCGGCGGGAGATATAAAGTAAATTATAAATACGCTCCGTTTGTAGCTGAATTTACTGATCTCACTCTTCATGGTTGTTCGGTGGATCCTCTAGAACAAATCTTAACCCCTAATTGCAACCAAAATGATGATCATAACCATCATTTGGACTATTCTACTATGACCATTAATCCTAAGCAAAGAACCGCCATGAACAAGTTTAGGCAAAAACATATGTATTATTCATATTGTTACGATACGTTGAGGTACCCCCTGCCACCGCCGGAGTGTGTGATTGACCCTATGCTAAGGGAGCGGTTCAAGGAAACGGGAAGGTTGAAGTTTGGTGGAAAACATCATCGAAATCATTCCAAGAGATCAAGAAGTTCAAGCATTAGGAGCTATGGAAACCAAGATGATGTTTAGTTTACATAGATTTTTATGTATGTGTGTATATAGGTGAGTGAATTCTGAGATTGGGTTGTAATAGTTTGATTCATTTTTTTTCTTTTTTTCTTTTTTATACTTGTGAGATCTATATAGAATTTAAAATTAATAAACACGCATTATGCTGGTGAATAAATTAATGTTATTGGGTGTATTTTGAGAATATAATGTCTCGTATTAAATAAGTTGCAATCTTATTATTTGGATCTGTGTATTCTAATATTATTTTGAGATATGACTGTATTTCAGGAGTTTATTTGACGTTCAGTGATTTTGTTGCTATGATTAACCATTTTTCCTGATTATTTGTTAATTTATTTTTTTTTAAAAAAATTATTCTTCGAGTTTGTTTTTTTGTAATCCTTTCATTTTTTATAACATATTACAATTTTAATATATTTCAGTCTTTTGAACCGTTTGATGAATGTCTGGGTCCAAATTATATGGTGGGCCAGGGTCCATGCAGAATTGTATTACTTATGTGGAATTCTGTTTGGGCAATTAAGGATTTCAAGGAATTAAATATTCCTAATTATATTTGAAGTAAAGTGTCAGATTCCTAATCAACTTCATTTCCTTAAGGGAATTGTGTTTGGTCTCATTAAGTAATTATACCTAATGAGGAACTCTAATCTAATACGGGGAAGGATTTTGAGAAGGTGGTGAGATCATTATAAATACAAGGCTTTACAATGATTCTAAGGTACACACATAACTCATTATTATTTTTCAGCACTAGAGCTTTTTGCATCCATTGTTAAAACTTATTCATTTGTCATTTATTCTCATACCGTAGCTATCCCCGTGACAACTGTTGTTAAGCTTTTGGTGTCTTCTACCGTTTATGTGCAAGATCGACGCGCTTTTTGGTGATTGGTAGCGTGGGCCGAATCTTAAGCGTTAACATTGGCGCTAGAAGGAGGGCTAGTTAGTGTTAATTTTCAATCATCATTGAAAATTTGCCAGGAGGATCCATGGTGAACAGCAAGACAGTTTCAAGAGTTGGAAAATCCATAACTGATGGATCCGTTCGGTAAAGAGGATCAGTTAAAGACCGATTGGGACCGTCCAAAAGTATCCACGATAGGTTGGGGTCCCAAGGTCATTCGGTGGGGCCTGAAGACTTGGTCAGGGGGGACGTCAGAAGGAGGTTGTTCTCAACTGCCAGCAAAAACGATGGCCATGGGGCTCATGTCGAGGATGCTCCGTCCTGAACACGGCCCCACGGTGATGGTCATGATGAAAGGAGGCTGATCTTGTCTAAAAAAGCCCAGGAGACCGATGATGCTTTTGAGGGCTCTACTTGCGCAATACAAAGAGATTGATCAGCAGATGGAGCTTCTGATCAGTAGAAATGAGGATGGTGCCACCAGTCATAGCCGAAGACGGGGAAGGTCACCAGAGGTTCAGTCCAGGACTCACCGTCCGAGTAATAACAGACAGATTGAAGGCAGACTTTTGGGTCGCTCTCGAGATATGAGCTGTCGGAGGAGTCGATCGAGAAGTCGTTCGCCCGGGGACCACTTCAAGACTCATCGTCCGGATGGCCCTCAAACTAGTGGAAACAAGAGACAGAGCCGATCTAGGGCAGCGAGTTCTGATAGCAGGCAACAGACGGCTCGCCCGAAGCGAGAGGCATCTCCGGATGGAGGAAGGGGCAGAAGAAACCCTTCACCCCTAAAAAGCGGGATAGAAGAGTTGGCTAAAAAGTTGGCCGAACTGGAGAAACAGTTAGCCGAAGTCAAGTGGGAAAGGGAAAATCTAAACAGTATGACTCCGGTTAAGTACTCGTCGCCTTTCACCTCTGAGATCATGCAGGAAAAGGCAGATTCAAACAAGAAACACCCTCACATGGAGAGTTATGATGGCTCGGGGAATCCTTATGAGTATAGTCAGGCCTATGACTGCCTAATAGACTACTATGACTACTCAAAGTCTGCCAAGTATCAGATGTTTATGACGACCTTGAGAAAAGACGTTCGGTAGTGAATGATGACTCTTACCACGAACTCGGTATCGTCATGGAGAGGGCTCAATGAAAAATTCCATGCAAGGTTCGGCAACAATAAAAGGAGAAGAAAGCCCACTGGTTCGTTGTCCCAGATCCGAAAGTACTCAAATAAAACTTTTGAGCGAAGACGTGAAAGCGGTTACGGGAAGCGATGAAAGCAAGGTGTCTCGGATTTGAACGACCTTCAGGAAGTATGGATATTTCAAAACGGGTTGGATTTTGTTAAATCTAAAAATCTAGCAAAGGAGATGATGTTCAACTATCCGAAGAGCTTGGCCGAAGCTTTTGACAAAGCCGAAGGTCTCATCATGATAGAAGAAGCTATGAGTAGTTTGAAGTCGAACTTAACAGAAAGGTTGAAGGAGAAAGAAAAGGATAAGGGGAATAACAACAATGATAGGTCGGGGGGGCTACCCGAAGAAGTACAACAACAACAATGGTGGATTGGGAGGAGGACGTCAGCCTTTCCCGAGTCAGAGGGTCGAAAAAGTTTACTCTAAGTTGAACACTGATCGGGGTACTATTTTGGAGCATATGAAGGACAAGTCGTACTATGAGCCTGCCAAGTATAGGTCGAAGGTTAAAAGGGGAAATTCGGATATGTACTATGACTATCATGGAAGGGAAGGACATTCTACATAAGCTTATTTGAACTTGAAGGACCTGATCGAGAAGAACATCCAAAATGGGAATTTGGTTCAGTATGTTGTAGGACGAGACTCTTCGAGGACACAACATACAAATAATGTCTTGACATCAAAACCGAACCCCCGGCCTCAACAACAGGATCAGACCCAAGCAGTGCGTCGAGTGGTAGATGTGATCATTGGTGGGTCGGTCGGGAAGGTTGTAGGAAAGAAGAGAAGAGGATATCTGAACGCGGTACTGACAGTGTCCGATCAACATGTTAGGCGTGAAATACTGTACCCCGAATCGGTAATCTCTTTTACTGATTATGATTTTACTTCAAAGCCCATTGAACCCCATGAAGGGGCCTTGGTAATTACTGTAATACCTGCGAATTTTAAATAAATAATATTATTACTGAGAATAATGATTGTTTGAATATTTATTTAGAAATAAATATATATATAGTGATGGAGTGAGTTGTGGTAATTAATTTAATTGAATAAGCATATAATAATTGAGCAATGTAGTAGAAGTGATGAGAAGCTTAATTTAAGCTTATGAAATTATGCCTAGTGTGGCAAAGTGGTGAAATGAGAAAGTTACTAATTAAATTAATGATGAAATAAATGAAATTAATTAGTACTAGTAGTGAGTAAATAATTACATAATGTGATTGACTAATTTCTATTATTATTCATTAATTATTGTGAGCAATAGCAAGTAAGGGGTATGTAAGACCCCAAATTTTATGAATAAAGATTTAATTTTCTCGAAATATTTTTTTGAATATTATGGTGTGGATTTGAGATAGTGTTATAGTTGTGGGTAGTATTTACAAATTTTGCAAAGTAAGTAAGTGGTTATATAATATTTAATTGGATGGGGAATATTCGTACGACGGCACAATCATTGGCCCCACAACGGAAGTATTGTCGTAGTAAGAAAACGA
The DNA here is from genome assembly GCA_020205605.1 of Panax ginseng. Lineage (NCBI taxonomy): Eukaryota > Viridiplantae > Streptophyta > Magnoliopsida > Apiales > Araliaceae > Panax > Panax ginseng. The sequence goes on along the minus strand of CM035133.1, from coordinate 137,364,827 downwards.
CAGAATTATCTTTTTATAAAAATAACGACGGAAGTGTTAACGTTAAAACTGTTGAACTACCCGGTAGTAAAAGTACAGTAATACGCGTGGTTGCATAATAGCACACGGTATTGGTTATTGATGCTTACGTGAGAAGTCACTCAGTTATACTTAATTATTGCTACAATAATTGCTGCATCATATCTCTCATATTATTGATTCGATTATTGTCACAATATCATCTGCATAATATTTTATATTATTAAATCAATAATTGAGACGGTAAAGTTATTCATATTATTATTTGCAATATTGACAATGTCTAGAAGTTCTGTCAAGGAGAGGTTCGGTCACCTAATTGCACTCCAATAAGGAGAAATCCTTATCGGAAAGCCCCCAATTTCCTGAGAACGACCTGGTTGTTAAATATTGCGAGTTAAAATATTAATGATGAATGTTATTAAAAATCGAATTTGAGTTCGGAGTTGAATTTGGAGACGCGGACGTGATATTTGAGTCCGGAATGATGAAATTAGTAGAAATAGACTATAAACACAAAATTTGTCGGGGTTGACTTTTTGGCCAAAAAAGTCAACAGTTGACTTTTTTTGGAAAAAGTCAAACTTCAAAATTTTAAAAATGAAATTTTTGAGAAGAATATTTCCATTATGTTGGAATTATTAGTGTTAGTGAAAATCGACATTTATTTCGATAATAATTGATGTCTGGAGGTTATATTGACCAATCGGGTAATTAATCGAATAAATGAGCAATTAATTGCTATTAATTCACATGATTATAACTATTTGTTTATATGTGTGTACTATTGATTCACATTCATGTACTATTGGGGGGGATTTGGTGCAAGATTGATAATACTTGCATGACTAAGTTAAAATGGAGGTATAGATGGAGAGTCTTATCATTGTAATTCGTATTTTCACATGATTATAACTATTGAGTCACATGATTGTACTATTAATTCACATTATTTACTATTAGGGGAGGCGGTGCAAGTTTGATAATACTTGCAGGACTAAATTTAAAATGAAAGAAAAGTTGAAGGTATTATACTGTAATATTTTGAGCCCCAAAATGTGCAATTATCGAAACTATATTTTCCCATAAATAGAAGCTCATTCTTTCTTCATTTCTCACCAATTCACTAAAGCTATAGAGCAATTATTATAGAGAGAAATTATAGAGAGAAAGAAGAAGAGAAGTCCGCTACCTATCTATTCCAGTATCCAGCTTTATTCTAAGGTAAGGGGTATTATTTCTTTCATTTTCATGAAGAGAGCTATTGTTATTCCATTCCTTATTATTATGTTGGAATAACCTGTCTATGCGAAGTACCGCATACATGGTGAATTCTGTTGTTATTTCAATCTTTATTATTACATTGAAATATCCCAAAATGCATGCGGATTTCGCATGACTGGTTTCATTCTTTATTATTACATTGGGAATAACTCCATGCATGCGCGGCCTATCGCATGCATGGTGAATTCTTACATTATTCCATTCTTTATTATTACGTTGGAATAACTTGTCATGTGGATTACCACATGCATGGTGAATGATCCTTTTGTATTCATTCCTTATTAAATTATGGAAATGATGCATCACGTGGATTATTGCATGGTGGTGAAAATCCATTTGCATGTTCATATTCTATTATATACTCGGTTGGTTAAAGTTTTGGCTTCTATACTCCATGAAATTAGTAGAATATCCTGGATAGTTGCGCTTCATCCAGTATCTTTTCATGGAAATATTCTTCTGAGCATTCTTGAATTTTACTTCACAAAGCAGTATCATGTTGACATTTTGGAAGATGGTAGATTTTATTCTCTACTTGACTCTTCTAATGGATTGCTTGTTCCGCTGCAGTTAAACTTGATGTTTGTTATATTGTATCAGTTTAACACTGTTGAAGGCTAACGAAAATTTATTATGCATTATCTTAGCCATAATATTTCTTACTGGGCTAGTTGAGCTCACCCTTTTGCTTTCATTATTCTCTTCAGGAAATGAGAACGTAGCAGGAACTAGTCAGGGAACGGAGTGACAGTCCAGATGATAGCATTAGTAGTCCTCACTTTTCTATGAAATAGTGTGATAATTAATGTATTGAGGACTTATTTTGAGTTTGAATCGCCTGCAGAAGACAATATTTGTATTAAAACTCACATTTCATGTTGTATATTTAAGATTATATTTGTATTACGTACCATGTATTTGGCGACTCGAATAGGTGATGTATACCTATTTTGGGGCGTCACGAGTTTGGTATCAAAGCTTAGGGGTATGATCTCTGGCTGAGATGTGAGACAAGAACTAGGAGAGGAGAGACAGGGAATTCCTTCGCTAGTACGACCTACCTAAGTTTATTTGGTATTTAATTGGTCAGTCAGAGTATAGGGATAATATGTGATATGTTAATTAACCCTTGTTTTGTGTCAGTATTTGAAAATGACATCTGAGAATGTTGAAAATAGCAATGGAGCACAAGAGATCGTTGAGTCTCCACAGATCAATAATCAGGATAATGTGCATCAGGAAGGCGACAATCCTCATGCAAACGACAACACTGACCAAATGATGAACGATGGAATGTTCAGAGGCTTTATGCAATTCATGCAACACATCGGAGAGAGCGGCTCTCATCCAAAATGCGGTGGAAACTTTGGAAACTCTCTTGACGGTCACCGCTAAAGCAGTTCAAGGAGTTGGGACCACCGGAATTTTTGGAGAGCCAAAACCACTAAGGCGGAGGCGTGGATAAAGCAGATCAAAAGATATTTGATGTCTTGGGATGCTCCGAGGAGCAAAAGGTTCCCTTTGCCACCTTCATGTTATGTGCGAGGCAGATGATTCTTGGTGGGAATCAGAAGCGACTCAACTTGCCGCCTTGACCGAAGATGTCTTGGGAGAAGTTCCAAGAACTATTCAACGAAAAGTACTTTCCCAAAAGTATTCGTCACATGAAAGAGGTAGAGTTCATTAAACTGGAGCAAAACAACATGACTGTGTCACAGTACGAAGCTAAGTTTGCCGAGTTGTCCCGGTTTGCGTCCCATTTAGTTGATAATGAGGAGAGAATGACGCGAATGTTTCTAAGAGGTTTGAAACCCGAGATACGTCAATATCTTATCTCTCATAAACTGTGTTTGTAATCAGATGTTATTAATAGGGCTCAATTATTGGAGCGCGATAATGAGTCAACCCAACCAAAAGAAAGCGGTTTACCAAATGATAATACCGGTGATAAGTAGTGATCATCGAGCGGTGACAATAAGCGTGGAGGAATCAACATGCGAAATGGTAACCACTTGATGGTAATCATGGCCAAAACAATAAGAATGGACATTTCAAGAAGAGGAGATTCAACAATGATGGAAAGAGCGTCAAACATCGGCACCCATTATTAAGGAAAGAGAACGACCACCTATCATATGCTTCAAATGCGGAGGAGAGGGACATATCGATCAAAGCTGCATACAGTGATCCAAAACTTGTTACAATTATGGAAAGAAGGTCACCTAGCCCGATTTTATCGTGCACCAAAGTCAAATACATGGTGGGGCGGTGGCACCAAAGCGGATGGACAAAACAAAGTTGGTGGCCGGGAAGAAGCGTTTTTCGTGACTTCTCAAAAAGCGAGTAACCCAAACAAAGTTAGCACGGGTTAATTAATTATAAATTTTTGTGAAGTCTATACCTTATTAGAATCTTAGGTTCTACCCATTCTTTTATCTCTCTTGCTTGCGCTCAACGTTTAAATTTGACTACGGAGAAGTTAGACTTTGACTTATTGGTTGAAACTTCGTTAGGAGAAACCTTCGTTACCTCCACTGTTTATAAATCTTGTTGATTCAAATCGACACTTTCACGTTATCTGTCGATCTTATCTCTTTGAAAATACTTGCCTTTGATGTGATTTTAGGAATCGATTGGTTAACTACTCATCATGCTTTTCGTAAGGTTGTTAGCTTTCATATTCCTAACCAACCTATTATGCGAATTCAAGCAACTAAAACCCGAAAGTCAATCACTGTCATATTAAGCCATAAGTAAAGAGCCCCGAGCCTTTCGCTGGTGACTTCCAAGTCTTGGAATACACCGAAGCTAGAATATCCGTAGGGGACGTCGTGAATAACAGTGGCAAGTTGATAGGTATCAATGTGATGTGCTATCCAAGTCTTGAATGAGGGTCACAGTTTTGAATGATATTTCTATTGTTAATAAATTTCCTGACGTATTCCTGAAGACTTCCTAGCCTATCCCTAGAGCGTGAAATCAAATTTTGTATTGACCTTAGTACAAAACCCATTTCTAAAACCCTTAAATATTTCTTCAACCAAAACGAACATATAATGCGCCAAAGACGTTGGCTCGAGCTGTTGAAGATTACGACTATACCAATCAATATCATTGTGGAAGAGCGAATGTGGTAGTTGACGCGTTGAGTAGATGATCATATGAGTTTACGAGTGCGACGTTGTTAACACAAAAACCCATAACTTACAAATGATGAAGATAGAGTTAAAGACTCTAGGGACCCACGTGGGGATATCAAATATATGAGTAGAATCGACTTTAATCGATAAAGTTAAAAGTCGTTCAAACTACACACCTGAAGCTGATGAATATGAAAAAGAAGGTTCAAGAAGGCGTTATTCTAAAAGCAAGAGTCGATGAATAGAGGAAATCTCAACCCTTGATTTTATTAGTCTATTTGAAATCCTCGATCAAGTAGGAACTGTGGCCTATAGACTCGTTTTACCGCCAAGTATGTCGATTGTTCATAATGTTTTTTTAACGTATCGATGTTACGTAAATATGTGGATGACCCGAACCAAGTTATTAAATTAGAACTAGACGAGATAGCAGAAGATTTAACGTATGAGGAGATACGTGTTAAAATCTTGGATAAGAAGGATCGTATTCAACACTCAAAGGTTATACCTCAAGAGTTAGAATCTGAAATGAAGTCAAGGTATCCTCATCATACCAGGTACGTACGTAAATTTCGAGGGCAAAATTTCATAAGGAGGGGAGATTGTAAGACTCCAAATTTTATGAATAAAGATTTAATTTTCTCAAAATATTTTTTTTGAATATTATGGTGTGGATTTGAGATAGTGTTATAGTTGTGGGTAGTATTTACAAATTTTTCAAAGTAAGCAAGTGGTTATATAATATTCGATTGGTCGGGGAATATTCATTTTAACAGGGAATATAAATGCATTTACAAGACAATTATTTAGTGGACCCCACAATGTAAGTATTATCATAGTAAGAAAAGCAGCGTAATTATCTTTTATAAAAATAATGGGCGAAGTGTTACCGAATTAAAAGCCATTGAACTACCCATTAGTAAAAGTGCAAGAATAATGCGTGGTTGCATAGTAGCACCTTTGTAAGACCCCAAATTTTATGAATAAAGATTTAATTTTCAAAATATTTTTTGAATATTATGGTGTGGATTTGAGATAGTGTTATAGTTGTGGATAATATTTATAAATTTTGCAAAGCATGCAAGTTGTTATATAATATTCGATTGGTCGGGGAATATTCGTTTTAACAGGGAATATTCGTACTACGACACAATCATTGGTGGACCCCACAATGGAAGTATTGTCGTAGTTAAAAAACGACAGAATTATTATTTTATAAAAATAATGGCGAAAGTGTTACCGTTAAAACTGTTGAACTACTTGGTAGTAAAAGTACAGTAATACGCGTGGTTGCATAGTAGCACATGGTATTGATTATTGATGCTTACGTGATAAGTCACTCAGTTATACCCAATTATTGCTACAGTAATTGCTGCATCATATCTCTCATATTATTGATTCAATTATTGTCACAGTATCATCTGCATAATATGTTATATTATTAAATCAATAATTGAGACGACAAAGTTATTCATATTATTATTTGCAATATTGACAATGTCTAGAAGTTACATCGAGGAGAGGTTTGGTCACCTAATTGCGGCGCCAATAAGGAGAAATCCTTATCGGAAAGCCCCTCTTTCACAGGAGCGACTGGTTGTTAAATATTGTGAATTATAATATTAATGATGAATAAGTTAGTGTTGATTAAAGATGAAATTGATAGTTCCATTGTGTTGGAATTATTAGTGTTAGTGAAAATTGACATTTATTTCGATAATAATTGATGTCTGGAGGTTATATTGACCAATCGGGTAATTAACCGGATAAATGAGCAATTAATTGCTATTAATTCACATGATTATAAATATTTGTTCACATGTGTGTACTATTGATTCACATGATTTACTATTAGGGGAGTTGATGCAAGATTGATAATACTTGCATGACTAACTTAAAAATGGAGGTATAGATGGAGGTACTATACTGTAATTCATATTTTCACATGTCTAGAACTATTGATTCACATGATTTACTATTGATTCACATGATTTACTATTAGGGAAGGTGGTGCAAGTTTGATAATACTTGCAGGACTAAATTAAAAATGAAGGAAAAGAGGAAGGTATTATCTTGTAATATTTGAGCCCCAAAGCGTGCAATTATCGAAACTATATTTTCCTATAAATAGAAGCTCATTCCTTCATTATTTTCACCAATTCACTAAAGCTATAGAGCAATTATTATAGAGATAAATTATAGAGAGAAAGAAGAGAGAAGTCTGCTACCTCACTATTCCGATTATCGATCTTCTTTTAAGGTAAGGGTATTATTTCTTTTGTATTCATGAAGAGAGCTTACATTATTCCATTCTTTATTATTATGTTGGAATAACTTGTCTATGCAATACCGCATACATGGTGAAATTCTTACATTATTCTATTCTTTATTATTATGTTAGAATAACTTTGTCATCTGAAGTACCACATACATGGTGAAATTCTTACATTATTCCATTCTTTATTATTATGTTGGAATAACTTTGTCTATGCGCAATCTTTGCATACATGGTGAAATTCTTACATTATTCCATTCTTTATTATTACATTGGAATATCACATGCATGCGGATTACGCATGACTGGTTCCATTCTTTATTATTACATTAGAATATCATGTTTGTCTGATTTACATGACTTGGTTCCATTCTTTATTATTACATTTAGAATATCACATGCGTGCGCGTGACACGCATTTGAATTTGGTTCTATTATTTATTATTCTATTGGAATAACTTTGTTTGTGCGATCTCATCGCATGCACGGTGAATTCTTACGTTATTCCATTCTTTATTATTACATTAGAATAACCTGTCTATATGGATTACCGCATGTATGATGAATGACCTTTCGTATTCATTTTTTTATTAAATTGTGGAAATAATATGTCTACGTGGATTACCGCATGGCGGGTGAAAATCCATTTGCAGTTTTGTATATTATATTATACTCGTATGAGATATCATTTCTTTTGTACTAAATCATGGAATATCATTTTCTTTGGTATTTTCTTTTTACGAGTTACTATTCACGGGTTACTATTCACCCGGTTACTATTCACTCTAGTATTATTTACTCGGGTATTCAGGACACTTTTGTGTTGGAGTACTATTCACGAATTACTATTCACGGGTTACTATTCACCCAAATATTATTCACTCGGATATTTGGGGTACTTTTTATGTCTGGGTACTATTCACGAGGTACTATTCCCAAAGTACTATTCATTGTGGTACTATTCTCAAGTACTTATTCACTTGGAAGTCTTATTCACTGAAAAATATATTTCTTTTACATCCAAATTATTTTTGGTACATGAATATTATTCTTGAATTTTACTCTCACAAAGAAGTATCATGTTGACAATTTGGACGTTATTGATTTCTGGATAAATTAAATTATAAATCTTTAAAATTTATCCTTGAACTTGTTTTATTGAATTATTACGTCATTGTCATCATCCTCATGCTTATATTGTGATTAAAATCATCTTTGGCTTACGTGCATAAATGGACTTGGTATGATTATGATCAGGGATTATTCGGTATAATCATGACCGTAATGCGACGAATGATGTGGTAAAAGTCCTCATTGGCCTGTAGTTCATTGATGGACAGTTGTTGGTATGATTATGACCAGGGATTATTCAGTATAATGATGACCATTGATGATTACATGAATATCCTTGGCCGTGGTGCAGGGTTGATTCGATGATGTGGTTTATTTGTTAAGCTGAGTCTCAGTGATAAAGTTGATGAAAAACTTTTAAAATCATAGAAGATAGTCGTTTTGATGCTATACTTGACTCTTCTAATGGATTGCGTCATTAACATGGTACAGAAACAACTACAACTTTATTAATACAATTGTCGTACAAAATACGACAACACTTAAAATTGTGAGTTTAAATACAAATATTGTCTTCTAGACAATATCCACACCCAAATAAGTCCTCATTACAATTATTGATACATTATTTTACAAAAATGGTGAGGACTACTAAAATAACTTCTAGAACCATCATTCCATACCCCGACTAGTACTCGCTACATTCTCGCCTCTTGAGAAGAAAAATGGAACAAAAAGAAAAAGGGTGAGCTCAACTAGCCCAATAAAGAATATTATGACTAAGATAACATAGAAAAAATTATCGTTAGTCTTCAACAGGGAAAAATCTGATAAAATACAATAGACAACAAGTTTCAGATCAATATTCGCAGCGAAAAATAATAACTCGTAGAAGAGTTACGTAGAGAATGAAATCTACTATTATCTATGAATTTCAAAGTCCATCATCTATATTTTATCCCTGTAACATCAATCAATATACATCTTGCATCAAATATTCATCTTTGCACTACAGGCCAAAGCTATTCATCAGTTGGTCATGTTCATCTCAACACCTGTTCATCTTTGCACTACGGGCCAAAGATATTCATAAGAAAATCAACCATCTTTGCACTGCAGGCCAAAGATATTCAGTAATATCATCATTTAGGACTGAGGATGATGAAAAATATTTTAAAGAAAACGAATACAGTGAAACAAAAGAATAAATATTAAGGATTCGTACTTTAAACAATCCGAATTCAAAAATACTTCATAAATAATCATAGTGAAGTAAAATTCAAGAATGATCAAAACATGGATACAATCAAGGCTAGTATCCATAATCGATATTTTAGAAAAAAAATAAAAATTTGATTTTTCTGTGAATAGTGCCGTATTCATGAATAGTGTCGTATACGTGAATAGTACCGTATACATGAATAGTAACCCCGAAACTAAAAGACAAGAATTTCACAAGAAAAATCTTATCAATAATCCGGCATAATAATATTAGAAGAAATAATATCATTTTAAAAAAAATAACATCCCTTACCGTGAAAGAATAGTACTTTTGGCTGGAATATCAGATATAGTGCTGAAGAGAACTTGCATCGTATAACAACACTCAAAGTATGAAAATACTCACAAGAATACACTCGATAATATAGAGACAGAAAGAGAGAAAACACTTCAGTTTCTGGTGTGATTTTCAATTCTAACCTAAACACCCTATTTATAGGAAAATGCTTAGAACACCAAAGCATAAAATTTAATAAATTAATAATATTATTTTTCCAAATCTTCCTATGCACACCATCAGCTGAATTCAACCACTAACATATGTCCCATAAATGAAAAAAAACGTTTTTCTTAATTAAAATATTTTAAACTTCAAAAATTAATTATTCTGGAACTTCAGAACTTCAATAATTCATAATAAATAGCCCTTTTGTCAGAAAAATTCGAACCTTATGTCTTTTCCATAGGATCCATTATCTACAACTTTGCAGAAGAAAGTTTTTCCAAATTCAAATGAAATTGGCCAAAGAAATCCACAAGCAGACGATTTCTGTGCCATAATCAAATTTCAGTTAAGAAATGGGGTCCACTGACACACAAAACATGTGTTAATTATTTAATGCAACAAAAATACTCTTCCTCCTCATATACTCATATATACCACATTCATTGTAAAAATATCACCATTATTATATTATTAAAATATATTTAAATGAATTATTTTATTAGAAAAAGATAAAATATTAATTTTCAACAATTGTCACATTAAAATTTTCTCCATCTATATCCACATAAAATCAATATTTTTTTTCGTCATATAAATCAATAATTAATTATTCACAAATAATATTATAGAATCACAATATTAATGACGAGGCGCCTCAGAAAGAGGGCTTTCAATAAGGATTTCTCTTCTTCGGGGCCGCAATTAGGGGACCAAACCTCTCCTTGAAGCGTAACTTTCTAGACATTGCCAATAATGTTATCTAATAATATTATTCAAATAATATGAATTATTGATCGATAATGAAAAATCTTGTGTAATGACAATTATTGAAACAACAATAATATAAAATATCAATGTAGCAATTATTGAATCAATAAAATAAAATATTGAGCAATAATTCTTCGTAACAATTATTGAGTAGTGCCCTTCTTACGTAAGAATCAATAATTAGTGCAATCGCGGTATCTTCTTGTATTTTAACCATAGGGTATTTTAACGAAGATAATTCTGGTAATAACTACTCTGAATTATTTATAAACAACTTATACTTGTCGTTTTCTTCATCCAATCGCTTTCTGTTATGGGGCCCACACAAGGCTGCACCGTCGTACGAATATTCCCGACAGTAAGAATATTCCACGACCAAACGAATATTTCACAAACAACAATGAATATTTTATAACCACTTGCTTATTTAAAATATTTGGGCATTTTACCCATAACTAACCACATTAATCAAATCAACCCTTACTATTTCAAAATAATAAATAGAGGAAAATAAATTTCATTTATAATAAGTTGGGGTCTTACATATTCTATCAGTTGTTATACTATTGAAGGCTAAGGATAATTTATTCAGCATTATCTTAGTCATAATATTTTTTACTGGGCTAGTTGAGCTCACCCTTTCTTTCACTTTGTTCTCTCGTGAAATGAGAATATAAATTTGGGACGAGTCGGGGAACTGAGTGACGGTCCAGATGATAGCATTAGTAGTCCTCACTATTCTTTTAAATAGTGTGATAATAAATATAATGAGGACTCCATTGAGTGTGGATATTGTCTAGATGACAATATTCTTATTAAAACTCTCAGTTTATGTTTTGTCATATTTTACACGACAATTGTATTATTAAGTTGTATTTGAATTTTGTACCATGTATTTGGCGACTCAAGATGGGTGATGTATACCTATTTGGGGGGCGTCACACACACGGTATTGGTTATTGATGCTTACATGAGAAGTCACTCAGTTATACTCAATTATTGCTACAGTAATTGCTGCATCATATCTCTCATATTATTGATTTGATTATTGTCACAATATTATCTGCATAATATTTTATATTATTAAATCAATAATTGAGACGGCAAAGTTATTCATATTATTATTTGAAATATTGACAATGTCTAGAAGCTCTGTCAAGGAGAGGTTTGGTCACCTAATTGCGCGCCAATAAGGAGAAATCCTTATCGGAAAGCCCCCTTTTTCCTGGGAACGACCTAGTTGTTAAATATTGTGAGTTATAATATTAATGATGAATGTTATTAAAAATAGAATTTGAGTTCAGAGTTGAATTTGGAGACGCGAATGTGATATTTGAGTCCAGAACGATGAAATTAGTAGAAACAGACTATAAACACAAAATTTGTCAAGGTTGACTTTTTAGTCAAAAAAGTCAACAGTTGACTTTTTCGAAAAAAGACAACAGTTGACTTTTTCGAAAAAAGTCAAACTTCAAATTTCAAAAATAAAATTTTTGAGAAGAATATTTCCATTGTGTTGGAATTATTAGTGTTAGTGAAAATCGACATTTATTTCGATAATAATTGATGTCTGGAGGTTATATTGACCAATCGGATAATTAATCGAATAAATGAGCAATTAATTGCTATGATTATAACTATTTGTTCACATGTGTGTACTATTGATTCACATTCATGTACTATTAGGGGAGGTGGTGCAAGATTGATAATACTTGCATGACTAAGTTAAAAATGGAGGTATAGATTGAGGTACTATACTGTAATTCGTTTTTTCACATGATTATAACTATTGAGTCACATTATTTACTATTAGGGGAGGTGGTGCAAGTTTGATAATACTTGCAAGACTAAATTAAAAATAAAAGAAAAGTTGAAGGTATTATACTGTAATATTTTGAGCCCCAAAACGTGCAATTATCGAAACTATATTTTTCTATAAATAGAAGCTCATTCTTCCTTCATTTCTCACCAATTCACTAAATCTATAGAGCAATTATTATAGAGAGAAATTATAGAGAGAAAGAAGAAGAGAAGTCTGCTACCTCTCTATTCCAGTATCCATCTTTATTCTAAGGTAAGGGGTATTATTTCTTTCATTTTCATGAAGAGAGCTATTGTTATTCCATTCCTTATTATTATGTTGGAATAACCTGTCTATGCGAAGTATCGCATACATGGTGAATTCTGTTGTTATTTCATTCTTTATTATTCTGTTGGAATATCCCGTCTGTGCGGATTTCGCATGACCTGGTTTCATTCTTTATTATTCTGTTGGGAATAACCTCGTGCATGCGATTCTATCGCATGCATGGTGAATTCTTCTGTTATTCCATTCTTTATTATTCTGTTGGAATAACCTGTCTATGTGGATTACCACATGCATGGTGAATGATCCTTTGTATTCATTTCTTATTAAATTGTGGAAATGATTTGTCTACGTGGATTACCGCATAGCGGGCGAAAATCCATTTGCAGGTTCATATATTCTATTATACTTAGTTGGTTAAAGTTTTGGCTTCTATACTCCATGAAATTAGTAGAATATCCTGGATAGTTGCGCTTCATCCAGTATCTTTTCATGGAAATATTCTTCTGAGCATTCTTGAATTTTACTCCACAAAGCAGTATCGTGTTGACATTTTGGACGTTTTTGAGTTTAGGATAAATTAACTTATAAGTCTTTAAAATTTAATTCTTGAACTTGTTTTATTGAATTATTATGTCATTGTCATCATCCTCGTGTTTATATTATATTGAAAGTCATCTATGGCCTGTAGTGCATAGATGGACTTGGTATGATTATGACCAGGGATTTTTCGGTATAGTCATGACCGTAATGTTACAAATGATGTGGTAAAAGTCCTCATTGGCCCGTAGTACATTGATGGACAGTTGTTGGCATGATCATGACCATTGATGAAAACACGAATATCCTTGGCCCGTAGTGCATGGATAATTTGTGGTTGTGATACTAATGAATATCCTTGGCCGTAGTGCAGGGATGACGTGGTTTATTTAATAAGTTGAGTCTCAGCGATAAAGTGATGAAAAACCTTTTAAAAATCATAGAAGATGGTAGATTTTATTCTCTACTTGACTCTTCTAATGGATTGCTTATTCCGCTGCAGTTAAACTTGATGTTTGTTATATTGTATCAGTTTAACACTGTTGAAGGCTAACGATAATTTATTCTGCATTATCTTAGCCATAATATTTCTTACTGGGCTAGTTGAGCTCACCCTTTTTCTTTCATTGTTCTCTTCAGGAAATGAGAACGTAGCAGAGACTAGTCGGGGAACGGAGTGACGGTCCAGATGATAGCATTAGTAGTCCTCACTATTCTATGAAATAGTGTGATAATAAATGTATTGAGGACTTATTTTGAGTTTGAATAACATCTAAAAGACAATATTTGTATTAAAACTCACAGCTCATGTTGTATATTTAAGATTGTATTTGTATTCTGTACCATGTATTTGGCGACTCAGAATAGGTGATGTATACCTATTTTGGGGGAGTCACAGGGTAGTCCTATATAATAAGGTTTCTTCATTCAATATAAAATGAGGTGTGACATTGGAATGTGAATAATTATTATATAAAACTATATTATAAAAGTAAGTTTTAAATTATGTAATTTGCTAAGTTGTATGGGAGAGCCTTTTTTTGACATCATGATGTGTGGTGGAGCAATTAAATGTGTATTTTAAACATATGAGAGAAATTAACTTTGATTAAATAAATATTTATTATTAAGTGTTTATTTAAAATATTTATGTATAATTGGAATAATAAGTTTATGTAAAATAATGGGGTATTGGTACCCAACTAAATTATATTCTAGTCTATTGTAAATATTCTTTGAATTGACCCAATGAACATGAATTATATGATTATGTGTATTTGTACTCTTAACTTATCACAATGTAATAATATCAACTCATTAAAATTCATTTGTGAGCCAAAAGGGAAATAACCTTAGTGCAACTAGTTACCATTTTAATTAATAAGCTCACGTAATAGGCCATTAGCCAAGTCCCTCATTGTCAAAGCTTGGAGATAGCAAATAATGAAGGGGGAAGTGGTCTCAATAGTGCTACTCCACCAAATCCCTCAAATCCATCATCTTCTTCTTCATTCCATTGGTTTAATTCATTGAGCAAAGCCCAAATTTGGTCACAAGCTTCCCTATAAATGGAGTCATTCTCATTCTTAGACTTTTTTCTAAGTTCTTTGTTAAACTTCAAATTAGTGTGTAAGTGTGGTTGAGTGGAGTATACATAATCTGGAAATTGAAGCAAGAGTTAGCATTTCAACTTCAAGAAGGTAATGTCCATCTACATGTTCTTAAGTTTAAGTTTTGCAAGTTCTTAGGAAAATGCTAGGATACTTGTTTTTGAGTCAAAAAATTGATGGATGAAGCATGATATAATATTTAAATTGATGCTAGACATTGTTAATATGGTTGAATACGAAATCAACAAAAATTAAACGGAGTAATTTGGTCAAGAAACGAATCTGTAATGAAGAGAATCGCTAAATATGTAAAACTTTGGAAAAATGACATAAATCTTGAATTTGGTTGTTTATATGATTTGAGTTATTAGAATCATGCTAGGGATGTTTGGTAATAAGTTTATGGAGTTTATATCAATTAGGTATCCTTAAATTGTTTTTTGTATGAGAAATGGGGGTTTGGTACATAGTAGGGGAGTTGGGAGCTCAAGCTGCAAGATCTATGTTCTGGCGATCACCTGGTGTGCTCCCTCAAGAGTGTTAAAACCCGCCTCCCCGTGACGGGGTTAGACAGTATAGTTAGATTCTATTTTTGCTGTTCAATACAAGAAATCTTAATTTGACCTAACTTAACCTAAGGAACATGAATAAGCTTTAAATATGTATAAAGGAGTGTTGATAGTTGTGAGTATGTGTAAAGCGTGATTTACTAGCATTGTTCAACGAAAGCTAAAAGTTGAAAACCATGTTTGGAAAACCTTACGCCTTTTTGAAATCTAACCTTTTGAGCATATGTTCGCAACTTAGTTAGTTTTATAAATTTGTATGAAATGTGAATTCAATGTACTTTGCATAATTAGTTGTTTGCCATGAGGTTTTTAGAAAATTCAAATATTTGAAAACCAATTTAATTGAAAACTCTATGACTTGTATTGTGAACTTTTGAACAATTATAATAAGATACTTTATGCTTCTAGAGATAACCGACATGTCGCACATCTAGCTACACACGTTATAAACTACACAAGCATGAACTAAAAGAGTTTCTAAGTAGAGAGCTATACTAGCTACGTGCAAATAAATCTAATACATGCAAGCATGCGTTGAAAAGGTTGGTTGGCAATTTGTGTGGTTTAATGAATGCTATGATTAGTAGTTGATATGATAAGCTTTTTTAGCTTCGTAAAGTGGAAATTTATGAGTAAAACTAACAATTGTTGAAAGTAAATGAAAGGGACCAAACCTAGCTTAAAAGTTCCTTAACATGTATGTGTGAGATGACTTAAACTAGAATGCGTAACTTAAGTAATATTTCACGTATGAGATGAGTATAAGGGACTAAAATTTCTAAAATATTTCTAAGAATTTCAAAAGTAAAAACAATGTGTATTCATACGTAGAAATATGTGTGATAAATATATGTTGATATATATGTCAAAGTGTGTGTGACTAATGAATACCTATACATACATAAATAGGATAATATAGTTCATTGAGGTGATTTTATGCTATAAGTGGTAATCAATGCTAAAGGCAAGTCTCTCACCTTGAACTTCATACGTTATTGCAAGTTCCCTAATTCTTACACTATATATATTGTATAATCCGAATTATTGCCATATCAACCATATTTATATCGAGAAAATATCTATTAATATTCGAAAATCATTTGTATACCTTGACGTTGTTGCAAGCATTGAACGTATCGTTCTTAAATGCATTATAAAAGTTGTCTAAACCTTTGATTCGGCTAGACTATTATCATGTGTTAGAAATCTATCCAAACCAATTGACTTGGTGCGGACTCTCGTAAATCTACTTAGATGAACAACCCTCATTGAAGGGGAAATTATATAATTGTCGGGAAACTGACGTGCGCACATACTAGCATGTTTAAATGGTGTGCATAACGTAGGGTACTTTAGGCTAATCACATGTTGTACTCGTTTATATTGGATTTGCAGTATAATACTTTTAATTCTAGCAAGATTTCTTAGTCACTAGTGACTGCTCAATGTTCATTCTTATTGAACCTTGAAATAATTAAACCTTTGAATCTTGTCGATATCCTTCAGTTAGGGCTGAGCAAGCAACCAAATTGGAATCGAAACCGTACCAAAAACCGCACAAACCGCACTAATTAAAACCGCACCAACGATTCCGACATATGTGGCAGTTTTAGGTGAGTTGAAAAACCAAATTTACGATTTCGGTTTGGTTACTAGTCAAAACCGCACGCATAAAACCAAAACCGCACCAAATAATCATCATGTTTTCTCAAATTTGTTACAAGTATATATAATTTCTCTACTATAAAATATTCTCCTCATTTTATTTTGGAAGACATATAATGCAGGGTAGAATGAAGAATAAATAGTATCAATTATGTTTGCAAATCAAGAGTGGCTTGATATTTCTTAAATAAAATGTGATAACATAGTATTAATTAACCATATAATTGTTGATTCCTGGATCTATATTGGTAAATTAGCTCCATGATTGTGTTCACTGTATAATACGTTTGCGTGAATGATTTTGATAACTATTTTACGGTTTTATTATTTCAATTGGTTTTGGAACCGAAACCGCACCAAATGAAATCAAATCGCACGGTTCAAAACCGCACCGCACCACTCACAAATGGTTTCATGTGCGGTTTTGAAGTTTTCAAACCGCATCTAAGTGGTTTCGTGTGCGGTTTGAGCTTCAAACCGCACCATGCTCACCCCTACCTTCAGTCTATAGCGACACTTATTGAGAACTATTGATACTTCTTGTTATTATTGAACTATCATTTACTGTTATACCTTTGAGATTCAAACTTTATAATTGTTTATCCTTATTGATATATTACTTGTTGGGCAAACTTGTTGCTCATTCTTACTTCCCTAAAAACTTTACAGTTAAGGAAGAGCAAGGCGGTACTTCAGGAAAAGGCAAAGGAAATGGCAAGGCTACGGAATAACTTAGTCCTTTAAGGGTAGGAGAACTATTATGATTATTATTATAATGATGTATTATGGAATGATTAACTTATTTTTAAGTTTAATTATTGGAACGTTGTAGTAACAATCACGATACCTTGGGACAAGAATATTTATGTTATAACAATGTAAATTATTCTATTATTCCGTTATTGATGATTTTAGTATTAGCACGTGATGCACCAGATTTAAGATACGAGTGTCTGAATTTGGTATCAAAGCATTAGGTTATAAACCTTAGGAGAAAGAATCCTTAGACTATAACCTTAGAAGAACTTAGAGGATAGAAGGAGATAAACCTCATATAGAGTTTTCCTAGCGATTTAGTGGCATTATGAAATATATTTTCATTCCATGCAATGAATTTATGTTCTAATAGAGTTTGTTGTTTGTTGTCTTATGCTTTTGGTTGTAGGATGACGGACTTGGGAGGACCCAATAGAGTGGTAGATGAGGAGCCACGTGACATACACGTGGTGTATGAGGTACCATTGAAAGTTGAGACCATTTCGGCGATGGCTCCTATTGATGATGAGGATGAGGAGAAGGAGAAGGAGATGGAGCTAGATCCCGTAGAGTCAAATCCCGAGGAAGAACCCATGGAGGATGAGCCCGTGGAAGATTTTGATGAGGCTACATTCGAAGACAAAATGTTGGGGGAATACGAAGAGCAGATTTTGGAATTCGAATGCTGAATTGAGGAACTGGAGACCCAGACTCAGGAGAAAGAAATTGAGATACAGAAGCTGAGGGAGGAAGACCATAAGAGGAAACTACAGATGTAGGAGATGGAGGTAAAGATTGAATATCGCAAAGAAGCGGGTATCCAGATGGGAACCCTTTTTCACCGATCGATATCCAGGAACGTGGAATTGCTGGGTAAGCTAGAGGAGTCCGAGCAAAAGGAGTTGAGTGAGAAAGTCGAGAAAGAGGATCTTCGCACTCAACTTGAGCTAGAGGTTATGGAGAGGATCCACTTCGAGGAGAAATGGGAAGAAGCTAATGATAGGGTAGGAGACCTGGAAGATGAAATGAGGTGTAAGAGGAGGAAAATAAACAAAATGGGCTATACTTTTCGCACAGCTATAGAGAGATTGATTAATGGTGTATATCATTACCCAGCGAAACAAGGACAGACCCAAAAAACCATAAGCAGAGACTTGGTGGCGCATATAACTTAAATTGAATACAAGAGTGTTATGGAGCGCGGAATGTTAGATTGAGGTCTAGATGTTAGTAGTCTAGTAGTAGTAGTTGGTATTTATCTATGATTTATTGTTGTAATCTCAATCTTTTGTGTGAGATATGGGATAGTTATGTAAACCCCAAACTTTTGTAAAATGTTAGAGGGGTAGTATGTTAGTGCTTTCCCCACTTTTTATAATACTAGGGGATATATGTTACCATTTATACCAGTATGTTATAGGTCAAACACACTTGATGTAATGATTACGCATATGAATATAAATGTTCTTGTTTCAGAAACCGTGCTATAATTTTTTTTTTCTTTTTGTATTAAAGAAATATTTGATTAATACAATTAGAGACTGAAGATGAAATTTTGTGATGCAAAAAATGTCACCCAGACATAGACTAGCACCACCGGAAGAATCGGTTAATAGCGGGAGGGAACAAGTGGACCATATCCAACGACTAGTAGACTTACTAAGAGAAGCCCTGCGGGGAAGAAACAATGAACCGGTATAACTTAATCTCCAAGCGGTTCCAGTTACAAACTTTAATGACTTTAGGAGTGTAGGACCTTTGGAATTTGCGGGTACTACCGATCCTATCGTAGCACATACATGGATTAAAGAAATGGAGAAAGCCTTCGCCATTGCTCGTGTGGGTGAAGACCAGAAATCTGTGTTCGCTACATACATGATGAGGGGTGAAGCAAACTACTTGTGGGAAGCCAATCAACAGAGAGCGGGAGAAGGGACTATAACTTGGGAAAGGTTTAAGGCTTTTTCTTCGAGAATTACTTCCCGAAGAGCATGAAGAATATGATGGAGGTAAATTTTCTAGAACGGAAACAATGGGAGATGACGGTGACACAGTATGCGGTCAAGTTCAATGAACTCGCAGGATTTGCAACACATCAAGTAAACACCGAAGAGAAAAAATCTCGGCACTTCAAACTTGGACTGAAACCTTGGTTGTTTAACAAGGTGTCGGTTCTTCAAATCGACTCATTTGCCACGTTGTTGGAGAAGGCGATCATTGCTGAGGGAGGAAGTGAGGCGTTGAGCCAATACAACAAGGAAAAGAAGAATAAGAATACTATGGGAGAAACTCGTGGAGGGAGTAGCAGTGGTGGAAGAAATCTGGGAAAGAGGAAATGGGAAAACAACAACCCCAACAATAATAACAACCGAAACATCAACCATCAGGAAGTTATCAGGGAGGGTTTAAGAAAAGAAGTGAAGCTTGCTCGAAATGTTGGAAGAACCATCAAGGGGAGTGCTGGAAAGGACGCAATTGTGACGCCCCCAAAATAGGTCCACACAACCCATTCTGAGTTGCCAAATACATGGTACAGAATTCAAATACAACTTCAATTATACAATGTCGTGCAAAATATGACAACACATAGGTTGTGAGTTTTAATACAAATATTTTCTTGTAGACAATATTCAAACTCAAATAAAGTCCTCATTACAATTATTGATACACTATTTTACAAAATAGTGAGGACTGTTATAATAACCGTCTTGAACCATCACTCTACACCCCGACTAGTCCCAGCTATATTCTCGCCTCCTGAGAAGAACAATGGAACAAAAAGAAAAAGGGTGAGCTCAACTAGCCCAGTAAAGAATATTATGACTAAGATAATGTAGAAAAAATTATCTTTAGTCCTCAACATGGAAAAATCTGATAGAATACAATAGACAACAAGTTTTAGATCAACAACTACAGCGGAAATAACAATCCATTAGAAGAGTCAAGTAGAGCATGATGTCTACTATCTTCCATGATTTAAAAGTCCATCATTAATATTTTATCCCTGTAACATCAATCAATAATTATTTCCAATCAATGAATTATCTATGCACTACGGGCCAAAGATAATCGTTTGTATCACCAGTGGTTATGATCATGCCAAACACCTGTCCATCTTTGCACTACGGGCCAAAGATATCAATTAACAGTTTATCTTTGCACTACGTGCCAAAGATATTCATCAATCAACAGTTCATATTTGCACTACGGGCCAAAGATAACTTTCAACATAATTTAAGTCTGAGGATTATGATAATGACAATAAGAATGAATCAAGTGAGACCATAACATGGATTCAATTTCAAGAATAAGATTCATAGAAGATAACTTGGAAAAAGAAAAAAAATTAAATTTTGCTGTGAACAGTACCCATGAATAGTACCATATGAATGGTCTCGTATTAATAGTGCCCATGAATAGTACCGTATGAATATTACCCAGACATGAAAAAAATTTCAAAATTTAATACGAAATTTCAAACCAATATTCCAGTGAAATGATATTAGATGAAGCGCAATCCTTAAGAAATTTTTAATCATTTCAGGAATTATAGAAGCGATACTTACCATAGTAAGTTTAAATTTAGGAATATGAGATGAAATAATATCACTTACATGATATGGAGTATGAAAGAAAATGATATCCCTTACGAGTATGGAAGGAAATAATATCATTTACGAGTATTGAAAGAAAATAACATCCTTTACGAAAAAAATAATATCATTTACCTTAATAGGAAAGTAGTTCTGACTTGAATAACTGAGATTATGTTGAGGAAATCTTGCACTGCTATCAACACTCAAAATATCCTTATACTCACAAGAAATATGCTCAAAATTATAGAGAGATAATTTTCTGATTCTGGTGTGAGTTTCATTGTTTAACTAAGCATGTTATTTATAAGAAAGTGGTAGCACACCACTTCTGACAAATTCACATATGGATGAATTAGTTTTGAAAACATGCAACACACCTTTTGAAAACAAAGAGTTCAAATTCAAAATGAGGACTCCCTCATTTATTTCACATGTTTAAAAATTTTAACAATTATTAAAAAGAAATCCAAATTCAATTTGCTTTCTTCCACTTCATTTTATTCTTATACCATAAATTTATTATAGTAATACTACTATTTAAATTATAAAAATTATACTATTATATTATCACATTAAACTATTATAATGTAATATTATAGTAATATATTTGAGTAAATATCTTATCGAATAAGATAATTATGGTTTCATAAAAAATATAACAAACTTTCGACAAATGTTTCATTCTAAAATTCCTCCATTTATACCGAAATTTAAAGAAATATTTACTTACCATATTCATCAATTATTTATAATTCTTCAATAATTATTTCTAATTAATATTATAGATTCACAATATTGACAACCAGATCGTTCCCAAGAAAGAGGGGGCTTTTCGATAAAGATTTTTCTTTACTGGTGCGCAATTATATAACCTAACCCATTTTCTCGACAGAATTTTTTAGACATTATCAATAATACTATCCAATAATATGAGTTACTGTGTCGTGACAATTATTGAATCAATAATGGAAATTACTATTCAATTATCACTGAAGCAATTATTGCATCAATAATATGAAAGACTGTGCAATTTTACTATATCAATTATTGAGTGACTTCTTACGTAAGAATCAATAATCAGATATATTGTGCAATACCGTTTGCCACTATGCAACCACGCGTATTACTGTACTTTTATTACCGGGTATTTCAACAGTTTTAATGGTAAAAGTTTTGCCGTTATTTTTATAAAAAGATTATTTCTGTCGCTTTCTATATTCGACAGTTATTCCATTATGTGGTCCACCAATTATTGCGCCGTCATACGGATATTCCCGATAAAAAAGAATATTCGCCGACCAAAACGAATATTCCCCGACAAAACGAATATTTTATGACCACTTGCTTACTTTGTAAAATTTGCACAGTTCACCCATAACTAAAGCATTATATCAAATCAACACCTTATTATTCAAAAATAATATTTAAAGAAAATTAAATCTTTATTCATAAAAATTTGGGGTCTTACAACCTCCCTTTCTTATAAAATTTCGTCCTCGAAATTGATTTACATACCTGGTATGTCAAAAGGGTGAGGATACCTTGTTTTCATTTCAAATCCTAACTCCCAAGTCATTTTCTAAATATCGTGGTTTCTCCATAAAACTTTGACTTGAGGTATAACCTTTGAGCATAAAATATGCTCCTTCTTATCCAATATTTTAACAGGTACCTTTTCATACGTTAAATCTTCTGCTATCTCGTCTGGTTCTAATTCAATAATGTGGTTCGGGTCTTTCAAATATTTACGTAGCATGTATATATGAAAAACGTTATGAACACGAGACATACTTGGCGGTAAAAGCGAGTCTATAGGCCACAGTTCCTACTCGATCGAGGATTTTAAATGGACCAATGAATTGAGGGTTGAGCTTTTCTCTCTTTCCGAATCTCGTAACTCCCTTTCCATGGAGAAACACGTAACAATGCATGATCTCCAACATTGAATTCCACGTCCCTTCGATGAAGATCACAATAACCCCCAAAATAAGTATACATCACTTATTCTGAGTCGCCAAATACATGGTACATGGTACATAATACAAATACAATATTAAATATACAACATGAGCTGCGAGTTTTAATATAAATATTGTCTTCTAGATAATATTCAAACTCAAAATAAGTCCTCAATACATTTATTATCACACTATTTCATAGAATAGTGAGGACTACTAATGCTATCATCTGGACTGTCTCTCCGTTACCCAACTAGTCCCTGCTATGTTCTCATTTCCTGAAGAGAACAATGAAAGAAAAAGGGTGAGCTCAACTAGCCTAGTAAGAAATATTATGGCTAAGATAATGCAGAATAAATTATCGTTAGCCTTCAACGATGTTAAACCGATACAATATAACAAACATCAAGTTTAATCTTGTAATGAACAAGCAATCCATTAGAAGAGTCAAGTAGAGAATAAAATCGACTATCTTCTATGATTTTTAAAAGGTTTTTCATCACTTTTATCGCTGAGACTCAGCTTATTAAATAAACCACGTCATCCCTGCAATACGGCTAAGGATATTCATTAGTATCACGACCATAAATTATTCATGCACTATAGGGCAAGGATATTCGTGTTTTTATCAATGGTCATGATCATGCCAACAACTATCCATCAATGCACTACGGGCCAATGAGGACTTTTACCACATCATTTGTAACATTACGATCATGACTATACCGAAAAATCCCTGGTCATAATCATACCAGGTTCATCTATGCACTACAGGCCACAGATGACTTTCAACATAATATAAACATGAGGATGATGACAATGACATAATAATTCAATAAAACAAGTTCAAGAATTAAATTTTAAAGATTTATAAGTTAATTTATCCTGAACTCAAAAACGTCCAAAATGTCAACATGATACTACTTTGTGGAGTAAAATTCAAGAATGCTCAGAAGAATATTTCCATGAAAAGATACTGGATGAAGCGCAACTATCGAGGATATTCTACTAATTTCATGGAGTATAGAAGCCAAAACTTTAACCAACTGAGTATAATAGAATATATGAACCTGCAAATGGTTTTTCGCCCGCCATGCGGTAATCCACGTAGATAGATCATTTCCATAATTTAATAAGGAATGAATACAGATGATCATTCACCATGCATGTGGTAATCCACATAGACAGGTTATTCCAACAAAATAATAAAGAATGGAATAATGAGTAGAATTCACTTATGCACGCGATAGGCCATGAGACGGAGTTATTCTCAGCGAGAATAATAAAGAATGGAATCAAGTCATGAAAAATCCGCATGCATGAGGATATTCCAACAAAATAATAAAGAATGGAATAACAATGAATTCACCAAGCATGCGATGTAAGCCGCATGCAGATAAAGGTTATTCCAATGAGACTTCTCTTCTTCTTTCTCTCTATAATTTCTCTCTATAATAATTGCTCTATAGCTTTAGTGAATTGGTGAAAAATAATGTAGAAATGAGCTTCTATTTATAGGAAAATATAGTTTCAATAATTGCACGTTTTGGGGCTCAAAATATTACAGTATAATACCTTCAACTTTTCTTTCATTTTTAATTAGTCCTGCAAGTATTATCAAACTTGCACCACCTCCCCTAATAGTAAATAATGTGAACTAATAGTACAATCATGTGACTCAATAGTTATAATCATGTGAAAATACTTAATTACAAATTATAGTACCTCCATCTATACCTCCATTTTTAACTTAGTCATACAAGTATTATCAATCTTGCACCACCTCCCCTAATAGTACATGAATGTGAATCAATAGTACACACATATGAACAAATAGTTATAATCATGTGAATTAATAGCAATTAAATGCTCATTTATTCGATTAATTACCCGATTGGTCAATATAACCTCTGGACATCAATTATTATTGAAATAAATGTCGATTTTTACTAACACTAATAATTCCAACACAATGGAAATATTCTTCTCAAAAATTTTATTTTTGAAAATTTTGAAGTTTGACTTTTTCCAAAAAAGTCAACTATTGACTTTTTTGACCAAAAAGTCAACCCCGACAAATTTTGTGTTTATAGTTTATTTCTACTAATTTCATCGTTCTGGACTCAAATATCACGTCAGCGTCTCCAAATTCAACTCCGAACTCAAATTCAATTTTTAATAACATTCATCATTAATATTATAACTTACAATATTTAACAACTAGGTCGTTCCCGGAAAGAAGGGCTTTAGATAGTAAAGATTTCTCCTTATTGGCGCACAATTAGGTGACCAAACCTCTCCTCGATGTAACTTCTAGACATTGTCAATATTGCAAATAATAATATGAATAACTTTGTGTCGTCTCAATTATTGATTTAATAATATAAAATATTATGTAGATGATACTGTGATAATAATCGAATCAATAATATGAGATATATGATGCAACAATTATTGTAGCAATAATTGAGTATAACTGAGTGACTTCTCATGTAAGCATCAATAACCAATACCGTGTGCTACTATGCAACCACGCCAGACATCGTACTTTTACTACTAGGGTAGTTCAAACAGTTTTAACGGTAACACTTCGTAGTTATTTTTATAAAAGATAATTACGCATAGTTTTCTTACTACGACAATACTTCCGTTGTGGGGTCCACCAATGATTGTGCCGTCGTACAAATATTCCCTGTTAAAATGAATATTCCCCGACCAATCGAATATTATATAATCACTTGCTTACTTTTGTAAAATTTGTAAATACTACCCACAACTATAACACTATCTCAAATCCACACCATAATATTTTAAAAAATATTTTGAGAAAATTAAATCTTTATTCATAAAATTTGGGGTCTTACAACAACTACGCCATTATTTATAAACAACTTATACTTGTCATTTTTGTCATCCAATCGCTTTCCGTTATGGGGCCCACACAAGGCTGCGTCATCGTACGAATATTCCCCGATAGTAAGAATATTCCACGACCAAACGAATATTCCCCGAAAATAATGAATATTTTATAACCACTTGCTTATTTCAGATATTTGCGCATTTTACCCATAACTAACCACATTAATCAAATCAACCCTTACTATTTCAAAGTAATAAATAGAGGAAATTCAATTTCATTAATAATAAGTTAGGGTCTTACAACCTCCCCTCCTTATGAAATTTCATCCTCGAAATTGACGTACGTACCTGGCATTTTGAAAAAGTGAGGACACCTCGATTTCATTTTGTTTCTAACTCCCAGGTCATTTCCTCAATAGCATGGTTCCTCCACAAAACTTTGACTTGTGGTATGACCTTTGTGCGTAGGAGATGCTCCTTCCTATCCAAGATCTTGACAGGTACCTCCTCATACGTTAAGTCTTCGGCTATCTCGTCTGGTTCTATCTCAATAACGTCGTTCGGGTCTTTCACATATTTACGAAGCACAGATATGTAAAAAACATTATGAACACGAGACATACTTGGAGGTAACACGAGTCTATAGGCTACTTTTCCTACTCGGTCAAGAATCTGAAATGGACCAATAAATCGTGGATTGAGCTTTCCTCTTTTCCCAAATCTTGTAACTCCCTTCCATGGAGCAACACGCAACAATACATGATCCCCAATACTAAATTTCACGTCCTTTCGATGAAGATCCGCATAACTCTTTTGTCGATCCTGTGCCATTTGTATACGTTGTCGAATCATTTGGATCTTTTCTGTAATAACACGTACCAACTTTGGTCCCAACAATGTTGCTTCACCCACCTCATCCCAACATACTGGAGAGCGACACTTTCGTCCATACAATGCTTCGAATGGAGCCACACTTATACTTGCCTGATAACTGTTGTTGTAGGAGAATTCCACCAATGGTAAATATTTATCCCAACTCCCTTTGAAGTCTAGGACACATAGTCTTAATAGGTCTTCAAGAGTTTGAATAGTCCTCTCTTATTGTCTGTCCGTTTGAGGATGGTATGCCGAACTGAATCGTAAATTTGTGCCCATAGCTTTTTGCAAGCTAACCCAAAATTGTGAAGTAAATCTTGGGTCACGATATGAAACTATGGATACTGGCATGCCATGCAATCTCAAAATCTCATTCACGTACATACGAGCAAGACGTTCAAGGGAATAAGTCTCCCATATCGGCAAGAAATGAACAGACTTAGTTAATCTATCAACAATAACCCAAATAACATCTATGCCTTGAGAAACCGTGGGAAGACCCATAAAAAAATCCATGGTAATGTGTTCCCACTTCTATTTCAGAATCTCAAGTGGTTGCAATGGGCCCTTAGGCACTTGATGTTTCGCCTTTACCCACTGACAAGTTAAACACCTCGAGATAAACTTCGCGATCTCTCTCTTCATATTGTTCCACCAAAATGTATGTCAAAGATCACGATACATTTTGGTACTTCCTGGATGGATTGCAAACGGTGTATTGTATGCCTCCATCATGATCTTGTACTTCAAATCAGAGTAGTTAGGAACACAAAGTCTGGAGTTAACTCGAAGTATTCCTTCTTCATCGATTCTTGCTTCTGGGATAACACCTTCTTGTACTTTCTTCTTCATACGCATCAGCTCCGGGTCTGTGGCTTGAGCAACTTTAACTTTATCGATTAAAGTTGGTTCTATGCGTATACTTGACATCATCTCATGGGTCCCCGGAGTCTTGAATTCTATCTTCATCTTTTGTAAATTACACAAAATGGGCCTTTGTGTTGACAACTAGCACTCGTTCCCGCATATGATCTTCTACTCAATGCGTCAGCTACCACGTTCGCTTTTTTAGGATGGTATGGTCATAGTCTTTCAACAGATCGAGCCAACGTCGTTGCCGCATGTTGAGTTCCTTTTGGGTGAAGAAATATTTGAGGCTTTTATGGTCTGAATATATCTCCACTTTCTCCTCATATAGATAGTGCCTCTAGACCTTTTTAGCGAAAAACGCATCGGGCCGCTAACTCTAGATCATGAGTAGGATAATTCCTCTCATATTCTTTAAGTTGTCATGAGGCATAGGCTATGACTTTCCCATGTTGCATGAGAACACATCCTAACCCTTTGCTCAAGCATCATTATGAGATAACAAATCCATCCGAACCGGATGGTATTGTCGAGCAGTGCGAAATGAGTCTCCTCTTGAGCTCTTGAAAACTCTTCTCGCATTCCTCACTCCATACAAATTTTGTATCCTTCCGAGTCAGCTGAGTTAATGGAGTAGCGATTCGAGAAAATCCTTCCACGAATCTCTGAGAATAACCAATTTAAGCCCGAGAAAAGCTACTTTGGTCACCGACTTGATTTGCTCCCAACTTTGTATTGCTTCAATCTTGGCAAGGTCAACAGATACTCCATGTTTTGACACCACGTGCCCAAGGAATGCTACTTTCTCAAGCCAGAAATCGCATTTCTTCAACTTGGCATATAGCTTATTTTCACGAAGCCTTTGGAGTACCAGCTTCAAATGGTGCTCATGATCTTCACGGCTTTTGGAATATATGAGGATGTTATCAATAAAGACAACAACGAACTGGTCCAAATATTCCTTGAATACTCGGTTCATCATATCCATGAAAGCCACAAGAGCATTAGTCAATCCAAAAGACATGACTAAGAATTCATAATGCCCATACCAAGTTCTAAAGGCAGTTTTCGGAATATCCTCACTTCTAATCTTTAATTGATGATATCCAGAACGAAGATCGATCTTTGAAAAGAATTGTGCTCCTTGTAACTGGTCAAATAGGTCATCAAAGCGAGGTAGCGGATACCTATTCTTGATGGTGACATGGTTCAATTCTCGATAGTCAATACAAAGTCACATACTCCCGTCTTTCTTCTTTACAAATTAGGCAGGAGCACCCCAAGGAGATGTACTAGGACAAATGAAACCGATGTCCAACAACTCCTGTAGTTGGACCTTTAACTCCTGAAGTTCAATAGGAGCCATTCGATATGGGGTTTTAGAAATGGGCTTTGTACCAGGTTCAAGATCAATAAAGAATTCAACTTCACGTTCTGGGGGTAGACCGGGAAGTTCTACAGGAAATACGTCAGGAAATTCACTAACAACAGGAATATTATTCAAATCTGACGTATCTTTATTCAAATCCATAACATGGGCTAAGAAAGCTAGACATTCATTTTTTAATAAACGAATAGCTTTATGGCTTGATATGACTGTGATTGATTTTAGTGGTTTAGTTGCTTGAATTCGAATAATAGGTTGGTTAGGAATATGAAAACTAACAACCTTACAAAAACAATCAATTTTGGCATGATGAGTAGTTAACCAATCAATCCCTAAAATCACGTCAAATGCAAGTATCTTTAAAGAGATAAGATCAACAGGTAATGTGATGGTGCCAACTTGGATCAAACAAGATTTATAAACATTAGATGTAATGAAAGTTTATCCTAACGGAGTCTCCACAGATAAGTCAAAGTCTAATTTCTCCGGAGTCAAGTTTAAACGTTGAGCACAAGCAGGAGAGATAAATGAATGGGTAGCACCGATATCTAGTAAGGTATAAACTTCGTAAGAATTTATGATTAGCTTACCCGTGATCCCCTCATTTGGGTTCCTCGCATTTTGACCAATCACGACAAACGCTCTTCCAAGAACCGTTGACTTTGACTTTTCTGGGACAACCTTTTGAGTCACCATCCCCGCTAGACTTGGTTTTGCTACAGTACAATCTCGAGCGATATGTCCTTCCTTTCCACAATTATAACATACCTTGAATTGTTGTTGTGACTCCCCCAAAACAGGTATACATCGCCCATCTTGAGTCGCCAGATACATGGTACAAAAATTCAAATACAACTTAATTATACAATAGTCGTGTAAAATACGACAAAACATAGCTGAGAGTTTAAACAAGAATATTTCCATCTAGATAATATCCATACTCAATGGTTTCCTCATTACAATTATTATCACATTATTCCGTAGAATAATGAGGACTACTAAAGCCATTTATCCTGGACCATCACTCCATTCCCCAACTCGTCCCAGCTATATTCTCATTTCCTGAAGAGAACAATGAAAGAAAGGGTGAGCTCAACTACCACAGTTAGAAATATTATGACTAAGATAATGTAGAATAAATTATCCTTAGCCTTCAACAGTATAACAACTAATAGAATACAATAGACAACAAGTTTTAGATCAACAACTGCAGCGGAATAAGCAATCCATTAGAAGAGTCAAGTATAGAATAAAATCTACTATCTTCTATGATTTAAAAGTTTTTCATCAACTTTATCAATGAGACTCGACTTAATAAATAAAATCGAATCATCCCGCACTACTGCATTAAGGATATTCATGTAATCATCAATGGTCATGATTATACCGAATAATCCTCGTCATAATCATACCAACAACTTGTCCATCAATGAACTATGTGCCAATGAGGACTTTTACCACATCATTCGTTACATTACGGTCATGATTATACCGAATAATCCCTGGTCATAAACATACCAAGTCCATCTATGCACGTAAGCCAAGATGACTTTCATCACAATATAAGCATGAGGATGATGACAATGATATAAGCAATAATCAAACGAAATCAACGATAAATATTAAAGACTTTAAATTTATCCAGAGTTTAAAAATATCCAAATTGTCAATATGATACTGCTTTGTAGAGTAAAATTCAAGAATAATATTCATGTACCAAAAATAATTTGAACAGAAAAGAAATATATTTTTTGGGTAAATAGTACCCTGTGAATAGTACTTTAGGAATAGTACCCCGTGAATAGTATCCCGACATGAAAAGTACCCCAAATACCCGAGTGAATGATACTAGAGTGAATAATAACCTGTGAATAGTAACTCATGAATAGTACTCCGGCACGAAAAGTTCCCCGAATACCCGAGTGAATAATACTAGAATGAATAGTAAGCAGGTGAATAGTAACCCGTGAATAGTAACTCGTAACAAAAAAATACCAAAGAAAACGATATTTCATGATGAGTACAAAAGAAATGATATCCTAGATGAGTATAATAGAATATCTGAAGCAAATGGATTTTCACCGCCATGCAGTAATCCACGTCATGCAGATCATTTCCACAATTTAATAAAGAATGAATACAAAGGATCATTCACCATACATGCGATAATCCACATAGACAGGTTATTCCAACAGAATAATAAAGAATGAAATAACAGAAGAATTCACCATGCATGTGATAGGCCATGCATGATAAAGTTATTCCCAATGGAATAATAAAGAATGGAACCTGGTCATGCGTAATCCGCATGAGACGAGGATATTTCAATGAATAATAAAGAATGGAATAACAACAGAATTCACGGGCATGCGATAGAGCCATGCAGACTGAGTTATTCCAATGTAATAATAAAAATGGAATAATGAGAAGAATTTCACCATGTATGTGGTACTCAAGCATGAGCGAGTTATTCCAACATAATAATAAAGAATGGAATAACAACCCTTATGAGTATTGAAAGAAAATAACTCTCTTCATGAATATGAAAGAATAATACCCCTTACCTTAGAAAAAACTGGATACTGGAATAGTGAGGTAACAGACTTCTATTCTTCTTTCTCTTTATAATTTCTCTCTATAATAATTGCTCTATAGCTTTAGTGAATTGGTGATAAATGAAGGAAAAATGAGCTTCTATTTATAGGAAAATATAGTTTCAATAATTGCATGTTTTGGGGCTCGAAATATTACAGTATAATACATTCCTCTTTTTCTTCATTTTTAATTTAGTCCTACAAGTATTATCAAACTTGCACCACCTCCCCTAATAGTAAATCATGTGACTCAATAGTTCTAAACATGTGAAAAAAATAATTACAGTATAATACCTTCATCTATACCTCCATTTTTAATTTAGTCATGCAAGTATTATCAATCTTGCACCAACTCACCTAATAATAAATCATGTGAATCAATAGTACACACATGTGAACACATAGTTATAAGCATGTGAATTAATAGCAATTACTTGCTCATTTATCCGGTTAATTACCCGATTGGTCAATATAACCTCCAGACATCAATTATTATCGAAATAAATGTCGATTTTCACTAACACTAATAATTCCAACACAATGGAACTATCAATTTCATCTTTAATCAACACGAACTTATTCATCATTAATATTATAATTCACAATATTTAACAACCAGGTCATTCTCAGGAAAGAGGGGGCTTTCCAATAAGGATTTCTCCTTATTGGCGCATGATTAGGTGACCAAACCTCCTCGATGAGAACTTTAGACATTGTCAATATTGCAAATAATAATATGAATAACTTTTATCGTCTCAATTATTGATTTAATAATATAATATATTATCTGATGATAATCTTTGTGATAATAATTAAATCAATAATATGAGAGATATGATGCAAAGAATTATCGTAGCAATAATTGAGTATAACTGAGTGACTTCTTACATAAGCATTAATAATCAATACCGTGTGCTACTATGCAATCACGCGTATTACTGTACTTTTACTACCGGGTAGTTCAACAGTTTAACGGTAAAACTTTTATTACCGGGGTCCACCAATGATTGTGCCGTCGTACGGATATTCCCCGACCAAACGAATATTTTATAACAACTTACATACTTTGCAAAATTTATAAATATTACCCACAACTATAACATTATATCAAATCCACACCATAATATTCAAAAAAATATTTTGAGAAATTTAAATCTTTATTCATAAAATTTGGGGTCTCACAGTTGTGGGCAGTTTGGGCTGATATGTCCCTCTTTCCCGCATTTATAGCATATAACCGGTGATCGTTCTCCTCCCTTAGAACCAGTTGATGTTGGTGCTGACGTCTTCACATTGTCGTTGTTGTACCTTCTCTTTTTAAAATCTCCTCCCCGACTCGCTTCTTCTATTATCATGGCCATGATTACCACTAGAGTGGTTACCGCTTTTGTCCGCATTTTTCTTTCCCCGTTGGTTATCGTTGTTCCGATGACTGCTGTCACCGGTATGACCCTGGTTGAGGTCCCTCGGTTGAACGTACTCGTTATCTCGCTTTAATAATTGAGCCATGTTGACAACATCTGAATATAGAGAAAATTTATGAGAAATGAGATACTGACGTATATCGGGTTTCAGACCTCTTAGAAACATTCGCGTCATACGTTCCTCATTCTCCACCAAATGAGGTGCAAACCTGGATAACTCCGCGAACTTCGTCTCGTACTGGGACACCATCATGTTGTTTTTTTCCAGTCTAATAAACTCCACTTCCTTCATATGACGAATACTTTTAGGAAAGTACTTGTCATTGAACAGTTTTTGAAATGTCTCCCAAGACATCTTTGAGTCTTAATTTGGATGGGTACGCTTCACGATTCCCACCAAAGAATCGCCTCATTACGGAACATAAAAGTGGCAAATGGAACCTTCGTTTCCTCCGTGCATCCCAAGACATCAAATATCTTGGTAATTTGCTTGACCCACGTCCTCGCTTTAATCGGATCCGCTTTCCTGCAGTCTGGTGGTCCCAACTCTTTGAACGCTTGCCATTTGTGATAAACCGTGCGTGCTGCTATCATTTCCACCGTATTTTGTACATGAGTCTCCTCAAATGCGATTTTGCATGAGCGCAAAAGCTTCTAAACATCCCATCGCTCATCATAAATCGATCGGTGGTGTTGTTTACTGGAGGAACATTGCCGACTGTTGCAGACGTTCTCCTCATTGGTTAGTAAAAGGTGTCTCCACGGTCTCATTTACTCCACTGTTAACATTCTCAGTTGTCATTCTCAAATACTGCCATAAAACAAGGGTTAATTAAAGAAATTAACATAGCACATAATATCTCTATATTTTAACCAACCAACAAATAAACTTAGGTAGGACACACTAGCGAAGGATTTACTCGTCTCTCCCCTCCTAGTTCTATTCCCCGATCTCCACCAAAGATCATATCCCTAAGCTCTGATACCAACTGTGACGCCCCCAAAATAGATATACATCACCCATTCTGAGTCGCCAAATACATGGTACAGAAACAACTACAACTTTATTAATACAATTGTAGTGCAAAATATAAACAACACATAAATCATGAAGTTTAAGAACAAATATTGTCTTCTAGACAATATCCACACTCAAATAAGTCCTCATTATAATTATTGATACACTATTTTACAAAATAGAGAGGACTACAAGAACAACTTTCTAGATCCTTCATTCCATACCCCGACTAGTACTCGCTACATTCTCGCCTCCTGAGAAGAAAAATGGAACAAAAGGAAAAGGGTGAGCTCAACTAGCCCAAAGAAAAGAATATTATGACTAAGATAATATAGAACAAATTATCGTTAGTCTTCAACAGGGAAAAATCTGATAGAATATAATAGACAACAAATTTCATATCAATATTCGCAGCGGAAATAATAATTCATTAGAAGAGTTACGTAGAGAATGAAATCTACTATCTTCTATGATTTTAAAAATCCATCATCAATATTTTATCCTTGTAACATCAATCAATATACATCTTGAATTAAATAGTCATCTTTGCACTACAAGCCAGAGATATTCATCAGTTGCCCATGTTCATCTCAACACATGTACATCTTTTCACTACGGGCCAAAGATATTCATAAGAAAATCATCCATCTTTGCACTACAGGCCAAAGATATTCAGTAATATCATTATTTAGGACTAAGGATGATGAAAAATATTTTAAAGAAACGAATCCAATGAAACAAAAGAATAAATTTTAAGGATTCGTACTTCAAACAATCCAAGTTCAAAAATACTTCATAAATAACCATAGCGGAGTAAAATTCAAGAATGAAGACCAAAACATGGATACAATCAAAGCTTGTAAAACCCCAAATTTTATGAATAAAGATTTAATTTTCTCGAAATATTTTTTTGAATATTATGGTGTAGATTTGAGATAGTGTTATAGTTGTGGGTAGTATTTACAAATTTTGCAAAGTAAGCAAGTGGTTATATAATATTCGATTGATCGGAGAATATTCGTTTTAACGGGAAATATTCGTACGACGACACAATTATTGGTGGACCCCACAACGAAAGTATTGTCGTAGTAAGAAAATGACAGAATTATCTTTTTATAAAAATAACGGCGGAAGTGTTACCGTTAAAACTGTTAAACTACCCAGTAATTAAAGTATAGTAATACGCGTGGTTGCATAGTAACATACGGTATTGATTATTGATGCTTACGTAAGAAGTCACTCAGTTATACTCAATTATTGCTACATTAATTGCTGCATCATATCTCTCATATTATTGATTCGATTATTGTCACAGTATCATCTGTATAATATTTTATATTATTACATCAATAATTGAGACGACAAAGTTATTCATATTATTATTTGCAATATTGACAATGTCTAGAAGTTCTGTCAAGGAGAGGTTTGGTCACCTAATTGCGTGCCAATAAGGAGAAATCCTTATCGGAAAGCCCCCTCTTTCCTGGGAACGATCTGATTGTTAAATATTGTGAGTTATAATATTAATGATGAATGTTATTAAAAATCGAATTTGATTTCGGAGTTGAATTTGGAGACGCGGACGTGATATTTGAGTCCAGAACTATGAAATTAGTAGAAATAGACTATAAACACAAAATTTGTCGGGGTTGACTTTTTGGTCAAAAAAGTCAATAGTTGACTTTTTTAGAAAAAGTCAAAATTTTCAAAAATAAAATTTTTGAGAAGAATATTTACATTGTGTTGGAATTATTAGTGTTAGTGAAAATCAACATTTATTTCGATAATAATTGATGTCTGGAGGTTATATTGACCAATCGGGTAATTAATCGAATAAATGAGCAATTAATTGCTATTAATTCACATGATTATAACTATTTATTCATATGTGTGTACTATTGATTCACATTCATGTACTATTAGGGGAAGTGGTGCAAGATGGATAATACTTGCATGACTAAGTTAAAAATGGAGGTATAGATGGAGGTACTATACTATAATTCGTATTTTCACATGATTATAACTATTGAGTCACTTGATTGTACTATTAATTCACATTATTTACTATTAGGGGAGGTGGTGCAAGTTTGATAATACATGCATGACTAAATTAAAAATGAAAGAAAAGTTGAAGGTATTATACTGTAATATTTTGAGCCCCAAAACGTGCAATTATCGAAACTATATTTTCCTATAAATAGAAGCTCATTCTTCCTTCATTTCTCACCAATTCACCAAAGCTATAGAGGAATTATTATAGAGAGAAATTATAGAGAGAAAGAAGAAGAGAAGTCTGCTACCTCTCTATTCCAGTATCCAGCTTTATTCTAAGGTAAGGGGTATTATTTCTTTCGTATTCATGAAGAGAGCTATTGTTATTCCATTCCTTATTATTATGTTGGAATAACCTGTCTATGCGAAGTATCGCATACATGGTGAAATTCTTCTGTTATTCCATTCTTTATTATTATGTTGGAATAACTTGTATCTGCGAAGTACCGCATACATGGTGAAATTCTTCTGTTATTCCATTCTTTATTATTATGTTGAAATAACCTGTCTATGCGAAGTGCCACATACATGGTGGAATAACCCTTGTTTTACGGCGATATTTGAAAATGACATCCAAGAATGTTGAAAATAGCGATGGAGCTGAGAGACCGTTGAGTCTCCAAAGATCAATAATCGAGGATAATGTGCATCGGAAGGCGACAATCCTCATGAAAACGCATAACACCGACCAAATGATGAGCGATGGAATGTTCAGAGGCTTTATGCAATTCATGAAACATCAAAGTAGAGGCGGCTCCGCCCAAAATGCGGTGGAAACACTGGCACCTCTCTTGACGATCCACGCTAAATAGTTCAAGGAGGCTGGGACCACCGGGAGTTTTTGGAGAGCCAAAACCACTTAAAGCGGAGGCGTGGATAAAGCGAGATCAACAAGATATTTGATGTCTTGGGATGCTCCGAGGAGTAAAGGTTCCTTTGCCACCTTCATGTTGCAGGAGGTAGATTCTTTGGTGGGGAATCAGAAAAGCGTACTCAACCTGCCGTACTTAAGATGTATTGGGAGAAGTTCCAAGAACTGTTCAACGACAAGTACTTTCCCAAAATTATTCGTCACATTAAAGAGGTAGAGTTCATTAAACTGGAGCAAAACAACATGACCGTGTTGTAGTACGAAGCTAAGTTTACCGAGTTGTCCCGGTTTGCGTCCCATTTGGTTGATAATGAGGAGAGAATGACGCGAATGTTTCTAAGAGGTTTGAAACCCGAGATACGTCAATATCTTATCTCTCATAAACTTTATTTGTATTTAGATGTTGTTAATAGGGGCTCGATTATTGGAGCGTGATAATGAGTCAACCCAACCAAAAAAAGAAGCGGCAAAATGATAATACCGGTGATAGCGATCATCGAAGTGGTGACAATAAGCGTGGAGGAAATCAACATGCCGTAAATGGTAACCACTTGGTGGTAATCATGGCCAAAACAATAAGAATGAACATTTCAAGAAGAGGAGATTCAACAATAATGGAAAGACATCAAAGATCATTTTTGTTGTTAAGGAAGGAGAAGCGACCACCTATCATATGCTTCAAATGCGGAGGGAGGACATATCACCCAAAGCATGACGCGATGAGTCCAAAACCTATTATAATTGTGGAAGAAGGTCACACCTAGCTTTGATTTTATCGTAAGAAAAAGTCAAGTCCAATTTGGGGACGGAGAAGGTCACCTAGCCCGATTTTTTCTTACGCTCAACGTTTAAATTTGACTACGGAGAAGTTAGACTTTGACTTATTGGTTGAAACTTTGTTAGGAGAAACCTTCGTTACCTCCACTATTTATAAATCTTGTTGATTCAAATCGACACTTTCACGTTATCTGTCGATCTTATCTCTTTGAAAATACTTGCCTTTGATGTGATTTTAGGAATCGATTGGTTAACTACTCATCATGCTTTTCGTAAGGTTGTTACCTTTCATATTTCTAACCAACCTATTATGCAAATTCAAGCAACTAAAACCCTAAAGTTAATCACTGTCATATTAAGCCATAAGTAAAGAGCCTCGAGCTTTTCGCTGGTGACTTCCAAGTCTTGGAATACACCGAAGCTAGAATATCCATAGGGGACGTCGTGAGTAACAGTGGCAAGTTGATAGGTATCGATGTGATGTGCTATCCAAGTCTTGGATGAGGATCATAGTTTTGAATGATATTTCTATTGTTAATAAATTTTCTGACGTATTCCTGAAGACTTCCTGGCCTATCCCTAAAGCGTGAAATCAAATTTTGTATTGACCCCAGTACAAAACCCATTTTTAAAACCCTTAAATATTTCTTCAACCAAAATGAACTTATAATGTGCCAAAGACGTTGGCTCGAGCTGTTGAAGATTACGACTATACCATTCAATATCATTGTGGAAGAGCGAACATGGTAGCTGACGCGTTGAGTAGAAGATCGTATGCGTTTATGAGTGCGACGTTGTTAACATAAAAACCCATAACTTAAAAATGATGAAAATAGAGTTAAAGACTCTAGGGACCCACGTGGTGATATCAAATATACGAGTAGAATCGACTTTAATCGATAAAGTTAAAAGTCGTTCAAACTACACACCTGAAGCTGATGAATATGAAGAAGAAGGTTCAAGAAGGCGTTATTCTAAAAGCAAGAGTCGATGAATAGAGGAAATCTCAACCCTTGATTTTATTAGTCTATTTGAAATCCTCGATCGAGTAGGAATTGTGGCCTATAGACTCGTTTTACCGCCAAGTATGTCACGTGTTCATAACATTTTTTTTACGTATCAATGTTACATAAATATGTGGATGACCCGAACCACGTTATTAAATTAGAACTAGACGAGATAGCAGAAGATTTAACGTATGAGGAGATACAAGTTAAAATCTTGGATATGAAGGATCATATTTAACACTCAAAGGTTATACCTCAAGAGTTAGAATCTGAAATGAAGTCAAGGTATCCTCATCATACCAGGTACGTACGTAAATTTCGAGGGAGAAATTTCATAAGGATGGAAGATTGTGAGACCCCAAATTTTATAAAAGTATTCAATTTTTCTATATTGATAAATAGTTAAATTGATAAAAGTGTATAGTTAAGGGTCATATTTGAAAAATTTTCACAGTAAGAAAGTTGTCATAAAATAATCGGTAGTAAAAAAATGCAAGAATGTCGCTGTGGTTGCATAGTAGCACACGGTATTGATTATTGATGCTTACGTGAGAAGTCACTCAGTTATACTCAATTATTGTTATAGTAATTGTTGCATCATATCTCTAATATTATTGATTCAATTATTGTCATAGTATCATCTGCATAATATGATATATTATTAAATCAATAATTGAGACGGCAAAATTATTCATATTATTATTTGCAATATTGACAATGTTTAGAAGTTCTGTCAAGGAGAGATTTGATCACCTAATTGCGAGCAAATAAGGAGAAATCCTTATCAGAAAGCCCCCTCTTTCCTGGGAACGACCTGATTGTTAAATATTGTGAGTTATAATATTAATGATGAATGTTATTAAAAATCAAATTTGAGTTCGGAGTTGAATTTGGAGACGCGGATGTGATATTTGATTCTGAAACAATGAAATTAGTGGAAATATACTATAAACACAAAATTTGTCGGGGTTGACTTTTTGGTCAAAAAATTCAACAGTTGACTTTTTCAGAAAAAGTCAAACTTCAAAATTTCAAAAATGAAATTTTTGAGGAAAATATTTCCATTGTGTTGGGATTGTTAGTGTTAGTGGAAATTGACATTTATTTCGATAATAATTGATGTCTGGAGGTTATATTGACCAATCGGGTAATTAATCGAATAAATGAGCAATTAATTGCTATTAATTCACATGATTATAACTATTTATTCACATGTGTATACTATTGATTCACATTCATGTACTATTAGGGGAGGTGGTGCAAGATTGATAATACTTGCATGACTAAGTTAAAAATGGAGGTATAGATGGAGGTACTATATCTTGTAATTCAGTATTTTCACATGATTATAACTATTGAGTCACTTGATTGTACTATTAATTCACATTATTTACTATTAGGGGAGGTGGTGCAAGTTTGATAATACATGCATGACTAAATTAAAAATGAAAGAAAAGTTGAAGGTATTATACTGTAATATTTTGAGCCCCAAAACGCATACAATTATCGAAACTATATTTTCCTATAAATAGAAAGCTCGATCTTCCTTCATTTCTCACCAATTCACCAAAGCTATAGAGCAATTATTATAGAGAGAAATTATAGAGAGAAAGAAGAAGAGAAGTCTGCTACTTTCTATTCCAAAGATTCAATCGATTTTATTCTAAAGTAAGGGTATTATTTCTTTCAGTATTCATGAAGAGAGCTATTGTTATTCCATTCCTTATTATTATGTTGGAATAACTCATTTATCATCTGAAGTATGCATACATGGTGAAATTCTTCTGTTATTCCATTCTTTATTATTATGTTGGAATAACTTATATCTGCGAAGTACCGCATACATGGTGAAATTCTTCTGTTATTCCATTCTTTATTATTATGTTGAAATAACCTGTCTATGCGAAGTGCCACAAACATGGTGGAATAACCCTTGTTTTCTGGCAGTATTTGAAAATGACATCCAAGAATGTTGAAAATAGTATTGGAGCACAGGAGACCGTTGAGTCTCCACAGATCAATAATTAGGATAATGTGCATCAGGAAAGAGATAATCCTCATGCAAACGACAACACTGACCAAATGATGAACGATGGAATGTTCAGAGGCTTTATGCAATTCATGAAACATCAAAGTAGAGGCGGCTCTCATCCAAAATGTAGGTGGAAACATCTTTGGCACCTCTCGGACCGGTCCTTCGCTAAATAGTTCAAGGGCTGGGACCACCGGAGTTTTTGGAGAGCCAAAACCACTAAAAGTGAGACGTGGATAAAGCAGATCAACAAGATATTTGATGTCTTGGGATGCTCCGAGGAGTAAAAGGTTCCCTTTGCCACCTTCATGTTGCGGGCAGAGGTAGATTACTGGTGGGAATCTGTAAAGCGTACTCAACCTGCCGTACTTAAGATGTCTTGGGAGAAGTTCCAAGAACTGTTCAACGACAAGTACTTTCCCAAAAGTATTCATCACATTAAAGAGGTAGAGTTCATTAAACTGGAGAAAAACAACATGACTGTGTTGTAGTACGAAGCTAAGTTTACCGAGTTGTCCCGGTTTGCGTTCCATTTGGTTGATAATGAGGAGAGAATGACGCGAATGTTTCTAAGAGGTTTGAAACCCGAGATACGTCAATATCTTATCTCTCATAAACTTTATTTGTATTTAGATGTTGTTAATAGGGCTCAGTTATTGGAGCATGATAATGAGTCAACCCAACCAAAAGAGAGAAGCCGACAAAATGATAATAGCAGTGATAGCAGTCATCGAAGTGGTGACAATAAGCGTGGAGGAAATCAACATGCCAGAAATGGTAACCACTTCAGTGGTAATCATGGCCAAAACAATAAGAATGAACATTTCAAGAAGAGGAGATTCAACAATGATGGAAAGACATCAGCATCAGCACCCGTTGTTAAGGAAGGAGAACGACCACCTATCATATGCTTCAAATGCGGAGGGAGAGGACATATCATCCAAATCAGACGCAGCAAATTCAAAACCTATTATAATTGTGGAAGAGAAGGTCACCTAGCCTGATTTTGTCGTGCACTAAAGTCAAGTCCAGCTGGGACGGAGAAGGTCACCTAGCCCGATTTTTTCTTACGCTCAACGTTTAAATTTGACTACGGAGAAGTTAGACTTTGACTTATTGGTTGAAACTTTGTTAGGAGAAACCTTCGTTACCTCCACTGTTTATAAATCTTGTTGATTCAAATCAACACTTTCACGTTATCTGTCGATCTTATCTCTTTGAAAATACTTGCCTTTGATGTGATTTTAGGAATCGATTGGTTAACTACTCATCATGCTTTTCGTAAGGTTGTTACCTTTCATATTTCTAACCAACCTATTATGCAAATTCAAGCAACTAAAACCCTAAAGTTAATCACTGTCATATTAAGCCATAAGTAAAGAGCCTCGAGCTTTTCGCTGGTGACTTCCAAGTCTTGGAATACACCGAAGCTAGAATATCCATAGGGGACGTCGTGAGTAACAGTGGCAAGTTGATAGGTATCGATGTGATGTGTTATCCAAGTCTTGGATGAGGGTCATAGTTTTGAATGATATTTTTATTGTTAATAAATTTCCTGACGTATTCCTGAAGACTTCCTGGCCTATCCCTAAAGCGTGAAATCGAATTTTG
This sequence comes from Panax ginseng, assembly GCA_020205605.1. Classification (NCBI taxonomy): domain Eukaryota; kingdom Viridiplantae; phylum Streptophyta; class Magnoliopsida; order Apiales; family Araliaceae; genus Panax; species Panax ginseng. The sequence goes on along the minus strand of CM035133.1, from coordinate 137,322,390 downwards.
TATTGACCCCAGTACAAAACCCATTTTTAAAACCCTTAAATATTTATTCAACCAAAATGAACTTATAATGTGCCAAAGACGTTGGCTCGAGCTGTTGAAGATTACGACTATACCATTCAATATCATTATAGAAGAGCGAACGTGGTAGCTGACGCGTTGAGTAGAAGATCGTATGCGTTTATGAGTGCGACGTTGTTAACACAAAAACCCATAACTTGCAAATGATAAAAATAGAGTTAAAGACTCTAGGGACCCACGTGGTGATATCAAATATACGAGTAGAATCGACTTTAATCGATAAAGTTAAAAGCCGTTCAAACTACACACCTGAAGCTGATGAATATGAAGAAGAAGGTTCAAGAAGGCGTTATTCTAAAAGCAAGAGTCGATGAATAGAGGAAATCTCAACCCTTGATTTTATTAGTCTATTTAAATCCTCGATCGAGTAGGAATTGTGACCTATAGACTCGTTTTACCGCCAAGTATGTCACGTGTTCATAACTTTTTTTTACGTATCGATGTTACATAAATATGTGGATGACCTGAACCACGTTATTAAATTAGAACTAGATGAGATAGCAGAAGATTTAACGTAGGAGGAGATACATGTTAAAATCTTGGATAAGAAGGATCATATTTAACACTCAAAGGTTATACCTCAAGAGTTAGAATCTGAAATGAAGTCAAGGTATCCTCATCATACCAGGTACGTACGTAAATTTCGAGGGCAAAATTTCATAAGGATGGGAGATTTTGAGACCCCAAATTTTATAAAAGTATTCAATTTTTCTATATTGATAAATAGTTAAATTGATAAAAGTGTAAAGTTAAGGGTCATATTTGAAAAATTTTCACAGTAAGAAAGTTGTCATAAAATAATCGGTAGTAAAAAATACGATGAATGGCGCGTGGTTGCATAAGTAGCACACGCGGTATTGATTATTGATGCTTACGTGAGAAGTCACTCGGTTATACTCAATTATTGTTATAGTAATTGTTGCATCATATCTCTAATATTATTGATTCAATTATTGTCATAGTATCATCTGCATAATATGATATATTATTAAATCAATAATTGAGACGGCAAAGTTATTCATATTATTATTTGCAATATTGACAATGTTTAGAAGTTCTGTCAAGGAGAGGTTTGATCACCTAATTGCGCGCAAATAAGGAGAAATCCTTATCAGAAAGCCCCCTCTTTCCTGGGAACGACCTGGTTGTTAAATATTGTGAGTTATAATATTAATGATGAATGTTATTAAAAATCAAATTTGAGTTCGGAGTTGAATTTGGAGACGCGGATGTGATATTTGAGTCTGAAACGATGAAATTAGTGGAAATAGACTATAAACACAAAATTTGTCGGGGTTGACTTTTTGGTCAAAAAAGTCAACAGTTGACTTTTTCAGAAAAAGTCAAACTTCAAAATTTCAAAAATGAAATTTTTGATGAAAATATTTCCATTGTGTTGGGATTGTTAGTGTTAGTGGAAATTGACATTTATTTCTATAATAATTGATGTCTGGAGGTTATATTGACCAATCGGGTAATTAATCGAATAAATGAGCAATTAATTGCTATTAATTCACATGATTATAACTATTTGTTCACATATGTGTACTATTGATTCACATTCTTGTACTATTAGGGGAGTTGGTGCAAGATTGATAATACTTGCATGACTAAGTTAAAAATAAAGGTATAGATGGAGGTACTATACTGTAATTCGTATTTTCACATGATTATAACTATTGATTCACATTATTTACTATTAGGGGAGGTGGTGCAAGTTTGATAATACTTGCAGGACTAAATTAAAAATGAAAGAAAAGTTGAAGGTATTATACTGTAATATTTTGAGCCCCAAAACGTGCAATTATCGAAACTATATTTTTCTATAAATAGAAGTTCATTTTTTCTTCATTTCTCACCAATTCACTAAAGCTATAGAGCAATTATTATAGAGAAAAATTATAGAGAGAAAGAAGAAGAGAAGTCTGCTACCTCTCTATTCCAAAGTATCCAACTTTATTCTAAGGTAAGGGGTATTATTTTTTCATTTTCATGAAGAGAGCTTCTGTTATTCCATTCTTTATTATTCTGTTGGAATATCCTGTTTGTGCGTATTACGCATGACCTGGTTCCACTATTTATTATTCTGTTGGAATAACATGTCTATGCTAAGTACCACATACATGGTGAAATTCTTATATTATTCCATTCTTTATTATTCATTTGGATATATCACATACGCGCGTCTACGTACGCGTGACATTCGGTTCCATTATTTATTATTCTATTGGAATAACCTGCCTGTGCGGTCTATCGCATGCCTAGTGAATTCTGTTGTTATTCCATTCTTTATTATTCTGTTAGAATATCTTGTCTGTGCGGATTTCGCATAACCTGGTTCCATTCTTTATTATTCTGTTTGGAATAACCTGTCTATGCGAAGTATTATACATGGTGAAATTCTTCTGTTATTCCATTCTTTATTATTCTGTTGGAATATCCGGTCTGTACGTATTACGCATGACCTGGTTCCATTATTTATTATTCTGTTGGAATAACTTTTTGCTCAAAGGATCTATCGCGTACTGGTGAATTCTGTTGTTATTCCATTCTTTATTATTACATTGGAATATCTTGTATGCGTATGATTTCGCATGACCTAGTTCCATTCTTTATTATTCATTGGGAATAACACATGCGTGCGGTCTATCACATGCATGGTGAATTCTTACATTATTCTATTCTTTATTATTCATTGGAATAACCTATGTATGTGGATTACCACATTCATGGTGAATGATCCTTTGTATTCATTTCTTATTAAATTATGAAAATGATCTGTCACGTGGATTGGATTCATGGCGTGGCGAAAATCCATTTGCAGGTTCATATATTCTATTATACTCAGTTGGTTAAAGTTTTGGCTTCTATACTCCATGAAATTAGTAGAATATCCTGGATATTTGTGCTTCATCCAGTATCTTTTCATGAAAATATTCTTCTGATCATTTTTGAATTTTACTCCACAAAGCAGTATCATGTTGACAATTTGGACTTTTTGAGTTCAGGATAAATTAACTTATAAATCTTTAAAATTTAATTCTTGAACTTGTTTTATTTAATTATTATGTCATTGTCATCATCCTCATGTTTATATTATGTTGAAAGTCATCTGTGGCCTGTAGTGCATAGATGGACTTGGTATGATTATGACCAGGGATTATTCGGTATAGTCATGACTGTAATGTTACAAATGATGTGGTAAAAGTCCTCATTGGCCGATAGTGCATTGATGGACAGTTGTTGGCATGATCATGACCATTGATGAAAACACGAATATCCTTGGCCCGTAGTGCATGGATAATTTGTGGTCATTCCTTATTATTTGCGCTTCATTTAGTATCTTTTCATGGAAATATTCTTCTGAGCATTCTTGAATTTTACTCCACAAAGCAGTATCATGTTGACAATTTGGAAGTTTTTGAGTTCAGATAAATTAACTTATAAATCTTTAAAATTTAATTCTTGAACTTGTTTTATTGAATTATTATGTCATTGTCATCTTCCTTATGTTTATATTATGTTGAAAGTCATCTGTGGCCTGTAGTGCATAGATGGACTTGGTATGATTATGACCAGGGATTATTCAGTATAGTCATGACCGTAATGTTATAAATGATGTGGTAAAAGTCCTCATTGGCCCTTAGTGCATGGAAAATTTGTGGTCGTGATACTAATGAATATCCTTGGCCGTAGTATAGGGATGACGTGGTTTATTTAATAAGCTGAGTCTCAACGATAAAAGTGATGAAAAACCTTTTAAATCATAGAAGATAGTAGATTTTATTCTCTACTTGACTCTTCTAATGAATTTCTTGTTCATTGCAGATTAAACTTGATGTTTGTTATCTTTGTATCGGTTTAACCTTTGTTGAAGGCTAACGATAATTTATTACGCATTATCTTAGCCATAATATTTCTTACTGGGCTAGTTGAGCTCACCCTTTTTCTTTCATTATTCTCTTCAGGAAATGAGAACGTAGCGGGGACTAGTCAGAAAATGGAGTGACGGTCCAGATGATAGCATTAGTAGTCCTCACTATTCTATGAAATAGTGTGATAATAAATGTATTGAGGACTTATTTTGAGTTTAAATACTATCTAGAAGACAATATTTGTATTAAACTCACAGCTCAAGTTTTTTATTTAAGATTGTATTTGTATTCTGTACCATGTATTTGGCGACTCAGAATAGGTGATGTATCTTTTGTATTCATTCCTTATTAAATTGTGGAAATGATCTGTCTACGTGGATTACCGCATAGCGGGCGAAAATCCATTTGCAGATTCATATATTATATTATACTCAGTTGGTTAAAGTTTTATCTTCTATACTCCATGAAATTAGTAGAATATCCTGGATATTTGTGCTTCATCCGAAGATCTTTTCATGGAAATATTCTTACGAGCATTCTTGAATTTTACTCCCAAAGCAAGATTATCATGTTGACAATTTGGACGTTTTTGAGTTCAGGATAAATTAACTTATAAATCTTTAAAATTTAATTCTTGAACTTGTTTTATTGAATTATTAAGTCATTGTCATCATCCTCATGCTTATATTATGTTGAAAGTCATCTGTGACCTGTAGTGCATAGATGGACTTGGTATGATTATGACCAGGGATTATTTGGTATAGTCATGACCGTAATGTTATAAATGATGTGGTGAAAGTCCTCATTGGCCCGTAGTGCATTGATGAACAGTTTTTGGCATGATCATGACCATTGATGAAAACACAAATATCCTTGGCCCATAGTGCATGGATAATTTATGGTCGTGATACTAACGAATATCCTCGGTCGTAGTGTAGGGATGACGTGGTTTATTTAATAAGCTGAATCTCAGCGATAAAAGTGGTGAAAAACCTTTTAAATCATAGAATATAGTAGATTTTATTCTCTACTTGACTCTTCTAATGGATTGCTTGTTCCGCTGCAGTTAAACTTGATGTCTATTGTATTTTATCAGTTTAACATTGTTGAAGACTAATGATAATTTATTCTGCATTATCTTAGTCATAATATTTCTTACTGTGCTAGTTGAACTCACCCTTTCTTTCACTGTTTTCTTCAAGAAATGAGAATATAGCTGGGACGAGTCGGGGAGCGAAGTGATGGTCCTGATGATAGCATTAATAGTCCTCACTATTATGTTAAATAGTGTGATAATAAATGTAATGAGGACTCCATTGAGTGTGGATATTGTCTAGAGGATAATATTTGTATTAAAACTCATAGTATATGTTTTGTCGTATTTTACACGACAGTTGTATAATTAAGTTTTTATTTGTATTTTGTACCGTGTATTTGACGACTCAGAATAGGTGATGTATACCTATTTTGGGGGCGTCACAAAGCTAGTATCCATAATAAATATCTTGGACAAAAAAGAAAATTTAATTTTTCTGTTAATAGTGCCATATTCGTGAATAGTGCCGTATACGTGAATAGTAACTCTGACACTAAAAGACAAGAATTTCACAAGAAAAATCTTACCAATATTTCGGCATAATGATATTAAAAGAAATAATATCATTTTTATGAAAAAAAATAACATCCCTTACCTCAAAAAGACAGTACTTCTGACTAGAATACTTGATATAGTGCTAAATGAACTTGCACCATATAGCAACACTCAAAGTATCAAAATACTCACAAGAATACGCTCGATAATATAGAGAGAGAAAACTTTAGTTTCTGGTGTGATTTTCAATTCTAACCTAAGCACCCTATTTATAGGAAAATGTTTAGAACACCAAAGTAGAAAATTTAATATAATATTAATATTTATAACAAAATTCCTACACACCCTACCAACTGATTTCAGAAATTTAACACATGCAAGTGGGGCCCACCAAATGAAAAAATCGTTTTTCTTTTAAAAGAATATTTAAAACTTCAAAAATCAATTATTCTGGAACTTCAATGCCTCATAATAAATAGCCATTTTATCAGAAAAATTCAAATCTTATGTCCATTTCATAGGAAATTCAATTCTCTACAACTTTATAAGTTTAAGTTTTTTCCAAATTCCAAGCAGAAATTGACCGAAATTCGCAAATGGACGATTTTACAGGCTATAATAAAATTTCAGTCAAAAATGGGGTCCACGAACATGAAGAACATGTTTTAAATATTTTTATAACAAAAATACTCTTCCTCCTCATTTATTCATATATCTTACATTTGTTGTAAAAATATCACCATTATTATATTATTATAATATAATAATATATTTAAATGAATTATTTTATCAGAAAAGATAAAATATCAATTTTCAACAATTGTCACATTAAAAATTTTCTCCATCTATATCCACATAAAATGAATATTTTCCTTTTCATATAAATAAATAATTAATTATTCACAAATAATATTGCTGTAATTACAATCGACAACCGGTAGTTGCCTCCGTGAAAAGGGGTTTTTCAATAAGGATTTCTCCTTCTCTGCTGCATAATTAGGTGACCAAACCTCTCTGAAGCATGTAACTTTCTAGACATTTCCAATAATGTTATCTAATAATATTATTCAAATAATGTAAGACCCCAACTTATTATAAATAAAATTGAATTTTCCTCTATCCATTATTCTAAATTAATAAGGTGTCGGGGAATGTGCAAATTTTACAAAATAAGCAAGTGGTTATAAAATATTCATTTCTGTCAGGAAATATTCGTTTGGTCGTGGAATATTCTTGTTGTCGGGGAATATTCATACGACGGCGCAACCATTTGTGGGCCATAACGGAAAACGGTTGGATGAAGGAAAACGACAAAGTATGAGTTTTTATAAATAATGGCGTAATTGTTACCGTTAACACTATTGGAATACCTGGTGGTTAAAAATAATAATACTGGCGTGGTCGCATGAAGAAGCACCAGTATTATAAAGATTTTGAAATTATTGATCGTTACATAAGAAGACACTACTCAATAATTGTTACGATAATTATTATTCAATATTTTATTTTATTGATTCAATAATTCTTTGCGTTAATATTTTATATTATTGTCGTTTCAATAATTGTCACCGCACAAAGATTTCCCATTATCAGATTAATAATTCATATTATTTGAATAATATTATTAGATAGCATTATTGGCAATGTCTAGAAAGTTACATCAAGGAAAGGTTTGGTCACCTAATCAAGGCCAAGTAAGGAGAAATCCTTATCGGAAGCCCCTCTTTCACAGGAATGGCTTTGGTTGTCATAATTGTGATTTTGTAATATTATTTGTGAATAATTAATTATTGATTTATATGATAAGAAAATATTTATTTGATGTGGATATAAATAATGGATTTATTTATTGTATGTGGTTATTAATGAAGAAATTAATGTTGAGGTATTTTATCAGTATTTTGTCAGAGTGGAGGTATTAAAAATCATCCGTTTATGGATTTTGAATATTTTCTGTTGGGAATTTGGAAAAACTTTCTTCTGTAAAGTTGTAGAGAATTCAATTTCATGCGGAATGGACATAAAATTCGTATTTTTCTGACAAACAGACTATTTTCTATGAATTGTTGAAGTTTAGGAAAATAAAATAATTTTTATTAAAATGGGTGGGACCCACTTTTTGTTTTTTAACACATGTGAAATTTCTTGATTTTTGGTTCCAAGTTACGCCATTTTGGGTGGGTAGACGCGTAAGGTTGAAAAAATAAAATAAATAATATTATTTTATTATTTTAGTCTTCCATGGTGTTCTAAAGCATTTTCCTATAAATAAGCGCTTAGGTTAGAATTGAAAATCACACCGAAACAAGTTTTCTTTCTCTCTAGATTATATTTTTGTGAGTATTTTGATACTTTGAGAGTTCTTTCATTAAGATAAGTTCCTTCTACTTTACATCCCAGATTCAATGCGAGTAATATCATTTTGAGGTAAGGGATGTTATTTTTTTCGTAATGATGTTATTCTTTCAATATCATTATACCGAAATATTAGTATGGATTTTATTGTGGAATTTTTATCTTTTTGTGTCGAGGTTACTATTCACGTATACGACACTATTCACCGAAAAATAAAAATTTTCTTTTTTGTCCAAGATGTCTATTATGGTTACTATCTTTGATTGTATCCATGTTTTGATCTTTATTTTTGAATTCTGCTTCACAATTGGTTATTATGAAATATTATTGATCTTGGATAAATTGTAATACGAATCCCTGATATTTGTTCTTCTGTCTCACTGGATTCGTTTTCTTTAAAATATTTTTCATCATCCTCAGTCTTAAATGATGATATTACTGAATATCTTTGGCCTGTAGTTCAAAGATGAATGATTAACTGATGAATATCTTTGACCCGTAGTGCAAAGATGAACAAGTGTTGAGATGAACATGACCAACTGGTGATATAAATGAATATCTTTGGCCTGTAGTGCAAAGATGAATATTTGATACAAGATGTATATTGATTGTTGTTACAGGGATAAAATATTGATGATGGACTTTTAAATCTTAGAAGATAGTAGAACTCATTCTCTACGTGACTCTTCTAATGGATTGTTATTTTCGCTGCATTTGTTGATCTAAAACTTGTTGTCTATTATATTTTATCAAATTTTTCCCTGTTGAAGACTAATAATAATTTGTTTTATATTATCTTAGTCATAATATTCTTTACTGGGCTAGTTGAGCTCACCCTTTTCCTTTTTGTTCCATTTTTCTTCTTAGGAGGTGAGAACATAGCAGGATCTAGTCGGGGTATGGAGTGATAGTTCTAGAAAGATGTTTTAGCAGTCCTCACTATTTCTGTAAAATAGTGTATGAATAATTGTAATGAGGACTTATTTGAGTGTGGATATTGTCTAGAAGATAATATTTGTATTTAAACTCACAGTATGTGTTGTCGTATTTTGCACGACAATTGAATTATTGAAGTTGTAGTTTGCTTTCTGTACCATGTATTTAGCGACTCGGAATGGGTGTTGTATACCTATTTAATATGAATTATTGATCTGATAATGGAAAATACTGTGTAGTGACAATTATTGAAACAATAATAATATAAAATATCAACGTAGCAATTATTGAATCAATAAAATAAAATATTGAACAGTAATTACTTTAACAATTATTGAGTAGTGCCTTCTTACGTAAAAATCAATAATTGGTGCAATAATGTAGTGCTTCATTGTGCAACAACGCGTAGACATCGTGTTTTAACCAATTCAGTATTCCAACAAGATTAATTCAGAATAACTACGTCGTTATTTATAAACAACTTATACTTTTATTTTCGGCATCCAATCGCTTTCGGTTATGGGGCCCACATAAGGCTGCGCCGTCATACGAATATTTCCCGACAGTAAGAATATTCCACGACCAAACGAATATTCCTCGACAACAATGGATATTTTATAACCACTTGCTTATTTAAGATATTTGCGCATTTTACCCATAACTAACCACATTAATCAAATCAACCCTTACTATTTCAAAATAATAAATAGAGGAAATTCAATTTCATTAATAATAAGTTGGGGTCTTACAACTTACATGATATGGAGTATGAAAGAAAATGATATTCCTTACGAGTATGGAAAGAAATAATATCATTTACGAGTATTGAAAGAAAATAACATCCTTTACGGAAAAAAAATAATATCCTTTACCCTAATAGGAAAGTAGTTCTGACTGGAATAACGGAGATTATGTTGAGGAAATCTTGCACTGCTATAAACACTCAAAATATCCTTATACTCACAAGAAATAAGCTCAAAATTATAGAGAGAATTTTCTGATTCTGGTGTGAGTTTCATTGTTTAACTAAGCTGCCTATTTATAGGAAAGTGGTAGCACACCACTTCTGACAAATTCACATACAGATGAATTAGTTTTGAAAGCATGCAGCACACCTTTTGAAAACAAAGAGTTCAAATTCAAAATGAGGACTCCCTAATTTATTTCACATTTTTAAAAAATTTAACAATTATTTAAAAGAAATCCAAATTTAATTTGATCTCTTCCACTTCATTTTATTCTTATACCATAAACTTATTATGGTAATATTACCTAACTGGCGCGCAATTATATAACCTAACCCCTTTCCTCGACATAACTTTCTAGACATTATCAATAATGCTATCCAATAATATTAATTCAATAATATGAGTTACTGTGTCGTGACAATTATTGAGTCAATAATGTAAATTACTATTCAATTATTACTATAGCAATTATTGCATCAATAATATGAAAGCCTGTGCAGTTTTACTGTATTAATTATTGAGTGACTGCTTACGTAAGAATCAATAATCAGAGATATTGTGCAATATCGTGTGCCACTATGCAACCACGCGTATTACTGTACTTTTATCACCGGGTATTTCAACAGTTTTAATGGTAAAAGTTTTGTCGTTATTTTTATAAAAAGGTTATTTATGTCGCTTTCTATATCTGACAGTTATTCTGTTATGTGGTCCACCAATGATTGCGCCATCGTACGAATATTCCCAACAAAAAGAATATCCCCCGACCAAAATGAACATTCCCGACAAAAAGAATATCCCCCGACCAAAACGAATATTCCCCGACAAAACGAATATTTTATGACCACTTGCTTACTTTACAAAATTTCCACATTTCACCATAACTAAAGCATTATATCAAATCAACACCTTATTATTCAAAAATAATATTTAAAGAAAATTAAATCTTTATTCATAAAAATTTGGGGTCTTACTGAAGTGTCTGCTACAACTGCGGCCAGGAAAGGCACATTTCACCTAACTGCCCAAAGCTGAAAAAGATCAAGGGATGTTTTTCTTTTGGCTCAACTGAGCATCAAATCAAAAACTATCCAAAGAAGGCGAGCAGCGGAGGAAGCGGCCAACAGGGAGGGGGCAACAAGTTGATGATCGGCGGACCAACATAATCCAACCGACCGACTGCCCGAACCTTTAACATTACTGTCCAAGACATCTCAAAGACTGCCATCAAATTTTAATGCACAAAGAAGACATCCCGAAGACTGCCTTCATTACACATCGGTTGGTCTACGCTTATAAAAAAATGACTTTCAAATTGTTGAATGTAGGGGCTACTTATCAAAGGATGATGAACTATGTGTTTGTGAAGCAATTAGGTCGGAGTATGGAGGTCTATATAGATGATATGATTGGCAAGAGCATGTCGGTATGAGGACACTTGGATGATATAGAGGATTGCTTTCAGAAAATTTTGCACCATAAGCTCAGATTGAACCCAACGAAGTGTACCTTCGAACTGGGAGCAGGGAAATTTCTGGGTTATTTGATCAGCAGGCGAAGAATTGAGGCGAACCTAGAGAAGATCAAGGAAATTTTAGATACGAAGTCCCCTCAATCGTATAAAGATGTTCAACGTCTGATAGGTTGGATAGCAGCCTTGAGGAGATTCATGTCTAAGTCAGCAGAAAGGTGTTTGTCATTTTTGAAATGCTAAAAGGGCCGAAGAATGAGAAGACTTTCTAGTGGAATTCAGAATGTGAGGATGATTTTTAGGGAATTAAGAGGTATTTGTCTTCGGCCCCTTTATTGGTGAAGCCAGTTTCTGCTGAGCCTTTATATGTGTATTTGGCTGTGAGTTCTTTGGCGGTAGGAGCAGTTTTGGTGCGAGAGATCGGGGGTAAGCAGCACTCGGTTTACTATGTAAACCATTCCCTTAGGGATATAGAGACAAGGTATCCGAACCTTGAGAAGTTTACCTATACACTGATGATAGCAAGTAGGAAGCTTCGGCGGTACTTCCAGGGTCGGTTAATAGTGGTATATATTGATCAGCCACTGAAGAAAGTGTTGGAAAAACTGGAGGTTTTGGGTCAGCTTGTGGCATGGGCTATGGAATTGACATAATTTGTCATAGAGTATCATCCTCGGACTGCAATAAAAGGTCAGGCTTTGGCTGACTTTGTGGTGGAATGTTCCTTTTCTAAGACATAGGATAGCTTGGAAGGGATCGTTCGGACAGTAACAAACACTTAACCAATTCAAATTTCGTAGACGTTGTATGTAGATGTGTCCTCTACTTCGAAAGTCAGTGGTGTTGGTGTTATTCTAACAAGTCCAGAGGGATTTGGAGTGCAGCAGGCGATCCGTTTTGGGTTTAAAGCTAATAACAACGAGGCTGAGTATAAAGCGATTTTGGCAGGTCTTCGGTTGGCAAAGTGTCTAGAAGTTCAGAGGATATTAATTTTCAGTGACTCTCAGCTGGTGATCAAGCAAGTTTTGGGGGAGTAAAAGGCCAGGGGGGCAAGGATGATGAAGTATTTGGCAGAGGTGAAAGATCGACTCCAATACTTCAGTTCGTTTGCTTTTCAGGCAGTGGACAGGTCTGACAATACGATAACATATGCTTTGGCGAGGTTGGTTATGACTGATGCTAACACATTCAGTAGGTTGGTTTATTTGGAAATCTTAAATCATCCGAGTGTTCAGCGTGCAGAGGTTATGTGTCTGGAGTGGTCTACTTTTTGGATGGCTCCTTATTTAGATTATTTGGTTGATGGCGTACTGATGAGTAGGTTTGTAACCTACGATATATGTTCATTTGGCTTGTTATATTGTTAGTTTTTGAAATATTTCATGTTTCTTTTGATGTGTCTTTATTTTTTATAATAGGATAATAAGTGAGCTCATCAAGATGCTAGCATTAAAAAGAAAATCAAGCGTTTTTAGACATTCTGCATGACGGTGTGTAGGCGCTACCCGTGATGACAAGCGTAGGCGTGAAAGTGTATTAGAGCGTGAATAGTTACTGTATGAATGGCACGGGTCTTGTTGTCTTACTTCTTGAACTTTTGCCCGAGCGTCTTTGGGTCCGTCGGGAGAAAAGTGTGTTTTTGTTTAGTGCTGGAATTTGAGTTATGATGGGAGAGTTAACTTCTTTATGTAGTATGCTTATATTAGGAGTGTGTTAGGGAGTTTATTTGATATTAATTGGGACTCTATGTCCAAAAACTTGTTGGATTGAATTTGGAATTTAATTCCCATTAGAATTCTTATATGAAGAGTTTGAGATGGAATAGAATTGACGTGATGGAGTGGGAGTTAGTGGGCTAATTTTTAATTGCTGAAGATTTACAAAGGAAGAGAGACTTGAAGACATAAAATTTTTGAAGAGCAAGAATTGGAGGAATAAGATAAGGAGTTGATTTCATAAAGATTGCATTGTTGAAGGCAAGAAGGGTGGTGTACTACTATTCTTCTCTAATTTTTAATTTGTGTAATCAGGATGATGATTTCTTTTATTTATTCAGTATTTAATTCATTAGTTATGAACTAAATTAATTTTTAGGCTTGCAATGGATCTTTAGTGTTGAATGACTATTATTATGCCTTGATTTAAGTTTAATAAATTATCAATTCAGTTTATCTATTGTGATTTGTGATTAATTTATGAATTGCTTGATCACCAATTTTATGTGGAATTGTATAGATTCGAGAGATGAGATATGATTCTAGACCTAATCACAATAGCATGTGTTCTTGATTTTTGTGATTGAACAGATTCTTGATTTATGTTAAGGTAGAGATATGCTTAGCATCGCATGTAATCGGGTAAGAACTTGGGATTAAATCCTTCTTAATTATAATTCACATAGAGATTAAGTGAATTAGTTAATTAGGGTGTTTGGCTTAATTCTATCTAAATTGTGGATTTAAGTTAATATGGATTTAGTGCATTGAGAAATGGCTAATTCTACATGAGTGTTCTTGATTAATAAACTGAGATAATAAATTAAATTAGAATAAGGTGTGATAATTGGAATGATACTTAAAGTGAAGTTGTAAAGCCTAAATCTCCATTAATTGTTTGAAATTGAGGTTTTTAAGTTGTGTTGATTAGTTAATATTTTTAGTTTATGAGTTTTATTAAATATTACTTTTAATTTGGATTAGTTTAATAAAATTCAGGTTAATATAAAATTGATAATTGTGAATATTAATTTCTTATTAATTCCTCGTGGGAACGATACTCTACTTACACTTTATTACTTGTTGACCACGTATACTTGCGTGTTGTGCGTAATTAGATTTTATCCAATAAGTTTTTGGCGTCGTTGTCGGGGAATATAATATAGATTTAAATAATTTTTCAATATCAGTTTAATTAGTCTAATTTTACTTAAACAGTTTTAAGTTTGCTTTGTTCGTCTTATTTCAGGTTTTTGAAGTTGGTTTATGCAAACGCGATCCCAAAATCCAGATTTACTTCCTTTTGAGGACGACATTGAGAAACGCTTTCAAAGGGTAAGTAAGTGGATCAAGGAAACAAGATAAGACTTTGAAAACTCTGAAAAATAAGAAGCAATGTCTGCCGAAGACCAGAAAGCATTGAGGGATTTTGCCACACCCAAGGTGACCGAGTTGCAGTTAAGTATCACCAGGCCTGTTATAGCCGCGAACACATTTGAAATCAAGCCTGGGACTATTCAAATGATTCAAAATTTAGTTCAGTTTGGGGGGTTGGCAAATGATGATCTGAATGAACACTTAGTCAGCTTCTTGGAGATTTGTGAACCTTCAGGTATAATGGGGTGTCAGATGATGCAGTTAGGCTTCACTTGTTCCCATTCACCTTACGGGACAAGGCGAAGAGTTGGTTACATTCTCTACCACCGAGATCGATAACTACATGGGAAGACCTCGCTCAAAAATTCTTAGCAAAATTTTTCCCACTAGCAAAGAATGCAAAAATGAGAAACGAGATTACCATGTTTGAGCAGCAGCATGGGGAATCACTGTATGAAGCATGTGAGAGATATAAAGAGTTGCTCATAAAGTGCCCACATCACGGATTACCCAAATGGCTGCAGATGAACAAATTCTACAACTGGTTGAACGGAAATCTCAGAACTAGTATAGATGCAGCTTCGGGTGGAGCTTTTATGGCAAAGAGTTATGAGGAGGCATATAAATTGATCGAAATAATGGCGGCTAACAACTACCAGTGGCCCACGGCAAGGTTGACACAGGCAAAGGCTGCTGGAGTGTTAGAGTTAGATGGAGTGACGGCAATAATAGCGCAGATTTCAGCACTCTCTAAGAAGTTGGGTGTTTTGTCAGGGGTACAGACACAACAAGTTGCAGTTATTTATGAATTGTGCGCGGGTGAACATCCTACAGATCAATGTGCAATCAACCCAGCGTCAGTGCAATTTGTGGGTAGCTACAATAGGATTCCACAGAACATATACCAGAATACATACAATTCGGGGAATAGGAATCACCAAAATTTTTCGTGGAGTAATAATCAGTAGCAGCAAGCTCCACGACCATCTTATTGTGATGCCCCCAAAATAGGTATACATCACCCATCTTGAGTCGCCAAATACATGGTACAAAATTCAAATACAACTCAATAATACAACTATCGTGTAAAATACGACAAAACATAATTGAGAGTTTAAACAAGAATATTGCCTTCTAGACAATATCCACTCTCAAATAGAGTCCTCAAAACATTTATTATCACACTATTTCATAGAATAGTGAGGACTACTAATGCTATCATCTGGACCGTCACTCCGTTCCCCGACTAGTCCTAGCTACGTTCTCATTTCCTAAAGAGGACAATGAAAGCAAAAGGGTGAGCTCAACTAGCCCAGTAAGAAATATTATGACTAAGATAATGCAGAATAATTTATCGTTAGCCTTCAACAGTGTTAAACTGATAAAATATAACAAACATCAAGTTTAACTGCAGCGGAACAAGCAATCCATTAGAATAGTCAAGTAGAGAATAAAATCTACTATCTTCCATGATTTAAAAGGTTTTTCATCACTTTTATCATTTGAGACTACGACAATAAATAATCCACATCATTGAATCACTTACACTACTACGGCCGAGGATATTCTTTAGTATCACACCCATAAATTATCCATGCACTACGGCCAAGGATATTCGTGTATTCATCAATGGTCATGATCATGCCAACAATCGCCCATCAATGCACTACGGGCCAATGAGGACTTTTACCACATCATTTGTAACATTACAAAATCATGATTATACCGAATAATCCTCGGTCATAATCATACCAAGTCCATCTATGCACTACAGGCCACAGATGACTTTCAACATAATATAAACATGAGGATGATGACAATGATATAGGAATTCAATAAAACAAGTTCAAGAATAAATTTTTAAAGATTTATAATTTAATTTATCCAGAAATCAATAACGTCCAAATTATCAATATGATACTGCTTTGTGGAGTAAAATTCAAGAATAATATTATACCAAAAATAATTTGGACCGAAAACGAATCAATTTTATCATGAATAGTACTCCGGGTGAATAGTACTCGAGTAAATAGTATCCCGTGAATAGTAATTTGGGAATAGTAACCCCGTGAATAGTACTCCGACATAAAAAAGTTAAAACTTCTCAAGAATGCTCAGAATAACATTTTCATGAAAAGATACTGGATGAAGCGCAAATATCAAGGATATTCTACTAATTTCATGGAGTATAAAAGCCAAAATTTTAACAAACGAGTATAGAATTTGAAATCTGAAACAAAATAATATTACTTACATATATACTACAGAGTATGGAAGAAAATATTATTTCAAGCGAATATTGAACAAAAATAACATCCCTTACCTTGAAAAGAAGAGTATTCCAACTGGTATGACGGGGATATTCTTGAAGAAAACTTTCACTATTTTCTACGCTCAAAACATTTTAAAACTCGAAAGAAATACGCCCAATATTATAGAAGAAGAATTCTCTGATTCTGGTGTGATTTTCAATTCTAACTTAACCGCCTATTTATAGAAAAATGCTAGAACGCCATAGGAGATTAAATAATAAAATAATATTATTTTTATAACAATTTTTCTACGCATGCTTTGAACAAGTCTAGCATGCCTTCTTTGAAAAACAAACTAGCAGCCCACATGTTTTCAAAAACAAAAGTGGGTCCCACCAAAATTTAATAAATATCATTTTATTTTCCGAAACTTCAGTAATTCATATAAAATAGCCCTTTTATCTGAAAAATACGAATTTTATGTCCATTCCACACGAAATCGAATTCTCCACAACTTTGTAGCTTTAAGTGATTCCAAATTCCAGACAAAAAATATTCGAAATCCTCAAACGGATGATTTTTAACACCTTTTAAAATTCATAACAAATCATACGTTAACTTTTAACGGTTCAAAATTTGTGGACATATACTCAACTTATATATGTATAACATATCCAGAAATCACTATGATCCAACGGTCGGATCAAAATTATAACTCACGCAATAGAGTTTTAAGAATATCGATTTGATTTTTAATACCTCCCTTCCGACAAAAATACTGATAAAACACATCAACATTAATTCCTTCAATTATAACCACATAAAATAAATATTTTCCTATCTATCATTTATGTCCACATAAAATAAATATTTCCTTATCATATAAATCAATAAATAATTATTCATAAATAATATTACAGAATCACAATAACGACAACCAGACCGTTCCCAAGAAGAGGGGGCTTTCCGATAAGGATTTCTCCTTGACAGAACTTTCTAGACATTGCCAATAATGCTATCTAATAATATTATTCAAATAATATGAATTATTGATTTGATAATGGGAAATACTGTGCAGTGACAATTATTGAAATAATAATAATATAAAATATCAACGCAGTAATTATTGAATCAATAAAATAAAATATTGAATAGTAATTACTGTAACAATTATTGAGTAAAACTGAGTGACTTCTCACGTAAGCACCAATAATCAATACCGTGTGCTACTATGCAACCACGCCAGACATCGTATTTTTACTACTACCGGATAATTCAACAGTTAACGGTAAAACTTCCGCCGTTATTTTTATAAAAAGATATTTCTGTCATTTTCTCATTCTGACAATAACTCCATTGTGGGGTCCACCAATGATTGTGCCGTCGCACGAATATTTCCTGTTAAAACGAATATTCCCCAACCAATCGAATATTATATAACAACTTGCGTACTTTGCAAAATTTATAAATATTACCCACAACTATAATATTATATCAAATTCACTCCATAATATTCAAAATGATATTTATAGAAAATTCATCTTTATTCAAAAAAGTTGGGGTCTTACAACCTCCCCTTCTTATGAAATTTCGCCCTCGAAATTAGGGTACGTACCTGGTATGTCGAAGAGGTAAGGATACCTTGATTTCATTTCAGATTCTAACTCCCAGGTCATTTCCTCAACATCGTAGTTTCTCCACAAAACTTTGACTTGAGGTATAACCTTGGAGCGTAAAATATGCTCCTTCTTATCCAAGATTTTAACAGGAACCTCTTCATACGTTAAATCTTCCACTATTTCGTCCGGTTCTAACTCAATAATGTGGTTCGGGTCTTTCACATATTTTCGTAACATAGATATGTGAAAAATATTATGAACACGAGACATACTTGGCGGTAAGGCGAGTCTATAGGCCACAGTTCATACTCGCTCGAGGATTAAAAATAGGCCAATGAATCGAGGATTGAGCTTTCCTCTCTTTCTAAATCTCATAACTCCTTTTCATGGAGCAACACGTAACAACACATGTTCTCCGATATTAAATTCCACGTCCTTTCGATGAAGATCAGCATAACTCTTTTGTCGATCTTGTGAGGTTTTTATACGTTATCGGATCATTTGAATCTTTTCCGTAGTCATACGTACCAACTCCAGTCCCAACAACGTTGCTTCACCCACCTCATCCCAGTATACTGGAGAACGACACTTTCTTCCATACAACGCCTCGAATGGAGCCATGTCAATACTTGCTTGTTGTAGGAAAACTCCACCAATGGTAAGAACTTTTCCCAACTTCCCTTGAAATCAAGGACACAAAGTCTTAATAGTTCTTCAAGAGTTTGAATAGTCCTCTCCGACTACCCGTCTGTCTGAGGATGATATGCCAAGCTAAATCGTAAATCCGTGCCCATAGCTTTCTGCAAACTAACCCAAAATCGTGAAGTGAATCTTGGGTCTCGATCAGAAACTATGGATACTGGCATACCATGAAGTCTTACAATCTCATTTACGTTCAAGTGTTTAAGTTTCTCGTATAGGTAAGAAACGAGCCGACTTGGTCACTCTATCAACAATGACCCAAATCGCATCTATGCCTTGAGAAACCCTGGGAAGACCGGTAACGAAATCCATGGTAATGTGCTCCCACTTCCATTCTAGAATTTCAAGTGGTTGCAATGGACCTTTTGGTACTTGATGCTCCGCCTTTACTCATTGACAAGTTAAACACCTTGAGATAAACTCCGCTATCTCTCTCTTCATATTGCTCCACCAAAATGTATGTCGAAGATCATGATACATTTTGGCACTCCCAGGATGGATTGCAAATGGTGTGTTGTGCGCCTCCATCATGATTTTATACTTTAAATCAGGGTCGTTAGGAACACAAAGTCTGGAGTTGACTCGAAGTATTCCTTCTTCATCGATTCTTACTTTCGGCATAACACCTTCTTGCACTTTCTTCCTCATACGCATCAGCTCCAGGTCTGTAGCTTGAGCAGTTTTAACTTTATCGATCAAAGTCGGTTCTACTCGTATATTCGCCATCATCGCATGGGTCCTTGGAGTTTTTAACTCTATCTCCATCCTTTGCAAGTCATACAAAATGGACCTTTGCGTTCACAATATCGCACTTGTACCCGCATATGATCTTCTACTCAATGTGTCAGCTACCACGTTCGCTTTTCCAAGATGGTATTGGATGGTATGATTATAATCTTTCAACAGTTCAAGCCAACGTCGTTGTCGCATGTTGAGTTCCTTTTGAGTGAAGAAATATTTGAGGCTTTTATGATCCGTAAAGATCTCCACTTTCTCTCCATACAGTAATGCCTCCAAATTTTAAGTGTGAAGACAACAAGCGGTTACAACTCTAGATCATGAGTAGGATAATTCCTCTCATATTCTTTTTAAGTTTCTTAGAGGCATAGGCTATGACTTTCCCATGTTGCATGAGAACACATCCTAACCTTTGGTAGAAGCATCACCGTGAGATGACAAATCCTCCGAGCCGGATGGTATATTGCCGAGCAGTGTTGAAATGAGTTTCCTATTGAGTTCTTAAACACTCTTCTCACATTCCACGCTCCAACCGAATTTTGTATCTTTCCGAGTCAGCTGAGTTAATGGAGTAGCGATTCGAGAAAATCCTTCTACGAATCTTCGATAATAACCGGCTAAAGTTCGAGAAAGCTACGTGACTTCGATCATCGATTTAGGTTGCTCTCGACTTTGAATAGCTTCAATCTTTCACGGGTCAACAGATATTCCATGACTTGATACTACGTGCCCAAGGAATGCTACTTCCTCAAGCCAGAACTCGCATTTCTTCAACTTGGTATAAAGCTTGTTTTCACGAACCTTTTGGAGTATCAGCCTCAAGTGTTGCTCATGATCTTCACGGCTTTTAGAATATATGAGGATGTCATCAATAAAGACGACCACAAAGTGATCCAAATATTCCTTGAATACTCGGTTCATCATATCCATGAAGGAATTTGGAGCATTAGTCAATCCAAAAGACATGACTAGGAATTCGTAATGCCCGTACTGAGTTCTAAAAGCCGTCTTTGGAATGTCATCGATTCTAATCTTTAACTGATGTTATCCGGAACGAAGATCGATCTTTGAAAAGAATTTGGCACCTTGCAACTGGTCAAACGGGTTATCAATACGTGGCAATGGGTACCTATTTTTGATGGTGACATGATTCAACTTCCGATAATCAATACAAAGTCGCATACTCCCATCTTTCTTCTTCACGAATAGAACAGGAGAATCCCAAGGAGACGTACTAGGACGAATGAAATTAATGTCTAACAATTCCTGTAATTGGGTCTTTAACTCTTGAAGTTCAATAGGAGCCATTCGATATGGGGATATGGAAATGGGTTTTGTATCGGGTTCAAGGTTGATACAAAATTCAATTTCACGCTCTGGGGGTAGGCCAGGAAGTTCTTCAGGGAATACGTCAGGAAATTTATTAACAATAGAAATATCATTCAAAACTGACGTATTCTTGTTTAAATCCGTGACATGAGCTAAGAAAGCTTGACATCCATTTTTCAATAAACAAATAGCTTTATGGCTTGAGATGACAATGAATAGTGGCAAAACTATGCTATAAATGTGGGGTCAATTGACCCCACTCAATTTTTGAAATAACTTAAAAAAAAAATTTACCCTATTTAATTTTTGACCCCTACTCAATTTTTGACCCCACTCAATTTTTTTTTAATTAGAGATACTCAAGCGGCCAAGACTCAGTCCTAAATTTCATACATCAATATTTGTTCAGCACTTCAGCCACAAAATAGAAAGAAAAGGGGCAAAGCCAAATCACAAAAGGCAAAAGTCAAATCGTGAATCATCAAAGCCTTTAGCGAGTGGTCGGAGTGGATACTGGTGACTGACGAGCCGCGAGTGTGGAGACTGGAGTGTGACTTTATTCTACCGTGACTCTCTTGCAGCCTTGTACCCTTACAGGTAACAGAAATTACTCTCTTCAATTTCTCCAACCTCAGTTTTGTTTTCAGAAATTAATTGTGATTTCCCCTTTTGTTAGTATTATTAAATTGGATATTTGGATGCATTTATTTAACCTGAAAGTATAAAGTATTAAAAAAATTGGCTCGGGGGTGCTGCCCCCGAACCCCCACCAAACTTTTTTATAACTTACTAATAATTTTGACCCCACTGTTATAGCTTCCTGGCTTCGCCACTGACAGTGATTGATTTTAATGGTTTGGTTGCTTGAATTTGCATAATAAATTAATTAAGAATATGAAAGCTAACAAACTTACGAAAAATAATCAATATTTGCATGATGAGTAGTTAACCAATCAATCCCTAGAATTACGTCAAATGAAAGTATTTTCAATGAAATAAAATCGACAGGTAATGTGAGGGTACCGATTTGAACCAAACAAGGCTTATAAACAGTGGATGTAATGAATGTTTCTCCCAACGGAGTTTCAACAGATAAGTCAAAGTCTAATTTCTCCGGAGTCAAATTTAAACGTTGAGCGCAAGTAGGAGAAATAAAAGAATGGGTAGAACCGGTATCAAATAAGGTATAGACTTCGCTAGAGTTTATGATAAGCTTACCCGTGATGACCTCATTCGGGTTCCCTGCTTTCTGGGAGGTCACGACAAACGCTCTCCCTTGAACTATTGGCTTTGAATTTTCTGGGACGGCCTTTGGTACCTCCATCCCAGCTGGACTTGTCTTCGGTGAACGACAAAATCGGGTTAGGTGACCTTCTCTTCCAGAATTATAACATGCTTTGGACAGCATTGCGCAGTTTGGACTGATGTGTCCCTCCCCTCCGCATTTGAAGCATATGATAGGTGGTCGTTCTCCTTTTTTAACAACAGGTGCTGGTGTTGACGTCTTTCCATTATTGTTGAATCTCCTATTCTTGAAATGTCCATTCTTATTTTCTTGGCCATGATTACCATCGAACTGGTTACCATTTCTGGCCTATTGATTCCCTCCACGCTTGTTGTCACAGCTTCGATGACTGCTACCACTGGTATTATCATTTTGTCGATTGCTCTCTCATGGTTGGGTTGACTCATTATCGCGCTCCAATAACTGAGCCCTATTCACAACATCTAAATACAAACACAGTTTATGAGAGATAAGGTATTGACGTATCTCGAGTTTCAAACCTCTTAGAAACATTCGCTTCATTCTCTCCTCATTATCAACCAAATGGGACGCAAACCGGGACAACTCGGTAAACTTGGCTTCGTACTACGACATGGTCATGTTGTTTTGCTCTAGTTTAATGAACTCTACCTCTTTCATGTGACGAATACTTTTGGGAAAATACTTGTCATTGAACAGTTCTTGGAACTTCTCCCAAGACATCTTCAGTGCGGCAAGTTGAGTACGCTTTATAGATTCCCACCAATAATCTGCATCTGCCCGCAACATGAAGGTGGAAAAGGAAACCTTTTGCTCCTCGGAGCATCCCAAGACATCAAATATCTTGTTGATCTCCGCCTTAAGTGGTTTTGGCTCTCCAAAAAACTCTGGTGGTCCCAGCTCCTTGAACTGTTTAGTAGTGACCATCCGAGAGTTGCCAGTGTTTCCACCTGCATTTCGGACAGGAGTCTCTCTTGCCTGATTTTGCATGAATTGCAGAAAGCCTCTGAACATTCCATCGCTCATCATTTGGTCAGTGTTGTTTGCCTGAGGATTGCTGCCTTCCTGATGCACATTATCCAGATTGTTGGTCTGTGGAGACTCAACAGTCTCCTGTGCTCCATTGCTATTCTCAACATTCTCAGATGTCATTTTCAAATACTGCCATACAACAAAGGTTAATTGACATGCCATATATTATCCCTATACTCTGACCGACCAATTAAATACTAAATAAACTTAGGTAGGTCATACTAGCGAAGGAATTCTCCGTCTCTCCCCTCCTAGTTCTTGTCTCACATCTCAGCCAGGGATCATATCCCTAAGCTTTGATACCAACTGTGACGCCCCCAAAATAAGTATACATCACCCATCTTGAGTCGCCAAATACATGGTACAAAATTCAAATACAACTCAATAATACAACTATCGTGTAAAATACGACAAAACATAATTGAGAGTTTAAACAAGAATATTGACTTCAAGACAATATTCACTCTCAAATAGAGTCCTCAATAGATTTATTATCACACTATTTCATAGAATAGTGAGGACTACTAATGCTATCATCTGGACCGTCACTCCGTTCCCCGACTAGTCCCAGCTACGTTCTCATTTTCTGAAGAGGACAATGAAAGCAAAAGGGTGAGCTCAACTAGCCCAGTAAGAAATATTATGACTAAGATAATGCAAAATAATTTATCGTTAGCCTTCAACAGTGTTAACAAACATCAAGTTTAACTGCAGCGAAACAAGCAATCCATTAGAAGAGTCAAGTAAAGAATAAAATCTACTATCTTCCATGATTTAAAAGGTTTTTCATCACTTTTATCGTTGAGACTCAACTTAATAAATAATCCACATCATTGAATCACCCCTGCACTACGGCCAAGGATATTCTTTAGTATCACGACCACAAATTATCCATGCACTACGGCCAAGGATATTCGTGTATTCATCAATGGTCATGATCATGCCAACAACTATCCATCAATGCAATACGGGTCAATGAGGACTTTTACCACATCATTCGTAACATTACGGTTATGATTATACCGAATAATTCCTGGTCATAATCATACCAAGTCCATCTATGCACTACAGGCCATAGATGACTTTCAACAGAATATAAACATGAGGATGAAGACAATGATATAGGAATTCAATAAAACAAGTTCAAGAATAAATTTTTAAAGATTTATAATCTAATTTATCCAGAAATCAATAACGTCCAAATTATCAATATGATACTACTTTGTGGAGTAATATTCAAGAATAATATTATACCAAAAATAATTTGGACAAAAAACGAATCAATTTTATCATGAATAGTACTCTGGGTGAATAGTACTCGAGTAAATAGTATCCCGTGAATAGTACTTTGAGAATAGTAACCCCATGAATAGTACTCTGGCATGAAAAAGTTAACACTTATCAAGAATGCTCATAATAACATTTCCATGAAAAGATACTGGATGAAGCGCAAATATCAAGGATATTCTACTAATTTCATGGAGTATAGAAGCCAAAACTTTAACAAACGAGTATAAAATTCAAAATCTGAAACAAAATAATATTACTTACAGATATACTACAGAGTATGGAAGAAAATATTATTTCAAGCGAATATTGAACAAAAATAACATCCTTTACCTTGAAAAGAAGAGTATTCTAACTGGTATGGCAGGGATATTCTTGAAAAAAACCTATATTGTTTTCTACGCTCAAAGCTTTCTAAAACTTGAAAAATATACGCTCAATATTATAAAAGAAGAATTCTCTAATTCTAGTATGATTTTCAATTCTAACTTAAGCGCCTATTTATAGAAAAATGCTAGAACACCATTGGAGACTAAATAATAAAATAATATTATTTTTATAACAATTTTTATACGCATGCTTTGAACAAGTCTAGCATGCCTTCTTTGAAAAACAAACTAGCAGCCTACATGTTTTCAAAAATAAAAGTGGGTCCCACCAAATTTTAATAAAAATTAATTTATTTTTTGAAACTTTAGTAATTCATATAAAATAGCCCTTTTATCAGAAAAATACGAATTTATGTCCATTCCACACAAAATCGAATTCTCCACAACTTTGTAGCTTTAAGTTTTTCCAAATTCCAAACAAAAAATATCTGAAATCCACAAACGGATGATTTTTAACACCTTTTAAAATTCATAACAAATCATACGTTAACTTTTAACGGTTCAAAATTTGTGGACATATACTCAACTTATGTATGTATAACATATCCAAAAATCACAACGATCCAATGGTCGGATCAAAATTATAACTCACGCAATAGAGCTTTAAGAATACCGATTTGATTTTTAATACCTCCCTTCTGACAAAAATACTGATAAAACACAGCAACATTAATTCCTTCAATTATAACCACATAAAATAAATATTTTCCTATCTATCATTTATGTCCACATAAAATAAATATTTCCTTATCATATAAATTAATAAATAATTATTCACAAATAATATTACAGAATCACAATAATGACAACCAGGCCGTTCCCAGGAAAGAGGGGGCTTTCCGATAAGGATTTCTCCTTACTGTGCGCAATTAGGTGACCAAACCTCTCCTTGACAGAACTATCTAGACATTGTCAATAATGCTATCTAATAATATTATTCAAATAATATGAATTATTGATTTGATAATAGGAAATACTGTGCAGTGACAATTATTGAAATAATAATAATATAAATTATCAACGCAGTAATTATTGAATCAATAAAATAAAATATTGAACAGTAATTACTGTAACAATTATTAAGTAAAACTGAGTGACTTCTCACGTAAGCACCAATAATCAATACTGTGTGCTACTATGCAACCACGCATATTACTATACTTTTACTACCGGGTAGTTCAACAGTTAATGGTAAAACTTCCGCCGTTATTTTCATAAAAAGATATTTTTGTCGTTTTCTCATTCCGACAATAATTTCGTTGTGGGGTCCACCAATGATTGTGTCGTTGTACAAATATTTCCTGTTAAAACGAATATTCCCTGACCAATCGAATATTATATAACAACTTGCGTACTTTGCAAAATTTATAAATATTACCCACAACTATAATATTATATCAAATTCACTCCATAATATTCAAGATTATATTTATAGAAAATTCATCTTTATTCAAAAAGTTGGGGTCTTACACTTATCCCCCAGGATTTCAGAATCATCAACATTCAGCTCAACATCAAGAGAAGAAATCAGATTTAGAGGAGTTGTTGTCAAAGTATATAACAAACAATGAGGTAGCTATGAAAAACCAAGCAATGGCCATGAAGTCGCAAGAGATAGCTATTAAGAATTTAGAAAATTAGATGAGACAAATTGCTTTAGCATTGAATAATAGACCACAAGGGACTCTACCAAGTGACACCGAAAGAAATCTGAAGGGAAATCATGAACAGTGTCAGGCAATCACTTTAAGAAGTGGAAAACATCTAGATGGAAAAAATGCAGAAAATTTAGTGAGAATGGATGACAAAGTTGATGAGAACAAAGTGGTGGAAGAAAAACAGGGTGAAGAAAAGCAAGTTGAGCAAACAAATTTAGATGAACCAGTTGTGTACCCTCCACCACCATTTCAGCAAAGAATTCAAAAACAAAAAGTAGACAAGCAATTTAGCGAGTTTTTAGAAGTTTTTAAGAAACTTCAAATAAATATTCCGTTTGCAAAAGCCTTGGAGCAAATGCCAAGTTATGCTAACTTCATGAAGGGAATTCTAACAAGGAAAAAGAAGTGGGAAGATTTTGAAACGGTAGCTTTAACAGAGGAGTGCAGTGCAGTTTTACAAAGGAAGCTACCACCAAAATTGAAAGATCCGGGCTGTTTCACTATTCCATGTACAATAGGGAATATGTCCTTTCAAAAGTGTTTATATGATTTGGGGGCAAGTGTAAATCTCATGCCGTTATTAGTATACACCGAATTGGGTTTACCAGCTCCGAAACCGACCAATATTTCACTACAGTTGGCAGATAAGTCAGTCACGTACCCGAGAGGAATTGTGGAAGACATTCTGGTTAAAGTGGATAAATTCATATTCCCTGCTGACTTCATAATTCTAGATTACGAGGAAGATAAAAATATTCCAATCATCCTAGGAAGACCATTCTTGGCTACGGGTAGAACCCTTATTGATGTACAAAAAGGTGAACTCACGATGAGGGTCCAAGATCAGGAAGTCAAGTTTAATGTGTTAAAGGCCATAAAATTTCCTACGGATGAAGAAGAGTACTATCGGGTGGATGTCATTGATCGGATAGTCAAGGAAGACATGGAAAAGAGTTTGGTCAATGATCCATTGGAAATTACATTGTTGCGAGATGAGGATGTGGATGACCCAGAATTCGTAGATTATTTGCATATGCTAGACTCTTTGCCTCGAGTTAGCAGATTCAAAGCACCAGTTGAACCATTGCACACGGAGGAAAGAGCCACGACTAAGATGAAGTATTCATTGGAAGAGCCACCTGCTCTTGAGCTAAAGCCTTTACCTAAACACCTCAAGTATGCGTATTTAGGCAATTCTAATACTTTACCTGTTATTATTTCTGCTGCGCTTAATGAATTGCAGGAAAGTAAGTTGCTGAGGGTGCTTAGAGAACACAAATCGGCTATAGGGTGGACAATTGCAGATATTAAGGGAATCAATCCATCCTTTTACATGCACAAAATTCTTATGGAAGAGGATGCAAAGCCAATAGTGGAACAACAAAGACGGCTCAACCCGATCATGAAAGAGGTTGTGAAGAAAGAAATTTTGAAGTGGTTGGATGCAGGAATCATCTATCCTATTTCAGACAGTGCGTGGGTAATGTGTGCCAAAAAAGGGAGGAATGGCCGTTGTAAAGAATGAGGATAATGAATTGATTCCAACAAGAACAGTGACTGGTTGGAGGGTTTGCATGGATTACAGGAAGTTGAATAAAGCAACTCGCAAGACCATTTTCCTCTACCTTTCATCGATCAGATGTTGGACAGATTGGCTGGACGTGAGTTTTATTGTTTATTGGATTGTTATTCGGGTTATAATCAAATAGTCATTGCTCTCGAAGATCAAGAAAAGACTACTTTCACGTGCCCATACAGCACCTTTGCTTTCAGGAGGATGTCCTTCGGCTTATGTAATGCACCCGCTACCTTCCAACGGTGTATGATGGCCATCTTCTCGGATATGGTGGAAAATACGTGGAAGTTTTCATGGACGATTTCTCTGTCTATGGAGACGACTTTGATACTTGCTTGGAAAACTTAGTGATGGTTCTAAAGAGATGCGTAGAGATAAACTTGGTGCTTAACTGGGAAAAGTGTCATTTCATGGTTGAAGAAGGAATAATTTTGGGGCACAAGGTTTCGGCGAAGGGGTTAGAAGTTGATAGAGCAAAGCTGGAGACTATTGAAAACCTTCCACCGCCCACTTAAGTAAAAGGAATCCAAAGCTTTTTGGGACATGCCGGGTTCTACAGGAGATTTATAAAAGACTTCTCGAAAATTACAAAACCATTGTGCAGTCTTTTAGAGAAGGAGTCAATTTTTAAGTTTGATGATGGTTGTAAGTTAGCATTCAAGCTATTGAAGAAGAAATTGACTACAGCTCCAATTATCGTCGCACCAGATTGGAATATGCCTTTTGAGTTAATGTGCGATGCAAGCGATTTTGCAATTGGGGCTGTTTTGGGTCAACGCCAAGAGAAGGTATTTCATGCCATATACTATGCGAGTAAGACACTTACGGAGACTCAAATGAATTACACAACTACGGAAAAAGAATTACTTGCAGTAATATATGCCTTCAATAAATTCTGAGCTTATTTGATTGGGACAAATATAGTGGTGTATACGGATCACTTGGCAATTCAGTATCTAATCTCGAAGAAGGATGCTAAGCCACGACTTATAAGATGGATACTCCTCCTACAAGAATTTGATTTGGAAATAAAAGATAGAAAAGGGACGAAGAATCAAGTAGCAGACCATCTTTCAAGGCTAGAAAATACGGACAAATATAAGGAAGATAAGTGTGTAATCAATGAGTCATTTCTGGATGAGCAACTGTTTGGAGTCAATGCAGAATTTCCATGGTATGCAGATTTTGCTAATTATCTAGTAAGCAACATCCTTCCCCCTGATCTTACAAGACAGCAGAAAAAGAAGTTCCTACATGATGTCAAATGGTACATGTGGGATGAACCATATTTTTTTAAACAATGCGCCGACAAGATGATTAGAAGGTGTGTACCATATAGCGAGATGAAGAACATACTGCACGATTGTCATTCATCTGCTTATAGTGGATATTACGGGAGTAAAAGGATAGCGGCCAAAATACTTCAAGCAGGATTCTATTGGCCTACTATATTTAAGGATGCTCATCAGTTCATGAAAAGTTGTGACAAATGTCAACGAATGGGCAACATCTCAAAGAGGAACGAAATGCAACTTAATACGATCTTGGAGGTAGAAGTCTTTGATGTATGGGGAATGGACTTCATGGGGCCTTTTCCTCCATCATTCAATAACCTATACATTCTCCTTGCGGTGGATTATGTAACAAAATGGGTGGAAGTTGTAGCACTCCCTACAAATGATGCTAAAGTGGTCCTAAAATCTCTACAAAAGAATATATTCACACGATTCGGCACACCAAGAGCAATCATAAGTGATGAGGGAAGTCACTTCTGTAACAAAGCATTCACAGCTCTTTTGGCAAAATACGGAGTAAATCATAGAGTTGTAACAGCATATCACCCTCAGATAAGTGGGCAAGCTGAGGTCTTCAATAGGGAGGTGAAGAGAATTTTAGAGAAGATAGTAAATCCAAACAGAAAAGACCGGTCTCTAAAGTTAGATGACGCATTATGGGCTTACAGGACAGTATACAAGACGCCAATTGGGATGTCACCATATCAATTGGTTTATAGTAAAGCATGTCACCTACCTGTGGAGCTACAACATAAAGCCTACTGGGCAATACAGAAGCTCAACTTTGACCAAGCAGGAACAGAAGAAAAGAGGCCTCTTCAATTGAATGAACTCGACGAATTCAGACTACAAGCCTATAAAAATTTGAAGTTGTATAAAGAGAAGGTCAAGAAATGGCACGATCAGAAAATATTGCGGTGAGAGTTTGAACCGGGACAATCGGTACTTTTGTTTAATTCCAGACTGAGACTATTTCCCAGAAAGCTCAAATCTAGATGGTCGGGTCCATTTACTATAAAAAGAGTCTTCCCACATAGAGCCATTGAGCTATACACTTGCAGATGCTCCTTGAAAGCAGAAGCACCGTCGGGCTTAAGATGTTAAAAATAGTGCTACTTGGGAGGCAACCCAAGCTCTAAACCTTTATTTATTTAATTATTATTTATATGTTAGTTCATAGTCTAGCTTAAGTATTTAGTTTTCAAAGATTAATAACTCCATAATGGTATATTTGCAGGTAATGAAAGAAAAAAAAATGAGTCCACAAGATATCGACCCAGAATGGCCTGGGCGCACCGCCTAACGTAGATAGACATGTATGGCGCATGGCGCTAAAGACAGAGACCCTCTTGACCCTCCAACACGGGGCGTGCCAATTCGCCGATGAAATCGATCCCGCAGTGCAAGCGCCACATCACATACAACAAGAGGCGGCGCTACCATATCGAAGAGGTATCGCGCTCCTATATGTATGCGCCATCTCAAGCCTACACACATTAATGTGGTAGCGCCACGAAAAACCCAGGCGCTAAAAGTGTTCTAATTGCATGGTCCATGACAATAACCACTTAATATGTCCTTATTACACCCAAACTCTCCACAACTCCCACAACTCCAACTCTTCCACTACTCCATAACTTCTATAACTCCTATAACTTCCATTACACCACTTCGCCTTCTCCTTTCCAACTTCTTCCCCATTAAATCCATAACCTCTATAAATCCCAACACACATTGGTTTCTCATCTCCTATATGAACACTACCCATACAAGTAACCAAATTCAAAACAAATACAACCAAAACACTCCAACACTAAATCTAATTCCTCTCTTACACAAATTCATTCAAATTGGGGCATCTTACAAAGGGGTAAACAAAAAGAGTTTCCATTGAAGGTAAACACAAATTTGCTTCAGTCTTCTTCTCCTTCTCTTTGATTGGTAGTTTTTGGTTGGGAAACCTTGGGATTGTTTACCCAAGGAGTTTATTGCTTGATTTCACACTTTGGCTAGAGAGATAGTACCAAGAAACCAAGTTTGGGGGAATTAACCCTTACGCCCATAAACTGTTCGACAAAAGTCCTGAACCAATATTTTTGCTTAAACCTCACCATAACACCATGTCTTCACACAAGAGACAACGCCCTTCCACTTCTACTGCTCGTGCTCAGTATGATCATACGAAATTTGTTAGTGAAAGGGCCGAAGCAAGGTTTAAAACATCCATAGATAAGAAGACTTTGGTTTTAGAACGCAGATTGAAGCCGGATGCTAACTTGGATGGTGATATAGCTCTAATGATTATGGAACGAAATTAGTTTTAGTTAGCGGAGCAACCACTTCCCGCAGTGATCAACATAGTGAAAGAATTTTATGCCAATGCAATGGAGCATGTCAATCACGTAGTCATGGTTCAGGGTAAATCGGTGTCCTTTCATGCCGATGCTATTAACGAGTACTTTGGGCTGGAAACACCAAATGATGGACGATATGAAGATGGTTTACCCGACTTGGATGAGATAATTGTAAGATTGTGAAAACCAGGAACGCAATGGGTTACCCGCGCCGAAATGGATGAAAAGATAAGTTTTCCCCACTTAGCGCTAAGTAGGTATAGTAAAGCATGGTATGCATTCCTTTGTGCCCGTTTGATGCCCACACGACACCAAAATGATGTTACTAAGGAAGAGCATGACTACTTTATGGGATTGTACACCACCATTACCGGGTGAATAATTCTATTGTGTTTTACAATGTGGGTGCGTGTATTCAGGAGTCCATTGATCAGCTGCTACGGGGAAGTACTACGGGGGGCCTTTTGTACGGTTTTCTAATAATAGATTTGTGCCGCAAAGCTGGGGTGCAATGGCAACCCTCTGAACCTGTCCAACAACCAATGGCTATCATAGATCATGCTACAATCGAGAAATATAAGGCATGGGAAGGGGCGAGATCACATCCACGAGGAGAAGACTATATTATGATTCGCCAACCCTCAACCCCAATTGCAGCGAAACCAATGCAAGAGCAACCACCTCATGGTTCAAGAAAACAATTTATATGGCTAGCTCAACGCCAAGACTTAATGCATCAGTATAATACAAATGCATTCAACACGCTTGCTGATGCGTTTTCTCGTTCTACTCCTAATGCACATCCAGTGGTCATGCCTATTCTGTGACGCCCCCAAAATAGGTATACCTCACCCATCTTGAGTCGCCAGATACATGGTACAAAATTCAAATACAATCTTAATTATACAACAGTCGTGCAAAATACGACGACATATATAATGTGAGTTGTAATATAAATATTGTAATGTATATAATACGATAATATTCATACTCAAATTAATACATGCCATATAAAGTACAGCAGAAAATATTTTAAGTCTCCAAAGGGACACGAGAAGATTTTTGTTCTCTTCATTTTACTGGGTGCACTTTTGATGCTTTCAGGGTTGGGTTCTCATCACCCTATTGTTGTTCACCAAAATCAATTATTAAGTGACGTATAAAATATGACACACACATCTTAGGTCGGCAATACAATTATATATTGCATGTCATGCCATAGTAAGGACTACTGATGATATCATCTGGACCGTCACTCCATTCCCCGACTAGTCCTAGCTATATTCTCATTTCCTGAAGAGAACAATAAAAGAAAGGGTGAGCTCAACTAGCCCAGTAAGAAATATTATGACTAAGATAATGCAGAATAAATTATCATTAGTCTTTAACAATGTTAAACTAATAAAATACAATAGACATCAAGTTTAACTGCAGCGGAACAAGCAATCCATTAGAAGAGTCAAGTAGAGCATAAAATCTACTATCTTCTATAATTTAAAAAGATTTTCATAAACTTTATTGCTGAGACTCAGCTTAATAAATAAATCACATCATCCCTGCACCACGGCCAAGGATATTCATGTAATCATCAATGGTCATGATTATACCGAATAATTCCTGGTCATAATCATACCAACAACTGTCCACCAATGAACTACAGGCCAATGAGGACTTTTATCACATCATTCGTTATATTACGGTCATAATTATACCGAATAATCCCTGGTCATAATCATACCAAGTCCATCTTTGCACGTAAGCCAAAGATAACTTTCATCACAATATAAGCATGAGGATGATGACAATAATATAAGCATTAATCAAACGAAAACAAGGATAAATATTAAAGACTTTAAATTTATCCAAATATTATCCATCACTTAAATAACTCATAATCTAATATTGTTAATATTATAACAATATTTTAATCACTTCTTAAACTTATAAATAATTTAATTTAATTGTTTACACTTTACCAAATTATGCATTTAATCATTCAAAAATGCCATACTCATAAGATTTCATCACCAATTATCAAATCATTCATCAAAAATCTGCATATACCTTATATAGAATTTTCAAGCCCTAAAATCCTAATTACCAATTCTTCAACTTCACATAACATATTTAACTCATATGTTTGAAACTAAATCATTTTCATGAAAAATTACCAAATCAACTTATTATTTTTATATCCTTTGTCCAAACATATATACATATATTTCATACACAACAAGTATTTTTTTTATAATTTTTCAACTCTCTTAAGTATTTTTCAACTCTCTTAAGTATTTTTCAAAAATCAATTTCTAATTAATTCCTTAAGAAATTAGCTACCTCAAGTTTAACGCCAGAAATTTCCAAATCTTGGCAGGATCTTACACCTGTTAACGTGAGCTTCCAGTTTAAATTTTATGGTAATCGGAGTTATAGAACTCCGGTTATAGCATTTTTCGTCAAAAAAAATCTAAATATTGAAATAGTCATAACTTGCTCATTTTAAGTCGGAATGAGCTCATTTTTGGACAGGAGGTACTTTATACCATATATTTCCATGTCCCAAAAGGCCAGAATTTTTCTCAGAAATTAAGTGGCCGAAAATGCCCTTTTAAATTTATGGGCAGTAGTTTTTTGGTACTTTGCAGTTTTTGAGTCCTTTGCTAAAATCAGTCCACACGAAAATCTACAACACATTTTCCAGTGATTCCACTTGGATAAGTTAGAAAACTCATTGATCTAACTCTAAAACTTGACCACACTCAAAAATTTGAAATATAATAGGAGATATGGTCAATTGAATTTCATGTTCCATTTTCACCAAAAATCTGATTTTCAACTCTTTATGATTTCTAAGAAACTTAAATGTTTTCACATAATAACCAACATAACTCATCATAACACTTACTAATATTACATATACCCATGATTTTCATCAGTCCAATGCTTTTATTATGACTTTCATCATAATCAACAGTCCAATGCTTATATTATGACTTTCTAGAATTTTTGAGGGTCAGAAAAAGTACGAAACTGCAAATGGATTTTCACCCGCCATGCGGTAATCCACGTAGATAGATTATTTTCACAATTTAATAAGGAATGAAATACAAAGGATCATTCACCATGCATGTGGTAATCCACATATATAGGTTATTTCAACAGAATAATAAAGAATGGAATAACAGAAGAATTCACCATGCATGCGATAGACTGCACAGATAGGTTATTCTCAACAGAATAATAAAGAATGGAACCAGGTCATACGTAAGCGCATTACATGGATATTACGACGAATAATAAATAATAGAACCAGTCATGCAAAACGCAGCGTAGGCAGGATATTTCGATGAATAATAAATAATATAATCTGTGTCATGCGAAAACGTTATGCATAGGATATTAAGCGAATAATAAAAATGAAATAACAAAAGACTTCATCAGCATACGATAGATCGCATGATGAGTTATTCCAACAGAATCATAAAGAATGGAATAATGAAGAATTTCACCATGTATGCGGTACTTGATGTAGAAAAAGTTATTCCAACATAATGATAAAGAATGGAATAATAGAAGAATTTCACCATGTATGCGTAGCTTGCAGATATCTGAGTTATTCAACAGTAATAATAAGGAATGGAATAATGAAGAATTTCACCATGTATGCAGATTCAGATATACAAAGTTATTCCAATGAGAATAATAAAGAATGGAATAATGTAAGTTCTCTTCATGAATACGAAAGAAATAATGCTCCTTACGAAAGTACAACAAATAATATCTCTTACCTTATAAAAAGAAAATCTTTGTGACGGGTAGTAGCGAGGATATACTTGAAGAAAACTTTCACTACGCTCAAAGCTTCTTAAAACTCTAAAGAAATATGCTCAAGATTATAGAAGAGAATTCTCTGAATTTCTGGTGTGATTTCAATTCTAACTAAGCATCCTATTTATAGGAAAATAGAAAGGATACTATGCAATAAAATATAATATAAATATATATATATATATATTTTATTTAAAATCTAATAAAACAATTAACTTTATAAAAGTATTCTATTTTATATAAAAAGATTTTACTATGCAAACACTATGCAAGTACTATGCAAACACTATGCATAATAAAATATATTATATTCTAATTATTGTCTAATAAAATAAATAACTTTATAAAAGTATTTTGTTTTATATAAAAAGATTTTACTATGCAAAATACTATGCATAATAAAATTTATTATATTCTAATTATTGTCTAATAAACCAAATAACTTTATAAAAGTATTTTGTTTTATATAAAAAGCTTTTCTGTTTTATTACATTAATAATACTAATAAAACAAAATTTATATATATATATATATATATATATATATATATACTTCCGTGACTTCATAAAAAGACACCTTAATATATTTAACAACATTTATCATCATTATTATAATTCACAATATTAATCAACCAGGTCGTTCCCAAGAAAGAGGGGGCTTTCCAATAAGGATTTCTCTCTATTAGCGCGCAATTAGGTGACCAAACCTCTCATTGGCAGAACTTCTAGACATCGTTAATATTGCAAATAATAATATTAATAACTTCGTCGTCTCAATTATTGATTTAATAATATATAAAATATCGACAATAATTAAATCAAATAACGTGAGATACTATGAAATAATTATTATAGCAATAATTGAACAAAACTGAGTGACTTCTCACGTAAGTATCAATAATCAATATCGTAATGCTACTATGCAACCACGCCAGACATCGTACTTTTACTACCGAGTAGTTCAACAGTTTTAACGGTAAAACTTCCGCCGTTATTTTCATAAAAATATTTTTGTCATTTTCTCAATCCGACAATAATTCCGTTGTGGGGTCCACCAATGATTGTACCGTCGTACGGATATTCCCCGACAAAAGGAATATTCCCCGACCAATCAAATATTATATAACAACTTGCATACTTTGCAAAATTTATAAATACTACCCACAACTATAACATTATCTCAAATCCACACCATAATATTCAAAAAAATATTTCGAGAAAATAAAATCTTTATTCGTAAAATTTAGGGTTTTATATATTCCTCCTGTCCTTCCAGCATATCCTGTTTCGGACGACGACGAGCAATAACTCGTCTTTCAGGGAAGTCCTCATGCTTTCATTTAATTTATTTTGTCGTAATGAGGACATTACTTGCTTTAAGTTTGGGGGGATTATGTTTCTGCTTGATTATTTGTGAATGCTTGGTTATGTGTGAACAAAAATTTTAAAATTCATGTTAGTTAGTTTGTTTAGTTTTTCTTTATTGTTCACGTTCATGGTGTTAAAAAAAATTCTGCATGTAGTTTAAATTGCATGAATCCATTTATTAGATAAGTAAAAGTTTATTCTTG
Organism: Panax ginseng; assembly: GCA_020205605.1. Taxonomy (NCBI): domain Eukaryota; kingdom Viridiplantae; phylum Streptophyta; class Magnoliopsida; order Apiales; family Araliaceae; genus Panax; species Panax ginseng. Next base: position 137,285,131 of record CM035133.1, on the reverse strand, counting down.
GCCAATGATGAGATTGGAATTTGGTAGACAAGTACAGTACCAAATATGAGAACTTTGATGTAATTTCTGTTATGAATGGGATCTTTGGCTATTTGATACTAGTATAAAAAGGTTAGCACGTTAATTACACCTATATCGACTGATTAGTTCAAATTGATACATGAGGAATTTCTGAAGGATAATGCTAGTTTAAATGAAAGAATGACGAGAATAGGTAATGAAGACGAAGAATTAGGCATGAACCTAAGTTTGGGGGAAAATATGGGGTATATAAGTTTATAAAAAAAAAATCGTGGCTAGTCTTATTTCGGGGCCGTTGCTACTTGAGCAAGTATACCCGAGGGAGTGTCTCTACACCTGGCGCCCTAAGGTCTTTTATGGTTTGTGAGTCGTTAGTTGAAAGCTCGCTAAGGGATAGCATTATTAGCCTAATGGAATGAGACATAGCACAGTCATGTTTAAAAAAAAAGAAAAAATAATAATAAGATGGGAAAAGAGCCAAAGAGCCCCGTAAAAGAAAAAAAGAAAAAAAAGGCATAAGTACCTTGGGTGATTCTTTATTATTGGTGATTGCTTGATTTTAGTTGTATCTTATTTGTTTTCGAAATTTTGAAGTTTAAATTGTATGATGCCTTATAAGATACTTGTGTATTAAATTTGAATTTGTATCAGTTAGCATGGATGTGGAGCACACACACAATATACTAGTGATAACAGTTTAAGATTCGAGGATTGATAAGGAATTGTTGATTGGTTTTGATATGAAGTGTTGACTTGTTTACTTAATTTTTTTGAGGCCGTATGAGTAAATTATACACTATCTTAATACTGGATTCGTAGTTGTTAGTAATTAGTTGCATTGCATTGCATTTTGCTTGAGGACAAGCAATGTTTCAAGTTTGGAGGCATTTGATGAGTAGGTTTGTAACTTACAGTTTATGTTCATTTGGCTTGTTATATTGTTAGTTTTTGAAATATTTCATGTTACTTTTGATGTGTTTTTGTTTTTTATGATAGGATAATAAGTGAGCTCAACAAGATGCTAGCATTGGAAGGAAAATCAAGCGTTTTTAGACATTCTACGCATTTACCAAAGTAGCGCCATGATGATGATGAGGTGAAAAACATGGGTGGGGTGCTAGAGTGTGAATAATTATTGATGAGCAGCATGGGTCATATTGTCCTCTACTACTAAACTTTGGCACGGGAGCGCCTTATGGGTCCGTCGGGAGAAAAGTGTGTTTTTGTTTAGTGCTGGAATTTGAGTTGTGATGGGAGAGTTAACTTCTTTATGTAGTATGCTTATATTAGGAGTGTGTTAGGGAGTTTATTTGATATTAATTGGGACTCCATGTCCAAAAACTTGTTGGATTGAATTTGGAATTTGATTCCCATTAGAATTCTTATATGAAGAGTTTGAGATGGAATAGAATTGACGTGAAGGAGTGGGAGTTAGTGGGCTGATTTTTAATTGCTGAAGAATTACAAAGGAAGAGAGACTTGAAGACATATAATTTTTGAAGAGCCAAGAATTGGAGGAATAAGATAAGGAGTTAATTTCACGAAGATTGCATTGTTGAAGGCAAGAAGGGTGGTGTACTACTATTCTTCTCTAATTTTTAATTTGTGTAATCAGGATGATGATTTCTTTTATTTATTCAATATTTAATTCATTAGTTATAAACTAAAGTACTTTTTAGGCTTGCAATGGATCTTTAGTGTTGAATGACAATTATTATGCCTTGATTTAAGTTTAATAAATTATCAATTTAGTTTATCTATTGTGATTTGTGATTAATTTATGAATTGTTTGATCACCAATTTTATGTGGAATTATATAGATTCGAAAGATGAGATATGATTCTAGACCTAATCATAATAGCATGTGCTCTTGATTTTTGTGATTGAATAGATTCTTGATTTATGTTAGGGTAGAGATATGCTTAGCATCGCATGTAATCGGGTAAGAACTTGGGATTAAATCCTTCTTAATTGTAATTCAGGTATAGATATAGTGAATTAGTTAATTAGGGTGTTTGGCTTAATTCTATCTAAATTGTGGATTTAAGTTAATATGGATTTAGTGCATTGAGAAATGGCTAATTCTACATGAGTGTTCTTGATTAATAAACTGAGATAATAAATTAAATTAGAATAAGGTGTGATAATTGGAATGATACTTAAAGTGAAGTTGTAAAGCCTAAATCTCCATTAATTGTTTGAAATTGAGATTTTTAAGTTGTGTTGATTAGTTAATATTTTTAGTTTATGAGTTTTATTAAATATTACTTTTAATTTGGATTAGTTTAATAAAATTCGGGTTAATATAAAATTGATAATTATGAATATTAATTCCTCGTGGGAACGATACTCTACTTACACTTTATTACTTGTTGACCATGTATACTTGTGTGTTGTGCATAATTAGATTTTTACCCACCACGTACTACCTTCGGATCTAATGTTGGCGAAGAAGGTAAAACATAGGAGTTCAAATTTTGTACTAATAGATGGGGATTTGTATCGAAGAGCTTATTTTTCTCCTCTACGTAAGTGTTTGATGTCGTTTGAAGCCGAGTATGTGCTCCGAGAAGTCAATAAGGGGATTTGTGGTGATCACGTGGCAGCTAAGGTGTTGGCGCATAAAGTGCTTCGTCAAGGGTATTATTTGCCGACCATGTTTAAGGAGGCAACAAAATATGTAAGTGTTCGAAATGTCGGTTGAATAGTCTCATTACCCATCAACCACCAGAAGAGTTGTACTCAGTTTTATCTCTAATTCCTTTTGTTGTTTGGGGAATCGATATTTTGGGTCCGTTGCCGAAGGCAAAAGGACAAGTCAGCTTTTTGATCGTTGCAATTAACTATATGAATAAGTGGGTTGAGGCAAAACCCCTTCGGCAGATCACGGAACAGGAGTGTCTTAAATTCTTAAAACAATTTTTGGTGTTCCAATTTGGAATACCGATGGTGGTGGTTTCTGATAACGGGCGATATTGTATGGGTTCGAAGTTCGAGGGGTTCTTGGGGGAGTTAAACATTTAGCATCGGAAGACATTTGTGGCTCGCCCTCAGTCAAATGGTCAAGTAGAAGTTACTAACAGAATGTTGTTAAATGGAATTAAAAGAAGTCTTGAAGAGGCAAAGGGTAGGTGGCCAGAAGAGTTACTTAGCGTGTTGTGGGCTTATCGGACCACTCCAAGGTCTACGATAGGGGAATCACCGTTCAGGTTGGCCTACGGTACTGATGTACTCGTCCCGGTTGAAATTGGTTATGCCTCTCTTCGGGTCAGTCAATTTCAGGAGTTATATAATGAGGAGGGTCTTTGGGCTAATTTGGACCTATTGGATGAAGTCAGGGAAATGACCTTGGTAAAGTTAGCAGCTTATCAAAAGAGGTTTACTAGGTATTATAACAAAGGAGTTAGGCTTAGGATATTTTAGGTTGGTGATCTTGTTCTTCGGGAGGTTGAAGCTTCTATGCCACAAGACCAGGGGAAGTTGATACCGAATTGGGAAGACCCTTATGAGCTGGTTGAGGTACCGAAGCCAGGTACTTATCGGCTTTGGGCAATGGATGTTATAGAGATCGAAAATACCTAGCATGTCGGGAGGCTTTGCAAATATTATCAGTAGGGCAAAGTAGACTTTGTAATTCCTTCTCAAAATTTATCAATAAAATGGTTGCTATGTTTTGTGAATCTATTGTGTTCTTGGCTTATGATTATATGTTCAACTTTTATGCAAACTTTGGTGTTATTGGAGGTTCGGTATAGTGTGTTCAGCCTTTGGGCAAATAATTATTCGGTGATACGTTCAGCCTTCATGCGAGCGTTTGTTCAGAATATGGATGAACATTTATTTAATGGAGTTCGGTGATATGTTCAGCCTTCGTGAGAGCATTTGTTCAGCCTATGGACGAACATTTATTTAAGGAGTTCAGTGATACATTCATCCTTCATGCAAGCGTTTGTTCAGCATATGGTAGAACATTTATTTAATGGAGTTCGATGATACGTTCAGCCTTCGTGCAAATGTTTGTTCAGCCTTTAGGCGAACATCTATTTTAATGGAGTTCGGTGATACATTCAGCCTTCATACGAATGTTTGTTCAGTCTTTAGACGAACATTTATTTTAATGGAGTTTGAACATACGTTCAGCCTTTGTGCGAACGTTTATTTTTACGGTGTTTGGTGGAATGTTCAGCCATTGGGTGAACGTTTTCTTTTTGATGGTCGGTGGAGTCTGATTGTTTTCTTAGTTATATTTTTTCTAGCCGTTCAACTTGGCGAATGATCTCATTGCTTTGTTTAAGTGTTTGGTCTTTCAGACGAATCACTTATTTGGTTGTGGTACTTTAGGTAGTTCGGTGCCTGATAAATAAAGGAAATATATAGTTTCATAGACATCGGTCAATTATTACATAGTTTCTATTACAAAATGGGGGTTACAATTTACAAGCTTGTTTACATGTAAAATGAATTGTTGCTAGGCCTCGGCCTAGTCGTCTGAAGATTCCAGGATGGAGGGGTCTAGACTGGCGGCTATCATTCTTTCTTTATCTTTATCTCGAGCTGCTTAATAACCATCCCCAAATTTTTGCATGACCTCTTTCGACAACTCGAAAGATTTTCGATATTCTTGGCATATCTATTTTTTCAGTTCTTCGGTTAATGGGGGACCGAGGGCCTTATAATCGGCGAATTCCTTTTCTTTAACTTGGAAGAAACCTGTCATCTTATTCTTTTCTTCGTGCATCTTGTGGAATTGGGCGATCATGGTCTTGGCGTTCTTCTTCAGGTCTTCGTTTTCCTGTTGGATTATTGACTGTTGGGCGATTAGGGCTTTGTTGCGTTCATCTTCTTCGACAAGTTTTTGTTTGGTGGTCTTCAATTCTTCCTAAAGGTTTTCGCAATAAAATTTGGTGTCGAGGTGGCGGCTTTGTTCTTTTTTTGTGTCTGGCAGCAGCGGCGTCGGCTCAGAGATTAGAATGGTGGAGGTCATCTTTTAGGAGGTTGGCTTCATTCAGTTCTTGTTTGATTTGTTCTATTTCAGTTTCAAGTACTTTTTCTCTTTCATTTATTTGGTTGAATCGTTGAATGAGATGGCCAGAAACTGCGTTGGCCTAGGTTATGTGAGGTATATATGGTCAATCAGGCAATTTATAGGGGAGATTATAAATGATTGGAGAGGGATAATGTTACTTACCCTGCCCTGGTGCATGATTCCCGAATAGATGAGTTCCTGGATGCTGATGTCTTTAAATCGATGGTCATCTGTGGGAAGGATGAAGTTTTCAAATAGCTCGTGCGGATATTCTTCTAGTTCGATTGGCCATAGGTTCGGTTTCGGGCCTCAAACACCTGGCTAGAGGAGGGTCCGGTCAATTGTGGGGCTTTCGGAGGTGATGTGTGTTGTTTTTTAGCTTGTGGGGGGGTCTTCGGTGTTTCTTGTTCAGTGGTGTCTGCAGTGTCAATTGGGTTGACATTGGTTGAAGGGTCAGAAATAGGAAAAGGGGCTTGGTTAGAGGTGTTTGGTGGGGTTATGGCTGCTTTTGTAGAAGAAGATTGTGGGAGTAATTGAGTGGAGTTGGATGGACCAGTTTTTGCTAAGGTTGAGCTTGGCTTTCAGGGTTTAGATTAGATTGAAAGAGGTCTTATTTGATTTGTTGAGGTTTTTGAGGAATTCTTCCAAATCTTTTACTTCGATGGATGTTGGTTGAGTCATTAAAGATTTAGTTTGGGCTAGTTAGTTATATTATTTTGTTAATTGGATATTTCCCTTTAAGATCGGGTTGGATCGATTTGGATCGACTTTTTATTAGATAGTTTTAAGTTAATATCTATATCTTTGACTTGTAATGATCGGGTTGAAAAGGATGTTGGTTGACTAATATCTCATCTTTGCATCGTGCATTAATGTGGATGGGATCATGGTGGATGATCATAAACGAGTGAAAAGTGACCAAAAGTAGGTAGACTACATGCGATCGTGAGAACCCATCGGATCGGTAGTGTGTCGGATAGTAGTGGGTGTACGGTAATCAAGAGGAAAAGAAAGTATAACTTATGAGGAGGTCTTCACAAACGCAGTGCGTTAACATTCACATTGATAATCACATACACCTGACTGAAAATTATTATCTCTCTCGATACACTAGACATTACATCCTCCATTTGTTAACCTTGTGAACACATTATCTTGACTCTCGCTTTGAAATTTATCCCAAGCCGGAACGGTAGTCGAGCTTGTGGTGTTTATCGTGTTTACTGTGCAGGATCAGGGCGTCTTACGTGATTGGGACGTGGCAGAAGATCTTGGCGTTAACATTGGCGCTAGAAGGAGGGCTTTTAGTTCTAGTGTCATTGAAATTTTCAATCACAATTGTTTAACTCTTTGGAAGATGATGAGGAGTAGAGATGAGTGCCTTGAGGAAGAGGCGGCGATGGCATTAGCTAAATCCTTTGCCTCGTGTTTGATAAAAGGATCGTGCAGGTCCTACAAAAAGTGCTCACGAGCACGACCTCTAAAGTATAATTAGGAGATCTCCGTCAGAAGATCCGTGGTGGGGCAGACGAAAGTTGGTTTTCAATGCGGATAAGGGGCGTGATCGTGGTGGGGGGCGAGGCGGAAGGCTCACCTGACCAAGACTCATCGTCGAAGTGATCGGGGAGACGGAGGCGCCAAGTTGGCGAGGATGGCGGGCAAGCGAGATAAAGCCTTGGAGGTTTTGTTGAAGCAGAGAGAAGATATAGCCGAACAGATGCTTGGTGGCGGAATTAAAGGGGCGAAGCATCTAGCCGTATTCGATCAAGAAAGCGGAGTAGGCATAAGGAGATGTCATGGCGAGAGGTAAGAGGAGGGAGCATTCTACGCGTGTGTGTCACAGGATCGTTCTCACGGTAGGAGGAGATCGAGGAAGCGAGAACTCCGTGGCCCGAAGAAGGCAAGCGATGGTCGTTGGTTCTCGGCATCGAGGCGACGACAGACGAAGGAAGCGGTCGAGGAGATCGTGCGAAAGCGAACAAGGGAGTATCGGCGTGACCATTCTCATCATGAGGGGGAAGTGCTGTCGGAGTAGATCGAAGCCCCACAAGAGGCAATGGGGCCGGGAGGAGGAGGTCGATCCACTCGAGAGAGCGAGAATGTCGTTCATGAGAAAGAGGTTTCCTCGCGGCCGAAGGTGTTGATTTTACGGTAAAGGAGTTAAAAAAGAACTCAAAGCGGCGGTGGTGAGTCAACGGTGAAGGACACTCCGGGAAAGAAGGCGTCCCTTTTTCCTCGGATATTCTCGAGGAGAAAGGCGGATATCACCAAAAAGTTGCCTCGTATGGAGAGTTACGATGGGTCAGGAGATCCTTATGACCATAGTCGAGGCGTTCGTTCGTACGGTGATGGACTATTATGACTTCAGCGATCTTTGAGTGCCACACTTTTGTCCGACGGTATTTGAGAAAAGATGCGAGCGAGTGGATGGGGACTTTACCATCGATTCGATATCCTCTTGGGTAGAGCTTTGTGATAAGTTCCATTGCGCGTTTGGGAAGCAGCAGAAGAAGGGAAAGCCTACGGGTTCTCTAGTACAGATCCGTGATTCACCAAAGAAATCTTTAGGCGATATGTAAAGAGGTTGAGGAGAAGCGGTTGGTCGGTGTCGACCTTAATGATCTCAGTGTAGGTTTGTTCGAGCAGGCTAGATCTGGTGAAGTCGAGAAGTTGGTGAAGAAGTTGATGTTCCACCATCAGAAAAGCTGGCGAAGCCTTTGACAAAGCGAGAAGGTTATATTGTTGTAGAAGAGGCTATGAAACGACTGAAGCATCCTTCTTGGACCGGTTAAAGGAGATAGAAGTTCCCCAGTAGAAGTTGATCGAGGAGGAGAGCGGGGGGTATAATGATCGGCTAGAGGCGATTCGAAGAAATCTGATAACTCGTGGCGGCGAAGAAGTAGTCGTCCCACTTTTTTCGAAGAAGGTGAATAAGGTCTACCTGGCCCGAACACGAGATAGGTCGGTGATTTTGGATCGGATCGAAACCGACCTTTTTTGAGCCACCTCGTGATAATTATAGGACGAGGACAAAGGCAACTCTCGTAAATATTGTGGCTATCATCAAGCGCGCGAGCCATGACACTAATGAGTGTTGCAATTTAAAGGATTTCGTGGAGAAGAAGATTGGCTGACTTCTTTGGTTCGATATGTGGCGAGAAAGACCAACGTGATCGTGAGAATATCAAGCCGTCTTTATTGAGATGGTTTCAAATGGCTCCATCTATCCAAAATGCTTGATACCACCGCCGAGAGCACGTCATCGATGTAATAGCGGTGGAGTGCATGTAGGGAAGTTGGCGAGGGAAGAAGAAGGGCTACACGGATTGGTTATATACGTGGCGGATGCTCCCATGAAGATCGACGAGACCATTCCGAGGAACCGTCATATCATTCTGACGATGATTATCCTTGAGCCCATCGAGCCACATGAAGGGCATTGGTGATCCACAACCACAAGTGGGCTCGGTGGATGTGAAAAGCGTGATGATGAACAAGCGGGTCTTGGTGGATATTACGTATGCCCATGCCTATCGGAGGATGCATCTTGATGGGAAAAAGATGGAGGTCGAGGCGGGAGGCTCCTTTATACGGCTTCAATGACGATCGATCAAAGTTGCGAGCCTTTATTGAACTCCAGTTATCTTGACACTGACACCTCGGCGGTAGAAATAACGTGTAAATTCTATGTTGTGCATGTAGATTAAACACTGACGCCATCTTTGGGAAGGCCTACATTGGTGGCTCTCAATTTGTGACCTCCATCCCTCATTTCAAAATCAAATTTCCCCCGGCGGCGCATGGAGTAGGAGAGGTGGCGGGGACTTAGATCTGGCAAGCGATGTTATCGGAATCTTTGTTATTTAAATCCGGGAGTGGGGTCGATAAAAAAAGCAGAACAATGGCAATTGAGATCGAACCCTTCTTTGAGAAGCGACTCAGAAGCCGTTGGTAATCCTGCGGGTGGGATAGAGGAGATCGAGTTGATCATCGAAAAGCCGGACAAGAGCGGTGAAGATCGGTTTGGGTCTGCAGAGCCTCTTTGGACAAACCTTATGGAACTCCTACTGTTCTGCTATGCGGATATTTTTGCATAGGAACCACGAGGATATGCGGAGTTAGTAGAAAGATAGGTGAGCATAGATTGGATGTAGATCCCTCGAAGAAGCCAGTTCGGCAGAAAAAGCGGATCTTTGCGCCAGAGCGACAGAAGATCATCGATGAAGAGATTGCAAAGCTGTTAGCTGCTGACTTCATCTATGAAATTGATTACCCAGAGTGGATGGCGAATGTGGTGTTGGTGCAGAAGCAGAATGGAAAATGGCGGGTTTGCATCGACTACACCGATCTCAATAAAGCTTGTCCGAAGGACTTTTATCCTCTGCCCCATATCGATCAGCTCATCGATGCCACTTCGGGGTATGCATTACTAAGCTTTATGGATGCTTTTTCAGGTTATCATCAAATATCCATGTGCAAAGAGGACATTCCAAAAGGCGGCGTTCATTACACACAGATTCGATTATGCGCTTCTGAAGATGACTTTTGGCCTTATAAATCTTTGGAGCCACCTACCGGAGAATGATGAACTTCATCTTGACGGTGATTAGGAAGGAACATGGAGGTTTATGTAGATGACATGATCGTGAAGAGCATGCGAGTTGAAGCATTTGGACGATCTGGAGAATGCTTTCGGGATTATCAAACATCGTCAGTGAGACTCAATCCGGCCAAATGCACTTTCGGCCTCGGTGCAGGAAAGTTTCTGGGATATCTGGTCAGTCAGAGGGGCATCGAGGCCAACCCGGAGAAGATCCAGGCCATTCTTGACATGAAGACTCCTCAGTCGTTCAAAGACGTCCAACGTCTGACTGGTAGGATTGCGGCTTTAAGGAGGTTCGTCGCCAAATCTGCGGAGAGATGCCTTCCTTTCTTTGACACATTGAAGAAGGGTAGAAGAAGAATGCGAAGGCGTTCGGTGGACTTGGTGTGAAAGCGCCTTCAAGGCATAAAGACATATTGTCTTCTGCTCCTTTATTGGTGAAGCCCACCCTAGCAGAGACCTTATATTTATACCTTGCAGCAAGTTCGTTGGCAGTTGGAGCGATCTTTGGTTGGGAGAGTCGGTGGGAAGCAGCATCCGGTCTATTATGTCAGCCACGTCCTACGAGATGCTGAAACCAGGTACCCGAATATTGAGAAATTTGCCTTTGCTTTAATAATTGCTAGTAGAAAGCTTGACAATATTTTCAAAGGTCGGCTCTGGTCGTCTCTACGGATCGACCATTGAAGAAGGTGATGGGCAAACCCGGAGGTTTCGGGGAGACTAGCGGCATGGACTATGGAGTTGTCCCAATTTTTCATTGAATACCATCCCGAACCGCTATCAAGGTTGAGCCTTGGCCGATTTTATGGTGGAATGTTCGTTCGAAGCGGATCTTAGAGTTGCGAGAAAGTTGAGACGTCCGTCGAGCGATTTGCGGTTCTTGATGAGGTCGAGAATGCTTGGGCTTTATATGCGAGATGGATCTCTACGGATGGTTATTAGTGGGCGGGAATTATCTTGTGAGTCAGGAGGATTCAAAGTTAATGAGCCATCGATTCGGGTTAAAGCGACGAACAAATGGCCAAAGTATGAAGCGGTGTTAGCGGTGTTCGATTGGCGAAAAGTCTAGAAGTCGGCGATCATTCTGATGACTCTCGGTTGGTCGTCAAGCATTTGTCGGGAGATTATGAAGCTCGTGGGACCGGATGATCAAGTACTGGCGGAATTAAAAGACCGACTTGATATTTCGCCGTATGAGTTTGGGGCATAGGCGTAGCGACAATTCCATTCTTCGATGCCTGCATCGTCGGTAGCCACTACGGATGCGAGATGTTTTCAGCGGATCGGTTTATTTGGAAGTTTTTGCGGTAGAGTGTTGACCTGAAGCGGTGATGTGTATCGAAGCGATCTAGCTCTTTGGATGACTCCTACATAGAGTATTTGGCGGATGGCGTCCTTCCCCGGATCGAGATGTTGGCAAAGAAGATCAAGTACAAAGTGCAATTTTGTTCTTATTGTGGGGATCTTTATCGATTGGCATTTTCCTCACCATTCTTTGAAGTGTCTGGTTCCATCAGAAGTAGAGTATGCTCTTGGAGAGGTTCACGAGGGTATTTTTGCGGTGATCATAATTTACTTGAGTCTTTGGCTTATAAAGTACTTGACGGGGATATATTATTGGCCTACAATTTTCAAAGGAAGCTCTGAGTATGTCAAGAGATGTAAAAATGCCGACTCAACGGTCGATCCCCATTGATACGGAAGAGCTATATTCGATTTTATCTCTATACCCTTATTTATTTGGGGGTAGATATATTGGGTCAGTTGCCTAAAGCTAAAAGTCGGTCGACCGTCATAGAATTCTTTATTGATTACATGACTAAGTGGGTAGAAGGCGAAGCCACTTGGTTAATAACGAGAACAAGAGTGTTTGAAGTTCATAAAAAGAGTCCGTAGTGTTTAAGCTTGAGATTCTAGAGTGTTGATATCGGACAACGGGCGCCGGTTTCGTGGGATCAAAATTTGAAGGATTTTTAAAGGGGTGGGGATTGACATAAGAAGACTTGGTGGCTCACCCACGATCGAATGGGCAAGTTGAGGTGACAGACGGAATGACTTCTTGAAGCAGGATCTTGGATGGATGAAGCTAAAGGAAGATGGCGGAAGAAATTTGCTTTCGGCGTCTTTGTGGGCTTCTAGGACTACGAGGGACCACCACGAGGATTCACCTTTTTGGTGGCCTATGAATGCGATGCCTTAGTCGGTCGAAATTGGATCTCAAGTCTTGGTCGGTCGATTCAAAGAGATCTACAATGATGAAGGGTGAAGGCCAATTTGGATCTGCTAGAAGAAGTCGGAGAGGTGGCTTTACTCAAATTGGTACGCTTATCAGCGAAGAGTAGCTAAGCATTACAACAAAAAAGTCGAACTTGCTTGATTGAAGTAGGGGACTTCGATCCTCGGAGAAAGCCAAAACCTCTACGCCTCAAAACACGGAAAGTTAATGCCATTTGGGAAGGTGGTATGAGGTGATCGAAGTATCAAAGCCCAGACACTTATCGGTTAAAAGGCATTAGATGGTTAGAGATCAAGAACACTTGGCATCTTTGGCGGGCTTGGAAATATTTTCAATAGAGATCAAGTCGATTTCTAGGAATGCATACATGATTGTCCATTATCGATAAAAAGTCACTTTTCACTATTGATCACTGGTCTATTTGTCCTAAGGTCACGATGGTGTAAGGAGGTATGGTAGGACTCATTTGGCCATTCGATGGCGACCCATTTTATTTGTTACCCGTGTGGTAGACAAATCTATGATCTATATTGATTTTACCGAGGGTGGTAAGTCGATGGTCACTTTATTGATCTGGTCTGTTGTCCTAAGGTCTGATGGTGTAAGGAGGTATGGTAGGACTCATTTGGCCATTCGATGGCGATCAACTTATTTGTTACCGTGTGGTAGACAAATCCTATGATCTATATTGATTTTACCAAGGGTGGTAAGTCGATGGTCCTTATTGATCTGGTCTATTTGTCCTAAGGTCGTGATGATGGTGTAAGGAGGTATGGTAGGACTCATTTGGCCATTCGATGGCGACCCACTTATTGTTTCTACCCAAGGTGGTAAACAAAGGTCTTATATACTTGTTTGCGGAAAGCGAGATCTTGTTGTTGCAAAGAGGATCGGTGAATTCACCTCACACATGGTAGATCTCACACTTGATGCAGTGAGTATATATTACTTTATTTTATTTAAGTGTTGAGTTGAGTTCATTCAATTAGATTAAGTTTAATTACATCCATAAAATTGATTCACTTCATTTCATAAATTAATTGTTATATGCCTTAGATGATTCCTTTATTTGAGTTCGGTTCATTGATCTTTGAATTATTGACAAGAAACTAATCAAAAGCGAGTTCACAATCAAGAAAATTGAAGATTCATCAATAAAATAAAACATTCATTCATTCATTCATTCATAACATTAACTAATTACACGAACATAGAAACCTTGTCAAAATCCACATAAAGTCTCAAAACAATGAAAAAAAATATAAGCAGTTTAAATAGTTAAATTTCTACATAGTCGAGAATAAAAGCGGGAAGGACATTGGGCACCACCGCCCGTCCTCGGAGTTAAGAAAAGCCGGATCGGTGGCGACGAGATAGCTTTTCTTTACCTCATTCTCGGCAGTCTTCATACCCCTCTGAATAGACCTTCATGATTTCGGCATTAAGCTCATCCGAATCCCTGTATTCCGTTTGAATCTGCTTTTCATGACTCTTGATCGGAAGAGGGCCCGAATCCCTCAATCTCTTTTATTTTGTGGCCGAAGTCTGTAGCGTTTGGCCTTATGTCTTCGCTCCTCGTCCTGGGCCTTCGCTTTGAGCCTCGCCAAGTTGAATCGCATGAGCTTCGGTTGGTGAAGAAAACTCCTCATTTTGGCCTTGAGAGTAGTAGGTTTTTCTTGACCGGTAGGCGTTCATATCGATTAAAACTTGTTGATTGGCTTGGATGACATTGACCCATCCCTTGTGGCCCCTTAGCTCGTCGTCGGGCGTCTTGAAATCCATCTAGCTCGATCTAAGTCTCTTTGAAGGCCGTCGATGGTATGAAGAAGCGTCTTCGCGATCGGCCCTTTCTCGAGCCGAAGTCGATCTCGGCATATTGATCTCTGTCTCATGAAATCTTCCTCGGCCTCCCCATTTATGTGCCTCGGATATAAGCGTCAGAAAACGACGATTAACTGCGTATATTCAGCAGTGTTCAAATCGGTGTTGGATATCTAAACAAACGAGAGAAATAGAAAATAAAAAAGCTATTATTTACCTTAGCGGATAGCTCATCCCTCGTCAATGATTTCCATCCGTATGGTTATTTGAGCCGGTGGTCATCGGCGTTAGGACGAAAGCTCAAGAAAAGATCGAATGGAAATTTGCATTGAATCTGAGCCCCGCAGTCGGGGACCCCATAGCCTCGGCATGATAACCACGACTGAAGGGGCCCGGGTCGTTCGGGGAAGGTCTCGATCTTTTCGGGAGAAAAATTTGTTTTTCGGGAGGGGGGGGTCGCATATCTGATTTCGGGAGAAGGAGATTTATTTGGAATGGGTTCTCGGGGAGAGATGGGTGAGGCGAGAACTTGGATGGTTGTCGGTGTCGCTTCCTCTTCTGGGCGGCGTTGGAAGCGATTTTAAATCTGCTCACCTTCTTGACAATTTGTATTTCTCTGGTGACACGAAGGGTGGGATGATTGAGGGTGAGGCACCACTGAGTTCTTGGCGGTCGGGGGTTATCTTGGTTTTAGTTTTTGGTCAGGAGGATACTTCTTGATCGGAGACGATCGAGCAAGCCTCTCGTCGAGGATTGATGTGGTGGTTGGCTCTCGGTTTATGGGATGGCCCGGAAGAAAATTTGGGAAGAGGTGTTGATCTGGGTTTTCTAATGGCCTCCTCTTACGGCGAGGACGAAGGGTCTCTTTAGATACATGAACCTCATCGACACGGTTCTTACATTTGGAATTCATCGGTATGTATTTGAGGGGGTTGGCTCGGACGGGGTAGCCTCTGTTGGTAGACTCTCGACAACTTAGAAGACTTCCCAGACAAAAATCTTCAAACTCCTTTATTTCTAAGGAGCTCGGTGCGATCAAAGATCTTGCGCGAAACAAAAGCAGTCCTATGTTAGATTCCACATCATAAAAACATTTTCAAAAATTTATGTATAAAATAGGCCGATACTTACATTTATGGTCATATAACCATGCACTGCTTGAGAGAGTCCATACTTCCCTCCTCCTTAGGAAAATTATCAAAAAGCTCCATCATCTCAACTTCCGTTCTTGAAATATCTCTAGAAGTCGGCGAGAGATCTTCTCGTCGATTGGCCCGATTCGGTAAAGAAGAGATTTGAGGACCTTTGACGAAGAACCACTTCTCTCGTGCCATCCCCTATTGCTCGAAGGAGTGTTCACCAATGAAACGTCTCTCGAACTTTTCTCCAGAGCTTGGAGAGTGTTTCTTGAGGGCTTTGAACCCCTTCTCTCTGGATTGGACGATCTTGTACGGTGAAGAAGAAGTCGAGGAAGGCTCGGCGCTTGACTCGTGGCGAGAAAGCAACAAAGGCGGGATGTGAATATAAAAATTTGGTACCAATTAGGTGAACCCCCCTTGAGAACCCCGATATAGTCACTATGAAGGCGTGTAGAGGAAAAGCGGACCCCCTTCTCAAGCGAGGTCACGAGGGACGGTATCGACCCTCTGGTCGTTGGTACATTTTCTCACCGGACACAGGAGCCCTAATGCGCGTGAGTATCCAGGAATGTGATGCAGAGATCGAATCCTCTTTAACTTCGGCCTCGGTGTGATAGAGGAGTGTTGGCATGCGAGAAACGATCCGTATTCCTGTAGTATTCAGAAGGAATTTTGGAGATTTTTGGAGGAGGATTCTTGTCGGTTTTTGTTCCTTTGGGGTTCGAGGTCGAGGTTCCTTCGCGGGTGTTAGGGTTTGGTGAAACGGCGTTGATCGGTGTTACTAAGAGGGGTGAACTTTGTTCAGAATCTTGGGAAGCCATTTTTGACAGTTCGCAGAGGAGGACAGATAGTTCAGAGAAGAAGAAAACTCAAAAGGCGCTCGAATTTCAAATGGGCAGGTAAAACTGTCAAATTTGGTAAAGTTATCTTTTTTTATCTTGTGATTTACCACGGTGTCAAGGTGGCACATTAAATGATAGTAATGATTTAGAATTTGAATGGGAAGCGTCGGTTAGGGTCGAGATATTTATTAAGTGAGCCTTTACGATTTGGGCCTCAGATTCTCCTCTCATTTCATCTCTAAATGAGCGATGGCAAGGGTACATTTTGATTATTTCTCACTATGGACTTTTAGTAAAATATCATGGACCATTTATAGTTTTCTATTAAACATTCCGTTCAACAAAAAACTAGGGGGCAATGTTGGGTCATGATATTTCCCCTTTTGGGGCCGAATAGATTGGGCCTACTTATTTGATTTGTTCATTGGGTCCTTATTATTGAGTCTTAAAGTTATTGGGCCTAGTCATTATATTATTCCTATTGGATCCTTTTAAGATCGGGTTGATCAGTGGATCGACCCATTAGATATTTTAATATCTCTATCTTTGACTTGTAATGATGGAAAAGGATGACGGTTGACTAAAACACCTGCCATGCATTAATGTGGATGGGATCATGGCGGTAAGTGGTGAAGAAAGCGATGACCAAAAGTAGTAGGTAGACTACATGCGATCGGTGAGAACCCATCGGATCGGTAGTGTCGGATAGTAGTGGGTGTACGGTAATCTGAGGCAAAAGAGTATAACTTAGCGAGGAGGTCTTCACAAGCAGTGCGTTAACATTCACATTGATAATCACATTCACACAACTGAAAATTATTATCTCTCTCGATACACTAGACATTACATCCTCCATTGTTAACCTTGTGAACACGTATCTTGACTCTCACGCGCTTTGCTTGTGGTGTTTATCTATCCCGAGCGTCCACGTGATTGGGGACGGAAGAGTCGAGCTTGTGGTGTTTATCGTGTTTTCTTGTCCCATTCTTTGCGAGGATCGAGGCGTCTTTTACGTGATTAAGGGCGTGGCGAGAAGATCTTGGCGTTAACAAAGAGGTAAATCTTCTGTGATATCAGAAGGGGTGTTGATGTGACGAAATTTGGGTACTCGCGTATCATTTTTTTGGAAATCGGACTCTGGTTCTAGTTCTGAGGGTTTGGAGGACTAGGGGGCGGAGCTGGTGGTAATGGAGGTGGTTACTATGATGGAGTCGGTGGTGATGCTGGTTGTGGGTGTTTGGGGATTTTCTATAGTGGGTGTTGGTAGGAGGGGATGGAGGAGATAAGAATGGCCATGATTGGCTCGTCGGAGCCCATGATCCTTATCGATTCGTCGAAGATGGGAGATTGATAAGTAGGTTTATACCTACTTATCCGATATTTAATACTTGAATTAGTTGCTTAAACCTATGTTTCGTATTTACTTTGCATGCATTGTGTGTGTATTTCATACATTTTATGTTATTTTATAGGCTATGAAACAACATTGGCATGAAGAAGCAAGGAAAAGCAATTCAGACATCTTTTGGACTAAAATATGCAAGCAAATGCAAGAAGGGAAGATTTCAGCGCTTTTAACATCAAGTTGGATGCATGTTCTTGGTTTGGAACTTCGATTTTATTGTAGATATATTTCTTAACTTTCCATAACATCTTGAATCGTCCCAGTCAGAGTTCGGATGCGAGAGTTATGGCCTTTTATCAACGAAGATCAAAGCTCAGAGTTGTCATGCTTGCAATTTACATAGCATCTACTTCAAGCCCATTTTTGATCTTGATCTGGCCATAATCTCTCAATTCTCAAAGAATGAAAGTTTTAGATCTCGTCGATATCTTCGATTTAATAGGTCGCAAGCCCCGTAACTTCTAGCGGATCAAAATTTATTCCTGTTTTACCAAAGAACATCGCAGCAGGAAACAAAGCAGCACGGGGCTCACCGAGCCAGCAGATTTTTTGCTACGATAGCTATGAGGCACGCCTAAATTGGTTTAGAACAATATTTGGCTACCGGTGGTCGGGGAGAGTTAATTTGGGTGTTATGTTGTCCAATTTGAGCTAGAATGAGATTATTAGTTGCCTAACTTGCTAGGGTTTCCATTAGAACTATAAATACTTGATTATAACTTGGATTGGGAGGCTAGTTCTAGGATTCCATTAGATTAGATTAGAGTATATTAGGACCAAAACCCTAGTTCTTATGAGATTTGGAGATTGAAGCAACTTGGAGACCATTGAAGATTCAAAGTAGGAGAAAGGAGGGAGCATCAAATCTGCAGACAACATATTCTATCTTTTTCTCTTATTCTATTTTTATCTTTTAATGTTTATTCAATTGTGGATTCTTAGTTTTAATTCATTAATCATGAACTAAATCTTTTGTTTAAGATTACAATGGATCGTATTACAAATTTTATTTTAGTATGCTTTGTGACCCCCCCCCCCCCCCAAATAGGTATACATCACCTATCTTGAGTCGCCAAATACATGTACAAAATTCAAATACAACTTAATTATACAACAGTCGTGTAAAATACGACAAAACATAATCTAATAGTTTTAATAAGAATATTGTCATCTAGACAATATCCACACTCAATGCAGTCCTCATTATAATTATTATCACACTATTCCATAGAATAGTGAGGACTACTAAAGCCACTTATCCTGGACCATCACTCCATTCCCCGACTCGTCCCAGCTATATTCTCATTTCCTGAAGAGAACAATGAAAGAAAAGGGTGAGCTCAACTAACCCATTAAGAAATATTATGACTAAGATAATGAAGAATAAATTATCCTTAGCCTTCAACAGTATAACAACTGATAGAATATAATAGACAACAAATTTTAGATCAACAACTGCAGCGGAATAAGCAATCCATTAGAAGAGTCAAGTAGAGCATAAAATCTACTATCTTCTATGATTTAAAAAGTTTTTCATCAACTTTATCGCTGAGACTCAGCTTAATAAATAAAATCGAATCATCCTTGCACCACGGCCAAGGATATTCATGTAATCATCAATGGTCATGATTATACTGAATAATCCCTGGTCATAATCATACCAACAACTGTCCATCAATGTCTACAGGCCAATGAGGACTTTTACCACATCATTCATCACATTACATTCATGATTATACCGAATAATCCCTGGTCATAATCATACCAAGTCCATCTATGCACGTAAGCCAAAGATGACTTTCATCACAATATAAGCATGAGGATGATGACAATGATATAATAATTAAATAAAACAAGTTCAAGGATAAATTTTAAAGATTTGTAATTTAATTTTTCCAGGAATCAATAATGTCCAATTTGTCAACATGATACTGCTTTCTGGAGTAAAATTCAAGAATGCTCAGAAGAATATTTCCATGAAAAGATACTGGATGAAGCGAAAATATCCAGGATATTCTACTAATTTCATGGAGTATAGAAGCCAAAACTTTAACCAACTGAGTATAATAGAATATATGAAACTACAAATGGATTTTCGCCCACCATACGGTAATCCACGTAGACAGATCATTTCCATAATTTAATAAAGAATGAATACGAAGGGTCATTCACCATGCATGCTAGTAGTCCACATGTATAAAAAGTTATTCCAATGTAATAATAAAGAATGGAATAATGTAGAAGAATTCACCATGCATGCGGTAGTCGCGTAGGCAAAGTTATTCCAACGTAATAATAGAGAATGGAATAACAAAAGAATTCACCAAACATGCGATAGATCAGCATGCATAAAGTTATTCCAACAAAATAATAAAGAATGGAATAATGAAGAATTCACGGTACGCGATAGATCACATGACATGAGTTATTCCAACAGAATAATAAAGAATGGAATAATGTAAGAATTCACGAGGCATGCGATAGATCATTATGCATGAATGAGTTATTCCAATGTAATAATAAAGAATGGAATAACAGAAGAATTCACCAGGCATGCGTAATCCGCACAGACAGGTTATTCCAACAAAATAATAAAGAATGGAATAACCTCTTACGAGTATTAAAAGAAATAACTCTCTTCATGAATATGAAAGAAATAATACCCCTTACATTAGAAGAAAACTGGATACTAGAATAGTGAGGTAGCAGACTTCTCTTCTTCTTTCTCTCTATAATTTCTCTTTATAATAATTGCTCTTGTGAAACTTAGTGAATTGGTGAGAAATGAATGAAGAATGAGCTTCTACTTATAGAAAAATATAGTTTCAATAATTTCACATTTTGGGGCTCAAATATTACAAATATAATACCTTCCTCTTTTCTTCATTTTTAATTTAGTCCTGCAAGTATTATCAAACTTGCACCACCTCCCCTAATAGTAAATCATGTGAATTAATAGTTCATTCATGTGACTCAATAGTATAATCATGTGAAAAAAAATAATTATAGTATAGTACCTTCATCTATACCTCCATTTTTAATTTAATCATGTAAGTATTATCAATCTTGCACCAACTCCCCTAATAGTAAATCATGTGAATCAATAGTACACACATGTGATCACATATTTATAAGCATGTGAATTAATAGCAATTAATTGCTCATTTATCGGTTGATTACCCGATTGGTCAATATAACATCCAGACATCAATTATTATCGAAATAAATGTCAATTTTCATTAACACTAATAATTCCCACACAATGGAACTATCAATTTCATCTTTAATCAACACGAACTTATTCATCATTAATATTATAACTCTCAATATTTAACAACCGTGTCGTTCCTGTGAGAAAGAGGGCTTTCCATAAGGATTTCTCCTTATCATGCCGCAATTAGGTGACCAAACCTCTCCTCGATGTAACTTCTAGACATTGTCAATATTACAAATAATAATATGAATAACTTTATTGTCTCAATTATTGATTTAATAATATAACATATTATGCAGATGATACTGTGACAATAATTGAATCAATAATATGAGAGATATGATGCATCAATTATTGTAGCAATAATTGAGTATAACTGAGTGACTTCTTACATAAGCATCAATAATCAATACCGTGTGCTACTATGCAACCACGTGTATTACTGTACTTTAACTACCGGGTAGTTCAACAGTTTTATCGGTAACACTTTCGCCGTTATAAAAATATAATTTTGTCGTTTTCTTACTACGACAATACTTCCGTTGTGAGGTCCACCAATGATTGTGCCGTCGTACAGATATTCTCGACAAAAAGAATATTCCCCGACCAAACGAATATTTTATAACAACTTGCTTACTTTGCAAAATTTTCACATATCACCATTAACTTTAACCTTTTATCAATTTAACCATTTACGAAATAAAATAATAATTATAAGAAAATTGAATACTTTCGTTTCATAAAATTCGGGTCTTACAATCTCCTCTCCTTATGAAATTTCACCCTCAAAATTTACGTACGTACCTGGTATGCCGAAGAGGTGAGGATACCTTGACTTCTTTTCATATTCCAACTCTTGAGGTATAACCTTTGAGTGTCGAATATGATCTTCTTATCCAAGATTTTAACACGTATCTCATCATACGTTAAATCTTCTGCTATCTCGTCTAGTTCTAATTCCATAATGTGGTTTGGGTCGTCCACATAATTACGTAACATCAATACGTGAAAAACGTTATGAACACGCGACATACTTGGCGGTAAAACGAGTCTATAGGCCACAGTTCCTACTCAATCGAGGATTTCAAATGGGTCAATTAAATCGAGGGTTGAGATTTTCTCTCTTCGTCGATTCTTGCTTCTAGAATAACGCCCTCTTGAACCTTCTTCTTCACATTCATCAGCTCTAAGTATGTAGCTTGAGCGGCTTTTAACTTTATCGATTACAGTCGATTCTACTCGTATGTTTGATATCACCATGTGGGTTCCTAGAGTCTTTAACTCTATCTTCATCATTTGTAAGTTATACGAAATGGGTCTTTGTGTTAACAACATCGCACTCGTAAATGCATACGATCTTCTATTCAACGCGTCAGCTTCCACGTTCGCTCTTCCACGATGATATTGAATGGTATAGTCGTAATCTTCAACAGCTCGAGCCAACGTCCTTGGCGCATGATATGTTCATTTTGGTTGAAGAAATATTTAAGGGTTTTAGAAATGGGTTTTGTACTGGAGTCAATACAAAATTTGATTTCACGCTCTAGGGGTAGGCTAGGAAGTCTTCAAGAATACATCAGGAAATTTATTAACGATAGAAATATCATTCAAAACTGTGACTCTCATCCAAGACATGGATAGCACGTCACATTGATACCTATCAACTTGTCATCTTCATTCACGGCGTCGCCTACGGATAGTCTGGCTTATGTGTATTCCAAGACTTGAAAGTCACTAGCAAAAGGCTCGGGGCTCTTTACTTATGGCTTGATATGACAGTGATTGACTTTAGGGTTTAGTTGCTTGAATTCGCATAACAGGTTGGTTAGGAATATGAAAGCTAACAACCTTACGAAAATAATTAATTTTGTCGTGATGATTAGTTAACCAATCGATTCCTAAAATCACATCAAAGACAAGTCTTTTCAAAGAGATAAGATCGACAGGTAACGTGAAAGTGTCAATTTGAATTAAAAAAGATTTATAAACAGTGGAGGTAACGAAGGTTTCTACTAACGAAGTTTCAATCGATAAGTCAAAGTCTAACTTTTCTAGAGTTAAATTTAAATGTTGAGCGCAAGTAAGAGAGATAAAAGAATGGGTAGAACCGGTATCTAATAAGGTATAGACTTCGCATGAATTTATAATTAACTAACCTGCGCTTAACTTCGTTAAGTTACTCGCTTTTTGAGAAGTTACAAAAACGCTCTTCCTAAAACCACCGACTTTTGTTTTGTCCAGTATCCGCCTTTGGTGCCACCGCCCCAATTTGGACTTGACTTTGGTGCATGACAAAATCGGTCTAGGTGACCTCTTTTCCACAATAATAACATGCTTTTGATCGCATCACGCATTTTTGGACCGATATGTCCCTCCCTCCGCATTTGAAGCATACAATTGGTGGTCGTTCTCCTTCCTTGAAAATGGGTGTTGGTCTTCATTGTCTTTCCATCGTTGTTGAACCTTCTCTTCTTGAAATTTCCACTCCTATTATCTTGGCCATGATTACCACCAAGTGGTTACCATTCTTGGCATGATAATTTCCCACGATGGTTATCATTGTTCATGGCCATTCAACCAAAGATCAATTATTATCGTGTTGTTGGTCATTACCTTTTGGTCAGGTCTTGACTCATTATCGCGCTCCAATAACTAAGCCCTATTCACAACATCTGAATATAAACAAAGTTTGTGAGAAATGAGGTATTGACGTATATCGGATTTTAAACCTTTTAGAAACATTCGCGTCATTCGCTCCTCATTATCGATCAAATGGGATGCAAACCGGGATAACTCCGCAAATTTAGCCTCGTATTGCGATACAGTCATATTATTTTGCTCCAACTTGATGAATTCCACCTCCTTCATGTGACGAACACTTTCGGAAAAGTACTTGTCGTTGAACAACTCTTAGAACTTCTCCCAATACATCTTGAGTGGCAAGCTGGGTACGTTTTACAGATTCCCACCAGTAATCTGCCTCTTCACGCAACATAAAGGTGGCAAAGGGAACCTTTTGCTCCTCGGAGCATACCAAGACATCAAATATCTTGGTGATCTGCTTTAACCACGTCTCCACCTTAAGTGCTTCTGGCTTTCCCAAAAACTCCGGTGGTCCCAGCTCCTTGAACTGCTTAGCAGTGACCAGCCGTGGGTTACCATTATTTCCACCTGCATTTTGAATAGGAGTCTCTCTCGCCTGATGTTTCATGAATTGCATAAAGCCTATGAACATCTCATCGTTCATCATTTGATTGTTGGTGACTCAATGGTCTCATCTGCTTCATTGCTTATCTCAACATTTTCGGATGCCATTTTCAAATACTACCACAAAACAAGGGTTAATTGATATGCCACATATTATCCCTATACTCTGACTGACCAATTAAATAACAAGTAAACTTAGGTAGGTCATACTAGCGAAGGAATTCCTCGTCTCTCCCCTCCTAGTTCTTGTTTCACATCTCAGTCAGGGATCATATCCCTAAGCTTTGATACCAACTGTGACATCCCCAAAATAGGTATACACCACCCATCTTGAGTCACCAAATACATGGTACAAAATTCAAATACAACTTAATTATACAACAGTCGTGTAAAATACGACAAAACATAATCTAATAGTTTTAATAAGAATATTGTCATCTAGACAATATCCACACTCAATGGAGTCCTTATTACAATTATTATCACATTATTCCATAGAATAGTGAGGACTACTAAAGCCACTTATCCTGGACCATCACTCCATTCCTCAACTCGTCCCAGCTATATTCTCATTTCCTGAAGAGAACAATGAAAGAAAAGGGTGAGCTCAACTAGCCCATTAAGAAATATTATGACTAAGATAATGTAGAATAAATTATCCTTAGCATTCAACAGTATAACAACTGATAGAATATAATAGACAACAAGTTTTAGATCAACAAGCTGCAATGAATAAGCAATCCATTTAAGAGTCAAGTAGAGCATAAAATCTACTATCTTCTATGATTTAAAAAGTTTTTCATCAACTTTATCACGAGACTCAAACTTAATAAATAAAATTGAATCATCCCCGCACCACTACCAAGGATATTCATGTAATCATCAATGGTCATGATTATACCGAATAATCCTCGGTCATAATCATACCAACAACTCGTCCATCAATGTGTACAAAGCCAATGAGGACTTTTACAACATCATTCGTCACATTACGGCCATGATTATACCGAATAATCCTCGGTCATAATCATACCAAGTCCATCTATACACGTAAGCCAAAGATGACTTTCATCACAATATAAGCATGAGATGATGATGACAATGACATAATAATTCAATAAAACAAGTTCAAGGATAAATTTTAAAGATTTATAATTTAATTTATCCATGAATCAATAACGCCCAATTTGTCAACATGATACTTCTTTTCGGAGTAAAATTCAAGAATGCTCGTAAGAATATTTCCATGAAAAGATGGATGAAGCGCAAATATCCGAGGATATTCTACTAATTTTATGGAGTATAGAAGCCAAAACTTTAACCAACCGAGTATAAAAGAATATATGAAAGCTCGCAAATGAATTTTTTTCACCCCACCATGCGGTAATCACATGAAGCAGATCATTTCCATAATTTAATAAGGAATGAATACGAAGGGTCATTCACCATGCATGCAGTAGTCCACATAGACAAAGTTATTCCAACGTAATAATAAAGAATGGAATAATGTAAGAATTCACCACGCATGCAGTGAGTCCGCAGACAGAAAAAAGTTATTCCAATGTAATAATAGAGAATGGAATAACAAAAGAATTCACCAAACATGCGATGAGCCGCACGCATGCATGAGTTATTCCAACAAAATAATAAAGAATGGAATAACAGAAGAATTCACTGTGCATGCGATAGATCGCATGCATAAAAGTTATTCCAAGTAATAATAAAGAATGGAATAACAAAAGAATTCACGAGGCATGCGATAGATTGCATGCATGAGTTATTCCAATAGAATAATAAAGAATGGAATAATGAAGAATTCACCGTGCATGCGTAATCCGCATGCACGAGTTATTCCAACAAAATAATAAAGAATGGAATAACAGAAGAATTCACCAGGCATGCGTAATCTGCACAGACAGGTTATTCCAACAGAATAATAAAGAATGGAATGACTACTCTTACGAGTATTGAAAGAAATAACTCTCTTCATGAATATGAAAGAAATAATACCCCTTACCTTAGAAGAAAACTGGATACTAGAATAGTGAGGTAGCAGACTTCTCTTCTTCTTTCTCTTTATAATTTCTCTCTATAATAATTGCTCTTGTGAAACTTAGTGAATTGGTGAGAAATGAAGGAAGAATGAGCTTTTACTTATAGAAAAATATAGTTTCAATAATTGCACATTTTGGGGCTCGAAATATTACAGTATAATACCTTCCTCTTTTTCTTCATTTTTAATTTAGTCCTGCAAGTATTATCAAACTTGCACCACCTCCCCTAATAGTAAATCATGTGAATTAATAGTTCATTCATGTGACTCAATAGTATAATCATGTGAAAAAAATAATTACAGTATAGTACCTTCATCTATACCTCCATTTTTAATTTAATCATGCAAGTATTATCAATTTGCACCAACTCCCCTAATAGTAAATCATGTGAATCAATAGTACACACATGTGATCACATAGTTATAAGCATGTGAATTAATAGCAATTAATTGCTTATTTATCCGGTTAATTACCCGATTGGTCAATATAACCTTCAGACATCAATTATTATCGAAATAAATGTCAATTTTCACTAACACTAATAATTCTCACACGATGGAGCTATAAATTTCATCTTTAAACAACACGAACTTATTCATCATTAATATTTTAACTCTCAATATTTAACAACCAGGTCGTTCCCAGGAAAGAGGGGACTTTCCGATAAGGATTTCTCCTTATTGGTAGCAATGATTAGGTGACCAAACCTCTCCTCGATGTAACTTCTAGACATCATCGATATTGCAAATAATAATATGAATAACTTTGTCATCTCAATTATTGATTTAATAATATAACATATTATGCAAATGATATCGTGACAATAATTGAATCAATAATATGAGAGATATGATGCATCAATTATTTGTAGCAATAATTGAGTATAACCGAGTGACTTCTTACATAAGCATCAATAATCAATACAGGTGTGCTACTATGTAACCACGCCAGACATCGTATTTTTTACTACTAGGGTAGTTTAACAGCTTTTATTCGGTAACACTTTTGCCGTTATAAAAGATAATTTCATTGTTTTCTTACTACGACAATACTTAGTTGTGGGGTCCACTAATGATTGTGCCGTCGTACAGATATTCCCGACAAAAAGAATATTCCCCGACCAAACGAATATTTTATAACAACTTGCTTACTTTGTAAAATTTTCACATATCACCCTTAACTTTAACCTTTTATCAATTTAACCATTTACAAAATAAAATAATAATTATAAAAAAATTGAATACTTTCATTTCATAAAATTCGGGGTCTTACATGTTTCTCTATTAATTATTGTGATTATTCTTAGATTGTCTATTATGATTTGTGATGAATTGCTTAATTGTCTAGCTAACAATTACCGTGATAATCTATATGAACTCGAGAGATGAATTATAGATTTAGATCTGATCATAATAGCATGTGATTGTGTTTTCTGCATTGCGTTGGAATACATAATTTATGTCTAGGATAGAGATATACATATGCATCTCATGTAATTAGATAAAGAACTTGTGCTTAAAATCCTCTTTAATTGAAATTCACATAGTGATATAGTGAATTAGTTAATTAGGGTGTTCTTCTTAATTCTATCATCTATGGATTTAAGTTGATTTGAGTATGATGCATTGAGAGATGGTCATATTTACTTATGTGTTCTTGATTAACAATTCAGAATAGTGAACAAAATTGATAAGAAGTGTATTAATTTAAGTGAAACATTAAGTGAAGTTGTGATCTTAAATCTCCATAATCTGATTTTTAATTAGTGGTAATTAGAATTAGTGTAATTAAATAATTTAATTCATAATCTTAAATTGATTGTTTAAATAAAATTAGTTTGATTAAGAGTTAGTATTTGGTAATTCAATAATTCCTCGTGGGAACGATACTCTACTTACACTATATTACTTGTTGACCACGTATACTTGCGTGTTGTGCGTAATTAGAATTTACACCAACAAGTTTTTGGCGTCGTTACCGGGGAATTAGTTTAATAATTATTGTCAATATTAGCTTCAATCAAATTAGTATTAATTTAAACTCTTTTTTTATTTAATTCCCTTCCTATATTTCTCTCTTTTCAGGTACCATGGATGACTTTGCATATCAATGGCCATATACGAATATGACTCAACCAAGGGACACATGAATTGATGGATTCAATGCACGTTTGCATTGTCAGCACAAATTGAAACACTTTCGAAGAGGTTGGATGTTCTTGCAGCCCAACGTATTCAAAAGATCGCAGTAGTTTGTAATTATTGTGCTGGCAATCATCCGAGTCATCAATGCATCGTCAGATTTGGACCAATATAGTATGGGGGTGATTACTTCAACAACTATGCTTATCTTAATTATCATCAAGCTTGGGGGTATCACCCGGATTCGTCATGGAGCTATAATTATGAAGACCAATACTATGCTCCAAATCCAACATACGCACCGGAACGCTTATGTACACCTCCATTGCCACAAGAAGAAAAGTCAAATTTGGAGGAATTCATGTCGAAGCTCATAGCAAGCCAAGAGGAGAGAATGATAAGTCAAGAAATATCGAGCCATAATTTTCAGAACCAGATGAAACAACTCATCAATACTTCCACACATGGTCCTCAATACATAGATTCCAAAACTGAGACAGATAATTCAAGATTGGAGGAATTGTTGTCTAAGTTCGTAGCATCAAATGAGGAGAGGAGGATTAATCAAGAGAGGTCAATTCAAAATCTTCATAATCAGTTAGATATAATGTTCAAAGCCTTGAACAACTGTCCTCCAAACAGTTAGTGTTATGACATGGATTTCGAGATTGATGGAGATCCCGAACAAAATTTGCAACTGGATGAGCCACAATATGTTGAAAGAGAGGAAACAATCGAGGACCAAGAAAAGGAGATCGACGAAGATTTAACTATAAGCATCATCGAAGATGAGCCGACTTCATTAGTATCCCATGTGCCTCCTCCACCAAAGTTCAAGAATTCGAGTAGTTTTGCAAAACCATGCCCAATTGGCAGTCATGTTGTCGGCAAAGCTTTTTGTGACATAAGAGCTAGTACAACTGTGGATTCATGTTGAGATGAAAAGGAGAAGATATAGGAAGAGCCCGTTGTGTTTATTAAGCTTCAGTGCCCCTAATATGATCATAAACATAATGGAGAAAACACCTAGTTGTTGGACGTTCTTAATGGGGATCCTATCTGAAAGGATCATGCTAGGTGACTTTAATTCAAGGGCCTTTGCTAATGGGAACCTACCAAAAGAGACATTATTTCTGATGGATGGAGGTTTTCTCAACTTTCGTAGAGGAACTGGATATCATTGACCAGACGAAGTCAGGCTGAAAGACTGTAAATCAAGCGCTTATTGGGAGGTAACCCAAGTTTAAATTTTTAATTTTATTTTTATTTTTAGTAGTTAATAAATTTGCATTTATTAGGATTTAATAAACTTGCTTCTATTATGTTCACAGGTTAGTCAAGTTTAATTCAAGTGTGGTGCCCGATTCATTCTAATGTGTCTAGCCTATTCTTCAAACTTAGTAGACAAGGAGGAAGATTGTTATATTTTCAGGGAAGCCCTCTGCTTTACTTTTTCCTATTTCAGCCATTGAGGACAATGTCTAGTTTATGTTTGAGGGATTGTTATTATTGTTTAGGATTGCATATTTAGTATAATCATGTTGATTGCATACAATTAGTATTATTGTTTTAGTTTAGTGTTTATTACATATGTTAGCATATTATTTAGCTTATCTTAAAAAAAATTGTTTTCAATTATTGCATTTAGTGTAGATAGGTTACATTGCATGAATCCAGCTATTAGATAGTAAAAGTCTATTTTGGCCAATAATGAGATTGGAATGGTGTAGACAAGTATAGTATTGATTATTTAGGCTTTGATGTGATCTCCTATTATGAATTGAATCTTTTTCTGTTTGAAACTAGTATAACCAGGTTAGCACGTTAGAAACAATCTTGTTGACTGATTAAGTTTAAATTGACACATAATGGAATTCTTAAGGATAATACTAGTTTGAATGAAAGAAAGACATGAATAGGCGGAGATGGCTAGATTTAGACAAGAACCTAAGTTTGGGGAAAATTTTGGGATATATAAGCTTTACAGTTGAAAAAAATAAAAGAAAAAAAATATGAATAAACACCATGGCTAGTCTAGTTTCGTGGCCTTTGTTACTTGAGTAAGTAAGCTCGAGGGGATTGTCTTTACACCTAGCGCCCTAAGGTTTTAATGGTCTGGGATTCGTTTATCGAAAGCTTGTTAAGGTAGCACTGAAAAGCCTAAAGGAATAAGACATTGCACAGCCATGAGAAAAGTTTATTATATATATAAAAAAAGAAATAAAACAGGAAAATAATAAAAAGCCCCCGTGAATGAAAAAAAGAAGAAGCATAAGTATCCTGGATTGGACTCTTGAACTTGGTGGATGTTTTACTTTAGCCGGATCTTACTTGTTTTTGAATTTTTGGAGTTTACACTGTATGATTCCTTCAAAGAGGTTTATTATGTGTTGTATTTAGCATTATATCAGTTAGCATGGTTGTTGAGCACACACACACACACACACACTATATTAGTAATAACAGTTTAAGATTTGATGATTGATTGGGAAGTTATTGATTGGTCTAGATATGATATACTATCGTGTTTGTTTGATTTCTCGGAGGCTATATGATTAGACTATGTTCTATCTTACTGCTGGATTCTTTTAATTAGTGGTAATTAGAATTAGTGTAATTAAATAATTTAATTCATAATCTTAAATTGATTGTTTAAATAAAATTAATTTGATTAAGAGTTAGTATTTGGTAATTTGTATTAATAATTTCTCGTGGGAACGATACTCAACTTATACTATATTACTTGTTGACCACGTATACTTGCGTGTTGTGCGTAATTAGAATTTACACCAACAGAGATGAGGTTACTTGGTTGTTTGTGGCTGTCATAGGTGGAGTGCTTTGAAAAGATTTTGGCCGGAGAACGAGAAGACGCGGTAAGGAAGAAAGGGTTGTGAGATTTTGAATCTGGGGGTAAAATTTTGTCTGGTTTAGTAAGGGAATTTAGTAAGGGGTGACTTTTCGATCTGTGGTGATTATCGAGAGGCGGCTCATTAATGGGTGGTTATGATTGGTAGCGTGGGGAGTAGTTTATGGGCCCTCTTTTTATGTGGTTTTCTAAGGAGATAGGTTAAAGAAAGGTGTGGTAATTGTTGGGCTTACTTTGGTACTCATCAATTAAATGTTCCATTCAACCGAAGATTGGGTGGCAATATTGGGGCTTGAATGTATGGGCTTGAATTATATAGTGGGCCAGGGTCTATGCGGAATTGTATTACCCATGTGAGATTCTGTTTGGGCAATTGAGGATTTTAAGGAATTAAAGATTACTAATTATATTTGATTTATCCCTAAAGAACGTGTCAGGTTCCTAATCAACTTCCTTTCCTTAAGGGAATTGTGTTTGGTCCCATTAAAGAATTATACCTAATGAGGAACCCTAATCCAATACATGGAAGGATTTTGAGAAGGTGGTGAGATCACTATAAATACAAGGCTTTGCACTGATTCTAAGGTACACATAACTTATTATTATTTTTCAGCACTAGAGCTTTTTACCTCCATTGGTAAACCTTATTCATCATGTACTTATTCTCACACCGAAGCTATCCTCCGACGGCACAAACTGTCAATGTGAGACCCTAGATTTTTTGAATAAAGATTTAAATTTCTCGAAATATTTTTTTGAATATTATGGAATGAATTTGATATAATATTATAGTTGTGGGTAATATTTATAAATTTTGCAAAGTACGCAAGTTGTTATATAATATTCGATTGGTCGGGGAATATTCATTTTAACAGGGAATATTCGCATAACCAAGACATCATTGGTGGACCCACAATGGAATTATCATCGGATTAAGAAAACGACAAAAATATTTTTATGAAAATAACTACGGAAGTTTTACGCTTAAAACCGTTGAACTACCTCAGTAGTAAAAGTGCACAAAGAATACACGTGGTTTCATAGTAGACACGGTGATTGATTATTGATGCTTACGTGAGAAGTCACCGCTTTTGTTCAATTATTGCTACAAAGAATTCTTTGCGATAAGATCTCACGTTATTTGATTCAATTATTGTCAATATTTTATATGTTATTAAATTAATAATTGAGACGACAAAGTTATTAATATTATTATTTGAAATATTAACGATGTCTGTAAGTTACATCAACGAGAGGTTTTGTCACCTAATTGCGGCGCTAATAGGAGAAATCCTTATTGGAAAGCCCTCTTCCCGGGAATAACTCAGTCGATTAATGTTGTGAATTATAATAAAGGTGATAAGTTTTGTTTTATTATTATTATAAATGTAATAAAATAGAAAACTTTTATATAAAAATGTAATACTTTTATAAAGTTATTTGTTTTATTAGACTATAAATAGAATATATAATATTTTATTATGCATAGTGTTTGCATAGTATTTGCATAGTAAAATCTTTTTATATAAAATGTAATACTTTTATAAAGTTGTTCATTTTATTAGATTATAAATAGAATATATTATATTTTATTTAAAAGATTTTGTTTTATTAGAATATTTTATTAATAATTGCATAGTAAATCAATATGGACCGTCCGCTTAAAAGTAAATCAATCTGGACAGTTCATGAATTAGTTACTATTCATCCATTTTCTTATAAATAAGCCCATTCCTTCATTATTTCTTATTTAATTCTTTCAAACTCTAGAGAGAAATTATAGAGAAAGAAGAAAAGTATTCTCGCTACTTCACTACTCCTATATTCGGTTTTTTCTAAGGTAAGGGATATTATTTGTTCAGACTTGTAAGGGTATTATTTCTTTCATATTCATGAAGAGAACTTCGTTATTCCATTCTTTATTATTCGTTGGAATAACTCAGATCATGCTGGATACCCTATACTTGGTGAAATTCTTTCGTTATTCCATTCTTTATATTCTCATTTGAACATCCACATGTATGCTTACGCATGACCGGGTCCTGTTATTTATTATTCTCATTGGAATATCACATCTCGTGCATTTACGCATGACCTGGTTCCGTTATTTATTACTCTGTTGGAATATCCTGTCTGTGCGTTTACGCATAACCTGGTTCCATTATTTATTATTCTGTTGTGAATAACCTGTCTGTGCGATCTATCGCATGCATGGTGAATTCTTCTGTTATTCCATTCTTTATTATTCTATTGGAATAACCTGTCTATGAGGATTACCACATGCATGGTGAATGATCCTTTGTATTTATTCCTTGTTAAATTGTGGAAATGATTTGTATACGTGGATTACCGCATGGCGGGTGAAAATCCATTTGCAGTTTCATATATTCTATTATACTCAGTTGGTTAAAGTTTTGGATTCTTTACTCCATGAAATTAGTAGAATATCCTAGATATTTGTGCTTCATCCCGTATCTTTTCGTGGAAATATTCTTCTGAACATTCTTGAATTTTACTCCACAAAGCGGTATCATGTTGACAATTTGGACATTATTGGTTCCTGAATAAATTAATTCTTGACCTTGTTTTATTGAATTCTTATATCATTGTCATCATCCTTATGTTTATATTATATTGAAAGTCATCTGTGGCCTGTAGTGCATAGATGGACTTGGTATGATTATGACCAGGATTATTCCAAGATAATCATGATCGTAATGTTACAAATGATGTGGTAAAAGTCCTCATTGGCCCGTAGTGCATTGATGGACAGTTGTTGGCATGATCATGATCATTGATGAATACATGAATATCATTGGCCCGTAGTGCATGGATAATTTGTGGTTGTGATACTAATGAATATCATTGGTCGAAGTCTGTGGATGATGTGGATTATTTATTGTCGAGTCCCAAATGATAAAAGTGATGAAAAACCTTTTAAATCATAAAAGTTAGTAGATTTTATTTTCTACTTGACTCTTTTAATGGATTCCTTGTTCCGCTGCAGTTAAACTTGATGTTTGTTATATTGTATCAGTTTAACACTGTTGAAGGCTAACGATAATTTATTCTGCATTATCTTAGTTATAATATTTCTTCACCGGCTAGTTGAGCTCCCCTTTTATTTTCATTGTTCTCTGTGAAATGAGAACGTAGCAAGGACTAGCAATGGGAAGCGGAGTGACGGTCCAGATGATAAGATTAGTAGTCCTCACTATTCTATGAAATAGTGTGTTAATAAATGTATTGAGGACTTATTTTGAGTTTGAATATCGCCTGTAAGACAATATTTGTATTAAAACTCATGACTCATGTCAGTATATTTAAGATTATATTTGTATTCTGTACCATGTATTTGGCGACTCGTAATAGGTGATGTATACCTATTTTGGGGGCGCCACATTAGTATCAAAGCTAGTGGATATGATCCCCGGTGAGATGTGAGACAAGAACTAGGAGGGAAGAGAGACGGGAATTCCTTCGCTAGTATGTCCTACCTAAGTTTATTTGGTATTTAATTGGTCGGTCAGAGTATAGGGATAATATGTGATATGTTAATTAACCCTTGTTTTGTGACAATGTTTGAAAACGGCATCTGAAAATATCCTGGGAGAAGTTCCAAGAGTTGTTCAACGACAAGTACTTTCCGGAAAGTATTCGTCACATAAAGGAGGTGGAATTCATCAAGTTGGAGCAAAATAATATGACCGTGTCGCAATACGAGGCTAAATTTGTGGAGTTATCCCGGTTTGTATCCCATTTGATTGATAATGAGGAGCGAATGACGCGGATGTTTCTAAGAGGTTTGAAACCTGAGATACGTCAATACCTTATCTCTTATAAACTTTATTTATATTCAGATGTTGTGAATAGGGCTCAGTTATTGGAGCGCAATAATGAGTCAGCACAACCAAAAGGCAAAGACCAACAACACGATAATAATCGTATCGGTGGCAACGGCCATCGGAACGACGATAACCATCGTGGAGGAAATTATCATGCCAGAAATGGTAACCACTTCGATGGTAATCATGGCCAAGATAATAGAAGATAAAGTTTCAAGAAGAGGAGATTCAATAATAATGGAAAGACGTCAGCACCAGCACCTATTGTTAAGGAAGGAGAACGACCACCGGTCGTATGTTACAAATGCGGAGGGGAGGGACACATCAGCCCAAACTGTACGCAGCAATCCAAAACGTGTTTCAATTGTAGAAGAGAAGGTCACCTAGCCCGATTTTATCGTGCACCAAAGTCAAGTCCAATTTGGGACGGTGGCACCAAAAGTGATACTGGACAAAACAAAGCTTGTGGTTTCGTGGAAGAGCGTTTTTCGTGACTTCTTAAAAAGCGAGTAACCCGAACGGTTAGCATAGGTTAGTTAATTATAAATTCTTCATAAGTCTATACCTTATTAGATACCGATTCTACCCATTCTTTTATCTCTCGTCTTGCGCCAACGCGTTTAAATTTGACCCCGCAGAAGTTAGACTTTGACTTATCGATTGAAACTTTGTTAGTAGAAACCTTCGTTACCTCCACTATTTATAAATCTTGTTTGATTCAAATCGACACTTTCACGCTAATTCGTCGATCTTATCTCTTTGAAAATACTTGCCTTTGATGTGATTTTAGGAATCGATGGTTAACTACTCATCATGCTTTTCGTAAGGTTGTTAGCTTTCATATTCCTAACCAACCTATTATGCTAATTCAAGTAACCAAACCACTAAAGTCAATCATTGTCATATCAAGCTATAAGTAAAGAGTCCCGAGCCTTTATCTCGGTGACTTCCTTGTGTGGAATACAATCAAATCAGATTTTTCTCAGAAAGCGACGTTGTGAATAACGGTGGCAAGTTGATAGGTATCAATGTGACGTGTTATCCGAGTCTTGGATGAGGGTCACAGTTTTGAATGATATTTCTATGGTTAATAAATTTCCTGGCGTATTCTTGAAGACTTCTTAGCCTACCCCTAGAGCGTGAAATCGAATTTTGTATTGACCCCAGTACAAAAACCCATTTCTAAAACCCTCAAGTATTTCTTCACCCAAAACGAACATATAATGGGCCAAAGACGTTGGCTTGAGCTGTTGAAGATTACGATCGTACCATTCAATACCATCGTGAAAAAGCGAGCATGGTAGCTGACGTGTTGAGTAGAAGATCGTATGCGTTTACGAGTGCGAATATACGAACCTACGTGAAGATAACGAATATATGATTAGAACTGACTTTAATCGATAAAGACAAAGGTCGCTCAAACTACGCACCTGAAGCTGATGAATGTGAAGAAGAAGGTTCAAGAGGGCGTTATTCTAGAAGCAAGAATCGACGAAGAGAGGAAATCTCAACCCTCGATTTTATCGCCCATTTGAAATCCTTGATCGAAAAGAATCGTGGGCCTATAGACTCGCTTTTACCGCCAAATATGTTGCGTGTTCATAACGTTTATCATGTACCGATGTAAATATGTGGACAACCCGAACCACATTATTGATTTAGAACCGAATGAGATAGCGGAAGATTTAACGTATGAGGAAATACGTGTTAAAATCTTGAATAAGAAGGATCGTATTCAACACTCAAAGGTTATACCTCAAAAGTTAGAATCTGAAGTGAAGTCAAGGTATCCTCATCTCTGCTCTAAGATACCTGTAATACGTATGTAAATTTTGAGGGCGAAATTTCATAAGGAGGGGAGATTGTGAGACCCCAAATTTTATGAATAAAGATTTAAATTTCTCGAAATATTTTTTTGAATATTATGGAATGAATTTGATATAATGTTATAGTTGTGGGTAATATTTATAAATTTTGCAAAGTACGCAAGTTGTTATATAATATTCGATTGGTGGGGAATATTCATTTTAACAGAGAATATTCGTATAATGGCACAATTATTGGTGGACCCCTAACGAAATTATTGTCTGATCGAGAAAACGACAAAAATATTTTATGAAAATAACTACGGAAGTTTTACTGATTAAAAATGTTGAACTACTCAAGAGTAAAAAGTACGATGAATACGCTGTGGCTTCATAGTAGCACACAAGATTGATTATCGATGCTTACGTGAGAAGTCACTCGGTTTTGTTCAATTATTATTACGAAGAATTCACGATAAGATCTCACGTTATTTGATTCAATTATTGTCAATATTTTATATGTTATTAAATCAATAATTGAGACGACAAAGTTATTAATATTATTATTTGCAATATTAACGATGTCTAGAAATTACATCAAGGAGAGGTTTGGTCACCTCAGAAGCGACCCCAAAATAGGTCCATTCAATCCAACCCATTCGAAGTCGCCAAATACATGGTACGTAATACAACTACAACTTTATTACAACAATTGTCGTGCAAAATACAACAACACATATATGTGAGTTTGGATACAAATATATACCAAATGTGACACATGTCCCAACCGTGGACAACACCTCACAAAGTGACACCTTACATAAAGGTATAGTCAAAGACCTGTTTTAGAAACTAAAATCTTTGGGAAGTGCTCAAGGAAACCTTCGCATACATGGGAGGCCATGCTTCTAGGTTATGATAGATATCATGTGGCTACGAGAATTATCCTGGTTGACCCAATAGACCCCAAAGAAAAACTAGAAGATTACTATCATATTCTTCCCAATGGTGAGTCTTCTCTCGACATATCATTATCTCTCCTGCCTCTAATTGAGAGTTATATTTCAAATAGACTCCAAGATCATATAGATAGTCTTTGGTAGATATACTCAAAGAAGTGGATGAGCACAACTCGTCTTTATGATGACTCGAGGTTGTATGTCATTAAACATCTTGTATAATAGTGACAAAACACCCTTCCAAAGTTGAATTCACCTCACCCTCAACATCTATAGACCACCGTTCTATTCCCTTGTTATTCCCCGCTTGTCCCAGCTACACTTTTATTACCTGAAAGGAATTGTGAAGCAAAAGGATGAAGACAACTAGCTCAAGAAAGAATATCATTACTAAAGATATATAAATTATCAATAGCCTTCAACAAAGAATAAATTAGAGATTTAGAACATATGGTAGATGATAAAACTTTTCAACCATAGTTGCAATGTGAACGAAAGCAATCCATTAGAAGAGTCAAATAGACTATAAAGTCTATTATCTTCTCCATGTTAAAAGTCCACCAACAATGTTTTATCCCTGTAACATCAATCAACAATTCATGTCCACAATCACATGTATAACTCATAATCGTAATTGAGATTCTAAATTCCTCTTCGCATCCAAAGACGAAAATAATTTTCATCAATTGTCTTTACGAAACATCAAAGATCATGGTTATACCAAATCACAGTTCTTGTTCATAATCATACTTATAAATTCATCTTTGCACCACGACCAAAGATATTCATCATGATTCATCTTTGTACCACATGCCAAAGATATTCAACAAAGAAGTCATCTTTTGCACTACGGGCCAAAGATATTCAACAACAGTCATCTTTCAGACTCAAAAAAGAAGAAGATTTCGATCGAATAACGCCGAAACGAACTTTGCAGACAAAGAACACTCAAGATACAAGAATACACTTGATAATATAGAGAGAGAAATAGAGAGAAAACTTCAGTTTCGGTGTGATTTTCAATTCTAACTTAGCCTCTATTTATAGGAAAATGTTAACGCCAAAGGAGACTAAAATAATAAAATATTATTTTTCTTTTTACACACCAACCATCCAAGACCAGCCATCCAAGCATGCCAATTCTGAAAAAAATATAGCGACCCACATGTTATTAACACCAACCAAAGTGGGTCCCACCATATAATTTAATAAAAATCATTTTATTTTCTGAAACTTCAATAATTCATAGAAAATAGCCCGTTTATCAGAAAAATTCGAAACTCGCGACTTTCCATGGGAAATTCCATTCTCTACAACTTTGCAGAAGAAACTTTTTCCAAATTCTAAACAAAAATTGACCGAAATCAACAAACGAGCGATTTTACAGTCTATAATCAATTTTCGATCAAGAATTGTGTCCACCGACACCCAAAACATATGTTAAATATTTAATGCCACAAAAATACTCTTCCTCCTCATATACTCATATATCCCACATTCATTGTAAAAATATTACCGTTAATATATTATTAAAATAATATATTTAAATGAATTATTTTATCGTAAAAGATAAAATATTAATTTTCAATAGTTGTCACATTAAAAATTTTCTCCATCTATATCCACAATAAATATTTTCTTTATCATAATAATCAATAATTAATTATTCACAAATAATATTACAGACTCACAAAGATCGACAACCGTGCAGGTTCCTGGGATAGAGGGCTTTCCAATAAGGATTTCTCCTTACTTGGTAGCCGCAATTAGGTGACCAAACCTCTCCTTAGATGTAACTTTCTAGACATTGTCAATAATGTTATCTCGATAATATTATTCAAATAATTTGAATTATTGATCCGATAATAGAAAATAACATGCGATGACAATTATTGAAACAACAATAATATATAATATCAACGCAAAGAATTATTGAATCAATAAAATAAAATATCAAAAAGAATTATCGTAATAATTATCGAGTAAAGGCCTTCTTACGTAAGAATCAATAATTCAAAAATATTGTGGTAATACCGTAATCTTCATCGTGCAACAACGCCAGATTACTTTATTTTACCAACCGAGTATTCCAACAATTGTTAATTGTGAACGATTACTGTTATTTATAAAAACTTAATTTTGTCGTTTTCTTTCATCCGACGCTTATTCTCATTATGGGCCCACAAATGGTCGCTACTGGCCGCATTTAATATTCGGACATAAAAAGAATATTCCACGACCAAACTAATATTCTCCGACAACAATGAATATTTTATAGCCACTGTGTGTTTTGTAAAATTTGCATATTTCACCCATAACTTTAAACTTTTATCAATTTTAACATTTCATGAATAATAATTATAAGAAAAATTGATAAATTTTCTTTCATAAAATTCGGGGTCTTACACACCTAATTGCGCGCCAATAGGGAGAAATCCTTATTGGAAAGCCCCCTCTTTCCTGCGAACAACCTGGTCGATTAATATTGTGAATTATAATAAAGGTGATAAGTTTTGTTTTATTATTATTATAAATGTAATAAAACAGAAAACTTTTTATATAAAAAAGAATACTTTTATAAAGTTATTTGTTTTATTAGACTATAAAAAGAATATATGATATTCTATTATGCATATAGTGTTTCAGATAAGGTGTCTCGTATAAGTGTTTCAGATAGTAAAATCTTTTTATACAAAAAATGTAATACTTTTATAAAGTTATTCGTTTTATTAGATTATAAATAGAATATATTATATTTTATTTAAAATATTTTGTTTTATTAGAATATTTTATTAATCTTTATGATAGTAAATCAATACGGACCGTCCGCTTAAAAGTAAATCAATCTGGACCATTCAAGAATTAGTTACTATTCACCCATTCTCCTATAAATAGAAGCTCATTCCTTCATTATTTCTTACTTAATTCACTTTAAAAACTCTAGAGAGAAACTATAGAGAGAAAGAAGAAAAGTAATCTGCTACTTCACTACTCCTATATCCAGTTTCTTCTAAGGTAAGAGATATTATTTGTTGTACTCATAAGGGGTATTATTTCTTTCGTATTCATGAAGAGAACTTCTGTTATTCCATTCTTTATTATTCTGTTGGAATAACTTGTATACACGGGCTACCCTATACTTGGTGAAATTCTTCTGTTATTCCATTCTTTATTATTCTGTTGGAACATCATGTCTGTGCGTTTACGCATGACCTGGTTCCGTTATTTATTATTCTGTTGGAATATCTCGCCTATGCGCTTACGCATAACCCGGGTTCCGTTATTTTTATTATTCGCATTTGAATATCCCGCATGTATGCGCTTACGCATAACCTCGTTCCATTATTTATTATTCTCATTGAGAATAACTCTTTCATGCGATCTATCGCATGCATGGTGAATTCTTCTGTTATTCTATTCTTTATTATTTTGTTGGAATAACCTGTCTATGTGGATTACCACATGCATGGTGAATGATCCTTTGTATTCATTCCTTGTTAAATTGTGGAAATGATCTGTATACGTGGATTACCGCATGGCGGGTGATAATTCATTTGCAGTTTCATATATTCTATTATACTCAGTTGGTTAAAGTTTTTAGTAGAATACCCTGGATATTTGCGCTTCATCTAGTATTTTTTCGTGAAAATATTCTTCTGAGCATTGTTGAATTTTACTCCACAAAGTGGTATCATGTTGACAATTTGGATGTTATTCGTTCTTGGATAAATTAATTCTTGAACTTGTTTTATTGAATTCTTATATCATTATCATCATCCTCATGTTTATATTTTGTTGAAAGTCATTTGTGGCCTGTAGTGTATAGATGGACTTGGTATGATTATGACGAGGATTATTCTATATAATCATGGCCGTAATGTTACAAATGATGTGGTAAAAGTCCCTCATTAGCGTAGTGCATTGATGGACGCTTGTTAGCATGATCATGACCATTGATGAATACACGAATATCCTTGGCCCGTAGTGCATGGATAATTTGTGGTTGTGATACTCTTGAATATCCTTGGTAGTAGTAAGCGGGGATGATGTGGATTATTTATTGTCGAGTGTCCCGCGATAAAAGTGATGAAAACCTTTTAAATCATAAAAGATAGTAGATTTTATTATCTACTTGACTCTTTTTAATGGATTCGCTTGTTCAATTGTAGTTAAACTTGATGTTTGTTATATTGTATCGGTTTAACACTTTCAAGGCTAACGATAATTTATTTCGCATTATCTTAGTCATAATATTTCTTCTTTGGGCTAGTTGAGCTAACCCTTTTACTTTCATTGTTTTCTTCGTGAAATGAGAACGTAGCGAGGACTAGTTGGGGAAGCGGAGTGACGGTCCGTATAATAGCATTAGTAGTCCTCACTATTCTATGAAATAGTGTGTTAATAAATGTATTGAGGAATTATTTTGAGTTTGAATACTGTCTAGAAGACAATATTTGTATTAAAACTCACAGCTCATGTTGTATATTTAAGATTGTATTTGTGTTATGTACCATGTATTTGGCGACTCAGAATAGGTGATATATACCTATTTTGGGGGCGTCACAGTCAAGCTCTTGGTGTGCTTACCGTTTCTGTGCAAGATTGGATGCGCTTTTGGTGATTGAGGAGCGTGGACGAATTTTGGCGTTAACAATTAACTAAAAAGAAAAAAAGGTCTAACTACTCAAACATTAAGATGTTAAGCCTAAGCGTTTGAAAATTTTAAGTTTCTGAGTATTTGGGAGCAATAAAATATGGAACAAGAATACCATGCAGCCAGGCCATTCTAAACGCAACATTTTGAAGTTAAATCACTGAAAATTTCCCCAATAAGTTCTCTATTCTCAACTTTAAATAATACACTAACAAATCATCATTCATCAGTTTTTTTTATCTTTATTTAACTCTCTATTTTAATCTTTATATAAGATTTTACTTGTGATGCCCCCAGAATAGGTATACATCACCCATCTTGAGTCGCCAAATACATGGTACAAAATTCAAATACAACTTAATAATACAACTGTCGTGTAAAATACGACAAAACATAAACTGGGAGTTTTAATACGAATATTGTCTTCTAGACAGTATTCAAATGGAGTCCTCAATACATTTATTATCATACTATTTCATAGAATAGTGAGGATCGCTAATGCTATCATCTCGACCACACCCGCTCGACTAGTCCTTGCCACGTTCTCATTTCCCGAATAGGACAATGAAAGCAAAAAGGTGAACTCAACTAGCCCAATGTAAATATTATGACTAAGATAATGCGTAATAATTTATCGTTAGCCTTCAACAAGTTGTTAAACCGATAAAATATACAAACATCAAGTTTAATCAGCAATGAACAAGCAATCCATTGAAGAGTCAAGTAGAGCATAAAATCTACTATATTCTATGATTTAAAAGGTTTTTCATCACTTTTATCGTTGAGACTCAAATTTTAATAAATAATCCACATCATCCTCGCACTACTACCAAGGATATTCATTAGTATCACGACCACAAATTATCCATGACTAAGGGCCAAGGATATTCGTGTTTTCATCAATGGTCATAATCATGCCAACAATCGGCCCATCAATGCACTACGGTCAATGAAGACTTTTACCACATCATTTGTAACATTAAGGTCATGATTATACCTTAATAATTCTCGGTCATAATCATACCAAGTCCATCTATGCACCATGTGCCATGATGACTTTCAACATAATATAAATAATGAGGATGATGACAATGATACAAGAATTCAATAAAACAAGGTCAAGGATAAATTTTTAAAGATTTATAATTTAATTTATCCGTAAATCAATAACGCCCAAATTGTCAACATGACATCGCGCCAGGAGTAAAATTAAAGAATAATATTGTACAAAAAATAATTTGGACCGAAAAGAGAATCAATTTTTATCATGAATAGTACCGGGTGAATAGTACTCTGAGTGAATAAGACCGTGAATAGTAGATTTCGAGAATAGTAACCCCGTGAATAGTACTGGACATGAAAAAAGTTAAAATTTATCAAGAATGCCGAGAATAATATTTCCATGAAAAGATACTGGATGAAGCGCAAATATCAAGGATATTCTACTAATTTCATGGAGTATAGAAGTCAAAATTTTAACAAAACGAGTATAGAATTCAAAATCTGAAATGAAATAATATTACTTACATACTACAGAGCATGGAA
The DNA here is from genome assembly GCA_020205605.1 of Panax ginseng. Lineage (NCBI taxonomy): Eukaryota > Viridiplantae > Streptophyta > Magnoliopsida > Apiales > Araliaceae > Panax > Panax ginseng. The sequence continues at coordinate 137,241,742 of CM035133.1, read as the reverse complement.
AAAAATATTATTTCAAGCTTTAATATTGAACAAAAAATAACATCCCTTACCTGAAAAAAGAAGAGTATTCCAACTGGTATAACGGGGATATTCTTGAAGAAAACTTTCACTGTTTTCTACGCTCAAAGCTTTCTAAAACTCTAAAGAAATACGCTCAATATTATAGAAGAAGAATTCTCTAATTCTTGTGTGATTTTCAATTCTAACCTAAGCGCCTATTTATAGAAAAATGCTAGAACGTCATATGAGACTAAAATAATAAAATAATAATATTATTTTTCTTTTCCTACGCACATGTATTAGACCAATTCAAGCACTCCATTCTTGAACCAAAAATTCAGCACATTTTTTCACCAAAACAAAAGTGGGTCCCACCCATAATTTAAATAAAAATATTTTAATTTCTGAAACTTCAATAATTCATAATAAATAGCCCTTTTATCAGAAAATACGAATTTTATGTCCATTTCACACGAAATCGAATTCTCTACAACTTTGTAGCTTTAAGTTTTTCCAAATTCCAAACAGAAAATATTCAAAATTCACAAACGGACGATTTTCAACACCTCTTAAAATTCATAACAAATCATACGTTAATTTTTAACGGTTCAAAATTTATGGACATATACTCAACTTATATATGTATAACATATCCAAAAATCATAACGATCCAATGGTCGGATCAAAATTATAACTCAAGTAATAGAGCTTAAGAACACTGATTTGATTTTTTTTAATACCTCCAATCCGACAAAATACTGGTAAAACACCTCAGCATTAATTCTTTCATTTATAACCACATAAAATAAATATTTTCCTATCCATCATTTATGTCCACATAAAATAAATATTTTCTTATCATATAAATCAATAATTAATTATCACAAATAATATTACAGAATCACAATAATGACAACCAGGCCGTTCCCAGGAAAGAGGGGGCTTTCCGATAAGGATTTTTCCTTACTGGCGCGCAATTAGGTGACCAAACCTCTCCTTGACAGAACTTTTTAGACATTACCAATAATGCTATCTAATAATATTATTCAAATAATATGAATTATTGATTTGATAATGGGAAATATCGCAAAGTTGACAATTATTGAAACAACAATAATATAAAATATCAACGCAACAATTATTGAATCAATAAAATAAAATATTGAAGCAAGAATTATTGTAACAATTATTGAGTAAAGGTCTTCTTCACGTAAGAATTAATAATTCAAAATAACATGCAATACCATATGCTTATCGCAACAACAACGCCAGATTAACGTATTTTAACCACTGTGTATTCCAACAAAGTTGTTAATCAGTGAATAACTACATCGTTAATTATAAAAATATATTTTTGTCATTTTCTCAATCCGACAATAATTCCATTTGTGGGGTCCATCAATGATTGTGCTGTCGTACGAATATTCCCCGACCAGTCGAATATTATATAACAACTTGCATACTTTGCAAAATTTATAAATATTACCCACAACTATAACATTATATCAAATTCACTCCATAATATTCAAAAATGATATTTATAGAAAATTCATTTTTATTCATAAAAGTTGGGGTCCTACATTACTACTCGGGGTGAGAGAGTTAAAAGACCATTCTCTAGGTATGCAAAATGACATTTCACACCCTCATTTAAGTGGACACGTCATCTTTAGAAAGGGGTAATGGAATTCAGTGTCATTTGCAACATCAGGAATCTTGTCTTCTCTAGAGCTTCTTCAATCGACGATTTTTTTTCTCCAAAATTATTTCGACGGTATTCTCACCGAATGTCCTCTTCACCGACTATCTTCTTCTCCAAAGTCTCATTTGCGACATCTTAAATCATTTAATTCGAAGGTATTTTGCAGGAAAAACAAAATCTAGAGTTCCAATTATTTTTAAATAAAAAATAGTTACAACGGTCAAAACATGCTTTGACTGTTGGAACTTTCAAATTTTAACTTTGAAATTTCAAATTTCATTATTTAAGGAATTAATATAAGGAATATGTTGGGTACATAATAAAAAAATTGAATCCCTATATATCCTGCAGAATTACTCAATAAAACTGCAGAGTACGAATATATATAATGAAACTATTGTGAATGCTCTTAAGCCAACTCATTAACATAAGTAAATATACATACACAGATACAAGTTTAACATTTTAATAAACACTATATTTTAGGATGTTTTTCAAGTTGTTTAATTTTTAAGGGTTTAACTGTTTAATTTCTTTGAAACTTGTATATGTCAATATTTATGTCTTAATTATTAGATATTAGAGATTATTAACTATAAGAAGAAAAATTATGTTTGAAAGTTACCATGTTTAGAATTCATAACAAAAATGATGCAAGAACTAGAGCTCTAAACTCTTTATATTATAGAGTTTAAAAAATTATTATGTCCTTCTATTTTTTAAATTGTAAAGTTAAAAAATACACTTTAAAAATGCAATTAACGAAAAATACGCTTTTAAATGATTCAACCATTAAAATAAATATATATCTAACGACACTTTTGTAATTGTAGTTAACAACACTTTCTACCCTGACTATATCAATATCATTTTTGATATAACAACATATTTGAATGGATTTATGAAAAATTAATTTATTAACACATAATCCTAAATGATAAAATAAAATAATAATATATTTTTCCCATTTCTATTTTCTTCTATTTCATGTATCAACATACTTTATATTGTATATTATTTTTTAGAGGACGGATCTAAAGCACTCCTCTTAAATAGTATTATCTGTAAGACCCCAACTTTTATGAATAAAGATAAATTTTCTATAATTATCATTTTTGAATATTAGGAAATGAATTTGATATTATGTTATAGTTGTGGGTAATATTTATAAATTTTGCAAAGTACGCAAGTTGTTATATAATATTCGATTGGTCGGGGAATATTCGTTTTAATAGGAATATTTGTACGACTCAAGACAATCATTGGTGGACCCTACAACGGAATTATCATTCGGATCGAGAAAATGACAAAAATATTTTTATGAAAATAACTACGGAAGTTTTACCGTTAAAACTATTGAACTACTCATTAGTAAAAGTAAAAAGAATACGTGTGGTCAGACAAGTAACACACGAAGATTGATTATCGATGCTTACGTGAGAAGTCACTCAATTTTGATTCAATTATTGTCGATATTTTTATATATTATTAAATCAATAATTGAGATAACTTAGTTATTGATATTATTATTTGCAATATTAACAATGTCTAGAAGTTCTGCCAAGGAGAGGTTTGGTCACCTAATTCATGGCAATAATAGGAGAAATCCTTATCGAAAGCCCTCTTCTCGGAACGATTCGGTCGATTAATATTGTGAATTATAATAAAGGTGATAAATGTTATTAAAATTATTAAAGTGATTTTTATGAAATTTTGCTTATTTTATGGACCCCATTTACCCTTTTTTTCAAAGTAATCCCCAGAGAAAGTTTTTTTTATATATATATATATATATATATATATATATATATATATATATATATTGGTTGGGGCCACTAGTGGAGGATTTTGGTGGAGGGATTTTCAACCGTGAATGGGGTGGAGTGGTGAAGCGTGGGTGGATGAATTACATAATTGATATGTTTATGATTATAATATATATTTATGATGTGGGTGGAAAATGGTGGGAGAATGAAGTTGCTTTACAAAAAAGGTAGTTAGTATATATATATATATATATATATATATATATGAATTATAATTTTTGCTTTATTCTTATTGGTTGGATGATTGACAATTGTTAGCTTTATTTAGCGGATTGTGGGATGCTTTTTCAAGCCTAGACATTATTGGCCAGACTTTTCCACTCATGCAGTATTATTGATAACTTGCAAATTAGGGTGCATTCTAATTGGTCAAGGCTATTATTTGCATGTGTTCATTTTTCTCATTGGCCAACTCCTTGAAAATGAGTACTGATGCGTAGGAACCGTGAAGTTGTGTTGTTTCATCCGTAAATTTTAAAAAAAAATATCTGTTGCGTCCGTTTCTTAACAGTGCCTTTCCATTCTCCTATAAATAGAAGCTCATTCCTTCATTATTTCTTACGAATTCACTGAAACTCTAGAGAGAGAAATTATAGAGAGAAAGAATAAAAGTATTCTGCTACTTCACTACTCCTATATCCAGTACTCTTCTTTTAAGGTAAGGGGTATTATTTCTTTCTTATTCATGAAGAGAACTTCTGTTATTCCATTCTTTATTATTCATTGGAATAACTCAGATATGCTGGTCTACACCCTATACTTGGTGAAATTCTTCGTTATTCTATTCTTTATTATTATGTTGGAATAACTTTGTCATGCTGGCATACGCATACATGGTGACATTCTTCATTATTTCCACTCTTTATTATTCTGTTGGAACATCCTGTTTGTGCTTTACGAATGACCTGGTTCCGTTATTTATTATTTTGTTGGAACATCTGCTTCGTGCTTTTTACGCTTCGGACTGGTTAAAGTCTTTATTATTCTGTTGGAATATCCCGTCTACAGGCATTTTACTGTGGGACCTAGTTCCGTTATTTATTATTCTCGTTGGAATAACTTGTATATGCGGCCTATCGCAGCACGGTGATTTCTTTTGTTATTCCATTCTTTATTATATTCAATTGGTTAAAGTTTTGACTTCTATACTCCATGAAATTAGTGGAATATCCTCGATATTTGTGCTTCATCCAAAGATCTTTTCATGGAAATATTCTTCTCGAGCATTCTTGAATTTTTCTCTACAAAAGAAGTATCATGTTGACAATTTGGACGTTATTAGTTCTGAATAAATTAATTCTTAAACTTGTTTTATTGAATTCTTATATCATTGTCATCATCCTCATGTTTATATTTTTTTTTAAAGTCATCTGTGGCTCAGAAAGTGCATAGATGGACTTGGTATGATTATGACTGAGGATTATTCGGTATAATCACATGGCCGTAATGTTACAAATGATGTGGTAAAAGTCCTCATTGTCCGTAGTGCATTGATGGACGATTGTTGGCATGATTATGACCATTGATTAATACACGAATATCCTTGGCCCATAGTGCATGGATAATTTTTGGTCGTGATACTAATGAATATCCTCGGCCGTAGTAGTGCAGGGATGATGTGGATTATTTTTATTGTCGAGTCCCAAATGATAAAAGTGATGAAAAACCTTTTAAATCATAAAAGAGAGTAGATTTTATTCTCTACTTGACTCTTTTAATGGATTGCTTGTTTCGCTGCAGTTAAACTTGATGTCTATTATATTTTATCAGTTTAACATTGTTGAAGACTAATGATAATTTATTCTACATTATCTTAGTCATAATATTTCTTACTAGGCTAGTTGAGCTCACCCTTTCTTTCACTGTTCTCTTCAGGAAATGAGAACGTAGCCGGGACTAGTCGGGGAACGGAGTGATGGTCCGAGATGGTGTCTTAGTAGTCCTCACTATTCTATGAAATAGTGTAATAATAAATATAATGAGGACTTATTCTGAGAGTGGATATTGTCTAGAAGACAATATTTGTATTAAAACTCACAGCTCTTGTTGTATATTTAAGATTGTATTTGTATTCTCAGATCATGTATTTGGCGACTCGTAATAGGTGATGTATACCTATTTTGGGGGCGCCATGATTAGTATCAAAGCTTAGGATATGATCCCCGGCCGAGATGTGAGACAAGAACTAGGAGGAGAGAGACGGGAAATTCCTTCGCTAGTATGACCTACCTAAGTTTATTTGATATTTAATTGGTCGGTCAGAGTATAGGGATAATATGTGATATGTTCATTAACCCTTGTTTTGTGGCAGTATTTGAAAATGGCATCGAGAATGTTGAGAACATCGATTGGAGCACGTGAGACCGCTGAGTCTCCACAGATCAATAATCAGGATAATGTGCAACAGGAAGGTGACAATCCTCAGGCAAACAACAACACTGACCAGATGATGAACGATGGAATGTTCAGAGGCTTTATGCAATTCATGCAACATCAGGCAAGAGCGGCTCCTGTCCAAAATGCAGGTGGAAACACTAACAACTCTCGGACGGTCACCGCTAAGAAGTTCAAGGAACTGGGACCACCGGAGTTTGTTGGAGAGCCAAAACCACTTAAGACGGAGACGTGGATAAAGCAGATCAACAAGATATTTGATGTCTTGGGATGCTCCGAAGAGCAAAAGGTTCCCTTTGCCACCTTCATGTTGCGAGTAGAGGCAGATTACTGGTGGAAATCTGTAAAGCGTACTCAACCTGCCGCACTCAAAACAACATGACCGTGTCGCAGTACGAAGCCAAGTTTGCTGAGTTGTCCCAGTTTGCGTCCCATTTGGTTGATAATGACGAGAGAATGACGCGAATGTTTCTAAAAGGTTTGAAACCCGAGATACGTCAATATCTTATCTCTCATAAACTGTGTTTATATTCAGATGTTGTTAATAGGGCTCGATTATTGGAGCGCGATAATGAGTCAACCCAACCAAAAAGAGAAAGCAACCGTGCAAAAATGATAATACCAAGTGATAATGATCATCGAAGCGGTGACAATAAGCATGGAGGGAATCAACATGCTAGAAATGGTAACCACTTCGGTGGTAATCATGGCCAAAACAATAAGAATGGACATTTCAAGAAGAGGAGATTCAACAATGATGGAAAGACGTCAGCACAAGCACCCGTGGTTAAGGAAGGAGAACGACCACTTATCATATGCTTCAAATGCGGAGGGGAAGGACACATCAGTCCAAACTGTGCGATGCCATCCAAAGCATGTTATAATTGTGGAAGAGAAGGTCACCTAGCCCGATTTTATCGTTCACCGAAGACAAGTTCAGCTAGGATGGAGGCACCAAAGGACGTCCCAAAAAAGTCAAAGCCAGTAATAAAAGGGAGAGCGTTTGTCGTGATCTCCCAGAAAGCAAGGAACCCAAACGAGGTCATCACGGGTAAGCTTATCATATACTCTAGTGAAGTATATACCTTATTTGATATCGGGTCTACCCATTCTTTTATTTCTCCTACTTGCGCTCAACGTTTAAATTTGACTCCGGAGAAATTAGACTTTGACTTATCTGTTGAAACTCCGTTGGGAGAAACCTTCATTACATCCACTGTTTATAAGTCTTGTTTGGTTCAAATCGGTACCCTCACATTACCTGTCAATCTTATTTCATTGAAAATACTTGCATTTGACGTAATTCTAGGGATTGATTGGTTAACTACTCATCATGCAAAAATTGATTGTTTTTTTAAGGTTGTTAGCTTTCATATTCCTAACCAACCTATTATGCGAATTCAAGCAACCAAACCATTAAAATCAATCACTGTCATCTCAAGCCATAAAGCTATTCGTTTATTGAAAAATGGATGTCAAGCTTTCTTAGCTCATGTTACGGATCTAAACAAAAATACGTTAGTTTTGAATAATATTTCTATTGTTAATGAAGTTCCTGACGTATTCCCTGAAAAACTTCCTGGCCTACCCCCAGAGCGTGAAATTGAATTTTGTATCGACCTTGAACCCTACCCCCAGAGCGTGAAATTGAATTTTGTATCAACCTTGAACCCGGTACAAAACCCATTTCTAAAGCCCTATATCGAATGGCTCCTATTGAACTTCAGGAGTTAAAAACCCAACTGCGGGAATTGTTAGACATTGGCTTTATTCGTCCTAGTACTTCTCATTGGGGTGCTCCTATTCTATTCGTGAAGAAGAAAGATGGGAGTATGCAACTTTGTATTGATTATCGGGAGTTGAACCATGTCACTATCAAAAATAGATATTCATTGCCTCGCATTGATGACTTGTTTGACCAGTTGTAAGGCGCCAAATTTTTTTCAAAGATTGATCTTCGTTCCGGATATCACCAATTGAAGATTAGAACCGATGACATTCCAAAGACAGTTTTCAGAACTCGGTACGGGCATTATGAATTCCTAGTCATGTCTTTTAGATTGACTAATGCTCCTGCTGCCTTCATGGATATGATGAACCGAGTATTCAAGGAATATTTGGATCACTTTGTGGTCGTATTTATTGATGACATCCTTATTTATTCCAAAAGCCGTGAAGATCATGAGCAACACTTGAGGCTGATACTTCAAAAGCTTCGAGAATATAAGCTTTATGCCAAGTTGAAGAAATGCGAGTTCTGGCTTGAGGAAGTAGCATTCCTTGGGCACGTGGTATCAAGTTATGAAATATCATTGACCCAAAGAAAGATTGAAGCTATTCAAAGTCGGGAGCAACCTTAAATCAAATGATCAAGACGTAGCTTTCTCGGCCATTTGGTTATTATCGGAGATTCGTAGAAGGGTTTTTCGAATCGCTACTCTATTAACTCGGTGACTCGAAAGATACAAAATTCGGTTGGAGTGAGGAATGCGAGAAGAGTTTTCAAGAACTCAAGAGGAGACTCATTTCAACACCTGTTCTGATAATACCATCTGGCTCAGAGGGATTTTTCATCTACAGTGATGCTTCGGGCAAAGGGTTAGGATGTGTTCTCATGCAACATGGGAAAGTCATAGCCTATGCTTCTCGACAACTCAAAGAATATGAGAGGAATTATCCTACTCATGATCTAGAGTTGGCAGTTGTTGTTTTTGCACTAAAGATTTGGAGGCATTACTTGTATGGGGAGAAAGTGGAGATCTTTACGGATCATAAAAGCCTCAAATATTTCTTCACTCAAAAGGAACTCAACATGCGACAGCGACGTTGGCTTGAACTGTTGAAAGATTATGATCATATAATCCAATACCATCCGGGAAAAGCAAACGTGGTAGGCGATGCGTTGAGTGAAAGATCATATCTTGGTCTGAAGTGCGATATTGTCAACGCAAGGCCCATTTTTTGTATTACTTGCAAAGGATGGAGATAGAGATAAAGACTCTGGGGACCCACGTGATGATGGCGAATATACGAGTAGAATCGACTTTAATCGATAAAGTTAAAGGCGCTCAAGCTACAAACCCGAGAGTGATGCGTATGAGGAAGAAAGTACAAGAAGGTGCTACGCTGGGAAGCAAGAATCGATGAAGAAGGAATACTTGAGTCAACTCGGACTTTGTGTTCTTAACGACCTCGAGTTAAAGTAAAAATCATGATGGAGGCGCATAACACACCATTTGCAATCCATCTCGGGGAGTACCAAATGTATCATGATCTTCGACATACATTTTGGTGGGGCAATATGAAGAGAGAGATAGCGTTGTTTATCTCAAGGTGTCTAACTTGTCAACGAAGTCAAGGCGAGAACATCAAGTACCAAAAGGTCCATTGCAACCACTTGAAATTCAGAATGGAAGGGAGCATATTACCATGGATTTCAAGCATTGGTCTTCCCAAGGTTTCTCAAGGCATAGATGCAATTTGGGTCATTGTTGATAGATTGACAAAGTCTGCTCGTTTTTTACCAATACGAGAAACTTATACACTTGAACGTCTTGCTCGTATGTACATAAACAAGATTGTAAGACTGCATGGTATGCCAGTATCCATAGTTTCTGATCGAGACCTAAGATTCACTTCACGATTTTGGGTTGGTTTACAAAAAGTTATGGGCACGGATTTACGATTTAGTTTGGCATATCATCCTCAGACGGACGGGCAATCAGAGAGGACTATTCTAACTCTTGAAGATTTATTAAGACTCTGTGTCCTTGACTTCAAGGGAAGTTGGGACAAGTTCTTACCATTGGTGGAGTTTTCCTACAACAACAGTTATCAAGCAAGTTTTGGCATGGCTCCATTCGAAGCATTGTATGGAAGAAAGTGTCGTTCTCCAATATGCTGGGATGAGGTGGGTGAAGTAACGTTGTTGGGACCGGAGTTGGTACGTATGACTACGGAAAAGATCCAAACGATCCGACAATGTATAATAACCTCACAAGACCGACAAAAGAGTTATGCTGATCTTCATCGAAAGAACGTGGAATTCGATATTGGAGATCATGTGTTGTTACGTGTTTCTCCATGGAAAGGAGTTACGAGATTTGGAAAGAGAGAAAAGCTCAATCCTCGATTCATTGGCCCATTTTTAATCCTCGATCGAGTAGGGACTGTAGCCTATAGACTCGCTTTACTGCCAAGTATGTCTCGTGTTCATAACATTTTTCACGTATCCATGTTACGTAAATATGTGAAAGACCCGAACCACATTATTGAGTTAGAACCGGATGAAATAGCAGAAGATTTAACGTATGAAGAGGTTCCTGTTCAAATCTTGGATATGAAGGAACATATTCTACGCTCCAAGGTTATACCTCAAGTCAAAGTTTTATGGAGGAACCACGATGTTGAGGAAATGACCTGGGAGTTAGAATCTGAAATGAAATCAAGATATCCTTACATCTTCGACATATCAGGTACGTACCCTAATTTCGAGGGCGAAATTTCATAAGAAGGGGAGATTGTAAGACCCCAACTTTTATGAATAAAGATAAATTTTCTATAATTATCATTTTTGAATATTATGAAATGAATTTGATATTATGTTATAGTTGTGGGTAATATTTATAAATTTTGCAAAGTACGCAAGTTGTTATATAATATTTGATTGGTCGGGGAATATTTGTTTTAACAGGAAATATTCGTACGACGGCACAATCATTAGTGGATCCCACAACAGAATTATTGTCGGATTGAGAAAACGACAAAAATTATTTTTATGAAAATAACGGCGGAAGTTTTACAGTTAAAACTGTTGAACTACCTCGGTAGTAAAAGTCTGAGAATCTGGCCAGAAGTTACATAGTAGTACACGGTATTGATTATTGATGCTTACGTGAGAAGTCACTCAATTTTGATTCAATTATTGTCGATACTTTTATATATTATTAAATCAATAATTGAGATAACAAAGTTATTGATATTATTATTTGCAAAATTAACGATGTCTAGAAGTTCTACCAAGGAGAGGTTTGGTCACCTAATTGCGCGCCAATAGGGAAAAATCCTAATTGGAAAGCCCCCTCTTTCCAGGGAACAACCTGGTCGATTAATATTGTGAATTATAATAAAGGTGATAAATGTTATTAAAATTATTAAAGTGATTTTTATGAATTTTTGCTTATTTTATGGACCCCCATTTACCCATTTTTTTTCAAAGTAATCGGTAGAAAGTTTTTTTTGTATATATATATATATATATATATATATATATATATATATATATTTGGTTGAGGCCATTAGTGGAGGATTTTGGTGGAGGGATTTTCAACCGTGAATGGGGTGGAGTGGTGAAGTGTGGGTGGATGAATTATATAATTGATATGTGTATGATTATAATATATATATTTATCATATGTGTAAGACCCCAACTTATTATAAATAAAATTGAATTTTCTCTATTTATTATCTTGAAATAGTAAGGAGTTAATTTGATATAATGCTTTGGTTATGGGTGAAATGTGAAAATTTTATAAAATAAGCAAGTGATTATAAAATATTCCTTTTGTCGGATAATATTCATTTGGTTGTGGAATATTCTTTTTTGCTGGAATATCAAATGACGACAAATATGAATATTCATTCGTGGGCCCCATAATGAGGATAATTATCGGATGAAGAAAATGACAAAGTATGAGTTTTATAATTAATTGGTGTAATGGTTACCATTAACCTTTGTTGGAATACAGTGGTTAAAATACGATGAACGGCGTGTAGTTGCACAAGGCATATTACCGGTATTGCACAAAGATAGTTGAATTATTGATTCTTACGTAAGAAGGCACTACTCAATAATTATTACGGTGAGTTATCGTTCAATATTTTATTTTATTGATTCAATAATTCTTTGCGTTGATAGTTTATATTATTGTTGTTTTAATCATTGTCACCGCATAAAGATTTCTATTATCCGATCAATAATTCATATTATTTGAATAATATTATTAGATAGCATTATTGGCAATGTCTAGAAAGTTACATCTAAAGAGAGGTTTGGTCACCTAATTACACGCCAAGAGTGAGAAATCCTTATTGAAAAGCCCCCCCTCTTCAGGAACTACTGGTTGTCATAATTGTGATTACGTAATATTATTTGTGAATAATTAATTATTGATTTATATGATAAAGAAATATTTATTTTATATAATTGATGGTTATATTTATTTTATGTGGTTATAATTGAAGGAATTAATGTCGGAATGGAGGTATTAAAAATCAAATCAATATTTTTCAAATATATTGCGTGAGTTATAATTTTTAATCCGACCGTTGGATCATTGTAATTTTTGGATATGTTATACATATATAAGTTGAGTATATGTCCACAAATTTTGAACCGTTAAAAATGAACGTATGATTTGTTATGAATTTTAAGAGGTGTCTGATTCAGAAATTAGGGTTATAATTGATTTTGGTGGAAAATTCTAGAATTGAGTGGGCCCCACTTTTGGTTGGTGAGAAATGTGCTCAAATTGAATTTCAAATGTGGTGGGTGGCAATAGTAGCAGGTAAAGCCATCGTAAAGAACAGTCAAGTCCTGCTTTGCTGCTAACATTTTCCTATAAATAGAGGGCTAAGATAGAATTGAAAATCACACCAGAAACAAAGTTTTCTCTCTTTCTCTCTCTATATTATCGAGCATATTTTGTGAGTATTTAGATACTTTGAGAGTTCTTTGTTCAAGACAAGTTTCATTCAAAGATCACTTGGACCTTTCATTCAAATAATCGATTCTTTGAGGTAAAGGATGTTATTTTCTTCTCAAATGATATTATTTTCTTCAATATCATTATCTTTGAGATATTGTTATGAATTTTATTGTGGAATTTATACCCTTTTTGTGCTCTGGGGTTACTATTCACGATACTAAGACTATTCACTTAATATGACAACTTATTCATCGAAAAATAAAATTTTCTCTTTTTCGTCCCAGATGTCTTTTATGGTTACTACCTTTGATTGTATCCATGTTTTGATCTTTATTTTTAAATTCTACTTCACACTTGGTTATTATGGAGTATTATTGAATTTGGATAAACCGAAATATGAATCTCTAATATTTGTCCTTTTGTCTCACTGGATTCGTTCTCTAAAATGTTTTTCATCATCCTCAGTCCTTAAAGATGATACTTGATGAATATCTTTGGCCCGTAGTGCAAAGATGTATGATTACCTGATGAATATCTTTGGCCCGTAGTGCAAAGATGAATAGGTGTTGAGATGAACATGACCAATTGGTGATACAAATGAATATCTTTGGCCTCAGTAGTAAAAGATGAATATTTGATTCAAGATGTATATTGATTGATGTTACAGGATAAAATATTGATGATGGACTTTTAAATTCATAGATGATAGTAGATTTCATTCTCTACTTAACTCTTCTAATGAATTGTTGTTTCCACCGCAAGTTGTTGATCTAAAACTTGTTGTCTATTGTATTCTATCGATTTTCCTCTTTGAAGACTAAGGATAATTTGTTGTATATTATCTTAGTCATAATGTTCTTTACTGGGCTAGTTGAGCTTGCCCTTTTCCTTTTTGTTCTATTTTTCTTCTCAAGGGACTAGCCGGGGTATGGAGTGATGATTCAAGATAGCTATTTTAGTAGTTGTGATGCCCCCAAATCCGGGTTACCTGACCCCCGAGTTTGGTGTTCACGATCCACACTATAATTAACATTTAACTACCCATAATATATATAGATAGTAACTTTCATAAGATTTTATCGAGTTTAATAATAATACATCACCCAAAGTTCACTAACCTTAACTTTACAAACATACCCTTTTGAATATACAAAAAGGGTTTACAATACAACATATTAAATATGTTTAACATAACTAATTTATAACTACGCCTTTGCCTTTATTCTTCGCAGACCTCCTACCACTTCGTCCCTAAATTTGAAATATTTTATTTAGCAAGGGTGAGCAACAAATTTGCCCATAAGTTAATACATACAATAAATGTATAAGTATTCAAATCACTGTGACTATCTATTTTGATAGAATGAAACCAAAGTTCGGGAACTTTGAAATAATCGAACAAATTGTTATTCAATAACAAGTCTTCTCATATTCTATACAACATAATAACTCAATAATGAAAGAGTACAACGCTTTCAAAGTTTCTACGATATTCAAATGAATAATCAAGAATCAATTCTATGAATGAAATATTTTCTAGATTTATCTTGAGTGATCACACAAGATCTTTGAACTTAATTTCTGCATCTATCAAAGATACTCAAACTTCTGTATCTATCAAAGATTTACTTTGATATAAGAATGAATTCTACTTAAATATCAAAGTGGAATGTTTTCCAGATTTATAACCGAAGCGATCCATCGATCTTGAACTTCTCTTCTCGAGTAACTATCAAAGTTATACTTTGATATACCCAGTGTGTATCGAGATAACCATAAAGATTAAATCATACCCCTCTGCAAGTACTCGTAGAGTTACCAACTCTTTGTACCCTATATTATGCATAATACTTAAAACGCACAAGAATTGGTTAATTGAATTCACGACCAATAAAATGTTCCCCTTTATATAAAAGGTTGTTTTTCTCGATCCTTGGAATCAAAAGTTTGATTTTACAACGAACTACTGGGATTTCAAATTTATTTGCTTTCTACGAAATAAATAATTGGCATCGATTAGTCAATAATAATTGAATCTATTTCTCGAACCTATCAAGTTCTAACCAATATTCGTCTAGCCAGAATAATTAGCTAAGACATTTCTTAGTATAATTTGATAATAAACAGGAATTATCTGTATTGTCAATTCTAACTTCTACTGAGATATGAATATCCAATGCAGTTATTCTACAAATATATATTTCGAATCAATAATTCAATTTGAATTATTAAGCATGCACTAACTGCGAATAATCAACAATAAATTCCCTGGATGTGGTGTAATTAGAAATAATTAACCACTACAATAATTGAATAAATTTAACTCAAGGTTGAGTTAGAAACTTGCCTCTTCCAATGATTACAATTTACACAAAATACTTATCTCGCTTTCGAAAGACCTATAACCAATAATATCGATCTTACAATTAAGTACAATAATTCATAACACGTAATAATCGTAGTTCACAATCAAACTTCTCCTAGGCACATTACCACATAGCCACATCGGTGTTTATAACCTATATAAACACATAACAAGTCTAACTATATCGATGCCTGTTGGACTTGGTCCATTCTCTTGTTCTGGTCAACCTATCCCACAATTAACACATTGATTGTCCATTAGACTTGGTCTCTAAGCTTCAATATTAATTTAGATAAGTCAATTATCAATTATAATATTTTTCTAAGCTTTTAATAATTATCAAGCAATTATTATAATTTATAATAATTTTTCAAACATCTAATCATTTTAAATGATTTAATTATCAAATAATCTTATCATTATTAATATTTAATAATATTAAAATATTAATAACATACTTGTCAAAATATTAAAGTTATTATCAATAACTTAAAATATTTTTAAATCAACAATATTCCACTTAAATGATTTTTAAAGTAATTAAAATTATTTTTAAATCACCACCATTAATATATAAATATTAATGAAATTATCATCTAAATATTAAAAGTCATTAATTATAACTTAAAATATTTTTAAACTATTTTTTCTCATTGTTAAATGATTTTTAAATCAATAAAATCATTTTTAATTCATTTATTTAATATAAAAATTAAATAAATTCAAACATCATTAATATTAAAGTATTAATGAGAATTCTCCAAAAATATTGAAAATTATATTTTATAATTTAAAATATTTTCCAACACATTATTCTCAATTAAAATAATTTTTAAATTATTAAAATCATTTTATCTTATTTATTTAATTTAATAATCAAATAAATCTAATATCATTAATATTAAATTATTAATGAAAATTCTCCAAAAATATTAAAAGTTACATTTTATAACTCAAAAGATTTTTAAATATATTTTTCTTATTTAAAATGATTTTTCATAATATTAAATTATTTTTCTCTAATTTATTTAATACACTAATTAAATAAATTAAATACCTTTTAATATTTAAATAATTATAAATATTAAAGAAAAATATTCCAATTGGTCGTAAATTATTTTTCATAATTTAAAATAATTTTTAAAATCATTTTGGTAATTTTAGAATTTATTTCTAATTTTTATTAATTTTCAAATATTCGGAAAATAAAATTAATTAAAACCGTCATTATTAGCCTATAGCGACACAAAGCGTCATTGTTGGTGTTCTTCAGCTCAAGAACACCGGCGATACGGCATAGATCACATCGTCAGTCATCGTTTGGCCATTTGCCATTCTCGATCCAAACAGTTTCGAGAAATCTTTAAAGACGATCTTGTAGGGTTTATGTAACACTACAAGAATCAACAACAATCAAGGTGATATCACTCAACACCATCAAGATTCAAGCCCTAAAATCACCGATAACGTGACTCGGGAATTTTTCGGGCATGAAAGCGATTCGAGTTGCCATATTCAACCTCAATTATTTCGCTTTCGGTTCATTGTTTATGTGATATAAAAGTTTGAACATGTAGTCCATGTGTCGATGAACAATACCATACCAACAAATCGGCTAAAACATATTAACCTCATCGAGATCCATTTTGGTCAATCCCACGTAATCCTTGTTTCATACCGATTCGGGTTTCCGTAAACATAAAATCGATTCGGGTGGTCTAGTTTGACCATCCATAAAATCAATACATTTGATGTTTATGGAATATAAAGCGAGTTCTTGGACTCGATATTACAGTCTACAACATGCATACAACATCATCAACAAACAACAATCAACCGGACAGATAGGGACCTTCAAAGATCTTGTCAGGTTCGGTTTTTCACTTTCTGGGTAACCCAGATTTTTACTCGGTCAAGCTTCCTGGCCAACGGTTTTTGATTGTTAATAACTCGATTACGACATAAAATAGCTCGATTTCTTTTTGCGGACTAAAGACCATATACCAAAGGCTATAACTTAAAGCTTTTAAATAACAAAAACAACAAACACACAAGGATTTAAAGCTTAATCGACATTCCTTCATCGATTACTAATTTTTCTCAAGAACAGCTTTTGAAAAAAATTATTTTAAGGCACTTTGATGCTATGGATCCATCATGGATCATTATATAACAACTAATAACATATTATAACACACTTTTAAAAACTTAAACACAAAAATTTTCTAACCAATAAAGATCAAAATTAACATTTTTTTTTATACCTTTCTTTGCTTCAATTTTTGATCTTAGCTCCCCAAGATGTTTATGATTGATCTAGAAATTTGGTATTAGGACCTGATTTACTTAGCAAATTAGGAGGTTCATGTATGAGAAAGAGTTGGTGAGAGCTAAGTTTACAAAATGTCTAAATTATGGACTTTTTTCTCTCTAAACTAATATATAATGCTTTATGTTGCATTGGTACGATCATGTGTGGACGATTTTTGGTATTTGATTTCATTGGATTTTATGTTGCAAAGTCAAGAGAGTTGGTGACCTAATAAAGTTGTTGGACAATTTTTGCAAGTTAACATATAAAAATCCCATAAAGGGCATTTAGGTCATTTCAATTTTTCTAGAATTTGAACTTTATGAAACCCTTAGGGTTTAGGGTTTGGACAATCTAGGGTTTAGGTTTTGTACCCTTTAGGTCTAAAATTCTAATTCCCAAAATTTGCAAATTTAGGGTTTAATTAGAAAAATAAATTTTCTAAAATAAAAATTAGGGTTTCTAAAATAGAAATTTAACATACAAAAAATATAATTAGAGTTTTCTAATTATATTTAAGTTTAACAAACACTTTAGGCATGCTAATAAAAATTAGGGTTGCCTAATTAGGGTTTACAATTCGATTTTGAAATTAGGGTTTCTACGTCAATTAGGGTTTTAATTGTACAATTTATTTTCTAAATTTAAGATTAGGTTTTAAATCCCTTATTAAGGTTTATTAAATACAAACCTTATCTCGATCAATTATTGATCAACATTTCTATACTGATTCAAACACATAATCAACAATACAATCATTTTAATTGTATTTTCTACCGAATCCCTATCCGAAAATTAGGGTTAGGGTTTTCTAAAGTTGTTAAGCACAACTCTACTCTAATTTCTCAGTCAAAACATATATTGACTAATTCTCGAGACTTGTCTCACAAATTCTTAGTACAATATTAACAGTCAATGTCAAAAAAAAAAAATTGATTCGTAAAATTTTAATTATTCGAAATCTCGGGTTATCACAGTAGTCCTCACTATTTTGTAAAATAGTGCATCAATAATTGTAATGAGGACATATTTGGGTGTGGATATTGTCTAGAAGACAATATTTGTATTTAAACTCACAGTATGTGTTGTCATATTTTGCACGACAATTGTAATAATAAAGTTGTAGTAAGTCAGACCATGTATTTGACGACTTCGTAATAGGTGATGTATACCTATTTTGGGGCGCCACGATTAATATCGAGCTAGGATATGGTCTCTGGCGGAGATCGGGGAATAGAACTAGGAGGGAGAGGCGAGTAAATCCTTCATTAGTGTGTCCTACCTAAGCTTTTTTTGGTGGCTCATTCATAATATAGGGATATTATGTGAGATGTTAATTTGATTAATTAACCCCTGCTTTTATGGCGGTTTTAAGAATGGCAAATTTGAGAAGCGTTAACAATGGAGTCTATGAGATCGTGGAACAACCTTTGATTACCAAACCAAGAGAACGCGCAACAGCGAGAAGGCAATATGTCGAGGAATAAACACGTGAATGATATTCCTATTTTTATATGATTTGATTATGATATATATATGAATGAATATGCAAGTATGCTTGCATTAAGAAAAGTCAGAAAGTCCTTTGATAGATAATAAAAACATATGTACAAGGACTTAGAATGAATTGATCAAATATGTTGAGTCAATCCTACATAAGCAAAACGACTTTGTAAAGTCCTTAAAAAGAAATGATGTACAAGGACTATAAATATAGAAAGATCAAGCATGTTAGGTTGATCTTATGATGTAATAGATAGGTTTGTTCGATCGCCGAAAGCACCGCACTGTAAATCGTGATCCGCCAGAGAGTCAAGGAAAACTCGAGAGCTATCGAGGAGTAATCGTAGTATGCAAGATAGTAAATCTCGGGAGCTCGTAGACTTCAGGAGAGACGAGGAAGGATCAGTAGTGTCGAGGAGAAGTTCCTCGTACGTAGTATCATTTGAGGAAGTCATGTTCGAGAATCGTAAAGACAAACGCCACGAGGAAGCCGAGTCGAGTATCCGCCAAAGCCAAGTTAAGAATCGTAGACTACACTCGAGTCGTAGAATTTATCGATCATATCGAGGCAGTAGATCGTGAGTCAAGCAAGATCGATGAAGACAAACAAGCACAACGATGTAAATCGTAGAGTGTCAAGATCTCGATCTCGTAGTCGAAAGGTCTCTGCATGTACCAAGTCAATCGTAGAGTGTAGAACTGAGACTTCAACAGATGTGTTCACAATGCCAAGGTAGAATCGTAGAGCAAATACGATTCTCAATGAATGAGCACTCCCAGAATATCCAAAGAATGAAGCCTTTGGTCTAAGCTGCAAAGATACATCCCACTTAAAGGAAACCAGAGAGCACTCAACGAATGGCATGAAAGCTAACAGAAGATCTAAGCACCAACCCAATCAAGATCAAGAAGATTGAGTTATGGTTTTTGAGATGAAGTCTTCCACAAGAAGATCAGAGGAAGACTTCTGTAACTGACTAAGAAAAGTCAGCAAATGCAGTAGCTGTCAAGAAAAAAGATGACAACGATCTTAAAGGTAACTAATATCGTAGTGTTTGCCATTCAAGGAAGAAACTGATGGAGTATACACAAAGATACTGGTCAGCCTCTGAATAACAAGGCTAAAGTGATTAAGTATGGGTCAGTCCATCGATGATAGGTGAACGGGAGATCACAAGGAGAAAGCGAACTGAGCATGCTACAAATCTGAGATGTCTTGCTATTCAGAAGGGAACATAAAAAAGAGTCAAGTCATTAGTATCTGAGAACATCGAGGCAAAAAGAAGTATAAAAGCACTGCACAAGAAAAGGAAGAGGTGTTCCATATTAGAGATCTAATGAACACTCTTCAAGATCGTAGTGTTAATACTACACATCAAAAGCAAGTCAACAAGACACTACGGTCAAGACCAAGAAGACATGCATCGTAATCGTAGAGTTCGAATAGTCAAGATCAAGCATTGGCACCCGCTCAATCAAGGGTAATATTCTGGACAAAAGCTTAATGAGAGCATCGATGCAAAAAGGACAACCTCCGATCGAGAAATCAAGGAGGAAATAAAGTCTTCGACCGCCCAAGACATTAAAGTGACATCTCTCGACGAGTAGGTGAAACAAAGATGGTGTAGTGTCAGAAGAGTATGACATGTCACATCTGCAGTCTACCTCAGTCAACTCGAGATATGTGAAGATATTTGAATAGCTTTCAACGGCTACTTTCTAACGGATGGATTGGGAAGGAGTATAAATAAGCAAGAGCTTCAAAGATCGAGGGTTGCTGGAGTTGCTGAGTTTGGAGAGATGGTGGTCTAATCTAGCCAACGAAAAAATAGTGAGTGACCAATGAAAGTCCGAAGGCTCACTCTACGATCCACCAAGAACACTTAGAGACAGACAAAGAAAGAAGTAGAAGTGAGAGTTCTACTACAAGAAGAGTGTTCTGAACTGCCGAGAGAAAGAAGAGCATAAATGTCATCTTGATGTCCATCATGGGAAGACTCTAAGTACCATAGAGAAGAGCTTACAGTCATCTTAGCAAGTCCATCGTGAGAAGGCATCAATTATCATGAAAGAAGATCACCAACGCCATCATGGTGTCAAGCATGAGAATGTTTCTAAGTACCTAGCAGAAGAGCTTACAGTCATCTTAGAAACCCATCATGTGCAACCATCAAGTATCAAGAAGAATGATCTTCAAGGCAGTTCATCAAGGATCATCGGAAGTGGTTGAGTAAGCGAAGAAGTTCGAGCATCATGCAACACTCAACCGCACTTCAAGGATGATCACGCCAAGTCGCTAAGTACGTAAGATGTTCAGAGCTTAAAGACATCTTAAAGCAACTTAAAGCACCAACTCCAACAATCAAACAAACAACTCAATAAGAAGCTGTGGGCGAGGGTCTTTATGGGAGGGACTAAATGAAGTTCCAAGCTTCATCGGGCTTGAAGAGTTCCTAGGGAACTAGAGAAGTTCCAAGGTTGCCGGCCTTGAAGAGTTCTTAGTGAATCAAGTCCCAAGCGTCACGACCTTGAAGGAATCTTAGTGATTCTGTGGTGTCGCGCTTCCTTAGTAGAAATCTCGCTAGTTGAAAGCGGTAAGAGTGGATTAGGAGCTTGAGTCTCTGAACCACTTAAAACCCCTTGTGTCTTTTACTTTATATCATTTACATTATGTACATTAACTGCTATAACTGCTATGAATGTCTTAAATGCTTACTACTGAAGTAACTCTACGAACAATGTATGTGTGATTATGAATATATCAATGAAGGGGATCTTTTACTTATTCCACTGTGCTTGAAAAGATTCTTAAGTTTGTCATGAGCTACTTAATGAGGAATACAACTTAATAGACTAAAAGTATTTTGAAATTCTAAGGATCTATTCAACCCCTCCCCCCTTCTAGATCTATATTGTGCCTACTGGGAACTAACAATTGGTATCAGAGCAGGTTCTCATGCTATATTCAAAAGCTAATCACTTTGAGTCTGATCCTAGGCACAAACATTGTTCTAAACTTAGTTTAATATTAAGTCACTTGTTATATGCAGATGAACTCACACGTTGGAAAAATTGTGTACAGGTATATGTGTATATACACCTGAAGCTGTTCATGTTGGTCCATGCTCTTGATTGTCATATCTACAAGACCAATTTTTGCTCGCAGTCAATCTTGTAGTCTGAAAACCAGGCTAGGAAGCACTAGAGACATCAACAGAAAAGAGTTAAACATCCACCAGGCTGAAAAGATGAAAAGGCCATACATGAAAAGAAATGCTCATCCAGAGAAGAAAGAAATACTTCTCAAACATGTGTATCCGCCAATCGAATGGATGTGAACCTCAGATACTCAAGGATGTCAAAGAACTGAAGATGTTGAGATTCTCTTAGCCTGCATCCTCAAGACCACGACTGATTGATTGAAGGTCAACTAAAGCAACAAGCTGCCAGGAGTAAATGAGAAACTATGCACATCAATGCCTAATCTCAATATGTCAAAGTTAAATGACCGTAAGGAACTACTTGTAGAAAGGTACGGCCTCACTCAGATAATCTTGTGTACATCATGTTGCACCTTCTTATGAACTATAACAGTATTCTTTCAAGGAATCATAATCTACCTAAAAAGGTGAAGAGAGAAAGTATACTGAGGGTGGAAACTCAAATGCCTATAAACTTTCTCTCCATCCAAGTTTTAGGTTGAAGATAACATCGTGAAAGAAATCTTAAATAGGTCATAAGAGCATCACAAGTTAAATTAATTCTGTGTGAAGTAATCTTTGCTGATGGATTAGTATGTATGTACTTATTATGGTTTAAGTGTTTAATGACACACAGAGCATGATCAGATCTACAAGAGAATCTTGAAGATTCATAGAAACTGATCACCTCTATGAATCAACCAGATACTAATAAATCGTAGAGTTGATTCTCACTCTGTGAATATTTAAACCCTGTTATCATAACCTGGCAAATGATGAAACCTTCAAAGAAAAAGAGTGTTTTATTAAAATAGCAAATCTTACACACACTCACCTTCATGCATCTCAAAATGTA
This sequence comes from Panax ginseng, assembly GCA_020205605.1. Lineage (NCBI taxonomy): Eukaryota > Viridiplantae > Streptophyta > Magnoliopsida > Apiales > Araliaceae > Panax > Panax ginseng. Next base: position 137,218,878 of record CM035133.1, on the reverse strand, counting down.
TTATCTAAATGAATTACATGCATGAATATGACTGTTGGTGATCAATATGATGATTATCTAAATATATGAGGAACAGGGGTTTAGAAAATTAATCTAGCAGGACCCACTTAACCATGGGTACCAAAAATAGAAACTTATAACCTGCAGGTACTTGGTCTATCTGACCACACTAAGGAATGTTGAGGCAGAAGACTTCAGTCAAGAAGACTCAACCAGCAGAAGGCTAAGGACTGTTTAGAAATGATTCTGATAAAACTTCAAAGTGTCCAAGCCTATCCTTGAAGACCCGCTGAGCTAACCTGAATGAAGCTCACATGGCTACTAATTTGTATTGGAAGCAGGCAGTTCAACCAAAGATGAACAGAGCCTTATATGCTCAAATTAGGCAAGGCATGATATATGAGAGGAATCCTCAAAGAAGCTCATAACAGAGGATCATCGAGCATCAGTCAAGAAGAACTCATTACAGAAGCATAACCTCACAAACACAAGACTGTCAAATTGTAGAGTGATCAGTCCTGAAGATATTCATGCCTACGATATAAGGAAATCTAATTGATAATGGTGATTCCAGTCAGGAGAAGATATGCAAGGCAGTCCTTTAATACACATAAAGAAAAGGGAATCACATTCATCTGAGAAGACAGCATCAACCATAGGAAGCAATGATCTATTAAGAAGCAACAACACTGAAATACTATGTAAGCAAAGGCAGTACAAATTACAGAGTCCCAAAACTTTGTGGCTGATGAACCAAATGAAGATCCATAGTCAGTAGGAACGTCTCAAAACGTACTACTCATAACCTTTCAGCCACCCAACTTAAAATCGTGGAGAGCCTACGATCAAACATGTGATTGAAGTATGAGAGCAGGAGGACACCACGATCTTAGCAAATGCAATTGTCTAAAGTTGGCAGAAGACCTCACCAACAGAAACGGTCAAATGAGATATCAGTGCAAATCATTGGTACAATATTTCATCGGGAAAGCGCCTCAGGGACAAACCTGACCCTTAGTTCACTCTAAGAGGTTGTCCCTTCCTAAGCTACCTTGACCTAGAAGGAATGTTTAGTAAAGTTCATCTCAAGGACCAAGTCAGTCTACGATTATAGAATAAAGTTTTGAGAGAACTCAACGATCGTGATGCAATCTCAACGATCATAGTGAAAACTCAACAATCGCAGAAGAAGACTCGACGATCGCAGACTTACCAGAAGACACTCTAGCTCATGAGGAGCTTGGAAGAACGAGACAATTGCTCTACCATTATGAAGTATAAGGAGATTAGTTCAAATACAGTTTGGAAAGACATCTTTCAAACGCACATCAGAACTTAAGTTCCCAAACTGGCTTGGGATACATCAGTGGTTAAGCTATGCAGTTTTAACATGAGGAGAAATGTCAAAATCATCCACTGTAACATCCTTCAGAAAATTGATTGTTGAGCCAACAAGGAAAACGTAGAGTCAATAGTTGTCCTATCATGCTACTCTACGAACTAAAAAGGTCAAAGGTCAATCCACGTCAATCAAACATCCACTCTTCTGAAAGGGACAAACCAACCGACAAGTTATCGGGAGTTCTGACTTGACATCGGGTATCGTGCAACCAATGACTGGGTGACACATCACAGCATTTGCAGGGATAAAAGAAACTGTCTTAAAGACAAATTCCAAATCTACAAACAGTTGTTAAAAACTATCAAACACTTCTTCCCTCTCTTTTTCAAACCCTAAAAGCCTGTTCACTTCCTGAATCCATCAACCCTCCAAATCCTTACCTAAAATCACAGTCAACTATCTCTCATAAGACTTCCTAAAACCAACACCCATATACCTCAAACTCCTCAAATGGCAGATTGGCGAGTAATCACTGGCATTCAGCTAGGAACCAAGACGTTCAAAAGATCCGAGAAGAAGTTTAGGGATATTCTTGAACTTGTGAGGAAGGTCGGGTTCTCAGAATGTCTTGAGGAAAACACACAAATATATGGTGACCTAGTCAAGGAATTCCATTCAAATGCAACCATAAATTCTGGAATCCTCTCCACCAAGGTTAAAGGTCAGATTCTGAAACTAAACTCTTCTGACATCAATCAATGCTTAGGCTTTCCTGATCGAAATCTGAAAAGCCTGGAAGAGATCGACAAAGAAAAAACTAAGAAGATTTTGCAGTACAGAAGAAACCCTAGTCTGAAGGACATGAAGAAAAAGGAGTTTTCAAGAATTCGAAGTTCTTGTCGAAATGTGGGGAAATGTATCTTATACAAAGATACTGCTCATGATACTATGATTGACCAACAGCTGAAGATCATGTCTGCCATAGTCCTGAAGGAACACATCAACTTTGGAGCTGTCCTGCTCGATCATATGACTAAGTGGCTGGATAAGGAAGAAAAGAAAAGATTAACTGAAAAACCAATCACAAAGATTTTTCATGGGAGATTCTTAAGTATCATCCTGAAGAAAAAATTGAAGAATAAAATTAAGGATGATGATGGTGAAATCCTTAATGTTCACAAGGTAATGTCTCCACAACTGTTCATAAACTGGAAGAAAAACCTAAAGGAGAATAGGAGGTTGACAACTGGGAACAACAACAAAGCCTCTACAAAGAAGAGGAAGGCAAATGAGGTAGAGAGATCTGAATCTGATAATTCAGTACCAACAGCAACCGCACCAGCCAAGAAGAAACCAAAGAGTATGAGGAAAACGGAGGCCCCTCCAAGAAGTCTATCCACAGAAGACAAGGTTGAGGATGAAAAGGATTCAACTGCAGAGACCACTAAGAGAAGAAGCAATAGATTACTTCAAAGGCCATCCAGCTAGAAAGCCAAGATGATAGACAGTCCAACTTCAACCCACCATGAAGGTTCGTCTAATGAAGAAAAGCTGCAAGATGACCCAACTACATCTCCAAATGCAAATGCTCCAACAAGCTTAGATGATGGGTCAAATGATGGTAATTCTAATGAAGGACATGCCTCTGCAAATGATAAGAGTGGAGAAAGTTCATCTGATGATTCAAAGGTCTTAGAGTCTGAAGAGGAAGAAAAGTCTGACTCTCCAATTGCTAAACCACCAAGAAGAAGGAGCCACCGATTGATAGCTCAATTTGCTTCCAAAAGGAGAAGTGATCACTCTAATGCAGTCATTGAATTAAGTGATGATGAAACTGAATCTGATGAAGAAAATGATGAAGATGGAATTAGTGATGAATCAAGGAAGATACTGCTGAAGAAGGTTCTGAAAATGAAATTCATCAAGAAGACTTCACTGAAGAATCTGATGAAGGAAGTCAGCAAGATTCTTGATCAAAAAGGGAAGAAATAGGGAAAGAGTCTGATTCTACACTTCAGGAATCAGAGGTACCAGAATATTATCTTGTTCTCTCTCCAGCTAGAATCAGCAGAAGAATAGTGGTGGAAGTTTTTGATGAACCACCAGCTGAACCAGAAGCAAGATGGATAAGTCATGAAAATGAACAACTTCAAGTTGTAAGGATGACTACAGATGAAGTACTTCATAATTGGAAAAATATGGAGTTAGATTGCACTACAATATTGTACAACTCTGAAGATCCTCTGATGAGATGGTTCTTCCTATGGATGCCGTGGTTAAAGGCTCATACTGATAAGGATGAGAGCTATTTCAGCTGGTGTTACTCTCAATTTCCAAATCTAGATTTGGTGTCACAAAACTTCCCAAGGGTAAAGAAGTTTGCAACCATGATGATCAATAACAAGCCTCACTACAAGGTCTACAGACAAGCTGAAAATCACTATATTCCCTATGATCATAGAGTTGACACTGAAGGCAGAAGGACTATGGCCAAAGGAATAATCGTAGAGTCTGTTTACTCTACCATTGATGATGTTCAAATCCAAATTGAGAAGCCTCCATCTGCCCAAGCTCAGATATCTAACATCCCTTCATCTTCCAATATCTGTTGGTACTCAACGATTTCTCAGATTGTCAACACTTTCCACAATCTATCTAAGGATGAAAATCGTAGAGTCCAAGCCAGTGTTCAACGAAAAGCTGCCAGATTAGATGACCAAAATCCTGTGGAGCTATTGAGGAATTCTGCTGAGCTGGCTGAGAAGATATTTCTAATGAATGAAGAGTCAAAACAGTTAACAACAATAGAAGATAGACTCCAAGAAACTATGGCTGATATATCTCTCAAAATCAAAGAGAGAGATCACATCTATCTGAAAGCCATACATGATCAGAAAGCTACAGCTCTACGAGCACAAAAGACAAATGAAGAGAAACTCAAAATTCTCTCTGACAAGATTGACAACATGAATCAATCTTTCTCTATGCAACTTGAGTTGAGTCAACAAGATCTCAAGATTGAAGTAGGTAACACCTCCTACCTGATGGAGTAACTAATGTCCAACACGGAGCAGCTCTCTTAAGTGATTAATGACAAAAAGGGGGAGAAAAAGAGGCATACAAAGAGGCAGAGTAAGAGGCACTCCAGAAAGGGTAAGAAGAGCAGAGGGAAAGAAAAGAAGAAGACAACAAAAGAAGTAGCTGAGTCATCATCTAAGGAGGAGCCAAAGGATGATGAGCCTGAGGCTGAAGGGAGCCAGAAGAAGAAGAGGAGCATACATCTACAGAGGCGCCAGGGCACCAACTCCAACAAACAAACAAATAACTCAACAAGAAGCCAGGGCCTGAGGGATCCTTGTCCGGAGGGACTAAATGAAGTTCCAAGCCTGCTGGGCTTGAAGAGTTCCTAAGGACCTAGAGAAGTTCCAAGGCTGCTGGCCTTGAAGAGTTCTTAGTGATCTGTGGCCTGTAGTGCATAGATGGACTTGGTATGATTATGACCAGGGATTATTCAGTGTAATCATGACCGTAATGTTACAAATGATATGGTAAAAGTCCTCATTGGCCCGTAGTGCATTGATGGACAGTTGTTGGCATGGTCATGACCATTGATGAATACACGAATATCCTTGGCCCATAGTGCATGGATAATTTGTGGTCGTGATACTAATGAATATCCTCAAGTAGTAGTGCGTGGATGATGTGGATTATTTATTAAGTTGAGTCTCAAATGATAAAAGTGATGGAAAAACCTTTTAAATCATAAAAGATAGTAGATTTTATTCTCTACTGACTCTTTTAATAGATTGCTTTGTTCACTGCAGTTAAACTTGATGTCTATTATATTTTATCGGTTTAACATTGTTGAAGACTAATGATAATTTATTCTCGCATTATCTTAGTCATAATATTTCTTACTAGGCTAGTTGAGCTCACCCCTTTCTTTCACCGTTCTCTTCGTGAAATGAGAACGTAAATGGACTAGTCGGGGAGCGGAGTGATTTCATCCGAGATGGTGTCTTAGTAGTCCTCACTATTCTATGAAATAGTGTAATAATAAATGTAATGAGGACTTATTCGAGAGTGGATATTGTCTAGAAGACAATATTTGTATTAAAACTCACAACCTCTTGTTGTATATTTAAGATTGTATTTGTATTCTCAGATCATGTATTTGGCGACTCGAGAATAGTGTGATGTATACCTATTTTGGGGGCGCCACAGGTTAGTATCAAAGCTTAGGATATGATCCCCGGCCGAGATGTGAGACAAGAACTAGGAGGGAGAGACGGAAAATTCCTTCGCTAGTATGACCTACCTAAGTTTATTTGATATTTAATTATTCACGAGTATAGGATAATATGTGATATGTTCATTAACCCTTGTTTTGTGGAAGTATTTGAAAATGACATCCGAGAATGTTGAGAACATCAGTGGAGCACAGGAGACCGTTGAGTCTCCACAGATCAATAATCAGGATAATGTGCAACAGGAAGGTGACAATCCTCAGGCAAACAACAACACTGACCAGATGATGAACGATGGAATGTTCAGAGGCTTTATGCAATTCATGCAACATCGCAAGAGCGGGCCTCGTCCAAAATGCGGTGGAAACACAAACAACTCTTGATCACATCATGCTAAGCGATTCAAGGAACTGGGACCACCGGAGTTTTTTGGAGAGCCAAAACCACTTAAAGCGGAGCCAACACTAACATGTTTATATTTTTTTTTTAAAGTCATCTGTGGCCTGTAGTGCATAGATGGACTTGGTATGATTATGACCAGGGATTATTCGCAGATAATCATGGCCGTAATGTTACAAATGATGTGGTAAAAAGTCCTCATTGGCCGTAGTGCATTGATGGGGATGTTGTTGGCATGATTATGACCATTGATTAATCACACGAATATCCTTGGCCCATAAAGTGCATGGATAATTTGTGGTCGTGATACTAATGAATATCCTTGGTCGTAGTCTGCGGGGATGATGTGGATTATTTATTGTCGAGTCCCAAATGATAAAAGTGATGAAAAACCTTTTAAATCATAAAAGAGAGTAGATTTTAACTCTACTTGACTCTTTTAATAGATTGCTTGTTTCGCTCACCCTTTCTTTCATTGTTCTCTTGAGGAAATGAGAACGTAGGGACTCAATGAGAGAGCGGAGTGATTGGTTCGAGATGGTGTCTTAGTAGTCCTCACTATTCTTTAAAATAGTAATAATAAATGTAATGAGGACTTATTCGAGAGTGGATAGTATACAGATGATAATATTTGTATTAAAACTCATGGTCTTGTTGTCAGATATTTAAGATTGTATTTGATTTCAGATCATGTATTTGACGAATTTCGTAATAGGTGATGTATACCTATTTTGGGGGCGTCACATTATCTCTTAAATACCACTACTTTATTAAAATTACGTCATTTTGAAGATTCTTTTAAAAAATAAATACGATCACGAGCTATATTTTTATAAATAAAAAGAAAATAAGTAAGACCATTCTATTTTAATATTATTTTGTATTTTAAAAGAATATTTAAAATGACAAGAGAATTAAGTGCTTTAAATCCGTTCCTTAATAGAAATATAAACCCAACCCACAATGTTTAGTAAATTATCTTAAAACGACATTGTGAATATAAAATTCATAATATTTTTTAATAAACTAATTTTTTTTCTATCCTAACTTAACTTTTCCACTAGTTTCCTCTGAATAAACTCACAAACATGGTGTAATCATCCATCTCACAAGCCTAAACAATTTCAACACAGAAAGTGATCATCAAACTCTCCGCACAGCAAACAATTTCAAGCTAAATCAGAGCTCTCTCCCTCTCACAATTCTCCAACCATGACAGAATTCTTAGACTTAGAAACCCAAGACGCAGTGCGGATGCCATGGAACGTGATCCCCGGCACAAAACAAGAATCAGCGCAATGCATAATCCCCGTCTCCGCCATCTACACCCCTCTCAAACCCTTACCCTCCACCGCCCCTCTCCTCCCCTACTCCCCCCTCCGTTGCCGCAATTGCCGATCCGTCCTCAACCCTTTTTCTATCGTCGATTACTCCACTAAGATCTGGATCTGCTCCTTCTGTCTCCACCGGAATCACTTCCCCCCTCACTATCATTCCATCTCCGATGACAATCTTCCGGCGGAATTGTTCCCCCAATACACCACAATTGAGTACCAATCGTCCGATTCGAAGCAACCCAGTTCGCCCTGTGTGTTTCTCTTTGTTATTGACACTTGTGTTATTGAAGAGGAAATGGGGTTTTTGAAATCTGCCCTGTCTAGGGCTGTGGGGATGATTCCGGAGAATTCCCTTGTTGGGTTGATCACTTTTGGGAGTTATGTGTCTGTTCATGAATTGGGGTTTGGCCAAATTCCTAAAGTTTATGTCTTTAAGGGGTCTAAGGAGATTACTAAGGATCAGCTTTTGGAGCAAATGGGTTTCTTTTCTAAGAAGCCAAAGCCGACTGCCGGGGTGATTGCTGGTGTTAGGGATGGGCTTTCGCAGGAGAGTATTTCGAGGTTCTTGTTGCCTGCCTCTGAGTGCGAGTTCACTCTGAATTCGGTATATTCTTAATTCTGAATATTATTCAATTGCCTAGTATTGTTTCAAAGTTTATGTTTTTAATATGTTAATTGGCCTTGAATGTACTTAGTTGGCAATTAAGTAAAGTACATTTTTTGTTGATGTAAATGTGGTTCTCAATCTTAAGCTCTGTTCCTTGAAGTACATTTCAGTGATCTTAGGCTGGGAACTTAACTGGAAAATTCCCTTACAACTAAGGTTCATTAAATTTTTAAATAATTTTTATCTTTGTTAATAAGGTGTTAGAGGAGCTTCAGAAAGATCCTTGGCCCGTACCAGCAGATCAACGGGCAGCTAGGTGCACTGGCGCTGCATTAAGTGTGGCTGCTCATTTGCTGGGAGTGTGTGTTCCGGGTTCTGGGGCTAGAATCATGGCATTTTTGGGTGGGCCAACAACAGAAGGGCCAGGCACTGTAAGTCTAATATCCATGCCCCAGCTAATTATTTAAATTTTTTTTGCTCTTAAAATTGCTAATGAAATCAGCTAATTACTTGCTTGATATGATTAATAGGTTTTTAACTATTGTCTTTTTCAAAAGAAATGAAGCAAGAAATAAAAAGCAATCTTTGAGAAATGATTTGCCAAAGTAAGTTATACTGTATATTAATTATTGTATTAATTTGGTTGATAAAAGAGTAATATGTAATTTTAATTACAAAGTCCTTACAATATGAACGCTTCTCATTGCAACAAAGAATGAAGTAATTAACTTATCAGATGATAGAGATTCTATCAGACCTAATGGGGTAGAAGTCGCAGCCGAGCTCATAAAAGGAACCTTATGGAAATAAAATATTCTTTTATGTAAAACCATATCTTTCTCTTTATGATTAAAATTAATGATAATTTTTATTAAATCTACCGCCTTTTTGTTTGTATCAGCCTTGGATTAATGTCTATCAGATGATTGACAATGAAGACCATGGACCTTGACCTCAATGATGCAATTAGAACTAATTATAATTTTAGATCTTAACCCTTTAACTTGGAATTTATACTGTTAATTTATAGCGCAGTGCTTGAAATAAAAAGGAGAAGCCCACTACACCATATAACACGTACTCATGAGACAAGTACTCATGAGACAAGGCTAAAGTCTAAACTCTGACAAAAAATCCACAAAAAGAACTAACAGACACTAGATAAACCTTCATTTTGCCAAAAAATAAATAAGAGTCAAAATTTAAAAATAGAAAATAAAATTTTTCACTTTTCACTTGAGTAAAGTGAAAACAAAGCGCCAATATTATTCGTGAAAGTTGCTTGAACCCTAAAAGTAAGTTATTTGCCATCAATCGTACAAGAGAAATGTCTTGACGCTGCTTATTGTTGCATTCACTATGTAAGATTATTCTCTTCCATGAGGAAACCCGTCTGTCGAAAATGATCTACTATTCAACTCCTATAAACCTAAACAAAATTATCTTAATATAAACTTAATCATAGCACGTTAGACGACTTTGGTGGAGCAGCGTCAGTTGTGATTTGAGCTGAAAAAAGAATTAAGTTTGTAACTTCTAGATTAAGCTTATTAAGAATTACTTCATCTCACTACAAAATTATGCAAGAATTATTGTAACCAGGTTCAATCCTCACCCATCAGTATATCACATGCCTCAAAACAGCCATGTTGTTCACATTCAGCATTTACCATTTCAATCTAGAAAAGATTTGCTAGTTTTCCAGTACGTGGAATTACAAAATACATGCTCATTAAGTTGTTCGGCAAATAATAACGTGGATTCGTGGAATGTTGTTTGAAATTATATAACCCTATATTTAGAAATTTAGAAATTCATTTTCATTTATTTTATTTTTCCGTGGCTTTCCAATTGACAAACTCGCTAGTGCTGATTTTTCCTCCTGTACTGTATAACAACTCAACGCCATTTCCATGAAGCTTCATCCTGAATTCTTCTCAGGATAAAAGATCGATTTCGCGCAATGTCTTGCCACTTCAGACCAGTGAGAAAGCAAACCTAAGAAACAATAATAATGCCTTCAATCACAAACTAGTTGGGGTAGGATGAAAATAAATCCCATATGGAAGGGTAAAGGAAGAAAGGAAAGGAGAAATAACAGAAGATAAGAAAGACAAAAATAAGAAAAGAATAAAATAAATAAAAGAATAGAAATAGATGAAATAAATTAGTAAAACACACCTACAAATAAATAAACAATATATATATGGGGTTCCATCCACAGCAACCGGTTGCTGTGGAGCAACCTCTTTTTTGGCCTTTTAAAATTTCGGCTGGAGCAAAAAAAAATAAAAATAAAATTTCAACAGGCCAAAAAAGGGGTTGCTCCACAACAACCGATTGCTATGGATGGAACCCCTATATATATATATATCCCGGATCTTAGACGGACCAAAATCACGGACCAGAACAAAAAACCAGCTGAAACCAAAAAACACGCGGGCGGGTCAAAAACCCATCTTCTCAAAACATTCGCTTTCTCTCTATATTTGTCTGTTCAATTTTTTTGAACAGAATCTATATCCAATATGATGAGATCGGATCGAAAACCCCCACTTACAAGATCTCCGATACGCCTTTGCCCTCGTTGAGTTCTTCAATCCAGTGCCAAAAGTATACAAACACCACCAGGTATATATAAACTGTATATATAAACTCAGAACAGAAAAGTTCAAACTTTATAGCTATAAAACTTGAAGTTTTATTTTTCCAAATTTTCTTGATTTTTATTGGGATTATTGAATATGATAGGTTCGCTAACAAAAACCCAATTGCCTAAACGCACTTGGGGTACAAAGAGTTAGAGTCAGCATACGAATACCGCATTTATTTCTTGCGAATTAAGGGCTCTGGCCAAAATGGTGCCAGGGTGAATCCAAAGAAAATGAAATGGGTAATAATGCTTGAAATGCTAATAAGAGTCCTCTTTTTGTAAGGGGAAGATTTTATGAGGAGTATTCGGCAAGAAGGAATGAAAGGCTGAAAAGAAAGAAGGGTAATTTAACAGGGGATGAGAAAAAAATAGTGTATGATCTTGGTGTGAGGGTGGAATCTGCTAAAAGAAAGGAGACTAAAAAATTTGAGGGCTCGAGGATATTGGTACCATCTATGCCACTAACACAGAGGAGAGAGAATCCGAGATATTCGTTGAGAAGCAGTAGCATCAAGGAGAACAAGAAGAAGCCTCCTCTTCCGCTAGCTGTGAGTTATGAGAAGTCTGTTAGGGGTACTGAGAGAAAAATTGGAGTGGGGAGGATTAGGAAAATATGAAGGGGTGGAATTGGGTTTGTGGGTGGGGAAAATTGGTGTTGTGGTTTTTGTTTTAGTATTTGTTTAGTGGTGTTTTCAGGTAGAAGTAGTTAATTGGAGAGTCGAGGAAAACTAGTAGAAAATGGTGGTTTTTTTTTTAATGGTTGGATAATATACTAGTGTGTTCTAAATTCTGGAATGTTGCAATTAATTTGATTGCTGCAGATTTTAAGAGAAGCAACACCAATGAAGCTTATGGGTAGCATAACAAATGCTTATGCTTTATCCTTCTGAAGGTGGGAGAAAAGATGAAACTAAAACAGATTCTTAATCCAAATTTAAGATTTCAGTTCAAATAACTAACTCAAAAATCCAAAGTAGCGCAGTTCTGCATACATGAAAGCTAGGTCGATAAGGGCCCTTTGAAAGATTGAAATGCTGCAACATATGAAATAAGCCACCTAAACAACAGAGCTTTTTTATTTACACTTACAGAATTTCATCAAATATAGTCCTATTACAATCCAACACCATCACAAACAAACACAATGCACTTGTACAAAGATGAATAATGTTGTTATTGCAGTCATAATCCTCATATATTATATCAAATATAATATCCTATACGCACAGTGCAACTTGTTGAGATATTCTATTACATTTGGAAAATGTACAATCAAACGACATTTATATAAAAAAAACTCATTTCACGAAGCCTATGTCCCAGCTTATCAAAATTTATTATATAAAATCTGTCAAAGGGAAGCAGTTAGAAACTACCAATTGAAGTCAAGTGAAGTTTTTTCCCCGTGTCTTTTGGTGGATTGCTGGGGGATGAGGTGGTGGCTAAGTGTATTTTGGGTTGGAGAAGCTAGGATGATTAATTGTTGTCAACCAGATCAAGAGTTGCAGTTATTTGTAAGTATACAAAAATGATGCCTCCTATGAAAGTTGAGTTACAGGGAATAGCCTTTCCTTCCATTTCAAGTTGTAAACAGAAGATATACAAGACCCTTTAAATACTCCACTATTTTTGATCCGCCGAGCTTTGAACTCCCATACACTCTGTCCACGAAGGTGATGGGAACCCAGTGTTCTAAAAGTCGCTAATCGGTCCCAGGTCGGTTGGCTACCGACTAGAGACTAGGGAATTAGTTGGGGATTAATCGGCTAGTCGGATTTTCAATTATTTTTTTAAAACATATATTATCCTTCCTCCATAAGTTATGAGTAAGTAGAATAACATAAGTAACACAATTCATCAAATAAAAACATGGAAACTAAGTAAAACCAAATAGTTTGACACTCTAAGTTCAAAACCAATTAACCAAATGAAACTAAGTAGAACAAAATCAATAGTCAATCACTCCTCTTCTCCATATTACTCCAAGACTTGCTCTCCATCGGACTCAAACTCATAATCCTCATCTTCCTCTTCCTCTTCGTTGTCATCATCTTCTGACATAAACTCTTCTAGTTCTTGCACATTTATACCACTTCTTCTAGGTAGAAGGACCTCACCCGCTCCCATTTTTTCCGATTTTTTCCGATTTTTTCCTACTTCTTCCGATTTTCCTCGACTTGTTCCGATTTTTTGATTTACTCCGACTGGGCGACTTACTAGAGCCCAACTAAGTCGGCCAGCGACTAAATCAAAGGACTAGGCCCTAGACCCCGACTTAGTCGGCCGACTTTTAGAACACTGTGGGAACCTATGAACAACAATAAAATCAAAGTTGGAAATCTATGGCCAGAATAAACTAACAATAATCAAGGTGAGATTAATCATTCTGGCATCTAAAACTATTAGTTAAACATGCATTAATCTGGAGAAGTGGCCAAAGAGGCAAGCAATTGATTATATAACAAAGAACTAAATCAGGAGGTTAAATTTTAACAAACTTTGGCATATGCAGTTTTGTCAAGTTCATAGTTTACAGGAAACTAAGAACAAAAGATATGAGTTATTGTACTTCTAAATACTTACCTTCTCCTACAATTAAAACAAACCCAACAATCATGAACAATGGGTGCAGCTGTACAAGAGAGGACATAAATTTAACCTCCAACACAATTAATTATACATATGAATAAGACTTAATAAATTTATACCAACTTCCCCACCATATATCAGGAAGCTCCATCACTGATAAACTCCAATCACCTCTGTACCTTGATGGTTTTTGAGGGAATGTTCTCCCCAATTTGACGAAAAGTTTGGATGAATTTCTTGAGATCAGTGTCCATGTACTCAAATACCAAGTACAAAACTGTTTTCCCTTCTTTATTCTGGCCTTGTTTGACATCCATCAACCTATAATATATAATATATACAAAAGTAGACCAGAAACCAAAATAGAATAACTTGTTCTTGATTAGATTCCTTTGCCAAGCTTGTAAAATTTGATGCCCAGATTCTAAAGAACTCACATCAGCAGAGCACATTCTCTTCCAATTTGGTATTCACATTTGGTATTCAAGCACAAAAATTTCCTAATCACGTTGTTAGAATAGGGTGCCCTTCGATCCTCATAATATTAAGGATCTAATTTTCTAAAATATTAATGGAATTAATGTTATATTTGGAACGAAAATAATCAGAGAAGAACCAGAATCAAATCATCATCAATTCTAATAAACCCAACAACGAAAAAAATAGCAGATTAGGAGAGTGAAAGAGGAAGAAGAATAATTATCCAGATTCACCATAAACGAAGTCAGTCACAGAAGCAAATTTTAAAAAATTAGGGTACATAATTTGGGAATCTTACTCGTGATTTCAACAGAAAGTAGCAAATCGAAAAAATTGACAGCGAACAAGAGAATCGCAGCGGCGGAGCAACTGTTTCTGTCTCTAAATATTTCTTCTCTCTTCAACTCAACTTCGTTCTCTTTATTCTCTCTAAAGAATAGAATACCTGAACGTGGAAAGAGATAGGAGAATGGGGGCAAATGATTGAGAAAAAAAAAAGGGGCAAAAAGACTTGTGTTGACAGCCTCCAGACCATGGCTTTTGTTTTTTTTTTTGAGTCCGTCCTGAAACCCGTTACTTGAGTCCGTCTATGATCTGGGCTCTCTCTCTCTCTCTATATATATATATATATATATATATATATATATATATATATATATATAAAGCTTTGATAAAACAAAGGAAAAGAGAGAAACAAAAAGCAAAACAACTGAAAGGGGAAAAGTAAAAAAATGGTTGTAACCCATTCTTGCCAAACGCAGATGTTGTTGGGTTCCGTCAACATGAAACTCGTAGTACATTTCATATATTTGTTGGTTAGTCTTTGGCTGAGTTCTTGTTTAATATTTTCGCAGATTGTATCGAGAAATTTGTCTGAACCTATACGTTCTCACAAGGACCTGGATAAAGATTATGCTCCTTATTATCATAAAGCGGTGAAATTTTATGAAGGACTTTCAAAGCAGCTCATACATCAAGGACATGTACTTGATGTTTTCGCTTGTGCCCTTGACCAGGTAATATATTGCCATGTCTTCCATTTTGCATACTGCTCATCAATATGAAAAATGTTGATAAAACGAGCAGAACCTTTTATACATGTGATAACATGGACATCAATTCTAAATTCAATTGTTTCAGGAAATGTTAAGCCTGCTTGAAGAACTGAGGTGTATGGTTCATGATCCAATATTTGAACTGCTGCTAATAGATCTCAAATTTCATTTCTAAGGTCACCGATTTATTTTCTCTGACGGTTACATTCCATTCTAAAGATAAAGTATCTAGAATATTAACCCTTTAAAAGTACACAGATTAATTTTTTGGATAAGTTATTCACATATCAGCTTTTGACCGGTTAGGTAGTGTTATAGGCTTTTGAAGCCTAAACTGGAGGCTGTGAAACCACAACTTTAAGAAGCATTTGGCACAAAAGAAATTGCTATAGTAGATTCACTTAGGGAATTATCTTGTTTATAATTATTTTCAGTTAGATGTTTTTGCGCAGGTCTATTTTAAACTTTTAGTGCTCAAGGCTATATTAGTTATACCAAGAATTTCTGGGCCTGTTTACCAATGAAAAGACAAGGAATTTTAGTTTTACAAACATTAACCTGAAAGATGCATATCTGCTTTGTAAATTGTGATATGCAATTCTCATATTGTAAGATACATATCATATCTGTACCAATAGGTGCGATACTATGCTGCTTTTGATACACCTGCTTTAACTTATCGAATTGCCTCCATGTCGTATTACGTTTTGCATAGGTACGATTTTGATAACTATATGCGTTGTATCAGCTGCATCCTGTTCCATGTGGCGTGCCCTATCTGTGTTTTTTGACTAATGACCATTGAGCTGAATTACGTACTAGTTTATTCTATGGATAAATTTGGGTTGATCCTGTTTGTTAACATTTTTTACAATTAAAGTTTAAATGATGGATGCTGTGTTTCCTCTAATTTTGCATCCTTCTTACAATATTGATGAATAAAGTAGTGTTCTATAATCTGATTCTTTGTTACTTTCTAGGTTGGGGTTGCTGAACTTAAAGTAGCTGTTGAAAGATCTGGAGGGCTAGTTGTGCTTGCTGAAAGCTTTGGCCATTCCGTTTTCAAGGACTCTCTGAAACATGTTTTCCAGTCTGGTGACTTGGATCTAGGTCTATCATCAAAGTAAGATGTTGCCAGAGACTAGTTTCTCTATCTAGTATGGTTTAGTAAATGGCAAGGTTATTATTGTTTAGAGTTGTAACTTTTGGTTAAATCTTGTTTCTGTAGTGTGTATGTTATTGTTTCAAATTTTATATTTACTTTTCTATGCTAAAATACAAGTTGACAAGTTCTCTTTCGACTCATACAAGGCCTTTAGAGATGTCAAGAATTCCAGGTTCATTTTCCCACTTATTCTCATAGCAAGTCTTGTAGGCTGAAAACATTATAATTATCTACAGGGATTTTGAACGGATGTTTATTGGTCCTAGATCCTTTTACAACAATGATAAGAGTCATATGAATTTTCTTGGTTTTTTGTTTTGGATTACCTTCATTTTACATTCAATCTTTATATATTTTTGGCTTTGAAATTCAAGTTTTATTTCATTTAATTTAGAAGTTTTTTTTAATTAATATTGCAATAAATCGATAGACTAGTATAATTGTGTATTTATTTAATTTAAAAATGATGTCAAATCATATTTTCTTTTCCCTTTCTAATAAAACTCTTCTTTATCTGATATATTTTTTGAAAAATTAATTTTTTAAGCATCATAGTTATTTTAAGTCACTGCAGTCAGAGGGTTTAATCCCTTTCCCTGATCATACTACACCATCCTCATTATTTCTGTTGGAAAAAGTGTTACAGAAGTAAACTTTCTCGCCATTGTCAGTAGTAGAATATAGTCATGCAGATTAAGCCACATGTATGTAAATCTACTCAAAAGTAGCAAGACGTGTCACTTCTCATGAGAAGTATACATTCCATTTAGAAGGGAGTGCTACAATGTAAGCAAAGGGGTATAGGCTGGTCTGCTTGGCAATTAACTTGTATTTCTTTAAAATGAAGTTCTTTGGCTTGTTGCATGAAACCTCAAATTCTCTGATTGTTGACTCGTTTCTTATCATTGCTAATTGAATGTGCTCCATCTAATTCTCGTTTTACTTTCAAAAATGCAGTGGTATATTTGAGGTGAACTGCTCAAAAGATATCAAAATTCAAGGCATTATTGGTCCCTGTGCATCACTTGAAAAGGTCAGTCCAAAGCTTTTCAAGGATCCGTCTTTTCTGTTCGCTTTATTCTGATGTTTGCTAGTTGGAACTTTGTGCAGAAAGGTCCTCTGTGCTCTGAAACGGTTATTAGTCAGGGGAGTACTACAGCTTGGAAGATGTGT
Source organism: Panax ginseng (assembly GCA_020205605.1). Taxonomy (NCBI): domain Eukaryota; kingdom Viridiplantae; phylum Streptophyta; class Magnoliopsida; order Apiales; family Araliaceae; genus Panax; species Panax ginseng. The sequence goes on along the minus strand of CM035133.1, from coordinate 137,201,831 downwards.
GGCCTTGACAAATCTACATCTTTATGTTTGATATTTGAGATTGTGAAGAAGGAGAACCCAGATGCTATTGCCCAATCAGCAAACAACCAATTTTACTTCCAGTTCTTAACTTAGTATGAACTGTTAAGCTCTTCTGTATTTAAAAATTAGTTAGTAGTCTCTTTGGCTCGCAATATAGAGCTTCTCTGACCATCTACAGATATTTGGTACAGTTATCAACATAGTAGTGGACAAATGAGACTTCGTGCCACAACCCTTTCTAGAAGATGGGTTGCTGGACCTGGAAGCATACAGGCAAGCTTCTTGTCTAATCTGGGTTGAGATATAACCTTTTTCTTCTTTTTTGATAAATAAGTTAATCTACTTATAGTTTTCATGTCACATGCCAATCTGTGTTTTCAAGGTATATCATGTGATACCCTCAAAAATCTGAAATAGGATACTTGATTAAAAAAAATAACATCTGTACTGGGAGTATGCTGATGTATTTAGCTTTCAGTTTCATCCTCTTTCATATGGGATCAAACATTTGTGATGTTTGATGTGAGTTTGAAATTGTTTTGTGTGGATATTGTTATTATTGCTTGGTTACCTTGCTTAATGTTTCTGAAATTACATGAATAAGTTTGAATTCATTGTTTATAACTTCTAGTCATTTCCATTTGATGTGCATCTACGTTGCCTTCCCTTCCCCTGCCTTTTATGGCTTACTTGATAAATTTGCTCTTTATAGTTTAGTTGCCACTTTTTTGACAACAATTAGTTTTTGTTCTATATTGTATAGGATCTAATTGCTGGATTTGACCAAGAAGCAGCTGCTGTAGTCACTGCACGCCAAGTTTCTTTCAAAATGGAAACTGAGGTATCAGCCTTCTCTTTTAAAACTTCTTGATGCTTTTGTTTTGTGTAAATTTGGTAGAAGCATATCTTGTGTGAAATTCTGTGACTAATATTTTCTTTCTTTTAATTGATGGTATTATTTGATCCATTGCTGCCTCCATCTTTCTCTCTCTGTCCTTCCTTTCTCAATAATTTAGTCATTGAACAAGCCAATTTAAAGAGGTTTACTTTTCTTTCTTTTCATGAGTCTTGACACATCCTTAGGACCAACCAATAAGGATGGTTTTCTTACCTTCCACAAATATACAGCAAATGATACTCGGAGAAAGTTTCTCGACTCTTCCTGTAATACTCTTCTTATTTTCTACTATAAACTGGAATAAAATGGGGGATTTTCTCCGGCCTCATGATTTTGAATGTTTATTTTGAAAACCTTATCCATATTCCCCCACTTTTGGAGTCTTTAATGATAACTTTACTTATAAACAGAAGCACTACTTACAAGATTATGCGAATTTAGCCTATTTATAGCATTTCAAAGGTAAATTTACTGAAAATGACACGTGTAATTTGTGTTCGTTTGTCAAATTTATGCTATAGGGTCATTCATAGTCAAACGCTACCAAATAAAGACTATTCTTCATAGCTTAATTGTGAATTTTCCAATCCAAGTTAATTAACTTTGAGTCCACATGCTTGATAGCTATTCTTTATAAGCTCTTGAAGCTATGTGAAGTTGTGAACCCTACATGTCAAATCCGAACCAATAAAGAACACATGTTGGTAGCAACATTAAGTATTTTGCCATCAAAACTAAGATTATGATCCCTACCAACAATATTAGCTCTGATACTGGCACAGGCCTCCATTTTTGAGTTCTAATGGCATGAACTATGATGCATGAACATGAATATGACTTAAGATACAAGATTAAGATTAAATAAGTAGGACAAGAACGTGTTGAGGACACATGGCATATGTATATGTATATATAAATATATATTCCTTACATAAAGTTGAAGTTTAGTATAAACATATTTCTCCATGCTATGCAAAAAGCAATGAATATAAGCATACAAGTACAGATGTATTAATTACTCTTGAGTTCCCTCGTTATTCTAGCTGGGCTGCTCTTGTTTACTTTTGTTATGAGACAACATTTGATTTCATCTATATTGGACGCTAAGTTTCTTGGACGCGTTGAGTCAAGTTTTCAGTGTTCAAATTATGGTAAACCTTTAGACAGTTATATCAAATATTGGACTTATTTTCGACATGTAAGTTTAAAATACGGGCATGTAAAAGTAAATTGTCTATGTACAAAGGATTCACTTATTTATTAGATTGTTGTGAAGTATACGTATATTGTAAGCAGAAATTGTTTAAGCTTTCAGTTTCATATTATTACATGACATCGTCTGTGTTGAACTTTTTATTGCCTTCTATGCCGTAAATATATACATCTTATTATTGACCAGGTGTTACAATTGATATGCAGGCTGAATTTGATCCTATAAGATGGCTTGATAAATCATTAATACATATTTGTTCTCGGTTTGGGGATTACCAGAAGGACAGTCCATCTTCTTTTAGCTTATCTCCTAGATTTTCAATAGTTCCTCAGTTCATATTCCATCTTCGTCGATCTCAATTTGTCCAGGTATAAACTAGTCCATATTAATTTACTATGTGTGGGTTGCAAAATAATGGATAATGTACAACTTTTATCTTCTTGAGTTTCAACATGGTTATCATTATACTTTCCAAACAAAAGAAAATCTGGTATCATTTTCTCCTTCTTTGGGTTCAGGTTTTCAACAACAGCCCAGATGAGACGGCATATTTTAGAATGATCTTGAACCGGGAAAATGTTGCTAATTCAGTTGTGATGATTCAACCTTCGTTAATCTCTTACTCTTTTCAAAATCCCCCAGAACCAGCTCTGCTTGATGTGGCTGCCATTTCTGTTGAGAGGATCCTTCTTTTAGATTCTTTTTTCACAATTGTTGTATTTCATGGATCTACTATTGCTCAGTGGCGAAAAGCTGGATACCATAATCAGCCTGAACATGAGGTAATCTTGAATGAAAAGTTGCATTTTCAAACTGATGGAGTAAGCAGAATGCTCTTTTTTAAGCATATGAGGTCTGTGACTCTGTGTAATCCTTTTTTGATGGCTGGGAGTAACTGATAACGTACAGTACATTATAGCTTAACAGATGGTAAAATGAAATTCCTAAATGCTGGCAGAATAAACTTGCATCTTTAAGTTGCTGAGACCATCAGATTCATTGGGTCAAAATAAGTTGAATAATAATACTTAGGTGTGCTAATTGACATTGAGACATCCTCTTGAACTCAGTACAACACCACTGTTCTCACAGGCATTTGCCCAGTTGCTGCGAGCTCCTCAAGATGATGCTGATGCGATAATTAAGGAAAGATTTCCAGTACCACGTTTGGTTGTTTGTGATCAGCATGGATCCCAGGTCAGTAGTTCTATATTCCTACTACAGATGGTATTATATATTATGCAACAAACAAGATCACATTCTACTAAAAGGGGAAATAAAAATGAAAAAAATACAAATAAGCAAAGTTGCATTATCTCTCATTTCTCTAACAAGGGATGGCTGGTCTTTCAGTAAATGTCCGACTTGTACTCCAGTAGATTAGGTGTAACTATTATGTCATAAGTGGTCTTATGGTAGCTCACCTGAACAACTGCATAAAGTTGAATGGGCTAGTGAGTTATTAATTTAGGTGCATCTGTTTTATTTCAGTAACTTATGTCTCGAGTATAACACATAAAACATCATTTTTCAAACCATCAGACGTTTTGTCAAGGCAGGCAAGTGGTCTGGGCCCAATTCAGCTTGTATATTTCCAACAACCTTTTCTTATTTATAATCTAAAGCTGACCTCTGCCAGATGAATGAGCCACTTTTCCTTATGTTTTCAAATGGAAAGTCTGAAAAAAGAAACAGGAAATTTGAACCCTGGAACTGCAACTGTTTTGCATGTTTATTAAATAATTACAATCTGGTCTCATTTTATCCTTGCAATAAATATATACACACTCACACACATATATGTATATAACTATATGTATAGATATTATACTTTTGCTATTCTCTTGGTTCGGGGAAGAAAGTAATGTGGACTTTCCAGTCTTTCTTTGATTGGTAAAAATACTGTATTTGCCATCAATGGAGTGGCTAATTTAGCAAGAATTCATCAAATTTCTGTCTAAAGGTTCTTTATCCTTCAAATTGTGCAGGCTCGCTTTCTGCTGGCAAAATTGAATCCTTCTGCTACATACAACTCTGACGGTCCTCCTGTTCCTGGAGGGGATATCATCTTTACAGATGATGTCAGCTTTGAGGTATTCTTGGATCATCTTCAACGGTTGGCAGTTCAATAGGTTTCTTCTTGGATTGTCTCTAGAGGTTAGCAGTAAAATAGAATACAACATGACCTTCTCCAATTTTGTAAGATCTACTCTTTGAATTGGTTGTACAGTAATCCAATGCATATGAACATCTCCATTTAATGTTTGGCTTACTTGTTTGCAAAATCTTGTAATGCTTAGGCTAAAAGCTCAATAATCTATTGTGTTGCATAAATCATAAATTATTTAATTATGAAGTTCATCTTTCTTTCACAATATTCGTGCTTTTTATCCTCCACCTCATCCTTTTTTTTTTTTGGTTAGTACCTCTTCTTACTGTTGCTGAAATAAGGATGTCACGGCCATCTGTAAAGGGAGCCATAAAAGATCTTTTTATAAGATATATTCTGATACATTGCCAGTCTTCATGGAATGTCCTTTACGGAGTATTTTGTCGACAATTATGATTCCGGTTTGCTATTAGTCTTGGAAATGAGATTTCGATGTTAAGAGAATTTTTGTTGATATTATTTTTTCTTTTATCTTATTTGCTTTGTTTTGGTAAGTGACAGTTGCCTGCTTTTAGTCAGTAGACTTATTATTGTCCTACCACTTGGTTGGCAGAATCACAAAGACGCGTCATTAGAACAAGTTAGAACATACACATTACTTTTATAGTTAGAATGGAGGGAGTATTTCATTAGAGTATATTTTAGTATTTTAGGTTAGCTTTATGCGTATATTGGTCAACCTGCAAGTATATTCAATCAACTTTTTTACCCAATAATTAAGCTTCTCTCTTTTGTAACTTAGAAAAAGTACAATAGTGATAGGGACGTCGTCGTCGTGGATGATTCGCTATTTAGTTATTTATTTATCAGTGACTATTTATTTATTTAATTTGTGAATTTGTTATTTATTGGTTTAGTTCAGTATTGAGTTACTTATTAAGAGACTCAATTGTTAATGGGATTAGGATTATTAAAGTTTCTTTTATTATAAATATGTTAGTCATAACCGATTATTGGAGACACTTTGATATTGAAATTATTCTAATTATTGGTTGCGATCAATGGGTAGTAGTTCTCCCGTGGTTGGATCACTCTAGTTTTTTTTAAATTTTCCTCATTGATTTATCACTTATAATTAATTATTTGTTCATCAATTTTCGTTCAACATCATATTGGTATCATAGGTTAAGGTTTCTCCATCAATTTCTTAATTTTTGGGAGTTTTTGGGTTAAAAAAAATAGTTATTGTTCATTGGAGTAATTCATTGCCTCTTATTGTTCATCAACGGAGTTGTTGTTCATTGTGGTTCACTATTCATTAAAAAATTGCTGCTGCTGCTACGTTTTTTGAAAATAGGGAGGTAACGCTAACTTTTTTAATTTAAATTAAAAAACCTTACAAATTACCTTTTAGTACTTCGAACTTTTGCTCTCCATTTAAATATTGCCTCACAATTTATTAGTTTATATTTTCACCCTTGTTTCTTGTATAAATAGCCCTAAACTTTTAACATTAACACTTTCACTCTAGTCTCATACTTTCTGATCAGTTAGAACCATAAGGTAATAATAAATATTTTTTGACCATCGTTTTTATTGAATTGAATATCTGGATTGAACTTTTAATTTTTCAAATAAAGTCATCGAAATAATTTTTTTTCAAATTGGGTCATTATTCTGTTAAAAAAAAGTTGATAGACGTTAATTTTTTGTCTACGTATACCGACGTGGACAAAAAATAAAAATATTGCTTATGTGGCAAAAAAAAAAAATAGATTTTAAAAATAAAAAATTAACATTTTAAAGTTTTAAAATAACAAAAACATAATAAAATAAAACAAAAAATACAAATTTTTTAAAAAAGCGATTTTTTTTTTAAAAAGATTTTTTTAAAAAAGTTTTAAAAGCAGATTTTTTAAAAATAAAATGATTTTAAAAAAAATGATTTTTTAAAAAGTCGCTTTTTTTAAAAAATAGATTTTTTAAAACATATATTTTTAAAAAATAGATTTTTAAAAAATGATTTTTAAAAAAAGATTTTTTTAAAAAAATAGATTTTTTGTTTTATTTTATTATATTTTGTTATTTTTAAACTTAAATGTTTTTTTTTTTTATTTTTAAAATCTGCTTTTGATTTTTTTGCCACAAGCAATATTTTTTATTTTTTTGCCACGGTACTAATGTAGGTAAAAAAATTAACGTCATCGAACTTTTTTTAACTGAATGACCCAATTTGAAAATAAAAATTAGTTCAGTGTCTTAATTTGAAAAATTAAAAGTTCAATCGGGTATTCAGTAAAACGTGCCAACTTTGATGGTCAAATCATTAGTTTTGCCAAAAATATTTCATTTTGAATATTCGGATTTTCAATATTAAATCACTTGCATTTCCTTCGTTCATTAGTTCTAAAATTTTTGTAAGCTGGTTTTGGATTTGTTCTTTTAAAATTGCATATTATTCCTTCTAGTTGCATATTATTCGATTATTATCAGTAGCTTTTGAGATTGCGATTGCATAAGCTTAGAGTCGTAATTTTAATTTGCTTAAATTAAATTTCTGTATTGTCTCAGCTTTGCACTTACATTTTCATACTATACGTACCCAAGCTGCTTTAGAAGAAATTCAAGACCAATTAGTGGTTATAGTTGCACAACTGGGTCAAATGAATGATAGACATTGAACAAAGATAGTCTGTAGTGGAACCTCGGGAGAATAATGAGAATGAACATGTTGAAAACCCACATGTTAGACACAATGATCATGAACATCTTAGGCATGATCGTTATGATGATGACTATAGGAAAATCAAGATAGATGCACCTGAGTTTGACGGTAGATTTGATCCCAATGCATTCCTTGATTAGTTGTCTAGTATGGAGAAATATTTTGACTGGTATGAGATGTCTGAGGATAGGAAGGTGCGATTCGCCAAATTGAAATTGGTGAAATTAGCCAGTTTATTCTGATAAGGGGTTAATAGAGACTTAGAGCGCCTAGGTGAGCCACCCATCACACATTGGGGGAGATGAAAACTCGCCTAAAACAATATTATTTACCCTTAGGACATACTGATAGATTAATGGATCAGTATGACAACTTTTGTCAGGGTAATAATATGTCTGTTGCCGATTACATTTGCAGATTTAGGGAGTTAACTCAAAGATGTATGATCAGTGAGAGTGAGAGTGATAGATTGATCATTATGAAGTTTAAGAATGAGTTACGACTTAAAGTTCAATCATGCACACATCCTAACCAGCGACATCACTACCCTAGATGACCTTTTATAGTCGGCTTAAAGTTCAATCATGCATACAGGGTATCGCTAGGAGAGTCCATTCTTACTCGGGTTAGCCCAATGACCGAAATTTCTCGCAAATTAGACATTTTCCCACTTCTCAGGCGTCCTCTAGGGCTAGTAACACCCTAGCTGGGTCATTTCGTGACAAAGGGAAGGGTATAGCTGCACCCAACTCTCAGTCTACCTAGGAGATGTACTTTATGTGCCAGGGGTTAGGGCACAAGTCTTTTGAGTGCCCCAATCATAATTGCCAACGGGTAACAATTGTAAGGGAAACTTCAAAAGAGGAGGGGGATATTGCCGTGGATGAAGTTTAGGGTGAGGAGGCTGATAGGGGTGAGCATGATGCGGTTTGAAGCCCAAACAACAAACGATTTCGCTTAGGTGCGGTTTGACAAATCCAAAACTGCACATGAAACTGCTTGTGATTGGTGCGGTGCAGTTTCATTTGGTACGGTTTCGATTCCAAAACCAATTGAATTAATCTACTTCTAGAAATATTATTATAGTTACTTGAAAATTAAATGATTAATCATAATCTTTTATATAGGAGTAATATTTGAAAAGATTATACAAAAGAAAAATTATGGAATAAAAAAAGCTGGATACTTGAATGAATAATGGATTATTTGACTTGTTTATCATTATTCATCGAGAAAATAAATAAGAAAAATGCATTGGAAGATTGATCCATAGTTTATAATCAATGTTCTAAAAGGCGCTAGGCGGTCAGAGGGGGTTATTTTAAGATAATTTTAATATTTTATATTACATTATTCTAACAAAACAATAATATAAAGCAAAATGTTAGTTCCCGAAAGCACAATAGTTATCTAAAAGGGGAGGGGGGGTTGAATAGATATTAAAAACTTTTCTTTGTTTAAAAACTGTTTTGATAAATCTTTTAAGCACAACGGAACTATTGATTCTTTGAAATCCCTTTTAGATAGCAGATTAAAGAGAGAAATGCAATTATTGCAGTTAGAGCAGTTATAGCAGTTATAAAGACACATTTATTTTTAAGTGGTTCGGAGCACTCAAAGCTCCTAGTCCACTCTTCTACTCCTTGAGTAGGAAATCCACTAAGGATTTCTTTTACACTTTCTGAATCTCACAGATTCCTTCTAGACCAGCAGTTTAGGCACTTCTAAGTTAACTTTTGAACTCTTCAAGTCCAGCAGACTTGGCTCTTCACAGTTCACTTAGAACTCTTTAAGTCCTTCTGACTTGGAACTTCTTACTTCAGTAGATTGATGATTGTTGAGTTGTGATTGAGGCTACTCAGTTGCAGCTAAGCACTTGTTCGAAAGAACTGAGTAGCTGAGCAAGCTTTCCCTTTTTCTTAGATCGTAGAGTTCAACGTTTAGAGTTCTTGTGCGTTTTGTTCAATACTTGCTTAACATTTCTCATCTTTCTTTGATCTGTATATATGTGATCTTGAAATCTATCCGTTGAAGTCATCTGATGAGCCATTAAATGCGTTTGACATTTCTGAGCTTTGATGGAGACTTTTCTGCACATCTTCTGAATTGCACTCGCCTAACCGACATAGCGCAGATCGCTTTCTCACCTAACACTTCAAAAGGTGTTTTCCTCTGCCCAATGGTCCTTTTCTTAGCTTCTTGAATACGTTTCTTTTGATCAATACTAAGGATATCTTTTGTACGTTGGGATTGGTGAGAGCTTCAACGTTCAAAACCCATTCCATATTTGTTGGAGTCTATCTTTAAATGAACGATAGGGCTTGATGTTTCTGACACAAGGCAGATGTCACTCTACTATCAATATCGTAGTGTCTTGTCATATTGGTGCTTGTACTTAAGAGATCACTACGATTTCTCACTACGATTTGTTAACACTACGATCTTCACTTGCTCGTCTTGCAGACTCTGCATTTTCGAGAGCACCCTACGATCTCTGAGTTAGCTCGACAAACGTTTGGACCACTCTACGATTCCTGGAGAGGCCCTTAAAGGCAGATACACTACGATCATCTCAGCTCTGCGATCCTGCCTTAGCTTCTGCATTCTGTTGATCAGATGAATAGACTACTAGCCTATCTATTTCTTTCTAGCCATAGATCAACCTAACAAATTTGATCTCCTTATCTATATAAATAAACATTAAAAAGGCTAAGATCAACCTAACAACTTTGATCTATCACTAAGTTCTTGTACATATATTCTTTGAAGGACTTTACATAATCATGAGCTTTTTCATAAAACATCAAATCACAATATGCATTCTTCCAACAATCTTCCCCTATTTGATGTTGACATAACCAAGGAGATTTGTTGTCATGATTATAAAGTTTTATATGCAGTTGCAGTAAAGTAAACATGACTTAGTATTTCAGTGATCAGCTAAAATTTCTAGAGAATAAGCATGAATTTATTGATGTATGGAGATAGATATTACATTTAAGATTGACTACATCGATACAATTTGAAATTCAACTTATCTCTATTTCTTTAGCCTTTTGCTTCTTGGAGGATTTGCATATTCCTTAGCTCTCTTCTTTCTGCTTACTTCATCTCTTCTGGCCAGATCTTCCAGCTCACTTGGGCTTAGCCTTGGATTGTGATCATACCTATTCATGAATGCAGGATCTCCAATTGGCATTCGTAGGCCTGTTGTTGTCACCACATGAGAGCTGGTAGTTGGCCTTTGACTCCTTAATGGTTGAGCCATTAAAATTTCCTGCTGATCAGATCGTTGAGTCTGATGGCTGGATCGTGGAGTTTGCTGAGTGATTTATCTTGGCCTAGATTGGAAGTGTCCTTTTCCTCTGCCCTTGCCTCCCTGATTTCCTTGCCCTTTATTCTCCCCCTTTATGTCAGCATCAAGGGTTCGAATGTCTGCTGAGAGACGAGTGACTCCTTGGACAAGCTCATTGAGTTGACTTTGAGTTTGAGCAGTGTCCTCACGATTCTCTTGGATCAAGGCATCAGAACGAGTTTCTCGTCGTTGAAGAATGTCGAGGATAGTCTCAGTCTGCTTCATTTGGCCCATGGAGAAGTCTTGAAATTCTTTGACTGCAGTTTGAAGACTTTTGATGCTCTGTATCATCAGATTGTTTTGAGATTTTTGTGTTTTCTGTAATATTAAGACAGCATCCCGATGCTTTTTAGTTGCAAAAAAGTGAATGTCGTCCCTGTCTTTTATGCTTTGAAGCATTTCTTTGATGATCTCTTTGAGTGTTTTAAACAACTCGGAGCTTAGGGAGCTTGGAAGATTGTTTGTAGCATTGATCATTGATGTCAATCTCAGCTGTATAAGTGCAGTATGATCTTCAAGACTCTCGTCTAGTTCTTTGATTACTTTCTCAGACATGGCTGACAAATCAGCCTTTGTGGATAGTTCTAACAGGATTTCATCTAGATTTGGAATTTGTGAGGGAGGTGATGTGTTCTTGAATTGATCTTGCAGTGAGTAGAGAGCAAGTTCGAGATTGAAGCATTCATTTTGAGATGAGGAGGAAATATCTGAAGGAGGAGCCTGGGTTTGAATGTTGAAGCTTAGTGACTCTACGATTTGTGGTGGATACTCTACCAAGGGGCTAGAGTAAGTGATCGTAGAGGTGATAGGCCGTGGGAGTAATAGGGACTGGCTCTTATTTGGTTCTCGCCATGTAATTTTGAGATTCTCATGAATCTGGAAATTGATTTAGTGGATGAAGAATCACTTCCAACCATTGCGGGAATTCATAGAATTGATTAAATGAGGATGATGGCAAGTGATTATTTCTGAAAAGAGTTGGGATAAATAGTACCTCAAGTGTGTTCTCTGAGGAAGAATTGTTGGTGAGAAGCTTCTTGGCAAAATTGAATTTCCCTGGGAATCCATTTCATGAAAATCTTGAGATAGTTGGATACTTTTGAAACCCGCGAACATGTGATCCCAAGAGTTCAGAATTTGAGCTTGGTGGAAGGGCATCATAGGAAGATATGCAAATAGTTGCTCATAGTTGGCTCTTCTGTGCCCATCAATGCCTACAACTATGATCTCAATCTCATCATCTTCTTCTCTGTTTTCACTGGAGGATTCCATTATGTCAATTGCTTCAGAATGTTCTTGCACTGGTTCTTCATTATCTCCTCCAGGAATTTCTTTTTCTGCTATTGAGGTGTCATGATCCTCCCCCTCAACTTGATCATTCTTTTGAAATGTCAATAGCTCCCCCTCAACTGGAGCATCCTCTGGCAGGAGATCTTCAGGCATCTCCCCCTCAGCAGGAGTATCTATTATCATCAGATCTTTTGGTGTCTCCCCCTCAGCTGGTTCCTTTTCAACAGACAGTTCTTTGTCTTCCCTCTTTAGAGCTTTCTCATTGACAAGAATATACTTCTTGACCAATTTCCTTCTTGGCTTTTTAGGCCGTGCCACAGCCTCAAGACTTTCTTCAGTTTTGTCCTTCAGATCAGCCAATACATTTGATGCAGCTGCTTCCTTGTTTGGTTTGGGCTCTACGATCGGAGGAGACTCTACGATCGAAGAGGCTGATGGCTTTTTGCTCTTGTGGCTGATTTTACTCATCTTCAGCAGCTGAGATATAGTTGTTCTATCTTCTTCTGCCTCAGCCTGCTGTTCCTTTCTTCTCAGGATCCTTAGAGTCTCAATATCTGAGGACTCTACAGACTTATTGGTGGTGGATCCTTGAGGTTCTTCTGTAGTTCTGGCTTTCTTTTTCCCTTTGCTTTTTCTGATTAAAGAAATGGGTTCTCCTTGATTAGCTTCTTCTTCTTCTTCCTCAGTTTCTTTGACAACAGACATATTCCCTGGCACTCCTGTTCCCTTTATTTCACCAGTTCGACCACTGGATTCAGACATCATCTTCACATTTTTAGCTGGATTTCTTTTCCAGTTTTTAAACAACTGCTGAGTCATTCGTTGATTTGGATTTATGGCTTCTCCTTCATCATCCTTAATTAGGTCACCAAGAGCAGCCTGTAGGATAATGCTGATAAATCGTCTGTAGAGTATCTTCTGTGAGCTCTTTGTTTTCTTTGAGTTGATTAACCATTTTCCAATCCACTCAAGTAATAGAGCCCCATAGTTGAGTTGTATTTTGTAACATATGGCAGTCATGAGTTTGAGTTGTACCTCATTCACAGAGTCATGACCTGAGCTCTTCTAAAGATATGCATTTTCCAACAATATCAGCTAGAAACTCATACCTCTGTGGAAACTCCTTCTTTTTGTATCATTTGACAAAGGGTGATTTCTTGTGTTGCATCTTCTTGAGACCTTTATGGAAGTCTATTCCATCTAAGGATGGATACCCTTCAGATTTGAGCCCTAGGGCTAAATTGATAACTTCAGCTTTTAGCCTGATTTGGACGTTCCTTACTTTTGTCGTGATAGTGTTGTTTTCAAATACCCCGTTATTGTAGAACTCTTTTACCAGCTTTGGGTAGATCAATGTGTCCGTACCCAAAGCTTCTTCGAGACCTGCCTTCTTCAATAGTGACAATGTCTTGTGAAATTGGGGTTCAACTGTTTTAAACTCGTCGAAGCAAAGTCTGTAGCCGGAGACAACACTGGAAGCTGCCATTAATTTCTTTGTAGGAAGTGAGACTGACTGAGCTTGCTATTGATTTTAGGGTTTCTTCTTGAGAGAGGAAGAGAGAGATGGTCTTTTATTGAACTTCAGATTTCAAACAGACGATTTTAATTTGTACTTGAAACTTCCCTCTCTCTATTTTGCGTAGTGGGACAGGTGTCGAATTTTGCTTGGCTCTACGAATTTTGACAGAGAGGGATTGTACTGAATTGCCCTTAACTTCTTTTAGGATGATGTATTCTTTAGTGGGACTACGATCGTTGAGATGGTCCTTGGAGTCGTCGAGTCTGTGTAGCAATCGTCGTGTCTGAGCTGTAAACATAGAGTCTTAACTGTGACCATTGAGTCTGACTAGCAATCGTAGAGTCTGATCAAGTTCTCGTTGTGAACCTTTGGTTTAGCTTTCTTTATGATTTAAGGTAGCTCAGGAAGGGCCAACCTCTTGAATGAAACAAGGGTTAGGTTTGTCCCTGAGGCACTTATCAGGGAGAATGCTTAGATTTATGCTTGATCATCATCGGGTGCTCCTTTGGTTTTGTTGTTGTAGCTCAGCTATCGTTGAGTTTGTACTACGATCGTTGATTCTGTTCAGCGTTCGTCGAATTTTAGGTACTTTGGCTCTACGATCGTGGACTTCCTTTGATCATGTCTTTGATTTTGAACACAGCCTTTAAATCTGTATGGTTAACACAAACTAAAGCATAATATTTCATGTTTACAAGTTAAGCATGCCTAGTTCACTTATCAATTTGTTGAATCTGGATTCATCTAGAGGCATTGTAAAAACATCAGCAAGTTGATTTTTAGTAGGGATATATTGTAAAGATATTGTTCCATTTTGTACATGATCCCTAATGAAGTGATACCTTATTTCTATATGCTTAGTCCTAGAATGCATGATATGATTATGAGTTATAGCAATTGCACTTGTGTTATCACAATGAATAGGTATGGATTTGAATTCAAACCCATAATCTGCTAGCTGATTTTTCATCCATATATAGGATCTGAGCACATCAACTGCCAGTAGCAATGTATTCAGCTTCTGCAGTTGAGGTAGATACTGAGTTTTGCTTCTTGCTAAACCAGGACACAAATCTGTTACCTAGTAGTTGACAAGTGCCACTAGTACTTTTTCTATCTATTTTGCAGCCTGCAAAATCAACATCTGTATAACCTGTTAGCTCAAATGAGGATTCCTTGGGACACCAAAGCCCCAAGTGAGGTGTACCTTTGAGGTACCTGAAAATCCTCTTTACAACTGTTAAATGAGATTCTTTAGGACAAGCCTGAAATCTAGCACAAATGCATGTTGCAAATATTATATCTGGTCTACTGGCAGTAAGATATAAAAGAGAGCCTATCATACCTCTGTATTGAGTTATATCAATACTTTTACCTTTTTCATCTTTTTCAAGCTTGGTTGCAGGAGCAATTGGGGTTTTCATGGGAGAGGCTGATTCCATGCCATACTTCTTGAGTAAGTCTTTAATGTACTTGGCTTGGTTTATGAAAATTCCTCATCATCACCGCTTTACTTGTAGTCCAAGAAAGAAGTTCAATTTCACCCATCATGCTCATTTCAATTTGCTCTGCATAAGCTTGGAGAATCTCTTGCATAACTTTTCATCAGTAGAACCAAAGATAATATCATCAACATAAATTTGAACTAATAGGACCTTATCTTTATGCTTTCTAAGAAATAATGTGGTACCTACTCTTCCTCTAATAAATCCATTTTCAATAAGAAAGTTAGTCAGTGTTTCATACCATGCTCTAGGTGCTTGTTTAAGACCATATAAGGCTTTGTCTAATCTAAAAACATAATTAGAAAGAGATGGATTGATGAAACCTGGAGGCTGCTCTACATAGACTTCTTCTTGAAGTTCACCATTCAAGAATGCACTTTTGACATCCATCTGGAAAACTTTGAACTTCATGTGAGCAGCAAAGGCAAGGAATATTCTAATGGCTTTGAGTCTGGCAACGGGTGAAAATGTCTCATCATAGTCAATGCCTTCTTCCTGAGAGTACCCCTTAGCTACTAGTCTGTCCTTATTCCTGGTTATCACCCCATCTTCATCCATCTTATTTCTGAAGACCCACTTGGTTCCAATTACAGGATGGTTCTTTGGTCTTGGAACCAATCTCCAAACTTTGCTTCTCTTGAACTGATTAAGTTCTTCCTGCATCGCTTCTATCCACCTGGAATCTTCCATAACATCCTCTATCTTTTTTGGTTCTATTTGAGATAGGAAGCTTAGATAGAAGCATTCATTTTGAGTAGCAGCTCTTGTTCTGACTCTTGCATTTGGATCTCCAATGATTAGATCTTGAGTGTGATCTTTTGCCCATCTGCTTCCTGTTGGAACATCCGTTCTTATGCCTTCTTGTCTTAGATCCTCAAGATCTATTTCTTCTTCTTGATGTGGAGGCTCATTGTTTGGCACAGGCCTCTCTACGATCTCATTCCCTTGCTCAACGATTTTGCTGTCTGGTACTACGATCGTAGTATTGAGCTTGATGACTTCATTCGTAGTGTCTTCACTGTTGATCGTAGTGTCTTGGAGCACTGTTTTGTCTAAGTCTGTTTCGTCAAAGATGATGTGAATCGAGACTTCTACACTTAGTCTTCTTATTGAACACTATGTAAGCCTTGCTGTCTGTGGCATATCCAAGAAAGATTCCTTCGTCTGATTTCGGTTGAAACTTTGTCAAGTACTGCTTTCCATTGTTGAGTATGTAGCATGCACACCCAAAGACATGAAAGTAGCTAACACTAGGTTTTCTTCCTTTCCATAGTTCATAGGGAGTCTTCTTAATCGTAGAGTGTATGAGTGATCTATTCTGAGTATAACATGCGATGTCGATCGCTACGCTTGTAAGTACTCAAAGCAGGCGGATGAGTTCTTTGCTAGTAGAGTCCTTCCCAACTCTCTATTAGTGTTCTGTTCTTTCTCTCAGCAACTCCATTTTGTTGAGGAGTTCGTGGAGCTGAGAAGTTGTGACTAATGCCATTGTCAGAGAAGAATTGATCCATTTCTGAGAAGTCGAATTCTCTACCATGATCACTTCTTATAGCCTTGATCTTCTCTCCTTTCTCGTTCATCACAAGCTTGAACATTTTGATCAGCTGGGAGCCTGTCTCATCTTTTGAGGTTAGAAAGAACACCCATGTAAATCTAGTGAAGTCGTCGACTATGACCAGAGAGAATCTCTTTCCTCCAAGGCTTGTTATTGGAATTGGTCCAAACAGATCCATGTGTAGCAGCTGCGAAGGCTTGTCAATTGAGTTGACAGTTTTGCTTTTGAATGTGCTTCTGGTCTGCTTCCTAAGTTGACAGGCATTGTAAGGCCTTTCTTTAATGAAGTTGAACTTTGGTAGACCTGCAACTAGATCTTTTGATGCTAATTTGGACATACTTTTAAAGTTGAGATGAGATAATCTTCGATGCCATAGCCAGTTCATTTCTTCAGATGCTTTAGCCAGAAAGCATATTGTCTTGTCTGAGCTTAGTTGACCAAGATTTACTGTGTAGACATTTCCTTCTCTTGTCCCGGTTAGCTTTACTGCAGACGTCTTCAGGTCTCGGACTTGACATTGATTGTTGAGGAATGTTACTTGATGACCCTTGTCATAGAGTTGGCTAATGCTTAGAAGGTTGTGCTGTAGTCCTTCCACATAGGCCACTCTGCTGAATGATACTGCACCATTTCCGGCTGAGCCATAGCCTCTTGTCTTGCCAGAGCTATTATCTCCAAAGATGACCGAGGGATCCTCCTTCTCTATGTAGTTAGACAGAAGAGCTTTGTTCCCAGTCATGTGTCTTGAACATCCACTATCCAGATACCAGGTTGTGTTTGTGGAGCTCCTTTCCTGAGGTAACATTAAGCCTTCATTTTGGTACCCATATTTGCATGGGTCCTACTATGTTAGTACCCTTGGGGACCCAAATCTGCTTGATTTTGGGTCTCACATGCATGGAATCATAATGGCAATTAACAGCCTTGTGGCTAACTCTGTGGCATACAAAGCATTTAATATGATGCATGTTAGTATGTGTGTGAAAGTTCTTCCTCCACTTGGACTTTTGTGGGTTATTGGTCAACCTCCTACTAGGCTGATATTCCCTTTTCCATGTGTTCTCTTGTTTCATTGATTGAGGGGAGTATATCTTACTTCTACTGTATCTTCTTGGTTGGTTCGTAAAGTTGATTTTATTAGACTCTACGATCCTTCGAGGTTGATGAGTAGTATTTAGATTACTTTTTCTCTTTTTGAAACCTAGACCAAAGATGAGATCCCTTACTCGGGAATATGAATTGAATTAAGCCAAGGCGGGGTTTGACAGTTCATCCTTTGTGAGGATTTCACAAATATAATGCCTCTCATCGAAATTTGAGACATTATCGCTAAGCTAATTTCCTTCGCTTTTTCCACATACGACTGAGAGGCAGATTCCCCAAACCCCAACCCCGTTTATCGGTGGCACTTCTCTGGTTAGAGATTAAGGAATCCATGGATGAAGAGGATTTTTTCCAGGTAGAGACTGTCTTTTCTAGATCCTCAATTTTGGAGGTTAAACTAGACTCTCTTTGAGCACGGAGTTCATTTTCCTGTTTCAAAAGCTCATTCTCAGCTTCAAACTTGGAGAGAGAATCAGTACTTAGAAGGGCTGTTTCCAGTTCCTCTTGAACCTTTTCTTTCTCCTTTTGAAGAAGTGAATAGTCTTTAGACAGAACTCTAAACCACTTCATGTATTGATGCAGATCAGATGTTATGCCGTGTAATGCAGTTCTAAGGTCATCAATATCTACATCAGGAGAGTTGAAGTCAAATACCTCATCGATACTTACTTCATGTATATTAGAGTTCTGCTTGTCCCTTGCACTTTTGGCCATCAAGCAGAGATTTGCTATTTGAGGATCTTCATCATTCCCAGATTCAAGAGTTGAGTCATTGTCTGAGTCACTCCACGATCCTCCAGCTACAAGACCTTTGTCTTTCTTTATTGGTATTTTGTTGCCTTTGTAATCCTTCTTTGCATGTGTCTTCTTTTTGAGTTCTTCTCTCGAGAGGTTTGTTGCGCTTGGCAATGAAGTGACCTGAGTTTCTTGCGCATTATAGCATATGTCATTCATTTGCTCTCGTCCGTGAAGTTGCTAACTTTCTTTGGTTTCTTTGGTTCGCCTTTGTCTCATGAACCTTCTTAGTCTTTTTAACCAAAGATTGCAAAGTCCTCATCATCATCTTCATCGTAGTCAGAATCAGCTTCAGTGTTGATTTTGGAGGTGTTTTCAGTTACCTTGAGAGCAACACCTTTGTCCTTCTTTCTTCCTTCAGATAACGTTTGACTCATTGGTCAACTCCAACAGAAGACGCGAGGAGGTTGCTATATAACTGTTGAACAGTCATTTCATGTAGATTCTTTGATTCTCTAATGGCAGTGGTTTTGGCATCCCACTTGCTTGGTAAAGCTCTCATGAACTTTATGATAAGATCTTTATTTGGATAGACCTTTCCATAGGCTCGTAGAGAATTGAGCAGAATATTGAATCTCTCGTATGTAGCAGTGACATTTTCTCCTTGAACATGGGCAAACATCTCATATTGTTGAGTCAAGAGAGATTGTTTGTTTTCTCCGACTTCTTCTGCTCCTTCATGCATAAAGAGTAGTGCTTCCCAAACCTCCTTTCTTTGCTTTGCGATTGACCACGTTTTCAAATAGATCATCTTCTAATGATTGAAATAAGATATTTTTGGCCTTTTTGTCAAGCTGGACAGCTCTCTTCTCGTTCTCTGTCCATTCTCCTTTGACTTTAATCTGTAATCTATTTGGATCATCTGTAGTTGGTGCAAGCTTTGTAGGAACGTAGGGCCCATTTTGAACAGTGTCAAATAGATCTTCATCTATTGAATCCATGTAAGCTTGCATCCTAATTTTCCAGTTAGCAAATTTATCTTTGTTGCACATGGGTGGCTTACTGCCTCCTCCAGTCTTTGATTCGCTTGGTAAGTGTGCTATTAGATCTACTCAAGCTTTGTAGGCTGTATTATAGAACCTGCTCTGATACCAATTGTTAGTTCCCGAAAGCCCAATAGTTATCTAGAAGGGGGGGTTGAATAGATATTAAAAACTTTTCTTTGTTTAAAAACTATTTTGATAAATCTTTTAAGCACATCGGAACT
Source organism: Panax ginseng (assembly GCA_020205605.1). NCBI lineage: Eukaryota > Viridiplantae > Streptophyta > Magnoliopsida > Apiales > Araliaceae > Panax > Panax ginseng. The sequence goes on along the minus strand of CM035133.1, from coordinate 137,182,534 downwards.
ATTGATTCTTTGAAATCCCTTTTAGATAGCAGATTAAAGAGAGAAAGGCAATTATTGCAGTTAGAGCAGTTATAGCAATTATAAAGACACAGTTATTTTTAAGTGGTTCGGAGCACTCAAAGCTCCTAGTCCACTCTTCTACTCCTTGAGTAGGAAATCCACTAAGGATTTCTTTTACACTTTCTGAATCTCACAGATTCCTTCTAGACCAAAGCAAGCTAGGCACTTCTAAGTTAACTTTTGAACTCTTCAAGTCCAAAGAGACTTGGCTCTTTCTGATTCACTTAGAACTCTTTAAGTCCTTCTGACTTGGAACTTCTTACTTCAGTAGATTGATGATTGTTGAGTTGTGATTGAGGCTACTCAGTTGCAGCTAAGCACTTGTTCGAAAGAACTGAGTAGCTGAGCAAGCTTTCCCTTTTTCTTAGATCGTAGAGTTCAACGTTTAGAGTTCTTGTGCGTTTTGTTCAATACTTGCTTAACATTTCTCATCTTTCTTTGATCTGTATATATGTGATCTTGAAATCTATCCGTTGAAGTCATCTGATGAGCCATTAAATGCGTTTGACATTTCTGAGCTTTGATGGAGACTTTTCTGCACATCTTCTGAATTGCACTCTCGCCCACTGACATAGCAGACTGCTTTCTCACCTAACACTTCAAAAGGTGTTTTCCTCTGCCCAATGGTCCTTTTCTTAGCTTCTTGAATACGTTTCTTTTGATCAATACTAAGGATATCTTTTGTACGTTGGGATTGGTGAGAGCTTCAACGTTCAAAACCCATTCCATATTTGTTGGAGTCTATCTTTAAATGAACGATAGGGCTTGATGTTTCTGACACAAGGTAGATGTCACTCTACTATCAATATCGTAGTGTCTTGTCATATTGGTGCTTATACTTAAGAGATCACTACGATTTCTCACTACGATATGTTAACACTACGATCTTCACTTGCTCGTCTTGCAGACTCTGCGTTTCCGAGAGCACCCTACGATCTCTGAGTTAGCTCGGCAAACGTTTGGACCACTCTACGATTCCTGGAGAGGCCCTTAAAGGCAGATACACTACGATCATCTCAGCTTTGCGATCCTGCCTTATCTTCTGCATTCTGTTGATCAGATGAATAGACTACTAGCCTATCTATTTCTTTCTAGCCATAGATCAACCTAACAGATTTGATCTCCTTATCTATATAAGTAAACATTAAAAAGGCTAAGATCAACCTAACAACTTTGATCTATCACTAAGTCCTTGTACATATATTCTTTGAAGGACTTTACATAATCATGATCTTTTTCATTAAACATCAAATCACAATATGCATTCTTCCAACACAAAACAATCTATAATAAAGATAATAATTAAATTATAGAATTAGTAGTAATTGCATTGAAGTAGTAAGATATATATCCATTGCTTGAAATAATTAAATTATAGAATTAGTGTTACTAGTAAATAGTAACTAGTAAGTAGTATCTTGATATCTTCATATATATAATTATATACGTACTTCTTCTCTCTCAAAAATTTAAATAGATGTTATTTTTAAAAATTAGTGTGAAGTTTATTGAATGAGACATTTGATATTATTAATTATGAAATTATTTTTATTTGTGTAATTTTCAAAATTGAGGACTTAAAGAAAATGACAAATACCATATACTGAGTATGACTAATATATCTTTAACGTATTAGTTTTATTCATAAACAAAATTGGTATTAAATAATAAAATTTTAAATTCTAAAAATTCAATTCAGTATTAAAACTTAAGAAACTAAACATAAATTTAAGAATTATATTGAATTAAACTAAATATTACAAATTTACCATCATTTATATAATTTGAAGTTGGTATATGTCCAAAAAATTACAGCTATAATAAAATTATCCATTTTGACTTGATCTTGTTCACTTCTTGTTGTGATTTGGTATACTACAACTTGCATTAAAAATATGTTAAATCATTAGAAAAGTAAATATATCAAGATCTGGTTTTGGTAGTAATTTAAAAAAAAATAAAAATCTCCGCCTAGGCCCGCCTTGGCCCCGCCTTCCCGACTAGGCGCTGCCTAGGCACCTCCTAATTGGCAGGAGCGCTTTTTTCACCGATTTGGCCTTAGGCGCGGCGCCAGGCCCCCGCCTAGGTCGATTTTTAAAACACTGTTTATAATACAAAATTAATTCAATTTAATAGTTCTATAATGTTTTACCAATTTTTTTTTTATTTTTCTTGTGTTGTAAATGGCAAAAAAGTTCTCCGAATGTGTGTGAAGAAGTAAGAGATATTCAGAAAAGTCAATGAATAGTGAGATCAATGAGATGATAATAATAAGGAAGAATATTCATTTTATGACGAAGCCTCATTCTTGTTAGTAATTTAAATAAATAAAAAAACTCAAAAGAAGCATGGTGCGATTTCGGTTTTATGCATGCGGTTTTCTCCAGTAACCAAATTCAAACCGTAAATTCGGGTTTTCAACCCACTTAAAACCTTCATATACGCCGGAACCATTGGTGCAGTTTTAATTGATGCGTTTTTTGCGGTTTTTGGTGCAGTTTTAGAGGCAATTTGGTTCCTTGCTCAACCTTAGGCTGATGAGCACCTAGAGGAGATAGATAATTAGGTAGGTGTTATGAGGTGCGTTTTCACGAGTCATAGGAGAGAATGATTGGAGGAAAACCACCATATTTCAAACCTACAACAAAGTAGGTAATGTATCTTCTAAGTTGATCATCGATGGGGGTATTTGCTTAAATGTGGTTGCTGAGTTAGCCTTAACACGGATGAAGCTAAAGGCAGAACCATAACCCCAGTCTTTTAGCGTCGCTTGGGTCAACAAGACATCCATTCTTGTGTCAAAGAGATGTCTAGTGCCGATCCACCTTCAGGGCTATGAGGATTGTATTTGGTGTGATGACCTTCCTATGGATGTTGCATATATTTTACCTATATGACTGGGATGCGACTCGTTATGGGAGGACGAACGCATGTGTTTACACATAAGGGGCAAAAAATAGCATTAGCACTTGTGAGACCCTGAGTGTCGTCCAAGAGTCAACCAAAGGAGACTATCTTACCTACCCAACAAACTAAATCACTCCACATTCTTAATAGAAAGAAGTTTGAGTGGAGTATGTTGGAGGAGAATATAGTTGCCGATGTGTTGAATAGGGTCTCTATCCTTGAAAATTTGAGAGTGAAGGTTGTGGGATTTGAGCGCATTATCCAGGAGTACCTTGTCGAGGCTTTAGTGACATTTATGCATACAAGATCCTAGTTCCCCTCCCTTTAATAAATTTCGTATCCATGATGGGTATTTTTAAGGGCACCTGCTTGTGTATTCTTAATACATCGATGCGTGAATATTTATTGTGGAAGTTGCACAAGAGGTTTAGCTAGACATTTTGGTCGAGATAAGGCCATTACAAATTTTGAGGTTATGTTTTTTAGCCTAGCCTCAAGAGGGATGTAACTCGTGTTGTTTCTGAGTGCCGCACATGTCAGACTGCTAAGCAGGGGTGGATCCAGACTCTTTAGTGGGGTTAAATTTGAAATAAACAATTTTGAGCAAAAAAAATAAAAATATAGTAAAATAAATTGCAAAATTAAATAAAGCCCAAATATTATTTATAGAAATATTTTTCAAAATTTTATTACTTAAAATTTTTGTATGACAGTCTCATTTTTATTAGTTACAAAAATCCACAAGCAATTATAAAAAAAACTGCAAGTAATTACAACAAATCTCAAAGTAATTGCTAAATTTATGAAATTATAAAAAATTACAACATATCAAATTTTCTCTAAAGTCGAACTAGTGAGAAGAATTAGGCCAAACCGCTAGACAAGAAACGGAGGGCAAAAAGTATTCTAGTGACCAAAGTAATATAAGATATGAATTTTGAAGAATTTAATACTACCTCTAATATAAAATTAGATATGCATTTTGACTTTTTAAAGTCAATTCACGAAATTCACAACTTAAATTGAATTGATATAAATTCGTTCAAGTTTTGAAAACAACAAAGATAATAATTAATAGTGTTTTATAGTTAGTTTACAATTGTTATATATGTTGTATTAAAACTAAATAACTTCATATCAATTTAGAATTCTTAGATTTCGCGAATTAATTTTAAAAAGTCAAAATGTATCTCTAATTTTAAAACGAAGATAATATTTTTCAATTTAAACTTTAATTTTTTTATTAAATACCCTAAAATTTTATTCTTTTTTTATCCTTGAAAATTTAGTGGGGTCAATTGACCCCACTGCCCCTAACCTAGGTCCACCACTGCTGCTAAGGGTAGGAAGCAGAACACGGGTTTGTACACTCCACTTTCGGTTCCCTATGTACCTTAAGAGGATCTTAGCATGTATTTTGTCTTGGGATTACTGAGGAGCCCGAGGGGTCATGATTCAGTTTTTGTTGTAATGGACCGTTTCACTAATATGTCACATTTTATTCCTTGCAGCAAAACTGATAATGTTTCACTTATTGCCATTATTTTCTTTAGTGAGGTAGTGAGATTGCGTGTGTTTCCATTGACTATAGTTGCAGCAAAATTTATGAGTTATTTTTGAAAAACTAGTCTGGAAGAAACTTAATACCATTTTCCACTACTTATCATCCACAGGCCGATGGTTAGACTGAGGTTGTTAATAGGAGTGTAGGTGATTTGATACGTTGTCTTGTGGGTGATCATGTGTCTACATGGGATAAGGTTTTGCCTATGGATGAATTTGCATATAATAGCTCAGTTAATCGTTCGATTGGAGTGAATTCTTTTCAGGCTTACACTAGTAATTAGCCTAAAAAACCTGTTAATCTAGCTCCTCTTCTCATTGCATATAGGGCTAGTGAGTCTGCAGAGTCTTTTGCGTATCACATTCTTGATTTGCATGTTGAGATAAGAAAGAAAATTAATTTGAGCAATAAAAATTATGAGTCTGTTGCAGATGTTCATCTTAGGTATCAAGATTTTAATGAGAATGATCGAGTGATTCTGCGACACTGTGCTGAGAGATTACCTCTGACATAGGGGCGAAACTAGGATGAACACTGTGGGATCAATTGACCCCACTGATTTTTTTTAAAATATATGATGTAATAGATTTTTTGTGGGTGTAATTTAGTAATTTGAACTCACTGATATATATATATATATATATATATATATATATATATGATGTAATGGATTTTTGTGTGTGTGTAATTTAGTAATTTGACCCCACTGAACTTTTTTCTGGCTTCGCCACTGCTCCGACAAATGGAAGAAAGTGCATGCTAGTCCATTACGAGTTCGATAAAAGGTTAGTGCTAATACATATGAGTTGGATCTTCCGAGTGATATGAGTATTGGTGGAAAACCTTACTCCTTATCATGGGCCTTCTGATGATTCCACTCCTTTTTTCACTTCTTCTCCTAATTCTTCCCCTATTTCGCCTACAATTGCTAACCCTGATGAGACTATACTTGTTCCTCTTTTACCTATTCTACCTGCACCTGCTATTGTTCCTACATAACGTGCAACAGAGGTTATTGAGAATGTGTTCCTTGTTGATTTATCACTTCCAATTAATTATTTGTTCATTAATTTCCGTCCTAAATCAAATAGGACTTGTAATGCTTGTCGAAATTCTTATGGCATTGCATCATAATATATATGTCCTGATAGAAACTATTTATATACATGTTTTACTTGCACTCTTAATAGAATCAGAACTTTATATATATACATGTAATTACTGAAACACATGGTAGAGACAAAAAATTTAGTTGTCTTGAAGATAAAACAAAAACAAATCGTTTCTGCAATGGCTAAATATGGTTCATATACGTACATCTATGGAAAGATCTTGCTTATACATATATCACTTCATCAAATTGTTTTGTTCGCCAATTTATTGTGAAATTATATTGTTCAGAAATAACTGAAGTTCTTAGGTCAATTTCTTACAGCAACAATATCGACATTCAAACTTCTGTGCAAAGAAGATTGAATCATGATATCATCTACTAGTCCCTTTATCCTCAAGTCCTGAGCTTTATATTTGCAGCCAAACCCTTGTATAGCAGCTCATAAATTTTGCTATGAACTCTGGTATTGAACTCAAAACACATGTTAGTAAATATAGGGAGAAGGAACTAGATACAATTTATGTTTTTTAATCCATAAAGATTCAAGTAGATCATAGTGTGGCCTAAATTTATTGTATGGAGAATGGAGTAATTAAACATGTATGAATAGAAGTTCACATTTTATTCATGAACAAGAGTTCTTTCCCTCACATATGGTAGGATCTGTGGCTAATTTCTAGGGAAATACAACTGCCTTCTCAAATTAAATTCCATCCGAACGACCTCCTGGTCTGATAACACTGTAGATCATATTTTATATACTAGTTAGGTTTTATGCAGCAGTTTAGCAAATTAAAGTTAGGGTTGACGATTAGTTGCCATGATTTTAGTTGTATTGGAAGAATATGGATGTTCTTTCTATCACAAGACTGGTGATATATATCCTGAACATGACCAGATAATACTAAAACCTAATCTAATAAATCGCAGTATTCAATTAGCCGTAACAAAATATTGATTTTCATTTAGACAAAAAGCCTATAGGGTATTGCCTTAATGTTATCTGGATTTTCCTCTTTCAAGTAAGAAGCTTTCAAGGATATGTTTTTGTCTAATCAATGTGAAGAACTATCCATTTTCACAAAGGTGATAGGCAGGAATGCACAATCCATTAGCCTAATGTGTTTTGAGCAAAAGGATTTAATATCATATATGATGCAAGTCGGGTTTTAGATCAATATCATTGGTTTATCGTGGCAGAGAACAAATTAGTAAGTATAAGCACATTACCTTCAATCCTCATAAAATGCTGAACATTCTTTCTCACCGGATCGTTCAGTCTTTCATTCATTTCCTCGGTTCGGTTGCATGGGAACGCAAAACGATCCTCACTATCATCTTCCCTCTGGTTAGGGAAAAACAATATAGGTTAACTTACAATTCTGCATTCTGCAACAGATCAAAGAAATAGAACTAGGCTAGTTGATCTACTAGAGGCTCATACATTGTATTCCTTGTATAAATTGACCATATTAATGTGCAATGACTCATCCAAGAGTTTCTTTAGTTCTACTACTAAACTCTGCATGTAAATAGCATTGATTAGTAAAATTCATCAACTTTCTAAAAGCTACATATAGAACTACGAAGCGCTTACTTTGAATATGAACACAGGAGATACGTTGTGATCGAAGAGCTTTTGGAGTTCCCTTCGGGTATTAAATAGCCTGTAGGCGATAGTAAGATTATTTCGTGTTAGATTTGAGGTTTGTGTTAGATTTCTTGTTTGAGTAACTTACTGTTTTGGGCTTTGCTCTTTTACTATATCTTTCGCAATTTTAGCAATAGCATCTTCCCACCCTGTCATGATCAGTTGATCCTCCTCCAACTGAGAACTGCATTTACTGTTAGGAACACCGTATATATAGGTAAGAGGAAGTAAATATTAGGAAAAATCTATATTCTGACGCATGATATACTTGTAAACAACATATGGTTGATTGAATATGTGTTACTTAAATCTCCAGGTTGCCTCGAATGAACGTATGGCTTGTCGTAGATTATTCTTGGAGTTGTCTGCTATTTTCTCAGCCAACTGATGCGGCAGTTCAATGGCTTCCTGTTTTGCTATGAATTCCAAAACTTCCACAATCTGAAGAGGGAAGAGAACTCTCAAAACCTTAAGATATAGTAGTGCTTGGAACTAAAAATATTGCGAGATCAAATTGTGAAAATGTCACCTCTTTATTAGAAGGTGCAAGGAGATTAACTACTTTGCAAAGGGGCTTAATTGGCTCCAGTTTTGAAACGTCGTTGCAGCAAAAGAAGACCTTGTTACACCCTTTATACCTCTCTAAGAGACATCTAATATATAGAAGCGCATCTGGTGATAGTTTGTCTGCCTCGTAGAGAATTATAGCTGCCATATATATATGTATATATATATATATCAAGTTTCAAATCATGATACTGAAGTACATGCAGTAGTGGCTTTCTAGAGATGAAACTAGAGATACCTTTACAGTTAGCAGGAGTGCATGGAAAGACGTTGGTGGGTAACTTGTTATTTTTGTCTTTGATGAGTTGAACTATGACATGCTTCTCATACCCTTTTAGTTCAGAGAGATTCACCTCTACATGTTGTGAAGATTGCTTCACATTTACATGGATACTGCTAACTGCTTCCCCCTGCAACAAATATAGGTATTTGGGTCACTGCGATTCTGATGTGAAAAATACATCTATATATAAACGTACTTGCATATCTTCTGATTGCTTATTTGCTTGAGCTCAGGATGGGATAGGAAAAGTCGACTTCTAACAACCACCATACTAACAGTCACGTCCGCTCTAGTTATTTAAATATTATTTAAATAACATTTAGTACCTCTAAGTATTTATGGTTTAACAAAATGAATAAAATTACATAATTACCTTGTTATCAAATTATAAAGTATAAACTAGTATACTTTTAATTATTGTTTTGTTTGTAATTAACAGTTGTCTTCAGCACATTCAAATTGTTGGTAATTTATGAAATATTAAAGTAAATTTAATTAGCATAAACTTTTGGGTAAATGATACGAATATTAGGAATTTTAGAATTAAATTATTAGTGGGTTGTTCTAACTTGTACAAAATGGGCCCGTTATATCCATGAAAACTATTATTTGAATTTTTTGGTACAAGTTATGATCTTCATAGGTTAAATTTACCTTGACTTTATGTCAAAATTTGTAATGTTTTGATTTTGATACATTTTGTCGAACGCATTTGTGAGTTTGGAGGGATAAGATAGAAAAGAAAAATATAGGAGGGGAAGTGATGAGAAAGAATGGGAAGAGATTATAATTTTCACTTGTCATGTTTGTGAGTTTTGAGAAGAGATAAGATTTTTATTATATTTTCTTTGTTTGTGAGTTTAGGAGGAGGGAAGGAAAGAGAAAATAATTTTGTTTTTAAACTACACTATTATTATATTACCCTTATATATAAATATAACAAATATATGATTTACTAATGTCTAGCTATTAAATTATTTTATTCATTCTTTTTTATGTTCATATATATATATATATATATTAACTCTAATTTATTATTATGAGTATATGATCAAACCTTTCATATTATTTGTGAATTTCTGTTATATTAACTCTAAGATATAGGTAATTATGGTGCCAATAACAGTATAGACTCTGACGTGGGGTGGCGGGGGTGGGGGGCCAATTTGTATTTACTTCTTATAAAATAATTGACTCTGAATTTAGCTCCAACATGGCGTGGGTGACTGGCAGTATAAATGTCGGGGGAGGGGTTGGGGAAAGAGAAAATTTATATTTTTTAAAATCGAGAATTATAATAATTAGGGACAAGATTATCATATTATTTATTTTATAAGGTTATTTTTTGTAATATAAAATATTTTCATTTTGTTATCTTTTTCCATTCCTCCAAATCCTTTCACTTTTGAGGGAAAAATTTTGAGCCAAAAAATTAAATCAATTTTACCTCCAAATCCCTTCCCTTCTTCCCTAAAAAAATTCACAAATATGGAATTTAGATGAATTTTAATTATTTTCTCTTTTTTTCCTCTCCCCTCAAATTAAAACTTACAAACACACCCTACATCTTTGTCTAGTAAATAAAGTTTTTTTGTCTTTTAAATTTTTTGAGTATCAACATTTGTCATTTTCTATTGTAAAATATTAGATCTAAAGTGTGATTAATGGTTAATTTAATATTTGAGAAAAATAATTTTAACATACTTTTTTAGTTGAATGTTTTATTCATAGTAAAATTCAATCTTTTACTTTAAATTTTTTGCCTAAGTTTGTGTTTATGTAAACTCTAATGTTTGTGAAAAATAATAAACAGTTTTTTTGGGGGTTAATTTTCAATTTTTTAGGGTATTGAGATTTTGCTTTTTTAATAATAAAAAATTATGTCAAAATGTAAATTTTAGTCCTTGTGAAATCTAATTAGTAAAAAGTATATGATTGCATTTTCTTGATAAAATGAATACTTTTAATGGATGACATTTATATTGTTTAATACAAGTTTATAATATAATTAATTGCATCAAGTTAAATAATATATATATATATATATATATATATATATATATATATATATATATATATATATATATATATATATAGAGAGAGAGAGAGAGAGAGAGAGAGAGAGAGAGAGAAAGTTATGTTTAGTGGGTACATTAATTATAATAATTTTTGAAGTTATAATTCTCCACATAATAATTTAAAGGGTGTTTGAGATATTATATTAAAAAATTTAGTTGACATTTGTTCGTCAACCACATTAAAAGTAGTGAGTGTTATATTTAATATTGATTAGAGGGGTACTAATTATTATTTAAGAAATTAGATAATAATAAATTAGAAGGGAGGTGGGTGTTATGTTACTGTATTTTATTATAAAATTTAATGAATATTTTCAGGTAATTTTTGCATTAGGAAGAAAGAATAACTTCTTTGATGTGTGGAAGTTCAAGTTTGATAGATCCTACTGATTAGAGCAAAAGTTTCTAATAGAAAGATTACTATAGTACTATATTAAAACAGATGGCACATTTGGGAAATATTCCCAAATAATATTGGAAAGAAGTCCCCCAATACTTGCAATTAATCTTGGGAAAAGTTCCCAAATACTTCTTAAAAATAATCTTGAAAAAAGTTTACCAATAATTCTCAACAGTCAACACCAAGTTATATAATTCTTTAAATCATTCCCTTTGCCACTTCCTCAACATATCTTGTCTATAGTTATGATTTATACACTGGTATCAAACCCTTGTGAAATAGTATTATCATCCAAGCCAGAAAAGATCAAAGCATAAGCCAAGATGGCATAATATAGAAAAATACAATAAGTTTACCTTCAAGCCAAATTCCTTGCACTCTTCTCTTGCCTGTGAAATATATATATATATATATATATATATATATATATATATATATATATATATATATAGCAAAGAGAACCAGCATCAATTCCCAAATATTTAAAAACTCATGGGCGATTCATATTTAGTCAGTCCCTATTAAATTTATGCTAAACATGTATGTCTTTCCAGGCAGGCTTTCATATTTAGGTCCCTATTAAATTTAGGCGAAGCATGCATGTATGGTATGTACATGAGATTCATATCTTGTTACCTTTACTTTATCAGCTCCAAAGGCTTGGCGAAGCAAAGCCCAAATCATGGTTCTCTTTCCCACTCCTGGAAGTCCTTCAAATATGAAATGATAACAGTCTTCTGATTGGGCCTGCAAGGTTATCTAAACTCTGTTATTATGTAATTCTTGTCAGAATTTCAGGGAAATCACCAAATCATACAACAGTATTATTATCTTACCGCGGCCTGCAGCTCAATTGCTGTATCTCGATTGCAGATGAAATCTGACAAAGCATAAGGCCGATACTTGTCTGCCCAAGTGAACAACTTCCTTTTCTCCTCATTTTCATCAAGTTCCATTACATTTATGGTAACTGACTTCTTTGTCTTCGATGTTTGTGCTGGCTGTGATTCTTGTAGTGGCAGCAGCAAAGATCGCGGTGGTGGTGGTGGTGGTGGTGGTGCACAGTGTGTTGATATAACTCTCTCCCTCAATGGCTTCTCCTCATTCAATAATTGGGTATTTTTCCTTTCTGTTAAGTTACTTTTAACTTCCTTCCCATCTTTCTCTGAATCTCTGTCCCTCCGAGTTGTTGACAACAATGGTGGGGAAGAATATGAAGTCTCTTTTTCTTTCTTGTTTTTAAAGATGAAGGAAAGAGTACCCATCTGTTGCATCTTAACAACGAAACTCGACCTAGTGCTTGAGGTAACAGAAGCTGTCTCATGGATCTCGATTACCGGAACCTTTTCTTTGTTGATATCTAGTTTGGATTGAGTGAGCCCATTATAATAAGGACTACTAGTAGAATACCTCTTCTCCTCTAGAATTGCATTTCTTCTGTTAAATTCCTCGAGGCTTGCTTCGGTTAGTTCTGAGTACTTCTTTCTTGGTACGAGGACGCTTGTTGCTTTCTTGGACCACGTGTTTCCTTTTGCCAAGGTGGTAGACTGGGAAGACTGGTCGGATGGGAGGACGGAGAGAGACCGATGCTTTTCCAAGATGTCGGGAAACAATTCGGACGGTGGACTCGGCATCGAAGAGCTAAATGTTTTGAAAAGTTTTCTAGGGGAGGGGGATGAAATAAGTATTGAATAAAAGTTCTTGACTTATGGGTAGGGTTTGTAAAAAAATCATGGTTAGGCGGGGAAGGCTAGGCTAAGGAGATTTACATGGCTTAAAGAACAAGGATGACAAACTGTATTTGTCAAGTGGATTCTAGTTATGGTTGAACAATGTTTGTAAGATAGATGCTATCATAAAGTAGATAACATAAACTAATTCCCCCTTTTGTACCCGTTACCATCAGGAGTAAAAACATGGGTTGGCAACCAAAAATAAATCTATAACATAGAAAACGGTCGCTATATTTTAGAACATCGTTATAGTCCGGTTCGATTCGTTTTTTTGGTTGATTGGCGAAAATTTTCATATATATATATATAAAGGGTTGTCAATGGTTTTGATTTTATATGATGGTTATCAACTGAAGTTTGATTTCCTTATTATTGTATTTTGTGACCTAGTAAATTTGAATTTGAAGAAGAAAATATTTGTTGCTACGGTGACAAGCATGCATGTAGTGTTCCAACTACTTGCCAATGCTCACCAAGATTTGCCACTCGGGTTGATTTGACCTTTACAGGTAGGTAGCTTAGCTTAGCTAGACTAGCTATAATTGAATTCTTTACGAGAATGTAGTGATGCAAATCTGAATTACTCCCGTTTCTTATAAATTTACGTAGTTTCTTATAATATAAGGTTTGATTTTGGACTTGGTCAATGTGACTTTAAAAGTCGAAAGGCTAATTAAAATCACTGAGAGTAAAAGAAGGAATTTGGATCCACTCACTGTTTATGTTAGAAAAAAATTATGTGAAAATATTAATTTTTTTACATGAAAATATTAAAAAATTAATATTGATATTAAGGATATAAAATGAACAAACCGTTTAGGCTCGATTCGTACTCGCTCGACTAAAAGTTCGATTTGAGCTCGACTCGAAATATAAATGAGTCAAATACGAATAAATTTTAAAGTTTGATAAATTACTCGAATTTTCTCAAATTATAATTTTTTATTAATACTCGGATCATATTCGTTCGAAAAGTTCAAACTGCTCGGGCTCAATTCGGGATCGTACTCGACTCGATAGTTAAATGAGTCTCAATTAGACCTTATTTTATACTTTATAAATTTTGTGAATTAAATCTGAGTAACTCAATATTCGAATCGACTCGGTTCATTTATACTCTTATTTTAATTGAGATAAAAATCTTGTGTTTCGAAGTGCAACGAGTAATTAAAATGATAGGATGCTTTCGACAATAGGATTATTAGTGAAGATATTCATTTATGCATTGTTTTGTTTTGCGGAAAGAACCAAGGAAGAAAGAAGACCACGATGTTTGGCGTCAGTAACAATGTTGAGTAGAGTAGCAAAAATTATAGAATAATGGTTGTAGTCCGTAGAATACTAGAATGCAACACATCAATAATAATTATATATAAAAAGATCACAATAATTTTATAATGGAAAAAATATATGTATACAGTTGTGTATTACACAGTCGACTATGTGGACGATTATTTTGGACTATAACGATTATTTCACTCGTCACCATAATTATTCTGGGATATGGCGACGGTGTAAAATCCCAAATTTTACGAATAAAGATTTAATTTTCTCGAAATATTTTTTTCAAAATTATGGTGTGGATTTGAGATAATGTTATAGTTGTGGGTAATATTTATAAATTTTGAAAAGTATGCAAGTTGTTATATAATATTCGATTGGTCGGAGAATATTCTTTTTGTCGGAGAATATCCGTACGACGGTACAATCATTGGTGGACCCCACAACGGAATTATTGTCGGATTGGGAAAACGACAAAAATATTTTTATGAAAATAACGGCGGAAGTTTTACCGTTAAAATTGTGAACTACTCGGTAATAAAAGTATAATAATATGCGTGGTTGCATAGTAGCACACAATATTGATTATTGATGCTTACGTAAGAAGTCACTCAGTTTTGTTCAATTATTGCTACAGTAATTGCTGCATAGTATTTCACTTTATTTGATTCAATTATTGTCAATATTTTATATATTATTAAATCAATAATTGAGATGACAAAGTTATTAATATTATTATTTGCAATATTAACGATTTCTAGAAGTTCTGTCAAGGAGAGGTTTGGTTACCTAATTGCGCGTCAATAGGGAGAAATCCTTATTGAAAAGCCCCCTCTTTCCTGGGAACGACCTAGTCGGTTAATAGTGTGAATTATAATAATGACGATGAATTTTATTTTATTATTATTATAAATGTAATAAAACAGAAAACTTTTTGTATAAAACAAAATACTTTTTATAAAGTTTTATTTTATTTGATTATAAATAGAATATAATATATTTTATTATGCATAGTGCTTGCATAGTGTTTGCATAGTAAAATCTTTTTATATAAAACAGAATACTTTTATAAAGTTATTTGTTTTATTAGATTTTAAATAATATATATATATATATATATATATATATATATTTTATAAATAGAATATATTATATTTTATTGCATAGTATCCTTTCCATTCTCCTATAAATAGGATGCTTAGTTAGAATGGAAAATCACACCAAAAATTCAGAGAATTCTTCTTCTATAATCTTGAGCGTATTTCTTTAGAATTTTAAGAAGCTTTGAGCGTAGAAAATAGTATAAGTTTTCTTCAAGAATATCCTCGCCCTACCCGTCGGAATACTCTTTTTTTTAAGGTAAGGGGTATTATTTCTTTCTTATTCATGAAGAGAGCTTCTGTTATTCCATTCTTTATTATTATGTTGGAATAACCTGTGTGAGATCCCGAATTTAATGAAATGAAAGTATTCAATTTTTTTATAATTATTCTATTTGGTAAATAGTTATATTGATAAAAGTTTAAAGTTAAGGGTGATATTTGAAAATTTTGCAAAGTAAGCAAGTTGTTATAAAATATTCGTTGTTGGGAAATATTCGATTGGTCGGGGAATATTCGTTTTAACAGGGAATATTCGTACGACAACACAATCATTGGTGAACCCCACAACGGAAGTATTGTCGTAGTTAGAAAAACAGAAATATCTTTTTATAAAAATAACGGCGAAAGTATTACCGTTAAAAACTGTTGAACTACTTGGTAGTAAAAGTACAGTAATACGCGTGGTTGCATAGTAGCACACACTATTGATTATTGATGCTTACGTAAGAAGTCACTCAGTTATACTCAATTATTACTACATCATATCTCTCATAATATTGATTCAATTATTGTCATAATATCATCTGTATAATATGTTATATTATTAAATCAATAATTGAGACGGCAACGTTATTCATATTATTATTTGTAATATTGACAACGTCTAGAAGTTCTGTCAAGGAGAGATTTGGTCACCTAATTGCGTGCCAATAAGGAGAAATCCTTATCGGAAAGCCCCCTCTTTCTTGGGAACGACCTGGTTGTTAAATATTGTGAGTTATACTATTAATGATGAATGTTATTAAAAATCAAATTTGAGTTCGGAGTTGAATTTGGAGACGCGGACGTGATATTTGAGTCTGAAACGATGAAATTAGTAGAAATAGACTATAAACACAAAATTTGCCGGGGTTGACTTTTTGGTCTAAAAAGTCAACAGTTGACTTTTTTGGAATAAGTAAAACTTCAAAATTTCAAAAATGAATTTTTGAGAAAAATATTTCCATTGTGTTGGGATTGTTAGTGTTAGTAGAAATCAACATTTATTTCGATAATAATTGATGTCTTGAGGTTATATTGACCAATCAGGTAATTAATCGAATAAATGAGCAATTAATTGCTATTAATTCACATGATTATAACTATTTATTCACATGTGTGTACTATTGATTCACATTCTTGTACTATTAGAGGAGTTGGTGCAAGATTGATAATACTTGCATGTCTAAGTTAAAAATGGAGGTATAGATGGAGGTACTATACTGTAATTCGTATTTTCACATGATTATAACTATTGATTCACATGATTGAACTATTGATTCACATTATTTACTATTAGGGGAGGTGGTGCAAGTTTGATAATACTTGCAGGACTAAATTAAAAATGAAAGAAAAGTCGAAGGTATTATACTGTAAGATTTTGAGCCCCAAAACGTGCAATTATCGAAACTATATTTTCCTATAAATAGAAGCTCATTCTTCCTTCATTTCTCACCAATTCACTAAAGCTTTAGAGCAATTATTATAGAGAGAAATTATAGAGAGAAAGAAGAAGAGAAGTTTGTTACCTCACTATTTTAATATCCAGTTTCTTCTAAGGTGAAGATAGGTGATGAAAATTATCTTCGTCCTGGGTGCGAAGAGGAATTTAGAATCACAATTATGATTATGAGTTATTCATATGATTGTGGATAAGAATTGTTGATTGATGTTACAAGGATAAAACATTATTGGTGGACTTTTAACATGAAGAAGATAATAGACCTGATGGTCTATTTGACTCTTCTAATGGATTGCTCGTTCCGCTGCAACTATGGTAATAAGAGTGTAGTTGGGTCGAGCGAGGATAACACGGAAATAGTGTGATGGTCCGAGACTGTCGAAGTTTTTCAATACATTATAAAACGGCGTGACATGTAACAGATAATTGTATTGAGGACCTAAGATGTGTGTGTCGTATTTTATACGTCACTTAATAATTGATTTTGGCGAACAACAATAGGGTGATGAGAACTCGACTTTGAAAGCGTCAAAAGTGCACCTCATTAGAATGAATATGATAATAATCTTCTCGTTCTTCTTTGGGGTCTTAAAATATTTACTGCTGTATTTTATATGGCATTGTAACAATTTGAGTTTGGATACTGTCTACGAGACAATATTGTATTAAAACTCACAGCTTATCTGTTGTCGTCGTACTCTGCATGACAATTCAACAGTTATATAAATGAAGTTTGTATTTGATTTTTATAGAGTGATATTTGGCGACTCAGAATGGGTCGTGTGGACCTATTTTGGGGGCGTCACAACCTGTCTATGCGAAGTACCGCATACATGGTAAAATTCTTCTGTTATTCCATTCTTTATTATTATGTTGGAATAACTTTGTCATACATCAATACAACATACATGGTGAAATTCTTACATTATTCCATTCTTTATTATTATGTTGGAATAACTTTATACATCAAGTACCGCATACATGGTGAAATTCTTCTGTTATTCCATTCTTTATTATTCTGTTAGAATATCTTGTCTGTGCGTATTACGCATAACCTAGTTCCATTATTTATTATTTTGTTGGAATAACCTGTCTATGCGAAGTACTGCATACATGGTGAATTCTTTTGTTATTCTATTCTTTATTATTACATTGGAATATCACATGTAAATGCGGATTACGCATGACACGGGTTCCATTCTTTATTATTACATTTGGGAATAAACATGCATGCGATCTATCGCATGCTTGGTGAATTCTTCTGTTATTCCATTCTTTATTATTCTGTTGAAATAACCTGTCTATGTGGATTACCGCATGCATGGTGAATGATCCTTTGTATTCATTCCTTATTAAATTATGGAAAAGATATGTTTACGTGGATTACCGCATGGCGGGCGAAAATCCATTTGCAGTTTCATATATTTTATTATACTCAGTGGGTTAAAGTTTTGGCTTCTATACTCCATAAAATTAGTAGAATATCCTGGATATTTGCGCTTCATCCAGTATCTTTTTATGGAAATATTCTTCTGAGCATTCTTGAATTTTACTCCACAAAGCAGTATTATGTTGACAATTTGGACGTAATTGATTTCAGGATAAATTAACTTATAAATCTTTAAAATTTATTCTTGAACTTATTTTATTGAATTATTATGTCATTGTCATCATCCTTATGCTTATATTGTGATGAAAGTCATCTTTGGCTTACGTGCATAGATGGACTTGGTATGATTATGTCCAGGGATTATTCGGTATAATCATGACCTGTAATGTTATAAATGACGTGGTAAAATTCCTCAGTGGCCTGTAATGCATTGATGGACAGTTTTTGGTATGATTATGACCAGGAATTATTCGATATAGTCATGACCATTGATGATTTAATGAATATCCTTGGCCCGTAGTGCAGGGATGACTCGATGATGTGATTTATTTATTAAGCCGAGTGTCAGCAATAAAACTTGATGAAAACATTTTAAATCATAGAAGATAGTATATATTATGCTCTACTTGACTCTTCTAATGGATTGCTTATTCCGCTGCAGTTAAACTTGATGTCTATTGTATTTTATCAGTTTAACATTGTTGACGGCTAATGATAATTATCCTGCATTATCTTAGTCATAATATTTCTTACTAGACTAGTTGAGCTCACCCTTTTGCTTTCATTGTTCTCTTCAGGAAATGAGAACGTAGCCGGGACTAGTCGGGGAACGGAGTGATGGTCCGAGATGGTGTTATAGTAGTCCTCACTATTCTACGTTTGTACAATTAAGTTTGTATTTATATTCTGTACCATGTATTTGGCGACTCAAGATGGGTGATGTATACCTATTTTGGGGGTGTCACAATTGGTATCAGAGCTTAGGGGATATGATCCCTGGCTGAGATGTGAGACAAGAACTAGGAGGGGAGAGATGGGGAATTCCTTCGCTAATATGACCTACCTAAGTTTATTTGGTATTTAATTGGTCGGTCAGAGTATAGGGATAATATGTGATATGTTAATTAACCCTTGTTTTGTGGCAGTATTTGAAAATGACATCCGAGAATGTTGAGAATAGCAATGGAGCACAGGAGATCGTTGAGTTTCCACAGATCAATAATCAGGATAATGCGCATCAGGAAGGCGACAATCCTCATGCAAACAACAACACTGACCAAATGATGAACGATGGAATGTTTAGAGGCTTTATGCAATTCATGCAACATCAGGTAAGAGAGACTCCTGTTCAAAATATAGGTGGAAATAATGGCAACCCACGGTTGGTCACCGCTAAGCAATTCAAGGAGCTGGGACCACCAGTGTTTTTGGGAAAGCCAAAACCACTTAAGGCGGAGACGTGGTTAAAGAAGATCACCAAGATATTTGATATCTTGGAATGCTCAGAGGAGCAAAAGGTTTCTTTCGCCACCTTTATGTTGCGTGAAGAAGGCGATTCTTGGTGGGAATCAGTAAAAGCATTCCGACTGGCCGACTCAAGATGTCTTGGGAGAAGTTCCAAGAGTCATTCAACGACAAGTACTTTCCGAAAGTATTCGTCACATGAAGGAGGTGGAGTATATCAAGTTGGAGCAAAACAATATGACCGTGGTCGCAATACGAGGCTAAATTTGCGGAGTTATCCCGGTTTGCATCTCATTTGGTCGATAATGAGGAGCGAATGACGCGAATGTTTCTAAGAGGTTTGAAATCGATATCGTCCAATACCTCATTTCTTACAAACTTTGTTTATATTCAGGATGTTGTGAATAGGGCTCGATTATTGGACGCGATAATGAGTCAAAGACAACCAAAAAGGCAACGACCAATAACACGATAATAATAAATTCGGTGGAAACGACCATAGGAACAATGATAACCATCGTGGGGGAAATTATCATGCCAAGAATGGTAACCACTTCGGTGGTAATCATGGCCAAGATAATAGAAGTGGAAATTTCAAGAAGAGGAGGTTCAATAATGATGGAAAGACAGCAGCATCAGCACCCATTTCAAAGGAAGAAGAACGACCACTGGTCGTATGTTTCAAATGCAGACAGGAGGGACACATCCGTCCAAATTGTACGCAAAAATCCAAAGCGTGTTTCAATTGCGGAAGATTAGGTCACCTAGCTCGATTTTGTCGTGTAGTGAAGTCAAGTCCAGTTGGGATAGTGATGCCAAAGGATGTCTCAGACAAGTTAAAGCCGATAGTTTAAGTGAGAGCGTTTGTCGAGGAACCCAAATGAAGTTATCACGGTTTAGTTAATTATAAATTCTTGCGAAGTCTATACCTTATTAGATACCGGTTCTACCCATTCTTTTATCTCTCTTGCTTGCACTCAATGTTTAAATTTGACCCCAAAAAAGTTAGACTTTGACTTATTGGTTGATACTTCTTTAGTAGAAACCTTCGTTACCTCTACTGTTTATAAATCTTGTTTAAATCGACACTTTCACGTTACTTATTGATCTTATCTCTTTGAAAATACTTGTCTTTGATGCGATTTTAGGAATCGATTGGTTAACTACTCATCATGCTAAAATTGATTATTTTTCATAAGGTTTTTAGCTTTCATATACCTAACCAACCTGTTATACGAATTCAAGCAACCAAACCACTAAAGTCAATCATTGTCATATCAAGCCATAAGTAAAGAGCCCCGATCCTTTCGTTGTTGACTTCCTTTTGTGGAATGCACCGAAGCTAGACTTTCTGTAGGTGATGTCGTGAATGACGATGGCAAGTTGATAGGTATCAATGTGACGTGCTATCCAAGTCTTGGATGAGAGTCACATTTTTTTTAAATGATATTTCTATCGTTAATAAATTTCCTGACGTTTTCCCTAAAGACTTATTGGCCTACCCCAGAGCGTGAAATCAAATTTTGTACTGACCCCAGTACAAAACCCCATTTCTAAAACTCTTAAATATTTCTTCAACTAAAACGAATGTAACATGTGCCAAAGACGTTGGCTCTAGCTGTTGAAGATTACGATCGTACCATTCAATACCATCGTGGAAAAGCAAACGTGGTAGCTGACGCGTTGAGTAGAAGATCGTATGCATTTACGAGTGTGAATATACGAGCCTACGTGAAGATAACGAATATATGATTAGAACCGATTTTAGTCGATAAAGTTAAAGTCGCTCAAGCTACAGATTCAGAGTTGATGAATGTGAAGAAGAAGGTTCAAGAGGGAGTTATTCTAGAAGCAAGAATCAACGAAGAGAGAAATCTTAAACCTCGACTTTATTGGCCCATTTGAAATCCTCGATCGAGTAGGAACTGTGGTCTATAGACTCGCTTTACCGCTAAGTATATCTCGTGTGTGAGACCCCATATTTTATGAATAAAGATTTAAATTTCTCGAAATATTTTTTTTAATATTATGGTATGGATTTGATATTATGTTATAGTTGTGGGTAGTATTTATAAATTTTATAAAGTATGCATGTTGTTATAAAATATTCATTTGGTCGGGGAATATTCTTTTTGTCGGGAATATCCGTACAACGGCACAATCATTGGTGAACCCACAACGGAAGTATTGTCGTAGTAATAAAAGCGATAGAATTATTTTATGAAAATAACTACGTGAAAGTTTTACCGTTAAAGCCATTGAACTACTCGATAGTAAAAGTATAAAGAATGTCTGGCGTGGTTGCATAGTAGCATTACGATATTGGTTATTGATGTTTACATGATAAGTCACTTTCGGTTATACTTAATTATTGCTACGATAATTGTTGCATCATATCTCTCATATTATTGATTCAATTATTGTCACAAGATATCATCGCATTATATGATATATTATTAAATCAATAATTGAGATGACAAAGTTATTCATATTATTAAATTGTAATATTTACAATGTCTAGAAGTTACGCCAAGGAGAGGTTTGGTCACCTAATCATGCGGCATGATAGGAGAAATCCTTATTGGAAAGCCCTCTTTCTTGGGAAGGACACGGTTGTTAAATATTGTGAGTTATAATATTAATGATGAATAAGTTCGTGTTGATTAAAGATGAATTTGATAGTTCCATTGTGTTGGGATTATTGGTGTCAGTTGAAATCGACATCTATTCCAATGATAATTGATGTCTGGGGGTTATATTGATAAATCGGGTAATTTATCGGATAAATGAGCAATTATTTACTACTAATTCACATGCTTATATAACTATTTGTTCACATGTGTGTAATATTGAGTCACATTCACTTACTATTAGGGGAGTTGGTGCAAGATTGATAATACTTGCATGACTAAGTTAAAAATGGAGGTATAGATGGAGGTACTATACTGTAATTCGTATTTTCACATTATTATAACTATTGGTTCACATGATTGAACTATTGATTCACATGATTTACTATTAGGGGAGGTGGTGCAAGTTTGATAATACTTGGATGACTAAATTAAAAATGAAAGAAAAGTTGGAGGTATTGTACTGTAATATTTCGCGCCCCAAAACGTGCAATTATCGAAACTATATTTTCCTACAAATAGAAGCTCATTCTTCCTTCATTTGTCACCAATTCACTTAAGCTATAGAGTAATTATTATAGAGAGAAATTATAGAGAGAAAATCTATAGAAAGAAAGAAGAAGAGAAGTCTGCAACCTCTCTATTCCAGTATCCAGTTTCTTCTGAGGTAAGAGATATTATTTGTTGTACTCGTAAGGGGTATTATTTCTTTCGTATTCATGAAGAGAGTTATTGTTATTCCATTCCTTATTATTTTGTTGGAATAACCTGTATATGCGAAGTACCGCATACATGGTGAAATTCTTTTGTTATTCAATTCTTTATTATTATGTTGGAATAACCTGTATATGCAAAGTACCGCATACATGGTGAAATTCTTCTATTATTCCATTCTTTATTATTCTGTCGGAATATCCTATCTCTGTGCGTTCTGTGGGACCTGTTCCATTATTTATTATTCGTTAGAATATCACATCGCATATGTAATTTACGCCTTGGCCCGGTTCCAATCTTTATTATTCTCATTGGAATATCACGTCTTGGCGGTGCGGATCACTTTGACACGGGTTACATTCTTTATTATTACATTGGGAATAACTTGTCTATGTGGTCTCTATCGCATGCATGGTGAATCCTTCTGTTATTCCATTCTTTATTATTCTGTTGGAATAACCTGTCTATGTGGATTACCACATGCATGGTGAATGATCCTTTGTATTCATTCTTTATTAAATTGTGAAAATGATATGATTATGATGAAAGTCATAATAAAAGCATTGGACTGAATGAAAATCATGGGTTTATGTAGTATTAGTAAGTTTTATGATAAGTTATGTTGGTTATTATGTGAAAACATAAAAGTTTCTTAGAAATCACCAAGGGTTGAAAATTAGATTTTGGAGAAAATGGAATATGAAATTCAATTGACCATATCTCCTATTATATTTTGAATTTTTGAGTTTGGTTAAGTTCTAGAGTTAGATCTATGAGTTTTCTAACTTATCCAAGTGGAATCACTAGAAAAGGTGTTTTAGATTTTCGTGTGGACTGATTTTAGCGAAGGAGTCAAAAACGGCCAATTTCAAAAAAGCTACTGCCCAGATTTTTAAAAGGGCATTTTCGACCACTTAATTTGTGAGAAAAATTCTAGCCTTTTGGGACATGAAAGTATATGGTATAAAGAACATCCTGTCCAAAAATGAGCTCATTCCGACTTAAAATGAGCAAGTTATGACCATTTCAATATTTAGGTTTTTTCGACGAAAAACGCTATAATCGGAGTTCTATAACTCCGATGACCATGAAATTTAAATTGGAAGATCACGTTAACATGTGTAAGATCCTGCCAAGATTTGGGAATTTCTGGAGTTAAACTTGAGATAGCTAATTTCTTGAAATTAATTAGAAATTGATTTTTGAAAAATAGTAAATGAATTTTAAAAATTCCGAGGAAAATATATGTTCAATATGGGAATATATTCTGCTAAATCCCAGAAAAGAAATATTTTTGGGACTGATTTGGTATTTTTCATTAAAATGTTCTAGTTATGAGTAAATGAATTAAATATGTTACGTGAAATAACAAAGTTGGAAAATAGGATTTTATGGCTTGGGAATCCCATATAGGCTATATGCAGATTTTTGATGAGGGATTTGATCATTGGTGATGAAATCTTATGAGTATGTCATTTTTGAATGATGAAATGCATTATTTGGTAAAGTGTAGACAATTGAAATAAATTATTTATAAGTTTAAGAAGTGATTAAAATATTGTTATAATATTAACAATATTAGATTATGAGTTATTTAAGTGGTGGATAATATTTGGATAAATTTAAAGTCTTTAATATTTATCCTTGTTTTTGTTTGATTAATGCTTATATTATTGTCATCATCCTCATGCTTATATGGTGATGAAAGTTATCTTTGGCTTACGTGCAAAGATGGACTGTTGATTATTGAATTGTATATATTTGGCTTACGTGCAAAGATGGACTGTTGATTATTGGTTTTATAGTTGTATATCTTTGGCTTACGTGCAGAGATGAAATTGCTTTGATTATGACCAGGGATTATTCGGTATAATCATGACCGTAATGTGACGAATGATGTGGTAAAAATCCTCAGTGGCCTGTAGTGCATTGAGGGACAGTTTTTGGTATGATTATGACCAGGGATTATTCGGTATAGTCATGACCATTGATGATTTAATGAATATCCTTGGCTCGTAGTGTAGGGATGATTCGATGATGTGGTTTATTTATTAAGCTGAGTCTCAACGATAAAAATTGATGAAAACATTTTAAATCATAGAAGATAGTAGATTTTATTCTCTACTTGACTCTTCTAATGGATTGCTTGTTCCGCTGCAGTTAAACTTGATGTCTATTGTATTTTATCAGTTTAACATTGTTGAAGACTAATGATAATTTATTTTGCATTATCTTAATCATAATATTTCTTACTGGGCTAGTTGAGCTCACCCTTTCTTTCATTGTTCTCTTCAGGAAATGAGAACGTAGCCGGGACTAGTCGGGGAATGGAGTGACGGTCCGAGATGGTGTCATAGTAGTCCTCACTATTCTATAAAATAGTGTGATAATAAATATAATGAGGACTTCATTGAGTTTGTATACTGTCTAGATGACAATATACATATTAAAACTCTTAGATTATGTTTCGTTATATTTTACACGACTGTTGTATAATTAAGTTGTATTTGAATTTTGTACCATGTATTTGGCGACTTAAGATGGGTGATGTAAACCTATTTTGGGGGTGTCACATCGTGTTCATAACGTTTTTCACGTATCGATGTTACGTAAATATGTGAAAGACCCGAACCACATTATTGAATTTAAACTAGACGAGATAGCAGAAGATTTAAACGTATGAGGAGATACGTGTTAATATTTTGGATAAAAAAGATCGTATTCAACACTCAAAGGTTATACCTCAAGAGTTAGAATCTGACAAAGTGTCCTCATTTGTTCGGCATACCAGGTACGTACGTAAATTTTGAGGGAAAAATTTCATAAAGAGGGGAGATTGTAAAATCCCAAATTTTACGAATAAAGATTAATTTTCTCGAAATATTTTTTTCAAAATTATGATGTGGATTTGACATAATGTTATTGTTGTGGGTAATATTTAGAAATTTTAAAAAGTATGCAAGTTGTTATATAATATTCGATTGGTCGGGGAATATCCGTACAACGGTACAATCATTGGTGGACCCCACAACGGAATTATTGTCGGATTAAGAAAACGGCAAAAATATTTTTATGAAAATAATGGCGGAAGTTTTACCGTTAAAACTGTTGAACTACTCGGTAGTAAAAGTACAGTAATACGCGTGGTTTCATAGTAGCACACGATATTGATTATTGATGATTATGTAAGAAGTCACTCAGTTTTGTTCAATTATTGTTACAGTAATTGTTGTATAGTATCTCACGTTATTTGATTCAATTATTGTCAATATTTTATATATTATTAAATTAATAATTGAGATGACAAAGTTATTAATATTATTATTTGCAATATTAACGATGTCAGAAGTTACATCGAGGAGAGGTTTGGTCACCTAATTGCGCGTCAATAAGGAGAAATCCTTATTGGAAAGTCCCCTCTTTCCTGAGAACGACCTGGTCGATTAATAGTGTGAATTATAATAATGATGATGAATTTTGTTTTATTATTATTATAAATGTAATAAAACAGAAAACTTTTTATATGAAAAAGAATACTTTTTATAAAGTTTTATTTTATTTGATTATAAATAGAATATAATATATTTTATTATGCATAGTTTTTGCATAGTACTGCATAGTGTTTGCATAGTAAAATCTTTTTATATAAAAGCAGAATACTTTTATAAAGTTATTTATTTTATTAGATTATAAATAGAATATATTATATTTTATTATGCATAGTATTTGCATAGTGCTGTGATAGTATTTGCATAGTAAAATCTTTTTATATAAAATAGAATACTTTTATAAAGTTATTTATTTTATTAGATTTTAAATAATATATATATATATATTATAAATAGAATATATTATATTTTATTGCATAGTATCCTTTCCATTCTCCTATAAATAGGATGCTTAGTTAGAATGGAAAATCACACCAGAAATTCAGAGAATTCTTCTTCTATAATCTTGAGCATATTTCTTTAGAATTTTAAGAAGCTTTGAGCGAGAAAAGCAAGTATAAGTTTTCTTCAAGAATATCCTCGCATACTACCGGTCGGAATACTCTTCTTTTTAAGGTAAGGGTATTATTCTTTCGTATTCATGAAGAGAGCTTACATTATTCCATTCTTTATTATTATGTTGGAATAACTTTATCATGCAAGTACCGCATACATGGTGAAATTCTTACATTATTCCATTCTTTATTATTATGTTGGAATAAACATACATAAATCTTCGCATACATAGTGAAATTCTTACATTATTCCATTCTTTATTATTACATTGGAATATCTTGTCGTATGCATTTATTGCATGATTCGGTTCAATTATTTAAGATTATGTTAGAATAACTTCGTCTATCTTGAAAGTACCGCATACATGGTGAATTCTGTTGTTATTTCATTCTTTATTATTCTGTTGGAATATCCTCTGTGCGGATTACGCATGACCCAGTTCCATTCTTTATTATTCTATTGGGAATAATGTGTGCATATGATCTATCACATGCTGGTGAATTCTTATGTTATTCCATTCTTTATTATTCATTGGAATAACTTTTGCCTATGTGGATTATCTTGCATGCATGGTGAATGATCCTTCGTATTCATTCCTTATTAAATTATGAAAATGATCATTTACGTGGATTCTGCATAATGCAAGCGAAAATCCATTTGCAGTTTTATATATTCTATTATACTCAGTGGGTTAAAGTTTTGGCTTCTATACTCCATAAAATTAGTAGAATATCCTGGATATTTGCGCTTCATCCAGTATCTTTTCATGGAAATATTCTTCTAAGCATTCTTGAATTTTACTCCACAAAGCAGTATCATGTTGACAATTTGGACGTAATTAATTTTAGGATAAATTAACTTATAAATCTTTAAAATTTATTCTTGAACTTGTTTTATTGAATTATTATGTCATTGTCATCATCCTCATGTTTATATTGTGATGAAAGTCATCTTTAGCTTACGTGCATAGATGGACTTGGTATGATTATGTCCAGGGATCATTCGGTATAATCATGACCTGTAATGTTATAAATGATGTGATAAAAGTCCTCAGTGGCCTATAGTGCGTTGATGAACAATTTTTGGTATGATTATGACCAGGGATTATTAGGTATAGTCATGACCATTGATGATTTAATGAATATCTTTGGCCCATAGTGCATGGATGACTCGATGATGTGGTTTATTTATTAAGCCGAGTCTCAGCGATAAAAATTGATGAAAACATTTTAAATCATAGAAGATAGTAGATATTATGCTCTACTTGACTCTTCTAATGGATTGCTTATTCCGCTGCAGTTAAACTTGATGTTTATTGTATTTTATCAGTTTAACATTGTTGACGGCTAATGATAATTTATCCTGCATTAGCTTAGCATAATATTTCTTACTGGGCTAGTTGAGCTCACCCTTTTGCTTTCATTGTTCTCTTCAGGAAATGAGAACGTAGCCGGGACTAGTCGGGGAACGGAGTGATGGTTCGAGATGGTGTTATAGTAGTCCTCATTATTCTATAAAATAGTGTGACAATAAATGTAATGAGGACTCTATTTGAGAGTGGATAGTGTCTAGAAGGTAATATTCCTGTTTAAACTCTCATCTATGTTTTGTCGTATATTACAATATGTGTATATACATATAGCCCTTTTATAATTATACTGAGTTATTTAAATTGATCACAAATAAATAGTACCGAGCCAATCTCTCAAAATGTTGTTATTTTTTTTTAATAAAATGTGTAAACTCTTCGTATTTTGTAAATTATATACAATGGTTGATGGATATATATATATATATATATATATATATATATATATATATATATATATATATATGGAGATGATCCATAGAATACGTTAGCCAGAGGAACTGTTTCAACTAACGCTCATCCAGCAGTCCAAAATTAGAGTGAATGGCTGAGATGAGGGCCCAACCGCTATTCCCTCTAGCGGCCAGCCAAATTTTTTTTTTTGACTGTCCGCTAGAGGGAGTAGCGGCGAACAAAAAAAAGAGCTTAATTACTGATTATCCTCGGTAAAATAAAATAATAAAAATTATAAGGATAATTATAAGGATAATCGGTAATTATCTTTATAGTTATCCTTATACTTATTAACAAATTATCCTTATACATATTACTTATTAATCGGTAAAATAAAATAATAAAAATTATAAGGATAATTAGTAATTATCTTTGTACTTATCCTTATACTTATTAACAAAATAAGTATGTATAAGAATAATTATTGATTATCGTTTTATGATTTTAATTATAAATAGGAAATAGTGATTGAGTTTATATATTTGAGTAGGAATATAATATAAATTCAAACACTATTTCTTATTTATAATTAAAATTATAAGACGATAATTATTAATTATCCTTATACATACTTATTTTATTAATAAGTATAAGGATAATTACTGATTATACTAATATTTTTTATTATTTTATTTTACTGATTAGTAAGTATTATGTATGATGATAATTAGTAATTAAGCCAAATTTTTTTTGTTGGCATTTACTCTCTCTAACGGCTAATCAAAAAACACGGTTGTTTTGACTAGCCCCTAGAGGGAGTAGATGCCAACAAAAAAAATTTGACTGACCGCTAGAGGGAGTAGCGGCTGGGCCCTCATCTCAGCCATTCACTCCAATTTTGGGCAGCTGAATGAGCGTTAGTTGAAACAGTCCCTTTGGCTAACGTATTCTATGAATCATTTCCAGATATATATATATATATATATATATATATATATATATATATATATATATATATGACATAAGTTGTTTGAACTCATATGTGGGAACCAATGGACCTATTAAATGATACTTATTATTTTCAAGTTTATATATGCATATAATATATAAATTTGAAAAATATAAATTTTATATAAAACTTGTGCAAGCACGGGCACTGAAGACGCTAATGAATTTGGATTACGACTAACGTAGAATAATAATATACGAGTTATTTTTTTTTATCCTATGTATTCATATAAATCGACATAAAATTATGGTTATATGTTGTGATAATTAATGGCAACTGCATTTGATGGCGCTATAATAATAATTAAATTAAAAGACATATTTCTTCACGAAAGTATTAAAAAAAGTAACGAGTAACTGTTACGGCATGATCTTGAAGGAACTCCAACTAGCTGATTTAGGGGTTCATATATTCTGTTTGTGTGAACATTAAACAACAATACGAAATCGGCAAAATTAATGAAATGCACATTTTAGTTGGCAAGTTTTATTGATTATATTATTAAAATTTTAATTTTTTAAATTATTTCATTAAATTAATTATTATATTAAAATTGGGTCATTTTGTTGAGATGTTGAAAAATATTGAGAGTCACTTTTCAACCAAGAAAGACCAAGTCTTACTAGTAGGGGCCAAATAATCTTTTGAAAAAAAGAACAATTCAAAGAAGGTAAATAGAAAGGCAAAAACAAAAGATAATAAGAATAAAACTGATACGGATAGCAAAGGATTTTGCTTCCACTGTAATAAGCCAGAACACTGAAAAATAAACTGCGAGAAACATCTTGCAGAGCTAACCAGAAGAAGCTTAGTGAAGCTTCGGTTACAAATATAGTTTTTTTTTCATGATTGAAATAAATTTTTCTTTAAGTCAAGGTTCTACTTGGGTATTGGGTACCGACTTTGGTTATCATAAATATAGATTTATGAAGGGACCAATCAGGAGTAGAAAGCTAAACAAAGAAAAGTAATCCTATGTGTGGGAAAAGTAATCATTTTGTTGTTGGACAATGAAATCTTTGATATTATATTTAAGAATAATTTTTGTTCTATTTATAATAATAATGTTTTTATAGAACTGTAATATTACTTAATGGATTTTGTGTACTTGACTTACATGAAAATTTATTTTGTAAATTGAACAAACTAGTATAAGAAAAGGAGATCATTCAAAGAGTTAAGTGTTTGTATTTGATGAAATACAAGTATGAATTATTTGAAAGGTTCAAAGAATTCAAAAGTGAAAATAATTTGAAAAGTATTAAGATTCTTTGATTAGATCGAGGAAGGAATCTTATGCAATAAGTTTCTAGATCATCTTAAATGGTTTTCTCACAATAGACGCCTCCTGATACGCAATAATTTATTGATGTATCTGAAAGGAAAAATCGTACCTTGTTGGACATGG
Source organism: Panax ginseng (assembly GCA_020205605.1). Taxonomy (NCBI): domain Eukaryota; kingdom Viridiplantae; phylum Streptophyta; class Magnoliopsida; order Apiales; family Araliaceae; genus Panax; species Panax ginseng. Next base: position 137,151,692 of record CM035133.1, on the reverse strand, counting down.
TGCGGTCCATAATGATTTTACCGACATTCCAGTATCCTTCTGGGATAATGTCCTAGAACTGGCTGCATATCTACGAAAAGGTAACCTCAAAATCCAGCCTTAAGACACCATAAAAGTTATGGACAGGGAGGATTCCTAATCTTAAGTATGTTAAGATAAGGGGTTGTCCAACTTATGTGAAAATTTCAAAAGAATAAGTTTGGGATAAGATTTGACAAGTGCAGATTTGTGGGACATCCTAAAGTAAGTTTAGGGTATATGATCTATAATCCTACTTAGCAAAGGGTGTTTGTTGCGAAACATGCTTCCTTCTAAGACAAAGTTATTTATCATTGAAGGGGATAGTGGGAGGATAATACATCTTGAAGAGTTCAAGAACCACAAAACACTATAAGTCAAATAAAAGGAACCTGTAGATAGACCTATTGTACCACAATCGAATCATAAATCTGGAATAATACCAAAGATACATAGGAGGTATGGATTCATCATAGATGATGATGATGAGGTACACATCATAGAAGATGATGATCCAGTTACAAACGATGAGGTAAGAGTTGTAGACACTCAGAGAAATGGATTGAAGCAAGCTTCTCAAATATGGAACATTCGTTTTGATGAGACAATCAAAAGAGTTTGATTTTATCAAAAACAAGAATGAACCTAGTGTGTACAAAAGGGTCAGTGAGAGCGTCGTGACACTTCTAGTATTATATGTTGATATATTATGGATAAGGAATGACATACAAATGCTACAATCAGTAAAGATAAAGTTGTCTAAAAAAAAATTCCTCCATGAATGATTTGGGAAGAGTATCTTAATTGGTGATACAAATATATATAGATAGATTTAAAAGGATGCTCGACTTAACCCAAGAAATGTATATTCATTTGATGTTAAATCTGTTTAGTATGGCAAACTCCAAGAGATGTCTCATGTTGATGAGCCCTGGAATGAATCTCTCTTAATAGTCCTCATAGACTCCTGAAAAGAGAGATCGCATGAGTGACAATCATGTATACAATGAAATATAGAAGACCTGATGTTGATCGGTCATATCATGGAGAAGATCACTATAAGACAGTGAAAAACATCTTAAAGTACTTAACTGACACTAAGGATGTGATTAAAATTTATGGTGGGTCTAAATTAAAACTAGAGGGCTTAACAGACTCAAGTTTTTTAGACAGACCAAGACGACAGAAAAATGTAAAGCGTTACCTTGAACGGTGGTACAATGAATCAAAAAGGTTTCAAATAGCAAAGAGTTGCTAGTTTAGTGATAAAGACAAAGTCTATAGCTATAAATGAAGCTGCAAGTTGATTGTTTGAATGAAAAGTTCATTATAGAACTAGGAATAGTTCCTAAGTCTCATCTTGGATCTAAACATGTGTTGTGACACTTTCATTTGATTAAAGGAATCATTGAAAGATGGGAAATCACTATAGAGATAGTGGACTCTCAAGAACAACATTACATATCCATTAACTAAAGCTTATTCAACAGCAGGATAATCGTCACTTAGAGAAGAAGGGTATGAGATACCATGACGATTTACTTTAGTGCAAGTGGGATATTGAAAGTAGTATGCACACAATCCAATCATGTTTGATGATAAAGCATATATTTTGTAACAATCTTATTCATTTATTAATAAAAAATATTAATTTATTAAAGACTTTTAATTATCTACATGATGCTGTTTTATAATATGTGATAAACCCATAGTTTTAAGAAATGCTTTTAGAATAATGATGATGATCATTATAATGAGATCTAAATTCTTAGAAAGCTTAAAACTAAAATAGTTCTCAATCGTTGGATTACTAAATGGGAATTAGTGAATCCGGATAGATTGGTACATACGTTGCTTACTCATGGATGAGGATGCTTGATCTCATGATCATTTGTGTGGAGACACTAAAGTAAGTATGTAGGTGCTTATTAGAGAATAAGTTCACTGAACGTGGCTCTCTAAGGAATACCTAATGGAGTTTTACTTGTCTGTCAATAGGAATTCCTGTAGTGATAGTAGTACAAGTGATCCTTGGACTTGAGATCATCATAGTATCTTGTGTATGATGAGTTATACTTTGACTTATTCCTTAAGACCCTTAAAGTATATCAAAGGGTATGCTTGGGTATAATAATTTATACATGGAGATAATGTATATATGATCAATAAAAAATCTACCGCTTCTGGTAAAAGAAGAGAAATGTCCTATGTGATTCGACAAATGACAACTCAGTAGTCCTTGGCCAAGGCAGAATAAAATTAGAAAGGAGTTTCTAATTTGCATTATTTGGAGTTGTATATTTAAGAGTCAAAATACATATAATTAAATAAAATAAGACTTGACAGTAATTTTATATCTTATATTTAATTGGGACATTGTATGGTGGAATGATTGAATTGTACGATAACTATTTACTCAAAGGTTCTTTTATGATTAATGTTGAAATCTATATTATCTGAAAAGTCGTTAATCGCTAGGGAGACTTATCCCTATTGTAGAATAAATATTATTTATTTAAATAAATTTATAGTTTAATTTATTTATTTAAATAAGATTAGAATTGTTCTAATTTATTTATTCACAACCGATTTAATAAGGAGAACCTAAATGGTCACACCATAAAAGGAAGAATAATTATTTAAGAAGTTGATGGCATAATTGTAATAATAAGTTAAGCATATTTAATTTAATCTATGGTGATAGAATAAATTAAATAGCTTAATATTTATTATTTAATATTTTGAAAATATTAAATATAAATTAATAAGAGGAGTCTTATTATTATTATTATTATTATTATTATTATTATTATTATTTAATTCCTAAAGGAGTTTGGGAATTAATTAATAAAAGTACTCTCATTTATTCCTAATAAGATTAGGAGGTAAATTAATTAAAAGAGTTTAATTAATTATCCCTAATAAGATTAGATCGAGAGCTTAATTAATTAAAGGAATTTAATTAATTAAATAATATCTTATTTTCTAATTAGATTAGAAGGGTTAACTGATATCTTTATAAGAGGAGTCTTATATCAGATATCATTAGACGTGATTCTAATTGTTGGAGAGTATGCTCTTTTTCTATGAAAGATAGAAAAATTAGGGTTTTGCCAAACACCCATCTTCTTGAATCTTTCTTCTTCCTTGGTGGATCACCTCTAGAGGCCAAACACTTGGGTGGCTAACATTGATCAAAGGAATGAACCAAACCTGGTGGATTCAAGTTGAACGAGAAAAAAATTGGAGGTGAACTTGTACCTGAGGAAGCTCAAATCTTCAAGGGTATAATTATTCTTCTTCTTCTTCTCGTTTAATTAACAATGTTGAAAGAATGCATATCTTGATTTGATGTTTAAAATAAATGATCATGATTATATGTAAAGTCCTTAAAAGAATATATGTACAAGGACTTAGTGATAGATCAAATTTGTTAGGTTGATCTTAGCTTTTAAGTGTTCATCATTCTATAAACAAATGTAAAGATAAAGAGATCAAAAATGTTAGGTTGATCTATCGTGAGACGTATAGATAGGCTTCAACAGGAATCGTAGTCTATCAAGCTGATCAACAGATTGCAAAAGCCAAGGCAAGATCGTAGAGCTTAGAAGATCGTAGTGTATTTGCCTTGAAGGACTTCTTCAGAAATCGTAGAGTGGTCCAGACGTTTACCAAAGCTAACTCAGAGATCGTAGTGTGCTCTCGGAAACGTTGAGTCTGCAAGACGAGCAAGTGATGATCGTCGTGTGAAAAGATCGTAGTGTGCAAATCCTTGTGAGAAATCGTAGTGTTCTCTTAAGAGCAAGCACCAATATGACAAGACACTACGATATGGATAGTAGAGTGTCATCTGCCTTGTGTCAGAAGCATCGAGCCCTAACTTTTGTTTGAAGACAAATTCCAACAAATGAGGAATGGGTTTTAAATGTTGAAGCACTCACCAGTCCCAACGGTACAAAAGATATCCTTAGTATTGATCAAAAGGAACATAGTCAAGAAGCTAAGAAAAGGACCATTGGGCAGAGAAAAACACCTTTTCAGGTGTTAGGTGAGAAAGCAGTCTGATGTGTCAGTGGGCCAGAGTGAAATTCAGAAGATGTGCAGAAAAGTCTCCATCAAAGTTCAGAAAGGTCAAACGCATTTAATGCTTCTTCAAAAGGCTTCAACGGATAGATTTCAAGATCACATATATACAGAACACAGACAGATGAGAAAGATAAGCAAGTATTAAAAACAAAAATGTGAAAGAACACTCAACGCTCAACTCTACGATCCGAGAAAGATAGAAAGCTTGCTCAGCTACTCAGTTCTTTTGAATAAGTGCTTAATAGCAACTGAGTAGCACCAATCACGATCTCAACAACAACCCATCAACTGAAGTGAGAAGTTCCAAGTTTGAAGGACTTGAAGAGTTCTAAGTGAACTGTAAAGAATCAAGTCTGCTGGACTTATAAAGTTCAAGAGTGAACTAAGAAGTGCCTAGACTGCTGGTCTAGAAGGAATCTGTGAGATTTAAGAAGTGTAACAGACATCCTTAGTGGATTCCCTACTCAAGGAGGAGAAGAGTGGATTAGGAGCTTTAAGTGCTCTGAACCACTTAAAACAGCTATGTCTTCTATAACTACTATAACTGTCATAACTGTCTTACTCTCATTAACTTAAGATATCTAAAAGAAGGTTTACTATATACTCATTCCGCTGTACATTAATCACAATCATTCTAAACCGTTTAAAAGAAAACTTTTTAGATATCTATTCAACCCCCCCTTCTAGATATCTATTGTGCCTCCGGGAACTAATAATTGGTATCAGAGCAGGTTCTATAATACAGCATACAAAGCTTGAGTAGATCCAATGGTACACTTACCAAGCGAATCAAAGACTGGAGGAGGCAGCAAGCCACCTATGTGCAACAAAGATAAATTCGTTAACTGGAAGGTTAGGATGCAAGCTTACATGGATTCAATAGATGAAGATCTATTTGAAACTGTTCAAAATAGGCCTTACGTTCCTACAAAGCTTGTACCAACTACAGATGATCCAAACAGAGTACAGATCAAGGTCAAAGGAGAACGGCCAGAGAATGAGAAGAGAGCTGTCCAGCTTTACAAAAAGGCCAAGAACATCCTATTTCAATCATTAGAAGATGATCTATTTAAAAACGTGGTCAACTGCAAAACAACAAAGGAGGTTTGGGAAGCACTTTACTCATTATGCATGAAGGAGGAATGTAAGAAGTCAGAGAAAACAAACAATCTCTCCTGACTCAACAATATGAGATGTTTGCTCACGTTCAAGGAGAGAACGTCACTACCACATACGAGAGATTCAATATTTTGCTTAACTCTCTACGAGTCTATGGAAAGATCTATCCAAATAAAGATCTGATCATAAAGTTCATGAGAACTTTACCAAGCAAGTGGGATGCCAAAACCACTGCCATAAGAGAATCAAAGAATCTACATGAAATGACTGTTCAATAGTTATATGGCAACCTCCTCACATACGAACTGGAGCTGACACAACGAGCAGAAACGTTGTCTGAAAGAAGAAAGAAGGATAAAGGTGTTGCTCTCAAAGTAACCGAAAACACCTCCAAAGTCAACACTGAAGTTGATTCTGACTACGATGAAGATGATGATGAGGACTTTGCAATGCTGGTTAAAAGGTTACGAAGATTCATGCGACAAGGCAAAACTAGCAAGCCAAAGAAAGTTAGCAACTACAATAGCCAAGAGCAAATGAATGACCTATGCTACAACTGCAAGAAACCTGGTCACTTCATTGCCAACTGCAACAAACCTCTTAAAGAAGAACTCAAGAAGAAATCACATGCAAAGAAGGAATACAAAGGCAACAAAAGGCCAGTAAAGAAAGACAAAGGCCTTGTAGCTGGAGGATCGTGGAGTGGCTCTAATAATGACTCAACTCCAGAATCTGGAGACAATGAAGATCCTAAAATGGCTAATCTCTGCCTGATGGCCAAAAATGCAAGGGACAAACAGAACTCCAACATACATGAAGTAAGTATCGATGAGGTATTTGACTTCAACTCTCCGATGTAGATATTGATGACCTTAGAAGCGCATTACATCAAGATAACATCCGATCTCGCATCAATACATGAAGTGGTTTAGAGTTACATCTAAAGACTATTCACTTCTTCAAAAGGAGAAAAAAAAAGTTCAAGAGGAGGCTGAAACAACACTTCTCAAGATCTTGATCTCTCTCCAAGTTTGAAGTCGAGAATAAGCTCTTGAGACAGGAAAATGAGCTCAGTGCACAAAGAGAGTCTAGTCTAACCTCTAAGATTGAGGATCTAGAAAAGACAGTCTCTACATGGAATAAATCCTCTTCATCCATGGACTCCTTAATCTCTAACCAGAGAAGTGTCTCTGATAAAACAGGGTTAGGCTTTGGGGAATCTACCTCAGAGTCATGTGTTGAAAAAGCAAAGGAAACTAGCACTGGTAATGCTTCAGGTTTCAATAGAGGCATTATATTTGTGAAATCCTCACAGAAGGATGAACCTGTCAAACCCTGCCCAGCTGATTCAATTCATATTCCCAGAAGTAAGGGGTCTCATGCTGGTCTAGGTTTCAAAAAAGAAAAGAGTAATCTAGCTACTACTCATCAACCTCGAAGGATCGTAGAGTCCCATAAAATCAACTCTACGAACCAACCAGGAAGATACAGTAGAAGTAAGATACACTCCTCACAAATAATGAAACAAGAGAACACATGGAAAAGGAAATATCAGCCTAGCAGGAGGATGACCAATAACCCACAAAAGTCTAAATGGAGGAAGAACTTTCACACACACGCACAAACATGCTTCATATCAAATGTTTTGTGTGCTACAGAGTTGGCCACAAGGCTGCAAAGTGTTATTATAATTCCATGCATGTGAGACCTAAAATCAAGCAGATTTGGGACCCCAAGGGTACTAACATAGTAGGACCCATGCAAGTATGGGTACCAAAATGAAGGTTTAATGTTTCCTCAGGAAAAGAGCTTCACGAACTCAACCTGGTATCTGGATAGTGGATGTTCAAGACACATGACTGGGAATAAAGCCCTTCTATCTAACTACATAGAGAAGGAGGGTCCCTCGGTCATCTTTGGAGATAATGGCTCTGGTAAGACAAGAGGCTATGGCTTAGCTGGAAATGGTATGGTATCCTTCAGCAAAGTGGCCAATGTGGAAGGACTACAACACAATCTTCTAAGCATTAGCCAACTCTGCGACAAGGGTCATCAAGTAACATTTCTCAACAATCAATGTCATGTCTGAGACCTGAAGACATCTGCAGTAAAGCTAACTGGAATAAGAGAAGGAAATGTCTACACAGTAAATCTTGAAAAACTGAGCTCAAACGAGACAATATGCTTTCTGGCTAAAGCATATGAAGAAATGAACTGGCTATGGCATCGAAGACTGTCTCATCTCAACTTCAAAAGCATGTCTAAATTAGCTTCAAAAGATCTAGTTGCAGGCCTACCTAAGTTCAACTTCATTAAAGAAAGGCCGTGCAATGTCTGTCAACTTGGAAAACAGACCAGAAGCACTTTCAAAAGCAAAACTGTCAATTCAATTGACAAGCCTTTGCAGCTGCTACACATGGATCTTTTTGGGCCAATTCCAACAACGAGCCTTGGAGGAAAGAGATACTCTCTGGTCGTAGTCTATGACTTCACCAGATTTATATGGGTGTTCTTTCTAACCTCAAAAGATGAGACAAGTTCCCAGCTGATCAAAATGTTCAAGCTTGTGATGAATGAGAAAAGAAAGAAAATCAAGGCTATAAGGAGTGATCATGGTAGAGAATTAAATTTCTCAGAAATGGACCAATTCTGCATAGAAAATGACATTAGTCACAACTTCTCAGCTCCACGAACTCCTCAACAAAATGGAGTTGCTGAGAGAAAGAATAGGACATTAATAGAAATTTGGAAGGACTCTCTAACGAAAGAGCTCATCCTTTGAGTACTTACAGGCGTAAGCGGTCACCATTGCATGTTCTACTCAAAACAAATCACTCATACACTCTACGATTAAGAAGACTCCTTATGAACTTTAGAAAGGAAGAAAGCCAAGTGTCAGCTACTTTCATGTGTTCGGCTGTGCATGCTACATACTCAACAATGGAAAGCAGTACTTGACAAAGTTTCAACCAAAATCGACGAAGGAATCTTTCTTGGATATGCCATGACAAAGAAGGCCTACTGAGTGTTCAACAAAAAGACACTGAGTGTTAAAGTCTCGATTCACATCATCTTTGATGAAACAAACTTAGACAAAACAATGCCTCAAGATACTGCGACTAACAGTTCAGACACTACGAACGAAGGCGTCGAGCTCAACACTACGATTGTAGTACCAGATAGTGAAATCGTTGAACAAGGGAATGAGATCGTAGAGAGGCCTATGCCAGACAACGAACCTCCACATCAAGAAAAAGAAATAGATCTTGAAGATCTAAGACAAGAAGGTATAAGAACTCATGTCCCAACAGGAAGCAGATGGGCAAGATATCACACTCAAGATCTAATCATTGGAGATCCGAATGCAAGAGTCAAAACAAGAGCTGCTACTCAAAATAAATGCTTCTATTTAAGCTTCCTATCTCAAATAGAACCAAAGAAGATAGAGGATGCTATGGAAGACTCCAGCTGGATAGAAGCCATGCAAGAAGAACTTAATCAGTTTGAGAGAAACAAAGTATGGAGATTGGTTCCAAGACCAAAGAACCATCCTGTAATTGGAACCAAGTGGATTTATAGAAATAAGATGGATGAAGATGGAGTCATCACCAGGAATAAGGCAAGACTAGTCGCCAAAGGTTACTCTCAGGAAGAAGGCATTGACTACGATGAGATATTTGCACCTATTGCCAGAATGGAAGCCATCAGAATATTTCTTGCCTTTGCTGCTCACATGAAGTTCAAGGTCTTTTAGATGGATGTCAAGAGTGCATTTTTGAATGGAGAACTTCAAGAAGAAGTTTATGTAGAGTAGCCTCTAGGTTTCATCAATACATCTCTTTCTAATTATGTCTTTAGATTAGACAAAGCCTTATATGGTCTTAAACAAGCACCTAGAGCATGGTATGAAACACTGACTAACTTTCTTATTGAAAATGGATTCACTAGAGGTAGAGTAGATACCACACTATTTCGTAGAAAGCATAAAGATAGTCCTATTAGCTCAAATATATGTTGATGATATTATCTTTGGGTCTACTGATGAAAAGTTATGCAAGAGATTCTCCAAGCTTATGCAGAGCAAGTTTGAAATGAGCATGATGGGTGAGCTGAACTTTTTCCTTGGACTGCAAGTAAAGCAGACTGATGAAGGAATCTTTATTAACCAAGCCAAGTACATTAAAGACTTACTTAAGAAGTATGGCATGGAATCAACCTCTCCCATGAAAACCCCAATTGCTTCTGCAACTAAGCTTGTCAAAGATAAAAAAGGTAAAAGTATTGATATAACTCAATACAGAGGTATGATAGGCTCTCTTTTATATCTAACTGCCAGTAGACCAGATATAATGTTTGTAACATGCATTTGTGCTAGATTTCAGGCTAGTCCTAAAGAATCTCATTTAACTGTTGTAAAGAGGATTTTCAGGTATCTCAAAGGTACACCCCACTTGGGGCTTTGGTATCCTAATGAGTCCTCATTTGAGCTAACAAGATACACAGATCTTTGATTTTGCGCAGTACGCAAAATTGATAGAAAAGAGTACCAATTATTTTGTCAATTGCTAGAAATGAGACTTGTGTCTGGTTTAGCAAAAAGCAAAATTAGGTGTCTACTTGTTGCGCAAAGTTGAATACATTCTTTGCAGGGTAGTTACTTTCTGCTCATATCTTATGGATGAAAAATCAACTAGCAGATTATGGGTTTGAATTTAAATCCATTCCTATTCACTGTGATAACACAAGTGAAATTGCTATAACTCATAATCCTGTCATGCATTCTAGAACTAAGCATATAGAAATAAGGTATCACTTCATTAGGGATCATGTGCAAAATGGAACTAATTGTTTACAATATATCCCTACTGAAAATCAACTTGTTGATGTCTTTACAAAGCCTCTAGATGAATCCAGATTTAGCAAGTTAATAAGTGAACTAGGCATGCTTAACTTACAACCATGAAAAATATGATCTAGTATGTGCTAACCATACAGGTTTAAAGGTTATGTTTGAAATCATAGACATGATCAAAGGAAGACCATGATCGTAGAACCAAAGTGTCATACAATGACTACGATCGCAGTGAAGACTCCACAATCGCGGTGCAGACTTAACGATAGCAGAATTACATCAAAACTAAAGGAGCACCCTATGATGATCAAGTATCAAACAAGGCAATCTCTCTGATAAGTACCTCAGGGACAAACCTAACCCTTGATTCATTCAAAGAGGTTGGCCCTTCCTGAGCTACCTTAAACTGAGAAGAATGCTAAGTCAAAAAGGTTCATCACGAGAACTTGATCAGACTCTACGATTTCCAGTCAGACTCAACGATTGCAGTTCAGACTCTACGATTGCAGCTCAGACACGATGATTGCTATATAGACTCAATAATGGTAGAATAGACTCGACGATTCCAAGGACCATCTCAACGATCGTAGTCCTACTGAAGAATACATTAGCTTAGAAGGGGTTAAGGGCAATTCAGTACAATCCTTCTCTATCAGATTCGTATAGCCAAGAAAAATTCGACACCTGTCCCACTAAGCAAAATAGAGAGAGGGAAGTTACAAGTACAAATTAAAATCATCTCTTTGAAATCTGAAGTTCAAAAGATCATCTCTCTCTTTCTCTCTCAAGCAGAAACCCTAAATCAGTAGCAAGCTCAGTCTGTCTCACTTCCTGCAAAGAAATCAATGGCAGCTTCCAGTGTTATCTCTGACTACAGACTCAGTTTTAACGAGTTTAAATCAGCTGAACCTCAATTTCACAAGACGTTGTCGCTACTGAAGAAGGCAGGTCTCGAAGAAGCCTTGGGTACGGACACATTGATCTACCCAAAGTTGGTAAAAGAATTTTACAATAACGGGGTATTTGAAAACAACACCATCACTACGAAAGTCAGGAACGTCCAAATCAGACTAAAGGCTGAGGACATCAATCTAGCCCTAGGCCTCAAATCTGAAGGGTATCCGTCCTTAGACGGCATAGACTTCCATAAGGGTCTCAAGAAGATGCATCACAAGAAATCACCCTCTGTCAAAGGATACAAGAAGAAGGAGTTTCCACAGAGGTATGAGTTTCTAGCTGATATTCTTGGAAAATGTATATGTTGTAAGAGCTTAGGTCATGACTCTATGAATGAGGTACAACTCAAATTCATGACTGCCATATGTTATAAAATACAACTTAACTATGGGGCTCTATTACTTGAATGGATTGAGAAGTGGTTAATCAGCTCAAAGAAAACAAAGAGCTCACAGAAGATGCTCTACGGACGATTTATAAGCATTATCCTACAGGCTGCTCTTGGTGACCTAATTGAGGATGATGAAGGAGAAGCTATCAATCCAAATCGACGAATGACCTAACAATTATTTGAAAACTGGAAAAGGAATCCGGTTAAAAATGTGAAGATGATGTCTGAATCCAGTGGAAGAACTGGTGAAATAAAGGAATCAGGAGTGCCAGGGAACATGTCAGTTGTCAAAGAAACTGAAGAAGAAGAAGAAGAAGCTAACTAGGAAGAACCCATTGCTTTAATCAGAAAAAGCAAAGGGAAAAGGAAGCTGCAGGCCAGAACTACAGAAGAACCTCAAGGATCCACTACCGATAAACCCGTAGAGTCCTTAGACATTGAGACTCTAAGGATCCTAAGAAGGAAGCAACAAGAAGTCGAGGCGAGAAGAAGATGAAAGCAACCATATCTCAAATTTCTTGAAAAAAGAATAAAATCAGCCACAAGACCAAAAGGCCATCAATCTCTTCGATCGTAGAGTCTCTGCCGATTGTAGAGACCAGACCAAACAAGGAAGTAGCTGCAACAAACATTCAACGATAAGAAGGATAAAACTGAAGAAAGTCCTAAGGCTGTGGCTCAGCCTAAAAAGCCAAGAAGGAAACTGGTCAAGAAATATATTCTTGTCAATGAGAAAGCACTAAAGTGGGAAGACAAAGAATTGACTACTGAAAAGGAACCAATAAATGAAAGTGAAATAGTCAAAGCTCAAACTGAGGGGGAGACACCTGAAGATCTGATGATAGAGGATACTCCTATTGAGGGGGAGATGGCTGAAACTCCCATTATAGAAAGTGCCCCAGTTGAGGGGGAGTTATTGATAGTAGAAGAAGATGATCACGGTGAGGGGGAGGCTCATGACATCTCTATGATAGAAGAAGAGGTTCCGGGAAGAAATCAAGAAGAACCTGTGTAAGAACATCATGAGGCCATTGAGATAACGGAATCCTCCAACGAAAGCAGAAAAGTGGATGAAGGTGATGAGGTAGAGATTATAGCTGTGGACATTGATGGGCATAGAAGAGCCAACTATGAACAACTGTTTGCATATCTACCTATGATGCCTTTCCACCAAGCTCAAATTCTGAACTCTTGGGATCACATGTTCTGGAGTTTCAAAGAGTATCCGGCCATCTCAGTGCTAGCCAATGGATTCCCAGGGAGATTCAATTTTGCCAAGAAGCTTCTCACCAACAGTTCTTCCTCAAAGAACAAACTTGAGGTATTATCTATCCCAACTCTTTTCAGAGTTAATCACTTGCCATCATCCTTATTTAATCAATTTTATGAATTCCCACGATGGTTAGAAGTGATTCTTCATCCACTGAATCAATTTCCAGTTGCAGGATCCCAAAATTCTGTAACTGAGGAACCAAATAAGATCAACTCCCTAATGCTCCCACAACCTATCAACTCTACATCACTGACTCTAGACCCATTGTAGAGTCCCCACCTCAAATCGTAGAGTCACAAACCTTAAAAATCCAAACCCAGGCCCCTCCATCAGATATTCCTTCCTCATCCAGCAACGAATACTTCAATCTTGATCTTGCCCTCTACTCCTTGCAAGAGCAATCTAAGAGCACGCCACCTCCCTCACAAATTCCTCAACTAAATGAACTCATGTCAGAACTATCTATAAAGGCTGATTTGTCAACAATGTCTGAGAAAGTGATCAAGGAACTCGACGAGAGTCTTGAAGATCATACTGCACTTATCTGGCTGAGATTAACATCAATGATCAATGCTGCAAACAATCTTCCAAGCTCCCTAAGCTCTGAGCTCTCTAAAACGCTCAAAGAAATCATCAAAGAAATGCTTCAAAGCATAAAAGACAGGGACGATACTCACTTTCTTGCAGCTAAAAGGCATCGGGATGCTGTCTTGATCTTACAGACAACTCAAGAATCTTAGAACAATCTAATGATACAGAGCCTCAAAAGTCTTTAAACTGCAGTCAAAGAGTTTCAAGACTTCTCCATGAGTCAAATACAGCAGATAGAAACTGTTCTCAACATTCTTCAACGACGTGAAACTCGTTCTGATGTCTTGATCCAAGAAAATCGTGAGGACATTGCTCAAACTCAGAGTTAACTTAATGAACTTGTCCAAGGAGTCACTCGCCTCTCCGAAGACATTCGAACCCTTGATGCTGACATAAAGGGGGAGAATAAAGACAAAGGAGATCAGGGAGGTCAGGGAGACAAGGGCAGAGGCAGAGGAAAATTCCAAACTCAAGCCTCGAGGAACCCACCTGCAAGGCAAATTACTCAGCAGACTCCACGATCCAGCCATCAGACTCAACGATCTGATCAGCAGGAAGTTTTAATGGCTCAACCATTAAGGAGTCAAGGGCCAACTACCAGCTCTCATGAGGTGACAACAACAGGCCTAAGAATGCCAATTGGAGATCTTGCATTCATGAATAGGCATGATCACAATCCTACACTAAGCCCAAGTGAGCTGGAAGATTTGGCCATAAGAGAAGAAGCAAGCAGAAAGAGGAGAGCTGAGGAATATGCAAATCCTCCAAGAAGCAAAAGGCCGAAGAAATAGAGATAAGTTGAAACTTAAACTCTTATTGATTTAAAGCTTATCTATAATATCTACCCTTCAGACATCAATAAATTCATGCTTATTCTTTAGAAATTTCAGCTGCTCACTGAAATATTAAGTCACGTTTACTTTACTAAAAATGCATCTAGATATTGATAATCATGACAACAAATCTCCTTGGTTATGTCAACATCAAATAGGGGGAGATTGTTGGAAGAATGCATATCTTGATTTGATGTTTAAAGTAAATGATCATGATTATATGTAAAGTCCTTAAAAGAATATATGTACAAGGACTTAGTGATATATCAAATTTTTTAGGTTGATCTTAGCTTTTAAGTGTTCATCATTCTATAAACAAATGTATAGATAAAGAGATCAAAAATGTTAGGTTGATCTATCATGAGACATATAGATAGGCTTCAACAGGAATCATAGTCTATCAAGCTGATCAACAGATTGCAAAAGCCAAGGTAAGATCATAGAGCTTAGAAGATCGTAGTATATTTGCCTTGAAAGACCTTTTCAGAAGTCGTAGAGTGGTCCAGATGTTTGCCGAAGCTAACTCAGAGATCGTAGTGTGCTCTCGGAAACGTTGAGTCTGCAAGACGAGCAAGTGATGATCGTCGTGTGAAAAGATCGTAGTGTGCAAATCCTTGTGAGAAATCGTAGTGTTCTCTTAAGAGCAAGCACCAATATGACAAGACACTACGATATGGATAGTAGAGTGTCATCTGCCTTGTGTCAGAAGCATCGAGCCCTAACTTTTGTTTGAAGACAAATTCCAACAAATGAGGAATGGGTTTTGAACGTTGAAGCACTCACCAGTCCCAACGGTAGAAAAGATATCCTTAGTATTGATCAAAAGGAACATAGTCAAGAAGCTAAGAAAAGGACCATTGGGCAGAGAAAAACACCTTTTCAGGTGTTAGGTGAGAAAGAAGTCTGATGTGTCAGTGGGCCAGAGTGAAATTCAGAAGATGTGCAGAAAAGTCTCCATCAAAGTTCAGAAAGGTCAAACACATTTAATGCTTCTTCAAAAGGCTTCAACGAATAGATTTCAAGATATCATATATAAAGAACACAGACAGATGAGAAAGATAAGCAAGTATTAAAAACAAAAACGTGAAAGAACACTCAATGCTCAACTCTACGATCCGAGAAAGATAGAAAGCTTGCTCAGCTACTCAGTTCTTTCGAATAAGTGCTTAATAGCAACCGAGTAACACCAATCACGATCTCAACAACAACCCATCAACTGAAGTGAGAAGTTCCAAGTCTGAAGGACTTGAAGAGTTCTAAGTGAACTGTAAAGAACCAAGTCTGCTGAACTTGTAGAGTTCAAAAGTGAACTAAGAAGTGCCTAGACTGCTGGTCTAGAAGGAATCTGTGAGATTCAAGAAGTGTAATAGACATCCTTAGTGGATTCCCTACCCAAGGAGTAGAAGAGTGGATTAGGAGCTTTAAGTGCTCTGAACCACTTAAAACAGTTGTGTCTTCTATAACTGCTATAACTTCTATAACTGTCATAATTGTCTTACTCTCATTAACTCAAGATATCTAAAAGAAGGTTTACTATATACACATTCTGCTGTGCATTAATCACAATCATTCTAAACCGTTTAAAAGAAAATTTTTTAGATATCTATTCAACCCCCCTTCTAGATATCTATTGTGCCTCCGGGAACTAACAAATAATTGTGCATAAAGGATGATCTGGGTATATGTTTTGTAAAATTTTAAAAACTCTATTTTACCACGTTTCCGCTTATTTTATGCAATTTGATTGCGTTCATGAATATTACAAACCTAACATACAAATTTCAACAGAAAGAGAAAGAAGAAGGGGTTGTTGGTCATTTATTGGGCAGCGAGGTATTGGGATGACTAAATGATCTGACAGTTCCACCACCAGGAAGCATGGTAAGTTGAGACAAATAGGGTACGAGAAAATTCATAACTGGACACACTCGATCTCCCATTTGGTTTGAGTTGTCATACTAGGTCACACTAGCACTTCGTCGTTATATAGATGACATGCATACATAAAAGAATGTATTCAACAATGTTTAGCTTAATGGGATGTAAATTTTGTAGTTTAGTTGGTGTTTGACGTATTATAGTTTAAACCTTGTCATTACATGTCATTTTTGTATATCTTTTGAAAAATTAGAGTATTTTTATTATTGTTAGAGGTGAAATTCATATTGGACTTGCATGTGAACAAAAGCCAGTTATTTCTATATGTATATGTTGTTGGAGAGTTATTATTATGTTTTATGTGTTGTTGGGAAAATATACAGGTACAAAAAATGTGGGTTAAAACCCTGGATAATGCCAAAACAGGAATTTTTTTTTTAAAAAAATAAACCTTATTCTCAACTGAATTTTGTCAAATTTAAAGTTTTCTACATGTCAGCTAATGATGCCACGTGGCAACTTATCCTCGACTGATTATTTCTAACTGATTAGATTATGTCGAGAATATGGTAATTTTGACTGAATATTCTGTCGAAAATGGTTTCGTCGAGGTTCTTTAATTTCAACCGAAAGCTCGACGGATTTAATTCTAGCGTGTCTATATCCGACCAAATTTTCGATTGAATATTTCGTCGGACTTAAGATATTCTCGACGGAATTTACTTAAATCCATCGGAATATTCCGTCAAAAATAACCATTTTCCTTGCAGTGACCATTGTTTTGGTGCCTGTTTTAAGCCGTACAAAGACTTAGTTAACTTACAAACTTTATTTTCATTTTCAAGTTGTATGAAACTCTCATGTTGTTCCATATAAATTTCTTCTTCTAAGTCACCATTTAAAAAAGTTGTTTTTATATCCATTTGATGAATTATCAAGTTATGAATAACAACTATAACAATTAAAACTCTTATGGAAGTGATCCTAGTAACAGGTGAAAAAGTATCATAAAAATCTTTATCCTTTTTTTGTTTAAAATCTTTTGCTATAAGTCTAGCTTTAAACTTATTTATTATCTCGTCGGGTTTAAGTTTTTTCTTTAGCACCCATTTACTACCTAATATTTTGCTACCTGGAGGTAAATCAACTAATTTTCATGTTTTATTAGTTAAAAGTGAGTGCATCTCATTATTAATAGCTTCTCTCCAAAAATCAGAATTTGGGAATGACAAAGCCTCTCCTAAAGATATAGGTTCATCCTCTACATTGTATACTACAAAGTCTGGACCAAAATCTTTACCAATTTTAACACGTTTACTTCTATTCGGTTCTGATTCTCCATCTATATGTTGAGATGAACTAGCTTCTTTTTCTAGTACTGGTTTAGGCAAAACAACTTATAGACCCCCACTATTTTTTATCGTAAAAGGAAAATTATCCTCATGAAATATGGCGTCTAATGATTTAATTACCATGCACATTATTTTCAAGGTCTATGAATCTGTATGCTTTACTATTTAAAGCATAACCCATAAATGCACATCTAGTTTTTTTAATACCCAATTTGGGTATTTTAGGATCAAGTAATCTAACATAGACTGAACAGCCCCAAACTCTGAAGTAGTTAAGATTTGACTTTCTTTCTCCATAACTCATGTGGGGTTACTAAAGTTTATTTACGCGGTATTCTAATTAAGGAATAATTAGCAGTTAAAATTGCTTCTCCCCATAGATTTTTAGATGCACAAAAACCAACTAACATTACATTAGTAAGAATGTTATAAAACTTTAGCAAAGTGTAGAAAGATACTCTTATAATTGTTGCTTAAATTTAGAGAGAATAAGTAAGAGATAAAGAGAGAGAAACCTTTAGAGAAGTTCTTATTATTTCCTTCAGTATCATTTCCTTTATATAGGAAAAGTTGAGGTTCATTCAGAAGAGAAGTAGGAAAAGGAAAGCAGAATTCTAGAGGAGGAGGGAATCATTTTTATAATACTTCCCCTGATTTCCTACGGTAGAAGATTATGTCTCATTAAAAACCTTGTTAAGAAAACCCAGTGGAAAAAACTTAACGAAGGGAAAAAGAGTACATATCTTTTACATAAATATCTTAATTGATTCGCCTTTGTTAAAACCTTGTCGGGAAAAACCCATTGGGATAAAAAGCGAAGTGACTAAGGAAAAAAAAGTACGATCTTCCCCTCAAAAGGAATTCATTACTTCTTGATGAAATGTTGTCATAAGTCTTTCAGTCGACACATTCTGATCTTTTTTCGAAGTTTTACAAACGTTGCATTTGGTAGCGACTTTGTGAATAAGTCGACTAGATTATCACATGATCCAATTTGATGCACATCTATACCACTCTTCTTTTATAGCTAATGTGTGAAGAAGAATTTATGTGAAATGTATTTTGTTCTATCTCCCTTGATGTACCCTCCTCTAAGTTGAGCAATGCATGCAGCGTTATCCTCATACAGAATTGTAGGAATGTCTTTGATTGATGGTAATCCACATGATTTTGGAATATGCTGAATAATTGATCTCAACCAAACAAACTCTCTGCTTGCTTCATGTATAGCAAGAATCTCTGAGTGATTTGAAGATGTAGCTGTCATAGTTTGCTTTGTGGATTTCCAGGATATATCCGTATCACAATATGTAAATACATAACCTGTTTGTGATCTTCCATTGTATGGATCTGATAAGTATCCTGCATCGGCATATCCAACTAATCGCGATGTTGAATCTCTTGGATAAAATAACCCAAGATCTATACTTCCATGGAGGTATCTCAAAATGTGTTTAATCCCATCCCAATGTCTCTTAGTCGGAGAAGAACTGTATCTTGCTAACAAGTTGACAGAAAAAGTAATATCAGGTCGTGTACAGTTTGCAAGATACATAAGAGCACCTATTGCACTTAGGTATGGAACTTCAAGTCCAAGAACTTCTTCCATTGCACTTAGGTATGGAACTTCAAGTCGAAGAACTTCTTCCCCACTTTCTAGAGGCCGAAATGGATCTTTATCATCTTCTAAAGATCGAACAACCATCGGGGTAGTCAAAGGATGAACTTTATCCATATGAAAATGACTGAGAATCTTTTCATTTTAAATTCATCTTTTAAATAAGTAGAAGTTCTTGTGAGTTCTTCAGGAGTACCTACAAAATTCAAATCATCCACATATACAACAATGATGGAAAATCTACTTTGTGATTTCTTAATAAAAACACATGGACATACATGATCATTTATATATCCATCTTTTATTAAATAATCACTAAGTCGATTATACCATATACGACCAGACTGTTTTAACACATATAATGAGCGTTGTAACTTGATTGAATATATGTGACTAGGCCTTTGTGATTCAGCCATTTTTAATCCTTCAGGGATTCTCATATAAATCTCACTGTCAAGTGAACCATATAGGTATGCTGTTAGCACATCCATTAGACGTGTTTCCAAACCTTCCATGGTTGCCATACCTATTAGAAAGCGAAAAGTGACTCCATCAATTACGTACTGGAGAGTCTGTATCCTGATAATCAATGCCAGGTTTTTGTGAAAACCCTTGAGCTACAAGTCGGGCTTTATATCTCACAATTTCATTTTTCTCATTTTGCTTTCGTACAAATACCCATTTGTTTCCAACCGGGATTACACCCAGCAGTGTTTGAACTACTGGTCCAAATACTTCTCTTTTCAATAGAGATTGTAGCTCAGTTTGAATAACATCTTTCCATTTTGGCCAATCTTTTCTTTTTCGACATTCTTCCACGTTTTGTGGTTTAGGATCCGTGTCAGGAATCAAAGTAATATCTGATACTATAGAGAAAGCAAATATATCATTAATCATGACTTTGCTTCGATCCCATATTTTCTCATCATGTACATAATTTATTGAGATCTCTTGGTGTTCATCTCTTATCCCTTCACTGAGATTTTGAACCTCTTCTGGGACTATTCCCACACTTAGAATAAGTGCTACTTCTGGAGCGGTTTGTACCTCTTCTGGGGCTATTCTCATTCTTGGAATAAGTGCTACTTCTGGAGTGGGTATTCCTTCTGGGATTCTCTTATTTTCTTTTGATTTTTGTGGTACAGTGTCTTTTGCACCAATCGGTCTTCCATGCTTCTAGCGTGGTTTAGATTCTTCTATTACCTTATTCGTCAATTCTCCAGGAATTGATTTTTCAATAGGTATTTCTATCCTTGCTGGAGTATTCACTGCAAGTGTATGTGACTCTAGCATCATTAAATGCATCTGGCATTTGATTTGCAATATTTTATAAATAAATAATTATTCGAACTTCAATTTCACATTGTCCTGTACGAGGATCAAGTGAATTTAATTCTGATGCATTCCATAATATGTCAGAGGGTTTTTTATTTAAAAATTTCCCTCCTTCTAATGGTGAAAATACAAATTCATCAAAATGACAATCTACATAACATGCAGTAAAAACATCTCCAGTTAAAAGGCTTAAGATATCTGATAATAGAAGGAGAATCAAAACCAACATAAATACCTATTCTTCGTTGGGCTTCCATCTTAGTTCTTTGTGGAGGTGCAATTAGAACATATACTGCACTTCCAAAAACTCGAAAGTGTGATATGTTGGGTATCTATCCAAGAACTAATTGTAGAGGAGAAAATTTATGAAGAGCCGTTGGTCTTACTCAAATGATGGCTGCAGCATAAAGAATTGCATGACCCCAAACTGAGGTAGGTAAGTTGGCCCTTAACATTAATGGTCGTGCAATTAGTTGAAGTCTTTTATTAAATATTCAGCTAAACCATTTTGTGTATGAATATGAGGAACATAATGCTCAATGGAGATTCAATAGTCATACAAAAATTATTAAAAGTCATTGATGAAAATTTAGCTGCGTTATCAAGTCAAATTGACTTGATTGGATGGTCCGAGAACTAAGCCCGTAACTTGATTATTTGAGCAAGAAGTTTTGAGAAGGCAAAATTTCGAGAAGAGAGAAGACAAACATGAGACCATCTAGTTGAAGCATCTATTAAAACCATGAAATATCAAAATGGGTCAGACAATGGGTGAATGAGTCCACAAATGTCTCCTTGAATTCTTTCTTAAAATTTTGGGGCTTCTTTATAAACTTTTACTGGTGATGGTCGAACAATTAATTTTCCTCGAGAACACACAGCACAAGGAAATTCACTACTAGGAAAAACTTTCTTATTTTTGAGAGGATGACCAAAAGAATTTTCAATAATACGACACATCATAGAAGTACTTGGATAACCGAGTCTTTCATGCCAAAGCATAAAGGATTTGGGATCTAGAATTTTTAGAATCATAACAGTATGAGACTCAATTGCTCTAATTTTCATAGTATTTAATCCAGAAAAAACTGAATGATGTTTTTCTAGGATATTCTATTTTTTCAGAAATAGTAGAAGTGATGAGAAGATATTCATTAAAGATGGTCTGACACATGTAAAAACATAAATAAGAAAAGTTACATTTCATATATAATTTTATTCATGATAAACACATACCACGTATAGAATGAAAACTAATAATATTATACATGCATGATGTTTAATTAAAACAAAAATTAAACGTTATCCCAAAAGATACTTTCAGAAGGTCCAGTAATATCAACAACTTTTTCCTCATTGTTGATCATTGGTGGATCATCAACAATATTTAATTGATGATCAACAAAGTTTGTTTCTGCCTCCATTACTTTGTTCTTTTGAGACTCCGGAATAAATTGCTTGAGATGCCTCGCGCATAACTGCACGCTGCGACCAATGCCCTTTCATCCCACACCTAAAACAAACATCCGGTTTGTTCTTTTCTCGTCTTTGCATTTTCTTTAATTTTACTGCGGACACTTGCCACTTACGGTGGCCTGAATTGTCATGATTCGGAATTTGTTGTTATGATGGCCTCGTTTATTCTTTCGTCCCCAAGGCTTCTTTTTATATGACCATCTATTATCACGTTTATTTTCTTTGGAATGACGTCTTTGTTAATATCTGGCAATGGGGTAGCTTTTGGTTGTCAGACTTGATGGTTTTTCAACAACAATTCATTATTCTTTTTACTGCAACAAGGAGGATAGACAATAAGTCTTTGAATTTTGTGAACTTTATTTGTCTATATTCTTGTTTGATGTAATCATGTTGGTGGGATGAAAAGTTGAGGCGTTTTCTCTAACATTTGGGATTGTAAACTGGATCTCGCACAAAGCCAAAGTAGATGTTACTCTATAAACATTGGAACTATATTTCGTAATTGATTTGTAATCTTGTAGCCTTAAATTAAGCCACTCAAATTTGGCATTAGGGAGAACAACCAATTTTTTTGGTGGTCAAATCTTTCCTTCAGTTGTGTCCATAAAGACAAATGATCTTTGACTGTTAAATACTCAGTCTTTAATCCTTCATCAATATGGGACGAAGAAAAATTATGGCTTTTGTATTTTGTGCAGAAGTTGCTGTATTTCCTGATTCAATGGTCTTTTCTAACTCACTTGCACTAAGGTGCAATTTTGCATCAAGTGCCCAAGCCAAATAGTTGTCTTTAGAGATTTTCAAAATATAAAAATCTATTTTTGCCAAATTTGCCATCTATTCTGGGTTAAAACATAATTATTATTTATTAAAACAATAAATAATTGCATGTATGAAATAGGAAAAATAAACTATACCACAACTTCAAGTGGTGATAAAATATAAATATAAATATTCTTATATTTACGTTATTAGCATATTATTTTAGTAAAAAGAATATGCAAATGTTAATGTATATATAAAAATGCAAATGGATCTTCACTTGGCATGCGGAAGTTCGCATAGACAGGTTATTCCAACAGAATAATAAAGAATGGAATAACTAAAAGAATTTCACCAGGCATGCGATAGACCGCACAGACAGGTTATTCCAACAGAATAATAAATAATGGAATAACAGAAGAATTTCACCATGCATGTGGTATTTCGCATATACAGGTTATTCCCATAATTTAATAAGCGGTAAAAAGGTTCCCACCAAGTCTTGTAAGATCAACAATGATAGATGGTACCATTGTAAATAACAGAACTTAAAGATGGGCAATAAAACATAAATATAACTTGACAGTTAATATAATAGGCGACAAAGTCAAGCCAATTATAAGAATAACATTATACTATTGGTGGCATAGCCAAACCGGTAATATAATAATAAATTGCAAGAATTTAATTTTACCGTCTCAGTTGGTTAGAGCTTCGTGCTGATAACGTGTTATAAAACTTTAGTAAAGTGTAGAAAGATACTCTTATAATTGTTGCATAAATTTAGAGAGAATAAGTAAGAGATAAAGAGAGAGAAACCTTCAAAGAAGTTCTTATTATTTTCTTCAGTATCATTTTCTTTATATAGAAAAAGTTGAGATTCATTTAGAAGAGAAGGAAAAAAAGGAAAGCAAAATCCTAGAGAGGAGGGAATCATTATTATAATAAAGAATACTTAATGTTCTATAATTTTTATTTATTTAATAAATAGTAATAACCCTTGTTACAAAGGTGCTACATTCTCAATCATTACATGCACCATATTCATTTATGCTCTTCCATTCATCATTAATATAGTTGTCTACTCACTAAGCAGTGATCATTCAAGGAATAAAAGGCCTACCCAATTCTATAAACCTTAATAGCTAGTAGGAACTGGAACCCGATGTGAAGTCTTTCCAAAACCTTAGGAAGCATCATACATCTGTAACATGAAAAAGCATTGTATTAGTAAATCACAATATGCTAAAAGGAGCAAGTAATTTTAAACTCCTACCTAGTAACTATTACTTGGTTGGGAGGCTGCATACTGTCTATCCACAACATCAATGAGCTTGTTAGCTATTGCACTTGCATTCACTGAAGAACCTTCATATATCTGAAAAATCATTAAAAGCAGACATTACTTTATTGCCATATGATCAAATTCAAGAAAATTAAAAAGAAATTAGTTCCATTAGTACCTTTGAGTTGAACAGAAAACTGTAAAAATCCCCAATGCGTCTGCTGGTTACACGCTGGAGATCCAACTGAAGCTCATCAAAGACTTTTGATACAAACAACAAACAGTTGATTCTCTTTTGTTGAACCGGTTTAATGGTCACTTCATCGTCAATGATCCGAACATAAACCTCAGCGTTCTTGGACTTTCTTTGAAGCCAAGAGCTTCCCAGTAATGACCCATTATAGGGCTGGTCTGGATCACCATGAGGCTTCATGTTGGTGCTCTCAACTTTCAACACAGAATCATCTTCTGCCTTGTGCCTTCTGAACCTCTCCCTGCTATACCTCTTCTTCTCCACCAGAACTTTGAGCTCATTCACTGTTCTCTGAAGCTCTTTAATGTATTCAATTGCATCCCTCACAATTGAAGCTCTATCAGGCTTTGGGTTGCACTCAGCACAAACAATGAAAAATTATAAACATCAAACACAGTACAAAATATTTCATCCATTACAAAATTAGAGATATATTTCTGAAAAGATAATTTTTTAGGAATACTTTATTCTTCAAAACATAACCCTAACATTAGTTAGAAATGTAGTAGTGATGACATGATAGTACTAAATCAACCTAGAGTATAAATAATGGCATATTAAGAACTTCATGACACTTCTAATTTATAGTCTGAAATTAGAACTGTATCTTTAATAATTTCAAAATAGACAAAAAAAATATGTATCTCTGATTTTGGAACGGAGGGAATAATATACAAAAATCAGAAATAGAGATATTGAATTGATGATAACCAAAAATAAATACAGAAGTATACCTATAAAACAATAGTATATATAATCAATTAGATTAAACAAAGGCTAAAATGAGTAGAAAGTACTTGCAATATCAAATTTTCACACACAAAAACATAGAATATACTATGGTGGGATGGGAACCAATTCCTTCAAAGCAGTGTACGTATCATTCAAATGCGCTCTCCTTTGCTTCTCAGTTTCCCAACTTGACAAACTTGGATCTTGCGTCAAATGGGCTTCCATATTATTGTTTGGATTGTAACAATTATGATCACTCTCAAACCCCATTTACTGTTGAAGCTCTAATTCCATGGCAGCAGCCACCGCCCCATTGGCGTCTGCCACCGTAGCAGCATGCATCTTGTTGGGGATAAGAGAGTCCTTGTGCTTGATCACCAAGTGTTAGATCTTGCAAGGGATTGAATCAAAGCTAGCACTGCCTTCTTCATACATTTCTTGATTCACAATCATGCCTGTCTGCCTCCTATTTTTGTGGGTTTTTGTCTCTGCGAGAGTTCAAAAATAAACAAGTGGAAAAAAGGTCAAGTACATGATCTTTAAGCAGTATATAAATTGATGGCTAAAAAAATTCGAAAAAAAATAATGGGTTCTATAGCATTTGAAACAAAATGATTGAAAGTCTGACCTTTTAATGAAAGAAATGTGAACTAGCTCCTTTTTAAAAGTGTCTAAAAGATTGAACTTTTTTTCAAGCAGAACCCAGATTCAGCCAAAAGAAGAATACCATCAGAAAAAGTTTGAAAAAATGAGAGCAAGAATGGTGTTTTGGGAATGGATATATAGGCAGGGCAGGTTCGGGAGGGGAACCAATATCATAAAATACGATTTGCATTTTTATTTTTTATTTCAAGTTTGTTACTGAGATTCCCATCAGTGGGCCCCAACTCGTAATCTTCCGTATTCTCTCTGATTTCTTATAGTAGTACTTTACTGCTGTTTGATTTCCATTGTCCCATTATTTTGGTCCTCACCATTTCATTCTTTCTAGCTTCCCAAAATATTCCTATTCAATAGTTTTTAAAGGAGCACTATTTTCACGTCTATTTTTTATATTTTCACATAAAAATGGTATCCATTGCAAGATTTAATAAATCATTGAATGCGTAAAGACATATATGAGAAAATATTATAAAAATTGTATTGGATTTCTAACACATCAACTTAAGAATTATATGAAAATATCAAAAATATATTTAGAAATATCAGTTCCCTAGTCTTTACTAAAATACCAAAACTATGAGTTTTGATAAGAATAAAATGCAAAACTGTAGTTTGAGTTTGACGCTTTTTAACAATATCTTCTTCCAGTTTTTATTTAGTTGTTTAATATAAACTTAAAATACATCGGACTTTTACAAACACGTAATTCTACCTAGATGAAGAAGGAAGAAGAGAGAGAGAAAGAGAAAGAGAGAAACAAACACTACCCAGATGAATTCGTACTCGCTCGACTAAAAGTTCGATTCGAACTCGACTCGAAATATAAATGAGTCAAATATAAGCACATTTTAAAATTCGATAAATTACTCGAACCTTCTCAAATTGTAATTTTTTAAATATACTCGGATCATATTCGTTGAAAAAATTCAAACTGCTCAAGTTCGATTCGGAATCGTGTTCGACTCGTTAGCTAAATGAGCCTCAATCAAATCTTATTTTATATTCGATAAATTTTATGAATCAAATCTGAACAACTCAATACTCGGATCGACTCGGCTGATTTACACCTTAGTTGGAACTTGCCAGTTTCTCATGCTCTTGTGGAGGTTGGGAAATGCGAGACATGCTTCTCAACACCCAAGATTTTATTAGACCACCAAGCGGTTTGCTTGCTAGCTCACCCACTATTTGATTGGTTCAACGTGCGAGAGTTGTCACAAGTTTGTCGTGAGAGAAATTATACAGGACATGTAAAAAAATTTAGGAAACTAATAGTATTTTCAGATGAAGATATGATAGTTTCACATGATTTTCGGGTTAAATGCAAAGTCAACCACTGAATTTTTTTGATATTTAGGTATTGAGCCCTTTTAACATAAATCGAAATAGTACGTATTACGTTGACTATATTGACAATGTTTGAACTCGCAACCTCAAGTGTGAAACATTAAGCATCTGACCACTAGAGCACCACATGTTAGCTATCAATATTTGCAAGGACTAATCTTTATATCAAAACATTTCATTTCCCCTCAAAAAAATTAAAATACTACACAGTTACTACAATTTTAATATAATAATAATAATAATAATTATTATTATTATTATTATTAATATAATAGTAACAGTAATAGTAATAGTAATAATTATTATTATTATTATAATAATAATAATTAATAATAATAGTAATTATAATATTAGTAATAATAATAATAATAATAAAATAAAAATAATTATAATATTATTATAACGTAGACGCCACGTGTGCCACGTCAACAGGTCAACGCACATATGGCGTCTGGGGGTTCAAAGTCCAAATTTTTGAATAGAAAGGGGCTCAGTTTGCGTTGACCGGAAGAAAGAGGCTCAATACCCAAATATCAAAAAAGTTCAGTGGTCGACTTTGCATTTAACCCCATGATTTTCTTAAATGAGTGAGATTAACATCATGTCAGGAAGAATCATGTTGAGATATCATGTGAAAACGTAGAAATATCAATTTTCAAATTTTATATATTTTGAATTTGTTACTTGTTAGTTAAGTCCAAATAAGCAGTTTTGTAGGCACAAAACTCGACCATCTGCAGGAGGCAAGTTAACCGTGTGCTTCTTCTCTTCTTAAAAGTATCATTAATATTCAAAAAAAAAGTTATACACTTGTACCCCTTCAGAAGCAGCATATCTCATAACTTTATTTCAGCAAGATACAGGTTGGACTATAAAATATAATTATATAAAAAAACATAATAATTCCATATTATGGTGTAGTGACAATTGAGTACTGCAAAAGAATGTACATGATAACTCAGAACTCAAAATCTTGCTGATTTGATAAATGAGGTAATTTCAAATTCTAAGAGTAACTTTCACTAGTCATTTGGTCATACCAATAGATCACAAGTTCAAGAAACTATGAAGTTTAAGAATGGAATGCATATTGTAAAATTTCCAAGCAAGACTACCTTTATAGTTTAATATATTTGGCAATAACAAATTAATATGGCATGATTGTCCATGACTTACAAACTCCTCATATTGTAAAATTTCCAACCAAGTTTTCATTATTTAGCAGCAAATATTACAGATAATGCTGTGAGCAACTGCCTTGTTGCAGAGAATGATTCAACTTATAACCCCAATTCCATAAGAAGGTTACCACAGAACTCTTATAGCCCTGCGCTCCGCGTACAATGTAATATTGTTCCGAAATATGGTACAATGTAATATTGTTCCGAAATATGGTATGAGAACTAATTACCTTGTGCATTCTACTAGAGGTAGTGTTCCTCGTACCCAATTTGGTTCCACTACTACAAGAAAAAGAACTATCATGCACCAACCGGATTTATCTGCGACCGCATGATTCGGTTGCTACCACTAGCAACCGCAATCCAAATCAGTCGCTAGTTTCAGTAGCGACCGCCATACGGTCACTGATCAGTTGCTATTATATTTTTGCCGCCATAAATTTGGCGCATATGTTGACGAGAGAGACTTATTGCGACCGAGTACTAACAGCGACTGCTATTGGTCGCTAATACTTCCACGTCAATTAAAAACAGTGACTGCATGAGATCGCAAAAAGCGGTCGCGGATCCTTTTTTTAAATCCATTAGTAGACGATCAGTCGACCAGAAGCAGAAGTAAGAAAAACAAAAGAAGGGGAAGAGGGAGGGAGAGCGAGAGCGAGAAGGAGTTTTGGGTGGTTTTGATTTGCTGACAATATCTTCCTCCACTATCTTCCTGGTAAACTCCTCTCTCAGTCTCTCTATCTCTCTATGTATGTATATATATATATATATATATATATATATATATATGACACATATATCTCGATTGTCCTTCTAAATTCTGTATGTGTATCAATTTGTTTTTGTTAATTGGATTTGGGGCTAAAAATTAGTATTTATTTATATTTAATTGAAGAGAGATCAAAATCATTGTTAAGTTATAAAAATAGAAGAGATTGGATTATTTGTTATGTTTATTGTTTAATGGATTTGAATTCCTAGATTGCTTCCATATTATATTTAGTTTAATTATAGTTAAATGATTCTCAATCTTTATTTCTAATTCACCTGAAATAGATATTAAGGATATATTAAAATTAATTTAATTTTTGTGGGTTCGACATGTACTTGTAAGTTCTTCAATTTGACAATGTGCACTTTCAGTTACATATTTTTATCACATCAAGTTTTTGGCGTCGTTGTCGGGGACTAGAATTAATTTTTTATTCCTTAATTTTTATTTATTCGAATTAGTTTTTAAATCTTATATATATATTTTTTCAAGATTATCGAAGCGGATCGAAGGAGGGAAAATATAAAGATTTTGTTGTTGCACTTTTCCTGGTACTTTGTATCTCCATTTTATTTATTTTTAAAAAAAATTAAAAAATAGTAGTATAGTTTTTTTTTAGTTGTCGCATTCATGCATTCACTCACGTAAAGCACATCCTATTTAGGTTTTTATTTTATTTATTTTTTGTCAAATATAAACTATGGTGATTGGCGCTGGAGGATTGATGTAAGACCCCAACTTTTATGAATAAAGATTAATTTCTCTCGAAATATATTTTTGAATATTATGGTGTGGATATAATATAATGTTATAGTTGTGGGTAATATTTATAAATTTTGCAAAGTAAGTGGTGCAAGTGGTTATATAATATTCGATTGGTGGGGAATATTCGTTTTAACGGGGGAATATTCGACGACGCTGACGACACAATCATTAAGTGGACCCCTAGCGGAAGTATTGTCGTAGTTAGAAAAGCGACATAATTATCTTTTATAAAAATAACGGCGGAAGTTTTACCGTTAAACTGTTGAACTACACGGTAGCAAAGAAATGCGATGTCTGGCGTGGTTGCATAATTGCTACCGGTATTGATTATTGATGCTTACGTGAGAAGTCACTCAGTTATACTCAATTATTGCTACGATAATTATTGCGCATCATATCTCTCATATTATTGATTCGATTATTGTCACAAGATTATTATCTCGCATTATATGATATATTATTAAATCAATAATTGAGATGACAAAGTTATTCATATTATTAAATTGTAATATTTACAATGTCTAGAAGTTTTGTCAAGGAGAGGTTCAGTCATCTAATTGCACGCCAATAAGGTATTATTCGGTATAGTCATGACCATTGATGATTTAATGAATATCCTTGCCCGTAGTGCGAGGATGACTCGATGATGTGGTTTATTTATTGTTTGAGTCTCGTGATAAAAATTGATGAAAACATTTTAAATCATAGAAGATAGTAGATATCATGCTCTACTTCGACTCTTCTAATGGATTGCTTATTCCTAATGCAGTTAAACTTGATGTCTATTATATTTTATCGGTTTAACATTGTTGAAGACTAATGATAATTTATTACGCATTATCTTAGTCATAATATTTCTTTACCGGGCTAGTTGAGCTCACCCTTTCTTTCTTTGTTCTCTTTAGGAAATAAGAACGTGGCGGGACTAGTCCTGGGAGCGAGCGGGTGACGGTCCGGATGATAGCATTAGTAGTCCTCACTATTCTGTTAAATAGTGTGACAATAAATATAATGAAGACTCCATTGAGTGTGGATATTATCTAGATGACAATATTTTTATTAAAACTCTTACATTATGTTTTGTCATATTTCACACAATTGTTGTATAATTAAGTTGTATTTGAATTTTGTACCATGTATTTGGCGACTCAAGATGGGTGATGTGTACCTATTTTGGGGGCGTCACAGTTGGTATCAAAGCTTAGGGACATGATCCCTGGCTGAGATGTGAGACAAGAACTAGGAGGGGAGAGACGGGGAATTCCTTCGCTAGTATGACCTACCTAAGTTTATTTGGTATTTAATTGGTCGGTTAGAGTATATGGATAATATGTGATATGTTAATTAACCCTTGTTTTGTGGCAATATTTGAAAATGGCATCCGAAAATGTTGAGATAAACAATGAAGCACATGAGACATGGATAAAGCAGATCAACAACATATTTGATGTCTTGGGATGCTCCGAGGAGCAAAAGGTTCCCTTTGCCACCTTCATGTTGCGAGTAGAGGCAGATTACTAGTGGGAATCTGTAAAGCGTACTCGACCTGCCACACTCAAAATGTCTTGGGAGAAGTTCCAAGAGATGTTCAATGACAAGTATTTTCCTGAAAGTATTCGTCACATGAAGGAGGTAGAGTTCATCGAGCTTGAGCAAAACAATATGACCGTGGCGCAGTACGAAGCTAAGTTTGCCGAGTTATCTCGGTTTGCGTTCCACTTGGTTGATAATGAGGAGAGAATGACGCGGATGTTTCTAAGAGGTTTGAAACCCGAGATACGTCAATACCTAATTTCTCACAAACTGTGTTTGTATTCAGATGTTGTGAATAGGGCTCAGTTATTGGAGCGCGATAATGAGTCAACCCAACCAAGAGAGAGCAACCGACAAGTCGATAATACTAGTGGTAGCAGTCATCAAAGCGGTGGCAATAAACATGGAGGGAATCAACATGCCAGAAATGATAATCACTTCGGTGGTAATCATGGCCACGACAATAAGAGTGGACATTTCAAGAAGAGGAGATTCAACAAGGATGGAAAGACGTCAGCACCAACACCTGTTGTTAAGGAAGGAGAACAACCACCGGTCGTATTGTAAAACCCCAAATTTTACGAATAAAGATTTAATTTTCTCAAAATATTTTTTTAAATATTATGGTGTGGATTTGAGATAATGTTATAGTTATGGGTAGTATTTATAAATTTTGTAAAGTATGCAAGTTGTTATAATATTCGATTGGTCGGGGAATATTCTTTTTGTCAGGGAATATCCGTATGCATTGCACAATCATTAGTGGACTCCCCTAGCGGAATTATTATCGGATTAAAAAGCGACAAAAATATTTTTATGAAAATAACGGCGGAAGTTTTACCGTTAAAACTGTTGAACTACTCGGTAGTAAAAGTACAGTAATATGCGTGGTTGCATAGTAGCACACGGTATTGATTATTGATGCTTACGTGAGAAGTCACTCAGTTTTGTTCAATTATTGCTCTGATAATTCTTTGCATAGTATCTCACGTTATTTGATTCAATTATTGTCGATATTTTATATATTATTAAATCAATAATTGAGACGACGAAGTTATTAATATTATTATTTGCAATATTAACGATGTCTAGAAGTTTTGCCAAGGAGAGGTTTGGTCAACTAATTGCGCATCAATAGGGAGAAATTCTTATTGAAAAGCCCCCTCTTTCTAGAAACGACCTGATCGATTAATATTATGAATTATAATAATGATGATAAATGTTGTTAAATATATTGAGGTGTCTTCTAATGAAGTCATTTAAAGTTTATATATATATATATATATATATATATATATATATATATATATATATATTGTTTTATTAGTATTATTAATGTAATAAAATGAAAAACTTTTTTATATAAAAGCAGAATACTTTTATAAAGTTATTTGTTTTATTAGACAATAATTAGAATATAATATATTTTATTATGCATAGTATTTGCATAGTACTGCGATAGTGTTTGCATAGTAAAAATTTTTTATATAAAATAAAATACTTTTATAAAGTTATTTATTTTATTAGACAATAATTAGAATATAATATATTTTATTATTCATAGTGTTTTGCATACTAAAATCTTTTTATATAAAATGCAGAATACTTTTATAAAGTTATTTGTTTTATTAGACAATAATTAGAATATAATATATTTTATTATGCATAGTATTTGCATAGTACTGCATAGTAAAATCTTTTTATATAAAGCAGAATACTTTTATAAAGTTAATTATTTTATTAGATTTTAAATAAAATATATATATATATATATTATATTTTATTGCATAGTATCATTTCTCTTTTCCTATAAATAGGATGCTTAGTTAGAATTGAAATCACACCAGAAATTCAGAGAATTCTCTTATATAATCTTGAGCATATTTCTTTAGAGTTTTAAGAAGCTTTGAGCGTAGTGCAAGTTTTCTTCAAGAATATCCCGCCTACTGGCTTGAGTACTCTTCTTTATAAGGTAAGGGTATTATTTCTTTTGTATTCATGAACAGAACCTCTGTTATTCCATTCCTTATTATTTTGTTGGAATAACATGTCCATGCGAACTACCGCATACATGGTGAAATTCTTCTATTATTCCATTCTTTATTATTATGTTGGAATAACTTTGTCTATAGCAAGTACGCATACATGGTGAAATTCTTACATTATTCCATTCTTTATCATTCTATTGGAATATCACATGCGTGCGTTTACGCGTGACTAGTTCCATTATTTATTATTACATTGGAATAACTTTATGCATGCGATGCTATCTATCGTATGCATGGTGATTTCTATTGTTATTCCATTCTTTATTATTACATTTGGAATATCACGCCGATGCGATTTTTTTAATTTGGTTCCGATTCTTTATTATTACATCGGAATATCTGCATGCATGCGTTACGCACGTGACTGATTCCATTATTTATTATTTTGTTGGGAATAACTTTGTCTTTGCGATCTATCGCATGCATGGTGAATCCTTCTGTTATTCCATTCTTTATTATTCTGTTGGAATAACCTGTCTTTGTGGATTACCACAGGCATGGTGAATGATCCTTTGTATTCATTTATTATTAAATTATGGAAATGGTCTGGCTACGTGGATTACCGCATGGCGAGCAAAAATCCATTTGCAATTTTATATATTCTATTATACACAGATGGTTAAAGCTTTGACTTCTATATTCCTTGAAATTAGTGGAATATCCTGGATATTTGCGCTTCATCCAGTATCTTTTCGTGGAAATATTCTTCTAAGCATTCTTTAATTTGGACATTATTGAGTTCAGGATAAATTAACTTATAAATATTTAAAATTTATTCTTGAACTTGTTTTATTGAATTATTATGTCATTGTCATGATGATTTATGTTCGTTATTATGTGAAAACATGAAACTTTCTTAGAAAATCACAAAGGGTTGAAAATTAGATTTTGGTGAAAATAGAATATGAAATTCAATTGACCATATCTCCTATTATATTTCGAATTTTTGAGTGTGGTCAAGTTCTAAAGATAGATCTATGAGTTTTCTAACTTATCTATGTGGAATCACTAGAAAAGGTGTTGTAGACTTTCGTGTGGACTGATTTTAGCAAAGGAGTCAAAAACTACAAAGTACCAAAAAGGCTACTGTCCAGAAATTTAAAATGGCAATTTCGGCCATTTAGTTTGTAAGAAAAATTCTGGCCTTTTGGGACATGAAAATATATAGTATAAAGTACCTCCTGTCCAAAAATGAGCTCATTCCGACTTAAAATGAGCAAGTTATGACTATTTCAATATTTAGGTTTTTCCGACGAAAAACGCTATAACCGGAGTTCTATAACTACGATGAACATGAAATTTAAACTGGAAGCTCACATTAACATGTGTAAGATCCTGCCAAGATTTGGAAATTTTTGGAGTTAAACTTGAGGTAGCTAATTTCTTAAGGAATTAATTAGAAATTAATTTTTGAAAAATACTTAAGGGAGTTGAAAAAAAAAATACTTGTTGTGTATGAAATATATGTATATATGTTTGGACAAAGGATAGAAAAATAACAAGTTGATTTGGTAATTTTTCATGAAAATGGTTTAATTACTGAACATATGAGTTAAATATGTTATGTGAAATGTGAAATTAGTAAATAGGATTTTATGGCTTGGGAATCCTATATAGGGTATATGCAGATTTTTGATAAGGGATTTGATCATTGGTGATGAAATCTTATGAGTATGGCATTTTTGAATGATTAAATGTATTATTTGGTAAAGTATAAATAATTGAAATAAATTGTTTATAAGTTTAAGAAGTGATTAAAATATTGTTATATATTAATAATATTAGATTATGAGTTTATTAAGTGATTGATAATATTTGGATAAATTTAAAGTCTTTAATATTTATCCTTGTTTTCGTGTGATTAATGCTTATATCATTATCATCATTCTCATGTTTATATTGTGATAAAAGTCATCTTTGGCTTACGTGCATAGATGGACTTGGTGTGATTATGACCAGGGATTATTCGGTATAGTCATGACCGTAATGTGACGGATGATGTGGTAAAAATTCTCAGTGGCCTGTAGTGCATTGATGGACAGTTTTTGGTATGATTATGACTAGGGATTATTCGGTATAGTCATGACCATTGATGATTTAATGAATATCCTTGGCCCGTAGTGTAGGGATGATTCGATGATGTGGTTTATTTATTAAGCCGAGTCTCAGCAATTAAGTTGATGAAAAACTTTTTAAATCATAGAAGATAGTAGATTTTATTCTATACTTGACTCTTTTAATGGATTGCTTGTTCCGCTGCAGTTAAACTTAATGTCTTTTGTATTTTTTTAGTTTAACATTGTTGAAGGTTAATGATAATTTATTCTACATTATCTTAGTCATAATATTTTTTACTGGGCTAGTTGAGCTCACCCTTTCTTTCACTGTTCTCTTCAGGAAATGAGAATATAGTTGGGACGAGTCGAGGAATGGAGTGACGGTCAAGATGATAGCATTAGTAGTCCTCACTATTCTGTTAAATAGTGTGACAATAAATGTAATGAGGACTCCTTTGAGTATGGATATTGTCTAGATGACAATATTCTTATTAAAACTCTCAGCTATGTTTTGTCGTATTTTTACTCGACGTTTGTATAATTAAGTTGTATTTGTATTTTGTACCATGTATCTGGCAACTCAGGATGGGTGATGTATACCTATTTTTGGGGGCATCATAGTTGGTATCAAAGCTTAGGGATATGATCCATGGCTGAGATGTGAGACAAGAATTAGGAGGGGAGAGACGAGGAATTCCTTCGCTAGTATGACCTACCTAAGTTTATTTGATATTTAATTGGTCGGTCAGAGTATAGAGATAATATGTGATATGTTAATTAACCCTTATTTTGTGGCAGTATTTGAAAATGGTATTCGAAAATGTTGAGATAAGCAATGAAGCACATGAGACCGTTTAGTCACCAACGATCAATGCCCAGGGTAATGTGCAACAGGAAGAAAATAATCCTCATGAAAACAATAACACCGATGAAATGGTGAACGATGGGATGTTCAGAGGCTTTATGCAATTCATACAACATCAGGCGAGAGCGACTCCTGTCCAAAATATAGGTGGAAACACTGACAACTCTCGGACGGTCACCGCTAAGCAGTTCAAGGAGCTGGGACCACCGGAGTTTTTGGAGAGCCAAAACCACTTAAAAAGGCGTAGATAAAATAGATCAACAAGATATTTGATGTCTTGGGATGCTCCGAGGAGCAAAAGGTTCCCTTTGCCACCTTCATGTTGCGTGCAGAGGCAGATTATTGGTGGGAATCTGTAAAGCGTACTCAACCTGCCGCACTGAAGATGTCTTGGGAGAAGTTCCAAGAATTGTTCAACCACAAGTAATTTCCTGAAAGTATTCGTCAGATGAAGGAGGTGGAGTTCATCAAGCTTGAGCAAAACAATATGACCATGGCGCAGTACGAAGCTAAGTTTGCCGAGTTGTCTCGGTTTGTGTCCCAATTGGTTGATAATGAGGAGAGACTTACGCGGATGTTTCTAAGAGGTTTGAAACCCGAGATACGTTAATACCTTATCTCTCATAAACTGTGTTTGTATTCAGATGTTGTGAATAGGGCTCAGTTATTGGAGCGCAATAATGAGTCAACCCAACCAAGAGAGAGCAGCCGACAAGTCGACAATACTAGTGGTAGCAGTCATCGAAGCGGTGACAACAAACGTGGAGGGAATCAACATGCCAGAAAAGATAACCACTTTGGTGGTAATCATGGCAAGACAATAGGAGTGGAAAGTTCAAGAAGAGAAGGTTCAGCAAAGATGGAAAGACGTCAGCATCAGCACCCGCTGTTAAGGAAGGAGAACGACCACCGGTCGTATGTTACAAATGTGGAGGGGAAGGACACATAAGTCCAAACTGCACGATGCAGTTCAAAGTATGTTACAATTGTGGAAAAGAAGGTCACCTAGCCCGATTTTGTCGTGCAGCAAAGTCAAGTCCAGCTGGGACGGTGGCACCAAAGGCTGATACGGACAAAACAAAGTCGGTGGTTTTAGGAAGAGCGTTTTTCGTGACTTGTCAAAAAGCGAGTAACCCGAACGAAGTTAGCACGGGTTAGTTAATTATAAATTCTTGCGAAGTCTATACCTTATTAGATACCTGTTCTACCCATTCTTTTATCTCTCTTGCTTGCGCTCAACGTTTAAATTTGACTCCAAAGAAATTAGACTTTGACTTATCTGTTGAAGCTCCATTAGGAGAAACCTTCATTACATGTTCTATCCAAGTCTTGGATGAGAGTCACAGTTTTGAATGATATTTCTATTGTTAATGAATTTCCTGAAGTATTCCCGGAAGAACTTCTTAGCCTACCTCTAGAGCGTGAAATCGAATTTTGTATTGACCCCAGTACAAAATCCATTTCTAAAACCCTCAAGTATTTTTTTCACCCAAAACGAACGTATAATGCGCCAAAGACGTTGGCTCGAGCTGTTGAAGATTACAATCATACCATTCAATATCATTGTGGAAGAGTGAACATGGTAGTTAACGCGTTGAGTAGAAAATCATATGCATTTACAAGTGCGAATATACAAACCTACATGAAGATAATGAATATATGATTAGAACCGACTTTAGTTGATAATGTTAAAGCTGCTAAAGCTACAGACCCGGAGCTAATGAATACGAGGAAGAAGGTTCAAGAGGGCGTTATTTTAAAAGCAAGAGTTGCTGAATAGAGGAAATATCAACCCTTGATTTAATTGGCCCATTTGAAATCCTCGATCGAGTAGGAACTATGGCCTATAGACTCGTTTTACCGCCAAGTATGTCACGTGTTCATAATGTTTTTAACATATCGATGTTACGTAAATATGTGGATGACCCGAATCACATTATTAAATTAGAACTAGACGATATAGCAGAAGATTTAACGTATGAGGAGATACGTGTTAAAATCTTGGATAAGAAGGATCGTATTCAACACTCAAAGGTTATACCTCAAGAGTTCGAATTTGAAATGAAGTCAAGGTATCCTTACCTCTTCGGTATACCAGGTACGTACGTAAATTTCGAGGGCAAAATTTCATAAGGATGGGAGATTATAAAACCCCAAACTATACGAATAAAGATTTAATTTTCTCGAAATATTTTTTTTTAATATTATGGTGTGGATTTGAGATAATGTTATAGTTGTGGGTAGTATTTATAAATTTTGCAAAGTATGCAAGTTGTTATATAATATTCGATTGGTCGGGGAATATTCTTTTTGTCAAGGAATATCCGTACGATGGTACAATCATTTGTGGACCCCACAACGGAATTATTGTCGGATTAAGAAAATGATAAAAATATTTTATGAAAATAACGGCTGAAGTTTTATCGTTAAAATTGTTGAACTACTCGGTAGTAAAAGTACAGTAATACGCGTGGTTTCATAGTAGCACACGGTATTGATTATTGATACTTACGTGAGAAGTCACTCGGTTTTGTTCAATTATTGCTACGATAATTCTTTGATAGTATCTCACGTTATTTGATTCAATTATTGTCGATATTTTGTATATTATTAAATCAATAATTGAGACGACGAAGTTATTAATATTATTATTTGCAATATAAACGATGTCTAGAAGTTCTGCCAAGGAGAGGTTTGGTCACCTAATTGCGCGTCAATAGGGAGAAATCCTTATTGGAAAGCCCCCTCTTTCCTAGGAACAACTTGGTCGATTAATATTGTGAATTATAATAATGATGATAAATGTTGTTAAATATATTGAGGTTTCTTTTTATGAAGTCATGGAAGTTTATATATATATTATATATATAAATTTTATTTTATTAGTATTATTAATGTAATAAAATAGAAAAGCTTTTTATATAAAACAGAATACTTTTATAAAGTTATTTATTTTATTAGACAATAATTAGAATATAATATATTTTATTATGCATAGTACATACATAGTATTTGCATAGTAAAATCTTTTTATATAAAAAATGAATACTTTTATAAAGTTATTTGTTTTATTAGACAATAATTAAAATATAATATATTTTATTATGCATAGTATTTTGCATAATAAAATCTTTTTATATAAAAGCAGAATACTTTTATAAAGTTATTTATTTTATTAGACAATAATTAGAATATAATATATTTTATTATGCATAGTGTTTGTATAATAATACGTATAGTGTTTGCATAGTAAAATCTTTTTATATAAAATAGAATACTTTTATAAAGTTAATTATTTTATTATATTTTAAATAATATATATATATATATTATATTTTATTGCATAGTATCCTTTATATTTTTCTATAAATAGGATGATTAGTTAGAATTGAAATCACACCAGAAATTCAGAGAATTCTCTTCTATAATCTTGAGCGTATTTCTTTAGAGTTTTAAGAAGTTTTGAGCGTAGTGCAAGTTTTCTTCAATATTATCTCCGCCCTACCCGTCGGAGTACACTTCTTTATAAGGTAAGGGGTATTATTTCTTTCGTATTCATAAAGAGAACCTCTGTTATTCCATTCCTTATTATTTTGTTGGAATAACCTGTCTATGCGAACTACCGCATACATGGTGAAATTCTTCTATTATTCCATTCTTTATTATTATGTTGGAATAACACATACATGCCAATACCGCATACATGGTGAAATTCTTCATTATTCCATTCTTTATCATTCTATTGGAATATCGTATATGCGTGCGTTTACGCATGACACGGATTCTATTATTTATTATTACGTTGGAATAACTTTCGCGTGCAGGCTTCTATCGCATGCATGGTGATTTCTATTGATATTCCATTCTTTATTATTCGTTGGAATATCACGTCGGTGCGATTTTTTACTTTGACACAGTTCCGATTCTTTATTATTACGTCGGAATATCACATGTAATGCGTTACGCGTGACTGGTTCCATTATTTATTATTTTGTTGGGAATAACACATGCATGCGATCTATCGCATGCATGGTGAATCATACATTATTCCATTCTTTATTATTCTGTTGGAATAACCTGTCTTTGTGGATTACCATAGGCATGGTGAATGATCCTTTGTATTCATTTATTATTAAATTATGGAAATGGTCTGGCTACGTGGATTATTGCATGGCGAGCAAAAATCCATTTGCAGTTTCATATATTCTATTATACACAGATGGTTAAAACTTTGGCTTCTATATTTCTTGAAATTAGTGGAATATCCTGGATATTTGCGCTTCATCCAGTATCTTTTCGTGGAAATATTCTTCTAAGCATTCTTGAATTTTTCTACAAAGTAGTATCATGTTGACAATTTGGACATTATTGAGTTCAGGATAAATTAACTTATAAATCTTTAAAATTTATTCTTGAACTTGTTTTATTGAATTATTATGTCATTGTCATGATGAGTTATGTTGGTTATTATGTGAAAACATGAAACTTTCTTAGAAAATCACAAAGGGTTGAAAATCAGATTTTGGTGAAAATAGAATATGAAATTCAATTGACCATATCTCCTATTATATTTCGAATTTTTGAGTGTGGTCAAGTTCTAAAGATAGATCTATGAGTTTTCTAACTTATCCTTGTGGAATCACTAGAAAAGGTGTTGTAGATTTTCGTGTGGGCTGATTTTAGCAAAGGAGTCAAAAACTGCAAAGTACCAAAAAGGCTACTGTCTAGAAATTTAAAAGGGCATTTTCGGCCACTTAGTTTGTGAGAAAAATTCTGGCCTTTTGGGACATGAAAATATATGGTATAAAGTACCTCCTGTACATAAATGAGCTCATTCCGACGTAAAATGAGCAAGTTATGTCTATTTCAATATTTAGGTTTTTCCGACGAAAAACACTATAATCGGAGTTTTATAACTCGATGACCATGAAAATTAAAGCTGAAGCTCACGTTAACATGTGTAAAATCGCCAAGATTTGGGAATTTCTGGAGTTAAACTTGAGGTAGCTAATTTCTTAATAAATTAATTAGAAATTGATTTTTGAAAAATA
Source organism: Panax ginseng (assembly GCA_020205605.1). Lineage (NCBI taxonomy): Eukaryota > Viridiplantae > Streptophyta > Magnoliopsida > Apiales > Araliaceae > Panax > Panax ginseng. The sequence goes on along the minus strand of CM035133.1, from coordinate 137,110,593 downwards.
CTTAAGGGAGTTGAAAAAAAAATACTTGTTGTGTATGAAGTATATGTATATATGTTTGGTCAAAGGATAGAAAAATAACAAGTTGATTTGGTAATTTTTCATGAAAATGGTTTAATTCTGAACATATGAGTTAAATATGTTATCTTGAAATGTGAAATTAGTAAATAGGATTTTATGGCTTGAGAATCCTATATAGGGTATATGCAAATTTTTGATAAGGGATTTGATCATTGGTGATGAAATCTTATGAGTATGGCATTTTTGAATGATTAAATGCATTATTTGGTAAGGTATAAACAATTGAAATAAATTATTTATAAGTTTAAGAAGTGATTAAAATATTGTTATATATTAATAATATTAGATTATGAGTTTTTTAAGTGATTGATAATATTTGGATAAATTTAAAGTCTTTAATAGTTATCCTTGTTTTCGTTTGATTAAAGCTTATATCATTGTCATCATTCTGATGTTTATATTGTGATAAAAGTCATCTTTGGCTTACGTGCATAGATGGACTTGGTGTGATTATGACCGTGGATTATTCGGTATAGTCATGGTAGTAATGTGAATGATGATGATATGGTAAAAATCCTCGATTGGCACTGTAGTGTATTGATGGGATGATTTTTGGTATGATTATGACTAGGATTATTCCGGTATAGTCATGACCATTGATGATTTAATGAATATCCTTGGCCCGTAGTGCAGGGATGATTCGATGATGTGGTTTATTTATTAAGCTAAGTCTCAGCGATTAAGTTGATGAAAAACTTTTTAAATCATAGAAGATAGTAGATTTTATTCTCTACTTGACTCTTTTAATAGATTGCTTGTTCCGCTGCAGTTAAACTTGATGTCTTTTGTATTTTTTCAGTTTAACATTGTTGAAGGCTAATGATAATTTATTCTGCATTATCTTAGTCATAATATTTCTTACTGGGCTAGTTGAGCTCACCCTTTCTTTCATTGTTCTCTTCAGTGAAATGAGAATATAATTTGGGACGAGTCGAGGAAGCGGAGTGACGGTCCAGATGATAGCATTAGTAGTCCTCACTATTCTGTTAAATAGTGTGACAATAAATGTAATGAGGACTCCTTTGAGTGTGTATATTGTCTAGATGACAATATTCTTATTCAAACTCTCAGCTATGTTTTGTCGTATTTTTACACGACGTTTGTATAATTAAGTTGTATTTGTATTTTGTACCATGTATCTGGCGACTCAAGATGAGTGATGTATACCTATTTTTGGGGGCGTCACACGTATGTTACAAATGTGGAGGGGAAGGACACATAAGTCCAAACTGCACGATGCAGTCCAAAGCGTGTTATAATTATGGAAAAGAAGGTCACCTAGCCCGATTTTGTCGTGCACCAAAGTCAAGTCCAGCTGGGATGGAGGCATCAAAGGGTGTCCCAGACAAGACAAAATGGGTAGTTCAAGGGAGAGCATTTGTCGTAACCTCCCAAAAAGCGAGAAATCTGAACGAGGTGATCACGGGTAAGCTAATCATAAACTCTAGCGAAGTTTATACTTTATTTGATACCGGTTCTACCCATTCCTTTATTACTCCTTCTTGCGCTCAACGTTTAAATTTGACTCCAGAGAAACTAGACTTTGACTTATCTGTTGAAACTCCGTTGGGAGAAACCTTCATTACATCCACGGTTTATAAGTCTTGTTTGATTCAAATCGGTAACCGCACATTACCTGTCGATCTTATTTCTTTGAAAATACTTGCATTAGATGTGATTTTAGGGGTTGATTGGTTAACTACTCATCATGCTAAAATCGATTGTTTTCGTAAGGTTGCTGGCTTTCATATTCCTAACCAACCTATTATGCGAATTCAAGTAACAAACCACTAAAATCAATCACTGTCATATCAAGTCATAAAGTTATTCGTTTATTGAAAAACGGATGTCAATCTTTCTTAGCCCATGTCACAGATTTAAATAAAGATACGTCAGATTTGAATGATATTTTTATTGTTAATAAATTTCCTGACGTATTCCCTGAAGAACTTCCTGGCCTACCCCCAGAGCGTGAAATTGAATTTTGTATTGACCTTGAATCCGGTACAAAACCCATTTTCAAAGCCCCATATCGAATGGCTCCTATTGAACTTCAGGAATTAAAAACCCAACTACAGGAATTGTTAGACATCGGTTTCATTCGTCCTAGTACGTCTCCTTGGGGTGCTCCTGTTCTATTCGTGAAGAAGAAAGATGGAAGTATGCGACTTTGTATTGATTATCGGGAGTTTAATCATGTCACCATCAAAAATAGGTACCCGTTGCCTTGCATTGATGACCTGATTGACTAGTTGCAAGGAGCCAACTTCTTTTCAAAGATTGATCTTCGTTCCGGATATTATCAGTTGAAGATTATCAGAACTCGGTACGGGCATTATGAATTCCTAGTCATGTCTTTTGGATTGACTAATGCTTCTGCTACCTTCATGGACATGATGAACCGAGTATTCAAGGAATATTTAGATCACTTTGTGGTCGTCTTTATTGATGACATCCTCATATACTCCAAAACCCGTGAAGACCATGAGCAACACTTGAGGTTGATACTTCAAAAGCTTTATGCCAAGTTGAATAAATGTGAGTTCTGGCTTGAGGAATTTACATTCCTTGGGCACGTAATATCAAATCATGGAATATCTTTTGACCCGACAAAGATTGAAGCAATTCAAAGCTGGGAGCAACCTAAGTCAGTGATCGAAGTACGTAGCTTTCTTGGCTTAGCTGGTTATTATCAGAGATTCATAGAAGGGTTTTCTCGAATTGCTACTCCATTAACTCAGCTGACTCAAAAAGATACAAAATTCGGTTGGAGCGAGGAATGTGAAAAGAGTTTTCCAGAACTCAAGAGGAGACTCATTTCAGCATCTGTTCTGACAATACCATCTGGCTCGGAGGGATTTGTCATCTACAGTGATGCTTCAGGTAAAGGGTTATGATGTGTTCTCATGCAACATGGGAAAGTCATAGCCTATGCCTCACGATAACTCAAAGAATATGAGAGGAATTATCCTACTCATGATCTAGAGTTGGCAGCAGTCGTTTTTGCGCTTAAGATTTGGAGGCATTACCTGTATGGAGAGAAGGTGGAGATTTATACGGATCATAAAAGTCTCAAATATTTCTTCACTCAAAAGGAACTCAACATGCGACAACGACGATGGCTTGAGCTGTTGAAAGATTATGATCATACCATCCAATACCATGTTGGAAAAGCGAACGTGGTAGCTGACGCATTGAGTAGAAGATCATATGCGGGTACGAGTGCGATATTGTCAACACAAAAGCCCATTTTGTATGACTTACAAAGGATGGAGATAGAGTTAAAGACTCCAGGGACCCATATGATGATGGCGAATATACGAGTAAAATCGACTTTAATTGATAAAGTTAAAGCTGCTCAAGCTACAGACCTGGAGCTGATGTGTATGAGGAAGAAAGTGCAAGAAGGTGCTATTACGGAAATAAGAATCGATGAAGAAGGAATAATTCGAGTCAACTCCAGACTTTGTGTTCCTAATGAATCTGACTTGAAGTATAAAATCATGATGGAGGCGCACAACACACCGTTTGCAATTCATCCTGGGAGTACCAAAATGTATCGTGATCTTCGACATATATTTTGGCGGAGCAATACGAAGAGAGAGATAGCGGGGTTTATCTCAAGGTGTCTAACTTGTCAACGATTCAAGGCGGAGCATCAAGTGCCAAAAGGTCCATTGCAACCACTTGAAATTCCAGAATGGAAGTGGGAGCACATTACCATGGATTTCATTACTAGTCTTCCCAAGGTTTCTCAAGGCATAGATGCGATTTGGGTCATTGTTGATAGATTGACCAAGTCTGTTCATTTCTTATCGATACGAGAAACTTATACACTTGAACATCTTGCTAGTATGTATATAAACAAGATTGTAAGATTTCATGGTATGCCAATATCCATAGTTTCTGATCGAGACCCAAGATTCACTTCAAGATTTTGGGTTAGTTTGCAAAAAGCTATGGGCACGGATTTACGATTTAGTTCGGCATATCATCCTCAAACGGATGGGCAGTCGAAAAGGACTATTCAAACTCTTGAAGATTTATTAAGACTCTGTGTCCTTGACTTCAAGGGAAGTCGGGACAAGTTCTTACCATTGGTGGAGTTTTCCTACAACAACAGTTATCAAGCAAGTATTGGCATGGCAACATTTGAGGCGTTGTATGGAAGAAAGTGTCGTTCTCCAGTATGTTGGGATGAGGTGGGTGAAGCAACGTTGTTGGGACCGGAGTTTGTACTTATGACTACGGAAAAGATTCAAACGATCCGACAACGTATAAAAACCTCACAAGATCGACAAAAGAGTTATGTTGATCTTCATCGAAAAGACGTGGAATTCAATATTGGAGATCATTTGTTGTTACGTGTTGCTCCATGGAAAGGAGTTACAAGATTTGGAAAGAGAGGAAAGCTCAATCCTCGATTCATTGGCCCATTTATAATCCTCGAACGAGTAGGAACTGTGGCCTATAGACTCGCCTTACCGCCAAGTACGTCTCGTGTTCATAACGTTTTCCACATATCTATGTTACGTAAATATGTGAAAGACCCAAACCACATTATTGAATTAGAACTAGACAAGATAGAGGAAGATTTAACGTATGAAGAGTTACTTATTAAAATCTTAGATAAGAAGGATCATATTCTACGCTCCAAGGTTATACCTCAAGTCAAAGTTTTGTTTAGAAATCACGATGTGGAAGAAATGACCCGGGAGTTAGAATCTGAGATGAAGTCAAGATATCCTCACCTCTTCGATATACCAGGTATGTACCCTAATTTTGAAGACGAAATTTCATAAGAAGGGGAGGTTGTAAGACCCCATCTTTTATGAATAAAGATTAATTTCTCTCGAAATATATTTTTGAATATTATGGTGTGGATATAATATAATGTTATAGTTGTGGGTAATATTTATAAATTTTGCAAAGTAAGCAAGTGGTTATATAATATTTGATTGGTCGGGAATATTCGTTTTAACAGGGAATATTAAATGACTCAAGACAATCATTGGTGGACCCCACAACGGAAGTATTGTCGTAGTTAGAAAATGACATAATTATCTTTTTATAAAAATAACGGCGAAAGTTTTATCGTTAAACTGTTGAACTACCCGGTAGTAAAAGTACAGTAATAGTAGCACACGGTATTGATTATTGATGCTTACATGAGAAGTCATTTAGTTATATTCAATTATTGCTACAGTAATTGCTGCATCATATCTCTCATATTATTGATTCGATTATTGTCACAGTATCATCTGCATTATATGATATATTATTAAATCAATAATTAAGACGACAAAGTTATTCATATTATTAAATTGCAATATTTACAATATCTAGAAGTTCATCAATGAGAGGTTTGGTCATCTAAATTTGCGGCTACCAATAAGGAGAAATCCTTATCGGAAGCCCCTCTTTCACAGGAACGACACGGTTGTTAAATATTGTGAGTTATAATATTAATGATGAATAAGTTCGTGTTGATTAAAGATGAATTTGATAGTTCCATTGTGTTGGGATTATTAGTGTTAGTGGAAATCGACATCTATTAGATGATAATTGATGTCCTGGGGTTATTTTGATAAATCGGGTAATTAATCGGATAAATGAGCAATTAATTGCAACTAATTCACGAGCTTATATAACTATTTGTTCACATGTGTGTACTATTGAATCACATTCATGTACTATTAGGGGAGTTGGTGCAAGATTGATAATACTTGCATGACTAAGTTAAAAATGGAGGTATAGATGGAGGTACTATAATCGTAATTGTATTTTCACATGATTATAACTATTGATTCACATGATTGAACTATTGATTCACATTATTTACTATTAGGGGAGGTGATGCAAGTTTGATAATACTTGCAGGACTAAATTAAAAATGAACAAAAAGTAGGAGGTATTGTACTGTAATATTTTGAGCCCCAAAACGTGCAATTATCGAAACTATATTTTTCTATAAATAGAAGCTCATTCTTCCTTCATTTCTCACCAATTCACTAAAGCTATAGAGCAATTATTATAGAGAGAAATTATAGAGAGAAAGAAGAAGAGAAGTCTGCTACCTCTCTACTCCAGTAATACGCGTGGTTGTATAATAGCACACGGTATTGATTATTTATGCTTACGTGAGAAGTCACTCAGTTATACTCAATTATTGCTATAGTAATTGCTGCATCATATCTCTCATATTATTGATTCGATTATTGTCACAGTATCATCTGCATTATATGATATATTATTAAATCAATAATTGAGATGACAAAGTTATTCATATTATTAAATTGTAATATTTATAATGTCTAGAAGTTTTGTCAAGGAGAGGTTCAGTTATCTAATTGCACGCCAATAAGGGATTATTCGGTATAGTCATGACCATTGATGATTTAATGAATATCCTTGGCCCGTAGTGCAGTGGTTTATTTATTAAGCTGAGTCTTAGCGATAAAAATTGATGAAAACATTTTAAATCATAGAAGATAGTAGATATCATGCTCTACTTGACACTTCTAATGGATTGCTTATTCCAAGCAGTTAAACTTGATGTCTATTGTATTTTATCAGTTTAACATTGTTGAAGACTAATGATAATTTATTCTACATTATCTTAGTCATAATATTTCTTACTAGGCTAGTTGAGCTCACCCTTTCTTTCACTGTTCTCTTCAGGAAATGAGAACGTGGCGGGACTAGTTCGGGGAACGGAGTGACGGTCCAGATGATAGCATTAGTAGTCCTCACTATTCTGTTAAATAGTGTGATAATAAATATAATGAGGACTCCATTGAATGTGGATATTGTCTAGATGACAATATTCTTATTAAAACTCTTAGATAATGTTTTGTCGTATTTCACACGACTGTTGTATAATTAAGTTGTATTTAAATTTTGTACCATGTATTTGACGACTCAAGGTGGGTGATGTATACCTATTTTGGGAGCGTCACAATTGAGGTACATCAAATTTCTCTTTCTTTCGTAATTCACATAGTTTTAAGACACTTTATTTGTTTACCCTATTTTATTTTATTTGTGTATTCTCATTAGTAATTTAAGTAAGGACAAAACTTGTAACAAGATAAATTAGGGATTTCTTCACCCTTCTTTGGGCCCACAAACCACCCATTCACACTACAAGAAAAAGACTTGTGACCGCCAATCATCAACCGCCTCCATTCGCTGATAAAGATCTGTGACTGAATTCGGTCACGAATTTTGGTCGCATATAATCTGGTCGCTAGGGGGACACCAGCGACCACTATTAGCTACCAAAATATCTGCGACTGTCAAATAGCGATCGGGTCCGTCACTAAGCTGAGTCATCGTGGTTCAGGTTTGGAGGCTGACGTGGCCCACATGGTAGCGACCTCAATTAGCGACTGGATTGGGTGCTAACTCCATGACACAATTATCGGTTGCGGATGTTCAAAAAAAGTTTTTTTTGCCTGTTTTATGAATTTTCCAAAAAAATTGTACCTGCTTTATATCCCAACACACAACAGTATATATACACATCCAGACAATTTATTTATTTTGAAGATAAAAGAGAAGAAGATTTCGTTAAGAAAGAGTTACAAAGATTATAAAGCAGGTTGAGGATAACAAGTCTTCCCAAAAATATACGAAAGGAAGCAAAGAAATATTTTATCACAAGAAAAAGAGAATAACCAAACAAAAGAAACCCAGTGTTTTAGGCATGTAATCAACAACATGAATAAGCATAAGATATAAAGCACCACAGAGCCGACCCTGGGCAAGGGCTACCGGGGCAACCGCCCAGGGCCCATAGTTGAGGGGGGCCCAATTTTTTTTTATAAACTTATGTATTTATGTGTATAAAAAAAATAAAATAATAAAAAGATTAGCGATATTATGCATTGAAAATGATATGTTAGAAAACATTAAATATGATAGTATAATTGATAATTTTGCATCTAAAAGTGTAACAAGAAGACATTTTAAATGATGTTTTGTGATTTAAATTTCATTGGGTAAAACTAAAGAAATACGTACCACTGTAGTTGGTAGGTTTTATTGATTACACCATTGAACTTTTAATTTTTTAAATTACACCACTAAACTAATTATTATTTTGAAATTGGGTCATTCCGTTAAAAATAATAAACTGTCATTAATTTTTTATCTACAAAACTAATGAATTACCCACTGTAATTGGCACATTTTACTGATTACACCATTTAACTTTTAATTTTTTAAATTACTCCATCAAACTAATTAAAAATAATTATTATTTTAAGTAAAAAAATATTAGAAACTTTTTTTCCTTCATAAAATGAGTAGAGTTTCATAAAATATAGATTCAAAAAAAATTAAAGTGATTTTAAATTAAATTAATGTCTACTTACTTTTTTAACAGAATGACCCATTCTTAATATTAGAATTTTTTTAAAAACTAAAATAGAAATTAAAATAAAAAAAAAATAGTAAAAGATAAATAAAAAAAAGCTGATTCGATTTTTTCAAAAAAGAAATTAATAATTTTATAAATAAATATTATTTTCAAGAAAAAAATTGGAAAATTCTTCATATTTTAAAAAAAATGAGTAAAATTTTATAAAATATAGATTCAAAAAATAAAATTTATTTTCAAAAGAAAAAAAGATTTTTTTTAAAATCAGTAAGGTTTCATAAAATTTTAATTTTTTTTAAATCTATATTTTATGAAACTTTACTCATTTTATGGGGAAAAAAATTAAAGTTTTTAATATTTTTTACTGAAAATAATAATTATATTTAAAATAATTATTTTTAATTAGTTTAATGGGGTAATCTGAAAAATTAAAATTCAATGGTGTAATTAGTAAAGCGTGCCAACTACAGTGGGTAATTCATTAGTTTTGTAGATAAAAAATTAACGTCCGTTTATTTTTTTTTAACGGAATAACCCAATTTCAAAATAATAATTAGTGTAGTGGAGTAATTTGAAAATTTAAAAGTTCAATTGTGTAATCAGTAAAACTTGCCAACTACAGTGGGTATTTCATTAGTTTTACCGATTTCATTTATATTTTTATTTTATAGGTACATGTGATGATTTTTTGCTTCGATGACATTTTAAAGTTTTCTTCCTTATCTTTTGTAAATTCTTATAATTTTAATAAAATTAATTAGTTTATAATTTATTTATTTTTTATTTAATTTATATAAAGGGGCACACTTGAGAAAATTTGCCCTGGGCCTTAGAAAACTCAGGACCGACTCTGAAGCACCATCAATTTATTGAAAAAAAACTCCTAAAGCAAACAAACCTTTAAACATCATCCACAAGTGAGATTCCATTGTTAGCACCAGCAATGCAACTAATATAATAGTTCTTCTCCCATTGTTCCATAATCCACTCATGCAACATTTTGGCCATCAGAATAAGTTGTTTATCCGATAATCATCCGAAAACAATGCAAGAAAGGAATGCATACACATGGAAGAGTAGCCAACCTTGTGTAAAAAAGAATGGAGACAACTCATAAACTTGGCTTATGAAGCCAATACCAGCATCCATAATGAATTGAAGAAAGCAACACAATATTACCGCTATATAGACCAACACAATATTACCGCTATATAAACATAAACCAACACAATATTACCACTATATAAACATTGCCGCTATATAAATACATGAAATATGCATCCATATAAACACATATACCAACACAATATCCATCCATATACAAACTCATAAACTAACACAATAAACCAATATGAATTGAAGAAAGCAACACAATATTACCACTATATAAACCGGCACAATATTACTGCTATATAAACATAAACCAACACAATAAACCAACACATAAACCAATATGAATTGAAGAAAGCAACATAATATTACCGCTATATAAACCAACACAATATTACCGCTATATAAATATAAACCAACACAATATTACCGTTATATAAACATTACCGCTATATAAACACAATATGCATCCGTATAAACACATATACCAATAGAAAATTCATCCATATACAAACACATAAACCAACACAACATTACCTCGGCATCATCATCCCGTTGTTGTGTTGCTCTCACCACTGCATAAGCTAACTCCTCAGGACTCAGAGACTGCAAATGTCCGTCAAGTATAAGAAGAAGATTACGATCTTGATAGTCAGTCGACGTCGATAAAGTTTTTCCCCAATACTCTTTGAGAAGTGTAAGATAGTTGTGGTCTACCTCTCCATGAAATCGGGAAACATCATCGGTTGTAGAGTCTTAGGCATTTAATATGTTACTCCTGTTTTTGTAAAATCAAATGTCATAGAGTGAAGGGTTGCCAACTAAGACATTTTTACTCATAGTCTTATCTGACTCAAGGTCTGCATTTACTAAATGTGCAGTAGAGATTGTACTATCATTGATCAGATATTTAATCAACAAAAAACTTTTGAATTTCCTACAACTCTCCCTTTGTGGAAAATATGAGAGACAAAGGGCGAGTAGCAGGAAATTCAAAAGTTCCCAATTAGTGGTTCACCATACTCTCCCTTTATGTCTCAAATTTCCCAATAAGTCTGATTTTGCAGGAAATTCAAAAGTTCTTTTTTGATACACAATCTGATCAATGATACCATGGGTACAATCTCTACTGCACATTTAGTACATGCATACCTTGAGTCAGATAAAGCTATAAGTAAAAAATGTCTTCAGTTGGCAACCTTTCACTATATGGCAGTAGATTTTACAAAAATAGGAGCACCAGCGAAAGGCCTAGGGCTTTAAAACCTAGGATGTTTCCCGATTTCATGGAAAGGTGGGACAAACTAGCTTTTACACTTCTCAAGGAGTACTGGTGGAAAACTTAATCATGCTTTTCTTGATCTATAGTGCATGAGAAGTCGCAATCTGTTTGTTCAAAGAATATAATATCATCCAAGACATTTATATAAAATACTCAAAGATATGTTTATATACTCAAAGATATGTATATGTATTCACGCATTATCGGTATATGTTCATGATGGTATATCAATCCCCTAATTTGTGCTCCACTTAGTACTGATTTTGATGGGATGCGATTCATTTATTATATCCTTAGTATCATCCAGCAAAAGCAACTTGATTTTAACAAGGTCGTTATGCCATATGTCTTTAATGATATTGTTATTTCTATCTTCTTTGGGAAGGGTCCCAACGAGCTAGGTTTTGAGGTGTTTTAATTTCATTCAGCTTATGTTGATGGAATATCTATATTTAGAAGAATTTAGTGCTAGACTGGAAGATTTTTTTTGTTACGAATGAGGTTCTAAACAGTATTCACACCTAAATTCAGGATGTTTCCCCTTTGCTCTATTAGTTGTGCTTGTCTTACAATGAACTGATAGACTTACAATTGCAGAAACATATAAGGCATGTGAAAATGTCAATTGTTAAATTTATTCTAAAGTCATCTGTAATGGATACTTTAATTAACTCTAAGAGTGACTACCATTTGAGGAATTCAGAGTGGTAAGAAGCTGTCTATTATATCTAATTTAATTTAGTTTAATATTTAATTATTGAGAGGCATATCCTCAACGGGGATATTAGATTATAGGTATTGGCCAAGTTGTCAGTTACAGGAATATTAGATATAGGATATAGGTATTGGCCAGGTTGCCAGTTATAGGAATATTAGATTAATTACTTTCTTTATGATTATCTAAGAAATGGATGCTTAAAGTTTAACTAATTAGACCCTTCTACTGCATTTTATTTAGGGATAGAAATAGAGGAGTTGGTGGCAGTCCACTACTGACTACACCCACTCTTTCAATATAGGGAGCCCCATGAAATGATTATACCAAATTGCATTCAGTTTTTTTTAATTGTTTTAAGTTTTATTTCTAGTGATCTCTTAAAACAATTTGTAGTAAAGAGTATAAGAGTATATATCATGATAAATTTACACTCAATTATAATTACAAAGCTTATCAATATCATTTTAGGACAGATGGATTATCATTTCAACACAATGCTTAGCTCATAATTATATTGCTATGAATTAAGAAATATGAAAGGAATAAAGAAAATTAGTTCATTATATTATTATATCCTATTTTAGTATTAAAAGACTAAATAGATACTAATTAGTTCATAATATTATTATATCCTATTTTATTTTACTTGTAATAATTTTATTTTATTTTGTTTTGTATTATTTTATTTTAATTTATTTAGTACTACTATATTTTTAAAATTTTGATTAGTTACTAAATTATTACTACCAGGGCCAGCCCTGAATTTTGAAGGGCCTAAAGCGGACAACAAAAAAATAGGTCTTTTGCAAATTACTATTAGGACAGGCATAAAAAAAGGAAGAACTTTTCCTGAACAAAAGAGCATCAATACGAAAGAATATCAAATATAATAACCGACTATTTTAATATTTCCAAAGCATCATTTAGATATCACATTATCACTAAGTCAAAAAAAGTAATTACCAAATAGGGCCTCCTCTATTAAGAGTCTAACACTACTCCCAAACAATTAAAAAAATCCAAAAAACTGAATCTGATGATGAACCCCCAGGTACTTAATAATTAAATTATTTTGTACAAATTATATGCTTTAAATATGTAGAATATTACAATAATCAGTATATGTAGAATATTACAGATCGATTATTTGCTTTAATATTTAAGTATTCTATTTAAGTAATAAAAGGAAGAGAATATTTAAGAGGGCCCTAAAAAATTTTGGGCCTAAAGCCCAGGCACCTTGGACTTTAGCCCAGGGCCGGTACTGATTACTACTATATACGACAATATACATCAAGTTTATTTTAAGAAGTAGTGGGTGCCCCTATATATAACTAAGATAAACACAGTAATAGCAAATCATCACACCTTAAGACATTTTTCTTGAACTTTCTTATATCACACTCTCAAATCAAACAAACAGTCTAAAACCAATTAAATTTAATCTCACACTTTAGAATGAGTTTCAAAAAAATTAAACAAGATAATAATTATATCCAATATATAGAAGATAATTATAATTCTTTTGTATTCATTCAATAAAAATTCCCAAAATTGGGGTCTTACATTGACAAGTCGTAATCCAGAAACATAAAACCTAATGTTGTCCGTTTTATAAAATGATAAATACGCACAAGTGCACACGGTCAATCAAGTAATAAAGTGATAAGAAAGGTTGTCGAACCCTCAGAAAAAAGTTACTAATTATTATTCTAATTATCAAGTTTCTACTGATTTATCTTACTTAAATAGCCACTCCAGTTGATTTGTGAAAATCAATTAAAAGAAAGTAATTAAGAACTAATTAAACTGACAAATATTAATTATCAGATGATTGAGACATATGAATACAATTTCTCAAATTGCTTTACAATAATTCCCTTACCTTATTCCCACTTGATTTATCCAATGAATTGATAACTAGGATTGTCTATCAATTTACAATCTTTCAATGATTAATAAAAAGATTTATTCCAGTTATTTTGCTATTTTTATTCAAGACACGTAAAACAGACTCATTAAGCGCATACTCCTAACATAGTTACACATGGCATATAAGTAATTTCGTCTTATACACTTTTATGTTATTCTTAAAAAGAATCAACAAGTTCATGTGTTATTATACTCAGATCTAATCTAAGATCTCCTCTTTCAATTTAATCAAAGATGAAATTAACTGTTGGCCAAATAATTATTAAAATAAGCACAGAAGATAATAATCAATTCACAAAGATCATCAAGTGGAAATAATGATAATTGAATTAAGCTTTGCAAAAGGTTCCATTGTATTACTAATTAAGAAATTAGTTCATCATCATAATTGAGACTAACAGATAACAATTGAAAAACATTCTTGAGTACAGAAATTAAATTAAGAGGAAGAAGAAAACTCTATCGATGATCTTCCAACGTGTTCTCCAAAATCTGTCTCATGAAGTCTCCAATTCAATCTCCAAATCTCCAAGAGTAGCTCTCAATGAATTTCATTCAAAAGGTTATTAAACCTTAATAAAAACTAGTCTTTATAGTCCTAACAAAAACCATATTACATACGATAAGTAAAAATCCTTGATTGAGTCAACTTCTAGTCAACATGGAAATAAAATCTACAAAAATCATCCCCCTTCAGTGAGCAGTGTGCCCCGAGCTACTCATACAAATTTTTCAAGCATCATGGTGTGCTTTTATAATTTTCACAACAAAATTAATTTGTTTGCGATTTATAAGTTTCATTCCATGCTAGTCATAGCCTTCTTACGGTATTTGGTAATAATAAAGAAGATTTCAACATAATTTAAACATAACATGACTTAATCCTAAATTACTTTGAGGATTCAACATAATATTTCTACACTTTCCTAAATGGCATGCATGTGCTCAATCGTAATAACTAAATACCTGATCAGAAGTATAACTTGAGCTTGGTCGACGGCAACAATGGTGGCGGGACCTCCCTTTACTCTGCAACCATTTCTCCCACTTCGCCCTCTTCTTTTTCTCCCTTTTTCTTTTTCTTTCTTCATCCCCTAATATGCTTGACTACCTATTCTGAATAGATTAAAAAGGATCAACGACTGCTATCGGCGACCACATGCGGTCGCTAATAGGATCCGATCGCAATAAGGTTTCCCGCCCCACTTCTGCGCCAATTTTTTGGAGGGAAAATACTTTCCACGACAACTCAGCGATCAATTTGTGGTCGCTAAGACCAATAGCGACTAGATTAAAATGCGGTCACTATTATTGGTCGTTGGTTCATGTATTAGCGACCACAAAAGTCGGTCACAGATATTCTTAAGTCGTTGTTGAGCCTTTTTCTTGTAGTGTCATTTTGCATAACTTTGCGTTCATAAAATCAAGTAAACGTTGGCCCGTAAGAATTTTGAGCTCAATTAGGTCAAGGGACTCTAACAGGAAGCTAAATTTTAAATTAATCAAATTATTGGTGTCTAGACAAGTGGTTCAAAAGGAAAACGCCTAAAGAACGTGTGGTTATTCAATTAGTCATTGTACCCACGAAAAGACTCGCACCGTTCTTACACTTACCTGACTAGTGGTGTGATTAATTTTGAATTTTTTGGACCTTAAGGTGTAACTCGGAACGGTTAGGAGTTGTCTAGATTTTATTTAGGTTAACCGTAGAATTACGATTTTTATTTTATTTTATTTATTTATTTATTTTTGTGTGTGCCTTTCGTGGTTAGTTGTTTCTTTATTTTGTGATTTTTGAAAAGATGGACTCTTCTTATAGTTGGAATAATAATTTTACTTGGAATCAAGAACCCTATGAAAATTTTAATACACACCAAGTAAATCAATTTTTTTTCAACTTATGAAAATCCTTATCTAAGTTCATATCATATTCATATTCGGATCTAGAATCTCAATATCCACAAGAATTTTCAAATGAAGAAGAGGAAAGACTAAGTACTTTAGAGAAAACTATGAAAGTTTTAATGAAAATTCAATGTAACACAAATCAAGTTATATCTCGTCTAGAAATTCAAATGAGTCGACTAGTCACTATAATAAATGAACAATAAGTGGGTGAATTTTCTAGTGACTCTGAGTTTAAATTTAAAAATCATGATGGCTATGAAAATGATGATGAAAAAAAAAATTGTATTAAATTCTACACAATTTGAGTTCAGGCCATTTGAGGAGTCTGAAAATTATGAGTTTATGCTTAAAATTGATCATGTTATATTTAATGAGTCGATTGAAAAAGTCTATAAGCCTAAAGTTCTATATCCTAAAATTAAAGATTTATTCCTAGAAAATCACATAGTGATTTTTTAGATAAACTCGCTGAATTAAACATGATCCAAGAATTGTCCATGACCAAGAAGATAATTGAAAATAGACTCATGATTGAAGATGATCCAATTAATTTTCTCTTAAATCACCTTGACCAAAATTGGAATGAATCTAAATATTTAGATAAGATCAATGAGCTGTTGAAATCTACTACAAATAATTCAACAAAATGGGAACATGCATTTGAACCAATTCTTCCATCATTTGAACATGTTAGTGATTGATTTCCCGAGGTCAATTCTAAATAAAATTCTGATGATAATGCTAACTATTTTCAATTTTTTGGACCTCCTGAAATCATGAAAATTTCACACTCACTTACTAATTTGTATCATTCATTTATAGTCACATACTTTTTAGGATATATAAAATTCTTAGGTATGTACATTTGTTTTCTTTCTCACCATATTTTCTTACATAATAAATGCCCCACATACAAGGTACAATTCTTTAATATTTTTGTTCCGTTTTTACATTTGTATACATTGAGGACAATGCATGATTTAGGTATGGGGGAGTTTGTTTGTATGTTTATATTATTGTATTAGATTTATTTTTTTAGAAAAATATAGTAAAAAAGATTTTAAAAAAAGATTTTTTTTTTACTTTTTATGAGTTGGATTAATTCTAATAAGTGTTTTTGGAGTTGAATTTAAGTAGGATTTAAAGATTAAGACACTTGAACCTTTGATGAGATACAAAATCTTAGTTTGAAACACTATCTGGAGTAAAATAAAGTTCTTATATATTTTTGCACTTCACATTTTTACTAATTCTTAGTTGTCGGGTATAAACTATAATTCGAGCAATTTCAAGGAAAAAAATCAAAAACAAAGGTGAAAAAAAAAAGGAAAGTGGAAAAAAATAATTGCTTCAATGTTTATTGATCGAAATAACTGGGTATCCAAGCCTCAGGAAGCATCGATATTCACGCAGAAAAGTGTGATGGATAAAAGAAGCTTAATAGTCTAATTTTGTAGCCTTTGTTACTCGAGTTAGTAAGTCCTTAGGGGTGTCTCTACACCTAGTGCCATAAAGCCAACTGATTTGGGAGTCATTGGCCCAACGCTCGTTACATGGGTAACTCTGAAATACCTAAGAAAATGAGACATTTCACAAGTCAAGAAAAAAAAATCAACAAGAAAAAGAAAAAAGAAAAATGAGTTTCTTGATTTTCATGGTAAAAATCCCTACTAAGAGTTACATCACATACATATGCATGCATCACGTGGAATTAATTTTGTGAAAGATGGTGTCTAGAATGAAGATATAGTTTTTTTGACAAGATGAAAGTGTAATTTTGAATTTAATCTTACTTGTGTATAATGTCCATGTATATACTTAGTAGTTTTCTTTCAATTTCATAATTTGTTAAACCAAAAATAATTTTAAATTTTGTGGGTATATTCAGTACTGCAAACCCACACGAGACATAACTCTTCCACTTGGGGTAACCTTGAGGTTTAAAGGTTTGTTGCACATGTTAAGTGCAATCATGTTTCCTACGAAAATGGAGTATTTTTAGTTTTCTTTCCTTTTTATTTTACTCGTGGACAAACAAAAGCTAGGTATGGGTGATGAGTGGGTTTTATACCTACGAATAGGGTTCCTATTTGGACTTAAACAGTGTGTAATCCAGTTATTTCTGTACAGTTTTGTGTGTGTTTTGGTTTACAGGTTTCGTTTTAAGTTAGCTTAGGAATGTAGGTGGCGATGTGGTGGAGATCAGCATGGAAGAGCAAAGAAAGCATAGACTGCAGTTTGATACCTCGCCGAGGCGAGGGTGCACATAATGAAAAAATCATACCCACCGAGGCGGGCATTCCCAGGCTTAAAACCTCGCAGCAAGGGGGAAGTGCTTGTGTAGCGAAAAAGAGTTTTGCTATGATTTTAACACTGTAGATGCGTGGATTGAAGGACTTTGGCTTCGATTGGGAATGGATTGTGGACGTCTTTATCAGTTATTTCAAAGACTTAGTACAGGAAACACAGAAATCAATCAATCACTCAACAATCACAACTTTTGGAGCCCAAATTTAGTGAAGATCATTAGAGGAGAGGAGCAGAAGATCAAGATCACGAGAATTGCATAATTGAGTGAGGATAAGGGTGGTTCTATACTAGTCTTTGTCTTTCAATTCAGTTTCTGTAATTGAGATGATGAATTCTTTTATCTATTCAGTTTTTTAATTCATTAATTATGAACTAAATTTCTTATTAAGCTTGCAATGGATCTTTAATGTAGAACGATGATTATCATGCTTTAATTTCAGTTTAATAAAGCTATCTATTCAGTTCATCTATTGTGATTTGTGCTTAATGTGATGCCCCCAAAAATAGGTATACAACACCCATCTTGGGTTGCCAGATACATGGTACAAAAATACAAATACAACTTAATAATATAACTGTCGTGCAAAATACGAAGACATATATACTGTGAGTTTTAATACAAATATTGTAATGTATAGTACGACAATATTCATACTCAAATTAATACATGTCATATAAAGTACAGCAACAAATATTTCAAGTCTCCAAAGGGACACGAGAAGATTTCTGTTCTCTTCATTTTACTACGGTGCACTTTTGATGCTTTCAGGGTCAGGTTCTCATCACCCTATTGTTGTTCACCAAAATCAATTATTAAGTGACGTATAAAATACGACACACACATCTTAGGTCCTCAATACAATTATATATTGCATGTCATGCCATAGTGAGGATTACTAATGCTATCATCTGGGCCGTCTCTCCATTCCCCGACTAGTCCCAGCTATATTCTCATTTCCTGAAAAGAACAATGAAAGAAAGGGTGAGCTCAACTAGCCCAGTAAGAAATATTATGACTAAGATAATGTAGAATAAATTATCATGAGTCTTCAACAATGTTAAACTGATAAAATACAATAGACATCAAGTTTAACTGCAGCGGAATAAGCAATTCATTAGAAGAGTTAAGTAGAGCATGATATCTACTAAGTTCTATGATTTAAAATGTTTTCATCAATTTTTATCGCTGAGACTCAGCTTAATAAATAAACCACATCATCGAATCATCCCTGCACTACGGGCCAAGGATATTCATTAAATCATCAATAGTCATGACTATATCGAATAATCCCTAGTCATAATCATACCAAATTCATCTCTGCATGTAAGCCAAAGATATACAACAATAAAACCAATAATCAACAATCCATCTTTGCACGTAAGCCAAAGATATACCATTCAATAATCAAAAGTTCATCTTTGCACGTAAGCCAAAGATAACTTTCATCACCATATAAGCATGAGGATGATGACAATGATATAAGCATTAATCAAACGAAAACAAGGATAAATATTAAAGACTTTAAATTTATCTAAATATTATCAACCACTTAATAAACTCATAAATATTATAACAATATTTTAATCACTTCTCAAACTTATAAATAATTTATTTCAATTGTTTACACTTTACCACATAATGCATTTAATCATTCAAAATGTCATACTCATAAGATCTCATCACCAGTGATCAAATCCTTAATCAAAAATCTGCATATACCCTATATAGGATTCCCAAGCCATAAAATCCTATTTTCCAATTTTGTTACTTCACATAACATATTTAACTTATTTACTCATAACTTGATTATTTTCATGAAAAATACCAAATCAGTCCCAAAAATATTTCTTTTCTGGAAATTAGCAGAATATAGTCCCATATTGAACATATATTTTTCTCGTAATTTTTAAAATTTATTTACTATTTTTCAAAAATCAATTTCTAATTAATTCTTTAAGAAATTAGTTACCTCAAGGTTAACTCCAGAATTTCCCAAATCTTGGCAGGATCTTACACATGTTAACGTGAGCTTCCAATTTAAATTTCATGGTCATCGGAGTTATAAAACTCCGATTATAGCATTTTTCGTCGGAAAAACCTAAATATTGAAATGGTCATAACTTGCTCATTTTAAGTCGGAATGAGCTCATTTTTGGACAGGAGATACTTTATACCATATATTTCCATGTCCCAAAAGGCCGGAATTTTACTCACAAATTAAGTGGCCGAAAATGCCCTTTTTAAAAATCAGGCAAGAGTTTTTTTCGAAATTGGCAGTTTTTGACTCCTTCGCTAAAATCAGTCCACGCAAAAATCTACAATACCTTTTCCAGTGATTCCACTTGTATAAGTTAGAAAACTCATAGATCTAACTCTAGAACTTGACCACACTCAAAAATTCGAAATATAACAGGAGATATGGTCAATTGAATTTCATGTTCCATTTTCACCAAAATCTAATTTTTAACCCTTTGTGATTTCTAAGAAACTTTCATGTTTTCACATAATAACCAACATAACTCATCATAAAAATGACATAATAATTCAATAAAACAAGTTCAAGAATAAATTTTAAAGATTTATAAGTTAATTTATCCTGAACTCAATAACGTCCAAATTGTCAAATGATACTGCTTTGTAGAGTAAAATTCAAGAATGCTCAAAAGAATATTTTCATGAAAAGATATTGGATGAGGCTCAAATATCCAGGATATTCTACTAATTTCATGGAGTATAGAAGTCAAAACTTTAACCAACTGAGTATAATAGAATATACGAAACTGCAAATAGATTTTCACCCGCCATGCGGTAATCCACGTATACAGATCATTTCCACAATTTAATAAGGAATGAATACAAAGGATCATTCACCATGCATGTGGTAATCCACATAGACATGTTATTCCAACAGAATAATAAAGAATGGAATAACAGAAGGATTCACCATAAATGCGATAGATCGCATGATAAAAGTTATTCCCAATGTAATAATAAATAATGGAGCGTGTCATGCGAACGCATACGCATGAACGGTGATATTAAACAGAATAATAAAGAACGGAATAATAGAAGAATTTCACCATGTATGCGGTACTTAGCATAAACAGGTTATTCCAACATAATAATGAAGAATGGAATAACAGAAGAATTTCACCATCTATGCGGTACTTCCATCTATAGTTATAATGATTCAATCGTGTGAATCAATAGTTATAATCATATGAAAATACGAATTACAATATAGTACATCCATCTATACCTCCATTTTTAACTTAGTCATGCAAGTATTATCAATCTTGAACCAACTCCCCTAATAGTACAAGAATGTGAATCAATAGTACACACATGTGAACAAATAGTTATAATCATATGAATTAATAGAAATTAATTGCTCATTTATTCGATTAATTACCCTACTGGTCAGTAAACTTCCAGACATCAATTAATATCGGAATAAATGTCGATTTCCACTAACACTAATAATTCCAACACAATGGAACTATCAATTTCATCTTTTAATCAACACGAACTTATTCATCATTAATATTATAACTCATAATATTTAACAACCGTGTCGTTCCAGGAAAGAGGGGGCTTTCAGATAAGGATTTCTCCTTATATTGGCGCCATGCAATTAGATGACCAAACCTCTCCTTGATGTAACTTCTAGACATTGTAAATATTGCAATTTAATAATATAAATAACTTTGTCGTCTCAATTATTGATTTAATAATATAACATATTATGCGGATGATAATTGTGACAATAATTGAATCAATAACATGAGAGATATGATGCGCAATTCTTGTAGAAATAATAATTGAGTATAAGCGAGTGACTTCTCACGTAAGTATTAATAACCAATACCGTGTGCTACTATGCAACCACACATATTATCGTATTTTTACTCTAGGGTAGTTCAACAGTTTTAATTCAGTAACACTTCCGCCGTTATTTTATAAAAAGATAATTCATCATTTTCTAACTAACGATAATACTTCGTTTGGGGGTCCACCAATGATTGTGTTATCGTACGAATATTCCCCGACCAATCGAATATTATATAACCACTTGCTTACTTTGAAAAATGTGTAAATATTACTCACAACTATAACATTATATTATATCCACACCTTAATATTCAAAAATATATTTCGAGAGAAATAAATCTTTATTCATAAAAGTTGGGGTCTTACAACATCCCCTTCTTATGAAATTTCATCCTCGAAATTAGGGTACGTACCTGGTATATCGAAGAAGTGAGGATATTTTGAATTCATCTCAGATTCTAACTCCCAGGTCATTTCTTCCACATCGTGGTTTCTCCATAAAACTTTGACTTGAGGTATAACCTTGGAGCGTAGAATTGATCCTTCTTATCCAAGATTTTAACAGGTAATTCTTCATACGTTAAATCTTCATCTATCTCATCTAGTTCTAATTCAATAATGTGGTTCGGGTCTTTCACATATTTACGTAACATAGATATGTGGAAAACGTTATGAACACGAGACATACTTGGCGGTAAGACGAGTCTATATGCCATAGTTCCTACTCGTTCGAGGATTATAAATGGGCCAATGAATCGAGGATTGAGCTTTCCTCTCTTTCCAAATCTCGTAACTCCTTTCCATTGAGCAACACGTAACAACACATGATCTCCAATATTGAATTCCACGTCTTTTCAATGAAGATCAGCATAACTCTTTTGTCGATCTTGTGAGGTTTTTATACGTTGTCGGATCGTTTGAATCTTTTCCATAGTCATACATACCAACTCTGGTCCCAACAACATTTCTTCACCCACCTCATCCCAGCATACTAGAGAACGACACTTTCTTCCATACAACGCCTCAAATGGAGCCATGCCAATACTTGTTTAATAACTATTGTTGTAGGAAAACTCCACCAATGGTAAGAACTTGTCCCAACTTCCCTTGAAGTCAAGGACACGGAGTCTTAATAAATCTTCAAGAGTTTGAATAGACCTTTCCGACTGCCCATCCGTTTAAGGATGATATGTCGAACTAAATCGTAAATCCGTGCCCATAGCTTTTTGCAAACTAACCCAAAATCTTGAAGTGAATCTTGGGTCTCGATCAGAAACTATGGATACTGGCATACCATGCAATCTTACGATCTCATTTATGTACATAATAGCAAGAATTTTAAGTGCAAAAGTTTCTCGTATCGGTAAAAAATGAGCAGACTTGGTCAATCTATCAACAATGACCCAAATCGCATCTATGCCTTGAGAAACCTTGGGAAGACCAGTAACGAAATCCATGTTAATGTGTTCCCACTTCCATTCTGGAATATCAAGTGGTTGCAATGAACCTTTTGGCACTTGATGCTCAGCCTTGGCTCATTGACAACTTAGACGCCTTGAGATAAACCCCGCTATCTCTCTCTTCATATTGCTCCACCAAAATGTATGTCAAAGATCACGATACATTTTGGTACTACCAAGATGGATTGCAAACGGTGTGTTGTGCGCCTCCATCATGATTTTATACTTCAAGTCAAAATCGTTAGGAACACAAAGTATGGAGTTGACTCGAAGTATACCTTCTTCATCGATTCTTGCTTCTGAAATAGTACCTTCTTGCACTTTCTTCCTCATACGCATCAGCTCCAGGTATGTATCTTGAGCAGCTTTAACTTTATCGATTAAAGTCGGTTCCACTCGTATATTCGCCATCATCACATGGGTCCCTGGATTCTTTAACTCTATTTCTATCCTTTCCAAGTCATACAAAATGGGCCTTTGCGTTGACAATATTGCACTCGTACCTGCATATGATCTTCTACTCAATGCGTTAGCTACTACGTTCATTTTACCAGGATGGTATTGGATGGTATGATCATAATATTTCAACAACTCAAGCCATCGTCGTTGCCGCATGTTGAGTTCCTTTTGAGTGAAGAAATATTTGTGGCTTTTATGATCCGTATAGATCTCCACTTTCTCTCCATACAGGTAATGCCTCCAAATCTTAAGCGCAAAAACAACTGCTGCCAACTCTAGATCATGAGTAGGATAATTCCTCTCATATTCTTTGAGTTGTCGCGAAGCATAGGCTATGACTTTCTCATGTTGCATGAGAACACATCCTAACCCTTTGCCTGAAGCATCACTGTAGATGACAAATCCCTCCGAGCCAGATGGTATTGTCAGAACAGGTGCTAAAATGAGTCTCCTCTTGAGTTCTTGAAAACTCTTTTCACATTCCTCACTCCAACCGAATTTTGTATCTTTTTGAGTCAGCTGAGTTAATGGAGTAGCGATTCGAGAAAACCCTTCTACGAATCTCCGATAATAACCAGCTAAACCGAGAAAGCTACGATTTTGATCCATCGACTTAGGTTACTCCGACTTTGAATTGCTTCAATCTTTCTTAGGGTTCACAGATATTCCATGATTTGATATTACTTGCCCAAGGAATGCAACTTCCTTAAGCCAGAACTCACATTTCTTCAACTTGGCATATAGCTTATTTTCACGAAGCTTTTGGAGTATCAGCCTCAAGTGTTGCTCATAGTCTTCATGGGTTTTGGAGTATATGAGGATGTCATCAATAAAGACGACCACAAAGTGATCCAAATATTCCTTGAATACTCGGTTCATCATGTCCATGAAGGCAGCAGGAGCATTAGTCAATCCAAAAGACATGACTAGGAATTCATAATGCCCGTACTGAGTTCTGAAAGAAGTCTTTGGAATGTCATCAGTTTTAATCTTTAACTGATGATATTCGGAACGAAGATCAATCTTTGAAAAGAATTTGCCTCCTTGCAACTGGTCAAACAGGTCATCAATGCGAGGCAACGGGTACCTATTTTTGATAGTGACATGATTCAACTCCCAATAATCAATACAAAGTCGCATACTTCCATCTTTTTTCTTCACGAATAGAACAGGAGCACCCCAAGGAGACGTATTGGGACGAATGAAATCGATGTCTAACATTTCCTATAGTTGGGTTTTTAACTCCTGAAGTTAAATAGGAGCCATTCGATATGGGGCTTTGGAAATGGGTTTTGTACCGGATTCAAGGTCGATACAAAATTTAATTTCACGCTCTGGGGGTAGGCCAGGAAGTTCTTCAGGTAATACGTTAGGAAATTTATTAACAATAGAAATATCATTCAAATCTCACGTATTTTTATTTAAATCCATGACATGGGCTAAGAAAGCTTGACATCCGTTTTTCAATAAACGAATTGCTTTATGACTTGATATGACAGTGATTGATTTTAGTGGTTTGGTTGCTTGAATTCTCATAATAGGTTGGTTAGGAATATGAAAGCTAACAACCTTACGAAAATAATCAATTTTAGCATGATGAGTAATTAACCAATCAATCCTTAAAATCACATCAAATGCAAGTATTTTTAAGGAAATAAGATCGACAGGTAGCGTGCGGTTACCGATTTGAATCAAACAAGACTTATAAACCGTGGATGTAATGAAGGTTTCTCCCAACAGAGTTTCAACAGATAAGTCAAAGTCTAATTTCTCCGGAGTCAAATTTAAACGTTGAGCGCAAGTAGGAGAAATAAAGGAATGGGTAGAACCGGTATCAAATAAAGTATAAACTTCGCTAGAGTTTATCATTAGCTTACCCATGATCACCTCGTTCTAATTCCTCGCTTTTTGGGAGGTTACGACAAACGCTCTCCCTTGAACTACCGATTTTGTCTTGTCTGGGACACCCTTTGATGCCTCCATCCCAGCTGGACTTGACTTTGGTGCACGACAAAATCGGACTAGGTGATCTTCTTTTCCACAATTGTAACATGCTTTGGACTGCATCGTGCAGTTTGAACTTATGTGTCCTTCCCCTCCACATTTGTAACATACGACCGGTGGTCGTTCTCCTTCTTTAACAACAGGTGTTGATGCTGACGTCTTTCCATCATTATTAAATCTCCTCTTCTTGAAATGTCCACTCTTATTGTCATGGCCATGATTACCACCGAAGTGATTACCATTTCTGGCATGTTGATTCCCTCCACATTTGTTATCACATCTTCGATGACTGCTACCACTGGTATTATCAACTTGCCGACTGCTCTCTTTTGGTTGGGTTGACTCATTATTGCGCTACAATAATTGAGTCCTACTCACAACATCTGAATATAAACACAGTTTATGAGAGATAAGGTATTGATGTATCGCGTCATTCTTTCCTCATTATCAACCAAGTGGGAGACAAACAAAGACAACTCGACAAACTTAGCTTCGTACTGTGCCACGGTCATATTATTTTGCTCAAGCTTGATGAACTCTACCTCCTTCATGTGATGAATACTTTCAGGAAAGTACTTGTCGTTGAACAGTTCTTGGAACTTATCCCAAGACATCTTCAGTGCGGCAGGTTGAATACGCTTTAAAGATTTCCACCAGTAATCTGTTTCTGCTCGCAACATGAAGGTGGCAAAGGGAACCTTTTTCTCCTCGGAGCATCCCAAGACATCAAATATCTTGTTGATCTATTTTATCCACGTCTCTACCTTAAGTGGTTTTGGCTCTCCAAAAAACTAAGGTGGTCCCAGCTCCTTGAACTGCTTAGCGGTGACTGTCAGTGTTTCCACCTGCATTTTGGACAAGAGCCGCCTTCGCCTGATGTTGCATGAATTGCATAAAACCTCTGAACATCCCATCGTTCATCATTTGAATGTTTTTGTTTACCTGAGGATTATTGTCTTCCTGTTGCACATTATCCTGGGTATTAATCTGTGGTGACTCAATGGTCTCATGTGCTTCATTGCTTATCTCAACATTTTCGGATGCCATTTTTAAATACTACCACAAAACAAGGGTTAATTATCATATCACATATTATCCCTATACTCTGACCGACCAATTAAATACCAAATAAACTTAGGTAAGACATACTAGCGAAGGAATTCCCCGTCTCTCCCCTCCTAGTTCTTGTCCCACATCTCAGCCAGGGATCATATCCCTAAGTTTTGATACCAACTGTGACGCCCCCAAAATAGGTATACATCACCCATCTTGAGTCGCCAAATACATGGTACAGAATACAAATACAAACTTAATTATACAAACGTCGTGTAATATACGACAAAACATAGCTGAGAGTTTAAACAGGAATATTGCCTTTTAGACAATATCCACTCTCAAATAGAGTCCTCATTACATTTATTGTCACACTATTTTATAAAATAGTGAGGACTACTATAACACCATCTCGGACCATCACTCCGTTCCCCAACTAGTCCCGGCTATGTTCTCATTTCCTGAAGAGAACAATGAAAGCAAAAGGGTGAGCTCAACTAGCCCAGTAAGAAATATTATGACTAAGATAATGCAGGATAAATTATCATTCGCCTTCAACAATGTTAAACTGATAAAATACAATAGACATCAAGTTAAACTGCAGCGGAATAAGCAATCCATTAGAAGAGTCAAGTAGAGCATAATATCTACTATCTTCTATGATTTAAAATGTTTTCATCAATTTTATCATTTGAGACTCGACTTAATAAATAAACCACATCATCGAGTCATCCCTACACTCTGGGCCAAGGATATTCATTAAATCATCAATGGTCATGACTATACCGAATAATCCACGGTCATAATCATACCAAAAAGCGTCCATCAATGCACTACAGCCACTAAGGACTTTTACCACATCATTTATAACATTACAGGTCATGATTATACCGAATGATCCCTGGACATAATCATACCAAGTCCATCTATGCACGTAAGCCAAAGATGACTTTTCATCACAATATAAGCATGAGGATGATGACAATGACATAATAATTCAATAAAACAAGTTCAAGAATAAATTTTAAAGATTTATAAGTTAATTTATCCTGAAATCAATTACATCCAAATTGTCAACATGATACTGCTTTGTGGAGTAAAATTTAAGAATGCTCAGAAGAATATTTTCATGAAAAAGATACTGGATGAAGCATAAATATCTAGGATATTCTACTAATTTCATGGAGTATAGAAGCCAAAACTTTAACCAACTGAGTATAATAGAATATATGAAACTGCAAATGGATTTTCGCCCGCCATGTGGTAATCCACGTAAACAGATCATTTCCACAATTTAATAAGGAATGAATACGAAGGATCATTCACCATGCATGCGATAATCCACATAGACAGGTTATTCCAACAGAATAATAAAGAATGGAATAACAGAAGAATTCACCAAGCATGCGATAGACTGCACAGACAGGTTATTCCCAATAGAATGATAAAGAATAGAACCAGGTCATGCGTATCCGCAAAGACAGGATATTCTAACAGAATAATAAAGAATGGAATCAGGTCATGCTTAATCCGCACAGACAGGATGTTCCAACAGAATAATAAAGAATGGAACTAGGTCATGCGTAATCCGCACAGACAGGATGTTCCAACAGAATAATAAAGAATGCAATAACAACAAAATTCACCAGGCATGCGATAGATCAGATGCAGACGAGTTATTCCAACAGAATAATAAAGAATGGAATAACAGAAGAATTTCACCATGTATGCGGTACTTCGCATAGACAGGTTATTCTAACATAATAATAAATAATGGAATAACAACTCTTACGAGTATTGAAATAAAATAACTCTCTTCATGAATACGAAAGAATAATACCCCTTACGTTAAAAAGAAGAGTATTCTGACGAGTAGGGCGAGGATATTCTTAAAGATTATCAAAGAAGAATTCTCTGAATTTCTAGTGTGTTTTCAATTCTAACTAAGCATCCTATTTATAGGAGAATAGAAAGGATACTATCGAATAAAATATAATATAGATATATATATATTATTTAAAATCTAATAAAATTCAATCGTGTGAATCAATAGTTATAATCATATGAAAATACGAATTACAATATAGTACATCCATCTATACCTCCATTTTTAACTTAGTCATGCAAGTATTATCAATCTTGAACCAACTCCCCTAATAGTACAAGAATGTGAATCAATAGTACACACATGTGAACAAATAGTTATAATCATATGAATTAATAGAAATTAATTGCTCATTTATTCGATTAATTACCCTACTGGTCAGTAAACTTCCAGACATCAATTAATATCGGAATAAATGTCGATTTCCACTAACACTAATAATTCCAACACAATGGAACTATCAATTTCACCTTTAATCAACACGAACTTATTCATCATTAATATTATAACTCACAATATTTAACAACCAGGTCGTTCCCTGGAAAGAGGGGCTTTTCGATAAGGATTTCTCCTTATTGGCGCCATGAATTAGATGATCAAACCTCTCCTTGACAGAACTTCTAGACATTGTAAATATTGTAATTTAATAATATAAATAACTTTGTCGTCTCAATTATTGATTTAATAATATAACATATTATGCGAGATATCTTTGTGACAATAATTGAATTAATAATATGAGAGATATGATGCAGCAATTACTGTAGCAATAATTGAGTATAACTGAGTGACTTCTCACGTAAGCATTAATAACCAATACCGTGTGCTACAATGCAACTATTCAGCAGACATCTTGCACTTTTACTACTAAGGGTAGTTCAACAGTTTTAACGGTAACACTTTAGCGTTATTTTTATAAAAAGATAATTCTATCATTTTCTAACTACGACAATACTTCCGTTGTGGGGTCCACCAATGATTGTGCCATCGTACGAATATTCCCCGACCAATCAAATATTATATAACCACTTGCTTACTTTGCAAAATGTGTAAATATTACCCACGACTATAACATTATATTATATCCACACCATAATATTCAAAAATATATTTCGAGAGAAATTAATCTTTATTCATAAAAGTTGGGGTCTTACATCCAATATATATTTTTAATTTTTGGGGAATTAAATAAACTTTCTTGCTTGTTATCGAATATATGGTCTCCGTTGTGTTATATAGTGTATGTTTTAGTTTTTACAGCATCATTCCTTTATTATAAGCTAAAACTATTTTATGTTTCTCACTGTTCTATGATTTGATTGTGAATTGACATGTTTGGCAGAAGGAGCTATGGTTCTATACTTGATATAATTTCCATTGTCGACTCTGTCATTAAGTTAATTGCTCGATGTGAGCTCTGTGTTAAATTCTATTGAAGGCTTGGACATTTTTTTTTTCAATTGATTTTGGAACTGAAACCGCACCAATTAAAACTGCATCGCACAGTTTAAAGCCGCACCGCACCAATTACAAGCAATTTCGTGTGCGATTTTGGATTTGTCAAACCGCACCTAAGCGATTTCGGTTGCGGTTTTGGCTTCAAACCGCACCATGCTCACCCCTAGTAGGCTTAATTCTCTATTATGTGATTAACATTTGTGGTTATTAGTTGTGTTGATTTGTTTTGATTTCTAGTTTATTAGTTTTACGTTATTTTAAATAATTAATTCGAATAGTTTAATAAAATTGATGAAATAATACAAAACTGGTAATTGTTAGATTAGAATTAGTACTTGTCTCTGTGGGAACGATACTCTATTTATCATTATATTACTTGTTGATCACGTATACTTGTGTGATGTGCGTATTTTAGATTCTACCCAACAATGGGGGTATTTGATAGACACATAATTCATACATTTTAATATTTTCATATTTATTAATTTATTATTTTATAGGATTTACCTTATCTATCTTCGTGAATAAGTAAAAAATAATTGTTTCAACTTTTAAATATATAAAATGACTCTTTGGAAAACACAATGTAAAGATTGAAGTCAAGAATGAGAGAAGGGGAAAAAATGGAACAAGAGAGACCAAGTTTAATGTATTTAAATTATGGGAAAAAATTATTTTCCTTATAAAGAGGTCTTTTTTTAAGAGATAGAGGATGTATTAGATTAGTTTAGGTTAGGAGTAGGAGTGAGATTAAATTATTCCTTCATTGTATGCTCGTTGGATGATCTTTAATAAATGGAGTTTTCTTATTTATTTTTAATCTTTTTTCCTTCTTTATTTTAGTTAGTTTATTTATTTTCATGTCTAGTTAATTTCTTTAATCTAGGATGAAGATGAAATTAAATAATTATTCACGATAATAATTTCTATATCTTCTATTATTTATGCTTATATGTTTAATTGATTTCGTCTTCATGTTTCATTATTGAAATATTTTCGTTTTATAGTTGTAATGTGATTTTAAATTAATTAAGAGGTTTTGATAGATTATTGGTAAAATATGAGTTTTTCATAATCCATGTTTACTAGAAGAAGTGTTGATGAGTTATAGTTAATCCTTAAATTTTCAGTCTATACTTGCCCACATTAATTATAATGGATTTTGATTCCTAGATTGCTTCCATATTCTAATTAGTTTAATTATAGTTAATTGATTTTCAATCTTTATTTCTAATTCGTCTGAAATAGATATTAAGGAACATTAAAATTAATCTAGTCTATGTGGGCTCGACATGTACTTGTCAATTCTTCAATTCGACATTGTGCACTTGCAGTTACATATATTTATCACATCACTGACCTAAGTTCGTTTGATGTAGGTGACGATTTGAGGAAAAATACATCTCAAAAGGAGAGGAGTGATGAGACATGGCATGGGATAATTCAAACAAGACTAAAGGAGCGTGGGGAGATCCAATTCAAGTGGCAGTTGGACCAATTACAAAAGGTAGAACTAAAAAGTTCAAGCAAGATCTCAATGAATTGATCCAAGATGTTTAAGTTGAAGCTAACTCAAGGAGACCCAAGGAGGAGGCTAAGGAGCATGAGACAAGAGTTTCAATCAGTTTTTGTTTCCTGAAATATTAGACACATTATATTGTATTTTGTTTTCTTTTGTTTTAGGTAATTTAGCATGACTTTAAAACTAGCATTTACCCTACTATAGTTGGGGTACTTTGTGTAATAACTCATTAAACTTTAAAAAACTGCAATTAGCAAACTAATTAAACTATCTAAAATTGTGAAATTGGGTAATTCTGTCAAAGTAATCAAACAGACGTTAACTATTTATCTAGGTGGCAGCATAAAAAAATAAAAAGAAATCAAATAAAAACTAAGTGGCAAGGAAAAAAAGTAGAAGAATGACATGCTTTTAATTAAATATATTTTTTATGCTTAAATATAAATTATTATCTTAAATTATTAACTTTTTTCACTTCAGTGATCAACTTTTTAATTTTTCAATAAGGTTATTAAACTATCAATTTTTCACTTTCGTTCAATTGAACCTGCAACGTCATAAATTGATGATGTGGTCCCACTAGCTAGGATAATAAATGCCTACGTGTAATTAAAAATTATTATTTCAAAAGAATATTTACATTTATTAAATGTCTAAGAGTAAAAAGGTTAAATCACTATAATAACGTTATAACACTCCAATCTCTCATTTTTCATCAAAGCAAAGAACAATCAAATGCAAATCTAGATCCAAACCACTGATCAAATGTTAACCCATATCTAAATGAACAATCAGTTTGTTAAAATAAAAAATTAGAGAAATTCATTGAAAATTTTCAATTCAATTAATTTGTCTAATCTACCAAAACACCACCACCGTACTGCAGCCATTTCTTTTCCTCCTCATCCTTCTCTCCTCTCCATAGTAGAAAGTCAAAAACCCATCATCAACACCCCTGCCCGCCATAGTTTTCGCCTCGCTCTAAGAGGAATCAAGGAAGCATGCCACCACAATCACATATGTTTGGAATCCAACTTGACCCAAAAACTTTAAGTATTAGGTCTTGAGCCTATTCATGTGTATTAATCATTTACTCTTTATTATTTCTACAATATGGTATTTGAACTTGTGATATCTTAATAATATTTCATTCACAAGTGAGTCGATCAAATCAAAAGCTCCCCCTTACTTCTCATTAATCACCGCAATATTAATTATTTCCTAACCACTCTCAATTTTTCCATCAATTATCAACGTCCATCAAGAATTAAATATTTTCTCTTCAATTTCCATTGTTCCATTAATTCTTGGCTAACCACTCGTAAAACCAATTTTCGACTACACTCGTCGAGAATTAAATATCACCATCGAGTCTTTAGGAAAAGCATCAACCCTTAATTGAGAATTCAACATCATCACAAGTCTTTTGAAGAGAATGTCCAAAATTAATTTTTTTGAACTACCATCGCGTGTCTTTTTAAAGCCCGGGGATCAATATTCTATAGTTCCGATATCGGTCGGTACTTTTTGGGAAAGAATAACCCAAGTTTTATGATTCAAAGTTGCAACAAGGCATAAAAGAATAGTATGATATATACATACATATATCTATAGACACACACATATAGATAGAGGAGTGATCCATAGCCAAAGTTAGATGGAAACCCCATCCATCCTATGCAGATTTCACCATTCATTTATATGATCCAAAAGATGTAATTATTCCCATGCGCATAACTGTTAGGCTAAGTGGCACTTCTATCCCTTCAAGTTGCCACTTACTTTTAAAGTCGTCCCTAAAGTTTATTTTTTGTCAGTTAGGTCCATAAAGTGACATTTTTTTGGCGTTTTTATCCCTTTTACTCGAATTAACAGCAACTCGACCCATTTATCCTTTACCCAATTTGACTTTTTTTTGCAATTCTATCCCTATAAGTTAGCAGATTTTTTTTTTCAGAAAAAAAAATTATTTTTAGAAAAATAGAAACCTTTATTTTGTAAAAAATGAGTAAAGTTTCATAAAATATATATTAAAAAATTATTTTAGACAAAAATAGAAAATTTTTTTTTAAAAAAAGAGTAAAGTTTAATAAAATATATACTTCAAAAAATAAAGCTTTAATTTTAGAAAAAAAATTTTTTTAAATGAGTAAAGTTTCATACAATATAGATTCAAAAATAAAATTTATTTTCGAAAAAAAAGAATTTTTAATTTTAACAAATGAGTAAAGTTTCGTAAAATATAGATTCAAAATAATAAAATAAAAATAAAGTTTAAAATATAAAAGTAAAGTTTCATAAAATATAGATTCAAAAAAATAAAACTTTATTTTTTAGAAAAAATAGAAAATTTTTTTTTTAAAATGATTAAAGTTTCAAAAAAAAAAAATTAAAAAAGTATAAAACAAAAAAAATTAAAACTTTATTTTCTAAAAATAGAATTTTTTATTTTTTAAAAATGAGTAAAGTTTAATAAAATATAGATTTAAAAATATAAAAAAACTATATTTTCAAATGAAAATAGAAATATTTATTTTGTAAAATGAGTAAAGTTTAATAAAATATAGATTCAAAGAAATAAAAATTATGTCCTGAAAAAAAAAAAAAATAGTAAATTTTCATAAAATATAAAGTTTTTAAAAAAAAAAAAATAAAATAAAAAAAAATAAATTTATTTTTAAAAAAATAGAAAATTTTTTAAAAAAATTTAATTAATAAAGTTTCATAAAATAAAAAAAAATCTTAAAAAGTAAATAAAATTTATTTATTTTTAGTTTTTAAAAAAAAGATCAAAAAAAAGTAAATAGAAATTTATTTTATTAAACTTAAAACATGTTACATATATTTTTTCTTTTTTACTCATTTACTTTATTTACTTTAAATTTATTTTACCTTTATATTTTAAACTTTATTTTTATTTTGTTATTTTGAATCTATATTTTATGAAATTTTACTCATTTTTTAAAATTAAAATTTATATTTTTTTTAGTAAAATAAATTTTTATTTTTTGAATCTTTATTTTATGACTTTACTCATTTAAAAAAATTATTTTTTCTAAAATTAAAGTTTTATTTTTTTGTTTAATTTTTTGAATATATATTTTATTAAACTTTAGTCATTTTTAAAAAAAAATCTTTTTTACAAAAATAAAGTTTTTTTTAATATATATTTTATGAAACTTTACTCAATTTTTTACAAAAATAAAATTTTCTATTTTTTTAAAATAAATTTTTTTCTGAAAATAGAAAAAATAAAATCGGGTAACTTAAAGAGACAGAACTGCAAAAAAATCGAATTCGGTAAAAAATAAAGGGTCCTCTTAACATGTGTCTTAAGTGCATATTCTAAGCACGGAACCCAAGTGTTGGGCACTGAATTCAAAGGATGGGGCCCACTAGAATATAATTTTTAAATACATGTCCCCACTAAAATATTATTTTAGTTATATTTTAGTTGGCCTCATCCTTTGAATTCAGTGTCCAACACTTAATTTTCGTGCTTAGCATGTGCCCTAAGAGCAAGTGATAAATACTTTTTTGGTCACTCTAATCTATGTCAACTTACAAACAAGTCACTAAACTTTTTTTTCTTACAGTCAACTCATTAAACTTTTGTTTACTTATAAATCGTTACAAAAAGTGTCTTGACCGTTAGTTGACTAACAGATTAATGATGTGGTAATTCTTGAATGAAAATGAAGGAAATCTAGGAGTTGGTAGTATAAACAATAAAATAAATAATGAAATTTAGGAAAAAATGAAAATTGTCTTTAACAAAAAGTAAAGAAAAAGAGAAAATTATTATTATTATTATTATTATTATTATTATTATTATTATTATTATTATTATTAGTATTATTATTATTATTATTGTTATTACTATTATTGTTATTATTATTATTATATTATTATTATTATTTATTATTATTATTATTGTTGTTGTTGTTGGTGTTGGTGTTATTATTATTATTATTATTATTATTATTATTATTATTATTATTATTATTATTATTATTATTTATTATTATTATTATTATTATTGTTGTTATTATTATTATTATTATTACTATTTTTATTATTATTATTGTTATTATAATTTATTACTATTATTATTATTATTACTATTATTATTATCATTATTATTTATTCTTTGTTATTATTTTTGTTGTTGTTATTATTATTATTATTTATTATTCTTTATTATTATTATTATTACTATTATTACTATAATAATTATTATTATTATATTTATTATTATTATTTTTTATTATTATTATTTATTATTTTTCTTATTATTATTAATATTACTATTAATACTATTATTATTATTATTATAATTATTATTATTATTATTATTATTATTATTATTATTATTGTTATTATTATTAATATTATTATTATTACTATTACTATTACTATTATTATTGTTATTATTATTATTATTTATTACTATTATTATTTTTCACTTATTGAAGGTCACGTTGGATAATTTGGTCATATTAACTTATTTTTTTACAATTCAGCAATGATGTGTCAAATTCCGTTAAAATCAAAGGACTTAACAGTTTTTGTAACGGTTTGTAAGTAAAAAAAAGTTTAGTGAGTTGACTGTAAGAAAAAAAAATTAGTGACTCATTTGTAAGTTAATCTAAAGTAGAGTGACCAAAAAATCATTTATCCCCATGTTAAGAAAACCAAAAAATAAATGGGTTGGATTGCAGTCAATTCTGGTAAAAGGGACAAAAACGTCAAAAAATGTCACTTTAAGGACCTAACTGACAAAAAATGAACTTTAGGGACAACATTAAAAGTGAATGGCAACTTGGAGGGATAGAAGTGTCATTCAACCTAACATAACATGTGGATGGTAGACCCTATTCCCACAACAATAGCTATGCGAATGGGATATCTCATTCGCACAATAATTATGCGGATGGAATATAATTTCTGGGTTCCGCATAATAATTATGCGGATAGTATATCCCATCCGCACAGCTATTGTGCGAATGAAGTAAATCTTAGGTCATTCGATCTTTTTTTAAATTGTCAGAGATGAGTTGGATAATAGGGTGGATCATTATCCATACATGTATAAGAGAGAAGATATCCCAATTCCCATAAGCAACTCCAACTGGGGAAATAAACAATGTCCATTCATATTTATGCATTATTTTGTGCAAGTAAGAATGCCTGCAGGTACTCTTGCCTCCCCAAATATAGAAACACAGAAGATATATATAGTGAAAATTGTTGACCAGGTATTTGTCTTTTGCAACTTTAACAGATTATCAATACAACTGTATAACAATAGTTAATACTACAATCAAATAATCCTCTAATATAATCTCCGTATACTATAATATATCAGTTCAAAATGTCACAACCATACAAAATTCAAACATAAGAGTAATATAGTTGTCTACTCACTAAGCAGTGATCATTCAAGGAATACAAGGCCTACCCAATTCTATAAACCTTGATAGCTAGTAGGAACTGGAATGCGCCGTGCAGTCTTTCCACAACCTTAGGAAGCATCATACATCTGTAACATGAAACTATACAACTCATCAATACTTTATCTATGTAAACTATACAGATTTTTTATAGTCACCTATCAGCACTCAAAATCTTTAATAGCTAAAAGGAACATGTAATTTTAAACTCCTACCTAGTAACTATTACTTGGTTGGGAGGCTACATATTGTCTATCCACAAGATCAATGAGCTTGTTAGCTATTGCACTTGCATACACTGAAGAACCTTCATATATCTGAAAAATGATTAAAACCCGATATTACTTTATTGCCATGTGATCAAATTCAAGAAAATTAAAAAGAAATTAGCTCCATTACTACCTTTGAGTTGAACAGAAAACTGTAAAAATCCCCAACGAGGCCGCCGGCAACATGCTGGAGATCCAACTGAAGCTCATCAAGGACTTTTGATACAAACAACAAACAGTTGATTCTCTTTTGCTGAACCATTTTAATGGTCACTTCATCGTCGATGATCCGAACATCAACCTCAGTGTTCTTGGACTTTCTTTGAAGCCAAGAGCTTCTCAGTAATGACCCATTATAGGGATGGTCTGGATCACCATGAGGCTTCATGTTGGTGCTGTCAACTTCCAACACAGAATCATCTTCTGCCTTGTGCCTTCTGAACCTCTCCCTGCTATATCTCTTCTTCTCCACCAGAACTTTGAGCTCATTCACTGTTCTCTGAAGCTCTTTAATGTATTCAATTGCATCCCCCACAATTGAAGCTCTATCAGGCTTTGGGTTGCACTCAGCACAAACAATGAAACATTATAAAACATCACACACATAAAAAATACTTCCTTCATTACAAAATTAGAGATATATTTCTGAAAGGATTATTTTTTAGGAATACTTTATTCTTCAAAACATATCCCTCCCTAACATTAGTTAAAAATGTAGTAGTGATAACATGATAGTACTAAATCAACCTAGAGTATAAGTAATGGTATATTAATTAAGAAATTTATGACACTTCTAATTTATGGTATGAAATTAGAACTGTATCTCTAATTTCAAAACAGACAAAAATAGAAAATGTATCTCTGATTTTGGAACAGATGGAATAATCTACAAAAATCAGAAACAGAGATATTGAATTGATGATAACCAAAAATGAAAACAGAAGTATACCTATAAAACAATAGTATAATCAATCAGATTAAACAAAGGCCGAAATGGGTTGAAGTACTTGCAATATCAAATTTTCACACAAAAACATAGAATATACCTTGGTGGGATTGGGAACCAATTCCTTCAAAACATTGAACTTATCATTCAAATGCACTCTCCTTTGCCTCTCAGTAGCAAAGTGTTTGATATCCTTACCTTCCCTCTCTTTAGCCAAACAATTCATGCCCTTACTAAACTCCAAAACCTCATTGTCAAACTCTCCACTTCTTTCAATTTCCTCCACTCCACCAGACAATGATCCAGTTATTGTCCCTGGAAAGTTATACTTTTGTGGTAAAGACTGATCAAACACTTCCCTAAACAAGGGATGCAGAGGAGGAAGGTTCAAATGGAACATTGGATCATATAATACACTTGAACCTGATGCGTTGGCAAAATCCCCATGAAAGCCTAATTTTTGGGTGGGATTTGTGAAGGAGATTGAGGAATTTGGGAGCAATGAAGATGAGCATCTGGGTAAGTGGAAAAGATTGAGGAAGTCTTGTGTTGGTGGATATGGATCAGTTTCTGTCAATGAACAAGAATCAGTATTCATGAAGCTTTGGGGATATCTATTGGTATTATTGTTATGCATTTCTTGAATTTGGTGGTACTGATTATAGTTCATTTCTTGATGATGAGTTTCCCAACTTGACAAACTTGGGTGTTGCATCAAATGGGCTTCCATATTATTGTTTGGATTGTAACAATTATGATCAATCTCAAAACCCATTTGCTGTTGAAGCTCTAATTCCATGGCAGCAGCCACCGCCCCATTGGCGGCTGCCACCGCTGCAGTGGCAGCGTCTTGTTGGGGATAAGAGAGTCCTTGTTCTTGATCACCAAGTGTTTGATCTTTCATAGGGATTGGATCAAAGCAAGCACTGCCTTCTTCATACATTTCTTGATTCACAATCATGCTTGTCTCCCTCCTATTTTTGTGGGTTTTTGTCTCTGCAAGAGTTAAAAAATAAACAAAAGTGGAAAAAAGGTCAAGTACATGATGTTTAAGCAGTATATAAATTGATGGCTAAAAAAATTCCAAGAAAAATAATGGGTTCTATAGCATTTGAAACAAAATGATTGAAAGTCTAACCTTTTAATGAAAAAATGCGAACTAGCTCCTTTTTGGAAGTGTCTAAAAGATTGTACTTTTTTTAAAAGTAGAACCCAGATTGAACACCATCAGAAAAATGAGAGCAAGAATGGTGTTTTGGGAATGGATATATAGGCAGGGCAGGTTCGGGAGGGGAACCAATATCATAAAATATGATTTGCATTTTTATTGTTTATTTTAAGTTTGTTACTGAGATTTCCATCAGTGGGCCCCACAACTCATAATCTTCCGTATTCTAGCTCATTTCTTAGAGTAGTACTTCACTGCTGCTTGATTTCCATTGTCCCATTATTTTGGTCCTCATCATTTCATTCTTTCTTGCTCCCCCAAAATATTCTTACTCAATAGTTTTTACTGAAATAAAACCAATGCCAATATTCTCAGTAACTTTCTGTTTCCCTTTGGTATAAATACAAAAACAATACAAAACAGTAGTACTATAAATTAATTACTCTTCTGTTTGTTTATTACTTTCTTTTTCCTTTTTTATTTTTATAACCATTTCTGTTTATTTTCCCTTGGATGGTTTTTTAGTGTTTGGATGAAGTCCCATGTGTTTCAATGATGTAGAATTCTAAGTAAAAAAGTACCCACCCGTTTGCACTGACCACTTTTATCTAACTTTGCCATGAACTCATTTTGGATTTCAATATATTCTAGCATGTTTTGGACCTCATTTTTACCACATTATTTTTCAAAAAGAGAAAATATAAACTGTCTAAACACATTATTTTTATAAATAAAAAAACATAAATTTGAAAAGGGTAAAATAATATAGAGGCTAATATTGACATTTTATTGTATTAATATGTTGGTTGGAACTTGGAAGTTTCTCATGCTCTTTTTCAGGTGTTATTTGAATCGGTTTCCCTTGTGGAGGTTGGGAAATGCGAGACATGCTTCTCAACACCCAAGATTTTATTAAATCACCAAGCGGTTTACTTGCTAGCTCACCCACTATTTGATTGGTTCAACGTGTGAGAGTTGTCACAAGTTTGTCCAGAGAGAAATTATGTAAAAAAATTTAGGAAAATGATATTTTGAAAATGAAAATATGACAGTGAGTGAAATTAACATCATGTCGGGAAGAATCAATTTCCAAATTTTATATATTTTGAATTTGTTAGTTAAGTCCAAATAATCAGTTTTGTAGACACAAAACTAAACCATCTGCAGGAGGTCCACATAATCACCTTGCACCCCTTGAAAAGCAGCATTTCTCATAACTTGATTTCAGTAAGATACTGGTTGGACTATAAAATATAATTATAAAAAATAACATAATAATTTCATATTATGGTAGAGTGACAATTGAGTATTGCAAATTAAAGAATGTACATGCTAACTCAGAACTCAAAATCTTGCTGATTTGATAAATAAGGTAATTCCAAATTCTAAGAGTAACTTTCACTGGTCATTTGGTCATACCAATAGCTCACAAGTTCAAGAAACTGTGAAGTTT
Source organism: Panax ginseng (assembly GCA_020205605.1). Classification (NCBI taxonomy): domain Eukaryota; kingdom Viridiplantae; phylum Streptophyta; class Magnoliopsida; order Apiales; family Araliaceae; genus Panax; species Panax ginseng. The sequence goes on along the minus strand of CM035133.1, from coordinate 137,069,910 downwards.
AAGAATGGATATTTGGCAATAACAAATATGGCATGATTGTCCCCAACTTACAAACTCCTCATATTGTAAAATTTACAAGCAAGTTTTCAATATTTAGCAGCAAATATTACAGATAATGCTGTGAGCAACTGCCTTGTTGCAGAGAATGATTTAAGCTTATAACCCCAATTCCATTAAGAGGGTTACCATGGATCTCTTATGTAACACCCCCTTCCCAAAATAGAAAGAGAGGTTACTCAAAACACAACAAGACTGAATGAAAGCTTTATGTCATAAAATGATGGGTTCATAATAATTAAATATCACAAGACAAACTATAGTAAATATCCCACTAGCTCAAACCATAGCCGAAGGTAATTATTACAATTTCAAATAAACTGACATATCAATCCTAAACATAATAACTCTAATCCATTGGAATGAATGGAGCTCTCATCACACTTGCCCATGATTCCCCTGATTACCTACCGGAAGAAAAACACAGTATGAGCCAAATGCCCAGTACGGATATAGAATAAAAGAATAATGAAACGAAATAACTAACACAATTAATTGAGGCTGAATCAGAACGAACAAAACCAACACAATGAAATGATAAATTTTGAATCAAATGGTGGGTGTTATTTCATCTGAAGCTCGAATAAATAATAACATACCTTGCCACTGTAAGTCAAATAATGCCACACAGTAATCAAAATAATGCCACACAGCAATCACACATCGGATTTGCGCAATCCGTGTGCATGCAAAATCGGAAGGTGTGTTTGGCACAAACACACCAATCCATGTAATGTAATGCAGAATAGAAAACTAGGGTCGACCCATACGCCTCCCCACAACAAAACACCAAATGGCCAACCCCACTGGAGCACAAAACGGAGACGCAGTGGATGATCACACCGCCACGGAAGGTGTCATGTCTCTATGCAAGAGGACATGCTCATGGTACCCCACACAGTGGTTATAGCTCGTATACCCTACTACAGTATTCTAACAAAATATAATGTCGCAACACATGCGATAAAATATCAACACAAAGGGTTCTAACATATACATGTTAAATCGAGCGAATCGTCAACACAAGTCTCTAAAATATACTAACATGTACATCATTATGAATATAAAAATAAAATTTAGACATGACACACTAGTCTAAAGAGTACAATGTGAGTTCTAATAATAACGCCAAAATAATTTATCACAATAAATTGACAAGAAACAATTATGAGAGACAATAATGCATTTGAAACGAATAACGTAAACGAAGCTAATTAAAAACAAAAGAGTCTTCTTTGGAAGAGTACGGAATCCGCACTGGATTAAGCAATGTAATACCCAAAATTCCAATAAAACTCGTTTAGACTCTCTCCGATTCAATCTAAATAATTTAATAAAATTTTATTACAATCCAATCATTAATAACATAATACTATTAAATTTATTATTTTAAAAAAACTTTTATAACTATGTCGGCAAAATTAATTAATTAAAATTAATATATATAATTTCAATTCGATTTACCAATTTTGATGTATAAGTTTCATAATCAAATACTTATTAAAATATAATATATATATATATATACATAATATAAATAAAATAAAAACGTCACCTGCAGCAACGCTGCAGGCCTTCAATCCACCTATATATATATATATATATATATATATATATATATATAGAGAGAGAGAGAGAGAGAGAGAGAATCATGCATGTAAAAGACTACAAGCTGCAGTCAAAAGTTATATATATATATATATAACCGTAGTACATATATCTATATATATGTACACCATGATAGTTTACCTGTTCACAAGCTTCAAAAGAAATTGACTTCGCAGCAACTAATTGGAACAATTCTTTTCCTTCCGCAGCTACCTTTCGCTTGATCAGATTGTTTTGTTTTTTTTTTTTTTTTTTTTAGCACGTTACTCTCTGTTTTATTTTATCAGATGAATGATGTTCTTAATACATTAGGGTTTATATTTTAATCAGTGAAATATATTTTATTAACTCTCCAAATTTTAATAGAATTTTAAAATTACACAATTATAATTTAGACCCACTTAGTTTTAAGCCCAAATTTTACCAATTAATTTATCCATCATTTATTAATACATTCGCCCACAAAAATTAAATAATTAGTTTGACCAAAAATAAATGACAAGTTAACCCAAGTAAAAGATAAAGTACAATTAATATATTTTAAAACAAAATCATTCTTTTTTTTGTTGTATTACATCTTATTGCAGATAATGCTTGCAATGTACTATTGTTCCGAAATGTGGTACGAGAACTAATTACCTTGTGCATTCTACTAAAGGTAGTGCTCCTCGTACCCAATTTGGTTCCACGTACCCAGTCGATCATCATTCCTGGTAACCATGCATTACAATGTGAAGTGCTCTATTTTTGATCAAGTAACTCTTCATTTCATCAATCAACATGTAACACGATCTAGCTTTTGGAAGTGTATTACTATTGCTAGATTTTATGAATCTCTAAAGTTTTCATCACTTGCAAGCCAACTGTATAGACCAGTTTAACAGTAACTGTCATATTCACTTAACTTCTCTCATCTACCCCAATTCAAAAAATGTCACTATGTCTCAAGTGTGCAAGATTTCTCAAATGACTACTCATTTCGTCGAGTAACGTGTATATCTCTTTAGCCTTTGGGTGTGCATTATCGCCTTTCCTAAATTCATAAACCACACCATCCAATTCAATTAAACTACACCCAGGACTCTTCTTCATGTTCCACTTTTTCATTATCTTTCTCAATTTTAATGCTTCCTGCCATCTATTTGAAGAGGAATATATATTTGACATGAGTATATAAGCACTACCTCTCTCAGACTCTATTCTTTCAAGTCTTTCCATTACACTTTTCCCAAGCTCAACATTTCCATGGATCCTGCAAGCTCCTAGTAATGCTCCCCAGACAAAGGCATCAGGCTCAATCGGCATTTCTCGAATGAACTCCTCTGCTTCACTAATAAACCCTGCACGACCTAAAAGGTCCACCATGCAGCTATAATGCTCTATTTGAGGTTTAAGGTTGTACACCTTCAACATGTTGGCAAAATGCTTACGCCCATCTTCCACAAGTCCCACATGGCTACATGCCACGAGGACACCAACATATGTCACATCGTTTGGTTCAATGCCCATTTTAGGCATCTCTGAGAAGATTTCAAGTGCCCTTTCTCCTTGCCCATTCATGGCTAACCCAACAATCATGGTTGTACAAGTATATACATCTCTGTACTTTATGCCCTTGAACACTCTTAAGGCTTTATCAATGCTTCCGCACTTTGCATACATGTCTATAAGTGCATTCCCTAGAAAACCCTCAGTCTGAATATGATTTTTGTCAATGTATGCATGAACCCATTTCCCCAGCTCAATTCCCCCTAAATTAGCACACGAGTTAAGCACACCAACTAAAGTAACATTATCGGGTTTGACACCACTGCTCTGCATCTTCCTGAACAGAGTCAAGGCTTCCCTAAACTCTCCTTGTTGAGCCAAACCCGATATCATGGAATTCCAAGAAACCACATTTTTCACAGGCATCTCATTAAAGACCTTACGAGCAAAATCAGCACCCCCGCATTTCAAGTACATATCAACCAATGCATTTCCAACAAATACATCAAAATTCATATTATGATCATGCATATAGTTGTGTATTTTCCTCCCCAAACTCAAATCTCCTAATTTTGCACACGCAGAAAGCACTACCACCATTGTCATTTCATCACCTCTAAAATTTCCTTCACACATCTCAAAAAACACCTCTATCCCTTCTTTCCAATATCCCATTTGCACATAACCTTGAATCAACGTCGTCCATGAAGCCAAATCCCATTCAGGACTTTCATCGAACACCTTCCTAACTTCGTCAATAACACCACAAACCGCATACATCCTCATCAAGTTGTTCATAACATACAAATTTGAGACCAACCCATTTTTAATCACATGTGCATGAACCTCTTCACCTTCTCTCAGCGCACGCAATTGCGTACATGCCTTGATAACAAAAGGGTATGTGTAATTATCAGGAACTAAGCCTTCTACAAGTAATTCAATAAAAACTATGAGAGCAGTCAATGAATCATTACCTTTCTTTGAACTCGAAAAACATCTTATAATGGCATTGTATACACTAATATCTGGATTGGGTAATTTCGCAAACAGAGAGTATGCATAACTGAGGTCACAACAAGAAGATGAAATAGAACAGATAGATATGAATTTGGTGAAAATGAGTTGTTGAGATTGGAGGGGTACTGTACTTGTTTTGATGTAAAACGAATGGATTTGTTTGAGTTCTTGTATGGATTTGCAAGATTGGAGCTTGTGAAGAATAGAGAATTCTGGGGTAATAGTGGTATGTGGATTTGCTATTGAAGATGAAGGAGAATAAGTCATGAATTTTTCCATTTTCTGAATTTTGAATGGATAAAGACTCAGCAGTGAGCATATATGAGATAAAAAAAAAGTCCGATGGGGGAAAGGTAGTTATGTTAGTTACCCTATGGTAAAATAAATATTTCTATTTGCTTCTTATTCTATTTATTTAGGTGGTAAAAATCACTCCATCCATTTCAAATTACTATTACAAGATGAATATTGATTTTTGAAAGTTAATTTGATATATTTTTTAAAAAAACTCAAAATTGATAAATAGTAGTAGGTATTATATTTTTTAAGAACGGAGAGAGTATAATTTCTGATGTTATCGTTAAAGACGAAATCAAGTTTAGTTGGGTTGTTGGGGAACGGACGGATAGAAGTATATCCTAAACTACGAGAAAATATTTACTCGATTCGCATTTTTGTATTGCTCATCAGTTTTTGTTCACGTTATCTAAGAGCACCGACATTCACACAACCAGAAGTTTGTGCAGAGCTATAGAAATTTGATACAATTTGTCAATAGATTTTGACCGAATCAGATCCATTTTACATCATATCTAAGGATTCCTTAGTTCGGGCTGACGAGTAACTACAATCTTGTTGCAAGTTGGCAAATATTATCTACCCATTTACTAGCTTTCCAACTCATCTTCTTCATATCACAACTCACCTTCCAACCCATTTGATTCTCATGGTCAAATTTGGTGTCTTATGTTTCCCAAACATCCACTATAAATAGAGCACTTGTTTTGTAAGATAATCACACCAAGCTTTGAGAAGCAAAGAGAGTTAGAAAGAGAGAGCTCAAGTTTGAGCATTAAAGAGCTAGAGAGGAAGGGAGAAATAAATGATTAGTTTATTTCTAAGTTGAGAGTTTGTATTCTTCATATTATTTTCATAGTGGATTTCTCTGTGGTTTTTTCTCAGTTGGGTTTCCAAGTAAAATTCTTGCGTCATTATTTTGTATCTCATACAATAATGTGCTTGTGTTTATCTTAGTCATGTATGTGTGTGAGCATGATTTCTCAACAAATCTTTTCTCTCAGCAAGGATCCAATAGAGCTCGTTCTACTTCTAACAACCATGAACAAGATGAGAATCATTCTCAACAAGTATATCACATTTTTTTCTGTGGGTGAGGGGAGAGGCCAAAGATTTATATATACGTTTCAACGTAGTTTTCCCCATAAGAAAATGATTGTTTGGAGGTCTTGGGTAGGAGGAGGTTTCAGCCCATGACTAGCCTAAAAAGAGGTTTAATTAACAGCGTCGTAGGCTTTAAATTGAGCTCAATCCTCCATAGGTGTGCTTACCCCAAAGTACATGGAGTGGAAACAGCTCTCAAGACCTCTACCATTTCTCCCATCCCTTGGGGCCTCATCTCAACTGGTGTGCTAATGTAATCTTCATTACTGAACAAAGACGATGTTATATCCATTGTATCAGTTGAAGAGTGCCATTATATACCTCATGATGAACTAAATAAAATATTGAGGATTTTGCAAAATCTTGGTATATCCTCCGGGTGTCCTAAATTAAAATACGGCGGGCAATGAACAGCATTTTCACTAGTCAAAAAGTAAATCATCATGATATGCATACAAGATTCTAGTTCAAGGCAACATACACAACGAATAATGGTGACTGAAAACTAAATTTCACTGTATATATTTTGGATAGAGAGTACTAACATTGTGGAGGGATCGCTCCTCAGAAGCCAGCATGAAAATGGCACAAACCTCAGCTTTCTTGGACAGTCTTGCAGCCAAGTTCAGAGATAAATGGGGTGAGTTGAGGCTCCTCAATATTTGGCAACACAAAGATAAAACCTGCCCTCTATTTCTACCCAAACTCTTAGCCATTTTTGACCACTTCACCAATCAAATGTGAGATAGTCAGTTCAATGATAAAGAATATAACGAGTTTTATTAGTAAACAAGCTTTCACAAAAAGAAGATTGATTGGCCTATCTTCAAATATATATATGATCAGGTAAGGACTCCCTTACTTTGTTAAAATGCGGACTTTTTTTTTTTTGGTTTTTTTTTTTAAATAACTAAAAAAAAAGTTTAATATTTATGGAATTGAAATTTTTTCATAATACAATGTTTTGGATGTGATTTGGATACGTATAAAAAAGCAGTGCATGCGATTCTGTGCGGATTGTACCACTATTTTTGGTATAGGTATTCAAATCACGCCTAAAACATTATATTATGAAAAAATATCGATTCCATAAAATATTAAATATTTTTTTTAATTGTTTTAAAAAAAAAAAAAAAAGGTCCAGATTTTAACAAAAGAAGTGAAATCTCACTGATTCAGTTTCATATATATATATATATATATATATATATATATATAACTACAGATATTGTAAATTGTACTTAATTTTCCAAAGATTAATATAAAATAAAAACACTAGTTAAGTTTTCATTGTCATTTTGATTCCAAAAGCCAAAAGAACTTGCTTAATTCCCGAGTAATGATTAGACCCAAAAAAAAAAAATTCTTAAGGTAGAATTTGGTAATGATCCATGAATATCAACATGCTTATCACCAAAAGAGTTCAACCAAATGTATCATGTAAAATGGCTTGAGAAACTAAAAATTCCTAAATAGAGACTCGAAATCAGTATCAACCAAGATCAAGATGAACGGATGAACCCAAGATGGATAAGCTCGGTTTCTTTGTTAATAGAAGACTTTTGTACGAATTTTATCAAACAGGTTATGGGCTGTACATTATTGGACCATTACATTTAGATAGTTACATAACCAACAAAATTTAGTTGATCATTGCAACTGAATACAAAAAACAAAAGCATACAAACATATATATATATATATATATATATATATATATATATATATCAGAACCGATCTGCCGCGGACCAATTGAACGGACTAAGAAACGGAGTAAAGGAAAAAAAAAACACGCGGGTCACACACACGCACACAAACGATAGAGAATTAAGAATAACACGAAATTTAAGTGGTTCCCCAATTTGGGTACTCCACAGGCGGCTTGTTGTTTATTGATGATTCATTGGTTACATAGGGTTTACAATAGATAGTATTTATATCTACTAATCATATTTCAACTCTACTTTACATTATGATCAATTACCCATAATGATCTTTCCAAAAAATAACCAAGAAAATCTTTATCCCCGACCTAGCCGTAGTATGGCCATGCGTCTGGGTACATTCATAGGTACAACATGGCGTATGGCGCCGCTACAAGGCGAGAATATCACTCAAGACCGTGGCGCTTGCGCGCACCTCAAGCCTTCACCCAAAGACGCCTGCGTGCCACCATAGCAAAAACTCATGTACCGTACCGCATGAGGCTTCACCCCTCGCACCCCCATGACCTTTAGTGCAACCCTGATGGGCTAGTGCGTCGCTCCGCTCTGCTCGGGACCTACGGCCCGAGCTACGCTCCGCATAGCCTTTTTCAGTGACTTCTATATTATGAGTCACAAGTTTCCAACAATATATATATATATATATATATATATATTGTTAACGCCAAGATCTTTTGCCACGTCCCAATCACGTAAGACGTCCTGATCCTGCACACTAAACACAATCAACACCAAAAGCGGCGGCTTCGACCAGTCGGGGATAACTTCAAAGCGTGAGAGTCGGTCTGACAAAGCGATCACAAGGTTAACAATGGAGGATAAAATATCTAGTGTATTGAGAGAGATAAAATATCGATTACCTTTTCTTAGAAGACTTCTTTTATGTTATACCCTTTTGCCCTTGCCATCGTGCCACCCACTCTTATCTGACACAACCCCCTGATCTGATGGTTTCTGCCGACTACATACAGTTCATCCACTACCTCTCAGTCCTTTGTTTTTACCCCGTACCGTCCGGATCTCATTCACATTAATGCATGGCGATACACAACAATCGTATCATGCATTTTTTCATCATTCTCGGTCAAAGATGGAGATATTAAAATATCTCATGGGTCAATCCATCGATCCAGGCAGGTCTATAAGGACTCAACAGGAATAAGATGGTGACTAGGCCCAATAACTTTAGGACCCAATAGTGGAGACCCAATGGACTAACCAAACAAGTAGGCCCAATCCATTCGGCCCAATAGGTAAAATATCATGACCCAACATTGCCCCCTAGTTTTTTATTAAATAGGATATTTAATAGAAAACTATAAACGGTCCATGATATTATAGGATTTGATAGGGTTGAAATAGGCCCAAACTGAAACTCTTCAAGGCCCAAATGGTTCAGAATTGGACTAATGAGGCAAATTAAAAATCGGAAGCCCAAAGGAAAGACCCAACCTGATAAATATCTGAAGCTTAACCCGGACGCTTCCCATTCAACTTCCCCATCATTGCCAGAAATTAAATGTGCCGCCTTCGTAACTCGTGTAACCGTCAGTATAAAAAGTAATTTTTGCCCAAATTGACATTTTTACCTGTCAATTTGAATTTTGAACTTTTGAGCTCTTCCCTTCTCTTTCGAACTTCCTTCCTAGCTTTGCAAAATCTCAAACAAAATCTCAACAATGGTGGTCCTCAATTCAAACCAGAACTCTCCTCTTCGTGTGACCCCAATTAACCCAATTAACCCCAATCCCACCGAATCAAGTCCCGAAGAAAGAGGCATCAAGCTTAAACCCTAAGGCTGCAACCCCAAGTAAGAATCCAACAACGAAGCCCCTTCCCAACCCTTCTGCATTCTTCAGGAGCAAAGAACGATACGCCCACGCCAACACTCCATCGACAGTTACTAAGACTGATTTGAAGAGGATCCGGACTCGTTGCCATATTTCAGACACCCATCTAGTGAGAGCTCCTAGATCCGAGGAGCGAATGTACCAACGGCCGGAAGGATGGACAGCCGTTCCAGTGACAATTCTTGAGAAGGGGGTCTGATTCCCTCTTCATGCTTTCATAGTAACCCTCCTAGGGTTTATAGGTGTTGGGTTTGCTCAACTAGTGCCAAACTCATACATTCACATTTTGGCCTTCATCGCATTCTGTCACGAATTAGGTGTCGAGCCTACTCTCGATTTCTTCTTTACTGTCTACAAAATCGGTCAATCCCGAGAGAAAGGATTCAAAGCCCTAAGCAAACAGCCACCGAAGACAAGTGAAAAATTCGAGAGACGCTCTTTGGTATCCACTCCTTCCAGTAACAGGGGATGGCACGAAAAATGGTTTTTCGTAAAGGGACCAGAGATTTCTTCCCTGCCGAACTGGGCCACCGATGAGAAGATTTCTGCCGATTTCGGAGACATTCTTGAGGAGCGTGAGGCCGAAATGATAGAGCTCTTTGACAACTTCCCGAAGGAGGAATGAAACTATGGACTTCTCTCCAAGCAGGTATGGCTATATGACCACAAATGTAAGTATTAATCTGTCTTATATATACATAAATTTGGAAAATTTATGTAATGTGAATTCTGACATAGGACTGTTTACTTTATGCAGTGTCTTTGATCAGACCGAGCTCCTTAGAAATAAAGGAATTCGAAGATTTTTTATCTGGAAAATCTTTAAGTCTTGAAATTCCACTACTAAGCTGCATGCAAGATGATCCAACCCCTGAAGCACATACCACTGAACCTCAAGTAGACGAGCCAAAAGCTGAAGATCTTCCTCTACCCGAAGAAAACCTTCAACCTCGCCAGAAAAAGAGGGCTATCCAAAAACCCCGATCAACCCCCATTCCGGCCTCTGCTGAGCCCATCCCAGATCATGAACTAATCACCAACCCAGCCCCCCCTCGAGGAAGTTTACTCGATCTGCCTGCAAATGATCGAAAAAATCTTCTTCGAGTCAAGAAATTAAGAACTAAGGTCACACCACTGTTAGCAGACGAACTCAGAGTGCCTTCATCTTCTGCCGACCAAACTCCTGTAGTCCCTGTGGAGATACAGGTTTCTGAGGACGAAGAGAAAATTGAACACCTTGCAAGCACTATCCCTATCCGGAAAAAACAACCTTCCGATAGTAAGCAAGCCCGATAACCATTCTGTCACCAGTACATGAGCCCATTCCTTCTCGGTCTCCATCCCCCGAGAATGTATATATGGATCCTTCACCGACCCGTGACCAAACCATGCCCTCTCCCCCAAGGCCTTCGTCACATGAATTTCAGAATGATGCAATGGGATTGCCGACCTTATGGCCTCGGTTCAACGCCAATTTCCCATTTTATCTCTTTGATACCTTTGTTCGAGAGACTGACGATCACCGATTCGGCAATAGTACAATTGGGGATTTGGTTGATGAGAGCATGAGCTACCTGGCGAAGGTAATTGACTGTTTTCTTAGTTTATACACTTTTATCCCTACTTAAATATCTGAAACTGATTGAATATTGTTTGAATATGCAGGCAAATGCTGCTTTCGGACGTTTACGTCCCAGACACGTAAATGTTGAGGCCGAAGAGGAGGCTATGAGAAATGAAAACAACATGTTGAAGTCGACGTTCACTCGGGAGAGAAGTCAACACGAAAGTTCTCTTCATACCAATGAAGGTATTCGGAGGGAATTGGCTCAAACTAAGGAAGATCTGAGGGAATCCAATGACGAGCTGAAGTAGACCAAGGAGGAGCTGAAGGGGACAAAGGCCAGCCAACAAAACATGACGAGTATGAATGCCGACCTTGTTTAAAAAAATGAGGTTCTGAAGACCAAGAATGAAGAACTCGTCACAGCCAATCGAAGCTTGGCGGTACAAATTGATGAAGTTCAGACGAAGGCCCGGGATGACAAGGAAGCACATATGGCCAAACGTCGAAAACTTCATGACAAGATAAAAGCGCTTAAGGAGCTAGGTCCTCCTTTGGTGAGAGAGTTAATGTAAATAGATTCAAAGCGAAAATCAAGGCCTCACGATGAATTGAATGCTAAAATTCTGAAGGTATACTCCGAAGGTTATGAAGTATGTCGAAGCCGAGGCAAAGAGAAATTAGTTGCGGTCAAGATAGATCCGGCTCTGCTTGATTCTGAAGATGAAGATAATGCATGAATTTGATGTAGCTTCTGTTTTTTAGTGTTAAGATTTTGTGAAAAACTTTTGTTTCTGTTTATATGAACTCTTTGAACGTTAATGGAACTTTACTTTCTTTATCATGACTTCTGTTTTATTTCATTTCTTGTCAATAATTCAGTATCAATGATCTTGAATGAACTTAACTTAAATTGTGAATCAGATAGGACATATTACAGTTAAGTTAAGAAAGGACATAAACTAAACTTAAGGAACTGAACTCAACACTTGAACAAAATAAAGTAATGTATACTTATCGTTTCCAAAGTGTGAGACAGGTCATGTATAAGGTGAATTCGGCTGATCCTCCTTGCACCATCAAGATCTTGTTTACCACTCGGGGTACATTTGTTTACCACTCGGGGTAGAACAATTTTATAAGGACCATGGAATTTGTTTACCACTCGCGGTAGAACAAATTCATAAGGACACACCTAACAATAAGGCTACCATCGAATGGCTATCAAGTCCCCCCGAACCTCCTTACTTCGGTGCATTTTGTTTACCACTCGCGGTAAAACAAAATTAAAAGGACTATGGAATTTGTTTACCACTCGCGGTAGAACAAACCCATGAGGACACTCCTACCGAAAAGGCTACCATTGAATGGTCAGCAAGTCCACCCTGTCCTCCTCACACTGATAAAGTTTTCCTACCACGAAGGGCATGACAAATTCATAAGGACCACCTGCCAAAAAGGCTACCATGCGAGTCCCCCCCGTCCTCCTTACATCATTGTGAATTTAGGACCAATAGGAAGAAGATCAATTGTGAAAAGTGAATCTTTTATTGATGATGAACCACCATTTACAGACTTCCGATAAACTGACTCGATCTCTACTGAAAATATTTTTGAAGTCTGCCAGCATGCCAAGTATTCTTGATCTCTGATCCGTCCAATGCCTTCAACCGATAAGTTCCTGGCTTCGGTACTTCAATTACTTTATACGGCCCTTCCCAATTCGGCATCATCTTTCTCATGTTCTGAGGCGTAGACGCTTCGACTTCTCTGAGGACGAAATCCCCCATTTCAAATCTACGAAGCTTAACCCCCTTGTTGTAAGCTGCTAACTTGATCAAAGCCACCTCTCTGACTTCTTCCAACAAATCCAAGTTGACCTTCAGTCCTTCATCATTGTAGATCTCTTTGAACTGACTAACCCGAAGACTTGGAGATCCAATCTCAACTGGGACTAAGGCATTAGTGCCATAAGCCAATATAAAAGGTGAATCCCCTGTGGTAGTCCTCGGTGTAGTCCGATAGGCCCATAACACGCTGAGAAGCTCTTCAGGCCATCTCCCCTTAGCTTCATCCAATCTGCGCTTGATTCCATTCGGAAGTTGTTACATTGGTCACCTCGACACCCCATTTGATTGTGGATGAGCCACTAAAGTCTTCTTGTGTTGAACTCCCGGCTCTTTGAAATCCTTCAAACTTGATCCCATTTAGCGGCATGTCGTTGTCCGATATCACCACTTTAGGAATCCCGAAACGAAACACTATGGACTCCTTCATGAACTTCAAGTATTCTTGTTCCGTTATCAACCAAAGTGGCTTTGCTTCTACCCATTTGGTCATATAATCGATGGCGACTATAACAAAACTGACCTGACCCTTAGCTTTCGGCAATGGACCCAGTATATCCACCCCCCAGACAACAAAGGGTATAGGAGATAAGATCGAGTATAGCTCTTCTGATGGCTGATGTGGGATCGGACTGTTGAGCTGACACTTTTCACACTTCTTTACATACTCCGTAGCTTCCTTGAAGATTGTAGGCCAGTAGCAGCCCTGCCGAAGAACTTTGTAGGCTAATGACTTAGCAGCCATATGGTCGCCACAAATACCCACGTGAACTTCTCGAAGAGCGTACTCAGCCTCAGACGGGACCAAACACTTCAACAATGGTGACGAAAATGCCCTTCGATAAAGATCCCCATCAATAAGAAGGAAGTTGGCACTCTTGTAATTGATCTTCTTTGCCAGCATTTGATCCGAAGGAAGGACACCATCTGCCAGATATTCAATGTAGGGAGTCATCCAATAATTAGAACGTTCAATGCACATCACTGCTTCATGCTGGACACTCAACCGCTGCAAAACCTCCAAATAGACTGATCCATCAAAAATATTAGCATCCGTAGTGGCCAGCTTCGAAAATGCATCGGCAATAGAATTATCGTTGCGTTCTATGCCCTGAAACTCATAAGAGACGAAATACTGAAGTCTGTCTTTCAACTCTGCCAAATACTTGATCATCCTCGCCCCACAAGCTTCATAATCTCCTGATACTTGCTTGACGACTAGCTGAGAGTCACTGTAAATGATTAACTTCTGAACTTCTAGACTCTTCGCTAATCGGACCCCTGCCAGCATTGCTTCATATTCAGCCTCATTGTTTGTTACTCTGAACCCAAATCTGATGGCTTGTTGTACCTTGAATCCCTCCGGACTTGTCAAAATAATCTCTGCCCCACTGACATCCGCAGTAGAAGATCCATCTGCATATAGCGTCCATGAATTCTAACTGTGCTGAAGAACAACAACTGCTCGGTCGGACGTTTCAGCTTCTGGCAACTCTGCATCAGCTTCGAAGAACGAACACTCCACCATGAAATCGGCCAAGGTTTGACCTTTGACAGCAGTTCGGGGATGATATTCAATAAAAAATTGAGATAATTCCATTGTCCATGCTACTAGTCTCCCCAAGACTTCTGGCTTGCTCATCACCTTCTTCAGCGGTTGATCCGTGTAGACGACCAGGAGCCAACCTTAAAAATATTGCCTGAGCTTTCGACTGGCTATTATCAAAGTAAAGGAAAATTTCTCAATATTCGGGTACCTGGTTTCAGCATCTCTCAAGACATGACTAACATAATAGACCGGATGTTGCTTCCCCCAACTTCTCGAACTAAAATAGCTCCCACTGCCAACGAACTAGCTGCTAGATATAAGTACAAGGTCTCAGCTGGGGCAGGTTTCACCAATAAAGGAGCCGAAGACAAATACGTCTTTATGCCTTGGAAGGCGTCTTCACACTCCGAAGTCCACTGGAACGTCTTTGTATTCTTCGGTCCCTTCAACGTACCAAAGAATGGAAAGCATCTCTTTGCCGATTTGGACATGAACCTCCTCAGAGTTGCAATCCTACCAGTCAGACATTGAACGTCTTTGAATGACTGAGGAGTCTTCATATTTAGTATGGCCTGGATCTTCTCTGGATTGGCTTCGATACCCCTTTGACTGACCAGATATCCTAGGAACTTCCCTGCACCGAGCCCGAAGGTGTACTTTGCAGGATTGAGTCTCAATTTGTGATGACGGACAGTCTGAAAGCATTCCTCTAGATCGTCCAGGTGCTTCTGAACAATCATGCTCTTCACTATCATGTCATCCACATATACCTCCATGTTCCTTCCAAGCTGCTTTTGGAAGACGAAGTTCATCATTCTCTGATAAGTGGCTCCAGCATTAATCAAGCCAAAGGTCATCTTCTTATAGGCATACACCGAACGGTGTATGATGAATGCTGTCTTCGAAATGTCCTCTTTGCCCATGGAAATTTGATGATAACCTGAAAAAACATCCATAAAGCTTAGTAATGCATACCCCCGAAGTGGTATCGATGAGCTGATCAATATGGGGTAGAGGATAGAAGTCCTTTGGTCAAGCTTTGTTCAGGTCAGTGTAGTCGATGTAAACTCGCCATTTTCCATTCTGCTTCTGCACCAGCACTACATTCGCCATCCACTCCGGATAATCGATCTCAAAGATGAAGTCAGCAGCTATCAGCTTGGCAATCTCTTCATCAATGATCCGTTGTCTTTCAGGTGTGAAGATCCTCCTCTTCTGCCGAACTGGCTTCTTCGTTGGATCTACATCCAATCGGTGCTCTGCTATCTTCCGGCTGATTCCAAGCATATCTTGTGGTTCCCATGCAAATATGTCCGCAAAACAACGAAAAAGTTCCATAAGGTTTGTCCAGAAAGGTTCTGGCAAACCCGAACCTATCTTCACTGTCTTGTCCTTCTTCCCAAGCACCAGTTCTATCTCCTCCGTCTCTCCTGTAGGCATAACCAATGGCTCCGAACTGCTTTCAGTAAAGGGCTCGATCTCAATTGCCATGGTTTGCTTTTGCTTGCTGATCCCAACTCCCGAGGCAATATGACATTTCGATTGATAAATGTCGAGCGGATCCAAGTCCCCTACTACCTCTCCAACTCCATGTGCCGTTGGAAACTTGATCTTGAAGTGAGGGATGGAAGTCACTGCTTGGAAAGCAATCAAGGTAGGTCTACCCAGTATGGTGTTGTAGGCCGAATCTACATGCAAAACATAAAATTTACATGTTATTTCTACTGTTGATGAAATGAGTCTTGCCAAGATTACTTGGTAGTTCAATAGTTCTGCCACTTTGTGGGATTATTCTTTGAAGCCATATAAAGGAGCCTCCTGCCCCACCTCCATCTTTCGCCCATCAAGATGCATTCTCTGATAAGCATGGGCATACAGAATATCACATAAGACCCTTTGTCTATCATCATACGCTTCATATCCATCGAACCTACTTGTGCAGTGATCACCAGTGCCCCTTCATGAGGTTCGATGGGCTCCGAAGGATAATCCGCATCGGTGAAGGAAATAACTATCCCTGGAAATGGTCTATCGATCTTCGGGGGAGCACCCGCCACGGACATGACCAAATCCAGGTATCCCCTCCTCTTCTTCCCTACCAATTTCCCTGCCGTCCCACCGGTTATTACATCAACGACGTGCCTTGGTGGTTGATTTGGAGCAAGTTAAACGGGTGGAACCATCTGAACCATTTGAACAGTACGGTCAATATTTTGTTGCTCTTGTTGTTGGTCCCTCCCGGCCACATACTGAACTAACAAACCGCTTTGAACCTTCCTCTCCACAAAGTCCTTTAAATTACAACACTCATTAGTGTCGTGACCTGCAGCTTGATGATAGCCACAATATTTTCGAGCATTGCCCTGTCCCGGTTTGAGAGTGTCGCGAGGTGGTTCAAAGAACGGCTGGTTCCTGATCTGATCCAATATCATCGACCTATCCGTGTTCAGTTTGGTGTAAACCTTATTCACCTTCTAGGCAGGAGCAGGTGGGCGATTACTTCCCTGTCGCCATGTGTTGTTGTACTTCTTCGAGCTGCCCTCCGGCCGATCATTATACCCTCCTACCTTCTTATGATCGCCTTCAGCCTTAGAAGTGTTTGCCTCCTTCATCCTGTCCGAAGAAGGGCATTTCAGGCTATTCATAGCCTCCTCCACCACAATGTAGCCCTCCGTTTTATCGAACGCTTCGGCCAAGCACTTCGGATGGTGAAACATCAGCTTCTTCACCAACTTTTTGGACTTCACTATATCCACCCATTTCGAAATAACCCTGACTGAAGATCATTGAGGTTCGCCACTTGGCAGCTATCGCTTCCTCTGAATCGCTTCACATCCTGACCCAAGGACTCGTTAGTAAACTGTCGGACCTGTGCCAAAGAACCCGTAGGCTTTCCTCTTCTTCGGTTGCTACCAAAACGAGCATGAAATTTGTCACACATTTCGGACCATTTAGACCGAATGAATCTGTGAAGAGTCTCCATCCAACGCTTGCATCCTTCCTCAATGTTGTAACAAACGTATGGCACTTGGCAGCATCAGTGAAATCATAATAATCCATCAGCCGGTCGAATGCCTGGCTATGGTCATAAGGGTCTTCAGACCCATCGTAACTCTCCATATGGGACAACTTCTTTGTGGTATCTGCCTTCTTCTTAAGAATATCCGAGGAAAAAGGAGACGCCTTTTTTCCCAGAGTGTCTTTCACGTATTGAACCTCGGCCAACTGCTTCCGAAGCTCCTTTAACTTCTTTACCAAGAAATCCACACCTTCTGGTTGCGAGGAGACTTCTTTCTCCTGAGTAACCTTCTGCTTCTGGGCAGATCGACCTCCTCTATCTGACCCCACTGCCTTTGTTGGACTTCTGGATCTACTCCGGCGTGTAACACTATCCTCATGATGAGAATATTCACGTCGATGCTCTCTCCTTCTACTCTCAGGCACATGCTCCCTTGACCTACTTTGTTGTCTGTCATCATTTCGACCCTGAGAACCAATGACTACAAGTGCTTTCTTTGATACCTCAGGAGTTCAGCTTCTTGATCTCCTTCTCTCTTGATGCTGACCCCGAGACAAATGCACGGAATGCTCCGGCTCTTTCCCCTCTCGATGTTGTACATCCTTATGCCTACTACGCCTTTCGAACTGAATATAGGTGGACGCCTCGTCCTTCAGATCGGTCATCCGAAGCATCTGCACAGCTATATCCTCTCTCTGCTTTAGAAGAACCTCTAAAGCTTTATCTGCTTCTTCAGTCATCCTCGCCAACTTGGCAGTTTTGTCATCTCGACCACTTCGGTGATGGGTTCTAGGTGGTGAACCCTCCACCTGCCTTCGGTCCTGGTCCTCGCCTTTATCATCAGCAAACACCAACCTCCGTCTGGCTCCACCACGAGCTCTCGAACGAGAACCCTTGGAAACATGTTTGGAAGCAGTGCTCTCACTCTCATGAACACTCTTCGAAGGACCCAGACGATCCTTAACAGAAATATGTTGGACAGACGAGCTCACAGCCTTTGGCTGTCCTTCCGGTGTATCTGCTCTACTCCTCACCATCTTTTCCGACGTAGAACAAATGAAAGTTGTGATTGAAAACTCAATGACACTAGAACACAGCCCTACTTCTAGCGCCAATGTTAACGCTAAGATCTTCTGCCACGTCCCAATCACGTAAGATGTCCTGATCCTGCACACTAAACACAGTCAACACCAAAAGCTTGACGGCTTCGACCATCGGGGGATAGCTCAGGCGTGAGAGTCAGTACAGGCGATCACAAGGTTAACAATGGAGGATAAAATATCTAGTGTATTGAGAGAGATAAAATATCAGTTACCTTTTCTTAGAAGACTTCCTTGCTATGTTATACCCTTTAGCCCGGTTTACCGTGCCACCCACTACTATTTGACACAGCTCCCTGATCTGATGGTTTCTGCCAACTACATACAGTTCACCCACTACCTCTGGTCACTGTTTTCTACCGCCGGCCGTCCCCGGATCCCATCCACATTAATGCATGGCAGATACAACAGTCAACTGTCATGTTTTTTTATCATTACCGGTCAAAGATAGAGATATTAAAATATCTCATGGGTCAATCCACTGATCCGATCCGGTCCTATAAGGACTCAACAGGAATAAGATGGTGACCAGGCCCAATAACTTTAGGACTCAATAGTGAAGACCCAATGGACTAACCAAACAAGTAGGCCTAATCTATTCGGCCCAATAGGTGAAATATTATGACCCAACATATATATATATATATAATTCACATCTAACATTGGTTGTATCTAACGGTCCACCAAATATGTCAAAACAGGTTATGGGCTTTACATTAATGGACAATTACATTTAGATATTTACATAACCAACAAAAGAGTTGATCATTGCAACTGAATACAATAAAATACACGTACAAACATATATATATATATATATATATATATATATATGGGATATGATCCATAGTAAATATTTGCTATGAAGGAAATTTGGGTAAATAGCATCATATCCGTCCATTCTATAAATCAAGGGCGCAGATTAAAAAGGGAAAATACCCTTACGCTAGACGATATGGCGTACGTTGAAAATTTTAATCTCCCATAAGCTACATCAACTAGCGTACTACAAAAAAAATATGATACTGCATTTCCTGCCCGCCACCTGTTAGCCATTATTTCTCCACCACCAAACCTTCTCTCCCTCAAGTTGACAAACACAAAATGTAGTAGTACAAATATATTTAATAAACACGTACACACCAACTCTCTCTATCTACCCAACTCACATTTGGCTAATAACTGGACTACAGTACCATTAATAGACCTTGAAAATATATATTTCTCAATCTCTGTGTTTAAAGATTTGTCGATTTCCTAAATTTAGATAGAGATCTGATCGACTCCCATATCCAACAAAAAAAACAATCCAAAACCTCATCAACTTTCTTCACTTCCCAATCAAACTAAAATTACACTAAAACAAGAGAGATTTAGAAATTAAACCTATTTCTTCAACAGATCAGCCGAGACTAATTTTTGTTATAGGTTTATAGTCAAATGGCGTGGATATGAGTCTTAGTGTATTATTTTTTCTGGCGATCGAGAGAGAGAGAGTAAAGAAGACAAAGAAGAAAGAATTGACGATGAAGAAGCTTTTCGTGATATTCCTTGTGATATGGATTGCAATCGTTTGCTTTCCTTGTGATATTGGATTGCATATGATTGTTGAGTAGCGTCTGGCAAGTATAAGGAATACATTGAGCCCTACTAAACTCTAACACCGGTGGTGGCTTGGGGCAATATTGGGAATTGAAGGCAATTTTTGTAAGACGCTTAGTTGGTGTAGCGTCTGGAGATTAAAATTGTACTAAACGCTGCATTGAAGCGATGTGGCGTAAAGCGAAGAGTTAATTTTTAATCTAAGCGCTTGATTTTTTGGAATGGACGGATATGATAGTATTTGCTTGATTTACATCCATGCAAATACTTGCTATGGATCATATCCCTATATATATATATATATATATATATATATACCATGGCAACCGGTTACTATGGATACTGTTATAACAATTCACTTTTGGACCATTGATCAACTTATTGGAAGGTTTAGATTGAATGTCATAAATGCCCAGCCGACACAAGCTTTACCGGCTTTTATTTTAATATATTGCATTGTATGGTCAACTGTTGTCATTTTAATAATGTTAAAACAATTTTTTAATATTAAAATACTTCAGTCGGCACAACTTGTACCGGCCAGGTATTTTTTTTAAGCATTTCTCTATTATATGAGATGACTCATCACATTAAAGTTACATTAAAAAAATAAAAAATAATCCAACCGGTACAAACTGTACCGGCTGAGAGATGAGGAAATTGATTAGTGAACTTTATTAAAATCCTTGAGAAAACTTTAATATTTTTATTCGGGATGTCAAAAAAATATATGTCAAGTTCAGACAATATATTTCTTATCAACTAGTCAAATTAATAAAAAAAAATATATGTCAAAACAATATATTTTTAACTAATTAACAATAAAAAAAATTATATCAAAACAATATATTTTTAACTAATTAAAAATAAAAAAATATAGAAGTCAAAATAATATATTTTTAACTAATTAACAATAAAAAAAATATAGGTCAAAATAATATATTTTTAACTAATTAACAATAAAAAAAAATATATGTCAAAACAATATATTTTTAACTAATTAACAATAAAAAAAAATAGAGAAATGCTTGTACCAGTTGGATTATATTTTAACTAATTAACTAATATATGTCAAAAACACTCAATTTTCTCATCTCTCAGCCAGTACAGTTTGTACCGGTTGGATTATTTTTTATTTTTTTAATGCAACTTTAATGTGATGTGTCATCCCATATAATAGAGAAATGCTTAAAAAAAAATATCCGGGCGGTACAAGTTGTGCCGGCTGGAGTATTTTAATATTAAAAAATTGTTTTAAAATTATTAAAATGACAACAGTTGACCATACAATGCAATATATTAAAATAAAAGTTGGTAAAGCTTGTGCCGGCTGGGCATTTATGACATTCAATCTAAGCTTTCCAATAATTGATCAATGGTCCAAAAGTGAGTTGTTATAACAGTATCCATGGCAACCGGTTGCCATGGATGGATTCCCATATATATATACACGAAAAGGATACGTATCTTGCATACCTCTTTTAGCGACGGGCCGGACGACGGTTCGGTCCGTCGCTATATGTAGTCTGTCGCTAAAAACTAAGACAACGGTAAATCAACGGACCAAATTGATCGTCCAATTCGTCACTAAAGAGAGTGAGCATGGTACGTAAAATAAGAGGTTGAGCCTTGAAATGGACTATATATATATTTATGACTCACATCTAACATTGGTTGTATCTAACTACAAATATTGTAAATTAAATATATCCAGAGAGAGAGTCCTGATACATGAAAGTTGAAACCACTCATATTTATTTAATTAACTACAATAAAAAAAAATCCTTACATAATGGTAAGATATATCATTTCTCATATATAACATATATATATATATTTATATATAGAGAGAGAGTCCGGTTCCAGTCCGGACTCCCGGATTTTCTTAAAATGCAGATTTATTTATTTTTTGCCTTTTTTTTAAAATAACTTAAAAAAAGTTTAATATTTTATGGAATTGGAATTTTTACAAAATACAGTGTTTTGGGTGTGATTTGAATACATATAACAAAATATGTATGTACAGTCTGTACAGACAAATCACACCCAAAACACTGTATTATGTAAAAATTCCAATTCCATAAAATATTAAAAAAAAATTTAGTTGTTTTAAAAAAAAATCAAAAAAATATCGGCATTTTAAAAAAATTCAAGAGTCCGGATAGGATCCTCTCTCTCTCTATATATATATATATGGCTTACCTGTTTGAGTTAAAAGTTTTAACAGATAGCCAACGAAATGAGTCAATAAGCAACGGTGAGTTTTTTCATGGGTTTTAGTTTTTTAAGTGGGGCACGCCCGATATTTGACTTATTATGGAGATTAAAGAGTCCCTTATCAGGAAGAATCTTTGAAAAAATCTGTTTTACCAAAGAAACAGAAACTCCCACTTCTTAAGGCTGAACGTTGACAACTCCAAACAACTCTTACCTTCTAACAAATAAATATGAGAGAGAGAGATGAACACCAGAGTCTCAATGCTGGTTTGTAACCAAGAAGTAAATTGATGCTTTCTTTGAATCTTCAATGCTGGTTTGTAACCAAGAAGTAAGTTCCTCTCCTCACTTCTATCTTTGTTTAATGCAACTCTATTTTGGATGAATTCTTCACCATTGATCAGTATGATGCCAGTCGAATGTAACCAAATTAGGTGGTGATTTTTTCTTTTTTCTTTGTTCTTTTTTTTTTTTATCATAAGACTTCGGTAAATTTCTTGGATGAACACATAATGTAGTCTAGTTGGCCGGTGAGATTTTTGATATTAGTAACACAAAGTGTAGCCTAATTGATTGTTGAATTTCTTGACATTAGTTTTAGGTGTAGTTTAAATTTTACACAAAACCCTTTTTCCCTTAACTTATTCATTATGATAGAGAAGTATAGATTATGATAGTTGCTACTTGCTACTAATATATTTATAAATGTAATAGGTATTAATACCTCTGTTTTCCCAAGATTAATTTTTATTTATTTTCAAAACTAGTGTTCATAATTTCATTATATGCTGTGATACTAGCCGGCAGTTAGTATTAAAGGGATTCGGTTACCATGAAGAGAGATCATTTCCCGTCTGCGTGTCGACACTGTAACGGTGAATTGATCAAAGTTAACTTCATGTTAACTTCTCCCGTATTAAAGTATCAAACTGTAGACTATTAAAACGAGACTCTCATTTTGGAACGGAAATAGTATGTATAAATTCTCCTCAAGCTACCTATTGTTATACATGGTCTTCTTTTCTAACTCATTTGTTTTACAATAATTAATTACTAACATGATCAAACTTTGTTTTCAGCGCATTAAGTGTACCATCACTGGGTAACTCTGCTCATCTATCTCATTAAGATTCCTTTTATATATGAACAATGGTGGTATGAATACTAGATAAACTGATGCCCTAAAATATGGACTAGTAGCTATAATGATAGGTAAAATGCCAGGCAATAGACCTGATTTGATGAACTTTAATGCTATTTTGCAGGTCAAAATTGAGCAGCAACAAACTACTATCAGTTAAGAAATTTACAGTCATTGCTGAAGCTTAAATCTACATCTCTCAGAGAAGATATAGAATAATATGGCCAATAGAAAGTGCATAGGATCATCATCCAGGTACCTGTCTGTCCTTCAATCTTTTTCTGTTACTTGCTCTAGCAAATGCTTTAACCTTTTGTTTTTGTATGTTCTAGGATGCCAAACTATAAATCTTCAAAAGATGTCCATCTTCGCGTATGTGGGGAACCCTTTACATTGGACAGGGTAAGAACTCGGAAAAAAAATAAAGCATTCTAGTGATATTTGCAGCGCAACGTATGCAGTGTGACCTTATATTGTGCATCAAAAGTTGTGCATTGCGCTAAAAATATCACAATCTTTTTTTTTAAATGACTTTCATTTTTTGTTTTTTAAATTTTTTGTTGGTGGTATTTTTTCACATGTGCAGAAGGTTATGATTTCAAGATCAGCTAAACTAGCTGAACTGCTCAAAGAGAATCCTCAAGAAGACATTTCTCATTTACTCAGAGACATCCCTGCTGACCCGAAAACCTTTGAGCTCATAGCAAGATTTTGCTATGGATTTGAAGTCATTTTATCGACTGAAAATGTCATTTCGTCTGTTGCCTGGCCGATTACCTAGGAATGACAGAAGTCCACAGCCCCAACAACCTATTGGAGAAGGCAATTACATTTTCGGACAGGATGTTATTCCTTGTTGGAACAAATCTGTAAGGGCACTAAAAACTACAGAACATATTTTTCAACAAGCACTGCATCTTGGCCTAGTTGATGCCTTAGCTGACTCAATAATCACAAAAGTAGTGGCTAATCCACGCCTTCTCGGTGAACCACCAATAAACAATTTAACATCTGAGGATGATGATGATGGCGGCGTGGAGAATGAAAATGTGTATAGACCGAATGCAAGGAGGCGGCTTTTTGAGTTTGATTGGCAATCGGAAGATTTAACAAACCTCAGTGTTCAGATATATGAGCCCTTAATTCGTGCAATGGTTAAGCACCAAGTTTCATCAGAGTATGTAGCCGCATCTCTTTGTGTATATGTAAAAAAATGGGTTTTTTCCAGCAGTGTAGGCGAGGAGGATAAGTGGTCATTTAGTGCAATTAACTCTCAAAGAGAAGCCATTCAAGCAGTGCAGAGACTTTTGCCACATGAAATAGGGCTTCTTTCGTGCACGTTTTTGTTTGAAATGCTCCGATTTGCTATAAATTTGGAAGCCAGCCCTGAATGTAGAAATGGATTTGAGGTCAGGATAGGAAAGCAATTAGATCAGGCAACTGTTAAGGATCTCCTAATACCTTGTTTAGGCTATGCTAAAGAAGAACAGTATGACACTGAATGTGTTAGAAGGATATTGAAGCATTTCTACTGCAATTACTCGAGTCCAGAAACTACTTCAATAATCAAAGTGGCAGAACTTGTGGAAGATTTTTTGGCAGAAGTTGCTAGTGACAGAGATCTTAAAAAGAGCACATTTATATCGCTTGCAGATATGGCCGTGGCAGCATCAGTAGAAACACAAAGAAGCTCTGATGGTATTTACGGGGCAATAAGTATGTATTTAGACAAGCACACACATTTAACAGAATCCGAAAAAGAAGAGGTATGCAGGGTTTTGGACTTGAACAAGATGTCCCCAGAAGCTTGTGCGCAGGCTGCAACCAATGGGCGATTGCCATTAAGGGTTGTGGTTCAGGTGCTGTTTGTGCAACAGTTGCAGATGAAAAACATCATAGCCAGAGAGGTACAAACTTCTGATGATGGGCTGATGTTGGAGGAAGAGATGATTACAAGGGGGGCTGGTGTTAGTAGTGAGGAACAAGTGAGGACAGAGATGGAGAAAATGAGTTGCAAAGTCATGCAATTGGAGAGACAATGTTGTATGATGAGGAATGATATTCAGGGGGGTTGCTGCAGCAGGATAGTACCCAAGGAGAAAGCTGGATTGTGGAAAGAAATGAAGAGGAAATTTGGGTGCATAATGACCATGCAGGATTCCAACTGCCATGTCAAGAAGAAAAGAGTGCATCCAAGATAGAGTGAGTATGGGCATTTATTTAGTTTTATCTTCATTTCTTCCTCAATTTTGCTTGTTAATTGTTTAAACAGGGCAATAAATTTGCTTGTTAATCGGACAATTCTGTCAAAGTAAAAAGAAAAAAAATAGAAGAATGACATGCTTTTAAATATATTATTTATTATTATTATTATTATTATTATTATTATTATTATTATATGTGTGTGTGTGTGTGTGTTTGTGTGTTCCATCCTCAATCTCTACAATCTCATCCGGATAACAGAGTTGGTCCATAAAATAAGCAAGATCAAGATATTTGCGTGGATATAGAGTATAGTTGGTAATTTTAAAATATTCTCATATTGTGAGATATCATCAAAGTGATGCAAAGTCAAGACTGAAGGATACCAGTTGATGGAATAAAACTTGTTTATAGATGAGTAGAAAAGGTTATGTAGTTTTGATGGAAAATATTTAAATATGTTGTAAGCAATCACAAGTCTCTAATAAATTTTTCTGAATGCCTAAATCATTCATTGACAATAAATTCATGTTTGTTCAGACTCAGATCTGCTTGATCTTTGACTTCCTTTTGTGAAATTTATAATACGAAAATTTTGATATATTATTTGTATGATTTGGAATTAAAACAAGAGTTAGAGAGTTGTGATGTCCAATTTCATAAAATTTTTGAATGTTAATACTATCGTTTCAGAAGAAAAAATTTGTTTCAAAATTATTTGTATGATTTGTAGCAATGATATTTTAAAAGCGGAGTGTAGCATAACATATAATTGAGGTCAAACAAGTTAATTTATGGAACTAGTTTGTTAAAGGCAGGCATCCTCCAACCTTAAACTTTCAACCATTGTATGCAAAAAAACACCTTTTTTTTTTTAATCAAAAATCACTAAATATGTGCAAGAACTCTTGTTGCCTATTCCAAGTGGCTACAGTGAACCAAAGAAGCCGAACTTTTCTCTTCTGGAAATTTGTAAAACAAATTCCATTAATTATAGAATAGAGAGTATGTTTACGCGTCTGTGTCCACCACAGAACCCCCAGCACCGTGTCCCCCACCCACAGAATTGTAAAGAAGTCTGATAATGTCATAACATTATATATATTGTCATCCCAACCAAATCTTGATGGTCATAACCAGTTCTTACAGGCAAACAGGAAGTTAAAAGATAACCTTTCACATTGTCAGGTTCAAATTGACAAGTGAGCAAGCTAAGGTATTTGCAAAGGCAGATTTATGTCCTGAAATTATATAGGGTTTCAAACCTTCCTCATAAGAAGAAACAGCTTTTGATCAACCTTAAATTTACCCATCTTGGTTGCGTCCCCCTTCAGAGCCAGTTGGAGTCCTCCAAATGAAATATATACCACCCTAAAGGCAAAATGGAAAAAACAAATCAAGAAACCCGGCAATTATCTGGAAGAGAAACATTAACAAAGAAAGCCCTCAAAACATTTATATTTCACCAAACATTGTTGTAAATAAAAAAGTAAAAAATATTGGTATTCTTTTATCTGAATTGAGTGAAACACTAGAATTGGACAAGGGTACATTTTGGGGCATTACCCGCCACAAATTTATTTATTTCAAGTAATACCCATAGCCAAAATACAAGAAATCTGGGAGCGTACCCATCCAATCTAATGCAGCAAAATAATCATATTAGACATAAATATGGGCAGTTATAGATTACATACGCTTCAAGATTAGGCCCAGAATTGTCCTCTGATATCTTATATAACAGCCCATGCATGACGTACTCAAATTTGTCTGCAAGTGATTTCTGCTTGCCCTGAAATTAGAGTAAAATTCAATTCAAGGTAAAGCTAGTCCTTCAAGATCTGAAAAGCCACTCATAAAGCAGTAGCATGCCACACACATGTCCTGAATATATGTTTCTAAATGTTTTGAGGTATAATATTATTATTATTATTTTCAGAAAGGTATCTATAGGACCTTATCATTAGAGCAAAAATCCGTGGTAATAATTTTGATTGAATGACATATGTATCATGAGTTCTTTCCACTTTCCTACATTCCTACCTAATAATCATATATCACTATAAATGCATTTTCATCAGTGCAAACCAGAGAATTGAGCATTTTCCGTCTAAATTACTCCATCAAGTAAACTGTTTTTTCGCCACGTTGTATCTTAGTTATGCACAAGGTAAAACATCTCAAATGTTAAGTAACTAAGAGACTGCATTGTTTCGTACCACGTAAAGCACCAACAAGTTATAAAAACCCATTTCGTTCCAAGAATGATAATAAGTGCTAGGGAATTTTACTGTCAGAAAAGTATAATTGCATATTACTATATTAGTTTTATAAAGAAATCAAATTCTCAAATCTGATGTAAAGATAAACTGATAATCAACATCGAAGAAGAGAAGTGGTCCAGGTTCTACAATCATCTATAGCCCCAGAAACAAGGTGAATTAAAATAACAACAACAATTAAATTACCTCAGGAAAATAGCTCGTAACAGTTGATCCATCCTCATTTAGAGTTTCAGCCAATACCGTCCTAAACTTATCCCCAACACAAATAGGATATAATTCCGTGTTCACGTCTAGTTGTAGGTTCATGTCCGATTCTTCGCACTGTGCTTCAATGCGAGAAACTGAGAAACACAAACACGAAATTGTTAGCTGGAGAAGCAATAGGATAATTGAGCATAAACAAAGAGATATGAGAATTCCATCAACCATGTAAAGAATATAATTTTTTTTCTATAGAGGTACATCTTTCTAGAAACCCCTTTAGAGCTGCCAGACTGAATTATTGAAAAGATTATTATATGCAAAGAATCACTATAATTAGCATGTAAAAAGTCCCATTAAAAAGAGAGGCTTATCTTTCATCCCAAGTGATTTGCAAAAAACACTAGAAAATCAAATAAGTACATAAAAAAAATGGAAACACTGTTCATATTGGAGCACCATGTGCATTCTACCTTCCATTTAAATTTTCCCTACATACCCTGCAGCCAACCACAAACTACAGTATTCATGGAAAAGAAGAAACAATATATTTTCCTCATTACTGAATGAGAGGAAGGAATAGCCAGCTACCAGTGGTAAAAGTTGAAGCCATGTCCCTATTAGAGACTCCTTTTTTTGGCCAAGTAAATAAATCTAACTATAAGAGAGACAAAGAGTGCAAATCCCAAGTACACACAGTATAAAAAGCATAGGGGAAATAAAAGGCACACTTATCCCAAGAAAACCAAAGTCTCACCTATACAAATGAGACCCAGGAAAATGAATACCTAAACTAGGCTTGTAAAGCAAACTCTCCCAAATATCTATAAAATGCACAACAAATACCATAAACACCTTATTAAGCCAGAAGAAGATAAAGCTAAGAAAAGGAAACTAAATATGCACAAGAGATATTTTAGTGCCTTCAAAATACTGTCCACTTCATTCCTTCCAAAGCCTCTACCAAACACTATGCAGGTGAGGCACCAAGTTCTGTCTCTTTCTCGTCACCACCCAAGAAATACCACAGAGCGAAAATACAGTTGTCCATAAGCTCTTCACTGCCTCAAAGATAAGAAGCAAATGGTCTACTCACTACTGTCCCTTCCTTAATGGAAAACCTGCTCGCGAGCCGAAGCGCTCCCTTCTAAAGGTTACTTTGGATAAAAATCACTCCAAAAGATACAGTCCACGAAAAGAAAGCCACTATGCAGATCAAACAACAAAAATAATAACAGCCAACTCTTAATTGCCTTGGAAAATATGAAAAGGCTTCTACCGTACTCCTTGAGGTTAACACCACACTTAACAAGGATATGAAGGCTTGCTTTGTGCTCTGGATTTAAAAACACTATAATATGAGTTTTAAGTCTATCTATGTAAATACGGTAAAATCATATGTGCATTCCTGGTCTACTGTGAGCTTGGAAGTCCCAAAATGAATGCCACATGGAGAAAAATGTTGACTATTGCAGGAATAAGTGTGCAAGCAATAGAAAATTGAGACTTGGAGAGAATAGATATAAAGGCAGAATTAGGGTTTGTAAGAGAGACCTGAAGAATAAGTTAGATAGATAAAGAGAGAATATAGAGACAAATACAAAGTGAATATGGAGAGGTATAAGAGAATGGCTAAGCCATCACCCTGTTCATACTATTCCAAGTTCATAATTTTCACATCATACATGTCTTCTAGTAAAAGAGCTACTAGCCTAAACAAAAATGCTAAAATGCCTCACAGGGATACTGCCACCCATGTGCTAGCTATTTCTACAAACTCCTATTTCTAGGTCCCTAACTTAATACAATATTTCTATAATGGACATTGGCCTTATAGTGAAGAATTAGATCTCATCTTTACAAAACTTCTAAGCAGGATAATTTGCATATGATTAACTAAGTTCCTTCTTTTAAAGGGAAAACTTAATATCATGAGTACCTGACCATTCAGAGCATTTTCAAGTAATGAAGTTTTAGTTTGGCAATTTGACATGAGATAAAAGAGACAAAGAAGAGGGGGATGGAGGAGAGACAGATAGACGCACACAAAGACAAACTCATGGAGCAAATCTCTCGATGTTTCTGGTAGAGATTGCAAGCATTTATATATGCACACAACAGTAAACAACAAGACTCAAGCTCAAATGATCAATAGTAGATAGTGATAACAACTCTACCTTTATCATACTTTTTACCATCTACGTCCAGACGATCAACCTTAATAATATCATCAAAGTGAAGGTTACCCATCCTCACGAAAATTTATTTCTCACAAACAAATGCAACCTGAGAAAATGTAGAAAGAAAGAAAACAAAGCTGGGATGTGAGAGAAGACGAGTATATGAGTTAGATAGTTTATGCGATTACAATTTTTCAAAGGTTATATAAATGAAAACAAAGCAAACAACATTTATTTATCTTTCTGATAACTACAAACAGTTTTCATATGGGTAGTGGGTCATTGCTTTAAACAATAGTAAAATGTTTGGCACATATATAGCATGTGCTTCAGATTAAAATCTATAGACATTCATCCACTTAAAATCTATTTGTCAAGTCTAACTGACAAAGCACTCGAATTAGCCGGAAAAACACAGTGATGTCCTCTAGCAAAACATTATCAATATAGGAAAGGGGAAGGGTGGTGTAGGTCAAAAAATTACTGAAGCAAGAAAAGCATACAATACACAACCACTTAAAATGTAGAAAAGAACATATAAGATGAATAATCTAGTTTGGGAACCAAAAAATTAATGGGTTAACACAGATTCCCCTTAGATTATGAGGTAATAACTCCGTCTACAAAGAGGCTCCACTTCAACAAATACAAACCTAAAATGGTGCTTGTAACCATAATTAAACACCAAGAAATAGAGGAAAACCACTTTAAAATTCCAAACCCGTGACAAAATGATAGAGAAAATGCTCCATTGCTCTACAGTTCACTTGCAAGCATAAACTCCGTCAGGAATAGTTACTAGCCTACTGACAATATTAGACATCATAAATTGGGAATTAAAAAGGGAAAAAGCAAGAGATTTAAGACTGAGGGGGGACAAAAAAGATTGGAATGACAACTAACTTGAAGCGAAGAGCGGCGGCGGACTGGTTGTGCAACTGGCAACTGTGGTTGCTGGAGAGAGAAACAAAAATGGGGTTTAGGTTTTGACTAATGCTAAATATACAAACTATTTTATAAATATTTTAGGTATGACATACTTGATTAATAAATTGCTTTAATATAGTCTTTGACCTAATACAATATGCTGAGATAGAATATGCCATATCAACAATTTATAAAATATTTATAGAATAGTTTGTGTCTAGCATTATTCTTAGGTTTTACCAGAGTTTAGAAACTCAAATTAACAATAAGTTTTGGGGGATATTTTTGAGCGATTTTTCTAGTGATTTTTTTTTGTACAATTCTGTTTTTTTGTATGTATCCAAATTATACCTAAAACACTATTTTTTGTATAACTCTGTTTTCGTTCCTAAAATATTATTTTTTGCACATGGATTAAGAAAGTATCATTTACCAAGTAAAATTTGTTTGAAATTCTATCACTATCCCTTTATGAGAAGTTGAAAACTATTAATACAAGGGATAGAATTTCTTGGGACAATGAGATAAGGTAGGGGTAATATAGAAAAGTAAATAATTTATTCTCCTCGAAAGTTATAAACGACAAATATTTTGGAATAAATTTTTTCTTCTAAAGCAATAATTTTTTAGGAACGGAAGGAGTATTTTTTATAAAAATTTCAATTGGAATAAATACTATATATTTTTTGAGAGATACTATATAAAAAAAAATCATTAGAAATGTTGCTCAAAAATGTCCCCCAAAACTTATTGATAAATTCCTAATTGAAAAGTTTATCCCTGACTCAAAATCTCCTATAAATAGGAAAACTTCAACTCTAAACTCGCCAATTTTCAAAGATTAAGAAAAATTTATACTCTCCTTACCTATATATTCTCTCTTTAAAAAGTTTTCTCTCTTATACTCAAAATTCTGATCTATTGAAGAAGAGAGAAAAAATGGTCAAAATATTTTGAGATAAGTTATTGAATTAATTTATTTATATTATCTCATACTTATTTATAATTATAGATATACAAATATAAATTTTTATACACACACACACACACATATATATATATATATATATTTCATTTATTCATATCAATAAAAAGGATAGTTTAGATACCGTAATGATGATATTTCTTAAATAAGAATATTATTCAAAGGGTGCTTAAAGTTCTAGTGACTCTTTATTGATATAATTTATTTATATAAATATTGTAAAGTAGATCAGTTTTAGATACCGATATTTGGAGGTATTCTTTAAAAAATAATATCATTCGAACGGTGCTTGAAGTTCTAAGTGATCTAATGAAAATATTTATACAAATATTAACAATGAAACTTTAAATTCGGTTAATTTTAGATACCAATATTTGGAGGTATTCTTTAAACGAGAATATCATTCGACCGGTGTTTGAAGTTCTAAATGGCCTTATTTAATATTTAGAGGATAGATAAATTATATTATTATATACTATATTTTTGAGTCTAATAAATTTATTTATTATATCAAGTATTACTTAAATTGTTTAATTTGTTATACTTGATATCTGTCAGTGAAAATATCTGAACGTTTATTTATTTATTCATAAAATATTTGTTGCATAATATAAACGTTATTTAAACTTTTATATCACAAAAGTCTATGAATTTATCTACTTAACAAGAAGTATAATTATAAAATTTATTTAAACTTTTTATGTTTTTCATTGAAACACACTCTTTATTTTATAAAGAAAATTAAAATCTTTATCTGAACAAAAGTCTTATATCAGCTTATACAGAAGCACACTTAAATCAAGCTTAAATTTACATACTTATTCAAAAAGCACTTTTCACACAATATATAAAAGTTATTTAAACTTTTATAACAATTCATAAATTATAACAATTGCTTACATAGAAGCATTATTTAATCTAAACATAAATCAATATTTGCTTACAAAGAAACATATTTTCTCAAGTATAAAAGTTTTTGAGCTTTTATAAATATATATGCTTTTTAACTGATATCTACTTATTTAAGAAGCTAAAATCAATCAAACACTTGTAAAAGGGAAAAAGATAGAGTTAGTTTATTTTATGTACGTGTGAGAAAGAAGAGTAATTCTTTGACCAATACCAGAGTCTTAAAGAGGTTAGTTAGGAGTTGGGTCTCTAGTGTACTTGTGAGGTGAGTAAGAGGTCTTCGTTTCAAGAGCAGATCATAGGATATAACTAAACTCAAAAGAAAGTACAATTAAGCTTGAGGAGGGAGTTGGGAACTTGCTGTCCAAGATAAGTAGTTGTGAATAGTTGAAAGTTTGTCTATAAAATTTTATAAAGGTTTTTCCGCCTATTGAAGGAGTATTTATTGCTGATAGTAATAGGATCTCAAGTCCTGGAGAGGAGCTTGAGACTAGACATAACAACATACTCGGGATGTATGTTGTCAACCAGATAAATCTCTATGCATTGTGTGGTCGAATTTTTATTGTCTTGCATATTAATTTTAACACTACAAATTATTTAAATAAAAATTCAAAAATAACTAAGCTAATTTTTTAAGCGGTAATAATGTATTCAACCCCTCTTCTAGATTATTATTGGAATTTCAATATCCTTATGTATGAAATAATTAAAACAATTGGATAACTAATACAACACGATAACTGGCTTTTTTCTTCAGGTTTATACTATTTGTGGTTTACATTTAACCATACTGAGACATGTCTTAGTTTCTTGTGATAGTTTTTAATGCTTCTTGTGGTAGATTTTGCAGCCATGACTCATGAATTGCTTCTGTTTAACAGTTGACTTATCAATGAATAATTAAGGAAATTAGCTTGGTGTAAAGTCTGAAAAAAAGAGATAAGTTTCTTATCTTTTTTATTTTGACATTTTCTTTTATCTTTTACAGGTAAATTTTCAACTTGTTTGATGTTTCAAACTCATCTTCTATATTTGCAGCATTACAGGATTGAAGTTTGGACTTTGGACCTTGGATAATTAATTTGCATCATGACTCATGAACTGCTTCTGTTTAACCGTTAACTTATCAATGATTAATTAAGGAAATTAGTTTGGTGTAAAATCTGTAGAAAAAAAAAAGAAAATAAGTTTCTTATCTTTTTTATTTTGACATTTTCTTTTATCCTTTACAAGTAAATTTTCAACTTGTTTGATGTTTCAAACCCATCTTCTATATTTGCAGCCTTGTAGGATTGAAGCTTGGACTATGGACCTTGGATAATTAATTTGTAATCATGACTTGTGAAGTGCTTCTATTTAACAGTTGACTCATTAATGATTAATTAAGGAAACTAGCTTGGTGTAAAGTCTAAAAAAAGATAAGTTTCTTATCTTTTTTATTTTGACATTTTCTTTTATTTTTTACAAGTAAGTTTTTAACTTGTTTCTAACCCATCTTCTATATATTTGCATAATTGAAGCTTGGACTTTGGACCTTGAATATTAATTGGTTTGCAAAAATGCATATTTGTAGTCATAACTATCAGGATCATATTTGTAATACCCCAACTTTTATGAATAAAGAATAATTTTCTCGAAATATATTTTTGAATATTATGGTGTGGATTTGATATAATGTTATAGTTGGGGTAATATTTACAAATTTTGCAAAGTAAGCAAGTGGTTATATAATATTCGATTGGTCGGGGAATATTCGTTTTAACAGGAAATATTCGTACGACGGCACAATCATTGGTGGACCCCACAATGGAAGTATTGTCATTAGAAAACGACATAATTATCTTTTTATAAAAATAACGGTGGAAGTTTTACCGTTAAACTGTTGAACTACCCGATAGTAAAAAGTATGATGTCTGGCGTGGTTGCATAGTAACACACGGTATTGATTATTGATGCTTACGTGAGAAGTCACTCAGTTATACTCAATTATTGCTACAGTAATTGCTGCGTCATATCTCTTATATTATTGATTCGATTATTGTCACAGTATCATCTGCATAATATGTTATATTATTAAATCAATAATTGAGACGACAAAGTTATTTATATTATTAAATTGCAATATTTACAATGTCTAGAAGTTACATCGAGGAGAGGTTTGGTCATCTAATTGCGCGCCAATAAGGAGAAATCCTTATCGGAAAGCCCCCTCTTTTCTAGGAATGACCTGGTTGTTAAATATTGTGAGTTATAATATTAATGATGAATAAGTTCGTGTTGATTAAAGATGAAATTGATAGTTCCATTGTGTTCGAATTATTAGTGTTAGTGGAAATCTACATTTATTTCGATATTAATTGATGTCTGGAAGTTTTACTGACCAGTCGGGTAATTAATCATATAAATGAGCAATTAATTTCTATTAATTCACATGATTATAACTATTTGTTCACATGTGTGTACTATTGATTCACATTCTTGTACTATTAGGGGAGTTGGTGCAAGATTGATAATACTTGCATGACTAAGTTAAAAATGGAGGTATAGATGGAGGTACTATACTGTAATTCATATTTTCACATGATTATAACTATTTATTCACATTATTTACTATTAGGGGAGGTGGTGCAAGTTTGATAATACTTGCAGGACTAAGTTAAAAATGAAAAAAAAGTTGAAGGTATTGTACTGTAATATTTTGAGCCCCAAAATGTGCAATTATCGAAACTATATTTTCTTATAAATAGAAGCTCATTCTTCCTTCATTTCTCACCAATTCACTAAAGCTTTAGAGCAATTATTATAGAGAGAAATTATAGAGAGAAAGAAGAGGAGAAATCTGCTACCTCACTATTCCAATATCCAGTTTCTTCTAAGGTAAGGGGTATTATTTCTTTCGTATTCATGAAGAGAGCTATTGTTATTCCATTCCTTATTATTACATTGGAATAACTCAGATACGCGGACTCTAGTATACATGGTGAAATTCTTTTGTTATTCCATTCTTTATTATTATGTTGGAATATCACATGCATGCGGATTCTGCATGACACGGTTCCATTCTTTATTATTCTGTTGGAATAATCTATCTGTGCGGTCTATCGCATGCCTGGTGAATTCTATTGTTATTCCATTCTTTATTATTTTGTTGTAATATCCTGTCTGTGCGAATTATGCATGACCTGATTCCATTCTTTATTATTCTATTGTAATATCCTGTCTGTGCGGATTACGCATGACCTGGTTCCATTATTTATTATTTTGTTGGGAATAACCTATCTGTGCGGTCTACCGCATGCATGATGAATTTTTCTGTTATTCCATTCTTTATTATTCTGCTAGAGTAACCTGTCTATGTGGATTACCACGTGCGTGGTGAATGATCATTTGTATTCATTCCTTATTAAATTGTGGAAATGATCTGTTTACGTGGATTACCGTATGGCGGGTGAAAAATCCATTTGCAGTTTCGTAATTTTTCTAAACCTCAAAAATTCTGGAAAAAATTGAAATGATAATTTGATGAGTTTTCTATATTGTGTCCTAAGATGGCGATTTTTGGATGTATAGATTAAAAGTTATGGATTTTATGGGAAAAGACTATTTTAAAAGTAAACCCTTATAACTCCTTGTGGTTAACTCCAAAATTGGTGAAATTTTTATTGGAAGTACATGTATATAACAGGAGTATACCCTGTAAATTTCAAAATTTTTGGACAAAAGTACAATTTATGATAAATGTCTAAATATTCGGCGATTTTGGTATATGAAAAATAGTAAATGAATTTTAAAAATTCCAAGAAAAATATATGTTCAATATGGGACTATATTCTGCTAAATTCCAGAAAAGAAATATTTTTGGGACTGATTTGGTATTTTTCATGAAAATAAACTAGTTATGAGTAAATGAATTAAATATGTTATGTGAAGTAACAAAATTAAAAAATAGGATTTTATGGCTTGGGAATCCTATATAGGGTATATGCAGATTTTTGATGAGGGATTTGATCATTGGTGATGAAATCTTATGAGTATGACATTTTTGAATGATTAAATGCATTATTTGGTAAAGTGTAAACAATTGAAATAAATTATTTACAAGTTTAAGAAGTGATTAAAATATTATTATAATATTAATAATATTAGATTATGAGTTTATTAAGTGATTGATAATATTTGGATAAATTTAAAGTCTTTAATATTTATCCTTATTTTCGTTTGATTAATGCTTATATCATTGTCATCATCCTTATGCTTATATTGTGATGAAAGTCATCTTATGCTTACGTGCATAGTTGGACTTGGTATGATTATGACTAGAGATTATTCGGTATAATCATGACCGTAATGTGACAAATGATGTGGTGAAAGTCCTCAGTGGCCTAAAGTGCATTGATGGACAGTTTTTGGTATGATTATGACCAGGGATTATTCGGTATAGTCATGACCATTGATGATTTAATGAATATCCTTGGCCCGTAGTGCAGGGAAGATTCGATGATGTGGTTTATTTATTAAGCTGAGTCTGTAAGACCCCAACTTATTATAAATGAAATTAAATTTTCTCTATTTATTATTTTGAAATAGTAAGGGTTGATTTGATTAATGTGGTTAGTTATGGGTAAAATGCATAAATATTCTAAATAAGCAAATGGTTATAAAATATTCATTTTTATCGGAGAATATTCGTTTGGTCGTGGAATATTCTTCTTGTCGAGAATATTAAATGCGGTAGAGAAGCTTATTATGTGGGCCCCATAACTAGAAAGCGATTGGATGAAGAAAGCGACAAGTATAAGTTGTTTATAAATAACGACGTAGTTATTACTGCATTATCTTGTTGGAATACCGGTGGTTAAAACACGAGAAGCTGCGGTATTGCACCAATTATTGATTCTTACGTAGAAGGCACTACTCAATAATTATTACGATAATTCTTATTCAATATTTTATTTTATTGATTCAATAATTGCTATGTTGATATTTTATATTATTGTTGTTTCAATAATTGTCATTACACAGTATTTTCCATTATCGGATCAATAATTTATATTATTTGAATAATATTATTAGATAACATTGTTGGGAATGTCTAGAAAGTTCTATCTAAGGAGAGGTTTGGTCACCTAATTGTGCACCAGTAAGGAGAAATCCTTATTGAAAAGCCCCCTCTTTCCTGGGAACAGCCTGGTTGCCAGTATTGTGATTCTGTAATATTATTTATGAATAATTAATTATTGATTTATATGATAATGAAAAATATTCATTTTATGTGGATATAGGTGGAGAAAATTTTAATGTGACAATTGTTGAAAAATTAATATTTTATTTTTTCTGATAAAATAATTCATTTAAATATATTATTATATTTTAATAATATAATAATTGAGATATTTTTACAATGAATGTGGGATATATGAATATATGAGGAGGAAGAGTATTTTTGTTACTAAAAATATTTAAAACATGTTTTTCATATTTGTGGACCCCATTTCTTGACTGAAATTTGATTATAGCCTGTAAAATCGCCCGTTTGTGGATTTCGGTCAACTTTTGTTTGGAATTTGAAAAAACTTTCTTCTGCAAAGTTGTAGAGAATGAAATTTCCTATGACAAGGACATAAGGTTCGAATTTTTCTGATGAAAGGGCTATTTATTATGAATTATTGAAGTTCCATAATTCTAGAATAATTGATTTTTAAAGTTTTAAATATTTTTAATAAGAAAAACGTTTTTTTTATTTAGGTGAGGTGGGTCACTCTTGGTGGCTGATGTTTTGAATCAGATTATGTGTGCGTAAGAATTTAATAAATATATATTAATATTTTATTAAATTTTCTGCTTTAGTGTTCTAAGTATTTTCCTATAAATAGGGTGCTTAGGTTAGAATTGAAAATCACACCAGAAACTGAAGTTTTCTCTCCCTTTCTCTCTCTATATTATCGAGCGTATTCTTGTGAGTATTTTGATACTTTGAGTGTTTTTATACGGTGCAAGTTCTCTCAAAGACTATATTCTAGTATTCTAAGCTAGAAGTCAGATCTTTTTCAAGGTAAGGGATGTTATTTTTTTAAAATGATATTATTTCTTCTAATATCATTATGCCGGATTATTGGTAAGATTTTCTTGTGAAATTCTTGTCTTTTAGGGTCGGGGTTACTATTCACGTATATGGCACTATTCACGATACGGCACTATACACAGAAAAATTAAATTTTCATTTTTTGTCCAAAATATCTATTATGGATACTAGCTTTGATTATATCCATGTTTTGATCATTCTTGAATTTTACTTCACCACGATTATTTATGAAGTATTTTTGAACTTGGACTGCTTAAAGTACGAATCCTTAATATTTGTTCTTTTGTTTCACTGGATTCGTTTTCTTTAAAATATTTTTCATCATCCTCAGTCCTAAATGATAATATTACTGAATATCTTTGGCCTGTAGTGCAAAGATGGTTGATTTTCTTATGAATATCTTTGGCGTAGTGCAAAAGATGAACATGTGTTGAGATGAACATGACTAATGATGAATATCTTTGGCACTGTAGTGCAAAAGATGAATAATTGATTCAAGATGTATATTGATTGATGTTCTGAGGATAAAATATTGATGATGGACTTTTAAATTCATAGATAATAGTAGATTACATTATCTACGTAACTCTTCTATGAATTATTATTTTCATTGCGAATATTGATCCGAAACTTGTTATACATTGTATTTTATCGATTTTTCCTGTTGAAGACTAACGATAATTTGTTCTATATTATCTTAGTCATAATATTCTTTACTTGGCTAGTTGAGCTCACCCTTTTCCTTTTTATTCCATTTTTCTTCTCATGAGGCGAGAATGTAGCGAGTTCTAGTCGGGGTGTGGAATGATGGATCTAAAAAGTTGTCTTAGTAGTCCTCACCATTTTTATAAAATAATGTACCAATAATTATAATGAGAACTTATTTGGGTGTGAATATTGTCTAGATGATAATATTTGTATTTAAACTCACAGTTTATATGTTATATTAATAAAGTTGTAGTTGTTTCTATACCATGTTATTGACGACTCAAAATAGGTGATGTATACCTATTTTGGGGGCGCGCTACTGATTAATATCGAGTTTAGGGATATGATCTTTGGCGGAGATTGGGGAATAGAACTAGGAGGGAGAGCGAGTAAATCCTTCGCTATTGTGTCCTACTAAGCTTATTTGTTAGTTGGTCAAGTATATAGGGATATTATGTGATATGTTGATTTCCTTAATTAACCCTTATTTTATGATGTATTTGAGAATGTCGATTTGAGAATGTTAATGATTGGAGTAAATGAGGTAGTAGAGACACCTTTACTCACCAACAAGGAGAACGCGTCAATGGTGACAATGTTCCTCCCTGTGAACAATACCCTTTGAAAGCGAGATGATGAAGCGACGGGATGTTTAGAAGCTTTTTGCAGTTCATGCAAAATCGGGGCGAGGAGACTTCGTGTACAAAATATGGTGGAAATGATAACAACGCATGCGGTTTGTCGTGACCAAACAATTCAAAGAGTTGGGACCACCAAAATTCTGGGGAAAGCCGGATCCGATTAAAGCAAAAACGTGGGTCAAATAAATTACCAAGATATTCGATGTCTTGGGATGCACGGAGGAACAGAAGGTTCCATTTGCCACCTTTATGTTCCATAATGAGGCAGATTACTGGTGGGAATCTGTGAAGCGTACCCATCCAGCCGCACTAAGCATTTCTTGGGAGACGTTTCAGAAACTGTTCAATGACAAGTACTTTCCTGAAAGTATTCATCATATGAAGGAAGTAGAGTTTATTAGATTGAAACAAAATAACATGACGGTGTCCCAGTACGAGGCGAAGTTTGCAGAGTTATCCAGGTTTGCACCTCATTTGGTGGATAATGAGGAACGTATGACGCGGATGTTTCTGAGAGGTTTGAAACCCGGCATACGTCAATATCTCATTTCTCATAAATTTTCTCTCTATTCAGATGTTGTCAATGTGGCTCAATTATTAGAGCGAGATAGATAACGAAATCACGTTAACCGAGGGACCTGACCAGGATCATATGATGACATGTGTCGGTCATCGAACAACGATAACCAGCGGAGAAAGAAAAATACGGACAAAGGCGGTAACCACTCTGGTGGTAATCATGACCATGAAAATAAAAGAAGCGAGTCAGGGGAGATTTTAAAAAGAGGAGATTCAACAACGACCATGTGAAGACGTCAACACCAGCAGCAACTGGTTCTAAGGGAGGAGAACGACCACCGGTTGTATGCTATAAATGTGGAAAAGAGGGACATATCAGCCCAAACTGCCCACAACAGTTCAAGGTATGCTATAATTGTGGAAAAGAAGGACATATCGCTCGAGATTGTACGGTAGCGAAACCAAGTCCAGCGGGGATGGTGACTCAAAAGGCTATCCCAGAAAAATCAAAGTCAACGGTTCTTGGAAGAGCGTTTGTCGTGACTGGTCAAAATGTGAGGAACCCAAACGAGGTGATCACTGGTAAGCTAATCATAAATTCTTGTGAAGTTTATACCTTACTTGATACCAGTGCTACCCATTCATTTATCTCTCCTGCTTGTGCTCAACGTTTAAACTTAACTCCAGAGAAATTAGACTTTGATTTATTTGTGGAGACTCCGTTAGGAGAAACTTTCATCACATCCACTGTTTATAAATCTTGTTT
Source organism: Panax ginseng (assembly GCA_020205605.1). NCBI lineage: Eukaryota > Viridiplantae > Streptophyta > Magnoliopsida > Apiales > Araliaceae > Panax > Panax ginseng. Next base: position 137,028,315 of record CM035133.1, on the reverse strand, counting down.
GATCCAAGTTGGCACCATTGCATTACCTATTGACCTTATCTCTTTAAAGATACTTGCTTTTGATGTGATTTTAGGGATTGATTGGTTAACTACTCATCATGCCAAAATTGATTATTTTCGTAAGTTTGTTAGTTTTTATATTCCTAACCAACCTTTTGTACGAATTCAAGCAACTAAACCATTAAAATCAATTAATGTCATATCTAGTCATAAAGCTATTCGCTTATTAAAAAACGGATGTCAAGCTTTCTTAGCCCATGTTATGGATTTGAATAAAGACACGTCAGATTTGAATAATATTCCTGTTGTTAGTAAATTTCCTAACGTGTTTCCTGAAGAACTTCCCGGTCTACCCCCAGAACGTGAAGTTGAATTCTTTATTGATCTTGAACCTGGTACAAAGCCCATTTCTAAAACTCCATATCGAATGGCTCCTATTGAACTTCAGGAGTTAAAGGTCCAACTACAGGAGTTTTTGGACATAGGTTTCATTCATCCTAGTACATCTCCTTGGGGTGTTCCTGCTTTATTTGTAAAGAAGAATGACGGGAGTATGCGACTTTGTATTGACTATCGAGAATTGAACCATGTCACCATCAAGAATAGGTATCCGTTACCTCGTATTGATGACTGTTTGACCCGATTGCAAGGAGCATAATTCTTTTCAAAGATCGATCTTCGTTACGGATATCATCACTAAAGATTAGGCGAGGATATTCAAAGAGCTGCGCTTGAGAACTCGATCTGGGCATTATGAATTTTTAGTCATGTCTTTTGAATTGACTAATGCTCCTGCGGCTTTCATGGATATGATGAACCAAGTATTCAAGGACTATTTGGATCAATTCGTTGTTGTCTTTATTGATGACATCCTTATATATTCCAAAAGTAGTGAAGATCATGAGCACCATTTGAAATTTGGTACTCTAAAGGCTTCATGAAAAAAGCTATATGTCAAGTTGAAGAAATGCGAGTTACGGCGAGGAAGTAGCATTCCTTGGGCGCGTGGTGTCAAAACATGGAGTGTCACATTGACGTGAAGATTGAAGCAATACAAAGTTGGGAAGCAACCAAGTCCGTGGATGAAGTATGTAGCTTTACGGGCTTTATTTGGTTATTATCGGAGATTCGTGGAAGGATTTTCTTGAATCGCTACTCCATTAACTCAGCTGACTTGGAAAGATATAAAATTCTTATAGAGCGAGGAATGCGAGAAGAGTTTCCAAGAGCTTAAGAGGAGACTCATTTCGGTACCTGTTCTGACAATACCATCTGTTTCGGATGGATTTGTTATCTACGGCGATGCTTCAAGCAAAGGGTTAGGATGTGTTCTCATGCAGCGTGGGAAAGTCATAGCTTTATGCCTCGCGATAACTTAAAAAGAGTATGAGAGGAATTATCCTACTCATGATCTAGAGTTAATGCAATGATCATTTTTTTATTAATGATCTGGAGGCACTATCTCGTATGGAGAGAAAGTGGAGATATATTCGGACCATAAAAGCCTCAAATATTTCTTCACCCAAAAGGAACTCAACATGCGGCAAGCGACATTGGCTCGGTTGTAAAAAGATTACGACCACACTATTCAATACCATCCGAAAAGCAAGCGTGATAGGCGACGCGTTGAGTAAAAAGATCATATGCGAGGAGCGAGTGCGATGATGTCAAGTATACGCATAGAACCAACTTTAATCGATGAAGTTAAAGTTGCTAAAGCCACAGACCCGGAGCTAATGCATATGAAGAAAAAAGTACAAGAAGGTGCTATTCCAGAAGCAAGAATCGATGAAGAAGGAATACTTCGAGTCCACTCCAGACTTTGTGTTCCTAACGACTCTGATTTGAAATACAAGATCATGACGGAGGCACATAATACACCGTTTGTAATCCATCCTGGAAGTACCAAAATATATCGTGATCTTCGACATACATTTTGGTGGAACAATATGAAGAGAGAGATTGCAAATTTTATCTCGAGGTGTTTAACTTGTCAACGTGTAAAGGCGGAGCATCAAGTACTTAAGGGTTCGTTGCAACCACTTGAGATTCTGAAATGGAAGTGGGAACACATTAACATGGATTTCGTTACGGGTCTTCCCAAGGCATAAATACTATTTGGGTTATTGTTGATAGATTAACCAAGTCTGCTCATTTCTTGCCGATACGGGAGACTTATTCCCTTGAACGTCTTGCTCATATGTATGTAAATGAGATTGTGAGATTGCAACGCATGCCAGTATCCATATTTTTGGATCGTGACCCAAGATTCACTTCACAATTTTGGGTTAGTTTGCAAAAAGATATGGGCACAGATTTACGATTCAGTTCGGCATACCATCCTCAAACGAACGGACAATCAGAGAGGACTATTCAAACTGTTGAAGATCTATTAAGACTCTGTGTCCTAGACTTCAAAGGGAGTTGGGATAAGTATTTACCATTGGTGGAATTCTCCTACAACAACAGTTATCAGGCAAGTATAGGGGTAGCTCAATTCGAAGCATTGTATGGAAGAAAGTGTCGCTCTACAGTATGTTGGGATGAGGTGGGTGAAGCAACATTGTTGGGACCAGAGTTGGTACATATTACTACAGAAAAGATCCAAATGATTCGACAACGTATACAAATGGCACAATATCGACAAAAGAGTTATGCGGATCTTCATCGAAAGGAAGTGGAATTTAGTATTGGAGATCATGTATTATTACGTGTTTCCCCATGGAAGGGAGTTACAAGATTCGGGAAGAGAGGTAAGCTCAATCCATGATTTATTGGTCCATTTCAGATTCTTGATCGAGTAGGAAATGTAGCCTATAGACTCGCGTTACCTCCAAGTATGTCTCGTGTTCATAATGTGTTTCACATATCTGTGCTTCGTAAATATGTGAAAGACCCAAACCACATTATTGAGTTAGAAGCAGGATGATGGCAGAAGACTTAACATCTGAAGAGGTACTGTCAAGATCTTGGATAGGAAGGAGCATGTCCTACGACAAAGGTCATACCCCAAGTCAAAGTTTTTGTGGAGGAACCATGCTTATTGAGGAAATGACACGGGAGTTGGAAAGCGAAAATGAAAGCGAGGTTTCCTCACCTTTTGAAACACCAGTACGTCACGTCGATTTCGAGGACAAAAATTTCATAAGGAGGGAGGTTGTAAGACCCCAACTTATTACAAATGAAATTAAATTTCCTCTATTTATTATTTTGAAATAGTAAGGGTTGATTTGATTAATGTGGGTAGTTATGGGTAAAATAAAAAAATATTCCAAATAAGCAAATGGTTATAAAATATTCATTTTTATCGGAGAATATTCGTTTGGTCGTGAAATATTCTTCTTTGTTGGGGAATATTAAATGCAATAGTAGCGAAATTTTTAATGTGGGCCCCATAACGGAAAGCAATTGGATGAAGAAAATGACAAGTATAAGTTGTTTATAAATACTTGGCGTAGTTATTACAGATTAATCTTTTGTTGGAATACCCGGTGGTTAAAACACAAGTAGCACTGCGGTATTGCACCAATTATTGATTCTTACGTAAGAAGGCCTTTACTCAATAATTATTACAGTAATTACTGTTCAATATTTTATTTTATTGATTCAATAATTGCTATGTTGATATTTTATATTATTGTTGTTTCAATAATTGTCATATTATTTGAATAATATTATTAGATAACAATTTTGGCAATGTCTAGAAAGTTCTGTCTAAGGAGAGGTTTGGTCACCTAATTGCGCACCAATAAGGAGAAATCCTTATTGGAAAGCCCCCTCTTTCCTGGGAAAAGCCTGGTTGCCAGTATTGTGATTCTGTAATATTATTTATGAATAATTAATTATTAATTTATATGATAATGAAAAATATTCATTTAAATATATTATTATATTTTAATAATATAATAATGGTGATATTTTTACAATGAATGTGGGATATATGAATATATGAAGAGGAAAAGTATTTTTGTTACTAAAAATATTTAAAACATATTTTTCATGTTTGTGGACTCCATTTCTTGACTGAAATTTGATTATAGCCTGTAAAATCGTCCGTTTGTGGATTTCGGTCAATTTTTATTCGAAATTTGGAAAAATTTTCTTCTGCAAAGTTGTAGAGAATGAAATTTTCTATGGAAAGGACATAAGGTTTAAATTTTTCTGATGAAAAGGCTATTTATTATGAATTATTGAAGTTCAGAAATTCCAGAATAATTGATTTTTGAAGTTTTAAATATTTTTAATAAGAAAAATGTTTTTTTTATTTAGGTGAAGTGGGTCACTCTTGGTGGCTGATGTTTTGAATCAGATTATGTGTGCGTAAGAATTTAATAAATATATATTAATATTTTATTAAATATTCTGCTTTTGTGTTCTAAGCATTTTCCTATAAATAGGGTGCTTAGGTTAGAATTGAAAATCACACCAGAAACTGAAGTTTTCTCTCTCTTTCTCTCTTTATATTATCGAGCGTATTTTTGTGAGTATTTTGATACTTTGAGTATTGCTATATGGTGCAAGTTCTCTTCAGCACTATATCCAAGATATTCAAATTTAGAAATCTGATCTTTTCAAGGTAAGGGATGTTATTTTTTTAAAATGATATTATTTCTTCTAATATCATTATTGGGATTATTGGTAAGATTTTTCTTGTGAAATTCTTGTCGTTTTTTAGGGTCCCAAGGGTTACTATTCACGATATCGACACTATTCACGGAAAAATTAAATTTTTATTTTTGTCAAAATATCTATTATGGATACTAGCTTTGATTGTATCCATGTTTTGATCATTCTTGAATTTTACTTCACCACGATTATTTATGAAGTATTTTTGAACTTGGACTGCTTAAAGTACGAATCTTTAATATTTGTTCTTTTGTTTCATTGGATTTATTTTCTTTAAAATATTTTTCATCATCCTCAGTCCTAAATGATTATATTACTGAATATCTTTGGCCTGTAGTGCAAAGATGGTTGATTTTCTTATGAATATCTTTGGCTCGTAGTGAAAAGATGAACAGGTGTTGAGATGAACATGACCAACTGATGAATATCTTTGGCATGTAGTGCAAAGATGAATATTTGATTCAAGATGTATATTGATTGATGTTACAGGGATAAAATATTGATGATGGACTTTTAAATTCATAGATAATAGTAGATTACATTCTCTACGTAACTCTTTTATGAATTATTATTTTCGCTGCGAATATTGATCTGAAACTTGTTGTCTATTGTATTTTATCGGATTTTTTCCTGTTGAAGATTAACGATAATTTGTTCTATATTATCTTAGTCATAATATTCTTTACTGGGCTAGTTGAGCTCACACTTTTCTTTTTTGTTCCATTTTTCTTCTTAGGAGGCGAGAATGTAGCGAGTTCTAGTCGGGGTGTGGAATGATGGATCTAGAAAGTTGTCTTAGTAGTCCTCACCATTTTTATAAAATAATGTACCAATAATTATAATGAGGACTTATTTGGGTGTGAATATTGTCTAGATGACAATATTTGTATTTAAACTCATGCTTTTATATGTTGTATTAATAAAGTTGTAGTTGTTTTACATGCCATGTTATTGTGACTCAAAATAGGTGATGTATACCTATTTTGGGGGCGTCACAGAGTCTCAACGATAAAAATTGATGAAAATATTTTAAATCATAGAAGATAGTAGATATCATGCTCTACTTGACTTTTTTTAATGGATTGCTTATTCCGCTGCATTTAAACTTGATGTCTATTGTATTTTATCAGTTTAACATTGTTGAAGGCTAATGATAATTTATTTTGTATTATCTTAGTCATAATATTTCTTACTGGGCTAGTTGAGCTCACCCTTTTGCTTTCATATTGTTCTCTTCAGGAAATGAGAACGTAGCCGGGACTAGTCGGGGAATGGAGTGACGGTCCAGATGATAGCATTATTAGTCCTCAATATTCTATTAAATAGTGTGACAATAAATGTAATGAGAACTCCATTGAGTGTGGATATTGTCTAGATGACAATATTCTTATTAAAACTCTTAGATTATGTTTTGTCGTATTTTACATGACTGTTGTATAATTAAGTTGTATTTGAATTTTGTACCATGTATTTGGCGACTCAAGATGAGTGATGTATACCTGTTTTGGGGGCGTCACAATATTGCCTTCTTTTAATAGTATATTCAACATCTCATCTTCTATAGATCCACTTATTTCTTACATCTAAATATAGGAGTTTCACGTTTGAACAATCTGTACCTATGTATGTTTATATGCAAGAATGTACTCCATAGATGACCATTGTCTTTTGGCTAAAAATAGTTATTTGTCTATAACCTGTTTCAGAATATGCTTATTCTAATTTATGACTTAGCACTGCTATATATTTTTCGAAAGTCATTGCGATTTTTACTAAGACCTGCATATGCAATGACATAATATGTAAATTATGATTTCCCGAATATTAATAATATTTCTTTTTAAGGGAAATATTAAATGATTAAATAAAGGTTAGAGATTAACTTAATTATTAATAAAGAAAATATGAAAAAAGTGGATTAATTTTTTTTATTTTATCTATGTGCTTATAAAGAGCCTATAGGGTATAAAATGATTGGGAATAGAGACTTTTAATATAAAAGGCTTTAACTAAGAATGTACGAGACAGTATAAATATTACTTACTCATAATGAAAAGAAAGTAATACGTGGAGTTAAATAAATTTTAAGAGATGTAGTAAGCAATGATATTATTAAATGTAAACCTTGATTATTCAAAATGAAAAGGGAAGCCAATACGGCTGAATTGAGAAATATTCTTGACATAAATCCACATATGAGATCAATGAAATAATTATATTATAATATAATTAATTTCGTTCAAAAGTATTATTTAGTGACAAATTAAGAAAATGGTGGGTATTACCGTAAAGTATTTAAATTACATAGAGCCATCATTTTTAATGATGTATGTGCTAACTATTTTACTAGAAATGTGGTGGATAAAAATTCATGTATATTAATATGTAATATAAGTCCATATTAAATATTGGACCATATCAAAATTGCTAGGTGTGTTTGCAAATAATTTAGTGTTATGGACCATTGCCTTACGTAAAGAAGGGTAATAAGAGTCCAAGTTATATAAATTGGGCAAAGTTAATTTTTCCATGTATGCTTTCAAGCCTTCTTTATTTTATTAATATGATATGAGTACATTGAGCGCAAAACAAAGTGGTGCCCAGCCTTGCATTAGGCCCAATTCGGCATCCCATATTGGAGAGAAAAGGAACTATTAGTTCAAATTAAAAGAGCAGTGAGATGGTTGTTGGTCAATCAGTAAGCTAACAATTAGTTAGAGAGCCAAGTATCTACTAGAGGACCGAATAGGGGCCAAGTAGACTGCAGAGTATTAAGAGACTGCTAAGCCTTGTAGGGGCTGTGTAGTGGTAATGATGAAGGCTAATATAGGGGCCGGGTAGGAGCTAAAAAGAGCATCCAGGTAGAGATAATGATGGAAAGCAGCAATAGGCCAAGTAGGTTGATTGAGAGAGAGAAAGCTCAGCCATATATGGCCATGAAATGCACCTGAAATCAGATAACTTCTATACTTATCTGAGTTCCAAAAGCAATATCAATATCAGTCTATTAGATAGAGAGTAACAAAGCTACGACTGGAAGGGAAGGAAGGAGTGAGCTGCAAAGCTACTTCAATCTCTAGAATTTAGCAAGGTAAACAAGCTTAGACTCTTTCCATTCCTTTTCCATTTCATATTTGATAGTAGAATGGGCTGTTAGTGGTTATAGTATTAAATAAGACTATGATGGCAGTTATGATAATATTAGAGCTTTGTTTGGTTGTTGAGGCATTATATAGAGACCCTTAATAAATCAAAAGCCAAAAGGTTGGGGAAAATGAATAGGAAATTTGTGGTTACATGTAAATAAAATCATGCTCACCAAATGTTTGATTAAATGTCCAAGTAGGGGTTGTTATAGTATAAAAGCATGCTAGCTATGAATTAGAGTCCAAATCATGTCTACGGGCTCATACATTGAGATAAATGCCTCAAACATGCTTCTATGCTTAAAAATACCATGTCTTAGTATAACTTACATGCTATGATAATTTTATTTTAGACAGTAGAGTACCTTACTCCACGATCTTAGATCTCAACTTAAGAGTCATCTGTGGAACCCCACTTTGAGTCTCAAATTAGAATATTGTAAATTGATGTTCCCAGACCAATGAAAGAAGAATTAAAAGCCTATTAGGGACTGTTTTGAACAAAAGATAGAATCCCTGTGTTTAGATGTATTAAACCATGAACATATAGTATATAGAAAGTACTTGTTGTGATAAAGCTTGTACTTGAAAGCTTGAAGGCTATTATAGTGGTTTAGTACTAACTCATGCTAATAAATCCTAGAAATGAGTTGTTTTGGTATTGATACATGAGCAAAGTTTCAAGCTTGTTAAAATGTGATGATGAGTTTTAAGGATAATTTGAAATTTATATGAATGCTTAGATAACCCTTGAATCATAGCTTGGGGACTATTTGTGAATAATAGCCAAAACTGAACTTAAACTCTAGATTAGAGGATTGTTTTAGTCAAGGGTAGTACCTGAACTTTTGAGTCAGTAAAAAGACCATAATATGTCCATAATTAACATTTAAAAGTTGTTCCTTAACTTAGTTGAGGTCCATATTGAGTACTACTCAATTTTCATATTTAAGGCTATGAAAGTAAGCTTTAAAGTGTCATCTAACACTTAAATGAAGAGAGGCCACACTTGAACCTTGTAGGTAAGTTTTAATAGCTATAATATGGCATAAGTAAGCTACACAAGTTAAAGAAACCAAGTCTAAACCATTTTAAATATTGGATTTGTTAAAAATCACGTTTTAAGCCAAAAGTGGTCTATTTTGGGTAAATTTTGGTACCTGAATTTGTAAGACTATAATGAACTCATATAAAGTTGCTAATACATGCTTGTGATGATTCCTAATCATTTCCATGACCAAAGCTAGTAAGAAAACCAAGTTAGGATCTATTTTTCAAGCTTAAAGTGAGCTTTGATAATTTAAAATTGGTTAGATGACTAAACAAAGTGAGATGATGATAAAAGTAATCTTAGGCAACTAAAATACATATGCCTAGACTGTTCAAGTAGCCAAAATTGAAAGAAATTTAAGAAGTGTCAAAATTAGTTTTGGGTAAAAATCAATTAAAGTAGGCCTAACTGATATGAATGAGGAACCTAAAACTTTATTAAAATACCTTGGTATGTGGTCTAGAAGTAGGGTCAGATGGTAGAGCCAAAAGCTTAATCAAGAAATTTCAACAAATCATCAAAGTAGGCAGTAAACTCAATTCTGCAACAGTTGGGTAGTAGAGTGGCTTTGTAGATAGTAGAGTGGCTCTGCAGATAGTAAAGTGATCTCTAAAAATCGTAGAGTGAACTCTGAAAATCGTAGAATGGATCTCGGAATCGTAGAGTGAACTTTGAAAATTGTAGAGTGAAAATAGTAGAGTGAAAATTGTAGTGTGAACTCTAAAAATCATAGAGTAAAAACAATATAGTGCAGATAGTAGTGTAAAAATGGGTAAACACCCTAGTTTATGCCCAGTTTTTGTTAACTTCCATAACTGAATTTAAGAAACCAAACTCATGAAAAAATACTATGATATATGATCTAAATGCTTACACATACAAAAGATCAAATGGGCTAACTCATAAAGTCCAAAAGCATCCTCAAAGTGGCCTAAAAATTAACTTCTGCTGCAATTGGTAGTAGTGTGTGTAGTAGAGTGAAAATCTAAAATACTCATTTTAAGGCACTATCTTAAGAAGCCTTAAGAGGTTGTTTCAGATGACTAACTATGGAATTAAATACTATGATGTATGGTCTAAAAGCTTTTTCAAATATGGAAGTCAAAAGCTCATTACAAAGATTCATAAAAAAATCCCCAAAGTTCCCTAGAAAATTATATGTTCTATTTTTGAACTATGATGGAATAATGAGATTTGATTCCTAGAAATGTCACAGCATAACGTAAGATGATATTTGAAGTGTATAATGACCAATTATTTGTATCATGTTATGATTGGACCAAAATGAGTATATTTGAGAATATATAAGAACTAAGTATGCAATGTATACCATGTGTGTATGATCACAAAGTGATGAACAAAGGTTATATGCCTAATCTAAGTCTAAAGAACTTAGATGAGTAATGTTTAACCAAATATGGTATGTTGTAGTGGTGTGATGCACACACAGTAAATTATAAGTGCGATAAGCTAGCACATGTAGCGATGAAAAGGGAAATAAGGCTGAGTTATATAAATAACGAAGTTAAATATAAAGGTGGTACAATGACAATATAAGTTAAAGTAGGTTATTAAAGTAAGGTTAACCATGAGATCAAGTATTGATTGTATTTATTATTAATCTCACATATCGTGTAGGTCATGTAGAGGAACACGACAGGTTAACGTAATGGTAAAACACCGGTACAGACAAGTTTTTCAGAACTTGTTTTTATATGTGAACTTGTTAATTGTAATGTGTACATAGTCCCTGTATTATATGTACTCCTTCTAAATAAATTGAGATGTGCATTATGTGTTATACTGTGATATAAATCTATTGAATCAAGTTAATGATTGATGTGGATTGAGTTATGGAAACTTACTAAATTCATGATAGGCAAAAAGCACTTTTACCCCACTGTGGTTGTAGTGTTTTAAGCAATTAGCCACTGTGCTTTTAAAATATTCTATTAGCCCACTATACTTTTTAAAAATGTTCAATCAACCCATTCCGTCCAATTTCTTGGAAGGACATTAACAAATCAGCTTGAATTGCTTACGTGGCTTTTTGAAAAAAAAATAAAAAATTACGTGGCAAAAAGATACATATAATGTTCTGTCTCTTCCTTTATTTTATTTTTTAATGGATTTTCTTTATAATTTTTTCTTTTCAAACAAAAAAATAAAATAATAAAATCATTATGTGGTAAAATAATAATTAAAATAATAATAAAATTAAAAAATATTTTAATTCATTTTTTTATAATTTTTTCTTTTCCTTTTATCTTTTCCTTTCTTTTAATAATTATTTTTATTTTAAAAATTAATTCCAAATACCAATAATATATCAAAATTTTTGTATCAATGAGATCTATTACAACATTACATTAATTTCAACAAAAAATAAAATAAAAAATCATTAATTATGTGACAAAATAATAATTAAAATAATAAAATTAAAATAAATATTTTAATTCATTTTCTATATAATTTTTTCTTTTCCTTTCTTTTAATAATTATTTTATTTTAAAATTAATTCCAAATAATACATCAAAACTTTTGTATCAATGAGATCTATTACAACATTACATTAATTTCAACAAAAAATAAAAATAAAAATCATTAATTATGTGACAAAATAATAATTAAAAAATAAAACTAAAATAAATATTTTAATTCATTTTCTATATAATTTTTTCTTTTTCTTTTATCTTTTCCATTCTTTTAATAATTATTTTATTTTTAAAATTAATTCCAAATAATACAAATAATATTAAAACTTTTAAATAACTAAACATAAAAAAAACAAAAAACAATCTCTTTTCTTTTCTTTTAATGTCACTTTCCTTTTATCAATAACTAAATGCAAATTATTAATAAAGCAAACAAAATTCAAATTATTTAAATGACAAATTATATTATAATCATCAAATGTGCTGGCAACCCCACTCTTATTTTCATCAAATGGTTGCTGTTCAGCCAAAATAAGAAGAAGATGAACTAATTTCGTTGATGTGGGGGTTCATTTTTCGATCTATCTCGGTGGCATCTAAATCTAAGACGGAGGAGGGTGAAGGGAGGAGATAGAGAGAAAGATTTCGATGTCAGGTTTCAGATCAGAGGATTTGGGACGAGAGAGGAGGGATTCTTCTCAAACATCCTCCAAAGGAATTATCATCTATCTCTTTTTGTCTTTTGATTTCTCATTTGATTTGAAGTTTGTATGTAATGGGTTTTGCTGAAAGTGAAGTGGGTTGCTCTTACAAATAGAAATTTGGAAGCTTTATCTGCAGATTGGGTTCTCTTTTTTCTCGATTGGGTTTTTGTTTCATATTTTCGATTTCGGTTGCTATTTCCCATGATTTGGTTTCCATTGTTCTTGGTTTCAAAATCTTGGGTTGATATGGATTTTAATTGATTTAATTTTATCCATGCTGATTCGGAATCGTTGTTGCTTTATTTTTTTTATCGAGTCAATTTTGGTGTTTGGGTATGCCAAATTTATGGTCTGTGTTCCTTGACCTTGTGGCCGAAAACTATGGCTTGATTTTGGCCTGAAACAATGAGGGATGATTGAATCCCTGGGAGACCTTTTCAAAAAGCCAGTCAGCAAATACACATAATTTTTTATTTTTTTCCAAAAAGCCACGTAAGCAATTCAAGCTGATTTGTTAACGCCCGTCCAAGAAATTGAACGGAATGGGTTGATTGAACATTTTTAAAAAGTATAGTTGGCTAATTGAATATTTTAAAAGTACAGTGGCTAATTGCTTAAAATACTACAACCACAGCGGGATAAAAGTGCTTTTTGCCATTCATGATATAAGGTATATAATAAGCATGAAGCAGGTATAATTGCTAAGTATGAGCATTATGATGCCTGAATAAATGAAATGTATGAAAAATATGAATTATGTATAAACTGCGAAGCATGAATAATTTAAGTTGTGTTTAAAATGTGTTATGTGATAACTGTTAAACGTGATGGACAAGTAGTTGCTCACCCTTGCTATAAATAATTATTTTCAGCTAAACCAGAGTGGATCGAAGGATTTGGGATAGACAAAGGAAAAAGGAATAAGTACTTATTGAAGTTGTTCGTATAGCTCTAGCTATGCTAGATAACGTTCATATGACATATTGTAATTGGATAGTCAAAGAACATTTTATAGAAGAATAGTTAAGTGTAGTTGTAAGTTCATGGTTACTTAAAATTAATATATCCAAGTGAAAAATATTATTTATAACTTGAAATGTATAATTTAAATCAATATGATTTAAAAGTGTAACACCAGGCTGTAAAGTTACGGATTTTGAAAATAGAAAGAATTAAAATATTAATTGGTATAAAAAGTGAGGTTGTATTCATTATTTTATGAATACATGTTATAAATATTCATAAGAAGGTTGTATAGTAATGTACCAGGTCCGAGGTTCAAGGGACCCGAATTTGGGGGCGTTACATAAATAAGTGTAAATGGGATAATCTATTTGTGTATACTCACAACAAAAGTCGCAAAAATGCAAGATATATGATTTTTGGTGATATATAATTTTGTTTTGTTGATATTTGTAGTAATTGCATAATAGATATATTTTTTTCAATTTTTGAACTCCACTGTGGTATTCTGTTTTATAAGCATAAATCGTGAAGAGTTTGCTGACTAGATATGCAACTTCAGTTAAACTCCATATATAACATGTTCTTTATTAGCAAATAAGTATGTTTTACAATTTCTTAGCAATAATCACATGAACTTGATAATTTCCTTTCTATATTCGAGGGCTGCAAATAATGTTAGAAGTTAGGCTGTTTTGGCCACAATTTTATGTTAAACAATATAGAGGAATATGTTGGCTTTGATATATATATATATATATATATATATATATATATATATATATATGTAAGACCCCTAATTTTATAAAATGAAAGTATTTAATTTTCTTATAATTATTATTTTATTTATTAAATGGTTAAATTGAGAAAGGGTTAAAGTTAAGGGTGATATGTAAAAATTTTGCAAAGTAAGTAAGTTGATGTGACGCCCAAAAATTCGAGAATTTGAAACTCGTACTTGGTGCTCCATGATAACATTCATTCAACTACTTAATGTATTAATTAAACAAAATTATTTTATCAAAGTTATCTACCTTCCCAGTCTCGAGAACCTTTAAGTCTTACATTACATGATAAATATTATATTATCTTACTACGAACAGTCATAACAACATAATTTAATCTACTCCTTCAGCTTCGCCTTCCCTTTGTCCCTGTCGGAACCTTCAGGTCGTGCTAGCTTAACTGAAAACATTTAAATTTAAAGCAAGAATGAGCATTTGGGTGCCCAACAAGTAATAGCAATGAAATAAAGTTTATCTGTAAGATTTAAATGTTTTCTTTCGACGACACTTCTACAACGAAGTAAATGTTGTGAAGTAAGCTGAAACAATAATGAACTACATATCAATTCTATTTCATTTTTAAAACTACGCACTGACTATAAATGGAAAATTGTTTGACAAACTATGAACCTTATTTGTAATTTTTGAAATGGTTAAACAAAAATTCATCTACCAACCGTCCTGTCTTACGGACACGGAGGGTGATCAGCCCATTATGCCCTGTATTGATCAACACTACTTGTTTGAACGATAAGTCGTTCAGCTGTTCCGCCTTTAGCGCATAAAAGTTTTTCCCTGTTCGGGATGTTCATAATTAATCTGCATTTGAAATAAAACATTTCAATTTAATAATAATAATAATAATATTCTAGCATGTTCTACAATATTCTTTCATTCTATGTCTAGCTGAGTTAAATAGCTTAGACAATTTTTAAATAACATGTACATAACTGAAAAATTAGTAAATATGTGTCGACATGTGATTAAATACAATCATTATCCAAGTGAGGGAACTTGAATAATCTAACTTAACTATCTATCAACAAGGTATATATTGATCATACATTACTACTGTACTGGTAAACGAATAAAGTTTGATAACTATCATGGATACTAATGTTAAAATATATGAACGATAACTGTAGACTGTAATAACTTATATAATAGTAGTATAATTCAATAACTTACTTATACATGAGTATTGCATAAGTAGATACAAAGAGTAAGGATATTTGCCTGATCTGCTGCTTACACAACTTAGTTTTATCTTTTATACTGAAACCTATCATTCATAAGATTATTCTTTTGATCAGAATAATATATCATATCACATAACAATGCTATTTACAGTCATCATATTGCTAAAACACATTGTCACATAGTTATATCATTCACAAATAATTACTTATTAGGTCAATTTATATAAGTTTGGGTCAAACTTGGTGACATTTCGGTGTACCGACGATTTTATCGAATAATAATCGAGTTTATATTTACTTAAACTCTCTTCTGTAACTTCAATACTATAGTAAATAATTTAAATATTAATCATATTATTCTTCAAGGTATTATAATAATTTTTAAATATTTATTATAATTTATCATGATTTTTCAAACACTGAAATCATTTTTAAATGATTAAATACATAATAATTCCATTATCATTAATATTTAAATAATATAAAAATATTAATGAAATACTTGACAAAATATCTAAGTTATTAATAATAACTCAAAATATTTTTCAAATATTTAATTTACCCTTAAATAATTTTTAAAACATTTAAAATTATTTTTAATTGATCACCATTAATATTTAAATATTAATTTATTATTCATGAAAAATATTAAAAGTCATTTATTAAAACTTAAAATATTTTTAAATCCTTTACATCCTTTTTAAATGATTTTTAAATTATTAAAACTATTTTAAACTATTTATTTAATATAAATATTAAATAAAATTATTATCATTAATATTAAATTAGTAATTAAAATTACCTTAAAATATTAAAAGTCATGATTTATAACTTAAAATATTTTTAAACCTTTTATTATCATTTAAAATAATTTTATAATATAAAAATCATTTTTAACTCATTTATTTAATACATTTATTAAATAAATTTAATATCATTAATATTCAAATAAATAGTAATATTAATGAAAAATATGTCAATTTATCAAAAGTTAATTTTATAACTTCAAATAATTTTTAAAACCGATTTTGTAATTTTTAGGAATTTATTTCTATTTTTAATGTATTTTTTGGAAATTATAAAACAAAAAAAATTAAATCATGCATTAAAGGCTTTAATGACAGTTTACATCGCGATAGGTGTTCTTGAGGCTCAAAGAACACTAACGATCGATGTTCATGGTGCCTACTTTGGCCGAAATCACGTAACTTCTTTGGTCGAGTTGTTTCGGGCGAGGTCTTGTAATGGTCATGTATATGGTTGTAATACTACATAAATCATCAACTAACAGGTCATAAAGCAACATACATGCAAGATCTAGAGGTCCAAAGTGGTTGTCGAGGCCTTCACGGTTTTTTACGGGTTACCCGAAACCCAGCGAGGCTTGATAGCTACTTTGTGCCTTAATTTAATCAAGTTCGGTGTGATTTTATGGTGTTCTAAGGGTTCAGATTCGTAGTCCACATGTCAAGGTACAACTATCATTCATCAGGTCAGTCAAACAACATCAGATTCATTAGATAGCATTCGGTCAAACATTGTCAGAAATAATGTTCTTGAGTTTTCTGGGTTTTCCAGAAAACTACCATCATGATTGAGTTGATCTGGGACCTTGAACATCTAGTCAGACACTGAAAAACCAATTCTGGGTTACCTAGAAATTTAAAAGTCAATGCCGAGCGACCTACTTTGACCATCCACTACTTACAATCTGTTGATTGTTTGAGTGATATAAAGGCATGGATCTAGAGTCTATCTAACAGGCTACAAACTAGATACCATAACATCAACAAAACACTTAACACATGACAGAACAAGGCTTGACAAAACCTTGTTAGACACTGATTTTGAGTTTACGGGTCGCGAGAAACTCTTGGTCATCTTTCGATCGATCGAGTTTGACCATGAATATCTTTCATTCTGGACATGCTCTAAGCATGATTTCAAGTCCAGATCAAAGTCCATACAACAAACTACAAGTTTAAAGCATCAAACATACAAAATCATTAACAGGCAAGAATCTACAGCCTCTGACTTATGCTTGTCAGACACAAAATTAAGGTTCATGGCAGTTTTGAAAAACTTTAATTGTAAGGTACTTTGAGGTTACATCATAGATCATCATATAACATCCTCTAGCATGCATCTAAACACTTAAGCATAAAATTTATCCTAACATGTAAGATCAAATAGGACTAGGGTTTTATACCTCTTTCTTGACAAGCTTTGAATCCTTGCTTCCTAATCTGTTTGTGATGGTCTAGAGGTTATTTAGGGACTGATTTGCTAAGAGATTTTGTGGCTTAGAGAGAGAGAAGAGTTGGTTGATTGTTTGGGTAAGAATGAGCAACTTTTGTAAACTTTTTCTCTCTTTAAATACTTATAATTTGATTCAATGAATCCAATCTTGCAAGGTGTCAATTAAGATATGGATTGGCTGAGATTTTACAAACATGGAAGATCTAACATGGTGAGTCATGCCTTCTAGAAAGTCTTTTTGCTTACAAGTTAAGTAAAAGGGTAATTTGGTCATTTTACACACTAAAGGGTATTTTAGTCTTTTCCAATTAAATTTTAAGGGTAGTTTGGTAATTTTATATATTTCCAATAATCTTAAGATTTGCTAATTAACATTAGGGCTTGCTAATCAGCAATTAGGGTTTTAAAATTAGGTTTATGGTTTCCTGGTAATAGAATTAGGGTTTTTAAATCACTAATTAGGGTTTTTAAATAATCGTTAGGGTTTTCCCTAATTAGATTCATAAACACTAACATATCTCCTTGATCACATATACCTGATTAATAATCAGTCTTAGTTTTCCTAGTTAGGGTTTGAATTAAGGTTTAATGGTTTAAACTTAGGGTTTTCTAATACTCTGCTATATCTGATCAACATTAAACCATACATACATATAGTACATACATATCACATTGAAATATAATTATTATATATTAATATTCTCATTCCTTGTTCATAATCCATGAATTAGGGTTTTGGACCATATCCGACTTAACTTTCATTAGCCGTCAACTTAAAAATTTTAAATTAATTATTCTGCTAAATTCATATCATATATATTCAAAATATTATTACTGATAACTATAATCATAATAATTTATAAATTAAAATAAAAAATTTATTCATAAAAATATAGATATAATTATTCAAAAATTTCTGGGTCTTTACAGTTGATATAAAATATTCGTTGTGTCAAGGAATATTCGATTGGTTGGGGAATATTAGTTTTAACAGGGAATATTCATACGACGGCACAATTATTGGTGGACCCCACAACAGAAGTATTGTCGTAGTTAGAAAATGACAAAAATATCTTTTTATAAAAATAATCGGCGAGTTTTTCTGAATTAAACCTGTTGAACTATGCGTGGTTGCATAGTAGCACACAGTATTGATTATTGATGCTTACATTGAGAAGTCACTTTCGGTTATACTCAATTATTGCTACGATAATTCTTTGCATAATATCTCTCATATTATTGATTCAATTATTGTCACTTTGATCGTCTACATAATATTATTAAATCAATAATTGAGACGACAAAGTTATTCATATTATTATTTGTAATATTGACAATGTCTAGAAAGTTCTATCGAAGAGAGATTTGGTCACATAATTCTTGGCGTCGATAGGAGAAATCCTTATCGAAAAGCCCCTCTTTCCTGGGAATGATCTGGTTGTTAAATATTGTGAGTTATAATATTAATGATGAATAAGTTCGTATTGATTAAAGATGAAATTGATATTTTCATTGTGCTGGGATTATTAGTGTTAGTGAAAATCAACATCTATTCCGATAATAATTGATGTCTGGAGGTTATATTGACCAATCGGATAATTATTAGGATAAATGATCAATTAATTGCTATTAATTCACATGTTTATAACTATTTGTTCACATGTATGTACTATTGATTCACATGCATGTACTATTAGGGGAGGTGGTGCAAGATTGATTATACTTGCATGACTAAATTAAAAATTGAGGTATAGATGAAGGTACTATACTGTAATTAATTTTTTAACATGTATAGAACTATTGAGTCACATGATTGTACTATTGGTTCACATGATGTACTATTAGGGGAGGTGGTGCAAGTTTGATAATACTTGCAGGACTAAATTAAAAATGAAGAAAAAGATGAAGGAATTATACTGTAATATTTCGAGCCCCAAAACGTGTAATTATCGAAACTATGTTTTCCTATAAATAGAAGCTCATTCTTCCTTCATTCTCACCAATTCACTAAGACTCGCAAGAGCAATTATAGAGAGAGAAGCTATAAAGAGAGAAGTTTATAGAGAGAAAGAAGAAGAAGTCCGCTACTTTACTATTCCAATTATCCGATCTTCTTTTGAGGTAAGGGTATTATTTATTTCATATTCGAAGAGATATTATTTTTCAGATTCGTATGAATATTATTTTCGATTCAATATTCATAAGGAATATCATCTTCGATTCAATATTCATAGGAATATTATTTTCGTTCAACAGTCGTAAGGGGTATTATTTCTTTCGTATTCATGAAGAGAGTTATTTTCTTTCTATACTCGTAAGGGTTGTTACTCCATTCTTTATTATTCTGTTAGAATAACCTGTCTACGTGGACTATCGTATGCATGGTGAAATTCTTCTGTTATTCCATTCTTTATTATTCTGTTGGAATAACCTGTCTACGCGGACTACCGCATGCATGGTGAAATTCTTCTGTTATTCCATTCTTTATTATTCTATTGGAATAACCTGTCTACGCGGACTACCGCATGTATGGTGAATGACCATTCGTAATCATTCTTTATTAAATTGTGAAAATGATCTGTCTACGTGGATTACCGCATTGCGGATGAAAATCTATTTGCAGTTTCGTATATTTTATTATACTCGTATGAGATATCCTTTCTTTTGTACTCATCATGGAATATCGTTTTCTTTTGTATTTTCTTTTTATGAGTACTATTCATAAAGTACTATTCACGGGTACTATTCACAAAGTACTATTCATAAAGTATTATTCACAAAGTACTATTCATAAGTACTATTCATAAAGTACTATTCACGAGGTATTATTCCCAAAGTACTATTCACGTGGTATTATTCACCTGGAGTACTATTCATGATAAAAATTGATTTCTTTTCGGTCCAAATTATTTTTAATACAATATCATTCTTGAATTTTACTCCACAAAGCAGTATCATGTTGACAATTTGGATATTTTTAAACTCTGGATAAATTTAAAGTCTTTAATATTTATCCTTGATTTCGTTTGATTAATGCTTATATCATTGTCATCATCCTTATACTTATATTGTGATGAAAGTCATATTTGGCTTACGTGCATAGATGTACTGTTGATTGGTATGATTATGACCAGGGATCATTCGGTATAATCATGACCCGTAATGTTACAAATGATGTGGTAAAAGTGCTCATAGGCCCGTAGTGCATTGATGGACAGTTGTTGGTATGATTATGACCAGGGATTATTCGGTATAATCATGAACATTGATGATTACATGAATATCCTTGGCCCATAGTGCAGGGATAATTCGATAATGTGGATTATTTATTAAGCTAAGTCTCAGCGATAAAGTTGACGAATTTTTTTTTAAATCATAGAAGATAGTAGATATCATGCTCTACTTGACTCTTCTAATGGATTATTTATTCCGCTGCAATTAAACTTGATGTTTATTCTATTCTATAAGTTGTTATATTGTTGAAGGCTAATGATAATTTATTCTGCATTATCTTAGTCATAATATTTCTTACTGGGCTAGTTGAGCTCACCCTTTTCGTTCATTGTTCTCTTCAGGGAATGAGAATATAGCTGGGACTGGTCGGGGAACGGATTGACGGTCCAGATGGTTGTTTTAGTAGTCCTCAATATTCTGTGTATTTCATTTGATTAATGATTATATCATTGTCATCATCCTCATACTTATATTGTGGTGAAAGTCATATTTGGCTTACGTGCATAGATGTACTGTTGATTGGTATGATTATGACCAAGGATCATTCCGTATAATCATGACCCGTAATGTTACAAATGATGTGGTAAATGTCCTCATTGGCCCGTAGTGCATTGATGGACAGTTGTTGGTATGATTATGACCAGGGATTATTCGGTATAATCATGACCATTGATGATTACATGAATATCCTTGGCCCATAGTGCAGTGATAATTCGATAATGTGGATTATTTATTAAGCTGAGTCTCAGCGATAAAGTTGACGAAAAACTTTTTAAATCATAGAAGATAGTAGATATCATACTCTACTTGACTCTTCTAATGGATTATTTGTTCCGCTGCAATTAAACTTGATGTTTATTGTATTCTATCAGTTGTTATATTGTTGAAGGCTAATGATAATTTATTCTGCATTATCTTAGTCATAATATTTCTTACTGGGCTAGTTGAGCTCACCCTTTTTGTTTATTGTTCTCTTCAGGGAATGAGAATATAGCTGGGACTGATCGGGGAACGGATTGACGCTCCAGATGGTTTTTTTAGTAGTCATCAATATTCTGTAAAATAGTGTGATAATAATTGTAATGAAGACTCCATTGAGAGTGGATATTGTCTAGAAGACAATATTCTTGTTTAAACTCTCAGTTATGTTTTATCGTATATTACCCGACAGTTGTATAATTAAACTCAGAATGGGTGATGTATACCTTTTTTGGGGGCGTCACAATATATATATATATATATATGTGTGTGTGTGTGTGTGTGTGTGTGTGTGTTTGTGTGTGTGTGTGTGTGTGGGGGGGGGGTGTTAATTGTTAATTTGAGATTTACTGTCATGCACTTGAGACATTTTGGTCTTTGAAATTCTCATTATAATAATGGATCTATTTTTGTTTGTTATTGTTCTCTTAGAACTACATGGTAGTGGTTCCATCATTGGAGCTTGGATAATTTGTCAAATTATAGACCAAGATGCACTTGGAAAGGCTGCCACTAAAAGCTTGTTTCAGAAAAAAATGATTGCTACTACGCTCAGCTGTGTACTGAGCAACTTCAGACCAATTGATGTCTGGTTACTTAACTGATTAAATCATTCAGAATTGGTTTGTGTAAAAGTGAAAGCATTGAGGCACAAGCTCAGTAGATAAAATGAATTCAATTGCATTCACCACAATCATAACAAAGATATGAATTCGCAAACTTGTTTAAGTTGAGAATATAAAGTTATTAATGGTTTTTAAGTACAATATTACACTTTTGTAGGATCCATTATGAAGCAGTATTTACAGGCATTGCATATGGTTTTCTGACTTGCTCTATATTGCAAATGGATGATACATCTTCAAAAACTGGTGAGGAAGAATGAATTAAACTTATTAGAAGATAGGTTGATGATCCTTGTAAATCACTTCTCTTTTTCTCTCTCTTCATTCTTGTTTTAGACTCTAGTTTTCATGATTGAACCTCCACTCAACTAGTCACTTTATGTAGATATATAAAGATTGGATAAATGTATAAAGTATAAACTGTAAGACCCCAAATTTTATGAATAAATATTAATTTTTTCGAAATATTTTTTTGAGTATTAAGGTGTGGATTTGATATAATATTAAAGTTGTGGATAATATTTATAAATTTTACAAAGTAAACAAGTTGTTATAAAATATTCGATTGGTCGGGGAATATTCGTTTTATCAGGAAATATTCATACAACAGCGCAATCATTGGTGGACCCCACAACGAAATTACTATCGAAGTTAGAAAACGACAGAAAATATCTTTTTATAAAAATAAGGGCGAAAGTTTTACCGTTAACTGTTGAAATTCCCGGTGGTAAAAGTACAATAATACGCGTGGTTGCATAGTAGCACACGGTATTGATTATTGATGCTTACGTGAGAAGTCAGTCAGTTTTGTTCAATTATTGCTACAGTAATTGCTGCATAGTATCTCACGTTATTTGATTCAATTATTGTCAATATTTTATATATTATTAAATCAATAATTGAGACGATACAATTATTTATATTATTATTTGTATTATTGACGATGTCTAGAAAGTTCTGTCGAGGAAAGAGGTTTGGTCACCTAATTGCGCGCCAATAGAAAGAAATCCTTATCGAAAAGCCCCCTTTTTCCTGAGAATGATCTGGTTGTTAAATATTGCGAATAATAATAATGATGAATAAATGTTGTTAAAAATATTGAGGAAATTTTTTTTATGAGGTATTTGTTGTAAATTTGGATTATTATTTGGACCCCCACTTACCCATTTTTTAAAATGTCGGGAGAAGTTATCTCAGTTTTGTTTGATATATATATATATATATATTATATTATAATAAGTTTTATTTTTTATGAAAAATAGAATATATTATATTTTATTATGCATAGTATTTGCATAGTGGCTGCATAGTAACTCAGAAAATTAAAATTTTTCGTCGGTTGCAACCCATGACAATTTCACTATGCAGTCCGTGATTTCTTCCTAAATAGTATCATTTCCATTCTCCTATAAATAGGATGTTTAGTTAGAATTGAAAATCACACCAAAATCAGAGAATTCTTCTTCTATAATATTGAGCGTATTTCTTTAGAGTTTAAGGAAGCTTTTAGAGTAGAAAACAGTGAAAGTTTATTCAAGAATTTCTCCGCTATACCAGTTGGAATACTCTCATTTTTAAGGTAAGAAGTATTATTTATTTCATATTCGCTTACAATATTATTTTTTGTATTCGTAAAAAATTTTATTTCGTTCAATATTCGCAAGAAATATTATATTTGTTTAATATTCGTAAGGAATATTATATTCGTTTAATATTCGTAAGGAATATTATTTTCATTCAATATTCGTAAGGGATATTATTTTTGTTCAATATTCATAAGAAATAAATTTTCTTCCATACTCTGTAGTATGTAAGTAATATTATTTCGTTTCAGATTTTGAATTTTACACTCGTTTTGTTAAAGTTTTGGCTTCTATACTCCATGAAATTAGTAGAATATCCTTGATATTTTCGCTTCATCCAGTATCTTTTCATGTAAATATTATTCTAAGCATTCTTGATAAGTTTTAACTTTTTCATGTTAGAGTACTATTCACGAGGTACTATTCCCGAAGTACTATTCACGGGGTACTATTCATGACAAAAATTGATTTTTTCGGTCCAAATCATTTTTGATATATTATTATTCTTGAATTTTACTCCACAAAGCAGTATCATGTTGACAATTTATATATTCTTGAATTCTGGATAAATTAAATTATAAAATCTTTAATATTTATCCTTGATCTCGTTTGATTGAATTTTTACATCATTGTTATCATCCTCATGCTTATATTATGATGAAAGTCATCTGTGGCCGTAATGCATAGATGGACTTGGTATGATTATGACTAGGGGTTATTCGGTATAATCATGACCGTAATGTTACAAATGATGTGGTAAAAGTCCTCATTGACCCGTAATGTATTGATGGACAATTTTTGGTATGATCATGACCATGGGGTCTCTTCGGCCAATGGTGCAAAGATGAATTATTTTATGGCGTGATCATGACCGTTGATGAAAAAACGAATATCCTTGGCCCGTAGTGCATGGATAATTCGTGATCGTGATACTAATGAACAACCTTGGCCCGTAGTGCATGGATAATTCATGATGTGAATTATTTATTAAGCTGAGTCATAACGAAAAAATTGATGACAAACTTTTAAATCATAGAAGATAGTAGATATCATGCTCTACTTGACTCTTCTAATGAATAGCTTATTCCGCTGCAGTTGTTGATCTAAAACTTGTTATCTATTGTATTTTATCAGTTGTTATACTGTTGAAGGCTAAGGATAATTTATTTTGTATTATCTTAGTCATAATATTTCTTATTGGGCTAGTTGAGCTCATTCTTTTTAATATTTCGTAAGGATAATATTTTTTACTGGGCTAGTCGAGTTAAATCTAAACACAAATTTTTTAATTCGAGTCAAATTTGAGTATTAGGGTGTTCAAATTGACTTAGAATTATTTTCACTTCTAATTTAGTGGTGTGCTCACCAGCCACCCATGACTTTGGGTATGGGTTCCTATTCCTCCCTCCAAATATGTAATGTTTCAATAATACCAAAAAATAAATACATGAGGGAGTGTATTTAAATGCACAAAATAACATCGTTTTGTATGATAACTCACGCAATTTCTTTTACCTTCCTTTTGCCTAAAATAAATGATACATGTTTTTTTTTATAAAATGAAAAGGATAAAATAATAATTTAATAATATTACATGAGTTATGGTTGGTTTTGTTTGTATATTTTTCGCATTAATTCTTGATAAGAAAATATGTAGTTATTTTTGGCATTATTTCTTTATTATTCAACATCAACGTTGTCTAAATTTTTCTCGATTTTTTTATTTTAATCTTTTTGATATTAACAACCACAACTTATTGACCACGTGTTTTTAAGTTTTAAAAAGAACAAAAAAAGAAAAAGTAAGAAAAACTTGACTATTTCTTATAAACAAAAGATAAATGAGTTTAGATAAAAACAAAATTAAATAAATATTAAAGAAAATTGAATAGTATAAATGTAAGATAATAATCAAAATATAAAACTTCAAATAAATTATTTCATTCATAAACTCGCAAATTAAACCTTTAAAATGAACCGTAAATTAGGGAATAAGTTAGCGTGAAATTTATTTTTAGATAAGTTGGTCAATTGAGTACTGAC
Organism: Panax ginseng; assembly: GCA_020205605.1. Lineage (NCBI taxonomy): Eukaryota > Viridiplantae > Streptophyta > Magnoliopsida > Apiales > Araliaceae > Panax > Panax ginseng. The sequence continues at coordinate 137,002,683 of CM035133.1, read as the reverse complement.
ACATTGACACGGTATGCGAAACTCTATGTGAACTTAACCAAAAAAAAATAAATTTTATGTTAACCGGATTGTCAAATTAGTGATTGTACTACTAAAAAAATAGTGATTGTACTAGAAGTAGATCCTAAATACACGTTTCCTCAACCTAATCAATCACATTCATTCAAAATTTTATCTAATCTAATCTTCTCTTTTCTCTCATAGAGGTATCTTGTACCAAATAGCTGTAGTACCAGGTGCTCCACAGACATGGGACAAGTCTTGGACAAAATCCAAGGTACTCAAATCTGAAATCCGAATCCAATTTTCTTTCTCTAAACCCAATTTCTTGATTCTGTGAAAGTTTCATGTTCATATTTTGATAGTTATTCTTTTATCAATCAATCAATAGTCTGATGAATGACAAGTGCATATAGTATTAGAAACTTGTTTAATTTGAGCCATAAAGCATGATCTTTCACAGGTAATTACATTCAAAAGAGTATTTTGGTCAAACAAATCAGTGGATCTTAACGTAGCTGATTGGCTTAATCATGGAGAAGTTATTGAGTACCCATTTTCCCATTTCTTGTAAAATTTAGTTAGATCTCGGATTTTTTAGCAATCAAGTTAGATCTTAGATAGTTATGGCACAGTAGCCATTTACACGCTTGGGGGTGTACCTATTGAAAGGAAAAATTTCATTCTAGTTTCTTTGAGTTTTATCTTCTATGGTTAAGTAGCCTGATTCCTTAATCAACAAAACTTGACTAGCTAGACCTATAAATCGGCATCTCTGGTGAGCATAAGCTTTAGATGTATAATAACCACAGTTGTACAAATAATGACTTCAATTTTAAGAGTATTCTTGCAATATATTGTCAAAGAATGTCGGGAAGATGTTGTAATTTCATCTAAAATCTGTAATTGATTTGGAAAAAAAGGAAAATGTTCTCTGTTTCTCTCTCTCTCTATATATATATATATGTGTATATATATACAAACTCTGAGAACACTGCTATATGAACTATTTGATACATCTGTGCTTCTTAGAAGACAAGAACCTTCAATTTCCTTATTGGATTAGTCCTCTCGTGGTCCCACCTCTACGTATATGGGATGATCCTTTTCATTTGAATAGTATGCTCTTGAAACTACTCTGATTCTATACTTAGTAGGGGGAGGGAGGGAGAGAGAGGAAAAAAAAGAACTTTAGGCACTCCAGCTGATGCAGGACAACATATTGAAAAATGTGAAGTGATGAAAAAGATAGTTTTGACTCGGACAAATTCCCAAGCTTCATTTTTTATACAAAAATAATGCAGGACAAAATTGAAATATGAAAATAATGAAAAAGATATTTTATGCCTATCTCCGCAAAGAAATCGGCCAATACCACAAGTGTTTTGAGATCATCTTGCAGAGATCACTGACGCCCGCAGACAATTTAAAGATAACATAACTCGCTCAAAGTTTTGATAATCACTAGTACGAATAATAATTGAACTTTGGTATTGCATAGATATATAAAGAGATCTAAATTGGGCATCAAGAAAAGCATTAGGACACCAAAAAAAAGAGACTGAAATACCCTAAATACTTAATTTAAACTCCCATTACCCTAAATCCTCAAATATTAAATAAAACCCTAATTACATCAATTTCTCCCAACTTAAACATAATACATATTGGAATTTCGTCTTAGCTCTTGACTTGTAGTCCACATAACCAGCGCTACCTCTGTGCTATAACTAATGAATTCTGTTTTTTATTTGCTCGTTGTTGAATGTTAATTGTTTTCTGCTAATCTAATCCATGACTATGTACTTAGAGAAGCTCATGTAATTCCCTCGTACATATTTGATTTGTTAACATCATGCACAGGCAAGCAGTGGAGACAAAAACAAATACAAAAGATAACGGATAAGGTTTTTGATCATTTCAAGAATGAAACTGGACGAGCTAATTTGACATTTGAAGATCTATACATTGCTGTGTTACTTGTGTACAAGTATGTGTTCTACCTATTTAGACCTAGGTTCTTCAATTCTAGTAAACTTCTTGTGATAGTTTTCTTAAAATTACTTTATATTCACAGAGATAATATTATTATTACAAATAAATGTTTCTGTTGTAGTGATATTAACAAGCGCTTACCTGGGCCACATTTTGACCCCCCGTCAAAAGAACAAGTCAGGTCTTTGATGCTGGTATGTTATGATTGTCTAATATATTGTTTCATGTCCATAACCTTAGTCAGTAATCTATGTTGTGAAAGAAATTAGCAAATGATGGAACAAAATAACTGTGTACTTTTTGGTTTATTAACATACCAGAGTTTCTTAAGAACTATCGGTAATTAGTAATTTGAAAATGAAAATGAAAAATGGAGAGCTATTGTATATGGTAATCACTTAGTTGATTTACCTTGAAACTGTTTTTTTCCACTCTTAACTTGTTAGCATTCTCTTGATGCGTGTGATAACCTTTTCTCTCCTGCGCGTATTCATCTGTTGATCTTTACTTTTCCTATTAATTTACAATGGTTAGAGAGTTGATATAGTGAGGTTGTTTGCTTCATGGTTACCAAGAACGGTAATCTATTGGGTTCTTGATAGACTCCACGGCACTCTTGCGTGAGGTGGTCGTCGCCCGGATCGTTTCTGGCACAGTTGTTGGGTGAATTGCTTGCAACACCTTAACCCCTCGTCTATACTTTAGACGGTAATCTTGGTACAATTGCTCGCGTTCGGAATCTGCGTTGAATGGACACCAACGACACCTTGACCCCTCACTTATATTGAAGCGGTAATCTCGGTACAATCGACGATTGATGCGGTAGAAGACGCCACACACAACTATGAATTGTTGTATGATAAGTCAAATTGAATCTCAAAGAAATAACTAAGAAAAATACTTAGGAATTCTTCAAAGAACCAAAAGTAGAGAATAACCTCACAAATATATTGAATAATGAATAATGTATAATGTATTTGATTACATCAACTTGGACCTCTATTTATACTACTCAAAACAATCTAAATCCTAATATGAATTTATAAACTATAACCCTAATAGAAGTCAATTTGGAAAAGAAATTCTAATTAAAAAGAAATCCTAATTAAAAAGGAATCCTAATTACAATAGAATTATAAAAATTTAAAAATCTGCAGTTGCCGTGCCGGTAAATTGCCGCGTGAATCAGGTTTCTCCATTCATGTCATATGCTAGCTAAAAATCCTCAATGCCCCATGATTTGTTTTGCGTGCAGCATATAATGAGTATAGGAATCTGTGTCCCATGTAATTTAAATTGGCTAGCTAGATATAGGATTTCATCTTCTGAATATATGATAAGACCCACGTGATTACTTGACTTGCATAAATGATGAATTTGTTGAAAAGGCCCACCATCATGTAAATACTTAATTATATGATTACTTGCTGAATTTGGATAAAATTTGTGGCCCACCTCCAATGACAATAAAAGAATTAACTTGGTAGTTGCATGAATAAATAAGTTCAGCCTTCCTTTGTATGTAATTAAATCCCACATGCTTGAATTAAACCTCTATCTCCATGCAATTGCCGAATTAAGTTTCAAGACCCACACAACTGGATTGTTTTTAGGATAATTTTCAGTCCAATTACTTAAAATCATTTGTTGACCCTTATCACTCGAGTCGATAGATTGTCAAAAATTTTGACCCGGTCAGTCTGTCATCAGTTCTGCTCTATGCCATTTTGTAGTGTACTTTTTTTTTTTTTATCCTTTTTAAGTGTTAATGAAAGGTCCAGTGCTTACTGAGGTGTGTAATTATGATTTGGGAGTTAATTCCACCATGTGAAGCTATGTGATGGTCACTTTCTCTAGAATCAGTTACCTAAAGTTTTTTCTTCGTTTAAAAAGGAAAACTTTGATTTTTCTTTTGTTCTGATTTAAATTAGGATGATTCAAAGGAGATAATATAATTTTTTTGTAAGTATGTGTATATGTATTCAAAATAGCATCTACTTATCCAATGATATACAGGAAAGTTTTTGAGCACTAGTAGTTTTTGACTAGTTCGACTCACCTAACACTAAAATAAGGGCTGACTGAATAAACAAGGGAAATCCTTCGCATTGTCTTGGTGAACGTAAAGTCAGGACACACATTTTTCTCTCTCAAGTAATCCTTAGACAGTTTTCTTATATTTGAAGCTCATCTGACAGAAAAATGTATATGTAAGACTTCTCACCTCCTTTTCTCTTTCTAGTCAGTGGCCCTCAAGATTCTCAGCTTGCATCTGCACGGTAAAGGAGGCATCATGCTCTTTGTACTATATCATGTAGCGGCCTGATAAGGGTCAAAAGCTCCTCATTGTTTAGCACTAGGGACATACGTTAGTATGGTTGGATAACATTAACTGAATCCACCTTTTCATTTGATATTGAGTTGTTTTTGTACCAAAGTTGAAATTCATGTGCACAAAAGATGAAAGTTGGGTTGAACATAAAGAATGGGAACTGGGTCGATGGATAAGAAATAAAATTTTGAATGATCTGCAGAAGTTCCCTTTTGCATGTTCGAAGGGAATTTTGAAGTAGATGTTTTTTGGGTGGGATTAGGATGCAGCTACCGCAATGGCTGGGATGTATTTCCCCAGTCACTATGCATGTTAGATTATAAGGTAAGACCAGAAGCTCCTTAGTATTTCCAAAGTTGCTAGAGCCTAGAGGAAAATCTACGATCAACCGGGGTTGGAGTCAGGCTCCATTCTCACCGGTGATTAGATTCAAGTTCCATTCACTCCAAAGTTTAGGAATTGGTAATTTGGTTCTTTAAAACTTTGACTACCGGATAATTAAGAATATCTTGAGGTTCCTTGCTAATTTCCACTGGCCTCCGGTTTAATAATATATCCCGGTTGAAATCCAGGATTTCCTATACAAAGGCTTTATGGTTGGCCAGAGCTTATTTCGAAGTAATTCTCCCTTCTTGGTTTTGGTCTCTGTGTTTGTAGATTTGCATATATTGTTACATATCTTATCCTTGGAACAAATGGAGAACTAATTCCACCACACCCCCCCTCCCTGCCATCTTCTGATGTGGAGTATGACCACTATAATTCGAGGACTTTGGTGCAACTTATGATTTTGGTGTTTCATTTTTGACATAATTTTGCGTGCAACATACCTTTCCTAATCTCCATCCCCCCAACTTATGATTTTATGTGTTCCATTTTTGACATAATTTTGCGTGCAGCAGACCTTTCCTAATCTTCATGTCTATATATAGTTCTTCATGGCTCTGAGATATGCAGAATGGTTTGTCCTATGCAGGATTGCGATATCAACCTTGATGGAGAACTGAACCGCGATGAGTTTGTAAAATTTATTAAACACTTGACAGCTAATACATTTGTCACTGTTAGTCAGGGACTGATTATCACTTTGGCTGTGGCACCAACAATTGCTTTACTTACTAAGAGGTCAACCGAGGGCATTCCCCATGTAGGGAAAGTGGTGCAAAAGTTACCCAATTCGGTGTATGCCTCTCTTGTGACCCTTGCAGTTGTGCTGTTCCAAAACTCAACTCAGGCAATTGAGTGAAAGACTAGTTCAGTTCTTTGTTCCTCTTGGGTTGTTATGCCACATTGTATATAACACAAACCAAATATTTCACCCTATTAGATTATAATTTGGCAGATACTTTGAATAAATATTGAATTTGTTGCTATGATGATAAAATTTTATATCTGACATTCATGTATGCTATAATTGTTGAATATTCTAACTTTGAAATATTTGTAATTATGGCAATAATTCATAGCATGTATTTAAAATAAATAGAGCAAATAACATTCACATGAATCAACAACTGAGATTAAAAAATTAGAACCTGTCATTCGCTACGAATTCGTAGTGGACGCTTACTACGGTTCATTGACTTGTTTTAATCTATATCAAGTACTGTATTTGATATGGATTATTTCCTTTGTAATTATATGGGATTACTTCAGTGTTGAGAATTGAATATGAGAATCTTTCCACATAGAAGAGTAACTTACTATCCTTTTGTGTAAATATTTATTTTGGTGAATATAATGATTATACTGGAATATTTTGAAAACAAATTTTATATCATCTGTTGTCGAAGTGGGTTATTTATTTATTTATTGATTAGGAATTCTGATGATAAGAATACATTAGTTATATTGTCATAGGTTCTATATATACACATATATATATATATATATATACATATATATATATATATATATATATATATATATATATATATAGAGGAAGGATCAAGAGCACTCTTTTTATTTAGCACTTCTTCTTAAATAGTACTACTTTATTAAAATTATATCGTTTTGGAGATTCTTAAAAGAGAGTGGTCCCATTTGCTTTCTTTTTATTTACAAAAATGCCACTTACAGCTCCACTTGATTTTTAAAAGAATTTTCGAAACGACATAGTTTTAATAAATGAGTGTTTATTTAAGGAGTGCTAGATAAAGGGTGCTCTTGATCCTTCCTCTCTCTCTCTATATTATATGTACGGTTCGGATCTTAAGTTCATCCCTTATCTTGCTCACCTTGCTCACCCCTCTTTAGCGACGGACCGTGCGACGATTCGGTCTGTCGCTATATATAGAACCGTCATTTTAACTTTTAATGACGGGCAACATATAGCGACGGACAATATAACGACGAACCGAACATATAACGACGGATCGAATTGTCGCACGCTCCGTCGCTAAAGAGGGGGTGAGCAAGGTGAACTAGATAAAGGGGTGAATTTTAAGATCTAGGACCGATATATATATATATATATATATATATATATTATAAGATTTTAATATATAAAATATAGTTATATATTTATTATTAACTATATATTATTATATATTCATAAGTAATTAAATATATCTCATCTAAATAATAGTTGTGTGGATCCGCACAATTATTGTGTGCATGAGATAAAGCTTTAGCTATTTGATCTTCTTTTAAACGGTTAAAGATGAGTAAAATAATAGAGACTCTCATCCAACTTTTAATATGAATCATAACCCGTATACTAAGTATATATGTACAACTATTAATGTGTGTGTATATATACACACAAATACACAAATATATATATAGAGAGGTCGGATTAGGTCCGGGACTTCCGGACTTGACCAAAATCTGGATTTTTTTATTTTATTTTTTTACTTTTTTTTAGAACAACTAAAAAAAAAAGAAAAAAAATTTGGTCCGGATTTTAACCCAGATATATATATATATATAATTATGGTTATTTTGGTCATTTCATCCCATTTGCATACAATTTTCTAGTAACTTACAGAAAACACATGAATGAAATGTTCGATTCTGATTTCAACTATCATTCCATTTCGTCCCAAAATGATTCTGTCCAACTAAACAACCCGTAAGCAAATATTTACATTGTGGATCACTCTCTCTCTATACATATATATATATATATATATATATATATATATATATATATATATATATATATATATATGTTATAGTTTATGGTAACTATATAAACTACCATGCACCCGCATTAAACGCTCTCTTTTTATTTCTTTGTTTTGGATCCGTCCACCATATTATTGGTTTCTTGGAAAATATAGAGCTAGATTCTTGAATTTCTTTCACCCCATTCAAATTAAATCTTCTTAGATATATAGGGACAGTCATTTTGGGATCACAAATGGAGGAGGGAAGGGAAGGAGATATTAGGGTTCCTCTTATCTCTGCCCTCTTCTGCCTATTTGTAATTGCTGGTGGTGTATTCCTTATTCTATACGTATACCTACCCGAAAACTCCCAGCCTTGGTACCCCATTGTTGCATTGCTCTTAATAGGCTCCCCGTGGCTCTTTTGGTTCCTCACCTACATCTACACCTGCATTAAAGCGTGTTGTTGCCGGGGCACACGAATCGAGGACCGTCAGTCGTCAAAGCGAGCCGCGCCACGTGCCGTTAGCACCAACTCCGCCATGAATCGGACCGTATCGGCCGGTCAGTCAACCAAGAACAATAACAATATTTCCACCGGCGGTCCCGCTCCGCACGTGCATTTTGGGGAGGTGGTGGTTATGGAAGGTGACGGTGACAAGAATTTGGGACAAGATGGAGGAGGAGAAGAGTCGGTTAACTCCGAAAAAGAAATCGAAATGCCGTTAACATCGTCGGGAATATCTTCTTGACATGTATGTGGTATTTATCTTCGATTATATATACCAAACTGATATTTCTATATAAAAAAATCAATATTTTCATGTGATTTAAAAATATTATTTTAACATATGAAAATATCAATTTCTTTATATATATATATATATATATATATATATATATATATATATATATATATATATGCGCCTTATGATCAGGCTAATTATCGGTTGATCTCCCTATATGTTGATGAATATACGATAAAAGGAAAATGAGCGGTAATTTCAATGATATGCACTGGAAAATGGGAGATGATCTGAGAAATTTGTCACAAAAGATAGATGTAATGAAGGTTATGATTTTAATTACATGTAAGTTAACATATTGAAAATTAACTGTATTATTTAGTAAGAAAAGAGACAGGAATGTCAATTTAAGGGTTTAATAGGCTTTGTCTTTCACTCGTTTGACTTGTTAATTATATGAAGAATAAATGTGTAGCTTGGACTTGCTAAATCTATACATGCATGCATGCATGTGTTATTTGATTCAAGTAGGAGTCATATGACTTAATTAAGCCTAAATTGGGAATTTGAAAAGGTGGTATGTTGGTTGAAAAATTTATTTTTTTTAGTTCTAAATTTATTTTCTTTAGTCCACATTGGAGAGAAACAATACTATTATTTATTTGTTCTACTAAATGAAAGGCTTGTAAATGGTCCCAATGACGTCTTTTAAAAAACCACCACTCGCTTGATGACTTGCATCGAGAGTTTAAGCTACAAAGCAAAAGTCGCAATGACACTTTAGGCGTGCGTGCAAATCGTAGTTAGGAGTTTTGCCCAAGCCATGAACTTATCTTTAATTTTAGGACGAGTTGTGCACCTTAAATTACTCTTTGAATTTCTATTAGTTATTTGAGACGATTAAAAAGAATTTAATGGCTTAATTATATGACGAGTTCTGCTATACATTACGAGAAGCGTCTCACTTTAATTTATTTTATCTTATCACATACATTTCTACGTTAATCGCAATCCAACTTTGTCAAATACTAGTAATTGCTGCGTACTGGTGTAATGACGAATGAAAAAAATTAGATTAAAATTTTAAAAATACTACATTACCTAAATGCTTTTGCAACCTAAAATAACTTACAATCACAAATAACAATTATCAAAATTCTCCACACCACCACAATAATTAATTTTTCTTTAAAAATAGATATCCAGAAAAATTTAAACCTATCAACAAAACTTATAAAGTTATACTAATCATTGTTATTATTATTATTGTTATTATTATTATTGTTATTATTATTGTTACTATTATCATAATTATTATTATTATTATTATTATTATTATTATTAAAGTTATACTAATAATAATAATTATTATAATTATTATTACTATTATAATTATTGTTATTATTATTAATAATAATTATTATAATAATAATTATGATAATAGTAATAATAACAATAATAGTAATAATAATAGTAAAAGTAATAATAATTATAATACTAATAATTATAATTATTATAATAATAGTAATAATAATTATAAAAATAATAATAGTATTAAGAATTATAATTATTGTTATTATTATTATTAGTACTATTATAATAATAATTATTATAATAGTACTATAATAAAAATAAAATAATAATAATAATAATAATAATAATTATTATTATTATAGTAGTAGTAGTAATTATTATTATTATTATAGCAAAGTAGTAATTATAATTATTATTATCATTATTATTATTATTATATAGTAATAATAATAATAATTATTATAGTAGTAGTAATTATTATTATAATTATTAGTATTATTATTGTTATAATAATAATAATAATAATAATAATTATTATTATCATTATTATTATTATTATAGTAGTAATAATTATTATTATTATAGTAGTAGTAGTAATTATTATGATTATTATATTAGTAGAGGAGAGAGAGAAAGATGAGAGAGGAGAGAGAAAGAAAGAAAGGGAGGAGAGGAATAGGAGGAGACAGAAAGAGAAGGCGGGGGAGAGAGGAGAGAAAAAGGGGGAAGGAGCAGATGAGAGAGAAGGAGAAGAGGAGAGAGAAAGAGAAAGAGGAGAAAATTTGGGCGGGTTTTTTTTGTAAGATAAAGATAGAATATGGTAATTAGATCAAGTTAGATCAAATCTTAGTCGTTGTTGTGGTTTGTCAAATGATAAAATTTGAATTGGGTAGAACTCTTGCAAAGTAGTATTAGAATTAGGGTAAAGATTACCCCGTGTCAGTTCTTATCTATATATTCAGATCATTTTTTCCTAAAACAACCTGGTCAATCTATTATAGAGCAATACAAATTGCACTTTCATGCTGTCTCTGGAATTCGGACCTAGGTTAGTCATATAAAGCATGCCAATCCTAGATGTTAAATACCTTAACAAACAAACCAATCCTTCTACACTAAAGGTGATAGCCTAGCGAATGCCTCTTTTTTCACCGTGCAAAATCACTTGTTTGTGTCTATCCGTCAACAGAAACAAGTTCCTCCCAGTAATTCCTCTCTTGACCCCTTCCACATGTTTCCATTAGGCCCCTAGACTTCTAGGATTAAAATATATTTCTAAAATTCAATTGTAATAGTATAGGTTCTCCAAAAAAGAAAAAAAAAGGAAAGAAAAAAGAAAAAAGAAAAAAGAAAAAGTAGAAAAGGCAATCCTGTCCTCCTATTTTTCTTCAGTACAGAACAAAACTTTCATCCACTCCATATTAAGAACAAAATCCCTTTCCTTCTTTACTTTCAAAGTACTGCTTAAATTACACATACTATATATTTCAATAGTGCCATGACTTCACTCTTAAATAAATGAGCTTAAATATATATATATAAACATAAGAATGAATAGATCTCCTTGAAGGCAAAATTCTGCCACTTCTATACATAATCATGTGAAAATCTTAACTGGAAATGTAACTGCAAGATGCCCAATTCAATCACAACTATAGTTTAGCTCAGGTAATACTTTCTTCAATTTCTACATTGTTTACATATTTTCAATCTATTGAACTATCTTTATGAACATCTAACACGGAGAATACATTGTGTCATCACTCACCAGTGCATTATTGGACCAAACTCCGCCATGATTATGGAGAGAGACTCCAACTCTTTCTTTATGTTCTCCATTTGGGGATCAGACTTGTCCCTGCACACAAACTTATAGACCTGACCCTTCATTTCAATCCAACTACAGGCCAACTCTTTCGTCAATCCATGATGTTTTAGCGATGTTCTGATATTTGCTGCATCATTCCACATTCCTCTTTCAACATACATATTTGAAAAAAGCACACTCATTCCTGTATTTAAAGTTTTGATACCAAATAGCTTTTGCATTACACATTCACCTATTTCAAAATTGTTATGGACTCTACAATAACTTAGTAATGTTTCCCAAGTATATGCTGGGAGATCCTCAGGCAATTGTTTAACTAATTCATAAGCTTCATGAGTAATCCTGATCTCCCAAGAAGATCAATCATGCAAGTGTAGTGTTCTGCCTTCGAATCAGCTTCCAGTCTCTCTCCATAGACCTAAAGTAGTAGCCAACTCTCATCGACTAATCCTGAATGAGCACAAGCAACCAAGAGACCAAGAAAGGTCACATGATCTGGTATAAATCCAGCCTGAATCATATATTGAAAGAGCTTCAGGGATTCAACAACGGAGCCATGATACGCTTGTGCCGTAATAATGGCATTCCAAGTTACCGTATCCTTATTTATCATCCTTCCAAACACTAAAGAAGCGTCATTCATAAACCCACATTTTGAATACATTGATATTATTGAACTTATTACCAATGTATGATTTTCGTAACCAATCTTGATTACAAAATTGTGCACCGCTCTACCCAAACCATGTACAGCAAGGGCGCCACAGGATGATATTACACTGGCAAATGTGCCTTGATCAGGTTTGAGTCCAGTTTGCAACATCTGGACATACAAAACTAAAGCTTCCTCACATTGATATCCAGAAATCATTGTATTCCATGAAGTTTCATCCTTTCGGGGAATCTCCTCAAAGAATTTGTGAGCCAAGACCATATCATTTTGTTGCACATATCCCCGCAGAATTGAATTCCATGACACTATATCTCGACGTGGCATCTCCATGAACAGCTCAAGAGCATCTTCCATCCTTCTATTTTGTACATAACCCCCAATCATTGAGTTCCATGCAACAATATCTCGATGAGGCATTTCATTAAATAATTTTCGAGCCTCTTCAATCTGATTGTTATGCAAATAACCCCTAATCATCACTGTCCAAGCCACCACATCCTTTTTAGGCATCTCATCAAACAAGCCCCTTGCTTTCTCCAACTCCCCAGCACTCAAAAAACAATTAATCATACTCGTCCATGAGGCCACATCATGCTGAGGCATCCCCATGAATAACTTGTACGAAGCATTAACATCTCCCTTTTCAGCATAACCAGACAACATAGCATTAAAAAGCGAAACACTCTTCACAGGAGCCTGCTCAAACAACCTTTCAGCCTCAGCTACAAGCCCTTGCCAGAAATACCCTTCAATAATACTTGTCCATGTCACATCATTTTTTACCGGCATTGCATCAAACAATTCCCTTGCTTCGCCTATCCTTCCACAAGATACATACCCTGATATCATCGTATTCCAACACACTACATTTTTATTATTTATAGCATTAAACAAACTCCGGGCCTCTTCTAAATTCCCACACTTCGCGTACCCAGTTAACATCGCAGTCCAAGACACAACATTTCTATGTGGCATTGCAACGAATACCTCGAGGGCCTCACGAATCTTCCCATTCCTAACATACCCAGATATCATACAGTTCCAAGTCACAACATTCTTGTGGGGAATTTTATCAAACAACTGGACTGCAGTTTCAATGTCACCACACTTGAAACAGCTTGTAATCTTTGTATTCCATTGATACAATGAATTGGGTTTATAACTCTTACCTTGAAAACTAGAACAATTTCTATTAAAAGCTATAAATGCATTAAACTTGCATTTCACATGCATAATCATGAAATTTTGCTCCCACTACAGACCCAGTAGTTTTCTACTTATGAGAAGTATCATTATTCACAGCTAATGCAATAGTATGAAACTTACAAAGAACTAAAAATTAAAGAAAGGAAATACCTGTAAATTAATCGACAAAATGAAGTTGTTGACTTGTATTATGTATATATATGTGAATTAGAACGTTGCATTTGAAATGAAACTCGGTAATACGGGGTGGTGGGACAAATTTATTTTGTCATGAGTTTTAGGCTCTACAATCTAGATTGGATTGTACTTTATCTGGTGGTGCTCAAAGTCAGTTCTTATTATAAAGCGCCTGTTGAAGCTAAAATGTGTATGGAATGTTATACTAGTCCTCAAACTTGGGATGGACCAAAGGAGCAGAGTATAAAATAATTCGTTCAGCTTATAAACGAGCGGTGTTAAAGATTATGATACGTTACTAAAATAAGAATAATAATGTTCTAACATAAATAGTTCTTCATGTTGGGTCCTGACCCATTATTAAGGAGACAAAGATAGGAAAACAAAGTTAGTTGGAGCCCCATTATTGAGGAGACAAAGTTGTTGGAATACGAAGTAGAATTAACAACACGAATAATACAGTAAATTAGAATAACTTAGCTGAAAACCTAAGAAAGGCGATACAGAAGAAAAGTTTCTTGTCACCTAAAAAGTGATTCTGCGCCGCCGGCTTGGTTATAAACCTTGATGCAGACATTGAGCTCCACGACGTTCACTCTCCAAGATTCAACGACGAAGTCTTCAATTGTGTGTACTCGCAGAAGAAGACTGTGGACTTGTCTTAACAGAGTATATAAGAACAGAACAGACAAGAGAAAGAAAGAAGAAGATATGTTGCAATATCTTTTCTCTAATGAACAAAGTCGGTTTTATAAGGAGAAGAAGAACATTGCAAAACATAACGTTGGGAATAAAACAGTAAAGAGAACGTTGACATTAAGTTGGGTTTTACGTTAACGAACGTTGGATTGGGTGGAAATAAGGTTTACATTGGGGATTAATGATGAAAACGACTAGGGTGTATTAGGCTTAGTATAAAAAGAAATAAAAGGGATTTAAGCAAAACAGTGAGCTACATCACTAAGGTTTTCTGACCGAAAGTCCAAGAACCAAGCTTGGCCTAACCCAGTTCCTTAGCCATCCTCATGTGCGCGAGCCCATCCCTTTTTCCCAACCAAGTTACTAAGCTCATAACAACAATTACTAATATACACCATGAGTGTTCCCAAAATAGCCGATGTGGGATTTTGATAAAACTATAAGTTTGAAGCATAACCAACAATCCCCCACATGATTCAAAATTATCAAAGATAGAAAAATTTAAAGGAAGTAAGAAGGGCAATGGATTTTAGATACATAACGTCGATACCTTGTGGGTTTGAATCGACACTTAGTGGAACAAGCTCATGATTGTAGATTATAGGTGAACTATATTCTTGAACCCATTATGTATGATACAATCAATTAAACTTGCACACATATCTAAAAATTCTGAATCCACACAAGTCCGCGGTTGGGCACGTTATAGGCCATGTGACATATCCCAGATTTTCATAAAGGCTCTAGAGAGTTTTCCAAAGACTCTCATAGGGAGCGACCTACACTTCCTGTGACACCCCCGAATTCGGGTCCTCTGACCCCGGTTCGGTCATCACGATAAAATACAAACATCCACATCTAAACAACATACGATAACTAAAATGCGGAATATAATAAACGTAAGTTGTTCATTCAAAAGGTGTTACTAGTCCCAAGATACGATAACCTTAATATCATCTTACAAACATACCCTAAAATAATCATTAGGGTTCATATTACGTAACAGTAATTTAAACTAAGCGCAAGGTAAAGTCTGCTCCTTGCCACTATTCTACGTCTTTCCTTTACCCTTATCCTTCCCTGAGGTCTCGGGCTTAGCTGCAATATATTCATGATATAGCAAGGATAAGCAACAAGTTTGCTCAACAAATTTAAATACAACAATAAGGATATATCATGATGAATAGAAAAATATCTGGTAATGAATTCAACAATATAAATATCTGAAAGATTCAACAATATGAATATCATAAGCAAAGGTAATGATTGCTTTTAGAATAACTGCTAGTCAAGTAGACTTTGAACTATAACACTCCAATGGAATCAATAGCTAATTGACCCTTTGGTTACTGGCTACAGAATAAGTACATGAGGGGATTAGCCTCACGTACACTATGTATATGCATAACATTTAAATCTGCTCTGTGTATCTTATATTAGATACCTGGTACTCCTCTATCTTAGAAAGGGGTGTTCTTTCAGTCTAAGAATCCTTACCCTCAATAGGTTTGGATAGCTTTTATAAAACTTCATACGCTTGTCTGACTGAACAAAGGTTCAGACTCTATCTCACATAGTTCAAGAATTATTTAAACTTTAAATGATGTACAAGTCCAAGACAGTACGAACTCAAGTGCACTAAGTGCGAATATCAATAATGTCGATGTGGAATAATTGTAAGATAATTAAACCACTTAATAGCATGCTTGGAAATAAGATTCAAGATAAAATGAATAACTTTCAATTCAACAATAACCTAACTCAATACAATATGAGAAGGATAACAAACTTTCACAACAAACAAAGTTGTGTAAGTTAGGAAACATTGCAACACAATAAAATAGTGTTTGGATACTTGCTCAATATAAATTTGAGTAAGTTTAGGGAACTTGTTCAATAAAAGAATAAGAATTCAGGAACTTTCACAATCAAAGAGTGAAGTTCACAGAAACTTGTTTGTTTGCTCAGCTACAATTAATTTTAGCTTTAATTACTTGCGTTGAAATGACCTAACATTAACAAGTCAGTCATTTCAATTAGTATGTGTAACTAATACGAGTCTACACTTAAAAGAATCAAGTCATCACATAGCATGCTTCTCAACACATTATATGACATATTGGTCACATATTACAAGATAAAGAGTTCATGTAAGCATGCCTTAAATTTCAGAACCAAAAATAGAATCTGCATTTGGATTGCAGGACAAAGATTAGTGCGCTTAGGTCTAGCTTAGGGATCTGGCCACAGAACTGGCTACCCCCTCGCTGCACTCAAGGTTGAGCTTCTGCTCTCCTGACTTCAGTCTAACTCTAACACACTAATTATACATGTATTTTAACATACATACATGCTAGATTTTCACATATAACACATGACCATACTTGACTTCATTATCACCAGTTTACTTACAATTTATATGTCATTAAAACATAACAAGGTCATGTAATCATTTGTGCCTTACAACTTGATCATTCAATACTCAGTAGTCATGCTTGTATATATATAGAACACATGTATACTTTACTCACATAGTTCATATTTTAGAAATTTCCCTTTTATGACTATGTGTGAATAAGTGAAAACCATATATTGAACCAAACGATGTTCATGTCAATATGTCTATAGGCATAATGAATCCTAATACACATGCTTGCATGGTCATAACATACTTTACTCATTGCTTGATGACATTAGCTTCCTCATTCTAATTTTCTTTGAATTTTACACTAAGTCAACTTAGCATATACAAGGCATATTAGCATATTGTTAGTTCCCAGTAGGCACAATAGATCTAGAGGGGGGGGGGGTTGAATAGATCCTTTTTAATTCAAATACTTTTCTGGTTTATTTTGTATTGCTAATAATTTAGCATATGACAAACTTAAGAATCTATTCAAGCACAACGGAATAAGTAAAAGATCCCTTTCATTGATATATTCATAATCATACATACATTGTTTGTAGAGTTAGTTCAATGGTAAGTAGTTAAAACATACATAGCAGTTATAGCAGTTAATGTACATAATGTAAATGACATAAAGTAAAAGACAAGGGGTTTTAAGTGGTTCAGAGACTCAAGCTCCTAATCCACTCTTCTACTTTCAACTAGCAGGATTTCCACTAAGGAAAGGCAAGACCTCGAATCACTCTGATTCCTTCAGGCCGTGACCTTGGGACTTGATTCACTAAGAACTCTTCAAGGCCGTGACACAGGAACTTCTCTAGTTCCTTAGGAACTCTTCAAGCCCAGCAGGCTTGGAATCTCATTTAGTCCCTCCGGAAAAGGACCCCTTAGGCCCTGGCTTCTTGTTGTTAATAGTTGTTGTTGTTGTTGGTGCTGAGCTGCTAAGATGTCATTAAGCTCTGAACATCTTTTATACTTAGCAGCTTGGTGTGGTCCTCTATGCATTCTGCTTCGAGTCTGGACTACATCTTCTTTTGGTGCAGCTGATCTTCACTCTTTTCTGCTCATCTTCATCTGGTATCAGCTTTGCACCATCACCATCTGGGTTTGTTAAGTCACTGTGCTTTTAGTAGACTTTGTCTGACACTTAGCAATCCCTGAACCCTTCTTGAATACTTTGCAGATATGGTTTTGCACTTGTTCAGTCTCAGCTTTTGGTTCATGGTGATTCGTAGAGTGGCTCTCTTGATCTTCTTTGTACTCAGCCACTTTTTTGAATGCTATCTTCTTGGCCTTCTCGATTCTCAGCTTAGCTTCCATCTTTAGTGGCATTCTCATCTTTGTTTGAGTGAAGCTTTGATCTGTTTGAGTTCTTCTTCAAAGCCGCTTCACTTCCACTTTGGTAGTCTCACTGTCACTGAGACTTGTGCTGTTGATCTTTGGTGGAATTCGTAGAGTCAACTATAGCATTCACCAAAAACTCAACGATTCTGCTATTTAGTAATCATCAACAACTCTTGATCTTTGAGGCTCTGTTGATTTATACTGCTTTTTGATCTTCCCATTGAAAAATAGCCGTTGGAAGCTATTCAAAAGACTTCACAGATCTCGAGTTATTTGGTGCAGACTGCAGATGTGACATGACATCTTTTACGACTTTTCGACCGACTGCGCCGTCTCTTGTTTCACCTACCTCATCAGAGATGTCACTTTCATGTCTCGGGCAGGCAGTCAACTTTATTTCTTCCTTCTGATTTCTGAATCAGAAGTTGTCCTTTTACATCGATGCTCTCAATAAGCTCTATTCGAATATCAATCTTTAGATTGAGCCATTGTCAATGCCTCAATCTTTAGTTGTTCGAACTCTACGATTCTGATGCATATCTTTTTGGACTTAATCGTAGTGTCTTGTTGACTGTTACTTCTTGACTTATAGAGTTAACACTACGATCTTGAAGAGTGTTCATTAGATCTTCAATGTGCAACACCTCTTCCTTCTCTTGTGCAGTGCTTCAACACTTCTGTTTGCCTCGACTGTTCTCAGATACTGATGGCTTGACTTCTTGCTCTGGCCCCTTCTGAATAACAAGACACTTCAGATTTGTGGCGTGTCCAGCTCGCTTTCTCCTTGTGATCTCCCGTTCACTTATCATCAATGGACTGACCCAATGCTTAATCACTTTAGCCTTGTTATTCAGAGGCTGACCAGTATCTTTGCGTATACTCCATCAGTTTCTTCTTTATTTGGCAAAAACTATGATCCTGGTTACTTCCATGATCGTTGTCATCTTTCCACTTGACAACTACTGCATATGTTGACTTTCCTTAGTCAACTACTGAAGTCTTCTTATGACCATTTTGTGGAAGACTTCATCTTGAATGGCTTTTCAACTCAATCTGGATGCTTATTGAGTTGATGCTTAGATCTTCTGTTAGCTTTCATGCCATTCGTTGATTGCTCCCTGGCTTCCTTCAGGTGAGATGTATCTTTGCATTACCAACTAGAGACTTCATTCCTTTGGATATTCTGGGAGTGCTCAATTGTTGAGATCGTGTTTGCTCTACAATTCTACCTTGGCTTTGTGAACACATTTGTTGAAGTCTTAGCTCTGCACTCTACGATTCAGCTTCGGCTGTGCAGACACTACGACTCTGAGATCAGATCTTGACACTATGATTTTTGTCGTCGTGCTTGTGGTCTTCATCTGATCTTTACTCGACTACGATCTCTGCCTTTGTAACAATCAGTAGACTTTACCACTCCGAGTGTAGTCTACGATTCTTGACTTAGCTTTGACCTCGACAGCCGGATACAATTATTGACTTGGCTAGCTCTTCAGGCGAGTTGTCTCTACGATTCTGAACATGACTTCCCCAGCAGACTACGACTCCGAGGAAGTGCTCCTCGACACACTACGATCTTTCCTCATTTCCGCTGACAGCCTATGAACTCCGAGATCTACTATCTTGCAGACTACAATTCTGCCTAGATAGCTCTCGAGTTATCCTTGACTCTCCTGGCAGACTACGATTTTTGGTGCAATGTTCGACGATCAGACAAGCCTATCTATGACATTATAAGATCAACCTAACATGCTTGATCTTTCTATATTTATAGTCCTTGTACATCATTTCTTTTTAAGGACTTTACAAAGCTGTTTTGCTTATGTAGGATCAACCTAACATATTTGATCAATTCATTCTAAGTCCTTGTACAAATGTTTCTATAATCTATCGAGGACTTTATACTTTTTTCTTAATGCAAGCATACTTGCATATTCATTCACATGTACATCATAATCAAATCATATATATAAATAGGAATATCATTCACATGTTTATTCCTGACAATCTCCCCCTACTTGATTATGACAAAAATAATAAGTGCACATGCATGTTATGAATGAATCTTATATACAGTGAGCTGCTGTATTTCTAAAAATAGATAATCATGAATGTCATTTATGATAATATGGAATTTAATACACTATGACATTTTACATCCTGGATCCAGAACATACCTAACTAGTTAGAGATGTACCTCTTTGGCACCATGTATGCTTCCAGGATTTTTGTTGATGTGTTATTCATCTGTTTGATCTTCTTGCATCTGCTCACCTTGGGACGTTGACTATATTTCTTTTGTCTGCTCCCCCTCAGATGTATGCTCTTCTTCTGACTCCCCTAAGCCTTTTAAAACTGAGTTCATCATCCTTTGGCTCCCCCCTCAGATGATGACCCAACTTTCTTTCTGTTATCTTCTTCTTTGCCTCTTTCTTGTTTTGTTTCCTACCGCTTCTTCTTGCCCTTTCTTGAATGCCTCTTTCTATGCCTCTCTTTCTCCCCCTTTTTGTCATTAATCACTTGAGAGAGCTGTTCCATATTGGACATATGCTGCTCCATCAGGTAGGAGGAATTTCCAACTTTAATCTTGATTTCTTGTTGACTTAGCTCAAGTTGCATAGAGAAAGAATGATTCATGTTGTCAATCTTGTTAGAGAGGACTTTGAGTTTCTCTTCATTTGCCTCTTGTGCTCGTAGAGCTTCAGCTTTCTGATCATGTATGGCATTCAGATAGATGTGATCTCTCTCTTTGATTTTGAGAGATATATCAGCCATAGTAGCTTGAAGTCTGTTTTGAATTGACTTATCTGTTGTTGCTGTCAGCCTTTTAGATTCTTCTGTGATTTGAGACATCTTCTCAATCAGATCATCAGAATTTCTCATCAGCTCCTTCCCCATAGGAGTTTGGTTATTTAGTTGGGTAGCCTCTTGTTGAACCTCAGATTGGACTCTACGATTTTCATCTTTTGACAGATTTTCAAAAATGTTAATAATCTAAAAAATCGTTGAGTACCAATCGCTAGTTGTGGATGAAGAAATGTTGGACAATTGTGCTTGAGCAGATGGAGGCTTCTCATTTTGGAGTTGAGTACCATCAGTGTTAGAGTGAACAGACTCTTCATTTATTTCTTTGGCCATAATTCTTCTGCCTTCAGAATCCACTCTACGATCGTAGGGAATATAGTGATTTTTAGTATGTCTGTAGACTTTGTAGTGAGGCTGGTCTCTGATCATCATTGTTGCATAGCTCTTCACCCTTGGGAAGTTCTGAGCCACCAGCTCTAGGCTTGGAATTTCTGGAATTACTTCTGGTGTTTCATTCGAGGCTTCCTCTGCTATTTTCCTGTTAATCCTTGCTGGAGAAGAGGGTCTTCTGGTTTCTCTGATTCCTGATGTGCAGAATCAAAATCCTTCTCCATTTCTTCTCTTTTTGAGCCTAAATCTTGTTGGCTTTTTTCTTCAGATTCATCAGTGAATTCTTTTTGCTGAATTTCATTCCTAGAACCTTCTTCAGAAAGATCTTCCTTAGATTCATCTTCTTCATTACTAGTCCCAACATCTTCTTCCTGTTATTCATCATCACTTAATTTAATGACTGCAGTTGAGTGATCATTTCTCTTCTTGGAGGCAAATTGGGCAAGTAATCTGTAGCTTTTCCTTCTCCTTGGAGGTTCAACAATTGGAGAGACAGACTTTTCTTCCTCTTCAGACTCGAAGGCCTTTGAATCATCAGACGAACTTCCATGACTCTTAGCATTTGCAGAGGCATGTCCTTCATCAGAATCACCATCATTTGACCCATCATCTAAGCTTATTGGAGCATTTATATTTGGAGATGCAGTTGGGTCATCTTGCAGCTTTTCTTCATCATCAGAGTGAATGCTCTGAGAGTTAGCCACAGGTCTTGTGCATTCTTCTTCATCAGCAGATTCTACATTTTCTTCCATGAATCCAGCTTCAACATCATTGCTGGATTTGTTCTTTGGGGACTCAATTTTGAGATCGTCAGTTCCCTTTTCTTCCTCTGACACTACGTTCTCCTTTTTGTCAGATGTACTTTCTTGGGAAACTGTGACTGGTTTGTTTTTCACCTTAGCTCTCTTTCTTGATGGCCCTTGAAGCAGTCTGTTGCTTCTTCTTCTTTTTGGGTTTTCAGTAGTTGATGCTGGTTTTTCTTTTGCTTCTTGTTTCTTCTTACCAGTGAAGACATAGCTTGATGAAGCCTTAGCATTCTTCATATTCTTAGGCTTCTTGCTTGCTAGTGTGGCAGCAACTGATGTAGAGTCACCAGACTCAGAGCTTTCTTAGTCCTTTGCCTTTCTCTTCTTTGCAGAAATCTTTCTGCTGCTTCTTGCTGTAGTTAACCTTCTATTCTCCTTTGGGTTTTTCTTCCAATTTACGAACAGTTGTGGAGACATTACCTTGTGAACATTAAGAATTTCGTCATCATCATCCTTAATTTTATTCTTCAACTTTTTCTTTAAGATGATACTTAAGAATCTCCCATGAAAAACCTTTGTGAGTGGTTTTTTAGTTAATCTTTTCTTTTCTTCTTTATCCAGCCACTTAGACATATGATCGAGCAGGACAACTCCAAAGTTGATGTGTTCCTTCAGGACTATGGCAGACATGATCTATTGGTCAATCACAGCATCATGTGCAGTGTCTTTGCATAAGATACATTTCCCCACGATTTCAGCAAGAAACTCGAATTCTTCAGGAAACTCTTTTTTTCTTCATGTCCTTCAGACTAGGGTTTCTTTTGTACTGCATAATCTTCTTAGCTTTTTTGTGTCGATCTCTTCCAAGCTTTTCAGATTTCAGTCAGGAAGGCCTAAACATTGATTGATGTCAGAAGAGTTTAGCTTCAGAATCTGACCCTTAACCTTGGTGGAGAGGATTCCAGAATTTATGGTTGCGTTTGAATAAAACTCCTTGACCAGGTCACCATATATTCTTGTGTTTTCCTCAAGACATTCTGAGAACCCGGCCTTCTTCACAAGTTCAAGAATATCCCTGAACTTCTTCTTGGATTTTTTGAATGTCTTGGTTCATAGCTGAATGCCAGTTATTACTCGCCAATCTGCCATTTAAGGAGTTCGAATAATATGGGTGTTGGTTTTAGGGAGTCTTGTGAGAGATTGTTGATTGTGATTTAGGTAAGGATTTGGAGGGTTAATAGATTCAGGATGTAAACAGGATTTTAGGGTTTGAAAACGAGAGGGAAGGAGTTTCGATAGTTTTTAACCACTATTTGTAGATTTTGAATTTGTCTTTATGGCAGTTTCTTCTATTCCTGCAAAACGCTGTTATGTGTCACCCAGTCATTGGTTGCACGATACCCAGTAACAAGCTGTAACTCCCCAGTAACTTGTCAGTTAACTGTCTCTTTTAGAAGAGTAGACGTTTGATTGACGTGGATTGACCTTTAACCTCTTGAGTTCATAGAGTAGTATGATAGGACAGCTATTGACTCTACGTTTTCCTTTATTGACTCATCGATTAACCTTTAAGAGATGATGCAGTGGATGGTTTTTTTTTTATATTACTTCTCACTTTGAAACTACATGCTTCAGCCACTGATGTTCTTTATGAAGCCTTGGGAATTTTTCTTTAGTAGGACATCTTTCTAACCAGCATTCGAACTTATCTTCTCATAATCTGAATGGTTAAGCAATTATCTTATTCTTCTAGCTCTTCATGAGTTATGGGTAGCCTCTTGTAAGACTGAGATCATCGAGCCTGTTTCTATGATTGCTAAGGAAGCACTACGATTGTTGAGGTTGTATCACGATCATTGAGTTCTCTCAAACTCTATTCTAAGATCATTGACTGTCTTGGTCCTTGAGATGAACTTGACTAAGAAATCCTTCTGGGTTAAGGTAGCTCAAGAGGGGCCAACCTCTTAGAGTGAGCTAAGGGTCAGGTTTGTCCCTAAGGCGCTTTCCAGATGAAGTACTGTTTAGAGGTGATTTGCACTGATATCTCATTTGATCTTTTCTGTTGGGGAGTCCTTCTTTCAACTAGACATTTGCATTGGCTATAATTGTGGTGTCCTCCTACTCAGCGATCAGATGTTTGATCGTAGACACTCCACGATTTTGAGTTGGGTGGCTGAAAGGTTATCAGTAGTACATTTTAAGACGTTCCTACTTACTATGGATTTTCATTTGGTTCATCAGCCACAAAGTTTTGGGACTCTGTAGCTGGTATACTGCTTTATAGTATATCTATGATGATTTAAGGTTTCTGAACTGTTAGAAGATTACTGCTCCCCCCATAGTTGATACTGTCTTCTCAGAGAGACATAAGTTTTTTTCTTCTTCGTATGTAGAGAGAGGCGAGCCTGTATATCTCATTTTGGCTGAAGTCATTAAACCTTCTTGTGTCGTAGAAATGGGCATTTTCAGGGTTGATCATTATACGATCCTTTGACAGTACTACGAACGTAGTCTTTCTTGTCAGTTTGTGTTTGCTAGGTTTTGCTTCCATAATGAGTTCCTCCTGTTTGATGCTCGATGATCCTCTGTAGTTAGCTTCCTTGAGGATTCTTCTCTTATGACATGCTTTGCATGATTGAGCATATAAAACCCTTTTTTCATCTATAGTTTATTGGTCTGCTTTCATATAAAGGTTAGCAGCCACTTGAGCTTTATTCAGATCAGCTCAGCAGGTCTTCAAGGACAGGCTTTAACATATAGGAGTTTTATCAGACTCATTTACGAGCGGTCTTAAGCCTTATTCATGGTTGAATCTTCTCGACTGAAGTCTTTTGCTTCAGCATTCCATAGTGTGGCCAAATAGACCAAGTACCTACAGGCTATGAATTTCTATTTTTGGTACCCATGGTTAGATGGGTCCTGCTAGGTTAGTTTTCTAAACCCCTATTCCTCATATAGTTGGATAATCATCATATTGATCACCGTCAGTCATATTCATGCATGTAGCTAAATTAGATAATACATTTTGAGATGCATGATGGTGAGTGTGTGTAACATTTGCTATTTTAATAAAGCACTCTTTTCCTTTGATGATTTCATCATTTGCTAGGTTATGTTCTCAAGGTTTAAATATTCACAGAGTGAGAATCAACTCTACGATTTATCTGTATCTGGTTAATTCATGGAGGTGATCAGTTTCTACGAATCTTCAAGATACTCTTGTAGAACTGATCTTACTCTATGTGTTATTAAACACTTAGAACATAGGTTACATACATACTAACCCATTAGCAAAGATTACTTCATATAAAATTAATTTAACCAGCGATGCTCTTATGACCCATTTCAGATTTCTTTCACGATGTCATCTTCAACCTAAAACTTGGATGGAGATAAAGTTTATAGGCATTTGAGTTTCCAATCCCAATGTACTTTCTCTCTTCACCTTTTTAGGTAGATTATGATTCCTTGAAAGAATACTGTTATAGTTCATAAGGAGGTGCAACATGATGTACACAGTTATACTAGAGAGGAACCGTACCTTTCTACTTTTAGTTCTTTAACTGTCATTTAACTTTGACATACTGAGATTAGGCATTGATGTGCATAGTTTCTCATTTGCTTCTGACAGCTTGTTGCTCCAGTTGACCTTCAATCAATCAGTCGTGGTCTTGAGGATGCAAGCTAAGAGAATCTCAACATCTTCAGTTCTTCGACATCCTTGAGTTCACAAGGTTTACATCCAGCTGCTGGTTGGCCAGACATATGTTTGAGAAGTATTTCTTTCTTCTCTGGATGAGTATTTCTTTGCATGTATGGCCTTTTCATCTTTTCAGCCTGGTGGATGTTTGACTCTTTTCTGTTGATGTCTCTAGTGCTTTCTAGCTAGGTGTTCAGACTACAAGATTGACTATGGGCAAGAATTGGTCTTGTAGATGTGAAAATCAAGAGCATGGACCAATCCGAGCAGCTTCAGGTGTATATACACATTTACCTGTACACAATATTTCCAACGTGTGAGCTCATCTGCATATAACAAGAGACTTACTACTAAACTAAGTTTAGAATAATGTTTGTGCCTAGGATCAGACTCGAAGCGATTAGCTTTTGAATATAGCATGAGAGCTTGCTCTGATACTAATTGTTAGTTTCCAGTAGGCACAATGGATCTAGAAGGGGGGGTTGAATAGATCCTTTTTAATTCAAATACTTTTCTGGTTTATTTTATATTGCTAATAATTTAGCATATAACAAACTTAAGAATCTATTCAAGCACAGCGGAATAAGTAAAAGATCCCCTTCATTGATATATTCATAATCATACATACATTGTTCGTAGAGTTAGTTCAATGGTAAGTAGTTAAAACATACATAGCAGTTATAGCAATTAATATACATAATGTAAATGACATAAAGTAAAAGACCCAAGTGGTTCAGAGACTCAAGCTCCTAATCCACTCTTCTGCTTTCAACTAGCAGGATTTCCACTAAGAAAGGGCAGCACCCTGAATCACTACGATTCCTTCAAGGCCAGCAGCCTTGGGACTTCAGTTCACTAAGAACTCTTCAAGGCCAGCAATCTTGGAACTTCTCTAGTTCCTTAGGAACTCTTCAAGCCCAACAGGCTTGGAATCTCATTTAGTCCCTCCGGACAAGGACCCCTCAGGCCCTGGCTTCTTGTTGTTGTAGTTGTTGTTGTTGTTGGTGCTGAGCTACTAAGATGTCATTAAGCTCGAACATCTTTTGTATTTAGCGACTTGGTATGGTCCTCTATGCATTCTCGCTTGAGTCGGACCACATCTTCTTTTAGTGCAGCTAATCTTTGCTCTTTTCTCGCTCATCTTCATCCGGTATCGACTTTCAGACCATCACCATCTGGTTTGCTAAGTCTCGTGCTTTTAGTAGACTTTGTCTGACACTTAGCAATCCCTGAAACCTTCTTGAATACTTTGCAGATATGGTTCTGCACTTGTTCAATCTCAGTTTTTGGTTCATGGTGATTCGTAGAGTGGCTCTCTTGATCTTCTTTGTACTCGGCCACTTTTCTAAATGCTATCTTCTTGGCCTTCTCGACTCTCAGCTTAGCTGCCATCTTTAGTGGCATTCTCATCTTTGTTGAGTGAAGCTTTGATCTGTTTGAGTTCTTCTTCAAGGCCACTTCACTTCCACTTTGGTAGTCTCACTGTCACTGAGACTTGTGATGTTGATCTTTGGTGGAACTTGTAGAGTCAACTATAGCATTCACCAACAACTCAACGATTCTGCTACTTAGAAATCATCAGAAACTCATGATCTTTGAGGCTCTGTTGATTTATACTGCTTTCTGATCTTCCCATTGGAAAGTAGTCGTTGGAAGCTACTCAAGTGACTTCACAGATCTCGAGTTATTTGGTGCAGACTGCAGATGTGACATGACATCTTTTTCTGACTTTCTGACACTGCTGTCTACTGTTTCACCTACCTCATCAGAGCACTTTCATGTCTCGGGCAGGCAGTCAACTTTATTTCTTCCTTCTGATTTATGAATCAGAAGTTGTCCTTTTACATCGATGCTCTTAATAAGCTCTATTCGAATATCAATCTTCAGATTGAGCCGTTGCCAATGCCTTAATCTTCAGTTGTTCGAACTCTACGATTCTGATGCATATCTTCTTGGACTTGATCATAGTGTCTTGTTGACTGTTTCTTCTTGACTTGTAGAGTTAACACTACGATTTTGAAGAGTGTTCATTAGATCTTCAATGTACAACACCTCTTCCTTCTCTAGTGCAGTGCTTCAACACTTCTGTTTGCCTCGACTGTTCTCAGATACTGATGGCTTAACTTCTTGCTTTGGCCCCTTCTGAATAACAAGACACTTCAGATTTGTGGTTTGCCCAGCTCGCTTTCTCCTTGTGATCTCCCGTTCACTTATCATTAATGGACTGACCCAATGCTTAATCACTTTAGCCTTGTTATTCAGAGGCTGACTAGTATCTTTATGTATACTCCATCAGTTTCTTCTTTGTTTGGCAAACACTACGATCCTGGTTACTTCCAAGATCGTTGTCATCTTTCCACTTGACAGCTACTGCATATGCTGGCTTTCCTTAGTCAACTACTGAAGTCTTCTTATGACCATTTTGTGGAAGACTTCATCTTGAATGGCTTTTTAACTCAATCTGGATGCTTATTGAGTTGATGCTTAGATCTTCTGTTAGCTTGCATGCCATTCGTTGAGTGCTCCCTGGCTTCCTTCAGGTGAGATGTATCTTTGCATTACCAACTAGAGACTTCATTCCTTTGGATATTCTGGGAGTGCTCAATTGTTGAGAATCGTGTTTGCTCTACGATTCTACCTTGGCTTTGTGAACACATTTGTTGAAGTCTTAGCTCTGCACTCTACGATTGACTTTTTGTACATGCAGAGACATTCGACTCGAGATCGAGATCTTGACACTACGATTTCTATCGTCGTGCTTGTGGTCTTCATCTGATCTTTGCTAGACTACGATCTCTACCTTTGTAACGATCAGTAGACTTTACGACTCCTAGTGTAGTCTACGATTCTTGACTTGCCTTTGACAGATACTCGGTCAGCTAGCTCTTAGGCAGGTTGTCTCTACGATTCTGAACATGACTTCCCCAGCAAACTACGGCTCCGAGGAAGTGCTCCTCGACACACTACGATCCTTCCTCGTTTCCCCTGGCAGTCTACGAACTCTGAGATCAACTATCTTGTAGACTACGATTCTGCCTAGATAGCTCTCGAGTTATCCTTGACTCTCCTAGCAGACTACGATTTTTGGTGCAGTGTTCGACGATCAGACAAGCCTATCTATTACATTATAAGATCAACCTAACATGATTGATCTTTCTATATTTATAGTCCTTGTACATCATTTCTTTTTAAGGACTTTACAAAGCTGTTTTGCTTATGTAGGATCAACCTAACATATTTGATCAATTCATTCTAAGTCCTTGTACAAATGTTTCTATAATCTATCAGAGGACTTTACAGCTTTTCTTAATGCAAGCATACTTGCATATTCATTCACATGTACATCATAATCAAATCATATATATAAATAGGAATATCATTCACATGTTTATTCCTGACACATATAACTCTCATGCATTTACAACATATATTAAAGCCACATATGCATGCTCAAATAGTCAGAACTTACTAGATAAAAATTTTCGTCAAGTTCTCTTTGAAAAGTTTTAAGTTTCTTATCTTTGAAATAGTCTTAACTTTCAATCATGTATGCTAGTGTGTTCAATCACTTTAGTCTTGCATTTCATGTTAATATCAACCATATTATCATGTTCATAAATTCAAAATGCTCACATAATGTGTTCGTGACAAAGTTCACTTTGAAATCTCAAATATCATTTCAAGACCACAAGTGTTGTGTCCATCATTGCTATACTTGCTCATCCTATATGCATGTACTTACATGTGCTTGTTAAAAAAATTTACAAGCTCGCTCTAATAGTGTACCAATAGGTTAGCACATCAGAAACTAAACAGAAAACACCAGGTCTGGTGCAGGTCTGGCGCAGCTGCTGTGACGCCCCCAAAACAGGTATACATCACTCATCTTGGGTCGCCAAATACATGGTACATAAATTCAAGTACAACTTAATTATACAACAGTCGTGTAAAATACGACAAAACATAGCTGAGAGTTTAAACAAGAATATTGTCATCTAGATAATATCCACACTCAATGGTGTCCTCATTACAATTATTATCACATTATCTCAGTAGAGTAGTGAGGACTACTAAAGCCATTTATCCCGGACCATCACTCCATTCCCGACTCGTCCCAAATTTATATTCTCATTTCTCAAGAGAACAATGAAAGAAAGGGTGAGCTCAACTAGCCAAAGAAGAAATATTATGACTAAGATAATGCGTAATAAATTATCCTTAGCCTTCAACAAAGATAACAACTAATAGAATACAATAGACAACAAGTTTTAGATCAACAACTGCAGCGGAAATAAGCAATCCATTAGAAGAGTCAAGTAGAGCATAAAATCTACTATCTTCTATGATTTAAAAAGTTTATCATCAATTTTATCCCTGTAATACCCATCAACAGTTCTTTATTATACCCAAGACAAATAGAACTTTCATCACCTATCTTCACTTGAACCACCAAAGATGTTAGTTAAATTCACAATTCATATTTATAATAATGTGAATCAACAGTTTCTCCTTGCCACAGAGTCTTAATAGAACATTTACTCAATATCCTTACCCCAAAGGCTAAAGATATTTAAATGTAATAACAATGATCATACCAATCAGTTGTCTACCTTTGCACTATGGGCCAAAGTATTCAACTATAAAACCAATGGTCATGATCATACCAATCAATTATCTGTCAGTGCACTACGGCCAAAGACATTCAACTGTTAACTAATGGTCATGATCCTGCCAATCACATCATCGAATTATCCATGCACTACGGGCCAAAGATATTTGTTATTATCACCAGTGGTCATGATCATGTCATACACCTGTCCATCTTTGCTCTATGGGCCAAAGCTATCAATCAACAGTTCGTCTTTGCACGTAAGCCAAAGATATAAAACTGTAAAACTAATAATCAACAGTCCATATTTGCACGTAAGCCAAATATATACAATTGTAAAACTAATAATCAACAATCCATCTTTGCATGTAAGCCCACAATCATAAAACCAATAATCAACAGTCCATCTATGCACGTAAGCCAAAGATGACTTTCATCACAATATAAGCATGAGGATGATGACAATGATATAAGCATTAATCAAACGAAATCAAGGATAAATATTAAAGACTTTAAATTTATCCAGAGTTTAAAAAAATATCCAAATTGTCAACATGATACTGCTTTGTGGAGTAAAATTCAAGAATAATATTCATGTACCAAAAATAATTTGAACAGAAAAGAAATATATTTTTTGGGTGAATAGTACCTCGTGAATAGTATCCCGACACGAAAAGTGTCCCGAATACCCGAGTGAATGACACTAGAGTGAATAGTAATCAGGTGAATAGTAACTCGTGAATAGTACTCCTGCACAAAAAGTGCCCCGAATACCCGAGTGAATAATACTAAAGTGAATAGTAACCAGGTAAATAGTAACCTATAAATAGTAACTCGTAAAAGAAAAATACCAAAGAAAATGATATTTCATGACGAGTACAAAAGAAATGATATCTCATACGAGTATAATAGAATATCTGTAAATCAAATGGATTTTCACCGCCATGCAGAATCCACGTAGATGCATTATTTCCACAATTTAATAAAGAATGAATACGAATGATCATTCACCATGCATGCGGTAATCCATATAGACAGGTTATTCTAACGGAATAATAAAGAATGGAATAACTGAAGAATTCACCATGCATGCGATAGACCGCGATAGATAGGTTATTCCAATGAATAATAAAGAATGAAACCGGGATATGCGTAATCGCATGCATGAGGATATTCCAATGTAATAATAAAAAGCGGAACCGTGTCATGCGTAATCCGCACATACAGGATATTCCAATAGAATAATAAAGAACGAAACCAGTCATGCGTAAATCGCACAGATGTGATATTCCAATGTAATAATAAAGAATGGAATAACAATGAATTTACTGTGCATGCGATAGATCCAGACATACAAGTTATTCCAAATGTAATAATAAAGAATGGAATAAATGAAGAATTTCACCATGTATGCGGTACTCAGCATATACAAAGTTATTCCAACATAATAATAAAGAATGGAATAACAACCCTTACGAGTATTGAAAGAAAATAACTCTCTTCATGAATACGAAAGAATAATACCCCTCACACAATAATGATATCCCTTACCTTAGAAGAAACTGGATATTGGAATAGTGAGGTAGCAGACTTCTCTTCTTCTTTCTCTCTATAATTTCTCTCTATAATAATTGCTCTATAGCTTTAGTGAATCGGTGAGAAATGAAGGAAGAATGAGCTTATATTTATAGGAAAATATAGTTTCAATAATTGCACATTTTGGGGCTCAAAATATTACAGTATAATACCTTCCTCTTTTTCTTCATTTTTAATTTAGTCCTGTAAGTATTATCAAACTTGCACTACCTCCCCTAATAGTAAATCATGTGAATCAATAGTAAATCATGTGACTCAATAGTTTTAAACATGTGAAAAAATTAATTATAGTATAATACCTTCAACTATACCTCCATTGTTAATTTAGTCATGCAAGTATTATCAATCTTGCACCAACTCCCCTAATAGTAAATCATGTGAATCAATAGTATACACATGTGAACACATAGTTATAAGCATGTGAATTAATAACAATTAATTTCTAATTTGTCCGATTAATTACCCGATTGGTCAATATAACCTCCAGACATCAATTATTATCGAAATAGATGTCAATTTTCACTAACACTAATAATCCCAATATAATGGAACTATCAAATTCATCTTTAATCAACACGAACTTATTCATCATTAATATTATAACTCACAATATTTAACAACTAGGTCGTTCCCAGGAAAGAGGGGGCTTTCCGATAAGGATTTCTCTTTATTGACGCGTAATTAGGTGACCAAACCTCTCCTTGACAGAACTTCTAGACATTGTCAATATTGTAAATAATAATATGAATAACTTTGTCGTCTCAATTATTGATTTAATAATATATAAAATATTATGCAGATGATATTGTGACAATAATTGAATCAATAATATGAGAGATATGATGCAGCAATTACTGTAGCAATAATTGAGTATAACTAAGTAACTTCTCACGTAAGCATCAATAATCAATACCGTGTGCTACTATGCAACCACGCCAGACATCTTTGACATTTACTACAAGTAGTTTAATGCTTTTAATTCAGTAACACTTTTTCAACGTTATTTTTATAAAAGATAATTTCGTCATTTTCTTACTACGACAATACTTCCATTGTGGGGTCCACCAATGATTGTGCCATCCTACAGATATTCCCCGACAAAAGAATATTTCCCACCAAAACTAATATTTTATAACAACTTGCATACTTTGAAAGATTTTCACATATCACCCTTCACTTTAACTTTTATCAATTTAACCATTTACTAAATAGAATAATTATAAGAAAATTGAATACTTTCATTTCATAAAATTAGGGTCTCACAATCAATTTACTGCATCAGTAGTACAAATTAAGAGTAGCAGCAATTGCGCCATGCCGAGAGACAGAATTGATTTTTGGAGTTACTAAGTAAATTGCGTTGCACCCTAGTACAAATAGGGCACAGCTGCGCCATACCTGCATCAGAGACAGTAGCTTGCTCTGTTCTGCAGAACATCAAACATCCATATTATACTCTGATCTAAACATGCTTATTAACATCATATAAGAGCTCATATATGCAAGACTACTTCCTAAACACATTATAGTATGCCAAATCACTTTGATTAACAAAGAATTTCAAGTAATTTTCAAAAATTAACTAGACCCATTTCAAGAACATAGTAAAGTTTATACCTCCTTAAGCTTGGATTGGCTTCCTTATACACTAAGTATGCTCCCAAACTTTCTCAGCAACTTAGAACTTTCAATATAGACTTAACAAACAACAAAAAACTGAATTTGAAACTTGTATATATAGAAGAAACTATGAACTGGACAATTACATTATCCTAATGTTGGAGCTCAAGGTGCAAAAGAAGAACTCATTGGTTAATCAAGGGTGGTTGAACAACCCACCATTAGGCCATTAGCCTTGAAATCATTGCCTAAGTTTAGCCCAAATGGAAGTTACGTAAATCAAATGTAGGCTACTATTCATGTACTATAGTGACACTCATTTTGGGATAAGAATCCAATCTCAGCAACAAGCTTGATTAAGGCTTGGTTTGGACACTATAATTCCCATAATGTAATATAAATGTACAATTGTTACCATATTAGGAACTTAAGGTTTAATTTTGGTACTCACATCATAAAATCCATGTACATTAAATACATATAATTAAAATAACACAGTCAAGTATTATTGACCGGGTAGTTCCATAATTATCTCTACTACTCACCTAGCCATATCATAACATTATTTAATATTATCTATTCAGTGTGCACACATAACTTCTATCCCAATTTCTGGAATACACAAATATTTAATTATTTATGTTTAACAATCACTTATGATTTTATTGCACTACTTGATACTCCATATCATTAGAATATATTCTTATTATATGATCCTATGCATGTCACACATTACACCAATGTTTCAATTTATTTTCTATAGCAGAACTAACTTTTCTAAATTTAGACACTAGCTTTAAATTGCTGCGCCATTTCAGATCTTGGGGAGGCTTGTTTTGCAAGAGTAGCTTCAAGCCATTTCCAATTTCTACCACCACATAAGTCCTATATGAGGTAATTTAACTTCTTCAATGGTGATATATCCATACTTGACATAAATCAATATGTTCAACTCTCGCCACTATATTCAAATAAATTGAATATTTAATCAATAATCTTATCAAGTCTTTGATATTAAAATCTTAGGGTTGGTTCACTAATTTAAATCAACTATTAGTGACTCCCTTTAATCATTTCGTAAAATCACATAACCACTTAAGGTTTAAATAGGCTCACAAAACTAACTCATTAAAAATTAAATCATATATTTAATTAATAAGGAGTTTAAAATTTGTGGACATTACACTTCCACCTTTATATAGTTGAACCCATCAAGTGTATACTCACATACACCACCCTTTAGGGCTATGAGTTTCATTAAGAATCTAAATGATTCATCCTATCACAATTTGTCAATAAGCACCACATACATACAGGGAGAATATAAATATTTGTAGTGCTTTAATTAAATAATTACATGACTTGTTGTTACCCATTGAACCCAATTCATGGGATCTCCAATCACATGGGTTGAGTTTCTATCATATATTATTTACTCAAGATGTTGGCAATAGTCCCATCCTTTTGGATGCTTCTTGGACTACCTTTTTACTCAATCCCTTAGTAAGCGGATCCGCTAGGTTCTTTTCAGACCTCACAAATTTCATGGAAATAACCCCGTTATTGATCAGTCCTCATATAATATTATGCCTCAAGCGAATATGTCTCTGTTTTCCATTATAAACATGGTTCATTGCCCTGCCAATAGCTGCTTGAGAATCACAATGCAGAGCAATAGAAGGAATTGGCTTAGACCACAATGGTATATCAGCCAATAAATTCCTTATCCTCTCTGTTTCTTTACCTTCCAATTCTAAAGCAATAAATTAAGATTCCATAGTAGATCTAGCAGTACAAGTTTGTTTAACAAATTTCCAAGAAACAGCTTCTCCACCTAAAGTAAACACATAACCACTAGTGGAGTTTGTTTCATCATTATCAGATACCCAATTAGCATCACAATATCCTTCTAAAACACTATGATGACAAGTGAAATGTACACCTACATTAACTATTCCTTTTAAATACCTCATTAGTCGTGACAATGCATTCCAATGATCTTGTGAAGGATTATGTCTATATCTTCTAAGTCTACTAATGACATATGCAATATCAGGTCGAGTACAGTTCATTAAATATATTACACTACCAATGATTCTAGCATATTCAACTTGTGCAATACCATTCCCTTTATTTTTCTTTAAATGCACACTAGAGTTATAAGGGGTTCCTAATGGCTCTTCATTAAAGAAATTAAATTTCTTAAGAATATTTTCTACGTAATGAGACTGTGATAAAACTAACCCATTTGTATCTTTATTTATTTTCATGCCAAGAATCAAATCCGCTTCTCCTAAATCTTTCATGTCAAATTTAGAAGATAAAAAATCTTTAGTAGTTTTCACAACTTTCTCATCAATACCAAATATTAGCAAGTCATCCACATATGAACAAATAATCACACCATAATTTCCATTGAATCTACTATAGACACAACTATCAGATTCATTTGTCACAAAATTATTAGACAAGAGAGTTTTATTAAATTTGTCATTCCATTATTTTAGCGCTTGTTTCAAACCATACAAAGATTTTACAAGTCTATACACTTTTTGTTCTTCACCTGGAACAACAAACCCTTTAGGTTGACACATATATATTTCTTCATTTAACTCTCCATTCAAAAATGCAGTTTTAACGTCCATTTGGTGGATTATCAATTTATGAGTAGAAGCCAAAGCAATTAAAATTCTTATAGTTGTTAATTTAGTTACTGGTGAATAAATGTCAAAATAATCAAAACCTTCCATTTGAGTAAACCCTTTTATTTATCAATAGACCCATCAGCTTT
The DNA here is from genome assembly GCA_020205605.1 of Panax ginseng. Lineage (NCBI taxonomy): Eukaryota > Viridiplantae > Streptophyta > Magnoliopsida > Apiales > Araliaceae > Panax > Panax ginseng. The sequence goes on along the minus strand of CM035133.1, from coordinate 136,966,595 downwards.
TAACTTCTTTTTAAACACTCATTTACATCCAATATGTGAGATCCCAAATTTTATGAAATGAAAGTATTCAATTTTCTTATAATTATTCTATTTAGTAAATGGTTAAATTGATAAAAGGTTAAAGTTAAGGGTGATATGTGAAATTTTTTCAAAGTAAACAAGTTGTTATAAAATAATCGGTGATAAAAGTATAGTAATACGCATGGTTGCATAGTAGTACACGGTATTGTACAGTATCTTTGATTATTGATGCTTACGTGAGAAGTCACTCAGTTTTATTCAATTATTGTCACAATATTTTATATTATTAAATCAATAATTGAGACGACAAAGTTATTCATATTATTATTTGCAATATTGACAATGTCTAGAAGTTCTGTCATGGAGAGGTTAGATAATCTAATTGCGCGCCAATAGGGAGAAATCCTTATCGGAAAGCCCCCTCTTTCTTGGGAACGACCTGGTTGTTAAATATTGCGAATTATAATAATAATGAATAAATGTTATTGTAAATCGAATTTGAGTTTGGAGTTGAATTTGGAGACGCGGACGTGATATTTGAGTCTGGAACGATGATAAAGATAGTTCCATTGTGTTGGAATTATTAGTGTTAGTGGAAATCGACATTTATTTCGATATTAATTGATGTCTGGAAGTTATATTGACCAATCAGGTAATTAACTGGATAAATGAGAAATTAATTGCTATTGATTCACATGATTATAACTATTTGTTCACATGTGTGTACTATTGATTCACATTCATTTATTATTAGGGGAGTTGGTGCAAGATTGATAATACTTGCATGACTAAATTAAAAAGGGAGGTATAGATGGAGGTACTATACTGTAATTCGTATTTTCACATGATTATAACTATTGATTCACATGATTGAACTATTGATTCACATTATTTACTATTAGGGGAGGTGATGCAAGTTTGATAATACTTGCAGGACTAAATTAAAAATAAAGAAAAAGAGGAAGGTATTATATTATAATATTTCGAGCCCCAAAACGTGCAATTATTGAAACTATATTTTCCTATAAATAGAAGTTCATTCTTCCTTCATTTCTCACCAATTCACTAAAGCTATAGAGCAATTATTATAGTGAGAAATTATAGAGAGAGAAGCTATAGAAAGAAAGAAGAAGAGAAGTCTGCTACCTCACTATTCCAGTATCCAGTCTTCTTCTGAGGTAAGGGATATCATTATTGTGTAAGGGATATTATTATTATAGTAAGGGGTATTATTTCTTTCGTATTCATGAAGAGAGCTATTGTTATTCCATTCCTTATTATTCATTGGAATAACTCAGTATCATGCGGACTCACCGTATACATGGTGAAATTCTTCGTTATTCCATTCTTTATTATTATGTTGGAATTACACATGCCTATCAAGTAATCTTTGCATACATGGTGAAATTCTTCTATTATTCCATTCTTTATTATTATGTTGGAATAACTTGTCTATCACAATAATCGCATACATGGTGAAATTCTTCTATTATTCCATTCTTTATTATTATGTTGGAATAACTGCATCATGCCAAGCAATCCGCATCGTGGTGAAATTCTTCATTATTCCATTCTTTATTATTTTGTTGGAATATCCTATCCGTATGTATTACACATGACCTAGTTTCATTCTTTATTATTCTCGTTGGAATATCATATGCAAGTGCGGATTACGCGTGACACGGGTTCCATTCTTTATTATTCGTTGGAATAACTCTGCTCACGCTGACTCACCTAGCATGCATGGTGAATTCTTCTGTTATTCTATTCTTTATTATTATGTTAGAATAACCTGTCTGTGTGGACTACCACATGCATGGTGAATGATCCTTCGTATTCTTTCCTTATTAAATTGTGGAAATGATCTGTCTACGTGGATTACCGCATTGCGGGTGAAAATCCATTTGCAATTTCATAATTTTTTTGACCCTCAAAAATTCTAGAAAAATTTGAAATGATAGTTTGTTGAGTTTTCTAGATTGTGTCCAAAAATGGTGATTTTTGGATGTATAGATTAGGAATTATGAATTTTATGGGAAAAGACTATTTTAAAAGTAAATCTTTATAACTCCTTGTGGTTAACTCCAAAATTGGTGAAATTTTTATTGGGAGTACATGTATATAACAGGACTATACCCTGTAATTTTTGGACAAAAGTACAATTTATGATAAATGTCTAAATATTCGGCAGTTTTGGCTATATGAAAAATAGTAAATGAATTTTAAAAATTTCGAAAAAAATAAATGTTCAATGTGGGACTATATTCTGCTAATTCCCAGAAAAGAATAATTTTTGGGACTGATTTGGTATTTTTCATGAAAATAGTTTAGTTACGAATATATGAGTTAAATATATTATGTGAAGGTGAAAAATTGGTAAATAGGATTTTATGGCTTGAAAATCGTATATAAGGTATATGCAGATTTTTGATGAGGGATTTGATCATTGGTGATAAAATCTTATGAATATGACATTTTTTGAATGATTAAATGCATTATTTGGTAAAGTGTAAACAATTAAAATAAATTATTTATAAGTTTAAGAAATGATTAAAATATTGTTATAATATTAATGATATTAGATTATGAGATTATTAAGTGATTGATAATATTTGGATAAATTTAAAGTCTTTAATATTTATCCTTGATTTCGTTTGATTAATGCTTATATCATTGTCATCATCCTCATGCATATATTGTGATGAAAGTCATCTTTGGCTTACGTGCATAGATGGACTGTTGATTATTCGTTTTACAGTTGTATATCTTTGGCTTACGTGCAAAGATGGACTGTTGATTATTGATTTTACAGTTGTATATCTTTGGCTTATGTTCAAAGATGGACTGTTGATTATTGGTTTTATAGTTGTATATCTTTGGCTTACGTGCAAAGATGAACTATTGATTTATGAGTATCTTTGGCTTATGTGCATAGATGAACTATTTATTGGTATGATTATGACCAGGGATCATTTGGTATAATCATGACCCGTAATGTTATAGATGATGTGGTAAAAATTCTCATTGGCCCATAGTGCATTGATGAAAAGTTATTGGTATGATTATAACCAAGGATTATTCGGTATAATCATAACCATTGATGATTACATGAATATCCTTGGCCGTAGTGCAGGGATGATTCAATGATGTGGATTATTTATTAAGCTGAGTCTCAGCGATAAAATATAGATTATACACTTTTAATTCGTAAAAGATAGTAGATATCATGCTCTACTTGACTCTTGTAAAATACAGTTGTATGTCTTTGGCCTGTAGTGCAAAGATGAATTGTTAATGAATATCTTTGGCTGTAGTGCAAAGATGAATTTATTAGTATGATTATGAGCAGGAATTGTGATTTGGTATAACCATGATTTTTGATGTTTCAGGTGAAGATAGGTGATGAAAATTATCTTCGTCCTAGGTGCGAAGAGGAATTTAGAACCACAATTATGATTATGAGTTATTCATATGATTGTGGACAGGAACTGTTGATTGATGTTACAGGGATAAAACATTATCGGTGGACTTTTAACATGGAGAAGATAATTGACCTTATGGTCTATTTGACTCTTTTAATGGATTGCTTGTTCCGCTGCAACTATGGTTGAAAAGTTTTATCATCTACCATATGTTCCAAATCTCTGATTTATTATTGACGAAAGCTATTGATAATTTAATTATCTTTAGTCATGATATTCTTTACTGGGCTAGTTGTGCTCACCCTTTTGCTTCACAATTCCTTTCAGGTAATAAAAGTGTAGCTGGGTCGAGCGGGGATAACAGGGGAATAGAATCGGTGGTCTATAATCATTGAGGTTCTCCCTAAATAGTATGGAAATAATTTTATTGAGAACTTTAGATAAGTGTGTCGTATTGTATATGTCATTTGATATTTAATTTTGGTAAACCGAATAGGGTGAGGTGAACTCAACTTTGGAAGGGTGTTTTGCCACTATCATACAAGATGTCTAATGACATACAACCTCGTGTTATCATAAGACAGGGTTGTGCACATCCACTTGCTGAGTATATCTACGAGTACTACCTATATAATCTTGGAGTTTATTTTAAATATAATTTTCACTTGGAGACAACGGAGATAATTATATATCAAGAGAAGACTCACCATTGGAAAGAAGATGATAGCAATCTTCTTGTTTTTATTTGGGGACTTTTGGGTCAACCAAGAATAATTCTGTGGACATATGATATCTATCATAACCTAGACGCATGGCCTCCCATGTACGAAGGTTTCCTTGAGCACTTCCCAAAGATTTTAATTTCTAAAACAGTTTTTGATTGTACTTTTATGTAAAGTACCATTGTAAGGTTGTGGTCGAGGCACCATGAGAGTTACATACATTTGTATTAAAACTCACAGTTTAACTATGGTCGATTCTCGCATTTGATAGTTCAACGATTGTATAAATGAATTTTTTATTTGATTTTTATAGTGTGATATCTGGCGACTTAGAATGGGTCGTGTGGACCTATTTTGGGGGCGTCACACAATAGGTTTACATCCTCTAGGAAAATTAACTAGTTCCCATGTATGGTTAGTGTTAGAGTTTATGCCCTAAAGGTCATTTATTTGATATAATTGCTTAACATTTTGATATTATATTTAATTGAATTAATGAATGATTTTATTATGGTTTTATTTACTGCGTTATATAAAAGTTAACATAATAAAATTTCTTAGAATAGTGATACAAATTATATAGTTTCAAGTATGTGACTTGAACATGAGATTATATAATTACAATTAGTATCATTGTTCTTAAATGTCCCTAGTCGAGTATCATTGTTGATGGGACAACAATGATGCATTGAGACTAGTATGTGGATTGACTGATGACCAAATCTCATTGGTCATAAATATATGAGATATTAAGTCAATGCATAGGTACATGTTAGAGAACGATTTACTGGACAGACCCACCATGAGAATTCTACGTGGAACATTATGCAAAGTGTTATTAGCGATTCTCATAGTGACAATGATGTAATGGTCCTCCGACCTGAAATCACTATATTACTACACGAGAATTTATGTACTTTGATATCATCAAATGTCACCTTTAATAGGGTGGACTATAAAGATGATTATTGGGTACATCATGAATCGTGTGAGGAATATGAGTGATCTAGATGGAATTTAACCCTCCTATATATTAGGGGTGATATCCATAGGCCTCTTGATTGAGTAGGACTATGAAATGCATGGCCATGCTTAAATAGTGATTTGTTTCATATAGTATACTCATTGATCAAGAAAACTCAGATTAAATTATGAAGAGTATGACACATTCCATGACTAGAGTTTAATCTAGGATATTAAGGTTAAAAGGATTAAATTACATTGAAATATTGGTCACGAAAAGGTTGCATCAAATCATCGATCTTATTATTACTTGGGTAGCAGTGATGCATTACTAGATGCCGCTCACTGTTTATAATTTTATAATATAATTTTAAAATTATTGCCAACGTAATAATAACCTATAGGGTCACACACATAGAACGTAATTTTAAAGGGAATAAATTTAAATTTTAAGGATTTAAATATATTAATATGATTAATTGTATTTAAATCACGAATTTAAATTAAAAGGAAAGTTTGTATATGTATATTAATTAAGTAAGACTTAATTAAGTTATATATATATAAATTCGGATTTTAGGTTTTGATTAATTCCTTTTAACTACTATATATAGGATATATAGCAGCTACTTAGGGTTAGATCATAACTTCATAACCCTAGCCGTTCTTAGAGAGAGACTAGAGAGAAAACCTTTTGAAAATCTTGTTCCTTTGGTGGCTATTACCGCGAGTCCTTTTTGCAGAATTGTGCTACGTTCATGTGGATACCATAGAGACGTAGTTTCGTGAGGAATTACGTTAGAGATTCGAAGCGTTTCAGAAGCACTTTCATATTCGGTATAATTTCTTTACACTGAATTAATTGATTTTCGCATGGATCCTGTTTAGGGTTTCAGAAATTGCTTTGATTATTTTATTTTTTCGCTGCGTTTTTGTGCCGAAATCCCTTCAGTTAGACATAATAGAATCTAGTTCACTATTAATAGCATCCTTCCAAAAATTTGCATCAATTGATTTCATTGCTTCTTCATAAGTTTTAGGGTCATCTTCAGTTATGAAAGCATTTATAAAATTTGGACCAAAAGTTTTCTCAAAACGTTGCCTTTTACTTCTAGTAGATGCAGGTACATGTTCTTTATCTTTCCTTTTAAGACGTTCACTAGAAGAAGGATTGCCCTCATATCTTATTTTCATTGGAAATATATTTTCAAAAAAATCTGCATCTTTTGTTTCCAAAATTAAATTATTTTGATAATTATTAGTTGCATCTTTAATTACCAAAAATCTATAAGCAGCACTATTAGAAGCATATCCAATAAAAATGCAATTCATTATTTTAGGTCCAATTTTATTCCTTTTAAATTCTGGTATAACTACTTTAGCTAGACACCCCCACACTTTTAGATACCCCAAATTAGGTGCATGTTTCTTCCATAAAATGATATGGTGTAGAGTCTATCTTTTTATGTGGAACTCTATTTAAAATATGATTTGCAGAAAGGCAAGCTTCTCCCCACATATTAGAAGGTAAACCAGAACTAATTAGCATAGCATTCATCATTTCTTTAAGTGTTATATTTTTTCTTTTTGCGACTACATTAGACTGTGGAGAATAAGGAGGAGAAGTTTCATGTATAATTCCATTTAGTTCACTAATTTTTTAAGACTTCCCGAATCATATCCACCTCCACGGTCAGATCTAAGTCTTTTAATTTTTCTTTCTAACTGATTTTCAATTTCCGCTTTATATTTAATAAATATTTCTTCTGTTTCATCTTTAGAGGAAAGTAGATAAATTTGAGTATATCTAGACATATCATCTACAAAAGAAATATAATATTTCTTACCACCTCTACTCGTAGTATTTTTAAAATCAGCTAGATCACTGTGAATTAACTCAAGTAGTTCGGTTTATCTTTCAACACTTTTAAAAGGTTTCTTAGCATGTTTTGCTTCTACACAAATTTCACATTTATTAAACTCGGTATTTGCAAGATTAGGTATAATTTCAAGTTATTTCAATTTTTTAATAGAAGACACATTTACATGTCCTAATCTAGCATGCCACATATCTAAAGATTCAACAATATAAGCAAAAGAAGCATTCTTATTATTCAATTTAGCAGAAGCATCAAGTACAAATAAACCCCCATTACAAAAACTTTTCCCAAAAAATTCCCCATTACGAGTAAGTACAAGTTTATAAGATTCAAACACAAGTTTAATCCCAGCTTTGCTCAACAAAGAACCGGACACAAGATTTCTACGAATATCGGGCACATGAAGTACATCTTATAAAACAATTGTTTTCCCATAAGTTAATTTTAGTAAGACTTTCCCTTTTCCCGCAACGTTGGTGGCTCGAGAATCCCCCATAAAAACCTTTTCTCCATTAGTTACATTTTTGTAGTTGAGAATTACGTCTATATTTGCGCAAATGTGTCTAGTGGCCCCGATATCTACTACGCATTCCGTGAAGTTGTCAACAAGGTTTACTTCCGAGACAATAACAACAATAATATCATCGGATTCAACTAAGTTCGCTTGGGACTTAGGCTGAAAGTTATTATTTTTGTTATCTTGCCCCTTGCAAAAATGACACTTCATAGCAATATGGTCAGGTTTGCCACATACGAAGTAAGGACCTTTAGTGAAAGGTTTCTAAATTTGATTTGGATTTTTGAACCTATTATCGTTTCTTCCCATTGATTTATGATTTTTCCCTTTGTACTTTTTGGACTGATTTTGGCTATTTCAATGTGGCTTTTGTTCTACAAGATTAGCTTTGACAGTATGACTTGGAACTATTTCTCCTCTTTCTTTAGCCCTGTTTTGTTCTTCAATATGGATGTATGCCACTAATTCCTGCATAGTGAAATCTTTAGTTTCATGTTTAAGATTCATCTTATAATCTTTCCACGAGGGTGGTAATTTTTCGATAAGTACAACAACTTGAAAATTCTCACATATTTTCATTCCTTCCCCAATAAATCCCCCCACAATTGTTTGGTATGTATGAACTTGATCTATAACTGATTTTCCATCTTGCATCTTAAAATCTAGAAATTTCCCCACAACATATTTCTTAAGGTCGGAGTTTTCAACAAAATATTTAGATTTTAAAGCTTCCCAAATCTTCTTAGCACTTTCATACGGATAATAAATCTCAAACAATGAATTAGACAAGTAGTGCAACAACTATCTACGACATGTACGAGTATCCTTAACATAATCCTCTTTTGTAGACTTATCAGAATCCAATTTTTTAATAATTTCAATAGCAACCGGAGTAACATCATTAACAGAAGTAACAGGAGCATCCATATATAACACATATTCCAAATTCATGGTCTCCAAATAAAATAATATATCTTCAGACCATCTCTTAAAATTAGATCCATCAAAATGTTCAATTTTTGAAAGGTCTAAGGCAATTTTCATCTTGTTAATAAACCGTAAAATCACTTTTTAGATTGTTGGAATATGGAGCAGAATTAACAAGACGAATAATACAATAAATTGAAATAACTTAGCTAGAAACCAAAGAAAGGCGAGGCGTAGCAAAGCTATTGTCCTAAAAAGTGATTCCGCCCTCACTGGTTATAAACCTTCGGTACAGTTGAGCTCCACGTCGTTCATTCTCCAGGATTTAACGACGAAGTCTTCAATTGCGTGTACTCGTAGAAGAAGACTGTGGACTTGTCTTTGTGGATTGCCCAATTAATAGAGTATATAAGAACATAACAGACAAGAGAAAGAAAAAAAAAGATATGTTGTAGTATCTTTTCTCTGAAGAACAAAGTCGGTTTTATAAGGAGAAGAAGAACGTTGCAAAACATAACGTTGGGAATAAAACGGTAAAGAGAACGTTGGCATTAAGTTGGGTTTTACGTTAACGAACATCGGATTGGGAGTTACAGAAAACATAAATAAGGTTTACGTTGGGGATTAATGATGAAAACGGCTAGGGCGTATAAGGCTTAGTATAAAAAGAAATAAAAGGGATCCTCTGCACGGGCGTATCGCACGCACACACACACTAAAGTTTTCTGACCGAAAGTCCAAGAACCAAGCTTGGCCTAGCCCAATTCCTTAGCCATCCTCATGTGCGTGAGCCCATCCTTTTTTTCCAACCAAGTTACTAAGCTCATAACAACAATTACTAATATACACCATGAGTGTTCCCAAAATAGCCGATGTGGGACTTTGATAAAACCATAAGTTTGAAGCATAACCAACAAAAGTTAGTAACTTCCATCATGCTTGTGTCTCCTTGACCATTAAATGAACACAAACTCCGTCTGCATATATATTAACATTATTTGCAAGGGAGGAAGGTAAGCAATCCGAGAGTAAGAGAGAACAAGAGGTAGAGTAAGCTTCTGTTTTTTGCTAAAGCTTAGAAAAACAGAGAAAAAGAAATATCAAACAAATAGGTGTTTTTATTTGGGTTCCATCACATGTTATTGTGGTAAATTAATTTGAGTTTGTACTCAAATTAAGATATCTTTGTATTCTCTCAGTTTATTATAGTGAATTTTTCAGAGATAGTCCCGTGATTTTTACCTCTTAGTTTTAGAGGATTTTGCACGTAAAATCTTGGTGTCTTTTACCTCGCTATTTTTCATCTCATTATTTTCTGCAACAATTATTATTTTGGTGGAATTGCAAATTTAATCCGTTTGACATGTGCTGATATTTTTGTCATTTAATTTATCAAAGACAACAATGTTTGGGAGGTGATTTTTTTCCAACAAGTGGTATTAAAACAAAGGTTGTCTGCTCAGTTATTTTTTGATAAATAGTATGGAGGAATTAGTCAGAGCCATGATTAAATTGACCTCTTCAAATTTTTTGATCTGGAAGCCCGGGATGGAGGATATCATTTACTATAAGGATTTGTATGATATGTTGGAGCTCAAGGGAAAGAAGCCCACAGATAAATCTGAGGCTGATTGGAATAAAATGAATAGGAAGATTATTTATGACATCCGACAGTGGATTGATCAAAGTGTGTTACACCATATTTTGCAGGAGACGAATGCTCATACTCCATGGATAACACTAGTTTATGTACGAAAAGAAGAATGCACAAAATAAAACTTTTGGGATTAAAAAAATTTTGAACTTGAAATACAAAGACGGGAACAGTGTGTCGGACCATATGAGTGAGTTCCAAGGTTTGGTGAACCATTTGTCCACCATGAAGTTGAATCTTGATGATGAGATTCAAGCTCTTTTGCTTCTCAGTTCGTTGCCAAACATCTGAGAGATTTTGGTTGTGTCTTTAATCAATTCAGCTCCAGAAAGGAAAATGACTATGTAGATGGTTAATGACAGTCTTCATAATGAGGAAACAAGATGAAAAGAGCAAGGTGTGAATTTTAAAACACAAACACAAGTTTTTGTCACGCAGAGTAGCGACAGAAACAGAAAAAAGAGCTCTCCTGAAGATGACAAATCTAGGAGAAGGATGAGAGGAAAAGAGATAAAAAAAATTCACTACCTGCTAGAGACCAGGGTCATATAAGACGGGAGTGTAGATTTTTAAAGAAGGATCAGTGTAAGGAAAAAGACGAAGATAAGGACTCGATTGTGTATCTATCTGACGTTGATGTAACCATTGTTAGTGATGGTAAACTCAAATGCCAAGTTAATGAATGAGTTATTGATTCGAGTACTTCGTTCTATGCAATTTCGTGTGGTGATATCTTCACATACTACACTAGTGGTGATTTTGGCTATGTACGGATGAGAAATGGTAGTGCATCCAAGATTATCGACATTGGAGATATTTGTTTGGAAACTAACAGTGGTTGCAAATTGGTGCTTAGAGAATTCAAACATATTTATGGTATCCGTCTTAGTTTGATGTCTACTGGTAAGCTTGATGAGAATTGTTATGATAGTTCCTTTGATGAAGGTCAGTGGAAGCTCACAAAAGGGTCTCTATTGGTTACTAGAGGAAAGAAGGTGGGCATTCTTTACACATGCAGGCAGGCGCATGTAGAAGGTGTTAAAGATGGGAGAGTTAGGTGAAAAAAGATGTGGGATAAAGCTATGTAAGATGGAAGAAAAAAATTACATAAGAACCACGAAAAGAAAGCTCTTCGCTTTAAATGGGTACCAAAAGTGAAGAAGGAAAGTGATAACTCGTAGCTAGGGTACAAAGCGGTTGTGAAGGAATTTGGCAAACAAAAATCTGTCAAGTTTGATTTATATCCTCCCATTGAGATACATCATGCCGATGATATAAATTCGGGCATGAAGAAAATTGAAAATTTAAAGAAGCTTGAGTTGAGTCAAGGCTTTGTTGGAATTAGCTCCAAGTGAGGAGTTGCGGTTAAGTGTGCAAATTCAGTCTCAAAAGGTTATACAGAAGCAGACATAACAGGTTTCGAAGAGAATAAGTTAACTTCAAAGTATTTGCTTACTTTTGCAGGGCGAGCTGTGATATGGTAATGCAAGTTGCAGAAGTTTGTTGCTTTTTCTACTATTGAGTTGGCAATGAAATGTTATGTTTGAAACAATTTTTCCAAGAGCTGCATTTGACACAAGAATCGACTTCAAGTGACATTATAGTGAACACGTCATCTCATGGGTTCGGAGGGGGAGATTCACTACAAGAAAACTGGCTAATTCCGACGGAATATTCCGTCGTACATAATATTATTCAGTCAAAACTTGTTAATTTGTGACGAAAATATTCGTCAGAGATTCCGTCGTAACTATTCGCATCGAAAATAAGTTCCGTCAAAAATTCCGTTGGATGCTTATTATCTACGACGAACTTATCGCCGACGAATGTTCGTCGAACCTAGCCTATCTTCGACATAATATATATGACGAAATTTTTCGTTGAATATATCAGTATCTATGTCCGACTGACTAATTCCCTCGAACATTAGCTATTTCCGACGAAAAACTAAAATCAGTTCCTATTTATTAAAATTGTCTATGTATTAACTTCGACGGACATTATGCCTGAGATATAATTAGTATGACAGATATATTCCGTCAGAGTTATCTTATGTTCGAATGAAAACTAGACCATATCGGTATTTATTAAAAATTGATTATTTATTATCTCCGAGGGAAGTACCGTCGAAAATATCCTATTCCGTCGGAAATAACTGATTTTTTTCCCTACAGATTTTAAAAGTTCAGTTTCCAGGTGTTTAAACCTATTAATATACCAGAACTTTGTCACAACCCAATACACGCAGAATATAAACTCAGATCTCACATTCAAATATGCAACGTAGCACTAAAACGTAATCTTCAACTCATTATCATTCACATTCACATTCACATTCAAATATCCACCAAAACGTATTATAAGCTAACCGATTACAAATATAAGCTAATATTCCATAAATGTTAAACAATATAATTGACAATAGTTGTACAGACACAATTAGACAATACAATATGTACAAAAGTTCTACAAACTATACAAATGAGCTATAAACTACTAAAAGTATCATCATCGGGCGGAGGTGAACAACGCTGCTCTGGTGTATGGAAATCGACCTCGTCTCTCACTTTCGTCATCGCCAAATTTCTCTCGCCATCGCCACCCTGTTGATAGAATCAAAAATATAAATCATTAGTCCGTATATATATATATGTGAGAATTAACAAACTAGACTTAATTAAAAAACATAAACAATAAGAATACCTGAGTAGGTGGGGGCAGACGAAAAGCCTCCTCCAAGAGGGTAATCACCATCCGAAAGAGCATCTCGGTGGCCCAAGTGTTGAATCGCTCCGTGGTAATCCCGCATCTCTGCAGAGGCCCTCGCTATAATATCCCGAGCAATCTGGTGAAGATAAGAACCTGGAAGGCAATCACGACGCCGAAAAGACCGGATCGCAGATGGAACCTATCCGACACACGGCCCCTATCAACCGCCGGAAGATATAAATCATCCAAGCCGGTGCCAGATGAGATGGTCCGACATGTGCTCTCGGACGTGGCCGAGACTAATCCCCTCCCATCACTAGGTATCCACTAAGACATCCAACTCCTATCGGTACCGACATTTTTAACTACACGTAATACGCATTAAGTTAATTTGGATATTCATGCGTGAATTAGATTTACCTAGTATCTCTACGGAGATGTGGGTAAGGCTTCTATCCCGTTATTGGATGTGTCTCAATCACTAGTGAAAACACGTTGAGTACGCTTTCATGAGTTTCAAGAAAATTTTGGCAAAGACCTCCCCATGGTCTCCAAGCACACGAAATAGACTAAGATAACTTAATCTAAGTATGCACTCGAAGAACATATAGAGATAATAAATGATTAATCCTCAAAATAACAAAAATGTACCGTTTCAGTATTTGCAGACTCTAGCCTAAGTGAAAGACATGACATCCAATAACAGTCCCAAACTGGGGACTGTTCGACATTCACCCCTATTGAGTGTATGTCAAACGAGTTTCTAAGTTTCAAAGTATAGTACATAGTATATGAGAATTTATGTGGAATCTCTACTTGAGTTGGAAAACGGGAAAAAAAGGATTGTAGTTCCTGTTGTGTCCTATACTCGAATAATAAAGTTAATTCAATTACTGCAAACATTCCTCACTGTTCCATCATAACAGATGACAACATCCCGAAGGAGTTCCATTAAGCTATTGAACAAAGTTTCAGCTTAAGCAACCCTCTAGATGAACGAACGATCACTTCTCTGCTAGAATCATCTCCCCATATGGGTCCAATCCATGATATAGACATCTTCTCACCACTCCGAATTCCTCAAATGTATAGTTCTCATTCAAGAGGTGAGACATTCAGTGAGACCTACCCATCTGAGGAATTCGGAGTGGTGAGAAGCTGTTTATATCATGGATTGAACCCATATGGGGAGATGATTCATTCTATGGGAGAAGTGATCGCTCGCTTCATTTAGAGGGTTGCTTAACCTAGAACTTTGTTCAACAACTTATCGGCACTCCTTCCTGGGATGTTGCCATCTGTTATGATGGAATAGTGAGGAATGTCTGCAGTAATTCAATTACCTTTATTATTCGAGTATAGGACACAAACAGGAACTATGACCCCTTTTTTTTAATTATTGCCGAGGAACCGGTTGGAGTACTATTTAGCTGCAACTGCTATGTAGAAACCTGCATACAAGAAAGAGTACATATATGTAGGGAGAGTATTATTGCATTTATATATTGAAAATTGTGGCAAACTAAGCAAATGTTACTTAGTTTATTTTGCCAATGATAATAAACTAAGTAAGTGATACTTAGTTTATGAGAATTGTTAATTATTTGGAATCTATAGAGTAGTTTATGAGAATTGTTAATTATTTGAAATCTATAAAGACTACTGTTCGACATTCACTTCTAGCTATACTTAGTTTATTTTGCCAATGATGATAAACTAAGTAAGTTGTACTTAGTTTATAAGAATTGTTATTTAGAATATATAAAGATTACTGTTCGACATTCACTCCTACTTATTTTATTTTGCCAATGATAAACTAAGTAAGTGGTACTTAGTTTATGAGAATTGTTAGGAATCTATAAAGACTAAGTAATTAGTTTATTATTATATTTTGCCAATGATAAACTAAGTAAGTGGTACTTAGTTTATTATTATATTTTCTTTTATTTTAATTTGTAGTATATTATATTGTAGTATATAATTGGTTTATTTATTTAAATCGAATTAAATTTATTATTATTATTTATTTTATATTGTATTATATTATATAAGTTCAAATTTAATTTAATTTAATTGTATTTATTTTAATTTAATTTATTTAAATTTTATTTTATTTTATTTTATTTTATTTTATTTTATTTTATTTATTTAAATTTAATTTAATTTATTTTATATTATTTTAATTTAATTAAATTAAATTAAAATTATTTGATTATATTTTATTTTATTCTTTATTGAATTGAATTCTATTTGTATTATATTATATATTTGTAAATATTTTTATTAAATTTAATTTATTTATTAAATTAAATAAAATTTGTTTGATTTTATTTAATTTACTTCAAATTAGTTTATATTTAATATTGGGACTAATTACTAATATTATCAAAATAATTCTGACAAAATCTTGCAAATGCATACCTTTGATGTAATTTTCATCACAAATTCAAATCGAAAATTGCAAATATATCAAAAATTAAAAATAGTCCTAAAATCAGTTAAATTCAAGATTGAAAACTAATTAAATTACATAAACAATGCAAACAATATATACTGCATAATTATCCATTCTCAATCAAAATATATACCAAATTTTAGCCCCAAATTTAAGCCTCAAATCTAAATTTCAGTCAAATATATAACAAAATTTTAACCCTATACCAATTTTCAGCCTCAAATCCAATTGTCAAAGCCAAATTGATGCACATACAGTAACCAATTAAGGAATTTACCAATTTTCAGACTCAAATCAATATATACATACAATATAAAAATTATTCAATCTATTGATTTTGTACATCATCATCAAAATGAAACAACATTTGAACTCATACCTTTTGGAGCTAATAAATTGTCCTGCGTGTGGTGGAGGTGGTGGTCGGTGGCTGGAATCGAAAATGGGTGGGGGCTGGAGGTGGCTCTTGGTGGTGGTGGTGGTGGTCGGCGGCTGAAGGAAGATGGTGGTGGTGGTGGTTGGCGGCTAGAGGGGCGCCTGGTGGTGGGGGAGAAGGGGGCGCGCGATTGGTCGGCGGTGGAGGTGTTGTTGGCAGGTGGGCGCCGGAGATGAGAGTAAGAGAGGAGAGGCTGAGATGAGAGAGTGAGAGAGGAGAGACTGAGATGAAAGAGTGCGAGAGGAGAGATAATTAAAAATGAGAGAATACGGGGAGACGCTGGCCTGAGCCAGTCGAATAGATTTTATAAGATATTTTCGACAAAATTTCCGTTGGATATACGTCCCTCGGAATTAAGTTATCTTCACGTGACAAATTCCTCGTACATAGCTATAATTAAATCGAACTTAAGTTTTTACAACAAGGGAAATTTGGCGCCATATGAGGCCTTATATTCCCGACGGATTTTCCTCGAAAATAAACTATTTTGGACAAAATTAATTTCGACTTAATATTTCGTCGAAATTAAATTATTTACGAATGAATACAGTCCGTCGAACTTAGATCCGTCAGAATTAGCCGGTTTTTTTGTAGTGATTGTTGGGTTCTCACCCATTATTAAGGAGATAAAGTTAATGAGACAAAGATAGTAAAACAAAGTTAGTGGGAGCCCCATTATTGAGGAGACAAATTAGTAACTAACATCATGCTTGTCTCCATCATGACCATTAAATGAACACTAACTCATTCTGCATATATATTAGCATTATTTTCAAGGGATGAGGGTAAGCAATCCGAGAGTAAAAGAGAACAAAAGGTAGGGTAAAGTTTTTGCTAAAGTTTAGAAAACAGAGATAAAGAAAGATCAAATAAATAGGTGTTTTTGTTTGGGTTCCATCACAAGGTTATTGTGGTGAAGTAAGTTGACTTTGTACTCAAATTAAGATATCTTTGTATTCTCTCAGTTTATTATAATAAATTTTTCGAAGATCATCCCGTAATTTTTACCTTAGTTTTAGAGGGATTTTCACGTAATTGGTGTCTTGTACCTCGCTATTTTTCATCTCATTATTTCCTACAACAGTTATTATTTTGGTAAAATTGCAAATTTAATCTGTTTGACATGTACTGATATATTTGCTATTTAGTTTATCAAAGACAATTGTATTTTGAAGTTGATTTTTTCCCAATACTTCATTAATAATGTGTCATAATTCTCACATTACTTGTGTATTAAACTTTAATTTTAAAACAAGATCGCATTGGTACTAAGTTGTGTAACAAACTCGATGCTGAAGTAACATTTTTCATATTTTCACTAGTACTCATTTTCAACTTAGGGGGTGTATTCGATTAAGATTTTTAAAGACTTTTTTTAAGTGACATACTTTTGTAGAATTTATGGGATTTTAATGACTTTTAAAGACTTTAAAGACTTTTTTAAAATGACTTTTATAGACTATGAAATAAGTAACAGACTTTTATAAACTTTTTATCAAGACTGTGATAGACTTTTGTATACTTCTAATATATCTTGCAACTTATATTAATTGTTAATTAGCCCATGTGTACAACATCTCCCTCTTTTTTCATGAAATAGTAAATCTCATTATATTATTGTGGCATGAGATATATTTTATATATGTTGAAAGCGTTTATATTATTCTACTTATTTCATAATACATTTGGATACTCGGATACCAATAAAACTTTAGAAACACTCGATTTATTATATACAAAAATTAAGCTCACTTTTCATTGAAAGCTATATATACTTTATGCATATATCGTGCACGCTTATTTGGAATTATTGTTTTTCATTCGGTCTACAAAAGTTGTCATCAATACTTATTTACGTAACTAACAATTAAAAATTAATATAAACATTTACAATATATATCGATTTCCATTCAAATATTTGAATATTACCTCGCCTTAGTATCAAAATTTGCAAATAAAAATAATATATACTTGTTTCACGTATATTTTAAAATAGCAAGTTATTTTTAAATAAAAAAATATTTTTTTTATTTATATTCTTTTTAATAAATTTTTAGTTTAGTAATGTAACATATAATAAAATTATGATAAAAAGCTTGAAGAACTTATATATTTTATACAACTATATATCACTATAAAGTACGTACTCCTATATAAATTACTTTTCCTCTCTCTCACTTTTTTTTTCTTCATTTAACTCTGATTCTAAGTTAATTTATGAAATTATAAAATTATAAAATATTGTGTATTTATTTTTATTTTTAAAATAATAACGTGTGTTTATTATTAAATAACAAATAAATTCAAAATTTAAAAATTTTGAATTTTGTACGTTGACTACAAAAACAAAATAAATGTTTTATTTTTGTGGGTACAACAGAAGTATTAATTATTCTAGATTATAAAGTAATTAAAAATATTGGATTCATGTGAAGTAATTAGAAATATTGGATTCACGTGAATTGTATTTTAAATTTATTTAGTTTATTAAGATGAGATATGAAGTCTTTAAAAATCTTTAGAGATAAGGTCAGACTTTGGATATGGGTTGATAGTTATAATTCTTCTTCTAAAGTCTGTCAAACTCTACCATTTAATAGAAATCTGAAAAGTCTATGATTTTTTGAATACCAAAATACTTTTATAGACTTTGTAAAAATCTTAATTCAATACCACCTAACTTTTAAAGACATTAAAAAGTTGTAATTGAATACCACTAAATTTTTATAAACTTTTTAAATGTTTTGATTGAATACAACCAAACTTTTAAAATCTTTAAAAGTCTTTAAAAATCTTAATTGAATACACCCCCCTTAATTGAAAAATACATCACTAATTTCGAAAAATGACCCACGCACATAGTAGAATTCACGTACCTTTTTTTAGTAACAACACATTTGGTGAACAAATGTTACTGCAGATAAAAGTTTGCAAATCATTTTCTAGAGAATGCTCTAGTGTTCTTTACTTTCACTAGCACTTTTTTCTTTGAAGTGTTAGGAAAAAATTGAATGGACAAAGGTTATATATATATATATATTAGGCTTCTCTTGTAATAAAGTAAAGTTGCAACCCAGTAAAGATTAGTATTTGGTACTATATTCTTAAGAAAATTATGTTTTCCTTATGATGTTCAGAGTTAATAACATTTGTCTTCCAAGATACAATAACAATGTATGCTATAACAACACTACAAATAACATATCTAACGAACTAAATAAAATGCTTTGAACTTTATCTCAAAAATGACTATGAATTACTTATGAAAAGATGAAAACTTGAATGACTGATAATGCTTGAATACTTGTGAATTGAATGAATTAAAAGGCTGCCTCCCCTAGGCTATTTATAAGAGGGTTTAGTGACCCATCAGACGAGACACAACACTTTGAAAAGACACGTTTAGTCAAAAACAATGTAGTTTTTGGGTTTGGCAGAAAAGACGTGTCTGTTCAGGCAAAAAATGACGTAGTTTTAGGCTAGGAGAAAAGGCGCTCAAGGCATGCACTTCTCAAAACGACACAGTATTTACGCTTTAGTTCAGGCAAATGACGCTTCTCAAAACGATGTAGTATGATAAAGAAAGTTTTTCAAAGCGACACAGTTTTTTGATAATAGAACTAAAATAAAACAAAATTTTAAATAAATTTTGCCCAAAAAATATATACAATGACCCAGAGCCTAAAGCCTCAGGCCCGGCCGATCGAGGGCGTGAGTTCAAACAAGGATGAATTACATATTCTATTACATTTTTAAAAATAATTACAACAATAGTGCCCTCATAAAAATTTTACACAACTAATACACTTTCATATTTATTTACAATATTAGTGCAATTAGGATTCCTTAATTTAGGGAATTAGAATTCCTTAATTTAGGGATTTGTTATACTCATGGTTTCTTCTCTCTCTCCTCATCTATAACAACTGCAGTTAGTCATCACCCTTCTTCTTCATTCAACGTATTATTTATATATATATATATATATATATATATATATATATATATATATATATATATATATATATATATATAGTAAGGGTGAAATTGAGCTCTCACACATTAAAACATTATTTTGCAAGCGAGAACCCATTGGATCGGCCCTGTCCTTCCCTCCATCAAAATCAATCCAACTATATATATATATAAATCAATACGCATATATATGTTAGGCATGTCTGTCTTTGCAAGAGATTTGAAAAGAAATACAGATGTAGAGATGAAGATAGGACTATAACGTTATTGTATGCCCGCAACGGAACGCGAGCCTCTACTATATACAAGCGCGGTCGGATCTCTCAAAGGCAATTTCAGTAAACCCTAGCATGCTTCATCTCAATTTATAGGTAGACTTTGAGTGATGGTACAGATGTCTGTTTTACCCCTCTCTTCATTCTCGAAATGAAGGGTCAAAATGGAGGTGGGTATGAAGATTCAGGCGGTGGTGGCGGTGGATATGAATATTGGATGATGGTAACCAAACTTTCATACCAAGGTAACCAAAATGTCATATCAAAGTAACCAATCAACCTCCACACTTTAAATTTTTTCTTTGTATAGTTGGTTACCAAACCTTCAGATCAAGGTAAGCAAACTTTCGTACCAAGGTAACAAAACTTTCATACCAAAGTAACTAATTCACATTCACACATGCAGTTTTTTCATAGTGCAGTTGGTAGCCAAACCTTCAGACCAAGGTAACCAATTCAATTTTATTAAGTTACCAATTTCGTTTGAATGTAATACAGTTGGTAGCCAACCATTCATACAAAGGTAACAATTTTATTATTTATGAGTAACAAAATAGTTATAAAAAAATTTCAGAATATTAAAAGTTACATCTATTTATTTTTAAACTTTTTGTAGGGCGAATCTTCTTATTCTCATTGGCGTTTTGGACAACCTGAGATTCGCCATGCGGTGTAGCATGATTATTATTTCAAAGTGTATGTGAGGAGATGAAGATTTGAATTTGAATATTTAAATTTGAATTATTATTTTGAATTTGAATTTGTTTTTGTTGTTAGATCCAAATATTTGAATTCGAATTATTAATTATGGCAGTTATTTGTCATTGATTTTAGGTTTCCTTAATAATGTGAATTGTACTATTTTTGTAATATGGGTCCTAATTACACTCTTTTTGTAATTATTTAGTTGATGCACTTTTCTTGTAATTACTTTCTATTTGTTGTATACTTATGTAAAGCACCCTTCAAACAAAACCTTCGCTAGGTACTCTCCCCTCCACAAAAGGGGTTAAATGCATAGTCGACCACTGAACTTATCTGGTATTTGGGTACTGAGCCCCTTTCTAGTAAAAAATTTGGACTTTGAACCCCCAGGCGCCACATGTGCGTTGACTACCGAGGTGGCACACGCGTGGCGTGTGTCCGACGTGGTATTTAATATTATAATTTATATTATAATCTGACACGTGAGCATTGCTGACGTGGCTTCTTTTGATTTTTTTCCAAAAATTTGCCTTTCCAAGAATTTGAACTCACAACCTCAAATTTGGAACTTTGACCATATGACCACTAGAGCTACACAAGCAACTGTTAATATTTTGCAAGAATTTATCCTTATACCAAAACATAAGATTTCCCCATCTTGCTTAGCATTAGCAGTTGTGGTACTAATAATAACAATAACAATAACAATAACAACAACAACAATAATAATAATAATAATAATAATAATAAAATAAAATAGTAATAATAATAAAAATAACAATAATAATAATAAAAATATAAAATAAAATAAAATAGTAATAATAATAACAATAACAACAACAACAACAACAACAATAATAATAATAATAATAATAATAATAATAATAATAATAACATAACAACAACAACAACAACAACAACAACAACAACAACAACAACAACAACAACAACAACAATAATAATAATAATAATAATAATAATAACAACAACAACAACAACAACAACAACAACAACAATAATAATAATAATAATAATAATAGAATTGGAGTATCATGTAGTTTTTCGTGGTGGATTAGTTTTGATCCAAGAGGAATATTTTAAAGTTCTCAATAAAATATATTTAATATTTTAATAATAATATATTTTACTGGGAATATATTTAATATTTTAATTAATGATATATTAAATATATTATTTTTTGGTAAAATATATTATTATTAAAATATTAAATATATTTTACTTATATTAAATATATTAAAATATTAAATATATTTTACTTATTCTACTTATATTAAATATATTTTAATTATATTAAAATATTAAATATATTTTACTTATATTAAATATATTAAAATATTAAATATATTTTACTTATATTAAAATATTAGCACCATCTTTCGCATGAATAATTAATTTCTCGACTAAAATAAGAAAACAAAATTCTGGAATTAATTTGATTTAAATACAAATATGATCTGTTATTGTTATTTTTATTATTATTATTATTAATGTTATTAGTACTATTATTATTATTATTATTATTATTATTATTATTATTATTAATATTATTATTATTAAAGCCAAAAAGTACGTCAACCACTTTATTATTATTATTATTAAAAAGTACATCAACCACTTTATTATTATTATTATTATTATTATTATTATTATTATTAATAAAAAGTACATCAACCACTTTATTATTATTATTATTATTATTATTATTATTGTTATTATAATTATTATTATTATTATTAATAAAAAGTACGTCAACCACTTTTTTTCATTAAGCCAAAATTTATAAATTAATGTCAATTATATTTTTGTTGAAGATAGAGCGTAAATATCACTTCTAATAAATTTTCTCAACTCTTTTTTTAATCTCAATTTTTATAATAAATTCCAAATATATCAACATAAGTAGTGTGTAGTGAGCTAATGGGATAAGCAAGAGTAGGAAAGTAATTATTCTTCTTAATTAACCGGGCCCATAATTGTTCACATTTTCTTAGACTTGCCATCTACCCCTAAATTATTTTAACCGAGTGAGCGAATGGATTCCATATTATTATTATTATTATTGTTGTTGTTGTTGTTGTTGTTGTTGTTGTTGTTGTTGTTGTTGTTATTGTTATTATTATTATTATTATTGTTGTTGTTGTTGTTGTTGTTGTTATTATTATTATTATTATTATTATTATTACTATTATTATTATTATTATTATTATTATTATTATTACTATTTTATTTTATTTTTATTTTTATTACTATTATTGTTATTGTTATTATTATTACTATTTTATTTTATTTTATTTTATTTTATTATTATTATTAGTAGTACTATTATTATTGTTGTTGTTGTTGTTATTATTGTTATTGTTATTATTAGTACCACAAGTGCAAAGGCTAAGCAAGATGGGAAATCTTATGTTTTGATATAAGGATTAATTCTTGCAAAATATTAATAGTTGCTTGTGTAGCTTTAGTGGTCGTATGGTCAAAGTTTCAAATTTAAGGTTGTGAGTTCAAGGGTGGTCTTTGTGAATTAATTTCTTATTCATTATCTCATAAATTTGAGTTTTTAAATACTTAATTTTAATCTAGTTATGAAGTAGAACACATTGATATGTAGATTCACTTCAACTAATTAATGAAATACCCTTCAAATTTGGCTCAAATTCTAACATGAAATTCATTTGATATTAGTAATGCCAAAAAATATATAGAACATTATACTTCTCAACTGCATTATCTTTCTAAGCTAAAAATTATTAATGGTGGCCAAAATTTCATTTCTTAAACTACGTCATTTTGATCTTGACACTCAATTCAGGACAGAGAATAAACCAAGAGGGTGACTACACTTAAAAAAACTTTACTTGATTATAGAGCCGACCAAATAAGCCGTCTCCCAATATACCAATACAGATTTGTTCATAGACTACAAACACTAACCTAGTAACCAATGTTAGCATAATTCCCTGGCCTGCTGTATAAAAAAACAAACAAAAAAAAAACCCCTGCCATAATCCTTGGAAGAAATTATATAAATAATAATGCAATGCCGAAAATAAATCAAATACTAATTCCGTCCAATAAAAATAAGTCTCCTTACAAAATTTACAATTTTTTTAGGATATATGTTTTTCTCCATATTTACTCCTAATTATCGAGCATTTAGTTTAATGTAATTGTGTAATTTTAAGCAATTGGGACTTTTTTTTGGGAGAAAAATGGCAAATGAAACTCTTTAATTAGGTGGAAGTGAAGGAGTACTATATAAAGAATGGTAGCCATCAATGTTAGGCCATGCTGAAACCAATATGGCAGAAGAAGTGAAGCTGTACAGGACATGGTCAAGTCCATTTTCCTTAAGGATAGTTTGGGCACTAAAGCTTAAAGGCATAGAATTTGATAACATATATGAAGATCTTGCCAACAAGAGCCCTTTACTCCTCCAGTATAATCCTGTTCACAAGAAAGTTCCGGTTCTTGTGCACAATGGGAAACCTGTCTCTGAATCATTTGTAATCCTGGAGTACATTGAAGAAACATGGAAAGAAACTCCTCCCCTTTTCCCAAAAGATCCATCTGAGAAAGCCGAGGCACGTTTTTGGGCGAAATTTGGTGATGAACAGGTAATTAATTAACCACTAGCCAACTCGAAACTGAAACTGTTAGTTCATGTTATATTTAGTGTTAAGGCTCCTTTTTGTCCGGTGGACTTTGGCCTGCATGAGTAACAAACCGATGACCTAACGGTTTAGGAAAAAGCCTCCGGTGAGAGAGTAAATTAGCTTGCACAGTGAAAGTTATGTTAACACCGGAGGTTATAGAGTTTAGAGAGAGAGAGAGATATGGTGAATACCTTTCTTCTTGTACAAGAGGCTCTATTTGTAGGAGTGGATCATGGTTGAAGTTACGTGACCTGACACTCACGTGTCGAGTTACCATGGTAGTTGGTGACTGGTGAGGATATTTCTCACCTATTTCTGACATGAACATGTGTTCGTTCTCAATCAGTACAGTTTTGAAACAAACTTTTAACTGTTTTTTCTTTCTGAAGTGTAGTTGTGGCAATCAGTACGTGAAGTTTTCCTTAATCAGGGGAAGGAGCAAGAGAAAGCAAGAGCTCCGGCCATGGAAAACCTGAAATATTTAGAAGAAAAACTTGAGGGAAAGAAATTCTTTGGTGGAGAGAAAATTGGATTCCTAGATCTTGTACTTGGCTGGATGGCTAATCTGCTCAGTATCCTGGAGGAAATAATTGGTCAAAATTTGATTAATCAAGAAAAATTCCCATTGTTATGGAAATGGATACACAACTTTTCAAATGTTCCAGTAATCAAACAAAGCTGGCCATCCCGAGACAAACTAATCACCAAGTTTCAAACCATGCGCGACGCATACCTTGTAGCTGCAGCTAATTAAATTGTTATAGTTCTTGTATCGAAGCACCCTTGAATTCGAGTTAAAACGTACTCCTTGTTATTAATATTTAATTGCTGACTTATTTTTCTATTCCCCTGTTTGGCAATGACTTATTTTTCTACTTATAAGTTGATTTTTAAGTCAAAAAAAATAAACAAGTATTTGTAACTTATTTTAAAATGACTTATAAGTCATTTTAAATAAGTTAGTTTGACCAAATATAATATCTATTTTGCTCCTCTTTTTATTAATGTCATTTTTAGTAATTTTTACATTTGATTTTAACTTATAAGTCATTATAAGCCGAACACCTTCATAACTTATTTTAACTTAATTTTTAACTTATAAGCCAAATTAATGCAGAACACTTTTACTTATAAGTCACAACTTATATTTAACTTCAAGTCATTTTAAATTAAGTCGTTGCCGAACGGTCGTCAAACCAACTTATATAAGTCATTTGTCACTATATCCTCTGTTTGGCAATGACTTATTTTTCTACTTATAAGGTAATTTTTAAGTCAAAAAATAAGCAAATAAGTCATTTTAAAATAAATTAATTTGACCAAATGTATTATTTATTTTACCCCTTTTTTTATTAGTGTCATTTTTAGTAATCTTTACATTTGATTTTAATTTATAAATCATTATGAGTAGAACACCTTCATAATTTATTATAACTTAATTTTTGACTTATAAGTCAATTAGATGCCGAATGCTTTTACTTATAAGTCAACTTATATTTTAACTTTAACTCATTTTAAAATAAGTCGTTGCGGAACTACTTCTGAAACTTAGAAAAAAAAAACCCAAAAAAACACACAACATAAACCATACAAACACCCTTGCGATACAATACAAACTACTACAATACTGCCTCGGCTCCTTTTTATCAGTCGTTGGAGGCCAATGCACAATTATTAAGAAAAGTAATGACATTACATTGTGAAGTGTAAAATTAAACTCAAATGACTAAACTAGCCTTTTTTACTAGACAACCTTCTTCTTTTTTTCTCTTTCTTATCTTTAGTATCACATTCTCCAACAACAATCTTAGAAAAAGAGGAAAAAAAAAAACTCTTTCTCAAAACTCAATGTCCTACATTGATAATATCCCATCTACCCCAAAAATCTCCCTACTTTTCCTGATTGAGATGACATTCTTCTCTTGGCAAGCTCACCTTTTGGTCCTTCGCGTTCTTGAATTTAATCTGTCTTCTTTAGATCACCATCTTCATCCGCCTTATTGCCCTCAGATCTCTCTTGTCGTTCTCTCAGAAGTCAGAACACATGGGTTTTTTCAGCCCACCCTTTTTGTTCCTTGCCAACATGCCGGCAGTGAAAATCGCAGACATCCTCCTCGGAGCAGCCGAAAAAAACCCATGTGGCCCTTCCACCAAAATCACATCCCACCCCATGGGTGAGGCCGAAAACGAGAAAATTACATGGGGCGGTCCAGCGGCGGATGACGGCGACGATGGTTTTGATGTCAGTGGTGGACATGTGGGAGTGGGTCGTGGAGTTGACAGAGGCGTAGTGGACAAGCGCATCGAAAATGGGGTTGGGGAGTGGGGAATTGGGGGTGGTGGCAGAGGAAGCAGTGGAGTAAGAGTTAATAAAATTTTGGTAAAAAAATTCTTAGCATCTCAAAAATAGTCTGTTGCAGCTTTTCTTCCATGGAAATCTCTCCTTCATCATCCGGAACCGTGTTCAAATCAATCCCAGTATCTGCCGACAAATTTAAATTAAAATCTTGTACAACC
Source organism: Panax ginseng (assembly GCA_020205605.1). Classification (NCBI taxonomy): domain Eukaryota; kingdom Viridiplantae; phylum Streptophyta; class Magnoliopsida; order Apiales; family Araliaceae; genus Panax; species Panax ginseng. The sequence continues at coordinate 136,939,740 of CM035133.1, read as the reverse complement.
TTCTCAAAGTCATTGTTTGATTCCTCATTTAGATCAAAAGAAAATTGGGATAAGGTTCAAAAATTCTCCTGACTTTTATCTCTATGTCTATCGAGCACCCCTATATTTTTTTTGTCCTAAAGTACACTTAACGTTACAATTTTTGGGTCGTCCGTGCCCCTGCCGTTAACAGATCTACCAACTAGACTAACGGGGTTACAATCTTGATGACGTGGCTGTCACATGCAACATTTGCTAAAATTAATGATGGTCAAAACATACTAAAATACTAATTACATATTTACATCAATTAATTACATATTTACATATTTACACATACTAATTACATAATTACATATTTACACATGGAACATTTACTGAAATTTATTAATATATAAATTAATTAGGGTTAAAATATAAAACATATTCTAAATAAAATAATATATATCATTTAATCAAAACAAAAATACTAAAATAAAAATAAAAATGCATAACATATTTACACCATTTAATCAAAATACTAAAATTCAAATTATTTTGTTAACTAATCAAAACTACTAATTAAATAAAAGAAGTTGTATAATGTAAGACCCCAAATTTTTATAAATAAAATCGAATTTCCTCTAATTATTATTCTTGATTAATAAGGTGGTAATTTGATATAATACTTTGGTTATGGGTGAAATGTACAATTTTTACAAAATAAACAAGTGGTTATTAAAATATTCATTTTGTCGGGGAATATTCGTTTGGTCGTGGAATATTCTTGCTGTCGGGGAATATTCATACGATAACGCAACCATTTGTGGGCCCCATAACGGAAAACGGTTGGATGAAAGAAAACGACAAAGATTGAGTTTTATAAATAACGTCGTAAATTGTTACTGAATTACACTTTGTTGGGTTACACGGTGGTTAAAATCTGATAATATGCGTGGTTGCAAGAGTTATTACCAGTATTGCACAGTATTGTTGAATTATTGATTCGTACGTAAGAAGGCACTACTCAATAATTGTTACAGTAATTACTGTTCATTATTTTATTTTATTGATTCAATAATTATTGCGTTGATATTTATATTATTATTGTTGTCACTGCACAGTATTTTCCATTATCAGATCAATAATTCATATTATTTGAATAATATTATCAGATAACATTATTGGCAATGTCTAGAAAGTTCTGTCTAAGGAGAGGTTTGGTCACCTAATTAATTGTATTTAGTAAGGAGAAATCCTTATCGAAAGCCCCTCTTTCCAGGAGCGGCTGGTCATCATAATTACGATTACGTAATATTATTTACGAATAATTAATTATTGATTTATATGATAATGAAATATTTATTTGATATAAATGATGGATTTATTTATTTTATGTGGATATAATTGAAGGAATTAATGCTGAGGTGTTTTATCAGTATTTTGTCGGACTGAAAGTATTAAAAATCATCCATTTATGGATTTCGGATATTTTCGATTGGGAATTTGGAAAAACTCAAAACTACAAAGTTGTAGAGAATTCGATTTCAGGCAGAATGGACATAAAATTCGTATTTTTTACGATAACCGATCTATTTTCTATGAATTGTTGAAGTTTGAAAAAAAAATAAAATAATTTTTATTAAATTTATGGGGACCCACTTTTTGGTTGGTGGATACAACATGTGGGTCATTTCTTTGAAAATGGGTCAAAGATGGCTGGTGTTAGGCAAAGCATGCGTAGGATTTGAAAAGTAAATAATATTAATTTATTATTTTAGTCTCCTTTGGCGTTCTAGCATTTTCCTATAAATAAAAGGCTAAGTTAGAATTGAAAATCACACCAGAAACAAGTTTTCTCTCTTTCTCTCTCTATATTATCGAGCGTATTCTTGTGAGTATACTTTGAGTGTTGATATACGGTATTGAGTTTACATCAAGACTATACCGAAATTGATCAAGAAATACGGTTATTTTGAGGTGAGGATGTTATTTCTTTCAAATGGTATTATTTTCTTCAATATCATGATGCCAAAATATTGGTTGAACTTTTATCAAATTTGGAACTTTTTTGTGTCGGGGTTTCTTATTCACGCATTGCAGACTATTATTCACGAATCTCTAAGACACTATTCATAGAAAAATGAAAATTTTCCTTTTGTCCAAGATGTCTATTTTGGCTACTATCTTTGATTGTATCCATGTTTTGATCGTTATTTTGAGTTCTACTTCAAAATCGTTTATTATGAAGTATTATCGATCTTGGATAAACCGTTAAGCTAATCCCTAATATTTGTCCTTCTATCTCATTTGGATTCGTTCTTAAAAATGTTTTTCATCATCCTCGGTCCTTAATGGTGATACTTGATGAATATCTTTGGCTGTAGTGCAAAAGATGAATGATTAAATCGATGAATCTCTTTGGCCCATAGTGCAAAGATGAACAGTGTTGAGATGAACATGACTAATTGGTGATACAAATGAATATCTTTGGCACAGTAGTGCAAAGATGATTAAAGATGTATATTGATTGTTATTACAGGGATGAAATATTGATGATGGACTTTTAAATCTTAGAAGACAGTAGAATTCATTATCTACGTGACTCTTCTAATGGATTGATGTTTCCGCTGCATTTGTTGATCTAAAACTTGTTGTCTATTATATTTTATCAGAGTTTTCCATGTTGAAGACTAACGATAATTTGTTGTAGATTATCTTAGTCATAATATTCTTTACTGGGCTAGTTGAGCTCACCCTTTCCTTTTTGTTCCATTTTTCTTCTCAGGAGGTGAGAACATAGCAGGATCGAGTCGGGGTATGGAGTGATGGTTCTAGGAAGATGTTTTAGCAGTCCTCACTATTTCTATAAAATAGTGTTTGAATAATTATAATGAGGACTTATTTGCGTGTGGATATTGTCTAGAAGACAATATTTGTATTTAAACTCAAGTATGTATTGTCGTATTTCACACGACATTTGTATTATTGAAGTTGTAGTTTACTTTATGTACCATGTATTTGGCGTAATTCAGAATGGGTGTTGTATACCTATTTTGGGGCGCCACATTGGTATCGAGCTTAGGGATATGATCTCTAGCGGAGATCGGGGAATAGAACTAGGAGGGGAGAGATGAGTAAACCCTTTGTTAGTGTGTCCTACCTAAGCTTATTTGTTGGTCGGCCATAATATAGGGATATTATGTGACATGTTAATTTGTTTAATTAACCCTTGTTTTATGACAGTATTTAAGATGGCAGCTGAGAACGTTAACAATGGAGTGTATGAGACTGTGGAGACACCTTTAGTCCCGAAACCGGGAGAATGTGCAACAGAAGGCAATATTCCTCCGTAAACAACACTCACCGAGCAAACGATGAATGATGCGATGTTTAGAAGCTTTTTGCGATTTCATGCAAAATCGACGAGGAGACTTCGTGTTCAAAATACAGGAGGAAATGATAACAATTCACGGGTTGTCATAGCCAAGTAGTTCAAAGAGTTGGGACCACCAGAATTTAAGGGAAAGCCAGATCCGATCATGGCAGAAACATGGGTTAAGCAAATTACCAAAATATTCGATGTCTTGGGATGCACGGAGGAACAGAAGGTTCCATTCGCCACCTTTATGTTTCGTGGTGAAGCGACATTGGTGGGAATCGTGAAGGCGTACTGACCAGATGCACTTAACATGTCTTGGGAAAGATTTCAAAAACTGTTCAATGACAAGTACTTTCCAGAAAGTATTTGTCATATGAAGGAGGTAGATTTTATTAGACTCGAACAGAACAATATGACGGTGTCTCAGTACGAGGCAAAGTTTGCAGAGTTATCCAGGTTTGCACCTCATTTGGTGGAGAATGAGGAACGTATGACGCGGATGTTTCTGAGAGGTTTGAAACCTGGCATACGAAAATATCTCATTTCTCATAAATTTTCTCTCTATTCAGATGTTGTAAACAGGGCTCAATTATTAGAGCGAGATAGTGAGTATACTCAACCGAAGGACCACAACCGTGGTCATATATCGGTGATGATGATCATCGAAACGATGATAACCAAATGAGGAGGAAAGAATACGGACAAAGGCGGTAACCACTCAGGTGGTAATCGTGGACATGATAATAGGAGAGGTGAGTCAAGTAGAAATTTCAGAAAGAGGAGATTCAACAACGACGGGAAGACATCAGCAGCAGCACCAGCACCAACAACAAATTCTAGGGGAGGGGAACGACCGCCAGTTAGATGTTACAAATGCGGGAAGGAGGGACATATCAGCCCAAACTGTCCACAACAATCCAAGGTATGTTACAACTGTGGAAAGGAAGGCCACATCGCTCGAGATTGTTCTATAGCGAAACCAAGTTCAGCGGAAGTGGTGATTCCAAGGGCTGTCCCGGATAAGTCGAAATCAGCGGTTCCTGGAAGAGCGTTTGTCGTAACTGGCCAAAATATGAGGAATCCAAACGAGGTGATCACGGGTAAGCTAATCTTGAATTCTTGCGAAGTTTATACCTTATTAGATACCGGTTCTACCCATTCTTTTATCTCTCCTGCTTGTGCTCAACGTTTAAACTTGACTCTGGAGAAATTAGATTTTGATTTATCTGTTGAAACTCCGTTGGGTGAAACCTTCGTTACATCTACAGTTTATAAATCTTGCATGATCCAAGTTGGCACTATCACATTTACTGTTGATCTTATCTCTTTAAAGATACTTGTTTTTTATGTGATTTTAGGAATTGATTGGTTAACCACCATCATGCCAAAATTGATTGTTTTCATAAGCTTGTTAGTTTTCATATTCCTAACCAACTTTGTCATAAACTAATTCAAACCACTAAACCACTAAAATCACCAATATCATATCAAGCCACAAAGCTATTCGTTTATTGAAAAAGCGGATGTCAAGCTTTCTTAGCCCATGTTATGGATTTGAATAAAGACAAGTCGATTTGAATAATATTTACGTGGTTAGAGAATTCTCGATGTATTTCTGAAGAACTTCCGATTCTACCCCCAAAACGTGATGTTGAATTCTTTATTGACCTTGAGAAGGTACAAAACCCATTTCTAAAACCCCATATCGAATCTGGCCCTATTGAACTTCGTGGAGTTAAAAGTCCAACCACAGGAGTTATTAGACATCGGTTTCATTCGTCCTAGTACATCTCCTTGGGGTGTTCTGTTTTATTAAGTAAAGAAGAAAGACGGAGAGTATGCGACTTTCTATTGACTCTGAGAATTGAACCATGTCACCATCAAGAATAGGTATCCGATTACCTCGCATTGATGACACATTCGACCAGCCATAAGGAGCACAATTCTTTTCAAAGATCGATCTTAGATTCGGATATCATCACCAAGATTAAAACCGAGGATATTCCAAAGACGCGCTTTTAGGACTCCGATGACGGGCATTATGAATTCTTAGTCATGTCTTTTGGATTGACCAATGCTCCCCGCCGCTTTCATGGATATGATAAACCGTGTATTCAAGGAATATTTGGATCGGATTCGTTGTTGTCTTTATTGATGACATCCTCATATATTCCAAAAAAGTGAAGATCATGAGCACCATTTGAAGCTGATACTTAAAAGACTGCGTGAAAACAAGCTTTATGCAAAGCTGAAGAAATGCGAGTTCTGGCTTGAGGAAGTAGCATTCCTTGGGCACGTGGTGTCAAAACATGGAGTATCTGTTGATCCAGTGAAGATTGAAGCAATACAAAGTTGGGAGCAACCCAAGAAGTCGATTGATCAAGAAGTCTGTGACTTTACGGGCTTAGGCTGGTTATTATCGGAGATTCGTGGAAGGATTTTCTCGAATCGCTACTCCATTAACTCGGTGACTCGGAAGATACAAAATTCGTATGCAGCGAAGAATGCGAGAAGAGTTTCCAAGAGCTCAAGAGGAGACTTATTTCGGCACCTGTTCTAACAATACCATCTGGTTCGGATGCATTTGTTATCTACAGCGATGTTTCTGGCAAGGGGTTAGGATGTGTTCTCATGCAACATGGGAAAGTCATAGCCTATGCCTCACGACAACTCAAAGAATATGAGAGGAATTATCCTACTCATGATCTGGAGTTGGCAGCAGTCGTTTTTACGTTGAAAATATGGAGACACTACCTGTATGGAAAAAAAGTGGAGATTTATACGGATCATAAAAGCCTCAAATATTTCTTCACCCAAAAAGAACTCAATATGAGGCAACGATGTTGGCTTGAGCTGTTTAAAGATTACGATCACACTATTCAATATCATCCTGAAAAAGCAAACGTTGTAGCTGACGCATTGAGTAGAAGATCGTATGCGGGTATGAGTGCGATGTTGTTAACACAAAGACCCATTTTGTATGACTTACAAAGGATGGAGGTAGAATTAAAGACTCCAGGGTCCCACATGATGATGGCGAATATACGAGTAGAATCGACTTTAATTGATAAAGTTAAAGATGCTCAAGCTACGGACCTGGGGCTGATACAAATGAAGAAGAAAGTGCAAGAAGGTGATATTCCAGAAGCAAGAATCGATGAAGAAAGAATAATTCGAGTCAACTCTAGACTTTGCGTTCCTAACGATTCTGACTTGAAGCATAGAATCATAATGGAGGCACACAACACACCGTTTGCAATCCATCCTGGGAGTACCAAAATGTATCATGATATTCGACATATATTTTGGTGGAACAATATGAAGAGAGAGATCGCATAATTTATCTCGAGGTGTTTAACTTGTCAACGTGTAAAGGCGGAGCATCAAGTGCCAAAAGTTCCATTGCAACCACTTGAGATTCCGGAATGGAAGTGGGAACACATTAATATGGATTTCGTTACGGGTCTTCCCAAGGTTTCTCAAGGCATAGATGCAATTTGGGTTATTGTTGATAGATTAACCAAATCTGCTCATTTCTTACCTATACGAGAAACTTATTCCCTTGAACGTCTTGCTCGTATGTACGTGAATGAGATTGTGCAATTGCATGGCATGCCAAGTATCCATAGTTTCGGATCGTGACCCAAGATTCACTTCAAGATTTTGGGTTAGCTTGCGTAAAGCTATGGGGCGATTTCTGATTGATTGAGATACCACCCTCAAAGCGGACGGACAATCGAGAGGAATATTCAAACCCTTGAAGATCTATTAAGACTACGTGTCCCGGATTTCAAAGGAAGTTGGGATAAGTACTTGCCATCTGGTGGAATTCTCCTACAACAACAAATTTATCAAACAAGTATAGGCATGGCTCCATTTGAGGCGTTGTATGGGCGAAAGTGTCGTTCTCCAAATTATCTTTGGGGACGAGGTGGGAGAAGCAACGTTGTTGGGACCGTAATTAAGTACGCATGACTACGAGAAAAGATCCAAATGATTCGACAACGATTCAAACCTCACAAGATCGACAAAAGAGTTATCTTGATCTTCATAGAAAGGACGTGGAGTTTAATATTGGAGATCATGTATTGTTACGTATTGCTCCATGGAAAGGAGTTACAAGATTTGGGAAAAGAGGAAAGCTCAATCCAAGATTTGTTGGTCCATTTGAGATTCTTGACCGAATAGGAAACGTAGCGTATAGACTCGCGTTACCTCCAAACATGTCTCGTGTTCATAATGTTTTTCACATATCTATGCTTCGTAAATATGTGAAAGATCCAAACCACATTATTGCGTTAGAACCGCACGAGATAGTAGAAGATTTAACGCATTGAAGAGGTACCTATTAAGATCTTGGATAGGAAAGAGCATGTCCTACGCACCAAGATTATACCACAAGTTAAGGTTTTGTGGAGAAACCATGTTATTGAGGAAATGAAATGGGAGTTGGAGTCAGAAATGAAAGCGAGGTACCCTCACCTTTTCGAAATACCAGGTACGTACGTCAATTTCGAGGACGAAATTTCATAAGGAGGGGAGGTTGTAAGACCCCAAATTTTTATAAATAAAATCGAATTTCCTCTAATTATTATTCTTGATTAATAAGGTGGTAATTTGATATAATACTTTGGTTATGGGTGAAATGTACAATTTTTACAAAATAAACAAGTGGTTATTAAAATATTCATTTTGTTTGGGAATATTCGTTTGGTCGTGGAATATTCTTCATTGCCGAGAATATTCGTATGATTTTATGTTGTATGACCATTTGTAGGGCCCCATAACGGAAAATGGTTGGATGAAAGAAAACGACAAAGATTGAGTTTTATAAATAATGGCGTAAATTGTTACCAATTAACCTTTGTTGGGTTACCCGTGGTTAAAATACTGATAATATGCGTGGTTGACAAAGAAGACATTGCGGTATTATTGCAGTATTGTTGAATTATTGATTAAATACGTAAAAAGGCACTACTCAATAATTATTACAGTAATTATCGTTCATTATTTTATTTTATTGATTCAATAATTCTTTGCGTTGATATTTATATTATTATTGTTGTCTTTGACTTGCGAGATTTTCCATTATCGGATCAATAATTAATATTATTTGAATAATATTATCGATAACATTATTGGCAATGTCTAGAAAGTTACATCTAAGGAGAGGGTTTGTCACTAATTCGCTGGCTACCAATAAGGAGAAATCCTTATTGGAAAGCCCCCTCTTTCCGGGAGCTACTGGTCATCATAATTGTGATTACGTAATATTATTTGTGAATAATTAATTATTGATTTATATGATAATGAAATATTTATTTGATATAAATGATGGATTTATTTATTTTATGTGGATATAATTGAAGGAATTAATTTGAGGTGTTTTATCAGTATTTTGTCGGACTGGAAGTATTAAAAATCATTCGTTTGTGGATTTGGATATTTTTGGTTGGGAATTTGAAAAACTCAAAACTACAAAGTTGTAGAGAATTCGATTTCAGGTTGAATGGACATAAAATTCGTATTTTTCTGATAACCGATCTATTTTCTATGAATTGTTAAAGTTTCGAAAAAATAAAATAATTTTTATTAAATTTATGGGGGGACCCACTTTTTGGTTTAGTGGATACAACATGTGAAATTTCTTTGAAAATGGGTCAAAAGATGGTGGTGTTAGGCAAAGGATGCGTAGGATTTGAAAAGTAACTAATATTAATTTATTATTTTAGTCTCTTTTGGCGTTCTAGCATTTTCCTATAAATAGAGGGCTAAGTTAGAATTGAAAATCACACCAGAAATAAGTTTTCTCTCTTTCTCTCTCTATATTATCGAGCGTATTCTTGTGAGTATACTTTGAGTGTTGATATACGGTGCGAGTTTCTATCAGCACTATACCGAAAGGGATGTTATTTCTTTCGCAAATGGTATTATTTTTTTCAATATCATTATGCCAAAATATTGGTTGAACTCTTTATCAAATTTGGAACTTGTTGTGTCAGGGTTACTATTCACGTATACGACACTATTCACGATACTGGTCTTATTCACGAATCTGAGACTATTCAATAGAAAATAAAAATTTTCCTTTTTGTCCAAGATGTCTATTTTGGCTACTATCTTTGATTGTATCCATGTTTTGATCGTTATTTTGAGTTCTACTTTAAAATCGTTTATTATGAAGTATTATCGATCTTGGATAAACCATTAAGCGAATCTCTAATATTTGTCCTTCTATCTCACCTTTGGATTCGTTCTTAAAAATATTTTCATCATCCTTAGTCCTTAATGGTGATACTTGATGAATATCTTTGGCTGTAGTGCAAGATGAATGATTAAATCGATGAATCTCTTTGGCCCGTAGTGCAAAAGATGAGCAGTGTTGAGATGAACATGACCAATCTGGTGATACAAATGAATATCTTTGGCTCAGTGTAAAAGATGATTAAAGATGTATATTGATTGTTATTCTGAGGATGAAATATTGATGATGGACTTTTAAATCTTAGAAGACATGAGAATTCATTCTCTACGTGACTCTTCTAATGGATTGATATTTCCGCTGCATTTGTTGATCTAAAACTTGTTGTCTATTATATTTTATCAGATTTTTTCATGTTGAAGACTAACGATAATTTGTTGTAGATTATATTAGTCATAATATTCTTTACTGGGCTAGTTGAGCTCACCCTTTCCTTTTTGTTCCATTTTTCTTCTCAAGAGGTGAGAACATAGCAGGATCGAGTCGGGGTATGGAGTGATGGTTCTAGAAAGATGTTTTAGCAGTCCTCACTATTTCTATAAAATAGTATTTGAATAATTGTAATGAGGACTTATTTGCGTGTGGATATTGTCTAGAAGACAATATTTGTATTTAAACTCACAGTATGTATTGTCGTATTTCACACGACATTTGTATTATTGAAGTTGTAGTTTGCTTTATGTACCATGTATTTGGCGACTCAGAATGGGTGTTGTATACCTATTTTGGGGGCGTCACATATAACATATTTACATCATTTAATCAAAATACTAAAATTCAAAACATAACATATTTACATCAAATACTAAAAATTCTAATTAAAAAAAATACTAAAATACTAATTAGAAAATACTAAAAAAAATCAAATTCAAAAATAAAAAAATAAAAAAAAATACTTAAATACTAAAATTCAAATTATTTTGTTAATTAATCAAAATAACAAAAATTCAAATTACATCATTAAAATACTAAAATCATAACATATTTACATCATTTTTATATCATAACATAACATATTATCATATTTTCATCATTTACATCATTTAATCAAAATACTAAAATTCAAATACTAAAATCAAGTCAAGATCTGAAACCCAAGGTCACTAAACCACCCTCAATTGGCGGGCGTAGCATCCGGCGACTCTTCTGGTTAGGAACACCCTGGAATAGCAGGACAATCCAAGCCTCCATAGGCACCAAAACTCAATTAAAGGAAAACACTTCAGTCCAAGAACCATCCGAACCAACATAAAATCAATGAACAAAAAAGCATCCGTTGATAGGAAATTAAAACACTAATCAACTGAAACAAATATAAAAATAAACCAATATTTCGACGAAATCAAGTCAAGATCTGAGAAAAAAAGAAGCTTAGCAGAACATATAAACCCATCCCTAAATCAGACATAGCAGACCCCAAACCATCCCAAATCGAGATTAGATCGCAACCCAAAAATTCGAACCACAATAAGTAGTGATTGGCAAGGAAATTTAATGAATTAACAGTCAATCCGTTCTGACACCATCACAGACCAAGCCCAACCCCTGTTCAGTACGAGAACAACATCAACCATCATGAACCCATAACAACTCTCCACACCAGATCCAAAACAAACCAAATCCAATAACCCCAATAGAATACTCCCTTACTCACATAAACTATGAAGAGATCACAACTTCTATGGCCAATGGACTATGCCAAAATAGATGGAAAGTAGATTGAAATTTGAAGATGAGGAAAAGAAGAGTTTCGGAGCCTTCCGTCCACCACCGAACGACTCCTAGCCCCTTGTTTCTCCTCCCCCACTGCCGCCTTCTGTCCAACAAGATGAAATACTTTCGAACGACTTTGTAGAGTAGATCTGAGTAGGGAAAAAATATTTTTATCCCACTGTGGTTGTAGTGTTTTAAGCAATTAGCCACTGTGCTTTTAAAATATTCAATTAGCCCACTGTACTTTTTAAAAATATTCAATCAAGCAAGCAATTATGCCCAATTTTGCTCACGGGCGTTAAAAAATTAAGCCAATTTTCTTACGTGGATTTTGAAAAAAATAAATAAAACAAGTTATTTCTTTGCGTGGCAAGCCGGTCACTAAATTCTTAATCTTTATTGAGCCTTTGCACTTTAAAAAAAATGCAATTGGCCCTTCGTGATTTTAAAAATATTTTTATATTTTATTTTCTATCTTTTCTTTACCTAAATATTTATAATATTTATAATATTAATAAAAATTAATATTATAATATTTATAATATGTATGTTTTATTTTAAAAATAAAAATAAAAATACTTATAAAATTTTAAAAATAAAAATATTTTTATGTTTTATTTTCTTTCTTTTTCTTTACCTAAATATTTATAATATATATAATATGTATAATATGTATGTTTTATTTTAAAAATAAAAATACTTTTACGTTTTAAAATACTTATAAAATTTTAAAAATAAAAATATTTTTATGTTTTATTTTCTTTCTTTTTCTTTACCTAAATATTTATAATATGTATAATATGTATAATATTTATAATATGTATATTTTATTTTCAAATAAAAAAACTTTTATGTTTTAAAATACTTATAAAAATTTTAAAAATAAAAAAATATTTTATGTTTTATTTTCTTTCTTTTCTTTAACTAAATATTTATAATATGTATAATATTATAATATTTATAATATGTATATTTTATTTTAAAATAAAAATACTTTTATTTTTTAAAACACTTATAAAATTTTAAAAATAAAAATATTGATATGTTTTATTTTCTATATTTTTCTTTACCTAAATATTTATAATATGTATAATATTAATAAAAATTAATATTATAATATTTATAATATGTATGTTTTATTTTAAAAATTACTATTATGTTTTAAAATACTTATATAAAAATTTTAAAAATAAAAATATTTTTATGTTTTATTTTCTTTCTTTTTCTTTACCTAAATATTTATAATATGTATAATATTATAATATTTATTATATGTATGTTTTATTTTAAAAATAAAAATACTTTTATGTTTTAAAATTCTTATAAAATTTTTAAAAATAAAATATTTTTATGTTTTATTTTTTTCTTTTCTTTACCTAAATATTTATAATATGTATAATATTAATAAAAATTAATATTATAATATTTATAATATATATATTTTATTTTAAAAATAAAAATAAAAATACTTTTATATTTTAAAATACTTATAAAATTTTTAAAAATAAAAATATTTTTATGTTTTATTCTTTCTACATTTGGATCCCAAATCAACTATCCGGTAGAAATTTCGCTGCAAAAATGGCTTTTATTTTCCTAAAAACCTACCAAAAGAATCATCGTCAATTTCAATAAACCAATTCTCACTCCATTTTTGAATAATCTCACAGAAACCGAGCTGCCCAATCACAATACAATCAATCCTTTCCCTTTTCAGTGTCTGCCCAAAACAGAGAACACAAATCCTTCTCACTCGTTACAGTTCTACCCAAGCTTTCCATTCGGGGCTTTTCTAAACCCAATTTCTTTAACCGGGTTCGTTCACTCTGTGGGTGAAGATGTTGTTTCGGTTAATTCCCGGACGATTTGGGCTGACAGCGTGAAGAAGAAGAGGAAGAAAAAGATGAACAAACACAAGTTAAAGAAGTTGGGGAAGCGTCTAAGAAGAAAATCATAGTTTGCTTCATGTGATTGGCTAATTGAATGGAGGAGAAAATTAGTGGTGGAATATGAAATGGAATGGTTAGGGTGAAGAATCAATAAAGGGAAGTAGAGGAGAGAGAGAGGAATTTTGGGTGCTCTGTTTGAAATAAGAGGAGAGAGAAAATAAAAATCCATGGGGTCATCTGATAAAATAGACTACATCAGCAAATACATGTCATTTATATTTTATTTTTTAAACCCACGTACCAAAATTGACTCAATTTTTTAATTGCTTGATTGAATATTTTTAAAAAGTACAGTGATTAATTACTTAAAATACTACAACTATAGTGGGTAAAAGTGTTTTTTCCCAATCCGAGTAGTATGGGTTTAGAGAGAGAAAACTTTAGAGAGGGAAAATGAATCTGATATGAATGGATTTAGAGAGAGAAAATGAATTTGAATTTTTTGGGTAGTAAAAATTTGTCACGCTGTCAATGTCGTCAACCACGTTAGTCTAGGTGTTAGCCACGTTAGTCTAGTTGGCAGATCCGTTAACGACAGGGGCATGGGCGATCCAAAAAATATAACGTCAAGTGTATTTTTGGACAAAAAAAAGTATAGGCTGCTCGGTAGACATCGGGGTAAAAGTCAGGGGCATTTTTAAACCTTATTCCAAAGAAAATTTATTTTTCTCACTGTCATGGAATTGTTCTTTATTTGTCATGAAGTTTTTGTAGAAAACATAGATGAAGAGAGATGATTTAAAGAATCCATCAGAACTTTAGAATTCTGAGCGAACTTTAAAATTCTGAGAAAAAAGAAAAAATTGGGAAGGTAAGTATGAGAAAATTGGGAACGTAATTGGAAAAAAATTAAGAAAGAAAAAGTTGAAATTAAATAGGAGTGTTACACTTGAAAAGAGAGATATTTAGGGGTAAATCAGGAAAATATGAGAAAATTTCTCCTATAAATCTGCAAACCACTTAATTAGAAATTAATTTTTTTCTCTAAAACAACACTTAATATGAAACCGAGGGAGTACCTCTTTAGAAATTGATAAAGAGGAGCAGACTTTGCAAAACCCATCTACAATCATACAACAATTCCGGATTAAAAAAAAATCAACTTTATTACCTTTAGGACAAAAGATAAAAGCAGATAGGCCCCGTTATAATTAATTTTGATTGAGCATGGTTCATAGTTGTTACCAAGTGGCTATCATGGAAGTGTCCGGCTCCCAGAGATGCCAAAACATAACAAACACCACTAAGAATCCAAGCTGTCTTTTCCTCGAGTAAAATTCCATGGCCTGCTTTTACCCTCTCCCTTTCATAAAAAGAGTTCTATTTAAAAAATTTACAAATATTAATAGTGTATTATAAAAAAAGTGGGATAATACATTTTTTGGTGATTACCGAAACTTTTTTTTTATTATAATCGTGTAACTATACTCTAAAATAATTACCAAATGGTCATTACTTATGATTTCCATCAAGAAAAAAGCGATGGAAAAAATTGACCAGATGCATAAATTTCCATTTTTTTTTGATGTGGATGGGATTTTTGCCATGTGGATGGGTTTCAGATAACAATATCAGATAACTAATAATAATAATAATATTTTCAAAATAATAATAGTAATAATAATAATTTTAAATAATTTACAAATATTAATAATAATAATAATAATAATATTTTCAAAATAATAATAGTAATAATAATAATTTTTAAATAATAATAATACAAATAATAATAATAATAATCACAATCATAATAATAATTTCAAAATAATAATAGTAATAATAATACTTTTTAAATAATAATAATAAAATATTAATAATAATCATAATAATTATTTAAAATTTATTATTATTATTTAAAATATTATTATTATTATTTCAAAATATTAATAATAATATTTCAAAATAATAATAATAATAATAATAATAAAAATAATAATAATAATATTTTTAAATAATTAATAATAATAATAATAATAATTTTTAAATAATAACATTAATAATAATATTTTCAAAATAATAATATTAATAATAATAATATTTTTAAATAATAATAATAATAATAATAATAATAATAATAATAATAATTGTAATAATTATTTAAAATTTAATAATAATATTTAAAAAATATTAATAATAATTGTAATAATTATTTAAAATTTATTATTACTATTTGAAATAATAATAATAATTATTCTTATTATTATATTTTATTACTATTATTATTATTTTGAAATTAGTTATTATTATTTTATTAATAATAATAATAATTATTATTATTAATATTTATATTATTATTATTTAAAAATTATTATTATTATTATTATTATTATTTTAAAATTTATTATTATTATTATTATTATTTTTGAACCAACTAACAATTAGCACGATTATTCATATAAAAATATTTTTATAATTTATATAATTTTTTTTAAAAAAAATTAAAAATATTATTATTATTATTATTAGTATTATATATTATTATTATTATTATTATTTATTATTATTATTATTATTATTATTCGGAATTATTCAATTAATAATGTTTTGAAATTACGGTTATTATTATTACACATACATAATGCCACAACCACCTCCTTGCATTTCTGCCCTCCATCTCAACAAATATAACGGGTCAATATGCACAGTCAACATTCGGTCCATTTTTTCGGAAAATTATAAGTAATGACTATTTGATAATTATTTTAGTGTATAGTTACGCGATTGTAACAAAAAAAGTTTCAGTAAAAATAGGATCCTAGTACAGCGACTAAAAAGTATATTATCCTAAAAAAAAAAGAAAAAGTGTATACATAGACCCCCTAGCTAACACAGTTTGGCTATCAAAAGTTAAAACAATATGGCAGAAGAAGTGAAGCTTTTCAGGACATGGACAAGTCCATTTGCTTTGAGGATTGTTTGGGCACTGAAGCTTAAAGGCATTGACTTTGAAACCATAATGGAAGATTTGCCGAACAAGAGCGATTTACTCCTCC
The DNA here is from genome assembly GCA_020205605.1 of Panax ginseng. Lineage (NCBI taxonomy): Eukaryota > Viridiplantae > Streptophyta > Magnoliopsida > Apiales > Araliaceae > Panax > Panax ginseng. The sequence goes on along the minus strand of CM035133.1, from coordinate 136,923,483 downwards.
AGTATAATCCTGTTCACAAGAAAGTTCCGGTGTTTGTGCACAATGGAAAACCCATCTGTGAATCGTTTGTAATCCTCGAGTACATCGACCAAACATGGAAAGAAACTCCCCTTTTACCTCAAGATCCTTTTGAGAGAGCCACAACACGTTTTTGGGCGAAATTCGGCGATGAAAAGGTATATCCACCGACTGGTCTTTTACCTGAAATGAAAATATACCATAAATTCGAAAACATATTTTGAAATTACTAACAATAGTATTTTCAGTTATGAGCAGATGACCCAAGAAAATGCTATTTTGCTAGTGGTTTAAGGTCTTGTTTGGATGAATTTGATTTGATTTGTTTCACACTGACTAACAACAGAGTTAGGAAGCAGGATTCTGGAATTAATGAATGATATCCAAACTAATCGTAAGTGCTACAAGTAACATCAAATCTAGCTATGCGTCAAGCTTTGACATATATTTCTTTGTCAAATGTAGGTTTTGACATCAATGTTTCAAGATGCTCTTAGACAGGGCAAGGAGAAAGAGGAAGCTATGGTGCAGGCCATGGAAAACCTGAACTATGTAGAAGCACAGCTCAAGGGGAAGAAATTCTTCGGAGGAGAGACAATTGGAATCCTAGATCTTGTATTTGGCTGGATGGCCAATCTGCCTAGTGTCATGGAAGAAATAACCGGTCAAAAATTTATCAAGGAAGAGGAATTCCCATTGTTATCGAAATGGATGCAGGACTTTTCAGATGTTCCAGTAATCAAAGAAAGCTGGCCACCTCGACATATTTTAATCGCCAAGTTCCAAGCCATGCACAAGGCATCCCTTGCAGCGGCCGGCTGCATCTAAATAAACAAACTTGTGGAGCTTTTATTGTGTGCCTAATGTGAGTTCATATATTTTAAGATCAAAGAATTTTGTGGCAAAGCTAAGTTTGTGTGTGTTCATAAATGTTTGATTACTAAAGGGGGGTTTGGCCTTTCAATTTAACAATGGCAGAATCATGCATGAACGAGCAACTTAAGCATCAAACCATACAACATTTCTAATTTCTATACTATTACAACCTCTAGATGCATTACTATTGCACATTTCACGCAATACTAGGTCAATAAGATAAAAAGAAAACCATAAAAGTAATGTAATAAACTAAAAATGTTTCAGGAGAAAAATAAAAGTAAAGAAAAATCAGCCACAGTATAATTCTCTAATGTGTCATTGGTTGGTTGAACCATTATTGAACCGGTGACGTCATAAAAATATAAATTATTAGTAATTAATAAAATTTTAAAAAATTTCTTTTTTTATAAACTAAAACATAATAAAGCTGAGTTACAATATTACTAAAATTGATTAATTTTAATATTAAAAAAACTAAAAAATATTTAAAAATATTTCATTTAATCAATTAACGGATGAACAATTAATCAATTTTATCGAGATGTCAATTGGATCAATTAACCGATTTTCAACCAAATCGGTTTTTGACCAAATCAATTCGGATTAAGATCCAGTTCAATCAGACCTGACATAGATCCGGTCCGTCCGGTCCGTTTTGAAAACCATGCCATGCCGGCAGAAACAAAGTCCTATGGCCTTGGCTAATGCATAGAATAGACAGTACCAGCGCGGAAGGAATGTCAAAGCCATAGCTGAAAATAGCTGTCATTTGGCATCCTTGTAGACTTTTAGTTCCTTAATGGTACTTTATATAGAGAGGGAGAGAGAGACAGTTTTTTATGATGATATACACTTACTAGTGACCTTTTTTAAGGTCCCACTTTAACACTCTGCTTACAGTTTTAAAAAATGTAAATATAAAATTTAAATTGGAATTTTAGAAAATAATGAAAAATATAATTTGGATACACATACAAAAGTTTTAATGAAAAGAATGAAAAATTTAAAATTGAGGACATGAGTTGTAATCAAAATTTATTATAAAAAACTATTGAGGATAATAAAAATTATAAAAATATTACTATATTTATATTTTTACAACATTAATATAAAAAATTGAAAAAAAAAGGTCACTAAAAAGTGGCCAAGTTTTCATAGACTTATTGTACTTTATATGAGGAAATTGATGGGGAGAGGGGGAGAGAGAGAAGGAGAAAGAGAGTACTCTAGACCCATTTTAAGGTTCACTTTAACAGCCCATTAGAGAATGACTTATTTTAAAATGATTTATAAATTTAAATATAAGTTGATTTATAAGTTGATTTAAATTATAACTTATAAGTAAAAACGTTCGACATCAATTAAATTTATAAGTCAAAAATTAAATTATAGTTAGAACCTACTTGATATATACTCTGTTTTGACTAGAGAAAGATCAGCATGTCAAATCATTCATCATTTTCATACAATACCAAACTTGACTATTCCTTCTCCAATTCTTTTAACTAGAGAACGATGCTACTCTCCTCAGGCAGTAGTAAAAAATGTAATGCACTTCTCAACAATATTATCCTTCTAAACTAAAAAGCAGTGGTTTGTATCCCCTGAGCAACTGGCCTACCTACTCTTTTAACTTTAACCCAACCTGATGCCGGACCACATTTCCCCTAATACTAAATTTTCCTTTCTGATAAGCCAAAACACACTTGTCCAAGGACTACAAACAACCACCATAATACGCAATCCATGACGTGGTCCTTGGAATAAATGATATACAGAAAATACGTATATGTTTATATAGATGCACCTATAGACAAGAACATAATGTGTATATAAATAACCATAGCTACATAGTTTGGCAATCAAAACAATATGGCAGAAGAAGTGAAGCTTTACAGGACATGGTCAAGTCCATTTGCCTTGAGGATAGTTTGGGCACTGAAGCTTAAGAGCATAGAATTTGATACCATATTTGAAGATATTGCCAACAAGAGTCCTTCACTCATCCAGTATAATCCTGTTTACAAGAAAGTTCCGGTGCTTGTGCACAATGGGAAACCGATCTCTGAATCACTTGTCATCCTCGAGTACGTCGAAGATACATGGAAGGAAAATCCCCTTTTCCCTGAAGATCCATATGAGAAAGCCAGAGGACGTTTTTGGGCAAGCTTCAATGATGAAAAGGTACAATAACCAACTGGTCTTGTACATGTGCTGATAAATACACCTGAAACTGAATTTTGATTAGAACAAGTATATATTTGGTTTATATGGTTTTCTGTTTCTGTCTTTAAGGACACTAATTCAAAGACCCCTGTTTCTAATTTTTTCCGTTTCGACAAAATACAAATATTCATGGGTATCAAAATGCAACAAACAGTCACAATTTTTTTTTTTTACTGAAGAACAGAGTTTGAAACAGGACTCAGGAAAGATATCCAAACTTGCCCTCAAGTCCAGCAAGTAACATCTGTACTATATTAGCTCATGTAGCACCATTGGATCTAACTTTGACTACTCTTTCTTTTTCAAAATTAGCTTTTGCCATCAGTACGCCAGGTTTTTCTTACACAGGAGAAGGAGCAAGAAGAAGCTAGTGTTCTGGTCTCAGAAAACCTGAAATATGTAGAAGAACTACTTCAGGGAAAGAATTTTTTCAGCGGAGAGACAATTGGGTTCCTAGATCTAGTATTTGGTTGGATGGCCAATCTGATTAGTGTCATAGAGGAAGTAGCCGGCAATAAATTGATAGAGGAAGAGAAATTCCCGCTGTTATCAAAATGGATGGAGAACTTCTTAGACGTTCCAGTAATCAAAGAAAGCTGGCCAGCTCGAGACAAGCTAATCACAAAGTATCAAATCATACGTGAGGCATACCTTGCAGGAATTACATCAAAAATGAATCATCAAAGCTGACCAGCTCGAAACAAGCTAGAATTATCTTTGTTGAGAAATTAATTAGGTTTTTCAATAGCTGCAATTAAATGCATAAACTTCCCCTTGGTTAAGTAAATACTAGATCTAATTCATTGCACTTTGTATACAATAATTTATTAAAGAGCTTGGTCAAGCTTTTCTATACGAGTGATCAAAAATTTCTCAACTGTCAGTTACTTGTTCCACTCACCAGAACATTTTAACCAGCCTTCCGAAAAATTGACCCCAAGATATAATCAACTTGTTTGATGGATATGACAAGTATTAGAGTAAATTATTATTATTATTATTATTACTACTTGGTCACTAAGTATGCTTGGTACCCACACATACTTGGCCACTACTCAACTAGTAGCCTATATATAAGGCTTTAGTACTCTTTGTAATAATATAACAACAATATTCAATACATCTATTTATCTCTAATATGATATCAAAGCAAGTTTGATCTTGGAAGGCCAACTAGAAGTCTTGCTTCCGTTGACGACAGCACATAGCCGGGCGGCAAGGATCTTTTCTTCTTTCTTTTATTCGTTTAGAGAAAACAAAATAAAAAACCATGGTCGTTGTTTGTTTTTGTGGTGAAACAAAAATGATTTGTCCTTCGTAGTTATTTTTCTCCTTGAATATGTAAATGGATGGTTGATTGAAAAGTAAGGATTGCATAGGGCCGAGATTTTAGGAAGGAGTGTGTCCTTCGATTTTTTGGGAGGCTAGAGTCCTTCGTTGTTGAGGAAGGAAAGGAGTCCTTCGTAGTTGTTTTTGAAGGATATAGAGTCCTTCACATTTGTTATGAGAGACGAGTATTCTCCGTTATTTCCGTTATTTCCAGTACATGATATCCTTGGAAAGTGGATGTGTGAAGTTATATAATGAGAAATCTAACTTTGGATGTAAAAAAATTAATCTTTTTTCTATGCAAATTGAAGAGGGGTTCAATTTTCCTAGTTCGTTTGACTCTTTTATTTTTAAGATTATGTTATGTAATTAATTGTAAGTTGCGATGTAAGACTTCTAACTTGAAGGGGAGTATTAGAGTATATTATTATTAGGCATAGAGTCCTTCGTAGTTGATTTTGAGTCTTTTATTTTGTTATGTAACAAGTTATGAGTCGTGATATAAGACTTCCAACTTGAGGGGGTATTAGAGTATATTATTATTATTACTTGGTCACCAAGTATGCTTGATACCCACACATACTTGGTGCTCACACATACTTGACCACTACTCAACTAGTAACCAATATATAAGGCTTTAGTGCTCTTTGTAATAATATAACAATATTCAATACATCTATTTTATCTCTACCAGAAGAAATAAGACCATCATTTGAGACCATATCTTGAATTACTTCATTACCTGACACAAAGGTTAAAGTAGTGTTATAGAAACGTCAATTTCTAAAGGAACACCGTAACTTGGCAGCGCATTATACTTCTCTTTCCATTGATAAACAGTTCTTCCAAATGAGAAATTGAGCAAGAACATTGATGAGCAAAATATAGAACTAACTTTCTTTAGTTTCCTGATTAAGAATACCTCATGGGATAAGTTTTATCAATCAAAATCAAATAACTAAAAACAGAGATTTATGAGCAGCTACACTCGCTCAAAACGAGACTAAAATAGGAATTTCATAGTGGAAATAGATTAAAGGTTACCTCATCTTGTATCAACTATATAAGGGGACATTAGTTCCACTTCCCAATCTATCACGAAGTAGCTTAGGGGGGTGTTTGGGAGTGGCGTGCATTCTTTATGGAAGTAACATTGGCATGGATGGATTTCACCTTGTGCGTGATTTGGGTTGAAATCACATTAACTTCCCTAGAGTACCTACAAGATTGGGTTCCAAAAGAACATTAATGGCATAAAATTCCCCATTCAGGATTTCTTAATCTTCGTACTCTTTATCAAATATGAATTAAGCTATAGAATTACTTACTTGTAATAGGAAATCACATTAAAAAAATTTAGCAAGATGGAAGGACATGTTACTTTTCATGTTTCCTAAGAATTTTGCAATTACTTTTTATTTTACTTTTTTTGCAGAGAATTTTTAGAAATCATAAGTTTTCATTAAATCATATGCAAAGTAATCACGTTCTAGAGAAGGTTTGATAACTTATTTAGAAAGAAAGAATTTTTTTTGAGAATCCTTCATTTTGCTTAACAGTAGTGTTGTATTCCAAGCAATTGGCATATAATTTCTTTCCAAAACCTACAATGTATGTATAAAATAGAGAAATATATAACTTTTTAATGAGATGGAAAAATTATACTCCCTCCATTTCTAAATAAGTGACATTTTAGAAGAAAAAATTTGTTCCAATTTATTTGTCGTTTACAACTTTCTAGGAGAATAAATTATTTACTTTCCTTTATTACCCCTACCTTATCTCATTGTCTCAAGAAATTCTCACCCTTAGTATTAATAGTTTTCAACTTCCCATAAAGGGGTAGTGATGAAATTTTACACATATTTTAACTATTAAATGATAATATTCCCCAAAATGCAAATAAAGAAAACAAAAAATTAGAGGGGGGTCGCACTTCTTGTTTAAATGACTTTCTTAATCCATGTGTAAAAACCTTAAACGACACTTATTTAGGAACGGAGGGAGTAACTTATTATCTTCCCTCCATTAAAATGGAATAACTAAAAAACGGAGAAAATCAAAATGAAACAACGTTTAAAGATGCTGCTAGAAGTACGTAAAGTTATGGCAGTACTGAAACAGAAATGAAGCAATCAAAGTATACCTTTTGAAAGCATATTAAATCCAGTTAATATGGCCGTGCCAGATAGACCTATAGAGATCAACGTGAGTAACACCCTGCAGAGAAAATACATCATAAGTTGTCTCATATTCCCCTTGTCAGATTTACTAAAATTCCCATCTAACTTAAACTGAGCACCAAAATATAATTAAAAGAAAGTTACATTATAAAATGATTCCTAAAAGGCAATAGAGGAAAGATAAGTAAAAGTATTTCACTCCCTGAATGATCAGAAATCTTTAAACAAAGAGACAGAAAAATTTATAATTTTTACCAGATGATTGGTCGAACACTGAATTCCCATGATTTATGGTTAACTTGCACATCGATGCTGAAAACTTATCTTCAACAAAAAATAACAAATCAATTTGTTGAACTAACTATGAGCTTAGATCCACCAAACAGAGAAAGAGAGAGTAGCATCGAGCCAGCCTGGCATCCGTCACCAATTTTAGGATTCATAAAGAGCACCTTGACTCTTCCACACCAGTCAATTTTCGTCAATCAAGTAAACATGAGAAAAGAATCATCAACACTCACCAGAGATCTCTACAACTACAGGTTCCATCCTTGAACAAATGGAAGCGATTGGCATCTCTAACTAATAATTCTCGCTGCACAATCTTTGATATGTACTTGGTGAAAGTGTGGCAATCCCCACAAACCCGCAGATTCTTCATTATCTGCAAAGGAGTACCTGGACTTGTATTCAACAATCCAAATGCAATGGCAATCCTTTCACTATGCCCGCAAAGCATTTCTCTTTTCTCATCATCATCCACATCATGCAAAACAAATTTTAAATTGGCAACATACCCTTCCTTGGTCATTAAACCATAAAGGAACTCTAGAAACTTATTGACCTCTTCATATTGTTCAAAGAGCCTGTCTCCAGTGCCAAAAACATATACCTTGTTGCGTATCTCCACCCAGCTACAACCAGGGTCTTTTTTCAGTCCTCTAGATTTCAAGGATTTTCTAATCATTCTTACTTGATCCCACTTCCCTAAGGTTGCATATACATTTGACACTAAAACATAATACCCGGTATTATCTGAATTCAATTCAATTATACGTTCCGACACACGTTCGGCAATTTTGATGTCTCCGCTTGCTCGACAAGCACTAAGCAAAGCTCCCCATATACTTGCATCTGGTTTAAATGGCATGGAAAGAATAAACTCCTCAGCTTCGGCTAACAAGCCTGATCGTGATAGAAGATCAACTACAGAACCATAATTTTCAATCTGAGGCTCAATGTTATAGTCTTTCTTCATCTGATCAAAGCAAGCCCGGCCTTCTTCCACCAAACCAGAATGGCTACATGCATAAATGACACAAACAAATAGAATATGATCAAGAAAAACACCTTTTGCCTTCATCTGCTTAAAAGCGCTTAGAGCTTTCCTGCCTTCACCATATATCCCATATGCAGATATCAATGCGGTCCATGTCACTACGTCTTTGGTTTCCATATGCTCGAATACTATAAGTGAACTCTTCAAACAACCACATTTTGAGTACATCTCTATCAGTGAATTCCCGATTGGGACATCTGACTGAAATCCTAACCTCAAAATACAGCAATGAATCTCCTTCCCTTGTCTCTTCATGGAAAGTAGGGAACATATAGGCAACAAACCTAACATGGTAGCCACATCTGGCATCATCCCCTCCATTCTCATTTGAGTGATCATTCTGAACCCTATATCATACTCCTCAGAACTAGCACATGCAGAAATGATGGAATTCCAAGTTATGATATCTCGATATTTCATGTTCTCAAAATGTTTCAGTGAATCCTCTATTTTGCCGCATTTAGCATATGTGTCCACAAGAGCATTACCTACAGCTAAACATGAATCATATCCCAGTTTTGTAATATCAGAATGGATTTCCTTCGCCTGATCTATGTTCATCAATTGAGTAGACATAGAAAGAAGTGTCACGTAAGTTACAAAGTCTGGTTTTAACTCCATTCTCAGCATATTAAAAACTTTCATCGCGCGAGATAACATCCATTTTTAAAAAAACCGTTGATCAAGGAATTCCATGACACTAAATCCCTGTACTCCATTCCGTCAAAAATTTTCCGTGCATTCAATATATCACCACACTTGGCATACACATTAATGAGAATATTACAGGATGTAGTATCACAAATGTATCCATTCCCACTCATGTACTCATGAATATATCTACCAGATTTCAAGTCCCCAATGTGACTACAGGCACGGACTACAGATGTGATTGTTAACAAATCTGGCTCGAATTTAGACAACATATACTGAAACAGCTTAATTGACTCTTCATACAAGCCTGATTGAGAGTAACCACAAATCATAGTATTCCAAGTAACTGTGTCTCTAACCACCATTTCATCAAAAATTCTTCGACAATCTGCTAACTTATCAAACTTAAAATACATAGAAAGAAGACCATTGCTTATAATTGTATCTACTTTCATCCCAATCTTTTCTACAAATCCATGAACTACTTCACCATCGTCAAAGGCGACTAACCAGCCACAAGCACGTAAAACACTTGACACAGTAACAAAATCCGGCACCATACCAGCCATTCTTAATTGCTGAAATATCACCAATGCTTCCTTCCAATATCCATTTGAACAATACCCTGAAATCAAACTATTCCAAGACACAATATCTTTGTGAGGCATTTCTTCAAATACCTTAAGCGCCCTATCCAACTCATTAAATCTTGCATACATATCAATCAAAGCATTACCAATATACAAATCCGAGCCAAAACCCATTTCCACAACATGATCATATACAAAATTACCCATATCAAAATCCAATAATCCGGCACACGCATTGATAACGGATGGGAATGTATATGTATCTGGTTGAATTTTCATCTTCCACATTTGGGAATAAAAACTCAAAGCATCAGAGTAACACCCATTATGGGTCATTGCTCGAATAATTGTATTCCATTGGTAAACATTTTTTGCAGGTGAAACTTGGCGAAAAATAGATAAAGAAGCGAGCGAGTCTTTGAATTGGGCGTATTTGCTTATGAGTTTCCCAGAAAAGAAGGCAGTTTGATCAAGTCCGGAGACTATTAATAGTGAATGAATTTTGTGAAGCTCTTTAGGTTTTGTTGATGAAGATAAAGCTTTTGAGATTTGAAACAGAAAAAGTTCTTGCCTTTGGTGGCCTAAAGTAGACAACTTTGCAGTTCTCATGAAAATTGAAGTTTGTTCAGATTTTCCTAGGAAGATTTAAATAGTTTATGGTGGGGGGAAAAGGTCTTCTTGGTAAGTGCGAAATTCTTGCTTTCAAACAATGTTTATAATTATATATATATATATATATATATATATACATGACTGATCCGTATCAAATACTTGGTATGATTAATATTAGGACAAATAGATCTTTTACCTCCGTTATACACAAGAACCATAAATATTTACCGTCCGTTATACACAAGAACGATCCAAATTTTAGCTAATGACCGGTACATCCCCTAATAGACTAATAGTAGCATATAGTGACAAATTTATAATTAACTAGATAAAAATGCATTGTGGCGGGATTATTTATTTTATTAATAATAAATTTATACATATAATTAATAAATTAAAATATAATAAGAAGATGATAAATTGTTGTGCGATGATTAAATTTTGGTAACATATGTTACATAGAGTTGAGTAATTATTTAGTACGCAAATACATATCCAAGTATAGAATTAATCTGATAACTAAACCTTAAGACATTATATAACAGTTGTGTGTGTGTATATATATGTGTGTGTGTATGTGTGTGTGTGTGTATATATATATATATATATATATATATATATTAATTTATTGATAAAAATGTCTATAATGTAACAGTAAGGTTAAAAATGGGTACCTCTTTTATTCTAAAGCACTAATAAATATTTAAAAAGTGTAATGCACAATCTCATCGAGTTGTTATATTGATGTGATTGTTAGTGGCATATTTGAAGTATGTTATACATTACACTAACCTCACCAAGCCTCAAATATCTGACACAGGTACTTGATGCATTTTGAAGAGTCCATGTCTCATATACGCTTACTTGCACAAGAATTCTAACATCCAAATGAAAGGGAAAACATCGGAATAATGTCCCAGCTTAGATATGTTACTTTATCACCTGACCATAAAGACATCACATATTCGTTCACCTTATTTACAACATTCATGATGGTTTGATAAATGTTCATTTGCTCATTATTTAAACTGGAAAGCAGAGTTTTATGCTCTCTTGCCAAGCTTATCCTATCATAACAAAGTTCATCTTGAATAAATCTATTTTGCCCCTCTTCAATAATTATTGAACTTAGAAAAGACAGTGTAGGGTAATCTCGCAAAGTTTTCCCATTACTTTGCAGTAGCTTTTCAATTTCAGCAAGAGTATAACTCTTCAATTGGTCATCACTTATTTCCAAATCTGCTCATTAAGAAAGAAAAATATAAAATATAAGAATTTCATTACCAAATTAAATTACGGAGAGTAATGATAATAGCTTAGTAATGATAATATCATAAAGTAGTAATTTTAGGAGATAATAATTAAATTAGAAATGATAATATCATAACAGTTGACATTACCAAAACTGTGACGCCCCCAAAATAGGTCCACACAACCCATTCTGAGTCGCCAAATACATGGTAAAAAATTCAAACACAAACTTCATTTATACAACTATTAATTATCGTGTAAAATATGACAACATAAGTTGTGAGTTTCAATACAAATATTGTCTCGTATACAATATTCAAACTCAAATAAAGTCCTCATTATAATTATTGTCACACTATTTTATAAAATAGTGAGGACTATTATAATAACAATCCTGGACCATTACTCCACTCCCTGACTAGTCTCAGCTATATTCTCGCTTCCTGAGAAGAACAATGAAACCAAAAGGAAATTGGTGAGCTCAACTAGCCCAGTAAAGAATATTATGACTAAGATAATGTATAACATCATTAGTTCTCAACATGGAAAAATATGATAGAATACAATAGATAACAAGTTTTAGATCAACAACTGCAGCGGAGATATCAATACATTAGAAGAGTCAATTAGAGCATGATATCTACTATCTTCTACGATTTAAAAGTCCATCAATATTTTATCCCTGTAACACCAATCAATAATTATTTTTAATCAACGAATTATCTATGCACTACGGGCCAAAGATAAACGTTTGTATCACTAGTGGTCATGATCATGTCAAACACATGTCCATCTATGCACTACGGGTCAAAGAGGACTTTCACCACAAACCTTTATCTGTAACATTAAAGGTCATGATTATACCAATACACAATTCCTGGTCATAATTATATCAATCAACAGTCCATCTATGCACTACGGCCCAAAGATGACTTTCAGCACAATATAAGCACGAGGATGATGACAATGATATAAAGAATTAATCAAGTGAGATCAAGGATAAGCATTAGAGATTTATAATTTAATTTATCCAGAGTTTAAGAATGTCCAAATTGTCAACATGATCACCAATTGTGGAGTAAAATTCAAGAATGATATTCATGTATCAAAAATAATTTGGACAAAAAAGAAAATTAAATTCCATTGTGACTAGTACTCATGAATAGTACCGTATGGATAATACCCATGAATAGTACCGTATGAATAGTACCCCGACATGAAAAGATTAAAATTTCAATAAGAGAGTTCAGACCAATATTCTAGTGAAATGATATTAGATGAAGCACAAACTTCAAGGAATTTCTAATCATTTTAGGAATTATAGAAACAATAGTAAGTTTAAATTTAGGAATATGAAATGAAATAATACAAGAAACTGCAAATGGATTTTCACCCGTCATGCGGTATTCGCGTAGACAGATCATTTTCCCAACTTAATAAAGAATGAATACGAAAGGTTATTCACCAGGCATGCGGTAGTTCGCGTAGACAGGTTATTCCCACAGATTAATAAGGAATGAATACGAAGGGTTATTCACCAGGCATGCAGTAATCCGAGTAGACAGATTATTCCCACAAATTAATAAAGAATGGAATGACAACCCTTATGAGTATAAAGAAAATAACATCCTTTACGAATACGAAATAAATAATACCCCTTACCTTAGTAGGAGATTGGATACTGCAATAGTGTAGTAGCAGAATATTCTTCTTCTTTCTTTCTCTATAGTTTCTCTGACTATAGCTTGTGATTATAACTTTGCTCTTCAAAAATGGTAGGAAATAATGAATGGATGGAGGAATATTTATAAGCTAGGAAAAGGGGGCAAATGACATGGTTAATTATACTTTAGTACCTTCATCTTTGCCTCTATTTTTAATTTAGTCCATCAAGTATTATACATCTTGCATAACATCCCCTAATAGTACTTGCATATAAACTGATAAATCCTTGAATGTGAACCAATAGTTCTTTGCATGTAAAGAAATAATAATTAATTGCTCATTTATTCGATTAATTGCCCGTTTGATTAATTTAACATCCAGAAATCAATTATTATCGAATTAAATGTCGATTTTCACTAACATTAATATTTCCAATACAATGGAAATATTTTTATCAATAATTATTCATCATTAATATTATAATTCACAATATTGACAATCGGATCGTTCCCAGAAAAGAGGGGGCTTTTCAATAAGAATTTCTCCTTATTGGCGTGCAATTGAATAACATAACCGCTTTCCTCGGCAGAACTTTTTAGACATTGTCAATAACGCAAATAATAATATGAATAATTGTGTCGTGTCAATTATTGATTTAATAATATAAAATATTGTGCATATGTTATTGTGACAATAATGGAATCAATAATATGAGATACTATGCAGCAACTACTGTGACAATTATTGAATAAAACTAAGTGACTTCATACGTAAGCATCAATAATCAAAGATATTGTGCAATATCGTGTGTTACTATGCAATAACGCATATTACTGTACTTTTATCACCTGGTATTTTAATAGTTTAACGGTAAAAGTTTTGCCGTTATTTTTATAAAAAGTTATTTTTGTCGCTTCCTATATTCGACAGTTATTCTATTGTGGGGTCCACCAATGATTGCATTGTCGTACAAATATTCTCTGTGACGCCCACAACCCATTCTGAGTCGCCAAATACATGGAACATAATTCAAATACAACTTCATTTATATAACTGTTGTGCAAAATACGACAACACAATAACTGAGTTTCTATACAAATTTTTTCTCGTAGACAATATCCAAACTCAAATAAAGTCCTCATTACAAATATTGTCACACTATTTTACAAAATAGTGATGAATACTATAATAACCATCTTGGACCATTTCTCCACTCCCCGACTAGTCTCAGTTATATTCTCGCATCCTGAGAAAACAATGGAACCAAAAGAAAAAAGGTGAGCTCAACTAGCCCAATAAAGAATATTATGACTAAGATAATGTAGAACAAATTATCCTTAGTCCTTAACAAGGAAAAAATCTGATAGAATACAATAGACAATAAGTTTTAGATCAACAACTGCAGCGAAATAAGCAATCCATTAGAAGAGTCAAATAGAGCATAAAGTCTACTATCTTCTATGATTTAAAAGTTAATCATCAATATTTTATCCATGTAACAACAATCAATAAATATTTCACATCAACGAATTATCCATGCACTACGGGCCAATGTTATTCGTTAGTATCACTAGTGGTCATGATCATGTCAAACAAATGTCCATCTATGCACTATGGGTCAAAGATGACTTTCACCACAAACCTTTATCTGTAACATTAAAGGTCATGATTATACCAATACACAATTCCTGGTCATAATCATACCAATCAACAGTCCATCTATGCATTATGGGCCAAAGATGACTTTCACCACAATATAAGCATGATGATGATGACAATGATATAAAGAATCAATCAAGTGAGATCAAGGATAAATATTAGAGATTTATAATTTAATTTATCTAGAGTTAAAAAATGTCCAAATTGTCAACATGATAACTAATTGTGGAGTAAAATTCAAGAATGATATTCATGTATCAAAAATAATTTGGACAGAAAAGAAACTAATTTTGTCGTGAATAGTACCCATGAATAGTAACTCGACATGAAAATATTGAAATTTAACAAAAAGATCAGACCAATATTCCAGTGAAACAATACTAGATGAAGTGCAAAACTCAAGGATATTCTACTAATTTCAAGGATTATAGAAGCAATACTTATCAAAATAAGTGTAGATTTAGGAATATGAAACGAAATAATATTACTTACATACTATAGAGTATGGAAGAAAATAATATTTCTTACGAATATTGAATGAAAATAATATCCCTTATGAATATTGAACGAAAATAATATTCCTTACGAATATTGAATGTATATAATATCCCTTACGAATATTGAACGAAAATAATAGTCCTTCCGAATATTGAACGAATATAATATCCCTTACGAATACAAAAAATAATATCTCTCACAAATATGAAATAAATAGTACCCCTTACCTTAGTAGGAGACTAATTCTAACTGGTATAACGGAGATATTCTTGAGGAAATCTTTCACTATTAGCAACACTCAAAGTATTCTTATACTAGAAAGAAATACGCACAATATTATAGAAGAAAAATTCTCTGATTCTGGTGTGATTTTCATTTCTTAACTAAGCATCCTAGTTATAGGAGATTGGCATGGCACTATTTAAGAAAATATTCACGGACGCACAATAAAATTTTCACGGGCGCAGAATTCGACGAAAATTTGATTTTTACTATTCATCACTAGTTAATAAAATATTCTAATAAAACAAAAACTTTATATAAAATATAATATATTCTATTTATAATCTAATAAAACAAATAACTTTATATATAATATAAAAAGTATTCTATTTTATATAAAAAGTTTTCTATTTTATTACTATTATAATAATAATAAAACAAAACTGAGACAACTTTTTATCGATGATTTTGAAAAATGAGTAAGTGGGGGTCCATGTAATAAGCCAAACTTACAACAAATACTTCATTGCAAACCCCTCTATTTATATCAAAAATTGAATAAATATTTACCACAAATCATTTATCATCAATCAACACATTTTTAATCTTTTAACAATTATTCATCATTAATATTATAACTCAGAATATTGATAACCAAATCATTCCCATGAAAGAGAAGGCTTTCCAATAAGGACTTCTCCTTATTGGCGCACAATTAAATAACCTAACCCCTTTCCTCGACAGAACTTTCTAGACATTGTCAATAATGCAAATAATAATATGAATAACTATGTCATCTCAATTATTGATTTAATTGTGATGCCCCCAGAATAGGTTCATACAACCCATTCTGAGTCACCAAATACATGGTACAGAATTTAAATACAAACTTCCTTTATACAACTGTCGTGCAAAATACGACAACACAATTGTGACGCCCCCAAAATAGGTATACATAATCCATTCTGAGTAGCCAAATACATGGTACAAAATTTCACATACAAACTTAATTATTCAATACGACAAAACCTAGCTGTGAGTTTTAACACGAATATTGTCTCGTAGACAATATCCAAACTCAAATGGAGTCTTCATTACAATTATTATCACACTTTTTTATAGAATAATGAGGACTAATACAGCCACCATCTCGGGCCATCACTCCATTCTCCGACTAGTTCTGGCCACGTTCTCATTTCCTGAAGAGAACAATGTGTTAGTTCCTAGTAGGCACAATATAGTTCTAGAAGGGGGGTTGAATAGATCCTTTTTAATTTCAAACACTTTTCTCGTTTATTTTGTATTGTTAATGATTTAGCATATGACAAACATAAGAATCTTTTCAAGCACAGCGGAATAAGTAAAAGATCCCCTTCATTGATATATTCAATAATCATACATACATTGTTCGTAGAGTTAGTTCAGTAGTAAGTAGTTAAAACATTCATAGCAGTTATAACAGTTAAGTACATAATGTAAATGACATAAAGTAAAAGACACAAGGGATTTTAAGTGGTTCAGAGACTCAAGCTCCTAATCCACTCTTCTGCTTTCAACTAGCAGGATTTCCACTAAGGAAGGGCAACACCTTGAATCACTAAGATTTCTTTAAGGCCAGCAGCCTTGGGACTTCAGTTCACTAAGAACTCTTCAAGGCCAGCGGCCTTGGAACTCCTCTAGTTCCCCAGGAACTCTTTAAGCCCAGCAGGCTTGGAACTTCGTTTAATCCCTCCGGACAAGGACCCCTCAGGCCCTGGCTTCTTGTTGTTATAGTTGTTGTTGTTGTTGTTGTTGTTGGTGCTGAGCTGCTAAGATGTCTTTAGGATTGAACATCTTATGTACTTAGCAGCTTGGCGTAGTCCTCTTGGCATTCTGCTTGGAGTCTGGACTACATCTTCTTTGGTGCAACTGATCTTTACTCTTTTCTGCTCATCTTTATTTGATGTCAGTTGTGCACCATCACCATCTGGATTTGTTAAGTCTCTGAGCCTTTGGTAGACTTCATCTAGCACTTAGCAATTCCTGAACCCTTCTTGAATGTTTTGCAGACATGATTCTGCATTTGCACTTTTTTAGCCTTTGGTTCATGGTGATCTGTACAGTGGCTTTCTTGATCTTCTTTATACTCTGTCACTTTTCTGAATGCTATCTTCTTATCCTTCTCGGCTCTCAGCTTAGCTGCCAACTTCAGTGGCATTCTCATCTTTGTTGAGTGAAGCTCTAATCTATTTAAGTCCTTCTTCAAGGAAGCTTCACTTTCACCTTTGTAGTCTCACTGTCACTGAGACTTGTTCTTATTGATCTTTGGTGGAACTCGTAGAGTCAACAATAGCATTCCAACAACTCAACGATTCTGCAACTTAGCAATCATCATCAACTTTTGATGTTTGAAGCTCTGTTGATTTATACTCCTTCCCAATCTTCCCGTTGGAAAGTAGCCATTGAAAGATTTTTGAATTGCTTCGCAGATCTCGAGTTATTTGGTGTAGACTGCAGATGTGACATGACATCCCCTTTTCTGACTTTATGACACTGCAGTCTCTTGTTTCACCTAACTCGTCAGAGATGTAACTTTGATGTCTCGGTCAGGGAGTTAACTTTATTTCCCCCTTCTGATTTCTTGATCATAGATCGATGCTCTCAATGAGCTCTATTCGAATATCAATCTTCAGATTGAACCATTGCCAATGCTTCAATCTTCAGTTGTTCGAACTCTACGATTCTGATGCATGTCTTCTTGGACTTGATCGTAGTGTCTTATTGACTGTTTCTCATTGACATGTAGAGTCAACATTACGATCTTTGAAGAGTGTTCATTTTATCTTCAGTGTAGAACACCTCTTCCTTCTATTGTGCAGTGCTTCAACACTTCTTGTTTGCTTTGACTGCTCACAGATACTAATGGCTTGACTTCTTGCTCTGGCCCCTTCTGAATAGCAAGACACTTCAGATTTGTGGCGTGTCCAGCTCGCTTTATCCTTGTGATCTCCCGTTCACTTATCATTAATGGACTGACCCAATGCTTAATCACTTTAGTCTTATTCTTCAAAAGATGAACAGTATCTCCGTGTACACTCCATCAGTTCTTTCTTTATTTGGCAAACACTACGATCCTGGTTACTTTCAAGATCGTTGTCTTCTATTTACATGATAGCTACTGCACTTGCTCACTTTCCTTAATCAGTTACTGAAGTCTTCTTTTGATCAACTTGTGGAAGACTTCATCTCGAATGGCTTCACAACTCAATCTGGATGTTGATTGAGTTGGTGCTTAGATCTTCTGTCAGCGTACATGCCATTCGTTGAGTGCTCTCTGGTTTCCTTTAGGTGGGGTGTAACTTTGCAGTACTAACCAGAGGCTTCGTTCCTTTGGATATTCTGGGAGTGCTCAATTATTGAGAATCGTGTTTGCTCTATGATTCTACCTTGGCGTTGTGAGCACTTCTGTTGAAGTCTTAGTTCTACACTCTACGATTCAGCTTCGGCTGTGTTAGACACTATGACTCCAAGATCAGATCTTGACACTCTACAATTTCTGACTTTGTGTTTGTTATCTTCATCTAATCTTGCTCGACTATGATCTCTGCCTCTTATATGATTAGTAGACTCTACGACTCTGAGTGTAGTCTACGATTCTTGACTTGGCTTAGTCTACTCTAAGTATGCAAGTTGTTATAAAATATTCGATTGGTCAGGAAATATTCGTTTTAACAGGGAATATTCGTACGACGACACAATTATTGGTGGACCCCATAACGGATGTATTGTCGTAGTAAGAAAATGACAGAATTATCTTTTTATAAAAATAACGGCAAAAGTGTTACCGTTAAAACTGTTGAACTACCCGGTAGTAAAAGTACGATAATAAGCGTGGTTGCGTAGTAGCACACGGTATTGATTATTGATGCTTACGTGAAGTCACTCGATTATACTCAATTATTACTCACGATGAATTGTTGCATCATATCTCTCATATTATTGATTCAATTATTGTCACGGTATCATCATCGTATAATATGTTATATTATTAAATCAATAATTGAGATGGCAAAGTTATTCATATTATTATTTGCAATATTAACAATGTCAGAAGTTACATCGAGGAGAGGTTTGGTCACTTAATTGCGCATGATAAGGAGAAATCCTTATCGGAAAGCCCCCTCTTTCTTGGGAATGACCTGGTTGTTAAATATTGTGAGTTATAATATTATTGATGAATAAGTTCGTGTTGATTAAAGATGAATTTGATAGTTCCATTGTGTTGGGATTATTAGTGTTAGTGGAAATCGACATCTATTAGATGATAATTGATGTCAGGGGTTATATTGATAAATCGGGTAATTAATCGGATAAATGAGCAATTAATTGCTACTTATTCACATGATTATAACTATTTGTTCACATGTGTGTACTATTGATTCACATTCTTGTACTATTAGGGGAGTTGGTGCAAGATTGATAATACTTGCATGACTAAGTTAAAAATGGAGGTATAGATTGAGGTACTATACTGTAATTCATATTTTCACATGATTATACTATTGAGTCACATGATTAAACTATTGATTCACATTATTTACTATTAGGGGAGGTGGTGCAAGTTTGATAATACTTGCAGGACTAAATTAAAAATGAAGGAAAAGAGGGAGGTATTGTACTTTAATATTTTGAGCCCCAAAATGTGCAATTATCGAAACTATATTTTCCTATAAATAGAAGCTCATTCCTTCATTTCTCACCAATTCACTAAAGCTATAGAGCAATTATTATAGAGAGAAATTATAGAGAGAAAGAAGAAGAGAAGTTTGCTACCTCACTATTCTAGTATCCAGTTTTCTTTTGAGGTAAGGGGTATTATTTCTTTCGTATTCATGAAGAGAGCTATTGTTATTCCATTCCTTATTATTACTGTTGGAATAACTTTGTATCTGTGAATACCGTATACATGGTGAATTCTTACGTTATTCCATTCTTTATTATTATGTTGGAATAACTTTATTACATCTAAGTACCACATACGTAGTGAAATTCTTCTATTATTCCATTCTTTATTATTCGCCGGAATATCTTATGCATGCGTTACGCATGACACTGGTTCCATTATTTATTATTCGAAATATCACATGCGTGCATTTACGCATGACTGGTTCCATTATTTATTATTACATTTGGAATATCCAGCCGGTGCGTTTACGCGTGACACAGTTCCATTATTTATTATTACATTGGAATAACTTATATCATCATGCGGTCTATCGCATGCTTGGTGAATTCTTACATTATTCCATTATTTATTATTACATTGGAATAACTTTGTTTGTGCGATCTATCACATGCCCGGTGAATTCTTCTGTTATTCTATTCCTTATTGTTACGTTGTAATAAACACATCATGTGGATTACCACATGCATGGTGAATGATCTTTCGTATTCATTCTTTATTAAATTGTGGAAATAATCTATTTACGTGGATTACCGCATGACGGATGAAAATCCATTTGTAGTTTCGTATATTCTATTATACTCGTATGAGATATCATTTCTTTTGTATTCGTCATGAAATATCATTTTATTTGGTATTTTTGTTATGAGTTACTATTCACGGAGTTCTTTATTCACGGTTATTATTCACTCTAGTATTATTCACTTTCGGGTATTGGGGCACTTCTTATCTTGGGAATACTATTCTGAGTTACTATTCACCCAAATTACTATTCACCGAATATTATTCACTCGGGTATTTGGAGTACTTTTCATGTCGGGATACTATTCACGAGGTACTATTCCCAAAGTACTATTCACGGGGTACTATTCACAACAAAAAATTGATTCTTTTGTGTCCAAATTATTTTTCGTGCATGAATATTATTCTTGAATTTTACTCTACAAAGAAGTATCATGTTGAAAATTTGGACGTTATTGATTTCAGGATAAATTAACTTATAAATCTTTAAAATTTATTCTTGAACTTGTTTTATTGAATTATTATGTCATTGTCATCATCCTCATGCTTATATTGTGATGAAAGTCATCTTTGGCTTACGTGCATAGATGGACTTGGTATGA
Organism: Panax ginseng; assembly: GCA_020205605.1. Classification (NCBI taxonomy): domain Eukaryota; kingdom Viridiplantae; phylum Streptophyta; class Magnoliopsida; order Apiales; family Araliaceae; genus Panax; species Panax ginseng. Next base: position 136,902,292 of record CM035133.1, on the reverse strand, counting down.
TTATGACAAGGATTATTCAGTATAATCATGACTGTAATGTTATAAATGATGTGGTAAAAGTCCTCGATTGGCACATGTAATGCATTGATGGGCAGAGTTTTGGTATGATTATGACCGAGGATTATTCGGTATAGTCATGACCATTGATGATTTAATGAATATCCTTGGCCCGTAGTGCAGGGATGATTAGATGATGTGGTTTATTTATGAAGTTGAGTCTCAACGATAAAAAATGATGAAAATATTTTTAAATCATAGAAGATAGTAGATATCATGCTCTACTTGACTCTTCTAATGGATTGCTTATTCCGCTGCAGTTAAACTTGATGTCTATTGTATTTTATCAGTTTAACATTGTTGAAGGCTAAGGATAATTTATTCTGCATTATCTTAGTCATAATATTTCTTACTGGGCTAGTTGAGCTCACCCTTTCTTTCATTGTTCTCTTCAGGAAATGAGAATATAGCTGGGACGAGTCGGGGAACGGATTGACGGTCCAGATGATAGTATTAGTAGTCCTCACTATTCTGTAAAATAGTGTGATAATAATTGTAATGAGGACACCATTGAGTGTGGATATTGTCTAGATGACAATATTCTTGTTTAAACTCTCAGCTATATTTTGTCGTATTTTACAAGACTGTTGTATAATTAAGTTGTATTTGAATTTATGTACCATGTATTTGGCGACTCAAGATGGGTTATGTATACCTATTTTGGGGGCATCACAGTTGATATCAAAGCTTAGGGATATGATCCCTGGCTGAGATGTGAGACAAGAACTAGGAGGGGAGAGACGGGGAATTCCTTCACTAGTATGACCTACCTAAGTTTATTTGGTATTTAATTGGTTGGTCAGAGTATAGGGATAATATGTGATATGTCAATTAACCCTTGTTTTGTGACAGTATTTGAAAATAGCATCTGAAAATGTTGAGATCAGCAATGAAGCACATGAGACCGTTGAATCACCAACGATCAATACTCAGGATAATGTGCAACAGGAAGACAATAATCCTCAGTTAAATAACAACACCGATCAAATGATGAACGATGGGATGTTCAGAGGATTTATGCAAGTCATGCAACATCAGGTAAGAGAGACTCCTGTTCAAAATATAGGTGAAAATAATGGCAACCCACGGTCGGTCACCGCTAAGCAGTTCAAGGAGCTGGGACCATCGGAGTTTTTGGGAAAGCGAGAACCACTTAAGGCGTGAGGCGTGGTTAAGCGAGATCACCAAGATATTTGATGTCTTGGGATGCTCGAGGAGCAAAAGGTTCCCTTTGCCACCTTTATGTTGCGTGAAGAGCAGATTCTTTGGTGGGAATCTATAAAATGTACCTGACTGACACACTCAAGATGTCTTGGGAGAAGTTCAAGAGAACATTCAACGACAAGTACTTTCGCAAAAGTATTCGTCACATGAAGGAGGTGGAATTCATCAAGTTGGAGCAAAATAATATGGTAGTGTCATAATACAAGGCTAAATTTACGGAGTTATCGGTTTGCATCCCATTTGGTCGATAATGAAGAAGCGAATAGCGTGAATGTTTCTAAGAGATTTGAAACCGATATCGTCGATACCTCATTTCTCACAAACTTTATTTATATTCAAATGTTGTGAATAGGGCTCCGATTATTGGGTAGCGATAATGAGTCAACACTGACAAAATGACGACTAATAACACGATAATAATCGTCTAGGGTGTAGCGACCACCATGAACAATGATAACCATCGTGTGGGAAATTATCATGCCAAGAATGGTAACCACTTCGGTGGTAATCATGGCCAAGATAATAGAAGTGGAAAATTTTAAGAAGAGAAGGTTCAATAATGATGGAAAGATAGTAGCACCAACACCCGTTTTCAAGGAAAGAGAACGACCACCAATTGTATGCTTCAAATGCGGAGGGGAGGGACATATCAGTCCAAGCTGCACGATACAGTCCAAAACATGTTACAATTGTGGAAAAGAAGGTCACCTAGCCTGATTTTGTCGTACACCAAAGTCATGTCCAGCTGGGACGGTGGCACCAAAGGCAGATACGGATAAAAAAAAGTCGGTGGTTTCAGGAAGAGCGTTTTTTGTCACTTCTCAAAAGGCGAGTAACCCAAACAAAGTTAGCACGAGTTAGTTAATTATAAATTCTTGTGAAATCTATACCTTATTAGATACCAGTTCTACCCATTCTTTTATCTCTCTTGCTTGCACTCAACGTTTAAATTTGACTCCGGAGAAGTTAGACTTTGACTTATTGGTTGAAACTTCGTTAGTAGAAACCTTCGTTACCTCCACTGTTTATAAATCTTATTGATACAAATCGACACTTTCACGTTACCTGTCGATCTTATATCTTTGAAAATACTTGCCTTTGATGTGATTTTAGGAATTGATTGGTTAACTACTCATCAAGCTTTTCGTAAGGTTGTTAGCTTTCATATTCCTAACCAACCTGTTATGCGAATTCAAGCAACCAAACCACTAAAGTTAATCACTGTCATATCAAGCCATAAGTAAAGAGCCTAGATCCTTTCTGTGACGCCCCCAAAATAGATATACATCACCCATTCTGAGTCACCAGATATCACACTATAAAAATCAAATACAAACTTCATTTATACTAATTTGTTGAACTATAAATATGAGAATCGACCACAGTTAAACTGTGAGTTTTAATACAAATATATGTAACTCTTCATGGTGCCTCGACCACAACCTTACAATGGTACTTTACATAAAAGTACAGTCCAAAAACTATTTTAGAAATTAAAATCGTTGGGAAGTGCTCAAGGAAACCTTCGTACATGGGAGGCCATGCGTCTAGGTTATGATCGATATCATATGTCCACATAATTATCCTTGGTTGAACAAATAGACCCCAAAGAAAAATGAGAAGATTACTATCATCTTTTTTTCAATGGTGAGTCTTCTCTTGACATATAACTATCTCCACTATCTCCAAGTGAAAATTATATTTCAAATAAACTCTAAGATCATATAGGTAGTGCTCGTAGATATACTCAACAAGTGGATGTGCACAACCCTGTCTTATGATAACACGAGGTTGTATGTCATTAGACATCTTGTATGATAGTGGCAAAACACCCTTCTAAATTTGGGTTCACCTCACCCTATTCGGTTCATCAAAATTAAATATCAAATGACATATACTATACAACACACTTATCTAAAGTTCTCAATAAAATTATTTTCATACTATTTAGGGAGAACCTCAACAACTATAAACCACCGTTCTATTCCCCTGTTATCCCCGCTCGACTCGGCAACACTCTTATTACCTGAAAGGAATTGTGAAGCAGAAAGGGTGAGCACAACTAGCCTAGTAAAGAATATTATGACTAAAGATAATTTACATCATCAATAGCCTTTATCAGTAATAAATCAGAGATTTAGTACATATGGTAGATGATAAAATTTTTCAACCATAGTTGCAGCGGAACGAGCAATCCATTAGAAGAGTCAAATAGACCATGAGGTCTATTATCTTCTCTATGTTAAAATTCCACCAATAATGTTTTATCCCTGTAACATCAATCAACAATTCCTATCCACAATCATATGAATAACTCGTAATCATAATTGTGATTCTAAATTCCTCTTTGCACCCAAGACGAAGATAATTTTCATCACATATCTTCACCTGAAACATCAAAAATTATGGTTATACCAAATCACAATTCCTGCTCATAATCATACTAATAATTTCATCTTTGCACTACGGCCAAAAATATTCATTAACAATTCATCTTTGCACTAAAGCCAAAGACATACTGATTAATCGTATTTTAGAAGAGTCAGTAGAGAGCATGATATCTATTATCTTCTACAATTTAAAAGTTTATTATCAATATTTTATCATTTGAGACTCAAATTTTAATAAATAATCCACATCATCTAATCATCCCCGCACTACTGCCGAGGATATTCGTTAATATCACATCCATGAATTATCCATGCACTATGGGCCAAGGATATTTATTATTATCACATCCATGAATTTATATTTCATTGCTGAGACTCAGCTCAATAATTAATCCACATCAACAAATCATCCCTGCACTACAGGCCAAGGATATTCATTAGTATCACGACCACGAATTATCTATGCACTATGGGCCAAAGATAATCGTGTTTTCATCAACGGTCATGATCATGCCATAAAACAATTCATCTTTGCACCCTTGGCCGAAGAGAATCCATAGCCATAATCATACCAAAAATTGTCCATCAATGCACTACGGGCCAATGAGGACTTTTTCCACATCATTTGTAACATTACGGTCATGATTATACCGAATAATCCCTGGTCATAATCATATCAAGTCCATCTATGTACTACAGGCCACAGATGACTTTTAACATAATATAAACATGAGGATAATGACAATGATATAAAGAATCAATCAAATGAGATAAATGATAAATATTAAACATTTATAATACAATTTATCCAGCGTTCAATAATAACCAAATGTTATTAATCACTTAATAATCTCATAATCTAATATCATTAATATTATAACAATATTTTAATCACTTCTTAAACTTATAAATAATTTATTTTAATTGTTTACACTTTACCAAATAATGCATTTTAATCATTCAAAAATGCCATAATCATAAGATTTCATCACCAATGATCAAATTCCTCATCAAAAATCTGCATATACTCTATATAGGCTTCCCAAGCCTTACAATCATATTTACCAGTTTTCAACTTCACATAAAATATTTAACTCATATGTTTGTAACTAAACCATTTTCATAAAAAATTACCAAATCAACTTATTATTTTTCTATCCTTTGTCCAAACATATATACATATATTTCATACACAACAAGTATTTTTTTTATAATTTTTCAACTCCTTTAAGTATTTTTCAAAAATTAATTTCTAATTAATTCCTTAAGAAATTAGCTACCTCAAGTTTAACTCCAGACATTCCCAAATCTTGGCAGGATCTTACACATGTTAACATGAGCTTCCAGTTTAAATTTCATGGTCATCGGAGTTATAGAACTCCGGTTATAGTGTTTTTCGTCGAAAAAACCTAAATATTGAAATAGTCATAACTTGCTCATTTTAAGTTGTAATTAGCTCATTTTTGGATAGGAGGTACTTTATACCATATATTTCCATGTCCCAAAAGGTCGGAATTTTTCTCACAAATTAAGTGGCCGAAACAGCCCTTACAAATTTTGGGCAGTAACTTTTTTCTCCTTTTTCACTTTTTCGTGCTTTGTTAAAAATAGTCCATACAAAAATCTACAAATCCTCTTTCAGTGATTCCACTTGAATAAGTTAGAAAACTCATAGATCTAACTCTAGAACTTGACCACACTAAAAAATTCGAAATATAATAGGAGATATGGTCAATTGAATTTCATGTTCCATTTTCACCAAAATCTGATTTTCAACCCTTTGTGATTTCTAAGAAACTTTCATGTTTTCACATAATAACCAACATAACTCATCATAACACTTACTAATACTACATATACCCATGATTTTCATCAGACCAATGCTTTTATTATGACTTTTATCATAATCAACAGTCCAATGCTTATATTATGACTTTCATCATAATCCACGTAAACAAATCATTTCCACAATTTAATAAGAAATGAATATAAAAGATCATTCACCATGCGTGTGGTAATCCACATATACAAGTTATTCCAACAGAATAATAAAGAATGGAATAACAGAAGAATTCACCATGCATGCGATAGACAACACAGATAGGTTATTCTCAACAGAATAATAAAGAACGGAACCAGGTCAGACATAATCCGCTCCGGCAGGATATTCCAACAGAATAATAAATAATGGAATAACAACAGAATTCACCATGCATGCGATAGACTGCACAGACAGGTTATTCCAACAGAATAATAAATAATGGAACCAGGTCTTGCGTAAACGCACAGACAGGATATTCTGACAGAATAATAAAGAATGGAATAATAGAAGAATTTCATCATATATGCGGTACTTCGCATAGACAGGTTATTCCAACATAATAATAAAGAATGGAATAACAGAAGAATTTCACCATGTATACGGTAGTCCGCGTATACAGATTATTCCAACAAAATAATAAATAATGGAATAATAGAAGTTCTCTTCATGAATACGAAAGAAATAATACCCCTTACGAGTATTGAAAGAAAATAATTCTCTTCATGAATACAAATGAAATAAAACCCCTTACTATAATAATAATATCCATTACCTTATAAAGAATAGTACTCCGACGGGTAGGGCGAGAATGTACTTGAAGAAAACTTGCACTACGCTCAAAGCTTTCTTAAACTCTAAAGAAATACGCTCAAGATTATAAAAGAAGAATTCTCTGAACTTCTGGTGTGATTTCAATTCTAACTAAGCATCTTATTTATAGGAAAATAGAAATGATACTATGCAATAAAATATAATATATTCTATTTATAATATATATATATATTATTTAAAATCTAATAAAACAAATAACTTTATAAAAGTATTACATTTTATATAAAAAGTTTTCTATTTTATTACATTTATAATAATAATAAAACAAACTTCATCATTATTATTATAATTCACACTAATAATCGACTGAAGTCGTTCGAGGAAAGAAGGGCTTTTAATAAGGATTTCTCCTATTAGCGCACAATTAGGTGACCAAACATCTCCTGGCGAGAACTTCAGACATCGTTAATATTGCAAATAATAATATTAATAACTTTTTATCTTAATTATTGATTTAATAATATATAAAATATCGACAATAATTGAATCAAATAACGTGAGATCTTATGCAACAATTCTTTGTAGCAATAATTGAACAAAAGCGATTGACTTCTCACGTAAGCATCGATAATCAATACTGCAGTGTGTTACTATGCAACCACGCATATTACTGTACTTTTAACACTGATTATTTTATGACAACTTGCTTACTTTGCAAAATTTTTAAATATCACCCTTAACTTTAATCTTTTATCAATTTAGCCATTTACTAAATAAAATAATAATTATAAGAAAATTGAGTACTTTCATTTCATAAATTTCAGAGTCTCACAATCTCCCCTCCTTATGAAATTTCACCCTCAAAATTTACGTACGTACCTGGTATTTCGAAGAGATGAGAATACCTTGCTTTCTTTTCGGATTGTACTTTCCCGGTCATCTCCTCTGTATCATGATTTTCCCATTGCTCATTTCCTGTATTTCAGAAATCATTCTAGAATACAGTTTCAAAACAAAGGTTAATTGACATATCATAATTTGTCAACTTATCAAGTAAACAATTTCAGCTTAGGTAAGTCACACACTAGCGAAGTATATTACTTGTCTCTCCCCTCCTAGTTCTAGACTCATATCTCTGCCAACGACCATATCCCTAAGCTCTGATCCCAATTGTGACGCCCCCAAAATAGATATACATCACCCATTCTGAGTCGCCAGATATCACACTATAAAAATCAAATATAAACGTCATTTATACAACTGTTGAACTGTCGTACAGAATACGACCACAGTTAAACTGTGAGTTTTAATACAAATGTATGTAACTCTCATAGTGCCTCGACCACAATGTTACAATGGTACTTTACATAAAAGTACAGTCCAAAAACTGTTTTAGAAATTAATATCTTTAGGAAGTGCTCAAGGAAACCTTTGTACATGGGAGGCCATACGTCTAGGTTATGATCGATATCATATGTCCACAGAATTATCCTTGGTTGACCCAATAGACCCCAAAGAAAAATGAGAAGATTACTATCATCTTCTTTCCAATGGTGAGTCTTCTCTTGACATATAACTATCTCCATTATCTCCAAGTGAAAATTATATTTCAAATAAACTCCAAGATCATATAGGTAGTGCTCGTAGATATACTAAGCAAGTGGATGTGCACAACCCTGTCTTATGATAACATGAGGTTGTATGTCATTAGACATCTTGTATGATAGTGGGAAAATACCTTTCCAAAGTTGGGTTCACCTCACCCTATCCGGTTCACCAAAATTAAATATCAAATGACGTATACTATACGACACACTTATCTAAAGTTCTCAATAAAATTATTTTCCTACTATTTAGGGAGAACCTCAATAACTATAAACCAGATTCTATTCCCACCGTTATCCCCTTTCGACTCAAGAACACTCTTATTACACGAAAGGAATTGTGAAGCGAGAAAGGGTGAGCACAACTAGCCCGATAAAAAGAATATCATGACTAAAGATAATTTACATCATCAATAGCCTTCATCAGTAATAAATCAGAGATTTAGCACATATGGTAGATGATAAAACTTTTCAACCATAGTTGCGGTGAACGAAAGCAATCCATTAGAAGAGTCAAATAGACCATCAGGTCTAATATCTTCTCTATGTTAAAAGTCCACCAATAATGTTTTATCCCTGTAACATCAATCAACAATTCCTGTCCACAATCATATGAATTACTCGTAATCATAATTGTGATTCTAAATTCCTCTTTGCACCCAAGACGAAGATAATTTTCATCACATATCTTCACCTGAAACATCAAAATTATGGTTATACCAAATCACAATTCTTGCTCATAATCATACTAATAATTTCATCTTTGCACTACGGCCAAAGATATTCATTAACAATTCATCTTTGCACTAAAAGCCAAAGACATACAGTTAACTGTATTTTATAAGAGTCAAATAGAGCATGATATCTATTATCTTATACGAATTTAAAAGTTTATTATCAATATTTTATCGCTGAGACTCAGCTTAATAAATAATCCACATCATCGAATCACCCCTGCACTACGGCCAAGGATATTCGTTAATATCACATCCATGAATTATCCATGCACTATGGGCCAATGATATTTATTATTATCACATCCATGAATTAATATTTCATTGCTGAGACTCAGCTCAATAAATAATCCACATCATTGAATCATCCCTGCACTACAGACCAAGAATATTCATTAGTATCACGACCACGAATTATCTATGCACTACGGGCCAAAGATAATCGTGTTTTCATCAACGGTCATGATCATGCCATAAAACAATTCATCTTTGCACCCTTGGCCGAAGAGAATCCATAGCCATAATCATACCAAAAATTGTCCATCAATGCATTACGGGCCAATGAGGACTTTTTCCACATCATTTGTAACATTACGGTCATGATTATACCAAATAATCCCTGGTCATAATCATATCAAGTCCATCTATGTACTACAGGCCACAGATGACTTTTAACATAATATAAACATGAGGATAATGACAATGATATAAAGAATCAATCAAATGAGATAAATGATAAATATTAAACATTTATAATACAGTTTATCCAGCGTTCAATAATAACCAAATGTTATCAATCACTTAATAATCTCATAATCTAATATTATTAATATTATAACAATATTTTAATCACTTCTTAAACTTATAAATAATTTATTTCAATTGTTTACACTTTACCAAATAATGCATTTTAATCATTCAAAAATGCCATACTCATAAGATTTTATCACCAATGATCAAATTCCTCATCAAAAATCTGCATATACTATATATAGGCTTCCCAAGCCATAAAATCATATTTACCAATTTTTCAACTTCACATAACATATTTAACTCGTATGTTCGTAACTAAACTATTTTCATGAAAAATTACCAAATTAACTTATTATTTTTCTATCCTTTGTCCAAACATATATACATATATTTCATACACAACAAGTATTTTTTTTTTATAATTTTTCAACTCCCTTAAGTATTTTTCAAAAATCAATTTCTAATTAATTCCTTAAGAAATTAGCTACCTCAAGTTTAACTCCAGAAATTTCCAAATCTTGGTAGGATCTTACACATGTTAACGTGAGCTTCCAGTTTAAATTTTATGGTCATCAGAGTTATAGAACTCCAGTTATAGCATTTTTTGTCGAAAAAACCTAAATATTGAAATAGTCATAACTTACTCATTTTCAGTCGGAATGAGCTCATTTTTGGACAGGAGGTACTTTATACCATATATTTCCATGTCCCAAAAGGCCGGAATGTTTCTCAAAAATTAAGTTATCGAAACAGCCCTTACAAATTTTGGGCAGTAGCTTTTTTCTCCTTTTTCACTTTTTCGTGCTTTGTTAAAAATAGTCCATACAAAAATCTACAACTCCTCTTTTAGTGATTCCACTTGGATAAGTTAGAAAACTCATAGATCTAACTCTAGAACCTGACCACACTCAAAAATTCAAAATATAATAGGAGATATGGTTAATTGAATTTCATGTTCCATTTTCACCAAAATCCGATTTTCAACCCTTTGTGATTTCTAAGAAACTTTCATGTTTTCACATAATAACCAACATAACTCATCATACCACTTACTAATACTACATATACCCATGATTTTCAAGAGACCAATGCTTTTATTATGACTTTCATTATAATCAACAGTTCAATGCTTATATTATGACTTTCATCACAATCCACATAAACAGATCATTTCCACAATTTAATAAGAAATGAGTATAAAGGATCATTCACCATGCATGTGGTAATCTACATATACATGTTATTCCAACAGAATAATAAAGAATGGAATAATAGAAGAATTCACCATGTATGCGATAGACCGCACAGACAGGTTATTCTCAACAGAATAATAAAGAACGGAACCAGGTCAGGTGTAATCCGCACCGGCATGATATTCCTACAGAATAATAAATAATGGAATAACAACAGAATTCACCATGCATACGATAGACAGCATAGACAGGTTATTCCAATAGAATAATAAATAATGGAACCAGGTCATGTGTAAACGCACAGACAGGATATTCCGACAGAATAATAAAGAATGGAATAATTGAAGAACACCATGTATGCGGTACTTCGCATAGACAAGTTATTCCAATATAATAATAAAGAATGGAATAACAGAAGAATTTCACCATGTATACGGTAGTCCGCGTATACAGATTATTCCAACAAAATAATAAATAATGGAATAACAGAAGTTCTCTTCATGAATACGAAAGAAATAATACCCCTTACGAGTATTGAAAGAAAATAATTCTCTTCATGAATACAAATAAAATAATACCCCTTACTATAATAATAATATCCATTACCTTATAAAGAAGAGTACTCTGACGTGTAGAACGGGAACGTACTTGAAGAAAACTTGCACTATACTCAAAGTTTTCTTAAACTCTAAAGAAATACGCTCAAGATTATAGAAGAAGAATTCTCTGAACTTCTGGTGTGATTTCAATTCTAACTAAGCATCCTATTTATAGGAAAATAGAAAGGATACTATGCAATAAAATAAAATATATTCTATTTATAATATATATATATATATATATATATTTTATTTAAAATCTAATAAAACAAATAACTTTATAAAAGTATTTACATTTTTATATAAAAAGATTTACTATACAAATACTATGCATAATAGAATATAATATATTATATATATAGTCTAATAAAACAAATAACTTTATAAAAGTATACATTTTATATAAAAAGTTTTCTGTTTTATTACATTTATAATAATAATAAAACAAACTTCATCATCATTATTATAATTCACTTTATTAATTGACTGAAGTCGTTCCCGGAAGAGGGCTTTCAATAAGGATTTCTCCCTATTAAGCGCAGAATTAGGTGACCAAACCTCTCATGGCGAACTTCTAGACATCGTTAATATTGCAAATAAAAATATTAATAACTTTGTTATCTCAATTATTGATTTAATAATATATAAAATATCGACAATAATTGAGTCAAATAACGTGAGATACTATGCAACAATTATTGTAGCAATAATTGAACAAAACTGAGTGACTTCTCACGTAAGAATCAATAATCAATACCGTGTGCTACTATGCAACCACGCGTATTACTGTACTTTTAACACCGATTATTTTATGACAACTTGCTTACTTTGCAAAATTTTCAAATATCACCCTTTACTTTAACCCTTTATCAATTTAGCCATTTACTAAATAAAATAATAATTATAAGAAAATTTAGTACTTTCATTTCATAAATTTCGGGGTCTCACACTTTCGTTGTTGACTTCCTTGTGTGGAATGCACCGAAGCCAGACTTTCTGTAGGCGACGTCGTGAATGACGATGGCAAGTTGATAGGTATCAATGTGACGTACTATCCAAGTCTTGGATGTGAGTCACAGTTTTGAATGATATTTCTATTGTTAATAAATTTCTTGACGTATTCCTGAAGACTTCCTAGCCTACCCCTAGAGCGTGAAATCGAATTTTGTATTGACCACAGTACAAAACCCATTTCTAAAAACCCTCAAGTATTTCTTCCCCCAAAACGAACGTATAATCGTCAAGAAGGCGTTGGCTCATTTGTTGAAGATTACGATCATACCATTCAATATCATTGTGGAAGAGAGAACGTGGTAGCTGACGCGTTGAGTAGAAGATCGTATGCGGTTACGAGTGTGACATTGTTAACACAAAAACTCATTTCGTATAACTTACAAATGATGAAGATAGATTTAAAAACTCTAGGGACCCACATGAAGATAACGAATATACGAGTAGAATCGACTTTAATCGATAAAGTTAAAGCCGCTCAAACTATACACCTGGAGCTGATGAATATGAAGAAGAAGGTTCAAGAGGGCGTTATTCTAGAAGTAAGAATCAATGAAGAGAGAAAATCTTAACCCTCGATTTTATTGGTCTATTTTAAATCCTCGATCGAGTAGGAACTGTGGCCTATAGACTCATTTCACCGCCAAATATGTCACGTGTTCATAACGTTTTTTTACGTATCGATGTTACGTAAATATGTGGATGACCCGAACCACATTATTAAATTAGAACTAGACGAGATAGCAGAAGATTTAACGTATGAGAAGATACGTGTTAAAATCTTGGATAAGAAGGATTATATTCAATACTCAAAGGTTATACCTCAAGAGTTAGAATCTGAAATGAAGTTAAGGTATCCTCACCTCTTCGGCATACCAGGTACGTACGTAAATTTTGAGGGTGAAATTTTATAAGGAGTGGAGATTGTGAGACCCCAAATTTTATGAATAAAGATATAAATTTCTCAAAATATTTTTTTAATATTATGGTGTGGATTTGATATAATGTTATAGTTGCGGGTAATATTTATAAATTTTGCAAAGTATGCAAGTTGTTATAATATATTCGATTGGTCGGGGAATATTCGTTTTAATAGGGAATATTCGTACGATGGCACAATTATTGGTGTACCCCACAACGGATGTATTATCGTAGTAAGAACATTACAGAATTATCTTTTTATAAAAATAACGGTGAAAGTGTTACCGTTAAAAGCATTGAACTACCATTAGTAGTAAAAGTACGATGAATGTCGCATGTTTGCATAGTAGTACACGGTATTGATTATTGATGCTTACGTAAGAAGTCACTCAGGTTATACTCAAATATTGCTACGATTAATTTTGCATCATATCTCTCATATTATTAATTCAATTATTGTCACGATATCATACGTATAATATGTTATATTATTAAATCAATAATTGAGGCGGCAAAGTTATTCATATTATTATTTGCAATATTAACAATGTCTAGAAGTTACATCGAAGGAGGTTTGGTCACCTAATTCTGCGCCGATAAGGAGAAATCCTTATCGAAAGCTCCTTCTTTCACAGGGAATGACCTGGTTGTTAAATATTGTGAGTTATAATATTATTGATGAATAAGTTCGTGTTAATTAAAGATGAATTTGATAGTTCCATTGTGTTGGGATTATTAGTGTTAGTGGAAATCGACATCTATTCCGATGATAATTGATGTCTGGGGGTTATATTGATAAATCGGGTAATTAATTGGATAAATGAGCAATTAATTGCTACTTATTCACATGATTATAACTATTTTTTCACATGTGTGTACTATTGATTCATATTCTTGTACTATTAGGGGAGTTGGTGCAAGATTGATAATACTTGCATGACTAAGTTAAAAATAGAGGTATAGATAGAGTTACTATACTGTAATTCATATTTTTCACATGATTATACTATTGAGTCACATGATTAAACTATTAATTCACATTATTTACTATTAGGGGAGGTGGTGCAAGTTTGATAATACTTGCAGGACTAAATTAAAAATGAAGGAAAAGAGGGAGGTATTGTACTGTAATATTTCGAGCCCCAAAAACGTGCAATTATCGAAACTATATTTTCTTATAAATAGAAGCTCATTCCTTCATTTCTCACCAATTCACTAAAGCTATAGAGCAATTATTATAGAGAGAAATTATAGAGAGAAAGAAGAAGAGAAGTCTGCTACCTCACTATTCTAGTATTCAGTTTCTTTTGAGGTAAGGGGTATTATTTCTTTCGTATTCATGAAGGAGCTATTGTTATTCCATTCCTTATTATTCTGTTGGAATAACTTTGTATCTGTGCGGACTCTAGTATACATGGTGAAATTCTTCCGTTATTCCATTCTTTATTATTATGTTGGAATAACTTTGTTACATCAAGTACAATCTGCATACGTGGTGAAATTCTTCTATTATTCCATTCTTTATTATTACACGCCGGAATATCCTATCGTGCGTTCGCATGACACAGTTCCATTATTTATTATTACATGTTGGAATATCACATACATACGCGTTCTGCATGACTTGTGGTTCCATTATTTATTATTACATTGGAATATCACGTCGATGCGTTCGCGTGACCTCGTTCCATTATTTATTATTCTGTTGGAATAACCTGTCTGTGCGGTCTATCTCATGCTTGGTGAATTCTTCTTTTATTCTATTATTTATTATTCTGTTGGAATAACCTATCTGTGCGTTCTATCGCATGCCTGGTGAATTCTTTTGTTATTCTATTCCCTATTGTTATGTTGGAATAACCTGTCTATGTGGATTACCACATGCATGGTGAATGATCCTTCGTATTCATTCTTTATTAAATTGTGGAAATGATGCATTAGCGTGGATTACTGCATGGCGGATAAAAAATTCATTTGCGCTTTCAGTATATTCTATATATACTCGTATGAGATATCATTTCTTTTATACTAAATCATGAAATATCATTTTATTTGGTATTTTCTGTTATGAGTTACTATTCATGGGTTACTATTCACCTAGTTACTATTCACTCTAGTATTATTCACTTGAGTATTCGGGGCACTTCTCATGCCAGTATACTATTCACGAGTTACTATTCACGGGTTACTATTCACCCAAATTACTATTCACCTGAATATTATTCACTCAGGTATTTGGAGTACTTTTCATGTCGGGTTACTATTCACGAGGTACTATTCCCGAAGTATTATTCACGGGGTACTATTCACAAAAAAAAATTGATTCTTTTGTGTCCAAATTATTTTTGGTGCATGAATATTATTCTTGAATTTTACTCTACAAAGAAGTATCATGTTGACAATTTGGACGTTATTGATTTCAGGATAAATTAACTTATAAATCTTTAAAATTTATTTTTGAACTTATTTTATTGAATTATTATGTCATTGTCATCATCCTCATGCTTATATTGTGATGAAAGTCATCTTTGGCTTATGTGTATAGATGGACTTGGTATGATTATGACCAGGGATTATTCGGTATAATCATGACCTGTAATGTTATAAATGATGTGGTAAAAGTCCTCAGTGGCCTTGTAATGCATTGATGGATAGTTTTGGTATGATTATGACCAGGGATTATTCGGTATAGTCACGACCATTGATGATTTAATGAATATCCTTGGCCCGTAGTGCAGGGATGATTAGATGATGTGGTTTATTTATGAAGCTGAGTCTCAGCGATAAAAATTGAAGAAAATATTTTTAAATCATAGAAGATAGTAGATATCATGCTCTACTTGACTCTTCTAATGGATTATTTATTCCGCTGCAGTTAAACTTGATGTCTATTGTATTTTATCAGTTTTACATTTTTGAAGGCTAAGGATAATTTATTCTGCATTATTTTAGTCATAATATTTCTTACTGGGCTAGTTGAGCTCACCCTTTATTTCTTTGTTCTCTTCAGGAAATGAGAATATAGCTGGGACGAGTCGGGGAACGGATTGACGGTCCAGATGATAGTATTAGTAGTCCTCACTATTCTGTAAAATAGTGTGATAATAATTGTAATGAGAACACCATTGAGTGTGGATATTGTCTAAATGACAATATTCTTGTTTAAACTCTCAACTATGTTTTGTCGTATTTTACACGACTGTTGTATAATTAAGTTGTATTTGAATTTATGTACCATGTATTTGGCGACTCAAGATGGGTGATGTATACCTGTTTTGGGGTTGTCACAGTCTATGAACTCCGAGATCTACTATCTTGCAGACTACGATTCTGCCTTGATAGCTCTCGAGTTTTCTTGACTCTCCTGACAGACTACGATTTTTGGTGCAGTGCTCGACGATCAGACAAGCCTATCTATTACATCATAAGATCAACCTAACATGCTTGATCTTTCTATATTTATAGTCCTTGTATATCATTTTTTTAAGGACTTTACAAAGCTATTTTGCTTATGTAGGATCAACCTAACACATTTGATCAATTCATTCTAAGTCCTTGTACATATGTTTCTATAATCTTTCAAAGTACTTTACAGCTTTCCTTAATGCAAGCATACTTTCATATTCATTTATATATATATATATATATATATATATATCATAATCAAATCATATGTAAATAGGAATATCATTCACATGTTTATTCCTGACAATCTCCCCCTATTTGATTATGACGAAAATAATAAGTGCATATACATATTATGAATGAATCTTATATACAGTGAGCAACTGTATTTCTAAAGTAGATAATCATTAATGTCATTTATAATAATATGGAATTTAATACACTATAACATTTCTATATCCTGGATCCAGAACATGCCTAATGGTTAGAGATATACCTTTTTGGCTCCTTGTATGTTTCCAGGATGTTTGTTGATCAGCTATTCATCTATTTGATCTTCTTGCACCTGCTCACCTTGGGATGTTGACTTCATTTCTTTTGTCTGCTCCCCCTCAGATGTATGCTTCTTTTCTTCTTTTGCTGGCTCCCCCTTAGCCTTTGCAAACACAGACTCATCATCCTTTGGCTCCCCCTCAGATGATGACCCAACTTCTTCTTCTGCTGTCGTCTTCTTTGTCTTCTTTCTGTTCTCCATGCCTTTTCTTGAATGCCTCTTACTGTGCCTCTTTCTATGCCTCTTTTTCTCCCCCTTTTTGTCATTAATCACTTGAGAGAGTTGTTCCATGTTTGACATAAGTTGCTCCATCAGATAAGAGGAGTTACCAACTTCAATCTTGAGTTCTTGTTGACTTAACACAAGTTGCATAGAGAAAGACTGATTCATGTTGTCAATCTTGTCAGAGAGGGCTTGAATTTGCTCTTCATTGGCCTTCTGTGCTCGTAGAGCTTCTGTCTTCTGATCATGTATGGCCTTCAGATAAATGTGATCTCTTTCTTTGATTTTGAGAGATACATCAGCCATAGTAGCTTGAAGTCTGTTCTGAATTGAATTATCTCCTTCTGCTACCATCTTTGACTCTTCATTAATTTGAGATATCTTCTCAACTAGCTCATCAAAATTCTTTAATAGTTTCCGCTCCATAGGAATTTGGTCATTTGATTGGGCAGCCGCTTGTTGAACACCAGATTGGACTCTATAATTTTTAACCTTTGACAGTTTTCAAAAGTAGTGAAAATCTGAAAAATCGTTGAATTCCAATCGTTATTGAAAAATGAAGGAATGTTAGATAGTTGTGCTTGGGCGGACGGAGGCTCCTTATTTTGGACTTGAACACCATCAGTGGTAGAGTGAACAGACTCTACGATTATCTCCTTGGCCATAACCCTTCTTCTTTCAGAGTCTACTCTATGATCGTAGTGAATATAGTGATTGCCAGCATATCGGTAGACTTTGTAATGGGGCTGGTCTTTGATCATCATTGTTGCAAACTTCTTCACCCTAGGGAAGTTCTAAGACAACAGTTCCAGGCTTGGAAACTGAGAGAAGCACCAGCTGAGGTAACTTTCATCCTTTTCAGTATGTGCCTTTAACCAAGGCATCCATTGGAAAAACCATCTTTCTGGAGGTACTTCTGGTGGTTCATTCGAGACTTCCACCGCTATTCTCCTGTTAATCCTAGCTGGAGAGAGAACATGGTAGTATTCTGGTTCCTCTAATTCCTGATGTGTAGAATCAGAATCTTTATCCATTTCTTCTCTTTTTGAGCCTGAATCACTCTGATCAGATTCATTAGTGAATCCTTCTTGTTGATTTTCATTTTTAGAACCTTCTTCAGCAATCTCTTCCTTGGATTCATCCTCTTCATCACTAGTCCCATCTTCAGCACTTTCTTCCTTTGACTCAGATTTATCATCACTTACTTCAATGACTGCAGTAGAGTGATCACTTTTCTTCTTAGAGGAAAATTAAACAAGTAATCTGTAGCTCTTCCTTCTCCTTGGGGGTTCAACTATGGGAGAGTCAGACTCTTCTTCTTCTTCAGACTCTGAGGCCTTTGAATCATCAGCCAAACTTTCTTGACGTTCAACATTTGCAGGGGAAGGTCCTTCTTCCTCTGATTCAACATCATTTGACCCATCATCTGGGCTTATTGAAGCATTTGCATTTGGAGATGCATTTGGGTCATCTTGTAGCTTTCCTTCATTATCAGAGTGAATGCTCTGAGAGTTATCCACAAGGCTTTTGCTTTCTTCTTCATCAGCAGATTCTGCATTTTCTTCCATGAATCCAGCTTCAGCTTCATTGCTGGATTCGTTCTTTGGGGACTCGATCTTGAGACCATCAGTTCCCTTCTCCTCTTCTGAATCTACATTTTCCTCTTTGTTAGATATAATTTCTTGGGAAACTGGGGCTTGCTTGTTTACCACCTTAGCTTTCTTCCTTGATGGCCCTTGAAGCAGTCTGTTGCTTCTTCTCTTTGTGTTATCTGGTGTAGTTAAGACCTTTTCACCTTCATCTTTGTCTTTGGTGGAGAGACTTCTTGATGGGGCCTCAGTTTTCTTCACACCCCTGGATCTCTTCCTTACTGGTGTGGCTGCTACTGGTGCAGAGTCACCAGACTCAGAACTTTCCACCTCTTTCGCTTTCCTCTTCTTTATAGAGACCTTGCTTCTGCTCCCAGTTTTTGTTAGCTTCCTATTTTCCTTTGGGTTCTTCTTCCAGTTCACGAACAGCTATGGAGACATTACTTTATGAACATTTAGAGGCTCTCCTTCATCATCCTTGATTTTGCCTCCCAGCTTCTTCTTCATCACAATACTCAGCAATCTTCCATGAAAGACCTTAGTCAGGGGTCTATCAGTAGACTTCTTTATCTCAGCCTTTTCTATCCATTTGTAGATCTGATCAAACAAGATAGCTCCAAAGTTGATTCACTTCTTCTGAACTATTGCAGACATAATCTTCAACTGCTGATCAAGCACAGTGTTATGTGCAGTATCCTTGCATAGTATACATTTTCCCACTATCTCAGCAAAGAACTCGAATTCCTCAAGAAACTCCTTTTTCTTCATGTCCTTCAGACTAGGGTTCCTTTAGTACCCCATAATCTCCTTTGCTTGCTCAGTGTCGATCTCATCAAGATTTTTCAGTCCTAGGTCAGGAAAACCTAAGCATCGATTGATATTGAATGATTTCAGCTTAAGAAAATGACCTTTAACCTTGGTAAAAAGGGTTCCGGCATTTATGGATGCATTTGAGCAGAACTCCTTAACCAGTTCAGTATATAATCGAGTGCTTGCCTCAAGACATTCTGAAAATCCAGCTTTCTTCACAAGTTCAAGAATGTCTCTGAACTTCTTTTTGGATTTCTCAAACTACTTGGTTCCGAGCTGAATACCAGTGATTACCCGCCAATCTTCCATTTGGATAGTTCGAGGAAAATGAATATTTGATTCAGAAAGATTTATGAGAAATAGTTGATTATGATTTGGGCTCTGGAGGTTTAATTGATTTTGGCTTCGAAAAGGATTCTAGGGTTTGAAAATGGAAGGGAGAGAGGTTTGATAGTTTCTGATAACTGTTTGTAATTTTTGAATTTGCCTTTATGGCAGTTCCTTCTGACTCTGCATAAGCTGTGATGTGTCAACCCATTATTGGTTACACATCGCCCAGTAATGAGTTGTAACTCCCCCATTAACTCTTCAGCTTAATGTCCCTTTTTAAAATAAATAGTCGTCAATGGTGTGGATTGATCGTTGACCATTTTGGTTCGTAGAGTAGCATGGTAAGGCAGCTATGGACTCTACATTTTCCTTTGTTAACTCAACGATCAACTTTTGAGAGATGCTGCAGTGGATGGTTTTGATATTAATCCTCATCTTGAAACTACATAGCTTGACCACTGATGTACCCCATACCAGTTTGGGCACTTAAGTTCTGAGGTGCGTTTGCATGATATCTTTCGAAACTGTATTCGAACTTATCTCCAAATAATCTGAATGGTTGAGCAATTGTCCTGTTCTTCCAGGCTCTTCATGGGCTAGAGTATCCTCTTGTAAGACTGCGATCATCGAGTCTGCTTCTACGATCGCTGAGGTTGCTCCACGATCGTTGAGTTCTCTTCAACCTTTACTCTACGATCGTTGACTGTCTTGGTCCTTGAGATGAACTTGGCTAAGCAATCCTTCTGGGTTAAGGTAGCTCAGGAAGGGCCAACCTCTTAGGGTGAGCTATGGGTTAGGTTTACCCTTGAGGCACTTTCCAAATGAAATAATTTAGAAGTGAATTGCGCTGATATCTCATTTGACCTTTTCTGCTGGGGAGGTCCTCTACCAACTTTAGGAAATTGCATTTGCTGTAATCGTGGTGTCCTTCTGCTCTTACACTACGATCCGATGTTTGATCGTAGGCACTCCACAATTTTGAGTTGGGTGGCTGATAGGTTATCAGCAGTACATTTTGAGATGTTCCTACTGACTATAGATGGATCTTCATTTGGTTCATCAGCCACAAAGTTTTGGGACTCTGTAGCTGGTACATTGCTTCATAATATGTCTTTGATGTTTTAGAGCTTCTGTACTGTTAGCAGATTACTGCTCCTCCATAGTTGAAACTGTCTTCTCAGAGAGACATAAGTTCTTCTTCTTCATGTGTAGCAGAAGACAGCCATGTATATCTCATTTTGGTTGAAGTAATTAAATCTTCTTGTATCATAGACATGAGTATCTTCAGGGTTGATCATTCTACGATCCTTTGACAGTACTACGAACGTAGTCTTCCTTGTCAGCTTGTAATTATCGAGTTCTGCTCCTGTAATGAGTTCCTCATGTTTGATGCTCGATGATCCCCTGATGTGAGCTTCCTTAAGGATCCTTCTCATATGACATGCTTTGCTTGATTGAGCATAAATGACCCTTTTTATCTTCGGTTGAATGGCATGCTTCCATATAAAGATCAGCAGCCATGAACTTCATTTAGATTAGCTCAACAGGTCTTCAAGGATAGGCTTTGACATATAAGAACTTTATCAGAATCATTTTTTAGCAGTCTTAAGCCTTCTGCTGGTTTAATCTTCTTGACTGAAGTCTTCTACTTCAGCATTCCTTAGTGTGGTCAGATAGACCAGGTACCTGCAGGTTAGATATATTTCTATTTTTGGTACCCATAATTAAATGGGTCCTGCTAGGTTAGTTTTCTAAATCCCTGTTCCTCATGTATTTGGATAATTATCATATTGATCACCAACAGTCATATTCATGCATGTAACTAATTTAGATAATACATTTTGAGATGCATGATGATGAGTGTGTGTAAGATTTGCCATTTTAATAAAACATTCTTTTTCTTTGATAGTTTCACCATTTGCCTAGTTATGTTCACAGAGTCTAAATGTTCACAGAGTAAGAATCAACACTATTACTTATGTGTATCTGGTTGATTCATGGAGGTGATCAGTTTCTATGAATCTTCAAGATACTCTTGTAGAACTGATCATACTCTATGTGTTATCAAACACTTAGAACATGGGTCTGTACATACATACTAACCCATCAGCAAAGATTACTCTACATTAGATTAATTTAACCTTTGATATTCTTATGACCCATTTCAGATTTCTTTCAAGATGTCATCTTCAACCTAAAACTTGGATGGAGAGAAAATTTGTAAGCATTTGAGTTTTTACCCTTAGTGTACTCTCTTTCTTCACCTTTTTAGGTAGAATATGATTCCTTGAAAGAATACGGTTATAGTTCATAAGGGGGTGCAACATGATGTACACAATTATATTAGTGAGGAACCGTACCTTTCTGCTGTCAGTTTCTTAACAATCATTTATCTTTAATATACTGAGGTTAGGCATTGATGTACATAATTTCTCATTTGCTCCTGACAGCTTGTTGCTCCAGTTGACTTTCGATCAATTAGTCGTGGTCTTGAAGATGCAAGCTAAAAGACTTTCAGTATCTTTAGATCTTTGACATCCTTGAGTTCACAAGGTTTACATCCAGCTGCTGGTTAGTCAGATACATGTTTGAGAAGTTCTTCTTTCTTCTCTGAATAAGCATTTCTCAGCATGTATGGTCTTTTCATCTTTTCAGGCTGGTGGATGTTTGACTCTTTTCTGTTGATATCTCTTGAGCTTTCTAGCCAGGTCTTCAGACTACAAGATTGACCACGGGCAAGGATTGGTCTTGTTTATATGGAAATCAAGAACATGGACCAATTTAAGCAGCTTCAGGGGTATATACTCATTTACCTATACGCAATATTTCCAACGTGTGAGCTCATCTGCATATAACAAGTGACTTACTACTAAACCAAGTTTAGAACAATGTTTGTGCCTAGGATTAGACTCAAATCTATTAAATTTTGAATATAGCAAGCGAACCTGCTCTGATACCAATTGTTAGTTCCTAGTAGGCACAATATAGATCTAGAAGGGGGGTTGAATAGATCCTTTTTAATTTCAAATAATTTTCTCGTTTATTTTGTATTGCTAATGATTTAGCATATGACAAACATAAGAATCTTTTCAAGCACGGCGGAATAAGTAAAAGATCCCCTTCATTGATATATTCAATAATCATACATACATTGTTCGTAGAGTTAGTTCAGTAGTAAGCAGTTAAAACATTCATAGAAGTTATAGCAGTTAATTACATAATGTAAATGACATAAAGTAAAAGACACAAGGGATTTTAAGTGGTTCAGAGACTCAAGCTCCTAATCCACTCTTCTGCTTTCAACTAGCAGGATTTCCACTAAGGAAGGGAAGCACCCTGAATCACTAAGATTCCTTCCAGGCCAGCAGCCTTGGGACTTCAGTTCACTAAGAACTCTTCAAGGCCAGTGGCCTTGGAACTCCTCTAGTTCCCTAGGAACTCTTTAAGCCCAGAAGGCGTGGAACTTCGTTTAGTTCCTCCGGACAAGGACCCCTTAGGCCCTGGCTTCTTGTTGTTGTAGTTGTTGTTCTTGTTGTTGTTGGTGCTTTGCTGCTAAGATGTCTTTAGGCTTGAACATCTTATGTACTTAGCAGCTTGGCATAGTCCTCTTGGCATTCTGCCTGGAGTCTGGACTACATCTTCTTTGGTGTAGCTGATCTTTACTCTTTTCTGCTCATCTTCATCTGATGTCAGCTGTACACCATCACCATCTGGATTTGCTAAGTCTCTGAGCCTTTGGTAGACTTCGTCTGGCACTTAGCAATTCCTGAACCCTTCTTGAATGTTTTGCAAACATGATTCTGCATTTGCTCTTTTTCAGCCTTTGGTTCATGGTGATCTGTAGAGTGGCTTTCTTGATCTTCTTTATACTCTGCCACTTTTCTGAATGTTATCTTCTTGTCCTTCTCGGCTCTCAGCTTAGCTGCCATCTTCAGTGGCATTCTCATCTTTGTTGAGTGAAGCTCTAATCTGTTTAAGTCCTTCTTCAAGGCAGCTTTACTTCCACCTGTGTAGTCTCACTGTCACTAAGACTTGTTCTTATTGATCTCTGGTAGAACTCGTAGAGTCAACAATAACATTCCAATAACTCAATGATTCTGCAACTTAGCAATCATCAACAACTCTTGATCTTTGAAGCTCTGTCGATTTATACTCCTTCCCAATCTTCCCGTTGGAAAGTAGCCGTTGAAAGCTTTTTGAATTTCTTCGCAGATCTCGAGTTATTTGGTGTAGACTGCAGATGTGACATGACATCCCCTTTTCTGACTTTCTGACACTACAGTCTACTGTTTCACCTAACCCGTCAGAGATGTCACTTTGATGTCTCGGGCAGGGAGTTAACCCTTCTGATTTCTTGATCAGAGGTTGTCCTTTTGCATCGATGCTCTCAATGAGCTCTATTCGAATATCAATCTTTAGATTGAACAGTTGCCAATGCTTCAATCTTTAGTTGTTCGAACTCTACGATTCTGATGCATGTCTTCTTGGACCTGATCGTAGTGTCTTGTTGATTGTTGCTCATTGACATGTAGAGTCAACACTAGGATCTTTGAAGAGTGTTTATTTGATCTTCAGTGTAGAACACCTCTTCCTTTTATTGTGTAGTGCTTCAACACTTCTTATTTGCTTTGACCGCTCTTAGATACTGATGGCTTGACTCCTTTCTCTGGCCCCTTCTAAATAGCAAGACACTTCAGATTTATAGCGTGTCCAACTCGCTTTCTCCTTGTGATCTCCCGTTCACTTATCATCAATGGACTGACCCAATGCTTAATCACTTTAGTCTTGTTCTTTAGAAGATCACCAGTATCTCTGTGTACACTCCATCAGTTCTTTCTTTGTTTGGCAAACACTACGATCCTGGTTGCTTTCAAGATCGTTGTCTTCTATTTACTTGATAACTACTGCACTTGCTGACTTTCCTTAGTCAGTTACTGAAGTCTTCTTTTGATCAACTTGTGGAAGACTTCATCTCAAATGGCTTCACAACTCAATCTGGATGTTGATTAAGTTGGTGCTTTGATCTTCTGTTAGCTTACATGTCATTCGTTGAGTGCTCTTTGGTTTCCTTTAGGTGGGGTGTAACTTTGCAGTATCAACTAGAGGCTTCGTTCCTTTGGATATTCTGGGAGTGCTCAATTGTTGAGAATCGAGTTTGCTCTATGATTCTGCCTTGGCGTTGTGAGCACATCTGTTGAAGTCTTAGTTCTACACTATACGATTCAACTTCGGCTGTGTTAGACACTACGACTCCGAGATCAGATCTTGACACTCTACAATTTTTGACTTTGTGTTTGTTGTCTTTTTATGATCTTGATCGACTACGATCTCTGCCTCTGATATGATCAGTAGACTCTACGACTCTGATTGTAGTGTACGATTCTTGACTTAGCTTTGGCAGATGCTCGGTCGGCTCGTAGGCAGACTGTCTCTACGATTCTGAACATGACTTCCTAAGCAGACTACGGCTCCGAGGAAGCTCTACTCGACACACTACGATCCTTCCTTGTCTCTCTTGGCAGTCTACGAACTTCGAGATCTAATATCTTGTAGACTACGATTCTGCCTTGATAACTCTCGAGTTTTCCTTGACTCTCCTGGTAGACTACGATTTCTGGTGCAGTGCTCGACGATCAGACAATCCTATCTATTACATCATAAGATCAACCTAGCATGCTTGATCTTTCTATATTTATAGTCCTTGTACATCATTTCTTTTTAAGGACTTTACAAAGCTGTTTTGCTTATGTAGGATCAACCTAACACATTTGATCAATTCATTCTAAGTCCCTGTACATATGTTTCTATCATCTATCAAAGGACTTTATAGCTTTCCTTAATGCAAGCATACTTGCATATTCATTCATATATATATATATATATATATATATATCATAATCAAATCATATGTAAATAAGAATATCATTCACATGTTTATTCCTGACACAATGAAAGCAAATGGTGAGCTCAACTAGCCCAGTAAAGAATATTATGACTAAGATAATGCAGAATAAATTATCGTTAGCCTTCAACAGAGTAAAACTGATTGAATACAATAGACAACAAGTTTAACTGCAGCGGAACAAACAATCCATTAGAAGAGTCAAGTAGAGTATAATATCTACTATCTTCTATGATTTAAAAGTTCATCATCAATGTTTTATAGCTGTAACACAGCTCAATAAATAATCCATATCATCGAATTATCTATGCACTACGGGCCAAGGATATTCGTTAGTATCACATTAATGAATTATCCATGCACTACGGGCTAAGGATATTCATTATTATCACATCCACGAATTATCCATGCACTATGGGGCAAGGATATTCATTAGTATCACTAGTGGTCATGATCATGCCAACAACTGTCCATAAATGCACTACGGGCCAATGATGACTTTTACCACATCATTTGTAACATTACAGGTTATGGTTATGCCGATACATAGTCATAATCATACCAATCAATAGTCCATCTATGCACCAGGGCCAAAGATAACTTTCATCACAATATAAGCATGAGGACGATGACAATGATATAAAAATTCAATTAAGTAAGAGCATGGATAAATTTTAAAGATTTATAAATAAATTTATCCAGAGTTCAAGAATGTCTAAATTGTCAACATGATATTGCTTTGTGGAGTAAAATTCAAGAATAATATTGTGTCAAAAATAATTTGGATAGAAAAGAAATTAATTTTTGTCATGAATAGTGCCCTGGGTGAATAGTACCTCGTGAATAGTACTTCGTGAATAGTACCCCGTAAATAGTACCCCGGCATGAAGAAATCAAAATTTAACAAGAATTTTCAGAAAAATATTCTTGTGAAAAGATACTAGATGAAACATAAATTTCAAGGATATTCTACTAATTTCAAAGAGTATAGAAACAATACTTAACAAATAGAGTGTAGAATTCGGAATATGAAACGAAATAATATTACTTACATACTACAGAGTAAGGAAGAAAATATTATTTCTTACAAATATTGAACAAAAATAATATCCCTTACCTTAAAAGGAGAGTATTTCTGACTGGTATGGCGGGGATATTCTTGAAGAAAACTTGCACTATTTTTTACACTTAAAGCTTCCTTAAACTAAAGAAATACGTTCAATATTATAGAAGAAGAATTCTCTTATTCTGGTGTGATTTTTAATTCTAAACTAAGCATCCTATTTATAGGAGAATGGCTGAATAATATTTAGAAAATAAAATCACGGACTGCACAATAGAAGTTCACATGCACTGTAATTAGCTGAAATTTTAAATTTTTTTTTTTACTATGTTGCACTATGCAACACTATGCAGTACTATGCAATCAAATAAAATATAATATATTCTACTTTACATAAAAAACAAAACTTATATAATATATAATAATAATAATAATAATAATAATAATAATAATAATAATAATAATAATAATAATAATAATAATAATAATAATAATAATAATAATAATAATAATAATAATAATAATAATAATTCCCTCTTGACCAAGTTCCCCCCCCGTGACCAACATATATATATATATATATATATATATAACAAAACTGAGATAACTTTTTACCGACAGTTTTGAAAAATGGGTAAGTGGGGGTCCATATAATAAGCCTAATTTAAAACAAATACTTCATAAAAACCCCATCTAATTATCTCAATTCACTTGGCTTCACAAAACTCATTTTTAATAAAATTTATTCATCATTTATAACTTACAATATTAACAACCAGATTATTCCTAATAAAGAGGGGGCTTTCCGATAAAGACTTCTCTTTATTGGTGCACAATTAGGTGACTAAACCCCTTTCCTCGACAGAACTTTCTAGACATTGCCAATAATGTAAATAATAATATGAATAACTTTGTCGTTTCAATTATTAATTTAATAATATAAATATTGTGCAGATGATACTATGATAATAAATGAATCAATAATATGAGATACTATGCATCAATTACTGTGGCAATAATTGAATAAAACTGAGTGACTTCTCACGTAAGCATCAATAATCAAAGATACTATACAATATCGTGTGCTATTATGAAACTACGTGTATTACTGTACTTTTATCACCAGATATTTTAACAGTTAACGGTAAAACTTTCGCCTTTAATTTTATAAAAAGATATTTATGTTGTTTTCTAACTCTGACAGTTATTCCGTTGTGGAGTCCACCAATGATTGTGCCATCGTACGAATAATCCCTGACCAAACGAATATTTCCCGACCAAACGAATATTTTATAACAATTTGCTTACTTTGCAAACTCTATAAATATTACCCACAACTATAACATTATATCAAATCCACACCATAATATTCAAAATGATATTTAAAAAAAAATTTAATCTTTATTCATAAAAATTGGGGTCTTACAACAATAGCTGAGATTCAAAATAATATTGTCTCGTAGACAATATCCAAACTCAAATAAAGTCCTCATTACAATTATTGTTATATTATTTTACAAAATAGTGAGGACTGCTATAAAAACCATCTTGATCCGTTACTCCACTCCCCGACTAGCCCCAGCTATATTCTCGCCTCCTGAGAAGAACAATGGAACCAAAAGGAAAAGAGTGAGCTCAACTAGCCCAGTTAAGAATATTATGACTTAAGGTAATATAAAACAAATTATTGTTAGTCTTCAACAGAAAAAAATATGGTAGAATACAATAGACAACAAGTTTTAGATCAACAACTGCAGCAGAAACAACAATCCATTCGAAGAGTCAAATAGAAAATGATGTCTACTATCTTCTATGATTTAAAAATCAATCATCAATATTTTTTTTTCCTATAACAACAATCAATAAATATTTCACATTAACAAATTATCCATGCACTACGGGTCAAGGATATTCTTTAGTATCACTAGTGGTCATGATCATGTCAAACAACTGTCCATCTATGCACTACGGGCCAAAGCTTTCACCACATCATTTGTCTGTAATATTACAGGTCATGATTATACCAATACAAACTTTCTTGGTCATAATCATACCAATCAACAGTCCATTTATGCACTACGGGCCAAAGATGACTTTTACCACAACATAAGCATGAGGATGATGACAATGATATAAGGAATTAATCAAGGGAGATCAAGGATAATTATTAGAGATTTATAATTCAATTTATCCAGAGTTTAAGAATGTCCAAATTATCAACATGATAATTAATTGTGGAGTAAAATTCAAAAATGATATCCATGTATCAAAAATAATTTGGACAGAAAAGAAATTATTTTTGTCGTGAATAGTTTCCCGTGAATAGTACTAAATGAATAGTACCCCGTCATGCAAATTACGCCGAATAAATATATATTCATGTATCAAAAATAATTTGGACAGAAAAGAAATCACTTTTGTCGTGAATAGTACCCCGTAAATAGTACCAAATAAATAGTATCCCATCATGCAAAGTACCTTGAATCCCCGAGTTAATAGTACCCGAGTGAATAGTAACCCGTGAATAATACCCTGAATGAAAATATTAAAATAAGAAAGTTTAGACCAATATTCCAATGAAATGATATTAGATGAAGCACAAAACTCAAGGATATTACTAATTTTAGGGATTATAGAAGCAATACTTATCATAGTAAGTTTAGATTTAAGAATATGAAAAGAAATAATATACGAAATTGCAAATGGATTTTTCACCCGTCATGTGATAATCCACGTAGACAGATCTTTTCCACAAATAAAAAATGAGTACGAAGGTTTATTCACCATGCATGCGGTAATCCGCGTAGACAGGTTATTCCCACAGATCAAAGAATGAATACAAAAAATAATATCCCTCACGAATACGAAAGAAATAATACCCCTTACCTTAGTAGAAGACTGGATACTGCAATAGTGAAGTAGCAGAATACTCTTCTTCTTTCTCTCTATAGTTTCTCTCTCTACCGTTTCTCTTGTGAGTCTTAGTGAAATGGTGAGAATGAAAGAAGAATTAAGCTTCTATTTATAGGAGAATGGACTAAATAGTAACTGATTCATGGACGGTCCATATTAATTTACTATTAAAACTATAACCGATGGTCCAGATTGATTTACTATTAAAACCACCACTGACGGTACATATTGGTTTACTATTAAAACCACCACCTATGGTCCAGATTGATTTACTATTAAAACCACCACCAACGGTCCATATTAATTTACTATTAAAACTACCACCTGCGGTCAAGATTGATTTACTATTAAAACCACCACCGACGGTCCAAATTGATTTACTATTAAAATCACCACCTGTGATCAAGATTGATTTACTATTAAAACCACCACCGACGATCCAGATTGATTTACTATTAAAATCACAACCGAAGGTCTAGAAATTAGTACATCTCTCCATGGAATAATAAGTCAATTTGCAACAAACGCCTAATGACAAACCCCTCGATTTATATAAAAATTTGAATAAATATTTACTGTGATGCCCCCAAAATAGGTATACACAACCCATTCTGAGTCTCCAAATACATGGTATAAAATTTAAATACAAACTTAATTTATACAACTATCAACTGTCGTCTAAAATACAACAAAACATAAGCTGAGAGTTTTAACACGAATATTGTCTCGTAGACAATATCCAAACTCAAATGAAGTCCTCATTACAATTATTATCACACTATTTCATAGAATAGTAAGGACTACTATAGCCACCATCTTTGACCATCAGTACGACATTCCCCAACTAGTCCCAGCTATATTCTCATTTCTTGAAGAGAACAATGAAAAAAAAGGGTGAGCTCAACTAGCCCAATAAATAATATATTATGACTAAGATAATGCAGAATAAATTATTATTAGCCTTCAACAGTATAAAAACTGATAGAATACAATAGACAACAAGTTTAACTGTATCAGAACAAGCAATCCATTAGAAGAGTCAAGTAGAGCATGATATCTACTATATTCTATAATTTAAAAGTTCATCATCAATATTTTATCTCTGTAACACATCTCAATAAATAATCCACATCACCGAATTATCCATGCACTACAGGCCAATGATATTCATTATCACATCCACGAATTATTCATGCACTACTGGCCAAGGATATTCATTATTATCACCAATGGTCATGATCATGCCAAACAATTGTCCATCAATGCACTACGCGCCAATGAGGACTTTTTACCACATCATTTGTCTGTAACATTACAAGTCATGATTATACTGATACATAATTTTTGGTCATAATCATACCAATCAATAGTCCATCTGTAAGACCCCAAATTTTATGAATAAAGATTTAATTTTCTCAAAATATTTTTTTAATATTAAGGTGTGAATTTGATATAATGTTATAGTTGTGGGTAATATTTATAAATTTTGTAAAATAAGCAAGTTGTTATAAAATGTTCGATTGGTCGGGAAATATTCATTTTATCAGAGAATATTCGTATAACGACGCAATCATTGGTGGACCCCACAACGGAATTACTGTCGGAGTGAGAAAACGACATAAATAAATTTTTATAAAAATAACGACAAAATTTTTACCGTTAACTATTGAAATACCCGGTGATAAAAGTACAATAATACGCGTGGTTGCATAGCAACACACGGTATTGATTATTGATGCGTACGTGAGAATTCACTCAGTTTTATTCAATTATTGCTACAATAATTGTTACATATTATCTCACATTATTGATTCAATTATTGTTACATTATCATCTGCACAATATTTTATATTATTAAATCAATAATTGAGATGACAAGTTATTCATATTATTATTTGCATTATTGACAATATCTAGAAAGTTCTGTCGAGGAAAGGGTTTGGTCACCTAATTGTGCGCCAATAGAAAGAAATCCTTATCGAAAAGCCTCTTTTTTCCTGGGAATAATCTAGTGGTTAATATTGCAAGTTATATTATTGATGAATAAATATTGTTAAAAATATCGAGGGGATTTTTATGAAGTGTTTGTGGTAAATTTTGTTTATTATTTGGATCCACACTTGCCCATTTTTCAAAATAATCAGTAGAAAGTTATTCAGGGTTAATCACGAGTTTACTATTGATTATATATATATATATATATATATATATATTATAATAAGTTTTGTTTTTTATGAAAATAAAATATATTATATTTTATTATGCATAGTGTTTGTATAGTATCTGCATAATGTTTGCATAGTGACTGCATAGTAAAATTAGAAATTTTAGTCAAAATCCGTGAACTCCCACTGTGCAGTCCATGATTTTTCCTTTACTGTGCATCCAAATAGTATCCTGCCATTCTTCTATAAATAGGATGCTCAATTTAGAAAAGAAAATAACACCAGAATCAGAGAATTCTTCTTCTATAATATTAAGCGTATTTCTTTTGAGTTTAAGGAAGCTTTGAGTGTAGAAAATAGTAAAAGTTTTCTTCAAGAATATATTCGTTATACCAGTCAAAATTGCTCTCTTTTTTAGGTAAGGGTATTATTTATTTCATATTCGCTTACGATATTTTTTTTCGTATTCGTAAGAAATTTTATTTCGTTCAAGATTCGCAAGAAATATTAACTTCGTTTTATATTCGTAAGGAATATTATCTTCGTTCAATATTTGTAAGAAATATTATTTTCGTTCAACAGTTGTAAGAGATATTATTTTTGTTCAATATTCGTAAGAAATAATATTTTCTTCTATACTCTGTAGTATGTAAGTAATATTATTTCGTTTTAGATTCTGAATTCTACACTCATTTTGTTAAAATATTGCTTCTATAATCCGTGAAATTAGTAGAATATCCTTAAAATTTGCTCTTCATCTAGTATCTTTTCATGAAAATATTATTTTGAGCATTCTTGATAATTTTTGATCTTTTCATGTCGGGTTACTATTCCCGGGGCACTATTCTTGAAGTACTATTCAGGGGGTACTATTCACCCGGAGTACTATTCATGACTAAAATTAATTTCTTTTCAGTCCAAATCATTTTTGAAATAATATTATTCTTGAATTTTACTCCATAAATCAGTATCATGTTGAAAATTTAGATATTCTTGAATTCTGGATAAATTAAATTATAAAATCTTTAAAATTTATCCTTGCTCTCATTTAATTGAATTCTTATATCATTGTCATCATCCTCATGCTTATATTATGAAAAAAGTCCTTATTGGCCCATAATGCATTGATGGACAGATGTTGGTATGATCATAACCATGCGTTCTCTTCAGCCAAGGGTGCAAAGATGAATTGTTGTTTGGCATGATTATGACCATTGGTGAAAACACGAATATCCTTGGCCCGTAGTGCATGGATAATTCAGTGATGTGGATTATTTATTAAGCTTAGTCTCAGCGATAAAATTGATGATAAACTTTTAAATTATAAAAGATAGTAGATATTATGCTCTACTTGACTCTTCTAATGGATTGTTATTTCCGCTGCAGTTGTTGATCTAAAACTTGTTGTCTATTGTATTTTATCAGTTGTTATATTGTTGAAGGCTAATGATAATTTATTCTACATTATCTTAGTTATAATATTTCTTATTAAGTTAGTTTAGCTCACCCTTTTCTTTCACTGTTCTCTTCAGGAAATGAGAATATAGCTGGGACTAGTTGGGGAATGGAGTGACGGTCCGAGATGGTTGCCATAGTAGTCCTCCTTTATTCTATAAAATAGTGTGATAATAATTGTAATAAGGATTGAATTTGAGTTTGGATATTGTCAGGAGACAATATTAGGTATTAAAACTTCAATTTATTGTGTTGTCCTATTTTGCATGATAGTTGTATTAATTAAGTTTGTATTTAAGTTATGTACCATGTATTTAGCGACTCAGAATGGGTAATGTATACCTGTTTTGGGGGCGTCTCAGTTGGTAACAAATGTGACGCCCCCAAAACAGGTATACATCACCCATCTTGAGTCGCCAGATACATGGTACATAAAGTCAAATAAAACTTAATTATACAACAGTCGTGTAAAATAAGACAAAACAAAGCTGAGAGTTTAAACAAGAATATTGTCATCTAGACAATATCCACACTCAATGGTGTCCTCATTACAATTATTATCACACTATTTTACAGAATAGTGAGGACTACTAATACTATCATCTAGACCGTCAATCCATTCCCTGACTCGTCCCAGCTATATTCTCATTTCCTGAAGAGAACAATGAAAGAAAGGGTGAGCTCAACTAGCCCAGTAGGAAATATTATGACTAAGATAATGCAAAATAAATTATCCTTAGCCTTCAACAATGTTAAACTGATAAAATACAATAGACATCAAGTTTAACTGCAGTGGAATAAGCAATCCATTAGAAGAGTCAAGTAGAGCATGATATCTACTATCTTCTATGATTTAAAATGTTTTCATCAATTTTATCGAGAACAAATTTTAATAAATAAACCACATCATCGAATCATCCCTGCACTACGGGCCAAGGATATTCATTAAATCATCAACGGCCATGACTATACCGAATAATCCATGGTCATAATCATACCAAAAACTGTCCATCAATGCATTATAGGCCACTGAGGACTTTTATCACATCATTTATAACATTACAGGTCATGATTATACCGAATGATCCCTGGTCATAATCATACCAAGTCCATCTATGCACGTAAGCCAAAGATGACTTTCATCACAATATAAGCATGAGGATGATGACAATGACTTAATAATTCAATAAAACAAGTTCAAGGATAAATTTTAAAGATTTATAATCTAATTTATCCAGAAATCAATAACGTCCAAATTGTCAGCATGATACTTCTTTGTAGAGTAAAATTCAAGAATAATATTCATGCACCAAAAATAATTTGGACAGAAAAGAATCAATTTTTTTGTCATGAATAGTACCCCGTGAATAGTACTTCGGGAATAGTACCTCGTGAATAGTACCCCGACATGAAAAGTACTCCAAATACCCGAGTGAATAATATTTGGGTGAATAGTAATTTGGGTGAATAGTAACTTGTGAATAATATTCTAGCATGAGAAGTGCCCCGAATACCCGAGTGAATAATACTAGAGTGGATAATAACTCGTGAATAGTAACTCATAACAGAAAATACCAAATAAAATGATATTTCATGACGAGTACAAAAGAAATGATATCTCAGACGAGTATAATAGAATATACGAAACTGCAAATGGATTTTCACCCGCCATGCGGTAATCCATGTAAACAAATCATTTCCACAATTTAATAAAGAATGAATACGAAGGATCATTCACCATGCATGTGGTAATCCACATAGACAGGTTATTCCAACAGAACAATAAAAAATGGAATAACAGAAAAATTCACCAGGCATGTGGTAGACCGCACAGACAGGTTATTCCAATAGAATAATAAATAATGGAATAACAGAAGAATTCACCAGGCATGCGATAGACCACACAGACAGGTTATTCCAATAGAATAATAAATAATGGAACCAGGTAATGCGTAAACGCACCAACATGATATTTCAACAGAATAATAAATAATGGAACCAGGTCATGCGTAAACGCATGTACGTGATATTCAAGATATTGACAGAATAATAAAGAATGGAATAATAGAAGAATTTCACCACGTAAGCGGTACTTGCATGTATAAAAGTTATTCCAACATAATAATAAAGAATGGAATAACGGAAGAATTTCACCATGTATCGGTGAGTCGCGTATCTGAGTTATTCCAACAGAATAATAAGGAATGGAATAACAATAGCTCTCTTCATGAATACTGAAAGAAATAATACCCTTACCTCAAAAAGAAGATGGATCTTTGGAATAGTGAGGTAGCAGACTTCTCTTCTTCCTTCTCTCTATAATTTCTCTCTATAATAATTACTCTATAGCTTTAGTGAATTGGTGAGAAATTAAGGAAGAATGAGCTTCTATTTATAGGAAAATATAGTTTCGATAATTGCACATTTTGGGGCTCGAAATATTACAATACAATACCTTCAACTTTTCTTTCATTTTTAATTTAGTCATGCAAGTATTATCAAACTTGCACCACCTCCCCTAATAGTAAATCATATGAATCAATAGTAAATCATGTGAACCAATAGTTATAATCATGTGAAAATACGAATTACAGTATAGTACCTCCATCTATACCTCCATTTTTAACTTAGTCATGCAAGTATTATCAAACTTGCACCAACTCCCCTAATAGTAAATGAATGTGATTCAATAGTACACACATGTGAACAAATAGTTATAATCATGTGAATTAATAGCAATTAATAGCTCATTTATCCGATTAATTACCCGACTGGTCAGTATAACTTCCAGACATCAATTAATATCTAAATAAATGTCGATTTTTACTAACACTAATAATTTCAACACAATGGAACTATCAATTTCATCTTTAATCAACACAAACTTATTCATTATTAATATTATAATTCACAATATTTAACAACCAGGTCGTTCCCAGGAAAGAGGGGATTTACGATAAGGATTTCTCCTTATTAGCCAAGTAATTAGATGACCAAACCTCTCCTCGATGAACTTTCTAGACATATTAAATATTAAAATTTAATAATATGAATAACTTTGCCGTCTCAATTATTGATTTAATAATATATCATATTATGCGGATGATCTTTGTGACAATAATCGAATCAATAATAGGAGAGATATGATGTAACAATTCATCGTAATAATAATTGAGTATAATCGAGTGACTTCTCATGTAAGCATCAATAATCAATACCGTGTGTGCTACTATGCAACCACGCGCCAGACATCGTATTACTTTTACTACCGAGTAGTTCAACATTTTTAATGGTAACACTTCCGGTCGTTATTTTTATAAAAGATAATTACATCATTTTCTTACTACGACAATACTTCCGTTGTAGGGTCCACCAATGATTGTCTTGGTCATTACGAATATTCCCTGTTAAAACGAATATTCTCCGACCAATCGAATATTATATAACAACTTGCTTACTTTGCAAAATTTATAAATATTACCCACAACTATAACATTATATCAAATCCACACCATAATATTCAAAAAAATATTTTGAGATATTTAAATCTTTATTCATAAAATCTGGGGTCTCACAATCTCCCCTCCTTATGAAATTTTGCCCTCAAAATTTACGTACGTACCTGGTATGCCGAAGAGGTGAGGATATCTTTACTTTATTTTAGATTCTAACTCTTAAGGTATAACCTTTTAGTGTCGAATGCGATCCTTCTTATCCAAGATTTTAACACGTATCTCCTCATACGTTAAATCTTCTGCTATCTCATCTGGTTCTAAATCAATAATGTGGTTCGGGTCGTCCACATATTTACGTAACATCGATACGTAAAAAAAATGTTATGAACACGCGACATACGTGGCGGGAAAACGAGTCTATAGGCCACAGTTCCTACTCGATCGAGGATCTCAAATAGACCAATAAAATCAAGGGTTGAGATTTCCCCTCTTCATCGATTCTTGTTTCTAGAATAACCCTCTTGAACATTCTTCTTCACATTCATTAGCTCCGGGTGTGTAGCTTGAGCGACCTTTAACTTTATCGATTAGAGTCGATTCTACTCATATATTCGTTATCTTCACATGGGTCCCTAGAGTCTTTAACTCTATCTTCATCATTTTTAAGTTATAAGAAAATGGGTTTTTGTGTTAACAACGTCACACTCGTAACCGCATACGATCTTCTCCTCAACGCGTTAGCTACCACGTTCGTTCTTCCACGATGATATTGAATGGTATGGTCGTAATCTTCAATATCTTGAGCCAACATCTTTGGCGCATCTTACGTTTATTTTAGTTGAAGAAATATTTGAGGGTTTTAGAAATGGGTTTTGTGCTGGGGTCAATACAAAATTTGATTTCACGCTCTAGGGGTAGGCTTGGAAGTCTTCAAGAATACGTCAGGAAATTTATTAACAATAGAAATATCATTCAAAACTGTGACTCTCATCCAAGACTTGGATAGCACGTCACATTGATACCTATCAATTTGTCATCGTCATTCACGACGTCGCCTACAGAAAGTCTGGCTTCAGTGCATTCCACACAAGGAAGTCAACAACGAAAGGATCGTGGCTCTTTACTTATGGCTTGATATGACATTGATTAACTTTAGTGGTTTGGTTGCTTGAATTTGCATAACAGGTTGGTTAGGAATTTGAAAGCTAACAACCTTACAAAAAGCTTGGTGAGTAGTTAACCAATCGATTCCTAAACTCACATGAAAGGCAAGTATTTTTAAAGAGATAAGATTGACAAGTAAAGTGAAAGTGTTGATTTGTATCAACAAGATTTATAAACAGTGGAGGTAACAAAGGTTTCTACTAACCAAGTTTCAACCAATCAGTCAAAGTCTAATTTCTCCGGAGTCAAATTTAAACGTTGAGCGCAAGCAAGAGAGATAAAAGAATCGGTTGAATTGGTATCTAATAAGGTATAGACTTCGCAAAAATTTATAATTAACTAACTCGTGCTAACTTTGTTCGGGTTACTCACTTTATGAGAAGTCACAAAAAATGCTTTTCCTGAAACCACCAACTTTGTTTTGTCTGTATCCGCCTTTGGTGCCACCGTCCCAGCTGGACTTGATTCCGCTATAGGAAAAAATTGAGCTATGTGACCATCTTTTCCATAACTAAAACATACCTTGGAAGGCTGTGAACAGTTTAGACTTATGTGTCCTTCCTTTCCACATCTATAGCATCTAACTGCACTACTAAAAAAATGGTCATTTGTGATGGCCAAAATCCATTACAAAAAGTAGGAAAACCATCACGAAAGGTTTACGTGATGGCTTTAAGCATCACAATGGCCGTCTTGTATACGCCCATCATGAAAGGTTTTACGTGATGATTTTGGCAATCACGCAAATGCTTAGTGCTTTTGTGATGATTAATACAATCACAGTAACATATAATCTATTGTGATTGTCAAAGTCATCACAAAAAAAACAAGACTAGGGATCAAATGTAAGAACGTGAATTTACGTATAATTTTTGTCACTATATTAATTGTATCAAATGATACTTGTAGGATTTGAACCCTCTCCCATTTGCAAACTAAATAACGAGTATTACCACTACACCAAAGTCCAGATCATGATTATAATTTTAAAACAAAATATAAAAGGAAACATATGTGAGTTGACTTATTAAGCAAAATTACTTCCACATAAGATTTGGTGATTGCAATGGCAGTTGCAAATACTCTATAATGATGGTAAAATTAGTCATCACTAAGAGCCATCATATATTTTATTATTTTGTGATGGCTTGAAAATTCCATCACAAAATACCTTCTTTTTGTAATTGCAAATAAAAGTCGTCACAAAAATCTATCTTTTTAATGATTGTCACGACCGTCATAAAATATTGTTTTGATTATTTCTTATATTAAAATATTAGTGATAGCTTAAATGCAATCACAAAAAGGGTATATCTATAAGTGATGACTTAGTGCGTCACAAAAAAAAAAATTATTTTGCGTGAAAAATTGGTGTGATTGACATGGCCATCACAATTATAATACATTGATGGCAAGATTAGTCATCACTAAGAGCCATCATATATACTATTATTTTGTGATTGCTTAAAAAGTCCATCATAAATTACTATCTTTTGTGATTGTTTTTAAAAACTGTCACAAAATTCCATCACGTATTCTTGTTTTTCTAGTAGTGCTGGCGGTCGTTCTCCTCCCCTAGAATTTGTTGTTGTTGCCGACGTCTTCCCATCATCGTTAAATCTTCTCTTCTTGAATTTTCCACTTCTATTATCTTGGCCATGATTACCACCGAAGTGGTTACCATTCTTGGCATGATAATTTCCCCCATGATGGTTATCATTGTTCCGATGGTCGTTTCCATCGGTACGATTATTATCGTGTTGTTGGTCGTTGCCTTTTGGTTGTGCTGACTCATTATCGTACTCCAATAACTGAGCCCTATTCACAACATCTGAATATAAATAAAGTTTGTGAGAAATGAGGTATTGACGTATTTCGGGTTTCAAACCTCTTAGAAACATTCGTGTCATTCGCTCTTCATTATCGACCAAATGGGATGCAAACCGGGATAACTTCGTAAATTTAGCCTCGTATTGCGACACGGTCATATTGTTTTTCTCTAAGTTGATAAACTCTACCTCCTTCACGTGATGAATACTTTCGGGAAAGTACTTATCGTTGAATAGCTCTTGGAACTTCTCCCAAGACATCTTGAGTGCGTCAGGCTGGGTACGTTTTATAGATTCCCACCAGTAATCTGCCTCTTCACGCAACATAAAGGTGGCAAAGGGAACCTTTTGCTCCTCGGAGCATCCCAAGACATCAAATATCTCGGTGATCTGCTTTAACCACGTCTCCGCCTTAAGTGGTTCTGGCTTTCCCAAAACTTTGGTGGTCCCAGCTCCTTGAACTGCTTAGCGGTGACCGACCGTGGGTTGCCATTATTTCCACCTATATTTTGAACATGAGTCTCTCTTACCTGATGTTGCATGAATTGTATAAAGCCTCTAAACATCCCATCGTTCATCATTTGATTGATGTTGTTATTTACCTGAGGATTATTGTCTTCCTATTGCACATTATCCTGGGTATTGATCGTTGGTGACTCAACGGTCTCATGTGCTTCATTGCTGATCTCAACATTTTTAGATGCCATTATC
Organism: Panax ginseng; assembly: GCA_020205605.1. NCBI lineage: Eukaryota > Viridiplantae > Streptophyta > Magnoliopsida > Apiales > Araliaceae > Panax > Panax ginseng. The sequence continues at coordinate 136,861,647 of CM035133.1, read as the reverse complement.
AAACACTGCCACAAAACAAGGGTTAATTAACATATCACATATTATCCCTATACTATGACAGACCAATTAAATACCAAATAAACTTAGGTAGGTCATACTAGCGAAGGAATTCCCCGTCTCTCCCCTCCTAGTTCTTATCTCACATCTCAGCCAGTGATCATATCCCTAAGCTTTGATACCAACTGTGACGCCCCCAAAACAGGTATACATAACCCATCTTGAGTCGCCAAATACATGGTACATAAATTCAAATGCAACTTAATTATACAACAGTCGTGTAAAATACGACAAAACATAGCTGATAGTTTAAACAAGAATATTGTCATCTAGACAATATCCACACTTAATGGTGTCCTCATTACAATTATTATCACACTATTTTATAGAACAGCTAGACAATATCCACACTTAATGGTGTCCTCATTACAATTATTATCACACTATTTTATAGAATAGTGAGGACTACTAATACTATCATTTGGACCGTCAATCCATTCCCTGACTCGTCGTAACTATATTCTCATTTTCTGAAGAGAACAATGAAAGAAAGGGTGAGCTCAACTAGCCTAGTAAGAAATATTATGACTAAGATAATGCATAATAAATTATCCTTAGCCTTCAACAATGTTAAACTGATAAAATACAATAGACATCAAGTTTAACTGCAGCAGAATAAGCAATCCATTAGAAGAGTCAAGTATAACATGATATCTACTATCTTCTATGATTTTAAATATTTTCATCAATTTTTATCGCTGAGACTCAGCTTAATAAATAAACCACATCATCGAATCATCCCTGCACTACGGGCCAAGGATATTCATTAAATCATCAATGGTCACGACTATACCGAATAATCTCTGGTCATAATCATACCAAAAACTATCCATCAATGCATTACAGGACACTGAGGACTTTTACCACATCATTTATAACATCACAGGTCATGATTATACTGAATGATCCCTGGTCATAATCATACCAAGTCCATCTATGCACGTAAGCCAAAGATGACTTTCATCACAATATAAGCATGAGGATGATGACAATGACTTAATAATTCAATAAAACAAGTTCAAGGATAAATTTTAAAGATTTATAATCTAATTTATCCAGAAATCAATAATGTCCAAATTGTCAACATGATACTTCTTTGTAGAGTAAAATTCAAGAATAATATTCATGCACCAAAAATAATTTGGACATAAAAGAATCAATTTTTCGTCGTGAATAGTACCCCATGAATAGTACTCCGAAAATAGTACCTCGTGAATAGTACCCCGACATGAAAAGTACTCCAAATACCCGAGTGAATAATATTCGGTTGAATAGTAATTTGAGAGAATAGTAACTCGTGAATAGTATTCCGGCATGAGAAGTGCCCCGAATACCCGAGTGAATAATACTAGAGTGAATAGTAACTAGGTAAATAGTAACCCATGAATAGTAACTCGTAACAGAAAATACCAAATAAAATGATATTTCATGATGAGTACAAAAGAAATGATATCTCATACGAGTATAATAGAATATACGAAACTGCAAATGGATTTTCACCCGCCATGCGGTAATCCACATAAACAAATTATTTCCACAATTTAATAAAGAATGAATACGAAGGATCATTCACCATGCATGTGGTAATCCACATAGACAGGTTATTCCAACAGAACAATAAGGAATGTAATAACAGAAGAATTCACCAAGCATGCGATAGACCGCACAGACAGGTTATTCCAACAGAATTATAAATAATGGAATAACATAAGAATTCACCAGGCATGCGATAGACCGCACAAATAGGTTATTCCAATAGAATAATAAATAATGGAACCAGGTCATGCATAAACGCACCGATAAGATATTCCAATAGAATAATAAATAATAGAACCAGGTCATGCGTAAACGCACAAACAGGATATTCTGACAGAATAATAAATAATGAAACCAGGTCATGCGTAAACGCATAAACAGGATATTCCGACAGAATAATAAAGAATGGAATAATAGAAGAATTTCACCACGTATGCGGTACTTCGCATAGATAGGTTATTCCAACATAATAATAAAGAATTGAATAACAGAAGAATTTCACCATGTATACGGTAGTCCGCGTATACAGGTTATTCCAACAGAATAATAAGGAATGGAATAACAATAGCTCTCTTCATGAATACGAAAAAAATAATACCACTTATCTCAAAAGAAGAATGGATACTGGAATAGTGAGGTAGCAGACTTCTCTTCTTCCTTCTCTCTATAATTTCTCTCTATAATAATTGCTTTATAGCTTTAGTGAATTGGTGAGAAATGAAGGAAGAATGAGCTTCTATTTATAGGAAAATATAGTTTCGATAATTGCACGTTTTGGGGCTCGAAATATTATAGTACAATACCTTCAACTTTTCTTTCATTTTTAATTTAGTCCTGCAGGTATTATTAAACTTGCACCACCTCCCCTAATAGTAAATCATATGAATCAATAGTAAATCATGTGAACCAATAGTTATAATCATGTGAAAATACGAATTACAGTATAGTACCTCCATCTATACCTCCATTTTTAACTTAGTCATGCAAGTATTATCAAACTTGCACCAACTCCCCTAATCGTAAATGAATGTGATTCAATAGTACACACATGTGAACAAATAGTTATAATCATGTGAATTAATAGCAATTAATTGCTCATTTATCCGATTAATTACCCGACTGGTCAGTATAACTTCCAAACATCAATTAACATCGAAATAAATGTCGATTTTCACTAACACTAATAATTTCAACACAATGGAACTATCAATTTCATCTTTAATCAACACAAACTTATTCATCATTAATATTATAATTCACAATATTTAATAACCAAGTCGTTCCCAAAAAAGAGGGGGCTTTCCGATAAGGATTTCTCATTATTGGCGCGCAATTAGATGACCAAATCTCTCCTTGATAGAACTTCTAGACATTGTAAATATTTCAATTTAATATTATGAATAACTTTGCCGTCTCAATTATTAATTTAATAATATATCATATTATGCAGATGATACTGTGATAATAATCGAATCAATAATATGAGAGATATGATGCAACAATTACTGTAGCAATAATTGAGTATAACTGAGTGACTTCTCACGTAAACATCAATAATCAATACCGTGTGCTACTATGCAACCACACGTATTACTGTACTTTTACTACCGAGTAGTTCAACATTTTTAACGGTAACATTTCCGCCGTTATTTTTATAAAAAGATAATTCTATCATTTTCTTACTACGATAATACTTTCGTTGTGGGGTCCACCAATGATTGTGCCGTCATACGAATATTCTCTATTAAAATGAATATTCCCTGACCAATCGAATATTATATAACAACTTGTTTACTTTGTAAAATTTATAAATATTACCCACAACTATAACATTATATCAAATCCACACCATAATATTCAAAAAAAATATTTCGAGAAATTTAAATTTTTATTCATAAAATCTGGGGTCTCACAAAAAAACTTAGGGATATGATCCCTAGCTGAGATGTGAGGCTAGAAGTAGGAGGGGTGAGATGGGTAAATCTTTCGCTAGTATGACCTACCTAAGCTTAAATTGTTATTTATGGGTCAGTCAGAATATAGGGATAATATGTGGCTTGTCAATTAACCATTGTTTTGTGGCAGTGTTTGAAAATGACATCTAAAAATGTTGAGATAAGTAATAGAGCACATGAGATCGTTGAGTCACCGACAATCAATAACCAGGATAATGTGCATCAAAAAAGCAATAATCCTCATGTAAACAACAAAACCGACCAAATGACGAACGACAGTATGTTTAGGAACTTTCTAGAATTTATATAAAACCAAATGAGAGAGACTTCTGTTCAAAATGCAGGTAGAAACACTAGTAACTCACGGCTGGTCACCGCTAAGCAATTCAAGGAGCTGGGACCACCGGAGTTTTTGGGAAAGTCAGAACCACTTAAGGAGAAGACGTGGATAAAGTAGATCACTAAGATATTTGATGTCTTGGAATGCTCAGAGGAGCAAAAGGTTCCCTTCGCCACCTTTATGCTGCGTGAAGAAGCAAATTACTGGTGGGAATCTGTAACGTATACTCAACCTGCCACACTAAAGATGTCTTGGGAGAAGTTCCAAAAATTATTCAACGACACGTACTTTCTCGAAAGTATTCGTCACATGAAGGAGGTGGAATTCATCAAGTTGGAGAAAAATAATATAACCGTGTCGCAGTACGAGGCTAAGTTTCCCAAGTTTCCCGGTTTGCATCCCATTTGGTTGATAATGAGGAATGAATGACGAGAATGTTTCTACGAGGTTTGAAACCCGAATTACGTCAATACCTCAATTTATATTCAGATGTTGTGAATAGGGATCAGTTATTAAAACGCGATTATGAGTCAGCCCAACCAAAAGGCAATGACCAACAACACGATAATAATCGTACTGGTGGCAATGGTCATTGGAACAATGATAACCATCGTGGAGGAAATTATCATGCCAGAAATGGTAACCACTTCGGTGGTAATCATGGCCAAGATAATAGGAAAGGTGAACTAGGTGGGAACGAATTTAAGAAGAGAAGATTCAACAATGATGGAATGACGTTGGTAGCAGCACCATCACCCATTTCAAAGGAAGAAGAACGACAATCGGTCGTATGTTTCAAATACAGACATGAGGGACACATCCGTCCAAATTGTATACAACAACCCAAAGCATGTTTCAATTGCGGAAGAGAAGGTCACCTAGCTCAATTTTGTCGTGTAGTGAAGCCAAGTCCGGTTGGGATGGTGACGCCAAAGGATGTCCCAGACAAGTCAAAGCCGGTAGTTTAAGTGAGAGCGTTTGTCGAGGAACCTGAATGAAGTTATCATGGGTAAGCTAATCATAAACTCTTGCGAAGTCTATACCTTGTTAGATACTGGTTCTACCCATTCTTTTATTTCTCCTACTTGCGCTCAACGTTTAAATTTAACTTCGGAGAAATTAGACTTTGACTTATTTGTTAAAACTCTGTTGGGAGAAACCTTCATTACATCCATTGTTTATAAATCTTGTCTGATTCAAATCGATACCCTCACGTTACCTGTCAATCTTATCTCTTTGAAAATACTTGCCTTTAATGTGATTTTAGGAATTAACTGGTTAACTAGTCTTCATGCTAAAATTGATTGTTTTCGTAAGGTTGTTATTTTTCATATTCCTAACCAACATGTTATGCGAATTCAAGCAACCAAACCACTAAAGTCAATCACTGTCATATTAAGCCATAAGTAAAGAGCCCCGAGCCTTTCATTGGTGACTTCCTTGTGTGGGATGCACCAAAGCTAGACTTTTCATAGGGGACGCCATGAATAACGGTGGCAAGTTGATAAATATCAATTTGAGTTGCTATCCAACTCTTGGATGAGAGTAACAGTTTTGAATGATATTTCTATCGTTAATAAATTTCCTGACATATTCCCTGAAGACTTCCTAGCCTACCCCCAGAGCGTGAAATCAAATTTTGTATCGACATTGAACCCGATACAAAACCCTCAAATATTTCTTCACCCAAAACAAATGTAACATGCGCAAAGGACGTTGGCTCGAGCTGTTGAAGGATTACGTCTATACCATTCAATACCATCCTAGAAAAGCAAACGTGGTAACTGACGCGCTGAGTAGAATATCATATGCAATTACGAGTGCGACGTCGTTAACACAAAGACCCATTTCATATAACTTACAAATGATGGAGATAGAGTTAAAGACTCTAGGGACCCACGTAATGATGTCAAATATACGAGTAAAATCGACTTTAATCGATAAAGTTAAAGCCGCTTAAGCTACACACCCGGAGCTGATGAATATGAAGAAGAAGGTACAAGAAGGCGTTATTCTAGAAGCAAGAATCAACGAAGAGAGGAAATCTTAATCCTCGATTTTATTATTCTATTTAAAATCCTCGATTGAGTAAGAACTGTAGCCTATAGACTCGCTTTACCGCCAAATATGTTGCGTGTTAATAACGTTTTTCACGTATCGATGTTACATAAATATGTGGACGACCCGAATCACATTATTGAATTAGACCTAGACGAGATAGCAGAAGATTTAAGGTTTGAGGAGATACCTATTAAAATCTTGGATAAAAAGAAACATATTCTATGCTCAAAGGTTATACCTCAAGAGTTAAATCTGAAATGAAAACGAGGTATCCTCACCTCTTCGACATGCCAGGTACGTTCATCAATTTTGAGGATGAAATTTCATAAAAAGGGGAGGTTGTAAGGCCTTAAATTTTATGAATAAAGATTTAATTTTCTCAAAATATTTTTTTAATATTAAGGTGTGAATTTGATATAATGTTATAGTTGTGGGTAATATTTATATATTTTGCAAAGTTAGTAAGTTGTTATAAAATATTCGATTGGTCGGAAAATATTCGTGTTATCAGGAAATATTCATACAACGACGCAATCATTGGTGGACCCCACAACAAAATTACTGCCGGAGTGAGAAAATGACAGAAATAACTTTTTATAAAAATAATGGCAAAAGTTTTATCGTTAACTGTTGAAATATCCGGTGATAAAAGTACAGTAATACGCGTGGTTGCATAGTAGCACACAATATTGATTATTGATGCTTACATGAAAAGTCACTCAGTTTTATTCAATTATTGCTACAGTAATTGCTGCATAGTATCTCACATTATTGATTCAATTATTGTTACAATATCATCTGCACAATATTTTATATTATTAAATCAATAATTGAGATGAAAAGTCATTCATATTATTATTTGCATTATTGACAATGTCTAGAAAGTTTTGTCGAGAAAAGGGGTTTGGTCACCTAATTGCGCGCCAATAGGGAGAAATCCTTATCGGAAAGCCCCCTCTTTCCTGGGAATGACCTGGTTGTTAATATTGCAAGTTATATTATTGATTGAATAAATGTTGTTAAAAATATTGATGGGGATTTTATAAAGTGTTTGTGGTAAATTTTGCTTATTATTTGGACCACCACTTATCCATTTTTCAAAATAATCGGTAGAAAGTTATTCAGTATATATATATATATATATATATATATATATTATACTAAGTTTTATTTTTTATAAAAAATAGAATATATTATATTTTATTATGCATAGTGTTTGTATAGTGACTACATAGTATAATAGAAATTTTAGCCAAAATCCGTGAACTCCCACTGTGCAGTCCGTGATTTTTTCTTTACTGTGCATCCAAATAGTATCTTGCCATATTCCTATAAATAGGATGCTCAGTTTAGAAAAGAATACCAGAATAAGAGAATTCTTCTTTTATAATATTGAGCGTATTTCTTTTGAGTTTAAGGAAGCTTTGAATGAGAAAATAGTGAAAGTTTTTTTCAAGAATATATCCGCTATACCAGTTGAAATTGCTCTCTTTTTGAGGTAAGGGGTATTATTTATTTCATATTCGGTTACGATATTATTTTTCGTATTTGTAAGAAATTTTATTTCGTTCAATATTCGCAAGAAATATTATCTTCGTTTAATATTCGTAAGGAATATTATTTTCGTTCAACAGTTGTAAGGGATATTATTTTTGTTCAATATTCGTAAGAAATAATATTTTCTTCCATACTCTGTAGTATGTAAGTAATATTATTTCATTTCAGATTCTGAATTCTACACTCATTTTGTTAAAGTATTGCTTCTATACTCCGTAAAATTAGTAGAATATCCTTGAAATTTGCGCTTAATCTAGTATCTTTTTATGGAAATATTATTCTGAGAATTCTTGATAATTTTTGATCTTTTCATGTCAGGTTACTATTCATAGGGTACTATTCCTGAAGTACTATTCACTCAGGTACTATTCACCCGAAGTATTATTTATGACAAAAATTAATTTTTTTTTTGTCCAAATTATTTTTGATACAATATTATTCTTGAATTTTACTCCACAAAACAGTATCATGTTGACAATTTAGATATTCTTGAATTCTGGATAAATTAAATTTTAAAATCTTTAAAATTTATCTTTGCTCTCATTTAATTGAATTCTTATATCATTATCATCATCCTCATGCTTATATTGTGATAAAAGTCCTCATTGGCCTGTAGTGCATTGATGGACAGATGTTGGTATGATCATAATCATCCATTTTCTTTGGCCAAGGGTGCAAAGATGAATTGTTGTTTGACATGATCATGACCATTGGTGAAAACACGAATATCCTTGACCCGTACTGCATGGATAATTCGTGGTTTTGATACTAATGAATATCCTTAGCCCGTAGTGCATGGATAATTCATTGATGTGGATTATTTATTAAGTTGAGTCTCAGTGATAAAATTGATGATAAAATTTTAAATCATATAAGATAGTAGATATTATACTCTACTTGACTCTTCTAATTGATTGTTATTTCCGTTGCAGTTGTTGATCTAAAACTTGTTGTCTATTGTATTTTATCAGTTGTTATACTGTTGAAGGCTAACGATAATTTATTCTGCATTATCTTAGTCATAATATTTCTTACTGAGCTAGTTGAGCTCACCCTTTTCTTTCACTATTCTCTTCAGGAAAATGAGAATATAGTTGGGACTAGTCGGAGAATGGAGTGACGGTCCGAGATGGTTGCCATAGTAGTCCTCACTATTCTATAAAATAGTGTGATAATAATTATAATGAGGATTAAATTTGAGTTTGAATATTGTCTAGGACATAATATTCGTGTTAAAACTCAGCTATTGTGTTGCCGTATTTTGCACGATAGTTGTATTAATTAAGTTTATATTTAAGTTATGTACCATGTATTTGGCGACTCAGAATGAGTGATGTATATCTATTTTGGGGGCGTCACACCATCTATGAATAATATTTATGTATCAAAAATAATTTGGACAGAATAGAAATCAATTTTTATCATGAATAGTATCCTGGGTGAATAGTACCCGAGTGAATAGTACCCCGGCTTGAAAAGATTAAAATTTAACAAGAATGTTCAGAAAAATATTTCTGTGAAACGATACTAGATGAAGCGCAAATTTCAAGGTTATTCTACTAATTTCAAGGAGTGTAGAAGCAATACTTATCAAAATAAGTGTAGAATTAGGAATATGAAACGAAATAATATTACTTACATACTACAGAGTATGGAAGAAAATATTATTTCTTATGAATATTGAATGAAAATAATATCCCTTACGAATATTGAACGAAAATAATATCCCTTACCTTAAAAGGAGAGTACTTCTGACTGGTATAGCGGGGATATTCTTGAAGAAAAGTTGCCCTATTTGTAACACTCAAAGTTTCCTTAAACTCAAAAGAAATACGCTCAATATTATAGAAGAAGAATTCTCTAATTCTGGTGTGATTTTCATTTTTAAACTAAGCATCCTATTTATAGGAGAATGGCAGAGCACTATTCGAATAAAAAGCACGAGTGAACAGGATGAAGTTCACGGGAATTTGGATAAAATTTTTTGATTTTATTTTGCAGCACTATACAAACACTATGCAGTACTATGCAAACACTATACAGTACTATGCAAACACTATACAGTACTATGAAATAAAATAAAATAAAATATATTATATTTATAAAAAGTATTCTGTTTTATATAAAAAGTTTTATGTTTTATTATTATTATAATAATAATAAAACAAAAACCGAGATAACTTTCTACTGACGATTTTGAAAAATGAGTAAGTGGATGTCTATGTAATAAGTCAAACTTACAAAAAATACTTCATAAAACCCCCTTTATTTATCACAAATCACTTGTATTCAATAAACACATTTTTAATTATTCATCATTAATACTATAACTCACAATATTAATAACCAGATTATTCCCAGGAAAGAGGGGGCTTTCTGATAAGGACTTCTCCTTATTAGCGCGCAATTTGATGACCAAACCCCTTTCCTCGACAGAACTTTCTAGACATTGTCAATAATACAAATAATAATATGAATAACTTTGTGGTCTCAATTATTGATTTAATAATATAAAATATTGTGCAGATGATACTGTGACAATAATTTAATCAATAATATGATATACTATGCATCAACTACTGTTGCAATAATTGAATAAAATTGAGTGAATTCTCATGTAAGCATCAACAATCAAAGATATTGTACAAAGTCGTGTACTACTGTGTACCCACGCATATTACTGTACTTTTATCACCGGGTATTTCAATAGTTAATGGTAAAAGTTTTTCCGTTATTTTTATAAAAAATTATTTTTGTCGCTTTCTAACTCCGACAGTAATTCCATTGTGGGGTCCACCAATGATTGTGCCTTCGTACAAATATTCCCTGATAAAACGAATATCCTCCGACCAAACGAATATTTTATGACAACTTGCTTACTTTTCAAAATTTATAAATATTACCCACAACTATAACATTATATCAAATCCACACCTTATTATTTAAAATAATATTTAGAGAAAATTAAATCTTTATTCATAAAAGTTGGGGTCTTACAACCTCCACTTCTTATGAAATTTCATCCTCGAAATTGGTGTACGTACCTGGTATGTTGAAAATGTGAGGATACCTTATTTTCATTTCAGATTCTAACTCCCAGGGTATTTCCTCAATATCGTGGTTTCTCCACAAAACTTTGACTTGAGGTATAGCTTTGAGAGTAGAATATGTTCCTTCTTATCCAAGATTTTAACATGTACCTCTTCATACGTTAAATCTTCCGCTATCTCGTCTGGTTCTAATTCAATAATGTGGTTTGGGTCTTCCACATATTTACGTAACATAGATAAGTGAAAAACGTTATGAACATGAGACATACTTGGCGGTAAGGCGAGTCTATAGGCCATAATTCCTACTTAATTGAGGATTTCAAATGGACCAATGAATCGAGGATTGAGCCTTCCCCTCTTTCCAAATCTTGTAACTTCTTTCCATTGAGTAACACGTAATAATACATGATCTCCAACATTGAATTCCACGTCCCTTCGATGAAGATCAACATAACTCTTTTGTCGATCTTGTGAGGTTTGTATATGTTGCCGGAGCATTTGAATCTTTTTTTTAGTCATGCGTACCAATTCTGGTCCCAACAACATTGCTTCACCCACCTCATGGAAGCAATGTTGGCCGGATGTATTGCTTCAATCTTTACCGGATCAACTGATATTCCATGATTCTATATCACGTGCCTAAGGAATGCTAATTTCTCAAGCCAGAACTCGCATTTCTTTAACTTGACGTATAGCTTGTTTTCACGAAGCTTATGGAGTATAAACCTCAAGTGTTGTTCATGATATTCATGACTTTTGGAGTATATTAGGATGTCATCAATAAAGACAACCACAAAATGATCCCAATATTCCTTGAATAATCTGTTCATCATATCCATGAAGGCAACAAGAGCATTAGTCAATCCAAAATACATGACTAGGAATTCATAATGTTCGTACCGAGTTCTGAAAGTAGTCTTTGGAATGTCATCAGTTTTAATCTTTAACTTATGATATCCGAAACTAAGATCGATCTTTGAAAAGAATTTGGCACCTTGTAACTGGTCAAATAGGTCATCAATGCGAGGCAACGAGTACCTATTTTTGATGGTGACATGATTCAACTCCCGATAGTCAATGCAAAGTCGCATACTCCCATCTTTCTTCTTTACGAATAGAACAGGAGAACCCCAAGGAGATCAAAATTGGTGTTTGATTGCATCTTAATGCATTTCAATAGGCCACCTCTTAATAAATTTTAATAGCCCATATCTTTTTATTAAGAAGTACTTTAAATAGTTTGGACTCATATTTGTATCTTAAATATTCAGAGGATCTCTTAATACAAAGACGTGAGTTGTTAAGATGCATTAACACTCTGTTTTTGAGTTTTAAAATGGACGACAAAAAATGGATGAAAATTCAAGTTTTCTTTCCAATTCATATGTTTCTGAATTTTTTAATAAGCGAAAAAAAAGAAATGAATAGAAAACTTGGTCACTTTTCATGCCAGAGTTTTTCGTCCAAAATTGATCTGATTTCGTCCAAAATCCAATTCTGTCTTTTCCTTTGACTCAAACCTCACTCAACACCAGTAAAAAGACCGCTTCAGAAAAACCCTTTAAACCCCCAAATTCTTCTGCCATGAATGTCAATAATACCTCATCCCAGAAGCTAATACAACAGAAAAAATCGATCTTTAATGCCGCTAACAAAGAGAATATATATAATGGCAATATTTGTGTGTTTTCACGTTTTAATGTGATGTGAATATAAGTATTTTGTTTTTAGAAAAATATATAAAAAAGATTTTAATCCTACATTTGGAGATGCTTGCCTGTTTAATAATTTTAATTTTAATTAATTCCACCTTTCTTCTAAAAATATTTAGGTAAAGAAATATTTTTACTTTTAAAAATTTTATAAGTATTTTAAAACATAAAAGTATTTTTATTTTTAAAATAAAACAAACATATTATGAATATTATAATATTAAATTTTATTAATATTATACATATTATAAATATTTAGGTAAAGAAAAGCGAGAAAATAAAACATAAAAATATTTTTATTTTTAAAAATTTTATAAGTATTTTAAAGCATAAAAGTATTTTTATTTTTATTTTTAAAATAAAACATACATATTATAAATATTATAATATTAATTTTATTAATATTATACATATTATAAATATTTAGGTAAAAAAAAAAGAAAGAAAATAAAACATAAAAATATTTTTAAAACCACGGTGGGCCAATTGCATTTTTTTAAAGTGCGTTGGCTCAATAAGATTAAAATTTGGTTGATTGGCTTACACGAGGAAATAACTTATTTTAATTTTTTTTTTCAAAAGCCACGGCGCGTTAATTTTTAATGTCCGTCCAAGAAATTGGATGGAATGGAATTCAATTGAACATTTTAAAAATACAGTTAAATTTAATTGAATATTTTAAAAGCAAATTTAATTTAATTGGTTAAAACACTGGTGAAAAAGTGCTTTTTGCCAATTCATATTCATTGCCCAGTATGCAGTTTCCTAGACAGAACATTAAAAAAAATCAATAAAATCTTTTCCTTTTCAGCAAAATTGGAAAATATTAACAGCATGAAGTCAAATTTGTTAGATCAATTTACAAATAATATAAGGTCAAACAAACTCTCGTATTGAGCAAAATCATCAGTTAAGAAAGAAACTTCCAAATGAAAAATAGACAGATCCTCATGAAACTAAGAAACAAGTAAAGCCCATTAGCTAAATGAAGATATGTAGAGGAATAATAGTATTAGCTAAATGAAGATATGTAGAGGAATGATAGTATTGGATCGCAAAATGAAGAAAAGAAATATTAATATCACCAAATTATGGAAGAACAAGAACAAAAGCATATCTCAACTCATTGACTACCTTTGCATCAAGAAGACGGCCGAATTTTTTAAACGATCTTTCAAGTCTGTCAGATATTGACCGTGAGAGGTTCCCAATGACACAACAGAATTCTTCTGGTTCAATCATGTTTAACTGAAAGATACAGAAATTAAAGCATAAAGATACCCGTGTACAAAATTTATATCCTATCCATCAATAACTTGCACCAAATCACCCAAACAAATAGAAATACTCTATTAATGGCCTAATGACATTTGACATCAATATTTTTCTTTCCTTCTTTTTTTGGACAAAAGAAGAGTTTTGTTAGAATGAGAAGAAAGTAAACCAGGTAAGGAGGACGGGACATCCTCCAAACATAAAAAGAAATAAAACACAGTATCCTAATGCATGACTACCCTCCAGTCCTCCCTATGGAAATGAAAGATAGAAATTTCCCCCAAAAGCACCCATGACTGAGCCCACAAAGAGGGAAAAAAGTGACCCCTAACCCTCCTTCCACGTTGTACGATCAAACCGAAAATTAGAGACTCATTTTGTCTTTTGATCGTTTCTCTATATTCTATAAGAAAGAAAAGCAGATACTGAGTCTACACATTCATCAGCAGTGGTTCCAGGCAGAAAATGTGAAATGCATACAAGTAACATTAAGATTTATAACATATAAGATCTAATTCACACAAAAATCCTTTTCACAAAAGACCATCAAAATTCTTATTCTTGAGACACAACATGATGCATGTGATGATGATGACGACGATGACCACCATAAGATCCCCACCCAAAAAAAACTGTCAAACCAAATAACGATTTTACCTTTAATGACATTTAAGAAAATCTCATTCTTAAGATCCTGAAAAAAAAAAGAACCACCAAATTTATATGTAATGAATTATGATTACAATATTTAGTTGTTATTGTCGTTCAAAATTTACCGATTCTCTTGCACAATGAGCATAAACACGTATTTTCTTTGTTCCGGAGAAGTTTTTGGACATAACTTTTCTTCCCATCAGTCTGTGCCAAAGAGAGCATTGCAAGAAAGAAAGCATATCAAACGCACATGAATTGTTCTGAACCTGGGAAGAAAATATATGCCTCTTATATGTACATTTAATGAATTACAACTAGCTTGAAGGCATTTGAATGATAGAAAGAAAATGTCAAAAATACAAAAGATAAGAAACTTGTGAGGTATGCTATTCTTCAAAGGAATTCAACTAAATACATTCTGAAAGTATGAGCCAAACTATGGACTGTGAGGTATGCTATTCTTCAAAGGCATTTATTCAACGTATATTTCAGTTGGATATGGCATGTTGAGCACATAATTTTGAAAGGGGTAAAATACAAAGTAGACCACTGAACTTTAAAGGTTTTTGGGTATTGAGCCCTTTTCTTTTGATCAACGCAAATTGAGCCCCTTTGACCTGCCTACGTGGCAGATCTGACGTGGATATTTTTTATTTTATTTTACAAGTGGACCTGCCTACGTGGCGCCTTTTTGAAATTTTTCCAAAATTATGTAGATGCACAGATTTGAACACGGAACCTCTAACTTGGAATATTGGTCCAATGACCAACTAAGCTACATGGGTCTTATTGTTATTATTTTGCAAAGATTAATATTTATAACTAAACAATTAAATCTCCAAATTATTATTACTATTATTGTTATTATTATTATTATTAGTATTATTATTATTATTATTATTATTATTATTATTATTATTATTATTATTATTATTATTATTATTATTAGTATTGTTATTATTATTATTATTACTATTAAAAAAAATATTTACCAAAAATTATGTAATATTTTAGTTAATATATTTAATTAAAATATGTTTTTTCCGGTAAATATATCCTTAAGGTTTGCTATGGAAACTGTTTGGGATATGTTGTCTTTTAATTTGGGGATTTAATTGTTTAGTTATAAATATTAATCTTTGCAAAATAATAACAATAAGGCCCGTGTAGCTCAGTTGGTCATTGGACCAATATTCCAAGTTAGAGGTTCCGTATTCAAATTCGTGCATCTACATAATTTTGGAAAAAAATTCAAAAAGGCGCCATGTAGGCAGGTCCACTTGTAAAATAAAATAAAAAATATCCACGTCAGATCTGCCACGTGTTCCACATAGGCACCACGTAGGCAGGTCAACGCACATGTGGCGCCTGGGGCTCAAAGTCCAAATTTTTTAATAAAAAGGGACTCAATTTGTGTTGACCAAAAGAAAAGGGCTCAATATCCAAAAACCCCTAAAGTTCAGTGGTCTACTTTGCATTTTACCCATTTTGAAAGTTAGCTCACATTACCATGAATGCAATCAAGTAAAACCTCAACAGGAGGTATGCTATTCTTTAAAGGCATTTATTCAAAGTATATTTCAGTTGGATATGGCATGTTGAGAACACAATTTTAAAAGTTAGCTCACACTACCACAAATGCTTAAGTAAAACCTCAACAGTTCATTTAAGTGTGTTTCAGAATGAAAACTAGGCAATATCCTCAGATATCGATGAAATCAAGTAACATCAGAAATTTGAACACTCGATGGGAGATGCAATATTGAAGTCAACAACAAACTTGAATTCAGTTGATATAAACTGAAGATGCTAATGAAATACTAAAACATAGAATGATCAATTAAAGCTGTTACTAAATGAATATTTGCACATTTGTGAGAAAATTGAAATTTTTTCTCTTAAAATTACACCAAACACTCGGTGTGGAAGAAGAATAACAAGATAAAGATGAGAATATATAACTCATTTTAAATATTAATGAGAAGAATCAAAGATTTAAGGCATAAGATAATACTCTCTCAATTAGCAGTAGTGATGAAATGTATTACTCTACCTATACCCATAATAAATTAATGAATTCAGGAAACTAAGTTTATATCGGACATTTTGTTAAAACATATAGCAAAAGCATAAATCATTACATGAGGTATACACATTAACATATAAATTAAGGCATTACAAACATAAAGATATGATTCAAACCCAAGTTTGAGAACATGCTCTTGTAGCATATGCAATTCAAAATCAAATCCAAATGGTGTTAAGAAACCAAAATTACATAGAAATGTATATACGAAGCCTCAAAGTGTTCCATTGAATAAGATCAATTGAAACTTGAAAGCTATAAATTAGGGTTCTAATTTTATTGATTGGGGATTTTTGGTATTAAAGAATTAATCAAAAATTGAGTCGATTTTTGGATCGGAGGAGGCGAAGTAGATGTTGATTTATCTCATGGCTGGATAAGAAATATTAAAGCTATACATATATATAGATTACTTAAGTGAAAGAGAAGATTAGAAAAAGAAAATATGAAAGAATTGACTTACACATAACACATCAGTCTTTTTTTGTGGGATGATTCAGTTTTTCAGCCTCAAATCTCACCCCCTCGAGACTAGAAACTTTTATTTTTTCTGTAAACGAAGCGACTGAAGTCGGAAGTCTGAAGAGATGAAAGGGTAGACAACCAAATGCGTAACGGCTAAACCTTTTCACTCCCTTATCAGATATTAAGGATCGAGTAAGTACGAACCTAAAATGAGTAGGGTTCATTGAGTATAGATCAGACGAAATAGGAAAGTTCGAACCCTAAAATGAGCGAACGGTATTGTGCTCATATTCGAGTTTAGTATTATAACCCAAAAAACGAACTTAGCCCATATTCGGCTCGGATACCTACCGAATCCGAGTCCCGAATCATATTTTGGGTCGAATACTGAAAAAATGCCGAACTACTTGGACCAATTTTCACCCCTATCCACCTATAATAAATTAACAATATTCTTGTAAGATAAAATAATGTTACATAAGTTTGATAATTAATTAATTAATATTGCACTCATTTGTCTTACTAACTTAATCATACCTTGGTATCAATTTTTTATAAATGAGAATAACTTAATTCATTTTCTTGCTTTGAGTGACTCCTCTCAGTTGTCTCCAATAAAGATGACTAGAACCACAATATATGGTTTTGAATATATAATATTATAATTTATAATTTATTTATAAAGCGTAGCTAATCGGTTGACTAAAAACTTCAAAAGTATAGTTGGGATTAAATATATCTATATATATATATATATATATATATATATATATATATATATATATATATATATGAAATACTATAATTGGAAAAAATTAATTTGAAAGAAGCATTCCAAGCGTCAATAAATAATTTTTTTACTGATGTATTTTGACCCCCCTCTAAAAATATTCTGGTTCCGTCACTGATTAGATTGTCTCTAAGTAGATAGTCTATTTATGGTTTTGTGAACAAAAATATGAATTTATTATTATTATTTTATATCCATTTGTTGTTGTGTATTAACTTTGAAACTCATTCAGTTTTACTGATTGAATAGATGGATGATCAGAAGGGTAAATTTTGAGATTTTATGGTTTGACTGCATTTTCTAGTAACATTGATCTTGTCCCTAATAGTTCAAGATATATATCAAATGTCGTATGACTAGACCTTGTGGGAATAACCCTAGTAAAGAAATAATTGAAATGAAAAAAAAGTAAGAGATGAATTGCTTCATGAGATAAGGTACAGTGAGAGAAGTCGTGATGTTATTCGCATGGAACCACAAGCCTTTGAAAAATTGTGTAAGATATTGCATAACGAGGCGGTCTTACCGACCCTGACGAGTATCTCTAGAGGAACAAGTACCAAAATTTCTTCACAAATTGTCGCATAATGTGAGAAACCGTACAATTACATTCTTCTTTCGTAACTCAACGAGAACAAAAAGTCATCATTTTAGTCTTAATTAAGAGCAATAATATCATTGGAAGAAATTTTTTTAATACAACCAAATGGAGCACACGTACCTTTAGAAGTACTCAACAATAGTAGATTTTATCAATATTACAAGGTAAAACTTGCAACTTAACATACTTTAACTCAAAATTACATTTTTATATATTTAACAAGGTATGTGCATGTTTGTGAATTCTAGGATTGTGTAGGAGCAAAAGGCGGAATTCATGTTAGGTGTAAAAGTTCTTCACCTTCGATGTACCAAGATATTGTGGTAGGAAGGGCTACCCTATGCAAAATGTCTTAGTCGCATTTGCACATTTGACTAGAAATATACTTATATTTTGACCCATAGGAAGCGGCGACATCGACTCAAAATAATTAAAAATGCCCTTGTAAGAGAAGATAAGTTGAAAATCCCTAATGGTAATACACTATCAACCTTTTTAGGATTTAATTAAAAAATTTCTTTGTTTGACATGTAACTAATATTATGTTTTTTAGGCAAATATTATCTTGTAGATGTCGGATAACCATTTTCCAACGGATTAATGACACCTTATAGAGGTGTTCGCTAGAGTACTCAGATCGACCTCTAGAAAATCCTAGAGAATTATTTAATCTACGTCATGCATCATTACGTAATAGAATTGAAAGGGCATTTGGCGTACTAAATAAAAGGTTTCCCATTATTGGGAGAACAACTAAACCAAAATACGATGTGGATACTTAATCTAAAATTGTTTTAGCATGTTGCATTTTACATAATACTTGATGTCAGTTGATCATGATGATGACCTTATTGTCGAAGTTGATTGAGAGCTCTTAAGCAAATACATGAACCTGATGATCATGTAAGAGATGCTATTGAGGATGCAACGCATGCTGAGTATTTGAAGACATCTACTGCAAATGATATGTGGATTGATTAGATAAATGAAGTTAATAGTTCTTGAGTTTCATCTCATGTTGACAACTAGTTTATATTACTTTTGGTGTTTTAATTTATTATGTTATTTGACCAGTATTCATGCCGTAACTAGAATGATATTTTGTTTATTGTATATATGAGATTAAGTTTTTTACTTTATTATTTATCCATTGTTGTGTGTTGTTTATATATATGTGTTGCTTCTTTTAATTTCATGATTATTTGTATAGGATAAACATGATCAAAACAACAAATGAAATTACAGCCTCAAAGAAAGAAAATTTGAAATGGACAAATAGAATGAATGAATTGTTCATTGAGCCAATGCTTTATAAACAAGCACAAGTGAACAGATTTGATGAAACTTTTACGACGCATGCCTATGCAAATATGTTGAAATATTTGATAGAAAAACTTGAGATACCATACTTGAAGAAAAGTCAATTGCTTAATTGACAAAAGAATCTCAAAGCTCATTTTGCCGAGTGTTATGGTTTGTTTAAATGTTCAATTGGATTTAGTGGCGTTGCTTGGAGCTCAGTTACAAAATAGTGGGATGCTAAACCTAAAGTATATAAAGACCTTATTGAGGTATTTATTTAAGTTTAATTGAATTACTTTTGTCCAATTTAATTGTGTGCATATAGATAATGTCTTTTATTTGATAATAATGTCTTTATAACTAGGCAAAGCCTAAAGCTTCTATGTGGAGGGATAAAGCGATCTACCATTATAATCGCTTGGAAGAATTATTAATTTGCTAAAGATAGGGCAACAGGGGAAGGTTCAGTAATTGCAAAAGAAAAGCGAAAAAAGTGGGAGGACATGGCTGAGCAAGAATCTACAATTGTTGGAATTGATGGTGCAATATCCCGAAATGAAGTAATTTTAGAAAGTTTCAATTTGGTTGATATTGGCGACTTTATGTCAACCCCTTCTTAAGCCCCTTCTCAAGTACCGATGAAAAGTATAAATACTTCAAAAGAAAAAAAGGAAAAAAGAAAAAGGCAAAACATTCTGATGATGAAGGTAAATTAACTAATGTGATGGATAGATTAGCTACCATATTGGAAAAGCAAGGGGAGACATTTGAAAAATCAGGAGAAACGTTTATCAATTCATCTGTGCGAGTCTATTCTGCAAATGATATCTTTAAAGGACTAACTGAAATAAATTTTGACGAGGAAAAAATTGATGAGGCCTATTTATGGCTACTATAAAATCAAGACAAGGCAGGAGCGGTGCTTGGGTTACCATTAGAGAGAAAATTGAATTTCTTGAAGAATTTGATAAATAATCTCCGTTAGTATTAATAATACAGATTATGTTTGATGACTTTTCAGTATGGTATGACAATGACTTTGTAGAAATAGTTTTTGTTTAACATTTATTTTGATATTTGTATTTGATTATGCAATTTTTTCTTTGAATAAATTTACCTTGCATATTTTTATTCATAGTTGGGTTATATTTAATAGAATGGTAAATTTGTAAAAGTGATATTTTTCTTTTCTTTTAATTGGAACTCAAAAACGCAAGATTTTTTTTTTAATTCTCTATTCTTTTCTATTAAAAACTCAGAAACAACACCAAGAAAAACTTCAAGCTTTCTATTCTTTTCTTTTCAGTCCAAAACTCAGAAACAAAATGTAAGAGGTGAACGGTTAAGATGCAATCAAACGTCATAATTCAATTATTCATGGAATAGTTGCAACAATATAAGGAGGATCATTTACAAGAGGCTCGACACTCGGATTTTTTTATCAAAACAATGTGCTTTAAGAGGCTCAACACAACACCAACAAATTTTAGTGATACCACATACATTTGGCATACAAAATCTAACGGCTTTCTCATTCAGTATAGTGTTGTTCCTTAGCTTTGTAAGGAGAATATTGTCACCATCTTGCATAATTTCAGCTCTCTTGTTGATCAAACCTGCATCAAAAATAAATATTTTTTTTTGAAAAAATTTAATTCTAAAATTGGTTTTTGGAATCTAATAAAATACTTATATAATTTCTTAAATAAATTGCCTCTTATAAAAGAATTTTTTTTACAAAAACTAAAAATGTATTTGCAATAATTTGACAATAAGAGATGATGAGGAAATAATTACTTACATTCATCAGTAGCAAATAGGGAGAACAGGACTATAAGGAAGAGAACCATTAGTTGAAATTTAGAAGTGGCCATAAAATTGTGAATTTGTTTAGTCATGGCATGAATAAACCATTGTTTCAACACATTGTTTATATAGGGAAAAAAAGGGAAATTTGTTTCTTTTTACATTTTATTTTTAGAGTTTAAAGAAGCATTAATGACTTAATTCCATATATTGTCTCTATATTAAATATTCTCCCTCCATTAATTTTTATTTTTCTTTTTAAAAAGTCAAATTTGTTTCTTTTTATTTATAGATTTTAAAGAAGCATTAATGACTTAATTCCATATATTGTCTCTATATTAAATATTCACTTGGCCAATCAGACAAAATATTAATAAGCATTAATAGTATTTATTAAATTTATGTTTTCTTCTAAAACATCTATTAAAAAGAAATGGAAGGAGTACAATCATATCTCGTAATCAAATTAAGACAATTAGATACTAGACAATGACAATGTCATCAACTAAATTGCATGTAAAACTAATAAATAATAACATGTTTATAAAAAGGATGAAAGGAGTAATATTATTTTTATCAATTCAAGTATTTCATATTTTTTTCATTTATGAAAGTTTTCACATTTTAGAGGAATTGTTTAATCACGAGAAAAGAAAAAGAATATCATAATGATCTCTAGATATTAATCAGATTTTAAACATTAAAACAATTATAATTTAGGTTCTGTAATTCAATTTAAGATAAAATTTTTGGTAAAAGTATAATTTTTTGTGATAAAGATATTGTCCAAAATTCATATTTTTTCGAATTTTAAAGAATTTCACAAATTTGATCATAAGTAGGCTTAAAATAAATAGTAACAAATGAAAGTTAGGAAAAATCTGAAAAAATCGGAAACTAACTAAATTATAATTATCTAGGTGGGGCCAGAAGGAGGAAAAATAATAAAATATTTAAAGTGGTTTAATGGATAAAGTAAAGTATAAAAATGTATGAAAAATTAATAAAGAAAAGTCAAAAATAAGTAATATATTTTATCGACTAAAATCTGTCCAAAAATGACATATGAGGCTACGAGAGTAATAATTAATTACTATAATAAAATTTTAATGGTGTAAGAATATATTCGAGGATAAATTACAGTACCCGAAAATACCGAAACAAAATTTCAAACAGTTACCATCGATAACTAATAATTAAATAAATTCTTATTGATGGTGTAATTAAGTTACTATTTTGAGACGTGAAATACCCTTCTTGAGGAAAGTACGTCCCAACAAGCAAGTCCCCGCAGTCCCGTGCATTCTAACTTTGCTTATTGTTAAAACTGTATATTTTCTGAAAAACTTCTTGGAGCGTCTATAAAAGGAGTTTATGTCATTTGTTCGACTAAATTCAATTTTTTATGTTTCTATCAATTTATTGAATTGTTTTATGATTATTTGGTGATATGTTAATCCAATCCAAAATATTTTGGTAGGTATCCCGAGGTTATGAATGAGTATGAACAACCCAATAAATAGGGACATTATCAAAGTTACGTGATTAAACAGAATATGTGGTCTTATTAGGCTGATCACCTAATGATACTTCGGGGGATAAGAAGTTATAGTCTTTTACGATTGTTGAACGTCAAGTAAAAGTTCACAGTTTTTGTGATTATTGAACATTTGTGTAAAGAGTCATGATTCTTACGACCACTCAATGACCCTCAAAATAAATATTTTTTCTTTTAGACATTTAATTAACTTATTTAGAGATTTTTGTTGACATTTTTGTCTTTCATTCAATACTTTAGGTCTGAACCCTAGTTTATATTTGGACCCACAACAATTAATATTAGGTGTATTATAAGATTTGTTTTTATAAAAAATAGATTATTTAAGGTAAGTGGACTTTTAACTTAAGACTGACCAAATTAGTATTAAAAACTTTTATCCTAGGACAGATCGAGTATTTAGTTATGATTATGCAAAAATAATTGTTTTTATTTTATTTAATTTTTTAATGGAATTTTACTCTTGGGTTTATATTGATAAAGTTTACTTGAAATTCTAATTCGAACAGAACTATGAAACTCAAACTTTAATAAATTTTAATTTAATTATAACAATTCGTTAGTAACCAATCCACTATAATTTTCAACTTATAAAAAATCACATATATTATTAAGAATTTTTTTCGGTATCTTACCATCTTAATAAAAGTGCAATAACAAATTTTGGATAAAATTTGTTAAGATATATTATCTTAGTGATATAAAAGCTTGTAATATATTTGAGAGAGCCAAAGAAAAAAAATCTTTTAGAAATTTATTTTCTTATTATAGATATAAAAACAAACAACATCTTCCTTTTTCCTAACAGGTTGGGTTTTATTTTGAATATTTTACAAATTTGGATAGTACTTATACTAATTTTAATAGGAAAGAAAAAAGCTAAAATAAAAATTGGTGAAACCATGTTTGTGCCTTTAATTATATAGTTAATTCGAATTAGAATTTCAAGTAAATTTTGTCAATATAAACGCTAATACAAACTTCTATTTGAAACTACAATAAAATTAAAATAATTGTTTGCTTATAATCATAACTAAATAAATATGCACTACATTCAAATGTTTAACTTAATAATTGATCGAAAGAACCTACAATATATAATTTAATAATTTATTGTTTATATAAATATTTAATAACTATAACTATATTCTCAAAGTTCTAATTAAATATATTATCTTCCATTTAATTGATTATTTCAATGTAAAATTATTTATCTAAATGAGAAAAAATGGAGATAAGAAAAACACCAATTAAATATTATTATTGAAATTAATGATAGTTCATATTGAACACTTGCTTTATAATCAGTAAATCAAAATATAGAGAATTATCAATACAAAAAAGGGTCATTGTCGACGGGGTCAGTGCCGACGGCAATGGTACCGTCGATAATAAGGTCAATGCTGACGGAGTAGTCATCGCGTATAGGTCCTGTCGGTAATGAGGTTTTATTTGGTGGAAAATTTTCGCCGTGGAGGGAAAAGACATTGGTGATGGGGCCTAGAATTATGGGCAACGGGAACGCCGCCGCCAATGAGTCATTATCGACATGGTTACTGGAGATGACATTGCAGTCGAGAATGACATTTTATTTTTAACCCTAACCTCGACGACAACGACTAACTTTGTTCCCTCTCTATTTTTGCCTTTTCCCTCTCAGATAGCCCACTTCTCGCCATTGATTCTTAGCCTAGCTGGAACAACTTTCAATTCAATTGCCCAATTGATTGAAAGCTCCTCCTTCATCATTTCGCCTACTTCACCTTCATTATCTCGTCCGATTCATTTCACGACTTCTACAATTTACTCATTCATCATTTTGCCTCTTGTAATCGACTCTCAAAAGCCACGTTTTTCATATGTTCCCTTTGTATGTGTGTTTGGAGAGGCATTTCATTGAGCTTCTAAAGGTATCGTTCCTCCATCTCTATGTTGTTGCCATTTCCCAGTCGCCTCTGTCATTGCCTTTCGAGGTACAAAATTCGGTCTTTGTGCATTTGGTTTAATATTAACTCTTTGTGAATTTCATTATTTTGTTTGATACTTTATAAATGACATTTTCTAGAAAGATTTTATTGGATAGCTCAAAGAATAATCTAGCTTAATGTCCTAATTTTCTCTATTGTAATATTAGATGTATTTTTCACTGTTTAAAACAGGTATATAGTAATGATATGCGATGTGGTTGCAAAGCTTTACTGATAGCTTCACATCAGAACACTTTTAGCAGTAAAACATGAATGTTTTAAAAAGTAGTTCACTAGAAACTAATAATTTAAAAGATAAGAAGCATGAATCAATGAGGTGTTATAGGAGTGACATTCGGGAATCATATAATGAGCATAAGAACAGTCAACTATTGCAGATAGTGGAAGTTAAGGATCTATAATTAATTAATTTATTAGTTTTCAGATCGATCTTATAAGTCATTTCCTGGCTGTATTTCTTTAGTTGGGTCTTATAGCCCAAATGTGAACTGACTGCATGTGACTCTTAAAGCGCACAAGCTTTTTTCTTGGGCCTGCTCACAAAGGCACAAATCACTCTCCACGAGATTCCTCTAACTATCTTAATCTACTTTTTCAGTTATGAGGTTGAAGCTAATGTGAGCTTAAATACTTAATGACTCTAGGCTGAATTTTATTTAATTTTTTTCCAAAAGTTTTCATAGATATGTCTTTGATCAGGATGGATTTAAGCCTTTATTTATAGTATTTTAGGAAGAGGCTTGTAACTGCATTCCAAAGGTGAATGTGATAGTGGCTAATCTAATAGTACTACTTCTGTGCCCCTGCCTATTCCTTAATGACGACTAAAATAATTATAAAATTTGTGACCATCTGCCTAAACAATGGATACTACAGCTTTGATTCTTCCTCCCAAGTCACTGTTTATGTATAAAAAGCTTGAGGAAGATAATGGTAATTTTCCTTTAATTTATGTTTCGTGACTTTAATAACTGGAGGACTATAAACTATAATACTAACACTCTAACTATAAGTCTATAACTAGTACTAACCCCTTTTTGCTGCAAGTACCAGAAAAATAGTGAGGTAGTTTCTTCTCTTAAGTAGTAACAACAGTATTGCATTACTAGTTACATAATAAACTTACAAATAGTTAGGTCAAATTATAACATATGAGGTGTTATGAAGGAAACTAGTAATGAGTGCTTTCAGCTCTGCAATATCTATAAAAGTTTAAAAAAATTGAAAAAAGACGGAATTTCTTGTTTGTCAAATTTATTTTGCTTCACATTGTTGTTATTAATGGTTTGAAAGGTGCATGTACTTAGTTATATAGCATAATCCTTACTTCGTGTGTTAAATACATTATTTTATGGTAAATGAGGCTTTTGGTTATTTACATTATAATGATTTAATTAATATGGTTGTGATAAATACCTAGTAGTAGCTTAGAAAATCCAAATTGTATGACTTTTTGGCCATCTATACCTGTACCTTTTCTCGCATGGTAATCACTTTAATATATAATTTTGAAATGAATGTAAAGACTTTACATTTTTCATTGGCAAATAACAGTTTTTTCTTGTGACTTGACATGTGCGTATTTTCATATAGTTTAGGAAGCTTAGAAACCCATTTGAGATTCACTTAGTATGAGTGAATCTTAAATGGTCCCCGTTTTGGAACGGTTCCAGTATGTTTCGATCTCACTTAGGTCGGTATTAATGACTTGAGCACGTCTTTATATTTTGAGAATTTTCGATTAGTATATATCTTTTGATGTTCTTCGGGTGCATATTTAGACCACGGTGTGTTAGTCTATTTTGTGTACTTGAAGACCATGTGGAGGTGTTGCCAAAATTTCTTAAAAAATTGAAGATGTGTTCAAGTTGTTGGCATCAGTGGGGCGACATCTGGCAATGAGATAGAAGTCTGACCCGTTAGAGTGGGAGATGAAGTTAGGAAGCTCATAACCACACATATACATTAACCCGGAGACTCAATTGTGTTTGCCTAATTTTTCATATATATATATATATATATATATATATATATCAGTCTGTTGTTCAAGATGTCTGTTGATCGAAGTTGGATGGAACGTAGGGTAGCTGTGACGCCCCCAAAATATGTATACATCACCCATCTTGTGTTGCCAAATACATGGTACAAAATTCAAATATAACTTAATTATACAACTGTCGTGTAACATACGACAAAATATAAGCTGAGAGTTTTACAACGAATATTATCCTCAAGACAATATCTACGCTCAATGGAGTCCTCATTACAATTATTATCACACTATTTTATAAAAATAGTGAGGACTATTATAGCCATCATCTCGGACTATCACTTCATTCCCCGACTAGTCCCAGCTATATATTCTCATTTCCTGAAGAGAACAGTGAAAGAAAAGGGTGTGCTCAACTAGCCCAGTAAAAAATATTATGACTAAGATAATGCAGAATAAGTTATCGTTAGCCTTTAACAATGTTAAACTGATAGAATATAATAGACAACAAGTTTAACTGCAGCGGAACAAGCAATCCATTAGAAGAGTCAAGTAGAGCAAGATATCTACTATCTTCTATGATTTAAAAAGTTTTTCAACAGTTTTATCGTTGAGACTCAGCTTAATAAATAAACCACATCATCGAATCATCCCTATACTACGGGCCAAGGTTATTCATGTAATCATCAATGTTCATGGTTATACCAAATAATCCCTGGTCATAATCATACCAACAACTATCTATCAATGCACTATAGGCCAATGAGGATTTTTACCACATCATTTATAATATTACGGGTCATGATTATACCGAATGAGACCTGGTCATAATCATACCAATCAACAGTCCATCTATGCGCGTAAGCCAAAGATGACTTTCATCACAATATAAGCATGAGGATGATGACAATGATATAAGCATTAATCAAACAAAATCAAGGATAATTATTAAAGACTTTAAATTTATCCAGAGTTTAAAAATATTCAAATTGTCAACATGATACTGCTTTGTGGAGTAAAATTCAAGAATAATATCCACGTATCAAAATAATTTGGACAGAAAAGAAATAAATTTTTCGGGTGAATAGTTCCCCGTGAATAGTACTTCAAGAATAGTACCCCGTGAATAGTAACCCTGGCATAAAAAGTGCCCCGAATACCTGAGTGAATAATACTAGAATGAATAGTAACTGGGTGAATAGTAACTCATGAATAGTACTTCGGCACGAAAAGTGCCCCGAATACCTGAGTGAATAATACTAGAGTGAATAGTAACCCGTGAATAATACCCCGGGTGAAAATATTGATATTTAATAAGAAAGTTCAGATCAATATTCCAATAAAACGATACTGGATGAAGTGCAAACCTCAAGGATATTCCACTAATTTCAAGGATTATAGAAGTAATACTTACCATAGTAAGTTTAGATTTAAGAATATGAAAAGAAATAACATACAAAACTGCAAATAGATTTTCACCTGTCATTTGGTACGTAATCTGCGTAGACAGGTTATTCCGACATATTAAAGGATGAATACGAAAAATAGTATTCCTTATGAATACAAAAGAAATAATACCCCTTACCAAACGAAAATAACATCCCTTACGAATACAACAAATAATATCCCTTACGAATACAACAAATAATATCTCTTACCTTAGTAGAAGACTGGATACTGCAATAGTGAAGTAGCAGAATAGTCTTCTTCTTTCTCTCTATAGTTTCTCTCTCTATAGCTTCTCTTGTGAATCTCAGTGAATTGGGTGAGAATGAAAAAAGAATTAAGCTTCTATTTTTAGGAGAATGGACTAAATAGTAACTAATTTATAAACGGTCCAGATTAATTTACTATTAGAACAGACGGTTCATATTGATTACTATTAAAACCACAACCGACGGTCCAGATTGATTTACTTTTAAAACTACCACCGACGGTCTAGATTGATTTACTATTAAAACCACCACCGACAGTCCAGATTGATTTACTATTAAAACCACCACCGACGGTCCGGATTGATTTACTATTAAAACCACTATCAATGGTCCAGATTGATTTAACTTATTACACTTTGGTACCCATAAAAGTTTTCTAAGTTTACATTATTCCCCTCTAACTTTTGTAAATCACTTATTTTAAATAAACACATTCTTAATACTTCAACAATTATTCATCATTAATATTATAGCTCACAATATTTAACAACTAGATCATTCCTGTGAAAGAGGGGCTTTCCAGATAAAGATTTCTCCTATCATGCCGCAATTAGGTGACCAAACCTCTCCTCGACAGAACTTTCTAGACATCGTGAATATTGCAAATAAGAATATGAATAACTTTGTCGTCTCAATTATTGATTTAATAATATAAAATAATATACAGATGATACTGTGATAATAATTGAATCAAATAATGTGAGATACTATGCAACAATTACTGTAGCAATAATTGAGTAAACTGAGTGGCTTCTTACGTAAGCATCAACAATCAATACCGTGTGCTACTATGAAACCACGCGTATTACTATACTTTTACCACCGGGTAGTTCAATAGTTTAACGGTAAAACTTTCGCCGTTATTTTTATAAAAGATATTTCTGTTGTTTTTTAACTACGATAATACTTCTGTTGTGGGGTCCGCTAATGATTGTGTCGTCGAACGAATATTTCTTGACAAAAAGAATATTCCTCGACCAAACGAATATTCCCCGACACAACGAATATTTTATATCAACTTGCTTACTTTGCAAAAAATTTCACATATCACCCTTAACTTTAAACTTTTATCAATTAAACCATTTATTAAATAGAATAATAATTATAAGAAAATTAAATACTTTCATTTCATAAAATTCGGGGTCTTACAGTAGCCATTGATAAGAGTGTAGTGGGTTTGAATAGTTTCTCAATTTCACGTTTGAGCATGTCAGTGACGATGATATTAGATGTCCTTGTAAGAGGTGTGTGAATGAAGTGTAAAAGGAAAGGAGTGATGTCATGTGCGATCTATTTGTGTATGGGTTCAAGAAGGGTTATACCACATGGATCTATCATAGGGAAACTTGGTTGGATGAACATGAACTCAAATCGAAATCCTGAGGTGATGAAACCTTTGACTGTACTAACATGATTGTCGTTGAAGCTGTTGGTTCATTCTTCCAGTGGAATACAGACAGGGATGATGGTAGCATCGAGCAAGAGTCGAATGATGGGGCTAAGGGTTTCTATAAATTATTGCATGAATCAGCGACACCACTGTATGACGGACACGAAAAGCACACATCATATCTGCAGTGACTAAGTTTTTACACTTCAAGAACGAGCATAATTGTAGCGAGAGAGGTTTTAATGAACTGCTAAACGTTGTGAAGGAGTTCTTGCCAGCAGGTAATAAGGGTGTAAACGAGTCGAACCAGAGCGAACAGAAAGCTACTCGAATTCGACTCGAAATGAAAAATTCGTACTCGAATTCGAATTATATTTGAAAAAAATTACTCAGATTCGACTCGACTCGAATATTTAGTACTCGAATTCGATCCGACTCAACTCGAATATTTATTCAAACTACTCGCGAGCTTCAAACTCAAGCTCGTATTCGAGTCTCCACATAATAACTAGTTTTATAAGAAATATAATTATAAATTGAATTTGTTATTTTATTTAAAAATGAGAAAATATATTTATTATTACACTTTACAAATATAAAATCACAATTAAAATTAAAAACAAAACAAAATAATAACTAATTATCCTAATTTGATTTAAATTTGTATATATTATAAGAGAATGTATCGAACATCTAATCGAATATGTATTAACCGAGTATGTATCGAATCACAATAAAAAATTCGAGTAGTTTGAATCTTAAACGAGTCGAGTATAACCTTGCTCAGATTCTTCTCATATTTTTATTTGAACTATTTTTAATGCTCAGATTTGGATCATATTATTAACGAATCCGAGTCTCGCTCGTATTTTTTTGAGTCGAGCTCGAATCGAGCCCGAACTGTGTTGGCTCGTTTACAGCCTTAGCAGGTAATAAGTTACCAAAGTCGTACTATGATGTGAAGAAAATGGTCAAATGGCCCAATCTAGGGTATGTGAATATTGATGCTTGTGAGAATGACCGTATATTATATTATGGTGATCTCAATAAAGATAAAAGATCATGTGATATCTGCGGTACCAGTAGATAATGTGAACAAAGCAAGAAAAAAAGGAAAAGACGTGTCGAGAAAGATCTTATGTTACTTTCTCATTGCACCGAGGTTTCAGCGGTTGTTCATGTCAACACATACCACCGAGGTGGCACTCACCATGAGATATAGTCAAAGGTCAACTGGCGCACCTGGCGATGGGCTTGAATGGAATTTTTTTGATAGAAAACACCCCTCATTTGCTAAAGAGGTTCGCAATGTTAGACTTGGACTTTCTACAGATGTTTTTAATCCGTTTAATGGGCTTTACAGCAAGCCCTACTTAACTTGGCCGATGATTATTGTTGTGTATAACCTCCCACCTTCGATGTGCATGAAAGATCCCTACATGTTGATGCCTTTACTGATTCTTCCGGCAGATCATAGAAGGGTGCATGGCGAGCGATGTTATGCGGTCGGTGTATCATCATCGCGAAATGATTTTACCAAATTGCTCGGGGAGGTCGCGTCACGGCTCCATAAATCCTACAACCTCTATCGACGAGTTCATGGGTCTAGTTCGGGAGGAGGCCATTCGTGTATGCGCGGTTGTCTTGGCCAACCTCTTTCCTCCATATATTAGAGAGGTAAATACAATTATTGATGTATGCCTTTATTTAATTCATTTAATTTGTAATTATATTGCTTATATAAAATGTCAAACATATAGTAATTTGTAATTATATTGCCTAACTTGTAATAATTTAAGAAAACTTAGAAAAATAATCGAAAATTTAAATCAATTGTTCATAGAAGAGTCATGCTATGTATTGCGATAAATTTCGCTGAATTATAAATGTTTAATTTATCAATACATGAAATTGGTAGGAATTATAAAAAAAAATCCACTTATTACACATTTCTCTAAAAAAGTTACCATTGGTACTTATTCACGTAATTGACAATTAAAAAGTCGATGTAAAATTGTAGTGCTGTCATATAAATGTTAATAGTTGATAAGATATTTTGAAATGTTAATAATTGTCCATGTATTGTTTACTAATAAAAATGTTAAAACATTTAGTTTTTAGGTTCCACTCCTTATTTTCTATCTTTTTATATTGTGCGCGCACAATTTTTTATATATAATTGATGTCCCTAGTATTAGTATTCTTAAATTTATGATAAAAATGTGTCGGATCATTCTTTCTTATTTATGAAATTGATCTCCTCAATATTCTCTCAATCCCTCAAAAATTTGGTTTATTTAACTTTTGTGGTCAAATTGATTAATTTTAAAAGAGAATTTAGGATATTTATTTATATTTTCAAACATATGAAAATTGAAGGTGATAGTAAATTAGATATAGTTTCTTATATATAGTTCTCCTCCTATATTTACAAGAAAATTATATATTTTTTATTACAAAATTGGTCAATTTGACTAAAAAGTCAAATTAAACCGATTCTTGCTGGACAGATGGAGTAGAAATTAATTAATAAGAATATAATATTTATTAAATTTATATGTAATTAATTTATCTAAATGAGAAAAAAGGGAAATAAGATGAACACTAATTAAATATTATTATTGAAGGAAAATGATATACATGTGTTAATAAATATTTGACGAAGTTAGATTGCGATCAACGTGATCAAAGTATATGCGATAAGATCAAAAAAATTAAAGTGGGATCCTTCTTAATTCCTACTTATCTCACGAATGCACATATATTGGAATTATAATTTAATTCGGCTGAAAACTTTTTTAAAGTATAAAATGAATAATTGTTGAAATTAATGATAGTTCATATTGCACAGTTGCTTTATCATCAGGAAATCTAAATATAGAGAATTACTTTAATTAAATTATTCATGGAATAGTTGCAACAATATAAAGAGGATCATTTACAAGAGGCTCGACACTCGGATCTTTTAACAAAACAACGTGATTTAAGAGGCTTAACACAACACCAACAATTTATAGGGATGCCCCCACATACCCTTGGGAGACAAAATCTAAAGGCTTTCTCATTCATTGATTGAAATTTAGAAGTGGCCATAAAATTGTGAATTTGTTTAGTCATCTCATGAATAGACCATTGTTTCAACACATTGTTTATATAGGGAAAAAAAGGGAATTGAGAATCTTGTAGAACTAACATTTTCACTTGTTGAAATATTAATTCCCAAAAAATATAAAGTCGAATAGATTATTACTCCATCCGTTTCTTTTTATTTGTCTTTTTAAAAAGTCAAATTTGTTTCTTTTTATTTTTTGATTTTAAAGAAGCATTAATGACTTAATTTCATATATTGTCTCTATATTAAATATTTACTCAGTCAATCACACAAAATATTAATAAGCATTAATAGTAGTTATTAAATTTATGTTTTCTTCTAAAATATCTATTAAAAAGAAATGGAAGGAGTACAATCATATTTTGTAATCAAATTAAGACAATTAGCTACTAGACAATGACAATCTCATCAATTAAATTGCATGTAAAACTAATAAAGAGTAACGTGTTTAAATTGCAGAAAATTTTAAATTCTATTTATGTCATGCTTCCGCTATTTTACAATGTTGATTGTATGTATATCTTGTTTCTGCAAACCAACAAGAACCCCTAAAGAGCCAAAACCTAATGGATCCTGGGCGGTCCCTCGATGTCTTGTGTAATCTCCGGCAAATGTTTCAAATCTTGCTCAATCTCCTTGTTTTCTTAATTTTTTGGAAAATAGATCAAGGTGAATCAAATTAAATATGAAAATTAAATATTACCAAATAAAATAATTAATATCTTCTCAAATCAAATCATATTTTATCAAATCAAATCTTATCTTATCTTGGAAACCAGATTAAATCATTCTAATGTTAGGAACAGATTATTTATTTCCATAACACTTGCAAGCATACATGGAACACTACATATTCATCCCAGTCTATTCATATTCTTTCATTCTTCTAGCTTTCTTTGAAATTTCTCTCTTCCTTAAATTTTCTTTCTATCTTCAAAGAAGAGACAAAAACAAAAAGAACGACATCCAATTAATATAGCTACTACAATTCTGAGCTGCCTTGTGGAACTACAGAGAAGTGGAGAGCCGAGCTTTGATCAAATTCACAATTTCATTTTCTAGAACGAGGGGGCAGTTTGATTTTGTCATGCACCATTGAGTTCCTAACTCCACAAATTTTGGGAATGGCCTACAAAGCCCAGTATTGTGTTCATTTCAAGGATCCATCCACATTCCACCACCTGACTACTCTTGTTTCTTATAGAGCTTGAATACATATTATGAATAATTGAATATGTACATTATATTCATCTTTATAATTATTACTCCATATTATATCTAGTCAAACTTATTATTCCCTCCATCCCGTATTAAATATCCTAATTTCCTTTTTAAGATGTTACACAATTAATATTTTATTTCTATATTTATAACTACTTTTATCCTATTTTTCCACTTATACCCTCAAAATCTTTTTACTCCAATTTTTGTTGGAAATTAAAGAAATGAGAAAAGATTTGCATTGGGAACTAATGAATTATTATACTACTACCATTTTCTCTCTCATATTACCAGTATAATATGTTTTCTATTTAATAATTCTCTAGACTGTTTTTCTTTGTTCATTATAGCTTTTAATACTTATTGAGAATGTATAAATAACAAAAAGAATGATCTAGAGAACTACTAGTAATTCACATGGGAAGAAGTAATACTTCATAAAAAAGTAGAGAAAATACTTCAATTAATAAGTAATTCAAAAGGGCAATTTAAGTAAAAAAAAATATTATTAATTTGCATGTCGAAATCAATTAGGACGTTTATTTCGGGACGGAGGGAGTATAACTTAATAAGATGATTACAACTTTACAGCTACAACTTGAAAATAGTAGAAAACTAATATTGAACTATTCTGAATTAAGTAATCCTATTAATTATTTGAACGAGGGGGAAGTTTAATTTTGTCATGCACCATTGAAGAATATACTCCACCAAATTGTCCCAGACAAATGGGACATGAGGCCAATTCCCAACATCCATAACAGAAGATAAAACAGTTTTAGAGTAAAGACAAAAAAAGATGAGGGAAAGCAGTCGAGTTACAAAAGGGGTAGGCAATACCTGAAATTAGAAAAGGAACAAAATAAATCATTCAGGCGGTCTCACGCAAGGCTAGCCACAACGTAAAAGAGAAGCGGGACACATGAAGCTTGTGCCATAAAGCAACTTAGCCCAAGGTATATTCCGACCTCTCGGCGAATAGATTCCCAGATGTTATTTGCCTTGAGGAACTAATGACAATCTTGTTCGAATATGAGGTCCTCGCAACAGAAGACACATGAACTTCATTTAATAAATTTCAAAACTACATCACCTCATGATGATTACGATTGTTTCTAAGAGGCAGAGACCAAGAACCTTGAGAAATGATGCAAGAGACTCTAACAGAGATAGGAATCCTAGAGTTAGAGACAATGGACTCATAAGAAGATAAGGCCCGCCATTCGACCCAACGTTTCAAACCACAAAATGAAGATGTTACCATTACCAAATCTATAACTAAAGAATTTCAAAGCAAGAGGCTTAAGTTTAATGATTTTAAGCCAAATCCAAGAGCAATCGGAGTGAATATCAATATGCGTAAATTTCTCTCGCTTAAGAATAGAGCTTTGAATCTATGAAGCCCAAAGGGAGGAAGGGAAGGAGAGATAACCTTGATAAGGTCTTTGGAGGATGAGAGCCATATTCCAGTTAATAAGACTCTTGATAGCTAGACCCCCCTCAGAGTATGGCATGGATAGATCCTTCCAAGAGACTTCGACTTCAAACTTGAGAAGAGTTGCGCCGTTCCAGAGAAATCTACAAAGAATCGACTGCATTGATCTCATCATAGACTTGGGCAAAATAAAATGGCCTGACTGGTAAGACTGAATGGCAAAAAAGACAAATTTGATTAGTTACAGTCTGCTTGAGTAAAAGAGAAATCTTGAAGTCCAGGAGGACACTTTAGCAGTGATTTGTTGAATTAAAGGCATGCAATCCATGTGGGAAAGCTTAGATGAGATAAGGGGAACCCCAAGAAATCTGATAGGTAGAACACCAATATGAAACCCCACCATAGAACAAATGCTATTCTGCCATTCTTCTTTAACATTATATAAAAAACAGTAACTCTTCTGAGCATTTGAAATTAAGCTAGAGAACATTGAGAAAGACAAGAATGAATGATCGTAACTGAAGGTAGGCTACCATTGATAAACATAACATATCATTCAGAACATATTTTTCTACATTCTCTTTTCTAGTAATATTACAAGTATAAATAGAGACATTTGACTCTCTATTTTTGGACAGTTACATAACTCAAGGCTAGGATCATGGCTGAGATCCTTGACCCTTAATTGAAGGAATTATATTTACATCTTCACTATAATTCCTCTCATTTGTCTTCTAATCTACAGCTCACGCCAACACTCCCCCTCAAGTGAACGCATCTTCAACGTGCAACTTGTTGAGTGAGTTGTAGAACTCTTTGCTTGATACTGCCTTTGTCAGAATGTCTGCCAATTGATATTGGACTTCACAAATGGAAAGCGGATTATGTTTTATTCTAAATTCTCCTTAATAAAATGTTTTTCAACTTCCACATGTTTGGTTCAATTATGTTGTATGAGATTATGTGCAATAGCAATGACAGATTTGTTATCATAGAAAAGGTCTATCTCAGAGGTAGGGGTGAAACCTATTTCAGACATAAGTCTTTTTAGCCATAAAAGTTCGCATAATCCTTTTCCATCCCACGAAATTCTGCTTCGGTACTTGATAGTGCCACTACTTTTTTCTTCTTACTTCTCCAAGTGACCAAATTTGCTCCAACAAATGTAAAGTATCCTGAGGTAGATCGTCTATCTCAGAAAGCATTTCACCTTGATAATCCGCATCTGTATAGCCATTGACCCTAAGATGATTATTCTTTAAGAACAACAGTCCTTTTCCTGGGGATGATTTTAAGTATCGTAAGATCTGAATTACTGCTTCCATATGATCTTTACTAGGTCGATGCATGAATTGGCTTACCACGCTTACTGTATAAGCTATATCTGGACGAGTTTGTGAGAGATAAATAAGCTTGCCAACCAATCTCTGATACTGATCTTTGTCTGTTGGGACTTGGTTTGGGTGTTCTTCAAGTTTATGGTTCTGAATAATGGGAGTGTCTGTTAGCTTACATTCCAACATTCCAACTTCACATAATAGATCTAGGATATATTTTCTTTGGGAAAGGAATATACCTCGTCTTGATCTAGCAACTTCTATTCCCAAAAAATATTTCAGGCCTCCTAGGTTTTTCATCTCAAACTCAGTGGCCAATTGCTTTTGAAGTTTGGCAATTTCCTCCTTGTCATCTCCTGTGATAATCATATCATCAACATAGAAAATTAACGTTATTACCTTGCCTTGTTGATGTTTCAAGAATAGTGTATGATCTGAGTTACTCTGATGGAACCCATATTTCTTCATTGCCAAACTAAATCGTCCAAACCATGCCCGAGGTGACTGCTTTAATCCATATAACGCCCTTTGTAATTTGCACACAACCTCAATTTTTAAGGAGGTTGTATATCCTGGAGGTATATCCATGTAAACTTCTTCTTTAAGGTCGCCGTGAAGGAATGCGTTCTTTACATCCAATTGATGTAAAGGCCAGTCCAAGTTTGCATCAAGAGATAACAGAACCCTAACTGTATTCAATTTTGCTACAGGTGAAAAAGTTTCTTGATAGTCTACTCCATATGTCTGAGTGTATCCCTTTGCCACTAGTCTTGCCTTGTATCTCTCTATAGAACCATCTGCCTTGTGTTTCATAGAAAATACCCACCTACATCCAACAGTTATCTTCCCTTTGGGAAGTGGAACCAACACCCATGTTTAATTCTTTAACAGTGCTTTCATTTCTTCTTCTATAGCATGTGTCCATTTAGGATCGGATAGTGCTTCCTGAATAGTAGTTGGAATCTGGCATGTGGATAACTCCTTGCAGAAAGTCTTGAGAGGTTCAGGTAGCTTTTCCGTAGACACATAGTTGGTAATTGGGTACCTTGTTCTCCTTTCCTCCATGTCTGGTGAGTATCTATTTGGTGGTTTACCATGATTGTGCCTGAAAGGTAAGATATATCCAGCAGAGGACTCTATATTATTTGTAAAGGAGGTGTACTAGTATGGCTTACCTCAGGAATATTCTCGGGAGATAAGTCCGTGGATACTATAGGAGAGGGGGGTTCTTCAATTGATTTAGGCTCTTCATTAGATGTAGACTTTATGACCATTTCTGGGGTTATCATAGGGTCATTAACTTGATTATTCTGGTCTTCTAGCCACTCAAAGCTTAACCACTTCATCTCTTCACTTGGTGTCTCCCTCTGAAGTGAGGAAGTGGAGGAGGATGAAGAATGAAAAAGTTCAGATTCCATAAAGGTAATATCCATAGTAGTATAAAACCTCCGAGTAGTGGGATCATAACATCGGTACCCTTTTTGGTGTATACCATACCCTAGAAACACACATCAATGAGCACACAGATCCAATTTGG
Organism: Panax ginseng; assembly: GCA_020205605.1. Classification (NCBI taxonomy): domain Eukaryota; kingdom Viridiplantae; phylum Streptophyta; class Magnoliopsida; order Apiales; family Araliaceae; genus Panax; species Panax ginseng. The sequence continues at coordinate 136,823,117 of CM035133.1, read as the reverse complement.
TACGTTGATTTTTGTGAAGGTGAACATACGCCACACAACCAAATATCCTAGGGGGTAGCATTAGAATAGATGGCAGTGAAACGAATTCAGACAAAACTTGTAGAGGAGTCTTAAACTTTAAGAGTTTAGATGGAAGGCGATTGATGAGGTATACAGCAGTGGTGACTGCATCTGCCCAATGGTGAGCTGGAATGTAACACCTCAGTCCCACATCGAAAGATAGGGGAAAAATTTGTCTGCATATAAGGAAATAAGTTACTACCAATAGTACCTTCAAGTCATGACTTTTTGGGAACTGTGGTGGGCTAGATGAATGAAGATACTATTGAAGGCGATGGTTTGAGGCCTTATTTGGATGGATTTGATTCGATCCGGACTTGGGATTTGACCCGAATTTGTTAGAATAAATTTGACGGGTTGTACACATAAGTCCAATCGAATCAAATCCATCAAAATAAGGACTCAAACCATCGCTCCAATAAGATTCGGTCATCTTAAATCACAGTTCTCAAAAGGTCATGACTTGAAGGTACTACTAGTAGTAACTTATTTCCTAATATGCGCATAAATTTTCCCTATCTTCGATGTGGACCTGGGTGTGTTACAAACTCCCCACTTAAATTTCTCGACGTCCTCGTCCAACCGGATCACACACACACTACCAAAGATCTTTGCCTCTCTAGCCATTGTGGGATAATCTACCGGCTTCAGTGTCCCCACCTCCCAGGACCTTCATCTCTCCATTGTGGGATAATACCACCACTTTTCGTGTCCCCACCTCCCAAGAACCCGTCGGATGACCAGGCAGAGCTTTTCGAGAGTCGGCTTTGATACCATATGAAACAACCCGGGTCAAATCCGAGTGGGAATAAATCTCGGGTCAAATCCCAAGTCAAGAATCGAATCAAATCCATCAAAATAAGGACTCAAACTACTGGCCCAATAGTATCTTCTTGGGTCATCTTAGCCCACCACAGGCTCCCAAAAGGTTATGACTTGAAGGTACTACTAGTAGTAACTTATTTCCTAATATGCAGACAAATTTTTCCCCTATCTTTCGATGTGGGACTAGGGTGTTACATGGAACATGGGCATTCATAAGGAGAACCCGAGCCGTTTCAAGGATGTGTCAATTTTTCCATTCAGCGACTCCATTTTGCTGTGGAGTTTGAGGACATGACATTTCATGAATGAGACCATGTTGCTGAAAATAGGTTATGAACTGATTATTTACATATTCCCCACCATTATCTGAGCGAAGAACTCGAATTGAATAATCAAACTATGTCCGAACCATAGCATGGAATGACTGAAAGATACTACATACTTCATCCTTATTTTTCATTAAATAAAGCCAGGTCATCCTAGTGCAATCATCAATAAACAACACAAACCAACGCACTTCAGAGATAGTAGGTAAAGGAGAGGGACCCCATACATCAGAGTGAATTAAAGAAAATGGAGTATCACTTTTATTCAAGCGTAATGGATAATTGATACAATGACTTTTTGCCAACATACAAGCATGAAAACTTGACAAATCCATATTCGAGAATAAACTAGGAAATAAATGTTGTAAATACCCAAATGAAGGATGACCTAAAATATGATGCCACAACCATATCTGTTAGATCTTAGACTCCTGAGAGGACACCTGGTGTGCACGACCCATACCGAAGTCTTCCATGTAGTATAATCCCCCCTTCCTAGAACCACACCCAATTATCTCCTTGGTGAGAATATCCTGAAGAAAACAAGAATTAGGATACATTAATACCATACAGTTTAAATCTTTAGTAACTTGGCTCACAGATAAGAGTTTGTGAGACAAGGAAGGAACACGTAGAGTATTTTTTAATTGTAATGAAGGTGATAAAGTCACTGAACCAGCCCCTATGATAGGTGAGACAATTTCATTTGCATTAGCAATACTGATGCGTTAGGGAGATGATCGATAGGTAAAATCTGCAGGGTCAAATGTCATATGGTCTGTGGCCCCTGAATCAAGAAGCCATGTAGCACTATCCAATTCATTACCATGACTATGTTGGGCATGACAAGAAATACATGAGTATGGAGGAGAGGCATTCAAATGAGGCAGGTCGTTGGAAGGAATGAGAGACAAGTGTGGTTCAAATTTGTAACTACAATGACTTTTCTGTACCACCATTAACTTGTTGTTTTCTTTTTCTTTTTTCTTGAAATCAGGGGCCACCAATCAGGATACCCATGCAATTGAAAATAATTGTCACGGGTATGCTTAGAGTTCCCACAATGAGAACATTTCATAATATTTGCAGAGGATCGAGAATTTTTTGAGGAACCCGAACCAGTTCGACCAGACCCTTGACTAAGCTTGAGACCGAGAGAGGCAAGCACGGCTCCAGTAGTAACTTCAGACTCAACCGTATTCATCACCACCTAGCAGAGAGCTTCTCGCTGAACATGGGCATATGCTTGCTCCACAGAAGGAAAAGGATGCATCTGCAGTACATCACTCCGGATGTTGTCAAGCTTATCGTCCAGACCATCCAAGAATGCGTAGACTCGGTCTTCCTGAAGCAGATTATTGAACTTTTGTATATCAGTGGGGCACTCCATTGGATTCGGTCTGCGGAAGTCAATCTCACGCCATAATCCTTGTAAATCAGTATAATATTTTTCCAAGGATCCACCACCTTGCCGGAGATGGGAAACACGCCACCTGAGTTCATATACTTGTGATGTATCTCCCCCATCAAAATAAGTTATAGCAACTACATCCCATACCTGTTTAGCCGTCGGAAATTGAATGAAATTGCTAATTAGAGTAGGGTCCATGGAGTTAATTAACCAACCTTTGACTATTGCATTATCCGTTCACCACTTTCGGTAAGATATATCAGTCGGAGATGGAGGAAGTAATTCTCCATTGATGTAGCCCAATTTATCCTTCCCGGAGATATACATCTCCATCACCTGGGACCATAGAGCGAAGTTGGAACCATCCAACTTAATTTCGATTGGGGCAGCGACAGGTTCTGGAAAATTGGTTTGTGTTTGAGCCTTGGACAAGGCTTTAGCCATCTTGGTTGTAAAGAGGTCAGAAAGGGTTGTGTTTGGATCAAGGTAGGTATCACCAGATTCAGGAGGGGTAATCGAGTCTCCCATCTGGCTATTTGGGTCTCCCATGTTTGAGAGGTATGTACAGTATGTAATTGGTAAGTATTATGGAGATAGTTTATACCAGAAATCTATTCTGCTTTGATACCATGATAAACAGAACATATCATTCAGAACATATTTTTCTACATTCTCTTTTCTAGTAATATTACAGGTATAAATAGAGACATTTGACTCTCTATTTTTGAACAGTTACATAACTCAAGGCTAGGATCATGGCTGAGATCCTTGACCCTTATCACTACAAAAAAATGGGCCTTTAGCACCGATTTTTCGGGCAACGACTTTATAAGTCGTTGCTAAAAGTATATGTTTAGCAACGAAAGTTGTCCTTCGTTCTTGATTGTATCGAACTTTCACTTTTTGCAATGAAATTCATAAGTCGTTGCAAAATTTTGTTGCTAATTCATTGGCGGGAAAAAAGTTCGTTAGAAATTCATTGCAAAATTTTCGGCCACTTGATTTCCCGTCATCGTGGGCAATGAAAGTTTTTTTGTTGCTAAAAATGGGGCTTTAGCAACGATTTTTCAGGCAACAATTTTATAAGTCGTTGGTAAAAGTGTATGTTTAGCAACGAAACTTGTCCTTCGTTGCAGATTGTGTCAGGCTTTCACTTTTTGCAACGAAATTCATAAGTCGTTGCAAAATTTGGAAACAAAATTCGTTAGAAATTCGTTGCAAAATTTCTAACCACTTGATTTCTCTTCATCGTAGGCAACGAAAGTTTTTTTGTTGCTATATTTCATTGCCTAATATGGATCACATTCATTAGCAATAATTTTTATTTTCGTTGCATATTTTATACAACTTTTTACAACGACTATTAAAATGTTGTCTTAAATTAAGATAATCCCAATAATTAAGCGTGTTTTTGTAAGACCATATTCGGTATTCGAAGAATTGTCAAAAAATATTCGTATTTAGTATTTAAAAATTATGTCCAAATGCAGAACATATTCGAACATGTGACCTATCATTTAGAACTTTGGTCATTTGACTGCTGGAGCAACACAAGTTATCTGTTAATATCTTGCAAGGGTTAATATTTATTTCAAAACATGAGATTTCCCCCATATATTCCTTTCTTCTCCTTCACTACATACCATTAATATAATCTCAGGAAGTTATATACTACAATAATAATAATAATAATAATAATAATAATAATAATAATAATAATAATACAGTAAAACCCCTATTTAAGAATAATAACCTCTACAATATTATAAAAAAATTTGGTCCCAATTTGGGCCAGTTATAAATAGGAATAACCTCTAAATTGTAATATGTTATAGACTTTTTAAGTCCCGTATTGAGAAACTATACCTCTATATAGTAATAATTTCACACACACACACACACACACACACACACACACACACACACACACACACATATATATATATATATATATATATATATGAGAGAGACAATATTAATTTTAAAAGACTACATTTTTTATAAAAGACTATATTTCATATAAAGAACTACATTTTTCTATAAAAGACTACTTTTCTTATAAAGGATCATATTTTTCTATAAAAGACTACATTTCCTATAAAAGACTACATTTTCCTAGTTTGAAAATCTAAATAATTTATGTTTTCTTTAATTTTTGTTATAAAATCTATATTTTTGTTAAAGTGGATATTTTAGGTGTTCAAAAAATATTTTGTACAAATACCTCTATTTAGTAATAACCTCTCAATTAGAATACAAATAATTTGGTCCCAAGTCTATTCCTAAATAGAGGTTTTATGTAATAATAATAATAATAATAATAATAATAATAATAATAATAATAATAATAATAATAATAGTACTAATAACAATAATAATAATAATAATAATAATAACAATAACAATAAAAATAATAACAATAACAATAAATAATAATAATAATAATAATAATAATAATAATAATAATAATAATAAATAAAAATAATAACACTATAATTTCTGCTTATATATGTCAAATACTTACAAAATTATGATATTTATCTTACCTGTTCTTTAATTTATTTATTTTGCCTTGGAATATAGTATAAGTTCTTGTTTTCAATTATCTTCTTTTGCAGCAAATAATTAATGGGCGATCGAACACTTTTTTGATGGAAATTGGTAATGAAATAATTAAATGACATACGATGATCATACATGATCAATATATAGAAGATTATAACGTAAATTAATAGCCAAGTTAATTAATTAGTTTTTTAATATTGGACATTTTCAAATAAGGAATAATTAATGCTATTGTTTCCCGAAAATCTACGACTTTTTTATTTTGTAAAAAAAAGAATTGATAAAATAATTAGCGCTTGTGGAAAAAAGGGAAAAAAAGAAGTCAAACAGGTCTTTCCATACTAACGATCTTATATATCACAGAATAAAATGACAAATTAGTGTGTTATTATTATAAGATAATATATTTGTATTTCATGTATAAATATTTATATGAATATTTGTTTGTAAATATTTATATGAATATTTAGAGATAAATTTATAAATATATATATATATATATTAAAATATATATTAAAATATTCATAGTTACGTTATATAAATATTCATCGTTACTTTATATATATTTAGTTTAATGTGGAGATTTAAGATGGGTATATATATATATGGGAAATGATCCGTGGAATACGTTAGCTATTAACCCTATTTCAACTAACGCTCATCCAGCCGTCCAAAATTGGAGTTAATGGCTGAGATGAGCTTGAATTATTTGGAGGAGTAATGACCATCAAATTTCTTTTATCTTTGACGCTACTCCCTCTAGCGGCCAAATCAAAATGACCAATAGTTTTTGTTGATAGCTAGAGAGGGAGTAGCGGCCAATCAACATAAAAGAATTTGGCTTAATTACTGATTATCCTAATTATTCACGTACATATATACTACTTATTAATCATTAAAATAAAATAATAAATAATTATAAGGATAATCAGTAATTATCTTTATACTTATCCTTGTACTTATTAACAAAATAAGTATGTATAAGAATAATTCTTGATTATTATTTTATTGTTTTTAATTATAAATAGAAAATAGTAATTGAGTTTATATATTTGAGTAGGAATATAATATAAATTCAATCACTATTATCCTTATAATTATTTATTATCCTTATATATTTGAGTAGTATATTTTGTTAATAAGTATAAGGATAAGTATAAAAATAATTACTGATTATCCTTATAATTATTTATTATTTTATTTTAATGATTAATAAGTAGTATATATGTACGAGAATAATTAGGATAATCAGTAATTAAGCCAAATTTTTCTTTTATGTTGATTGGCCGCTACTCCCTCTAGCGGTCAGTCAAAACACGATCGTTTTTGATTTGGCCATTTAGAGGAGTAGAGAAAAAGATAAAAGAAAATTTGTTGTCGCTACTACTCTCTAGTGGTCGAAGGCTCATCTCAAACCATTAACTCCAATTTTGGACTACTGGATGAGCGTTAGTTGAAACAGGTTAATAGCTAACGACATACGGATCATGTCCCTATATATATATATATATATATATATATATATATATATATATATATATATATATATATAGTAATAGAATTTATCTAATATGCACACAAAAAATATAACATAAGAAGCAAAAATATCACGCCTAGGTTTTGAACCTAAGACACATGAGTTATTGGACCATTATACTACTATTGAGCCATTCTAATTTATTAGTTAACTAAACTAGCGCCATAACTTGTAGTCTCCAATATTTTTAAATTTATTCTCGATATGTATATACATACATATATATACATACATACATACATACACACACATATATATATATATATATATATATATATATATATATATATATATATATATATATATATATTCTTTTCAAAATTCTTGTCATACTAAATAAAACACTAAACAAATTTCAACATTAAACTAAATATATATAAAGTAACTATGAATATTTATATATATATATATAAATATTTATAAATTTATAAATTTATAAATAAATATTTATTTATAAATATATATATATATATATTAAAATATTCATAGTTACGTTATATAAATATTCATAGTTACTTTATATATATTTAGTTTAATATGGAGATTTAAGATGTGTATCTATATATGTGGAGATTGAAGCTATGGATTGACTGGAATTACCGGGGCTGCTGCAGGGCCAGATAATCATCTGGGCATAGCAGTGCCTTGAACATCTTGATTAGTTAGTATACTATTGTTTTGCAGTCTTGGAAAAACTATTTTTGGTTTTATGGTGCAACTCAAAAAACTTGCCCATCAAGTTCAAAATTTAAATAAACAAGAGTGTAGGACATGTCTCAAAATCATATAGGTAAGTAAAGAGAAAGGAAGTGAAGCTACTGCCTTTAGGTAGTAGCAGGTCACAAAGCAAACAAACTGCTATGGCAGTTTTAATTAGCTAATGGCCTTGAAATTAAAATGTGAAGAATTAGGCATGGAATGATATTGGAATTACCAAAGTGACCTTGTGCCCAAGCTTGACTAAGCCCCAAATGGCCAAACAAAGCTTGACTGCTACAAGTTGATCAAGTTGGGACTGTTTTGGCATAGAGAGGAAAATCAAGAATGATTCACTTTTGAATAAAGCTATAAAGTATTACAAGAACTATAAATTACTCAACCAAGTTGTGAATATTTTCAAAGGCATAAAATAAGTTACCAAAACACCTTGTATGCTAGAAATCTCTAAGCAAAACATGAAAAATTCATGTAACTAAGTTCTTAATATTGTGTAAGCAATGTATAGGTTTGGTGTGACACCAATAAAGAGAAAAATGGTGAAGATAAGAACATGGATGAGATATTTGAAAAATGTGTTACATATAAGAAATGTATCCATGATTACTAACATGCTTGATTAATGCAAATAATAACTGTAATATGATTCCTATTACTTGTTGTAAGCATGTGGAACCCCATCAAAGTGAAAAATGTCTATTGTGAAAGCATGGATGAGATATTTGAAAAATGTATCAAAAATAAGAATTTAACTACAACCATGATCACTGAAACTATGTGATATGTGAGCTTACAAACTATATAACTTAGCTATGTGATTAACATGCTTGTTAATATAAATAACTGTGTAGGATTTTGTGAGAACACTTCAATTAAGCTGAAATCCTAACAATAGACTACAAACAAGGCAAGTTTCTAACTCTTACTCTTTATTGAGCAATTATTTCTGCAAAGGGATGTGTTCTTTAATTTACGAATCATCATATCTTATTTATGAATAATATAAGGTTAAATAGCCTTTTTATTCCAATCAGCTTCAAAAGAAGAGAATATCAACTTTTCTATCTTGAATGAGTTTACATTGAAAGTATTATCTTGTTCAGCAATTATTGTATTGAATCCTCATTGTTATAATATTTATGTTCCATTATATTTAGCTGCTTATTTCCTTGTTGGGCAAACTTATTGCTCACCCTTGCGTTAAATATAATGTTTTCAGTTAAAACTAAGGTTGCTGGTCCATCTGGAAAAGACAAAGGAAAAGGCAAAGTTGTTGAGTAGTCATTTATTAAGCGCATGTGCTTAAGTGAACTTAAGTAGTGAATGTAATAAATACTGTTAGTACTATGTTGTAATAATATTTGGTTGTATCGTATGTAAAGGTCTATAGAACCTGGGATTTAAGTTCAATGTTTATATAATATAAGACAATTTTCTTTTAGTATGAATGGGCATTCAAAAAACGTGAGCACCAAACCCGAGTTAAAGAAAAACCCGGATTTGGGGGCGTCACACAGTTTTATTGTTGCATTGATATAAGAATCTTTCGATATTCTACACACGAATTGTTATATAATTGTGATTTTAAAACTTCACGCCATGGTAGATGATGGATATGCCGATTACCTTAATGTATGATCTGAGTCCTCGTTAGGGTTCTTTAGAGGTCTCATTGTTTGAGCTATTGGGACAATCAACTGGTGATCCTTATGTTGATGAAGATGATATCCAGTTGTGCTTCGTTCTTAGCAAGCACAAAACTTCTTAATAATCTGCGATGCACATGAAAGGATCTCGCTTCAAGCATAAATGTGTTGGGCATCACATAAGTTCAGTTTGTTCGTACTGAATAGAATTCTTTTCACTTGTGTCAATTCTAGTGATAAGTTGGTTAATTATTCAAGAATGATTAAGTTTTTGCTTATGCTTGATTCCCAATTATTGGTGTTCTTCTATGATCTAGGAACTTTTTTTGGCCGGTGGTGATAATGTACCAATAACAACACATGGAGTTATTGCACAACTAGCTTGTCGTCTTGCTCGATGGGATGATAGGTGAACTCAATATCTTTATGTCACTAGTTTGAACTCTTTAGCTATGAGAATCAGTTGGTCTAGATCCATCCATGCAGGTTCTTAGAGGCCAACTTTCATACTTTCTTTAGAAAGCTAGTCGTCGCTATATGCAGACTAGCTATTCTTCAGGTTAGCTTGCTCTACTAATTTTTTTTTTTTTATCATTTGTTTCTTTCTTTTTCTCCCTGCATGTAGTGTTACCTTTTGTTAATTGTAGTTTTTTAATATTGAGACTAATGACTAGGATAGATAAAATTAGAAGAACCTCATTTGCCAATTTTATGCTAACATGGTACAATTTTAGAAATACAGGCTATGGCCATGAAACATGATTTTTGTTTGATGTATTACCGTAAGCGGTTTGTAAGAGGCTTTATGGCTAAATTATGAACCAATTTTAGTTCAAGATTACAAAGTTAGCTACATATTCTTAAGTACTCTTGATAGACATCATGTGATTTTCTAGTTAGTGTCTACTTTGAATCGTTTTTAAGTCGGATTGGCTATATCATATTATCAATATACCTTGAATGGAAAATTCCAAATGGGAGGAGGTAAGTTTTGCTTCACTTTTAGAATGTAGATTTCTATTTCTGAAGAACCAAACCGAGGTTAATATTGAGCTTGATGCTAAACACATCTTGGGGTGAATATTTATTCTACCATATAAAGCGTAATATATGCTAGTTTTTGTGAGCACAAATAATGTGACAATGTTCTTTCTTATCTGTATGTTTTTCCACCTATAATATGTCTTGGCACGTAGTCATGGTTTTTTGTATAATAACATTACGTTTTGAGTTCATGAAGGAATAAGATTTCATTCTCGGAGCACCTAAATATGAAATGACACCAGTTGTATATGCAGTTTCACTATACTTCCAACTTCCCATTTATTTTCTTATTCTTTTCCTATTCTGTCTCAAAATTTGGAAAATGTGCATACATAAAACTTTTTAAATTATAAGTGGCCTAGGATTTTAGCCTATGTACATTGTAAAAGGGCAAACACCAGTGGAAGCATGAAGTAGATGATTTTTATAGGAATGAACTGTTACTGGCCAACTAATATTGATTATGAAACTGATGTTTTTATACTGTGGTGCAACGTGTACCAGAAAACTCAGTTTTTGTGATGGGTGATAATCGCAACAACGGCTTTGATTCGCATGTATGGTATGTAGTCTCAATCTTCAGCTCATAAATGTTTTTCATAAGATATCATTTTTCAAGTATTTTTGCATGCTTTTTGAAGATAACCCATCCCCTTATTAAATTGAATGCAATGATGGGAAATATTTTTGGCAATGAAAAGTGGAGTACTTGTTCTAAGTTGTGCTATAACCAGGTTGGAGAGTGATTATGCATTGATGTGCCAACCATATTTATTGTTAAGTCACTCAAATTGAACAAGAAATTGGTGGTATTCTAAGTATTATAAAATAGAAGCCAAGCCTTGACATTGTACCACGTAGCAACTCTATTGTCTTTGTGTATTGATTTTGGCACTGAGTGCCAATGGTGACCTATTTACTTCATTTTCCTGACTAGCTATTATTTTTAAATGTGCAGGAAGACTGCTTCTACGACCTGCCTTACAATACTGGGTATCAAATTTCAGTGCTACGTTTACGGAAGACAAGGGATGAAATTATGAAGTGTACCCTCTCTATATATGTAGATATATACTTTGATTGAATAACTGTGGTAACTTTAGATGGTTAATTGTAAAGATAATGAATGATTATGTAGTGGATGATGTTATTGAGTTAATAATATTTTAGTTTAATGTATTTTTGCCATTATTTGCTATGGTGACATTGAGCCAGCCAGGTACACAAAAAGAATGTCAAATTTTGATTTGGCAACAATATAATTCGTTACCAAAGCATTGAATAAGTTTTAATATAGCAACAATTTTTTATACATTTAGCAAAAAAATTTCGTTGCTAATGACATTAAAAATATAATATTTGGCAACGAAAAATTAAACTAATAACAACGGAGAGGATATTGTTTCTAATACTAAAATAAGAGGCAACATTTTTTATTGTTGCAAATCATATCAACTTTCATTGCACATATAAAGTAACGACAACATATAATGTCGTTGCTAAGCGACAACTTTCATTGGTATTGAAAAATAACCAGCAACAAACATTTTCGTTACTGATTCAGCATAATGTCGTTGCCAAATAATATAATCAGCAACGAAAATCGTTGCTAAAAAGTTTACATTCCACAACGAAAGCAAGCTTAGACAACTATTTTCATAATTTACTGCAACGAAAAATGTCGTTACAAAATGGTGTCAATTTCAACGAAAATGCATGGTCGTTGCAAAAAAAGAGTTCATTTCGTTGCCAATTAGCAGGCTTTTGCAACGAAATGGAGTTTTTAGCAACGACATTTTAATTATTCTGCAACAATATATTTTGTTGCTAAAGGATCAATGTCTCTGTACGAAAGCCAAACTTCGTTGCAAAATGTATTACTTTTGGCAACGAAAAAAATATGTTCGTTGCGGAACAATTAGCAACGCTCATTGCGCAACGAAAGATGCAACGACAGTAAAGTCATTACCAAAAACCCTTTAGCAACAAAATTTGGCACCTTTAGCAACGAAAATCGATTGTTGGTGAAGCCCCATTTTTTTGTAGTGTTAATTGAAGGAATCATATTTACATCTTCACTATAATTCCTCTCATTTGTCTTCTAATCTACAGCTCACGCCAACAACCATGGCAAAAGAATAACAAATCATCAGCAAAACAAAGATGAGTGAGTTTGCAAGGCTCGGTATTGAGAGGGCTTCCATAGCTAGCACAAATAGGTAAGGGGAAAGAAGATCCCCTTGCCTTAGTCCTCTGGTCCTTCGAAAGTAGCTTGCAAGAGCTCCATTCACTTTAACAGAAAACATTGCTGTAGAAATGCAAACTTTAATCCAATTAATGAAAGTGGGAGGGAACTTAAGAAGGCTCAACAGATCCAAGATAAACTCCAGTTGACAGTGTCAAAAGCTTTCCTGATGTCAATCTTTAAGGCACATCTAGCAAGACCAAAATTCCTATGGTAGTTTCTGAAAAATTCTTGGGCAAGAAGAATATTATCACTGATGCTTTTACTAGAAATGAAGGCAGATTGGGCATGGTCAATTAGAGAGGGAAGGACCTTCTTAATTAGTCTATTAGCAATAATCTTAGAGATGCATTTATAAGCAAAGTGTTTATAAAGAAGATATTGGCCTAAAGTCGATATATATGAATTATTATCGGACTTTGGGATCAAGGCAATAGCAAGATAGCATTAATTCCACAAGGAAGGTGGCTGTATCAAAAAAAATAATGGATTGCAGAGGTAAATTCATTTCAATGATATCCCAAGAATGGAGGAAAAATTAACATTAAAGCCATCCTGCCGAGGCTCTTGTTAACCTTTATAGACTTAGGCATATAGAAAATCTAATCATCCAAAATAGGAAACCATATTAGAAGATTGGATAGAAATAATCTATTTAGTAACATACTTTTCCATTTCAAAGAAAGCTAGGATAGTGATCGAAGGAAGAACCTAAGAGATCTGGTAATAATCAACGACAACTTTCTTTGGATATTAGCAGTTCTCTACCAATTCCCCATTACTTTTTTTTAGGCTTTGAATTGAGTCGACTGTACTCAACTTCTATTTTATCTAGGTCTAACAACGGAGCGGATACTGGATAAGTATATAATTATATATATACAAAATACTAATTCTAAATAAATTATGCATAGGGGAGAGCAAGAATCGATTGCATGCAAAATTATAAAAATTCCACCAAACAAACTACAACTTTCATATATTTTATTATTTGTAGAATTTTAGCTTGTTTAATGTATTTTTATTTCTTATTTACCAAATCCATTAAATTTAGATTTAATATTATTTTTAATCTTGTAGTTTCCTCTTTTTTTTCAAACAAATGTAGTTCATAATTATAAATACCATACCGGCACGGGCACGCGTACTTTTTTTTAATTAAAATGGTACATATCAAGATCAGATTGTATCACAGGTGTCGTCTCGGATTTATAATATATATATATATATATATATATATATATATATATATATGTTCATAAATAAATTGTTGTGGTTCCATATGCTCTTGATAGCATTAGAAAAAAACTTGGAGTTTTGTCCCTTGAGAGAGCCAAATAGCCCGAGATTTTTCTCGCAATGAGAGATCCTCTAAAGCAAGGGCTTTCCATAGCATCGTGATACACGAAATTCTGGTGAGCAAGGAGGTCTTTGTGGGGATCGAGAGTGAAGAGAAGATTGAATGGTAGAGAATTTGGGCTGAAGGATACATACATTATTAGAAAGATTACCGGTAGATGAGTTAAGTTGAACAAGAGATTTCTTAGTTCTCCACATCTTTTCAGAAAGAATGAACATTGGGTTGCCATGAATTTGAACATTCCAACTAACAGAGACGGCAACATTAAATCCTTCCAGATCAAGCATTAAGTTGAAAAATTGAAAGAGCTTCTTGACCGTTTGAAGGTGAAGGTCAGTATTAAGGATAATAAAATGAACGTACAATATATAATTCAATAATTTATTGTTTAAATAAATATTTAATAATTATAACTACATTCTCAAAATCCCAATTAAATATATTATCTTACATTTAATTGATTATTTCAATAATTAATATAATAAATCATTATTAATATTATCTGTGTGCTTCACATGGGAATGGTAAACGAGTTTATCTAAATGAGAAAAAATGGAGATAAGTCAAACACTAATTAAATATTATTATTGAAATTAATGAAAGTTCATATTGCACACTTGCTTTATAATCATGAAATCAAAATATAGAGAATTATTTTAAATCAAGTGTTCATGGAAGAGTCGTGCTATGTATTGCGATAAATTGACGCTGAATTATAATTGTGAAATTTATCAATACATGAGATTTGTAAGAATTATGAGAACAATCCACTTATTACACATCTCTCTAATAAAGTTACAACCGGTACTTATCCACGTAACTGATAATTAAAAAGTCGATGTAAAATTGTAGTACTTAAAGCTACATGTAATGCTTTGCGTCAAGAAAGATACTAGATGAGTCATTTTCAAATTCATTCGTATTTTGCACGGGTTATCAAACTTGTAATACTAAACACCTATCAAAATTTACTCAACCTCCCTGGGTGATTGACATGTGTATGTCATACAAAATGTTAATAGTTGATAAAATATTTTGAAATGGATAATACTATGTGCACCAACTGTACACAAAATTTTGTGCACTAAGAGTATGATTCAAATATTGTTTACCAATTAAATGTGTAAAATATTCAACTGTAGGTTTCGCTCCCTATTTTTTCTTTGTTTTTATACTTGGTGTGCACAATTTTTTATATAATTGGTGTTCCTAGCGTTACTCTTCTGAAATTTATAATAAGAATGTGTCAGATCATTCTTTCTTATGTATGAAACCGATCTCCTCACTATTCTCCTAGTCCTTCAAAAATTGGTTTATTTAATTTTTGTGGTCAAATGGATCAATTTTAAAAAATAATTCAGGATAGTTATTTATATTTTCAAACATATGAAAATTTAAAGTGATAGTAAATTCGATATAGTTTCTTATATATAGTTCTCCTCATATATTTACAAGAAAATGGTATCTATTTTGATTACAAAATTGGTCAATTTGATTGAAAAAATCAAATTAAATCGATTTTTGAGAGACAGAGGGACTAGAAATTAATTAATAGGAATATTAATGTTGAAGGAAAATGATATACACGTGTCGACAAATATTTGACAAAATTAGATTGCGACCTACGTGATCAAAGTATATGCGATAAGATCGAATAAATTAAAGTAAACTTTTATAATGTATAACATGACTCATTGTTGAAATTAATGGTAGGTCATATTGCACAGGTTCTTTATCATCAGGAAATCAAAATTGGTGTTTTATTGCATCTTAATGCAATTTAATAGCCCACCTCTTAATGAATTTTAAATAGTTTTGACTCATATTTGTATCTTAAATATTCAGAGGGCCTCTTAATACAAAGATGTGAGTTGTTAAGATGTATTAACACTCTGTTTCTGAGTTTTAAAATGGACGAAAAAGAAAAAAATGGACGGAAAATTTAAGTTTTCTTTCCAATTCATATGTTTCTGAGTTTTTTAATAAGCGGAGAAGAAAATAAATGGATAGAAAACATGGTCACTTTTCTTGTCAAAAATAAATTGGAATAAGTACTATTTTTATAATTCTCATATTATCCTCAACTTGCAATATAATAAATTATAAATTATAACTCATGTCTCCAATTTGTTTTTATCTACTAAACCTAAGTTGATAAAGAGAAAGAGACTTCTTGGCGTCAGGTACAAACCTTTGCTTATTTGCTTTACCTTCTCTTGAATATCGATTTTTTGTTACAATTTTCTTGTGAAGACTTCATATGGAGTATAAGTTATGATTGATGTAATGATTCCCCTTTACTGAATCTTAAATAGTAGATTGTAATAAAACATGCTATTATCAGTGACTTGACTGCTTTATGCAAATATGTTATTAAATGATTTACGATGTATATATTTAAAATAGGAGGACATTTTATTGTAGTTATAATTTCTATGCCTATCAGACCACGTTTCAGACTAATCTATTACTATTAGATTTAAAGGAAGAACTGGGGGGGTGAGGCGGGGGGCATATGACCCCGTAACCTTGGAATCTAAAGCATGCTAATGTTAGTTAAACTTGATCATCTTTGTTATGAGATGGTATTAATTCATTTGCTTTCTTATGTCCTTCCACCTATAATAAATTAACAATATTACTATAAGATAAAATAATGTTAAATAAGTTTGATGATTAATTAATTAATATTGCACTCATTTGTTTTACTGACTTAATCATATCTTGGCATCGATTTTTTGTAAATGAGAATAACTTAATTCATTTTCTTGATTTGAGTGACTCCTCTCAATTGTCTCTAAGGAAGACAACCAGAACCAGAACATAAGGTTTTGAATATATAATATTATAATTTGTAATTTATCTATAAACGTAGCTAGTCAATTGACTAAAAACTTCAAAGTCTGATTAATAGTCTCATAGTTTGGGAAGAATGAATATATATATATATATATATATGTGTGTGTGTGTGTGTGTGTGTGTGTGTGTGTGTGTGTATTTAAGACTCACAACTCAAAGGTTGACAATGGTTGAAATATGATGTTGTGAAATACTATAATTGAGCAAAATGAATTTGAAAGCACTCCAAGCGTCAATAAATAATTTTTTTACTGATGTATTTTGACCTCCCTCTAAAAATATTCTGGTTCCGCCACAGATTAGATTGTCTCTAGGTAGATAATCTATTTATGATTTTGTGAACAAAAATATAAATTTACTATTATTGTTTTATATCCATTTATTGTTGTGTATTTAACTTTGAAACTCATTCAGTTTTATTGATTGAATAGATGGATGATCATAAGGGTAAATTTTGAGATTTTAAGGTTCGACTAGATTTTTTAGTAACATTGATCTTGTCCCTCATAGTTCAATATATAGGGTTAAATACACTTTTCTCCATTCTACTAGGGGTTGGTTTACAAATGCATCACCGAATTGATTACTGACTCATTATCGTGCTCCAATAACTGAGCCATATTCACAACATCTTAATATAAACAAAGTTTGTGAGAAATGAGGTATTGACATATATCGGGTTTCAAACCTCGCAGAAACATTCGCGTCATTCGCTCCTCATTATCGACCAAATGGGATGCAAATCGGGATAACTCCGCAAACTTAGCCTTGTACTATTGAATACTGGCCATATTGTTTTGCTCGACTTGATAAATTCCACCTCCTTCATATGAGCGAATACTTTCAGGAAAGTACTTATCGTTAAACAATTCTTGAAATTTCTCCGAAGACATCTTGAGTGCGTCAGGCTGGGTATGTTTTATAGATTCCCACCAATGATCTGCTTCTTCAAGCAACATAAAGGTGGCAAAGGGAACCTTTTGCTCCTCGAAGCATCCCAAGACATCAAATATCTTTGTGATCTACTTTAACCACATCTCTGCCTTAAGTGGTTCTGGCTTTCCCAAAAACTCCGGTGGTCCCGATTTTGTTGAACCGCTTTGGAATGGACCGTGGGTTGCCATTATTTACACCTATATTTCGAACAGGAGTCTCTCTTATCTGATATTGCATGAATTGCATAAAGCCTCTGAACATCCCATCGTTCATCATTTGATCGGTGTTGTTATTTACCTGAGGATTAATGTCTTCCAGTTGCACATTATCCTGGGTATTGATCGTTGGTGACTCAACGGTCTCATGTGCTTCATTGCTAATCTCAACATTTTCAGATGCAATTTTACTGTCACAAAACAAGGGTTAATTGACATGTCACAAATAAACTTAGGTAGGTCATACTAGCGAAGGAATTCCCCGTCTCTCCCCTCCTAGTTCTTGTCTCACATCTCAGCCAAGGATCATATCCCTAAGCTTTGATACCAACTGTGATGCCCCCAAAACAGGTATACATCACCCATCTTGAGTCGCCAGATACATGGTACATAAATTAAAATACAACTTAATTATACAACAGTCGTGTAAAATACGACAAAACATAGCTGAGAGTTTAAATAAGAATATTATCATCTAGACAATATCCACA
Organism: Panax ginseng; assembly: GCA_020205605.1. Taxonomy (NCBI): domain Eukaryota; kingdom Viridiplantae; phylum Streptophyta; class Magnoliopsida; order Apiales; family Araliaceae; genus Panax; species Panax ginseng. The sequence continues at coordinate 136,804,880 of CM035133.1, read as the reverse complement.
CTCAATGGTGTCCTCATTACAATTATTATCACATTATTTCGTAGAATAGTGAGGACTACTAAAGCCATTTATCCTGGACCATCATTCCATTCCCCGACTCGTCCCAGCTATATTCTCATTTCCTAAAGATAACAATGAAAGAAAAGGTGAACTCAACTAGCCCAGTAAGAAATATTATGACTAAGATAATGCAGAATAAATTATCCTTAGCCTTCAACAGTATAACAACTGATAGAATACAATAGACAACAAGTTTTAGATCAACAAGCGCAATGGAATAAGCAATCCATTAGAAGAGTCAAGTAGAGCATAAAATCTACTATCTTCTATGATTTAAAAGGTTTTTTCATCATTTTTTTAGCTGAGACTCAGCTTAATAAATAATCCACATCATCAAATCATCCCTACACTACAGGCCAAGGATATTCTTTAGTATCACGACCACGAATTATCCATGCACTACAGGCCAAAGATAATTGTGTTTTCATCAACGATTCTGATCATGCCATAAAACAATTCATCTTTGCACCCTTGGCGTCAAGAGAATCCATAGCCATAATCATACCAAAAACTGTCCATCAATGCAATACGGGCCAATGAGGACTTTTTCCAGATCATTTGCAACATTACGGTCATGATTATACCGAATAATCCCTGGTCATAATCATACCGAATCCATCTATGCACTACATGCCACAGATGACTTTCAACATAATATAAACATGAGGATGATGACAATTCAATAAAACAAGTTCAAGAATAAATTTTAAAAATTTATAAATTAATTTATCTAGGAACCAATAACGTCCAAATTGTCAACATGATACTGCTTTGTGGAGTAAAATTCAAGAATGCTCAGAAGAATATTTCTATGAAAAGATTCTGGATGAAACGCAAATATCCAGGATATTCTACTAATTTCATGGAGTATAGAAGCCAAAACTTTAACCAAATGAGTATAATAGAATAAATGAAACTGCAAATGGATTTTCACTCGTCATGTGGTAATCCACGTAGACAGATCATTTCCATAATTTAATAAAGAATGAATACAAAGGATCATTCATCATGCATGCGGTAATCCACATAGACAGGTTATTCCAACAGAATAATAAAGAATGTAATAATAGCAGAATTCACCAAGCATGCGATAGACCACACAGACAGGTTATTCTAACATAATAATAAAGTATGGAACCAGGTCATGCGTAATCCTCACAGACAGGATATTTCAACAGAATAATAAAGAATGGAATAACAACAGAATTCACCAGGCATGCGATAGACCGCACAGACAGGTTATTCCAACAAAATAATAAAGAATGGAACCAGGTCATGCGTAATCCGTACAGACAGGATATTCCAATAGAATAATAAAGAACGGAACTAGGTCATGCGTAATCCGCACAGACAGGATATTCCAACAGAATAATAAAGAATGAAACCAGGTCATGCGTAATCCGCATGCATGTGATAGGATATTCAGCGAGAATAATAAAGAATGGAATAACAACAGAATTCACCAGGCATGCGATAGATCGCATAGACAAATTATTCCAACAAAATAATAAAGAATGGAATAAAAGAAGAATTTCACCATGTATGCGGTACTTCACATAGACAGGTTATTCCAACATAATAATAAAGAATGGAATAACAACTCTTACGAGTATTGAAAGAAAATAACTCTCTTCATGAATACGAAAGAATAATACCCCTTACGTTAAAAAGAAGAGTATTCTGACGAGTAGGGCGAGGATATTCTTAAAGATTATCAAAGAAGAATTCTCTGAATTTCTAGTGTGTTTTCAATTCTAACTAAGCATCCTATTTATAGGAGAATAGAAAGGATACTATCGAATAAAATATAATATAGATATATATATATTATTTAAAATCTAATAAAATAAATAACTTTATAAAAGTATTCTGTTTTATATAAAAAGATTTTACTATGTAAACACTATGCAGACACTATGCAAATACTATGCATAATAAAATATAATATATTATATTTATCTCAAATCCACACCATAATTTTGAAAAAAATATTTCGAGAAAATTAATTTTTATTAAGTAAAATTTGGGATTTTACATAAAATATTTAATTAGTCTTTGTAGTACTACTATATGTTAGTGGGGAAGTAAATCTTAACATTTGGAGGAGAGAAGAGAAGAGAGAGAAGAAGAGAAAAAAAGTTCAATGATTATTTCTATGGAGAAACAAGAAGATTTACTGTTTGGCGTGCTTGGTTTTGCCAACGCTATTTGGGCGCTTTTGAATTGATTGAATACCACTTACTCACTTTAGTATGTCATATCCTAATCTTGGCTCTGGCGATCCTTTTCTATGGTCAAATGCATCCAACTTTATCAATAAGTAAGCTTGTCGTTGTTTCTCACACTCTTGTTGTTCAATCTGAAGTTATCTAATACCTTGTGCTATGTTCCTTGAATTATCGTGTCTCCACCTAACTTTCCGTGAAGTTATACTTCATGAGAATATTGTCTTAGGTGTGGCAATTGTCCTCGAATTGAAATCAGCAGAGCTCTTGCAATCCTACGTGACATTGCGGCGCAGGAAAGATCTGAAGAAATTTCTTGTTATATGTTTAATTCATTTTTTTAGCACTAACCAGATTTTGTTATGAGAGTTTGATAATGGGGTTGGGATTAAGACTCTTAGAATATCATATTTGTGTTTACTTCTGATTTTTGATAATGGGGTTGGGATTACAATTTGGGTGCTCAAACAGAGAATACTTACCTAGTGCTTAATGTTGTAGGAAAGTGGCTTGGGAGCAGATAAATTTGGTGCAAGCCGAGATGATGAATGGTGCGGAAATGATGATAAATGAATTTAGACACCAAGAGTGTTGTCGAACTAACCAATGGAACATCGGTGAGGTCATGAACCTTTAGACTTCCAAATCATCATATATTCGAGGTAAAAGTGAAAACTAATTCTGAGAACTTCTTTGGTGTATACTTTTTGTTTTCCTATTTTTGCTTTATTGGTTAGGTGTGGCTATTTATTAGTTTGAACTTTAAGTATACTTTGTAGTTACATTCTTTTGCTTGATATACTTAGGCATTTCATGCTTATGGTATTCGTTAAGTTGTTAGCATGTTCTCTATTTTTTTCCTTCAAATTACATAAAAAGTAATCTTGTCAAACCTCTTAAACCTTGTTCTGTTGTGTATTTGCTTTGTTTCCATTTAAATGGCAATGTCTTAATTTTACTACTTTTATTTAGCGGTCCTTTAAGACATTTAAATATAATTAGGTTTTAAGTATGAGTTGTAAGATTTTCACATTACCTATAAGTTACAGTTGTGTGCATTTGCTTTTGGTTTGTAGCTACATTGTGTAATATGTATTATACTTGCTATAATAATATGCTAATTTAAGTTGATTATGTCAGGTTTTAACTACGGAAAAGTTTGAGCACCTTGGGTTTTCGATTTATTTTGGTGAAAAGGATCGGAGAGAATTCCTTGAGCAGAATGCTCCATTTTTTGCTAATTCGGATCCCGATATGCCTGCTTATTCTGTTCTCGCCACACAAGTTCATGATTGGCTTCTACAGAGCATATCCTCAACATTGGAACATATATCTGAAAGAGTTTCTTTAAAAAAAATTAGGCCGACCATTGCCTCTAATCAGGATGTCCCAATGGCTGATGTTTATGCTAGTTCAGTGAAGGCCTCAGCTAGTGCTAGGGGTCCAAGCTTTATCGAGGGGATCTCTAAGTCATCATTTGTAAAGCAAGCATCTGATCTGAAAGGTTCTTCTATAAAGGTTAGCTCTACTTCCTTTTATTGTTATTTATTTTTTTTATGTTTTTTGGTTTGGTGCTGTTATTATTATTTATTATGTTTTTTGGTTTGGTGTTGTGTGTTAGTATCATTGCTTTCCCAAGATTGTCTGAAGTTCTCTTTTCACAAGGAGCAATCACTTGGCCTGTCTCTTGGCCTAATATCATCCACTAATCATGATGTAGCATACAATCTCTCTTAGCAAAAGTTACTGGCGTATTTTGGGAGAACCTAGGCTTTTTTGCACATACTTAGGTAGTAGTTTAATTTTATGGATAGTTTGGTTTATTTTGTGGTTTATTTTGTGGATTGAAAAGTGAATTTGAGATGTATATATGGATAGTTTGGTATATATTTTATGGATATAGTAATTTAAAACTATAAACTAATGGTATTATTGGGATGTATTTTGAATGGTTGATATATTTTGGCTTTAAATTTAAATGAGAATTTAGACTTTTTAGCTATATATCATGACATTAGCATATTGTAAATTGCATTGGTAATATAGGTGAACCACAACCTTTTTTTTTATCTACAACATTTTAAAAATGTTGTATATTTGTATAAATAAATGACACCTTCTAAATAGATGACACATTATAAACGTTGTGTAAATGTGCCTAAACGTTGTCTGATATATTAAACTACAACATTTTATCCAAAAAGCGTTGTGGAATCATACCTTCTACAACGCGTTTTCAAGCATCTATTAATTTATGGAAAACAAATCTACAACATTTTTTTTCTTAAAAAACGTTGTATAATGTGTCTAACTACAACGTTTTAAAAACGTTGTGTAAGGGTGTCAAATAGATGACACCCTTAACCACGACGGTTTTCTGATTAAAAGCACAACGTTTTTTCTGCGTTATCTATTTACTGTTGTATAGTAGTGTGTCCCTCATAGTTCAATATATAGGATTAAATACACTTTCCCCATTCTACTAGGGGTCGGTTTACAAATGCATCACCGAACTAATTTTTTTTACGATGAACTCATCGAACCATACATTATTTATAAAAAGTGATTTTGCCGTCTATGTCTATTAACCATTTAACAGAAGAATGATGTGGCAATACGTGGTAATCAATTAAATCTATGTATCAATGTTGACGAGGAGAGAGAAAGTAAGCTAAATAATTAATTAAATTAAATTATACTTAATTTTATAATGATTATAATGACCCTGTAAGATATTTCTCTCCTTGTCCGTCCTAGTTCCACATAGGGAGGGGAAATGGAGTCCTTTAGCTTAGAGGCCCACCTGACCTCCACCGCTGATGATAGCCCTCAAACTCTCTGTGTCATCCATCAAACTATCCACCTTATCAATCTATCTACCAATCTATGTTTGCAAAGTCTGGGGTTGTAGATCGTGGGAGCTTAGATTGTGCACATTAGAAGGGGTATGCTTTTAATGGGTCTAGACTTAGGATAATTGATCTGAAGCAGGGGTGTATGGGCTTGGTTTTGGGGGTTTCAGATTTGTGGTGGTTGTTGATCCGGCTTGTCGATACGGGGAGAACATCGACGATGGCCAAGATCAAATCGAGCCGTCGAGTAATGACGCCTGTTTCTGAGCTAAGACGACAAATTCTCTTGATCCGACGAGATCAACATTACGTAATTGCTTCTCGACGATTAGAAATTTGTAGATGAGCTTTTGTTCTGCTTCCATATTCTTCCATTTTTTAAGTTCATTTGAGTTTTTCTATGGGAGTTGTCTGAGTGAGTGAGGAGCGTGAAGTTGGGGAACTGGATTCATGCTTCTCTTTTCTTTCTTTGGATAATTTTTAGTCCAATTTTATTGTTATTATATTGAACTCTTTGATGAGTGGGAAAAAAGATGGACCAAATTAGGATGTTTTCATGGTGTTTCAGTTAATATTGGTCTTGATTCTTTTTGATTACTTCTATTTTGATTGGAATGATTTTTGGGTTTGGTTTGATATGTACAAATTTTGGGTTTTAGTTTGATGGGAATGAATGAATTTTGGGTTTTGGGTTTTGGTTTGATATGTACAAATTCTAATTAAATATATTATCTTACATTTAATTGATTATTTCAATATAAAATTGTTTATCTAAATGAGACAAAATGGAGATAAGGAAAACACCAATTAAATATTATTATTGAAATTAATGATAGTTCATATTGAACACTTGCTTTATAATCGATGAAATCAAAATATAGAGAATTATCACTACAAAAGCGGGTTTTTTCTTTAAGCGGGTCGATTCGACGACAATGGAATTATAATTGGTGAAAACTTTTTTAAAGTATAACATGAATTATTCTTTGAAATTAATGGCGAGTTCATATTGCCTGATTGCTTTATCATCGGAAATCTAAATATAGAGAGTTACTTTAATTAAATTATTCATGGAATAGTTTACCTTGATATAAGGAGGATCATTTACAAAAGGCTCGACACTCGGATCTTTTATCAAAACAACGTGATTTAAGAGGCTCAACACAACACCAACAATTTCTAGGATACCCCTAGACATACCCTCGGGAGACAAATAGTGTTGAGCTTTGTAGGAGAATATTGTCACCATCTTGCGTAATTTCGGCTCTTTTGTTGATCAAACACATATAAAAAATAAATATTTTTTAAAAAATAAAGTTAATTCTAAAATGGGTTTTTGGAATCTAATAAAATACTTATATAATTTCTTAAATAAATTGCCTCTTATAAAAGAAAAAATTACAAAAACTAAAATGTATTTACAATAATTTGAAAATAAGGATGATGAGGAAATAATTACTTACATTCATCAATAGCAAATAGTGAAAGCATGACTATAAGGAAGAGAACCATTGGTTGAAATTTAGAAGTGGCCATAAAATTGTGAATTTGTTTGGTCATCGCATGAATAGACCATTGTTTCAACACATTGTTTATATAGGAAAAAAAGGAATTGAAAATCTTGTAGAACTAACATTTTCATTTATAAAATATTAATTCCCAAAAATATAAAGTCGAATAGATTATTACTCCATCCGTTTTTTTTCTTTGTCTTTTTAAAAAGTCAAATTTGTTTCTTTTTATTTTTAGATTTTAAAGAAGCATTAATGACTTAATTTCATATATGGTCTCTATATTAAATATTCACTTGGTAATATTAATAAGCATTAATAGTATTTATTAAATTTATGTTCTCTTCTAAAACATCTATTAAAAAGAAATGGAAGGAGTACAATCATATTTAAGTAATCAAATTAAGACAATTAGCTACTAGACAATGGCAATCTCATCAATTAAATTGCATGTAAAAGTAATAAAGAGTGAAGTGTTTATAACGTGTTTAAATTGCAGAAAATTTTAAATTCTATTTATGTCATATTTCCTCTGTTTTACAATGTTATTGTATGTATATCTTGTTTACGTAAACCAACAAGAACCCCTAAAAAGCCAAACCCTAATGGATCATGGCGGTCCCTCGATGTCTTGTGTAATCTCCAACAAATGTTTCAAATCTTGCTCAATCTCCTTGTTTCCTTAATTTTACGGAAAATAAAGCAAGGTGAATCAAATCAAATATGAAAATTAAATATTACCAAATAAAATAGTTAATATCTTATCAAATCAAATCATATTTTATCAAATCAAATCTTATCTTATCTTGGAAACCAAATTAAATCATTCTAATGTTAGGAATGCATTATTTATTTCCATAACACTTGCAAGCATACATGGAACACTAGATATTCATCCCGGTCTATTCATATTCTTTCATTCTACTAGCTTTCTTTGAAATTTCTCTCTTCCTTAAATTTTCTTTCTTTCTCAAAGAAGAGACAAAAAACAAAAGAACGACATTCAATTAATATAGCTACTACAATTCTAAGTCGCCTTGTGGAACTCTGAGAAGTGAAGAGCCGAGCTTTGATCAACATCACAATTTCATTTTCTAGAACGAGGAGGCGGTTTGATTTTGTCATGCACCATTGAGTTCCTAGCTCCCCAAATTTTGTACACCAAGTAGCAAAAACCAACCGGGATCTCGGTTGCATAAACCTCCCTTAAATTGAAGAATATACTTCACCAAATTGTCCTGGACAAATGAGACATGATGCCAAATCCCAACATCCATAATGAGAAGATAAAAGCAGGTTTAGAGTAAGGACAAAAAAGATGAGGGAAAGTTTACGCGGTCAAGTTACAAAGGGGTAGGCCAAGCATCGGAAATTAGAAAAGGAACAAAATAAATCATTTATATAGTTTGTCTCCTACGCAAGGCTAGCCACAACGTAAAAGAGAGCTGGGACACATGAAGCTTGTGCCATAACAACTTAGCCCAAGGTATATTCGACCTCTCGGAAGAATAGATTCCGAGATGTTATTTGCCTTTGAGGAACTAATGACAATACCATTCGAATATGAGGTCCTCAAGTGACGGAAGACACATGAACTTCATTTAATAAATTTCAAAGCGCATCACCTCATGATGGTTACGATGGTTTCTAAGAGGCGAGACGACCAAGAACCTTGAGAAATGATGCAAGAGACTCTAGCAGAGATAGGAATCCTAGAGTTAGAGATTCTAGACTTAGAAGAAGATAAGGCTGGCCATTCAACCTACAGGTCAAACCACAAACTAAAGATGTTACCATTACCAAATCTATAACTAAAGAATTTCAAAGCAAAGAAAGCCTAAGTTTAATGATTTTAAGCCAAATCCAAGAGCAATCGAGTGAATATCAATATACCAAAAAAAAATTTTGCTTAAGAATAGAGCTTTGAACCCATGAAGCCCAAAGAGAGGAGGGGAAGGAGAGATAACCTTGATAAGGTCTTTGGAGGATGAGAGCCATATTCCGATCCAATAAGACTCTTGATAGCTAGACCCCTCTCAGACTATGGAATGGATAGATCCTTCCAAGAGACTTCGACTTCAAACTTGAGAAGAGATGCGCCTTTCTAGAGAAATCTACAAAGAATCAACTGAATTAATCTCATCACAAACTTGGGAAAAATAAAATGGGTGATTAATAAGGTGAATGGCAAACAGGCAAATTTGATTAGTTGCGATGCCTGAGTAAAAGAGAAATCTTGCGATCCGAGGAGGACACTCTAGCGATGATTTGTTGAATTAAAGGCATGCAATCCATGTGGGAAAGCTTAGATGAGATAAGGGAACCCCAAGAAATCGATAGATAGAACACCAATATGAAACCCCACCATAGAACAAATGTTATTCGCCATTCTTCTTTAACATTATATAAAAAATAGTGACTCTTACATGCATTTGGAATTAAGCTAGAGAACATTGAGAAAGACTAAATACAAGAATGAATGATCGAATCGAAGCAAAGCTACTACCACGAAAAGATCAATAAATCATCAACAAAATAAAAAGATGAGTGAGTTTGTAAGGCTCGGTTCATTAGTGGAATTTAAAGCCGATCCAAAAGAGAATCCTTGTTCAAAATAATTGAGAGGGCTTCCATAGCTAGCACAAAAGCAGATATGGGAAAGAAGATCCCTCGCCTTAGTCCTCTGGACCTTCTAAGTAGCTTGCAAGAGCTCCATTCACTTTAACAGAAAACATAGTTGTAGAAATTCAATTTTATGTTTCTATCAATTTAATGAATTATTTTATGATTATTTTGTGATATGTTAATGATTTTAATGATTTTAAGCCAAATCCAAGAGCAATCGAGTGAATATCAATATGCGTAAATTTCTCTACTTAAGAATAGAGCTTTGAATCCATGAAGCCCAAAGAGAAGAAGGGAATGAGAGATAACCTTGATAAGGTCTTTGGAGGATGAGAGCCATATTCGATCAATAAGACTCTTGATAGCTAGACCCCCCCCTCAGGACTATGGCATGGATAGATCCTTCCAAGAGACTTCGACTTCAAACTTGAAAAGAGATGAGCCTTTCAAGAGAAATCTACAAAGAATCGAATGAATTGATCTCATCACGGACTTGGGCAAAAAAAAAAGGGTGATTAATAAGACCGAATGGCAAGCAGGACAAATTTGATTAAATTGCGGTCTACGAGTAAAAGAGAAATCTTACGATCGAGGAGCACACTCTAGTAGTGATTTGTTGAATTAAAGGCATGCAATCCATGTGGGAAAGGTTTGATGAGATAAGGGGAACCCCAAAAAATTAATCTGATAGGTAGAACACTAATATGAAACCCCACCATAGAACAAATGCTATTATGCCATTCGTCTTTAACATTATATAAAACACGGTGTGACTCTTCCGAGCATTTGGAATTAAGCTAGAGAACAATGAGAAAGACTAAATACAAGAATGAATGATTATGGCGAAGGCGTGCTACCATGGCAAAAGATTAACAAATCATCATCAAAAAACAAAGATGAGTGAGTTTGCAAGGCTCGGTTCATTAGTGGAATTTAAAGCCGTGCAAAAGAGCATCCTTGTTCAAAATAATTGAGAAGGCTTCCATAGCTAGCACAAAGCAGGTAAGGGAAAGAAGATCCCTTTGCCTTAGTCCTCTACTAGAAATGAAGGCTGATTGGGCATGGTCAATTACTGGAGGAAGGACCTTCTTAAGTCTATTAGCAATAATCTTAGAGATGCAAAGAAGATATTGTCCTAAAGTCGGATATATATGAATGCTTATCGGACTTTGGGATCAAGGCAATCTTGAGAGCATTAATTCCACAAAGAAGGTGGCTCGTATCAAAAAAATAATGCTTTCGCAGAGGTAAATTCAAATTTCAATGATATCCCAACAATGGAGGAAAAATTAACATTAAAGCCATCCGGGCCGAGGATCCTGTTAACATTTATAGACTTAGGCATATAGAAAATCTCATCATCCAAAATAGGGAACCATATTAAAAGATTGGATAGAAATAATATGTTTAGTAACATACTTTTCCATTTCAAAGAAATCTAGGATAGTGATCGAAGGAAGAACCTAAGAGATCCTGGTAGTAATCAACAACAACCTCTTTGGATATTAGCTTGGTTCTCTACCAATTCCCCATTCAGCTTATAAATTACCAAAATTTTGTTGTGGTTCCATACATTCTTGATAGCATTAGAAAAAACTTGGAGTTTTTGTCCCTTGAGAGAGCCAAATAAGCCGATATTTTTGTTACAACAGAGATCCTCTAAAGCAAGGGCTTTCCATGCATCGCATACAAAGAAATTCTGATCGAGAAAGGAGGTCTTTGTGGGGATCAGAGTGAAGAGAAGACCTGAATGGTAGAGAGTGGAGATGAAGGATACATACATTATTAGAAAGATTACGGTAGATGAGTTAAGTTGAACAATAGATTTCTTAGTTCTCCTCATCTTTTCGGAAAGAATGAACATTGGATTGCCAACAATTTGAACATTCCAACTATTAGAGACCGCACATTAAATCCTTCAGATCAATTATGAAGTTGAAAAAGAGCTTCTTCAAGTTTGAAGGTGAAGGTCGGGTTTTTAAGGATAATAAAATGAACCTACAATATACAATTCAATAATTTATTATTTAAATAAATATTTAATAAATATAACTACATTCTCAAAATTCCAATTAAATATATTATCTTCCATTTAATAAGGATCCAGTTAGCATGAAGTTTAATTTTTAGTAAGTTGGTCAATTGACCAATAGAATGCTGATACACATAGAACATCACCTGCGTGTCAAGACTCTATCGCCAATCGACCAACTTACCCAAAAAATAAACTTCATGCTAACCACTCCATTTAATAATATTGGCCATGTGCTTCGGCGTGGGAATGGTAAACGAGTTTATCTAAATGAGAAAAAATGGAGATAAGTCAAACACTAATTAAATATTATTATTGAAATTAATGAAAGTTCATATTGCACACTTGCTTTATAATCATGAGATCAACATATAGAGAATTATTTTAAATCAATTATTCATGGAAGAGTTGTCTTTATGTATTGCGAAAAATTGACCTTTGAATTATAATTGTGAAATTTATCAATACATGAGATTTGTAAGAATTATAAGAACAATCCACTTATTACACATCTCTCTAATAAAGTTACAACCGGTACTTATCCACGTAACTAATAATTAAAAAGTCAATGTAAAATTGTAGTACTTAAAGCTACATGTAACTTTGCGTCGCCAAGAAAGATACTAGATGAGTCGTTTTCAAATTTATTTGTATTTTTACATGGGTTATCAAACTTGAAATACTAAACACCTATCAAAATTTACTCAACCTCCGTGGGTGATTGACATGCGTATGTCATACAAAATGTTAATAGTTGATAAAATATTTTGAAATGGATAATACTATATGCACTTATGTTGTACACAAAATTTTGTGCACTAAGAGTATGATTCAAATATTGCTTACCAATCAAATGTACAAAATATTCAGTTGTAGGTCTCGCTCCTTATTTTTTCTTTGTTTGTATACTTAGTCTGCACAATTTTTTATATAATTGGTGTTCCTAGCATTACTCTTCCGAAATTTATAATAAGAATGTGTGTCGATCATTCTTTCTTATGTATGAAACCGATCTCCTCACTATTCTCCTAAATCCTTCAAAAATTGGTTTATTTAATTTTTTTTGGTCAAATGGATCAATTTAAAAAAAAAAATTCGGAGACGATTATTTATATTTTCAAACACATGAAAATTGAAGGTGATAGTAAATTCGATATAGTTTCTTATATATGGTTCTCCTCATATATTTACAAGAAAATGGTATATATTTTGATTACAAAATTGATCAATTTGATATTGAAAAAATCAAATTAAACCGATTTTTGCGAGACAGAGGGACTAGAAATTAATTAATAGGAATATTAATGTTGAAGGAAAATGATATACATGTGTCGACAAATATTTGACAAAATTAGATTGCGACCTACGTGATCAAAGTATATGCGATAAGATCAAATAAATTAAAGTAAAACTTTTATAATGTATAACATGACTCATTGTTGAAATTAATGGTATGTCATATTGCACAATTGCTTTAATTTATCATCAGAAAATCAAAATTGGTGTTTGATTGCATCTTAATGCATTTTAATAGTCCACCTCTTAATGAATTTTAACAACCCATATCTTTGTATTAAGAGGTATTCTGAATAGTTTTGACTCATATTTGTATCTTAAATATTCAGAGGGCCTCTTAATACAAAGATGCGAGTTGTAAAGATGTATTAACACTCTGTTTCTGAGTTTTAAAATGGACAAAAAAGAAAAAAAATGGACAGAAAATTTAAGTTTTCTTTCCAATTCATATGTTTTTATTGTAGTTATAATTTCTATGCCTATCAGACCATGTTTTAGACTAATTTAGTACTATTAGATTTAGAGGCGGAACTAGGGGTCGGGGGGGGGGGGGTGGGGTGGGGTGGGTGGGGCGAGTAGGTGAGGCGGGGCCAACCACGGAATCTAAAGCATGCTAATGTTAGTTAAACTTGATCTTTGTTATGAGATGATATTAATTCATTTGCTTTCTCATGTCCTTCTACTTATAATAAATTAATAATATTACTATAAGATAAAATAATGTTAAATAAGTTTGATGATTAATTAATTAATATTCCACTCATTTGTTTTACTGACTTAATCATATCTTGGCATCGATTTTTTTGTAAATGAGAATAACTTAATTCATTTTCTTGATTTGAGTAACTCCTCTCAATTGTCTTCAAGGAAGATGACTACAACCAGAATATAAGGTTTTGAATATATCTATATAATAAAACAGAACCCAATTTGAATTCTATAATTTGACAAAGCACACCAACGACTCAGATTCATTCTAAGTTAATCTAAAGGCTGACATTTCATCTCACACAAAAAATTCCATCCAAATTTCCTCCTCATTCTCTCTCTCTCCTCTTCTCCTTCTCTTTCTCTCTCCTCTCTTACTTCCTACGTTTTCTCTCTTTCTCTCTTCTCCTTTTCTTTTTCTCTCATCTCTCATCTTTCTCTCTCTACATTAATTGATATTTTAATATTTTATTTTAAACTATAATAATTTTTGGAGTATGCATACATTTAAAATGTATAATACATAAAAAATATCAATAGTAAGAAAACAAAATTAAAAAACAAGATCATAATTTACTTATAAAAAGCAATTACAAAATCAAAAATTAAATAGATTCTTTTTCTTTATCAAATAGAAAAAATGTTAACAAATTAAAAAATTGGTTAATCGTTGGCATGATGTGATATTAAAGTTAAAATACTAGATGTGATAATTTTTAATATTTTTTATATGATATATATAAGATTCGTTTAAGTAATAACTTTTTTATAAGTTTGTTTTTCGTAAATTTTAATATTTAGAAAAAACTATATTTTTTGTGTTAATTTGCAATTTTTATGGGTATTAAAATTTTATTTTTACATTAGAAAAAAGTATGTTTTAATGTAGATCAGTTATCGCACAAGTTCATAATTTAATTAATTAGATCAAGTAAAATGAAAATGATAATATACCTATTTATATTTAGTGAATATATAAATGAAAACGATAAAAGTTTGGGAAAAAATTTGACTAACGAAAATTGACCAAAAATATAGAAGAAACATTTTTGAACAACTAATGCATATTTGAGGAACAATTGTGACAAAAAAAATTATAAGGAACACTTTAGCAAAAACATGACAAATGGGAGAGTCAGATTTGCTAATTAGTCTAAATTAAGGGGTCTTATGTTTCAGATTTATAATAATAACAACAACAACAACAACAACAACAACAACAACAACAACAACAATAATAATAATAATAATAATAATAATAATAACAAAAATAATTATAACTATATTAATAATAATAATTATTATAATAATTATAATAATTATTATTATTATAACCTATAATAGTAATATTAATAATAATAATAGTAGTAATAATAATAATAACAACAACAATAATAACAATAAAAATAATAACAATAAAAATAATAATAATAATAATAATAATAATAATAATAATAATAATAATAATAATAATAATAATAATAATAATAATAATAATAATAATAATAAACAACAACAACAACAACAACAACAACAATAATAATAATAATAATAATAATAATAATAATAATAATAATAATAATAATAATAATAATAATAATAATAATTGTTACTGTGATAGTGTGGTGAATTATGAAAATTATTATTGATTATTTGTAAGTTTTGTAGACAGATTTAGATTTTTCTGGATATATCTATTTTTAAAGAAAAATTAATTATTGTGGTGGTGTGGTGAATTATGATATTGTTATGTGTGATTGTAAGTTATTTTAGGTTGCAAAAAGTCTTTAGATAATGTAGTATTTTTTGAATTTTAATCTAATTTTTCATTACATCGTGCCTTCAGGCACGGACAATTACTAGTAATATTATAATTTGTAAATTATCTATAGACGTAGCTAATCAGTTGACTAAAAACTTTAAGTCTGATTAATAGTCCCATATTTTAGGAAAATTAATATATATATATATATATATATATATATATATATATATTATGTGTGTGTGTGTGTGCAGGCTTGTATGGTGTGTATGTATTTAAAGTTATTAGACTCAGAACTCAAAAGTTGACAATGGTTGAAATATGATGTTGTGAAATACTATAATTGAGCAAAATGAATTTGAAAGAAGCACTCCAAGCGTGAATAAATAATTTTTTTACTGATGTATTTTGATCCCCTCTAAAAATATTATGGTTCCGCCACAGATTAGATTGTCACTAAGTAGATAATCAATTTATGGTTTTGTGAACAAAAATATGAATTTACTATTATTGTTTTATATCCATTTGTTGTTGTGTATTTAACTTTGAAACTCATTCAGTTTTATTGATTGAATAGATGGATGATCAGAATGGTAAATTTTGAGATTTTATGGTTCGACTACATTTTCTAGTAACATTGATCTTGTCACTATTACAAAATCATAAAAAGACCACTTAAAAGATGACGTTTTTATAAAAAAAATGTTGTGGTATTTTTTTTACAACGTTTTTTTAACAAAACGTTGTAGATACATATAAAAAAATGTTATGCATTTATAAGGGCAATTTTTGATTTTAAATAGATTGTATTTTTTATAAAAAAAAACATTATCTATGTAAAAAACAAGGAGAGAAAAAAACGTCAAGTCAAAATTTGAAATAAAACGCGAATGAGTACTTTCTTCTCTCTCGCTTTCTTCCTCTCATTCTTTCTCTCCCATTTTCTCTCTCTAAGTAGCAATGACGACAAACCCTCATCCTTCGTCAGCTTCCTTCAAATGATGACCTCCTCCTCCTCCTCCTCCTCCTCCTCCTCCTTTATCTCTCTCTATCTCTTGCTCTCTTACAGTAGATCTATATTCTCCTCCTTTTTCTTCATAAACATCCCATATTCGATTCTGATTGACCATTTTAAAGTTTAATCTGGTAAGAGTTCTTCTCTCTCTATATTCACATACGTATATATGTATATATCTCGCATATTATATGAAATATATTATTGTTATGTATCCGAAAATTACTTATTTAATTTCGAGAAGAAAAGCGAAGATGAGTAAAGGGACGGGGAGGAGGCTAGAACAAAGGGAGGAAGAAGGAAGCGACTTCGTGATTATTGATCGGAAAGCCGGTGGAGGACAAAATTATGGACATTACTTCAATCGAAAAGTTCCTTCAGGAGAGAATCAAGGTCACGCAAAAGGCCGAGCTCGGGTGATTCTGCTCTCCGTCGTCATGCATGAGAAGAGCAAGATCACCGTCACCTCTCGACAACAAACTTTCTCCAAAAGGTATTCGAAAATTTAATATTGTGATTTCTTTACCCATTTCTAGGTAAGAACATTAGAGTTGATTTATATAATTAAGTAAAAAATAATAATAATTTGTGTTTGATTAGATAGAACCCAACTAAAGGCGGGACAAAATGCTAAATTACTTATTAGGATTCGTAAATTGATGGTTATTAAGACATTTGCAGACATGCGATTCTATTGCTAGCTAGTAGCATTACATAATCAAGTTTAGGGTTTTTTTCTTTTCTATTCTTTTCTTTTTAAAATTTTTATGAACATGTTAATTTATGTTAAAAATCGGTTCCTATATGCATAAAGTGAATGATAGTTTCGTGCTTATGGGTATAATGATATTCCTTGAACATTATGCTTTCCTTTGAAGAAGTTCAATGATTTGGACAAAATAGATGTAGGGGCATCACCTGTTATACATCATCCTCCGTCGGTCCATGGGAAGAGTAATAGTAGTAGTCAGAATAATAGCTTGAAGCTAACATTCTTGAGAGATGATCGGGAGAGATTTGAGTTGGCGGACTTGCTGAGGGCGTCGGCTAAGATATTGGGTAGCGGGGTGTTTGGGTCTACTTATAAAGCGGCCATCGGGAGCAACGGCCCAGTTATGGTTGTGAAGAGGTACATGCAAATGAATAATGTGGGGAGGGAAGAGTTTCAAGAGCATATGAGAAGGTTAGGAAGGTTGAGACACCAAAATTTCCTATGAGCATAATGTTCAGTCCTTTACCTTGAGATACCAAAAATGAACTTCATGCTAATCGGATCCCTTGTTGTTAATCTCAATTCAAGTACTCTATTTTTCTCATCAATTTTCCTTTCTTAATATTTTGAAATATTTAAGATATGAATTATACAGACAAATTATATGAACAATAGGTAGTAAAAACGCACGATACAGTATACACTCAAATTTTTATTTTTATTTTTTATTGTTCTTGTGACCATTAATTGATATCTATTTTTACTACTATGTTAATATTGATTGTGTTTTTTTTTTCCTTTTAAATGATTAAGAAAAGGGTGGGAATTATTAACAAAAAAATATATATTTTGAAATGAAGAAAATGATATTATTATTTTTTTGGTAATTAAGTTGAATGATAAGCAGGAACACCTTCACATGCCATGCTTTGAGGTGATTGATTGATATATGAATATTGTAAATACTCCATTTAGCAACCGGTAAAATGTGACGCCCCCAAAATAGGTATACATCACCCATCTTAAGTCACCAGATACATGGTACATAAATTCAAATACAACTTAATTATACAACAGTCGTGTAAAATAAGACAAAACATAGCTGAGAGTTTAAACAAGAATATTATCATCTAGACAATATCCACACTCAATGGTGTCCTCATTACAATTATTATCACATTATTCCGTAGAATAGTGAGAACTACTAAAGCCATTTATCCTGGACCATCACTCCATTCCCCGACTCGTCCCAGCTATATTCTCATTTCCTAAAGAGAACAATGAAAGAAAAGGCGAACTCAACTAGCCCAGTAAGAAATATTATGACTAAGATAATGCAGAATAAATTATCCTTAGCCTTCAACAGTATAACAACTGATAGAATACAATAAACAACAAGTTTTAGATCAACAACTGCAACGGAATAAGCAATCCATTAGAAAAGTCAAGTAGAGCATAAAATCTACTATCTTCTATGATTTAAAAGGTTTTTTCATCACTTTTATCGCTGAGACTCAGCTTATTAAATAATACACATCATCAAATCATCCCTGCATTACAGGCCAAGGATATTCTTTAGTATCACGACCACGAATTATCCATGCACTACGGGCCAAAGATAATCGTGTTTTCATCAACGGTTCTGATCATGCCATAAAACAATTCATCTTTGCACCCTTGGCCGAAGAGAATCCATAGCCATAATCATACCAAAAACTGTTCATCAATGCACTACGGGCCAATGAGGACTTTTTCCACATCATTTGCAACATTACGGTCATGATTATACCGAATAATCCCTGGTCATAATCATTCCAAGTCCATCTATGAACCATGTGCCACGAGATGACTTTCAACATAATATAAACATGAGGATGATGACAATTCAATAAAACAAGTTCAAGAATAAATTTTAAAAAATTATAAATTAATTTATCCAGGAACCACGTAGACAGATCATTTCCATAATTTAATAAAGAATGAATACAAATGATCATTCACCATGCATGCGGTAATCTACAAAGACAGGTTATTCCAACAGAATAATAAAGAATGGAATAACAGCAAAATTCACTATGCATGCGATAGGCGCATGCAGTAAAAGTTATTCCAGCGAGAATAATAAAGTATGGAACTGTGTCATGCGTAATCGCATGCATGTGATATTCCAACAGAATAATAAAGAATGGAATAACAACAGAATTCACGTGCATGCGATAGACCGCATGCATGTGTTATTGCAATGTAATAATATAGAATGGAACCGGTCATGCGTAATCCGCGATGTATGTGATATTCCAATGTAATAATAAAGAAACGGAACCAGTCATACGTAATCCATGCATGTGATATTCCAATAGAAAAATAAAGAATGAAACCATGTCATGCGTAATCGCAGATAGGATATTCCAATGTAATAATAAAGAATGGAAGAACAACAGAATTCACGTGCATGCGATAGATCGCATGCATGTGAGTTATTCCAACGTAATAATAAAGAATTGAATAATAGAAGAATTTCACCATGTATGCGGTACTTGGCAGACAGACAAAAGTTATTCCAACATAATAATAAAGAATGGAATAACAACTCTTACGAGTATTGAAAGAAAATAACTCTCTTCATGAATACGAAAGAATAATACCCCTTACCTTAAAAAGAAAAGTATTCTGACGGGTAGGGCGAGGATATTCTTGAAGAAAACTTATACTATTTTCTACGCTCAAAGCTTCTTAAAACTCTAAAGAAATACGCTCAAGATTATCAAAGAAGAATTCTTTGAATTTCTAGTGTGTTTTCAATTCTAACTAACCATCCTATTTATAGGAGAATGGAAAAGATACTATGCAATAAAATATAATATATTCTATTTATAATATATATATATATATATATATATATATTTTATTTAAAATCTAATAAAACAAATAACTTTATAAAAATATTCTATTTTATATAAAAAGATTTTACTATGCAAACACTATACGTGCACTATATACAGCATCTTATGCATAATAAAATATAATATATTATATTTATAATCAAATAAAACAAAACTTTATAAAAAGTATTCATTTTATATAAAAAGATTTTACTATAAAAACACTATCGCAGCACTATGCACAATAAAATTTAATATATTCTATTTATAATCAAATAAAACAAAACTTTATAAAAAGTATTCTATTTTATATAAAAAGATTTTACTATGCAGCAATTATTGTAGCAATAATTGAACAAAACTGAGTGACTTCTCACGTAAGCATCAATAATCAATACTGTGTGTGCTACTATGCAACCACGCCAGACATCATACTTTACTTTACTACCGAAAGTAGTTCAACATTTTTAACAGTAAAACTTCCGTAGTTATTTTTTCATAAAATATTTTTGTCATTTTCTAAACCGATAATAATTCCGTTGTGGGCTCTACCATTGATTGTACCGTCGTACGGATATTCCCCGACAAAAAGAACATTCCCCGACCAATCGAATATTAGATAACAACTTGCATACTTTTTAAAATTTATAAATATTACCCACAACTATAACATTATCCCAAATCCACACCATAATTTTGAAAAAAATATTTCGAGAAAATTAAATCTTTATTCGTAAAATTTGAGATTTTACAATCTCCCCTCCTTATGAAATTTCGCCCTCGAAATTTACGTACGTACCTGGTATGCCAAAAAAATAAGGACACTTCGTCAGATTCTAACTCTTGAGGTATAACCTTTAAGCGTAGAATATATTCCAGGATTTTAACAGGTACATCTTCATACGTTAAATTATCCGCTATCTTGTTCGGTTCTAAATCAATAATGTGGTTCAGGTCATCCACATATTTACGTAACATCGCAGACATGATAAGCGTTATGAACACATAAATATATTTGGCGGTAAAACGTGTCTATAGGCCACAGTTCCTACTCGATCGAGGATTTCAAATGGGCCAATAAAATCGAGGGTTGAGATTTCCTCTCTTCATCCATTCTTGCTTCTAGAATAACGCCCTCTTGAACCTTCTTTTTCGTGTTCATCAGCTCCGGGTCTGTAGCTTGAGCGACTTTAACTTTATTGACTAAATTCAGTTCTAATTATATATTCGTTATCTTCACGTAGGTTCGTATATTCGCACTCGTAAATGCATATGATCTTCTACTCAACGCGTCAGCTACCATGTTCGCTTTTCCACGATGGTATTGAATGGTACGATCGTAATCTTCAATATCTCGAGCCAACGTCTTTGGCGCATAATACATTTGTTTTGGTTGAAGAAATATTTAAGGGTTTTAGAAATGAGTTTTGTACTGGGGTCAATACAAAATTTGATTTCACACTCTAGAGGTAGGCTAAGAAGTCTTCAGGAATACGTCAGGAAATTTATTAACAATAAAAATATCATTCAAAACTGTGACTCTCATCCAAGACTTGGATAGTATGTCACATTGATACCTATCAACTTGCCACCGTTATTCACAACGTCCCCTATGGAAAATTTGGCTTCGGTGCATTCCACACAAGGAAGTCACCAGATAAAGGCTCGGGACTCTTTACTTATGGATTGATATGACAGTGATTGACTTTAGTGGTTTGGTTGCTTGAATTCTCATAACAGGTTGGTTAAGAATATGAAAGCTAATAACCTTACGAAAAGCTTCATGAGTAGTTAACAAATTGATTCTTAAAATCACATCAAAGGCAAGTATTTTCAAAGAAATAAGATCGACAGGTAACGTGAGGGTGACGAATTGAATCAACAAGATTTATAAACAGTGGAGGTAACGAAGGTTTCTCCTAACGGAGTTTCAACAGATAAGTCAAAGTCTAATCTCTCCGGAGTCAAATTTAAATGTTGAGCGCAAGCAAGAGAGATAAAAGAATGGGTAGAACAGATATCTAATAAGGTATAGACTTCACAAGAATTTATGATTAACTTACCCGTGACAACTTTGTTCGGGTTCCTCAACAAACACTCTCACTTAAACTACCAGCTTTGACTTGTCTGGGACATCCTTTGGCATCACTATCCCAGCTGGACTTGACTTCACTACATGATAAAATCGAGCTAGGTGACCTTCTCTTCCGCAATTGAAACACGCTTTGGATTGCTGCGTACAGTTTGGACGGATGTGTCCCTTCTGTCCGCATTTAAAACATATGACCGGTGGTCATTCTTCTTCCTTTGAAACAGGTGCTGATGGTACTGTCTTTTCATTATTATTGAACCTTCTCTTCTTGAAATTTCCACTTCTATTATCTTGGTCATGATTACCACCGAAGTGGTTACCATTCTTGGCATGATAATTTCCCCCACGATGGTTATCATTTTTTCGATGGCCGCTGCCACCCCTGCATTACCATTATTATTATCGTTATTATTTGTTGCCTTTTGGTTGTCTTTGACTCATTATCGCGCTCCAATAATCGAGCCCTATTCACAACATATGAATATAAACAAAGTTTGTGAGAAATGAGGTATTCAAGTATATCGGGTTTCAAACATCATAAAATATTCAAGCGTCATTCGCTCCTCATTATTGACCAAATGGGATGCAAATCGGGATAATTCCGCAAACTTAGCCTTGATCGCGACACGGCCATATTGTTTTCTCCGACTTTGATAAATTCCACCTCCTTCATGTGACGAATACTTTCGTGAAAGTACTTGTCGTTAAATAATTCTTGAAATTTCTCCCAAGACATCTTGAAAGGCCGTCGGTAACGCTTTTCTGATTCCCACAAATGATCTACTTCTTCACGCAACATAAAGGTGGTAAAGGGAACCTTTTTCTCCTCGAAGCATCCCAAGACATCAAATATCTTGGTGATCTGCTTTAACCACGTCTTCGCCTTAAGTGGTTCTGGCTTTCCCAAAAACTCCGGTGGTCCCAGTTCCTTAAACCGCTTAAGTCAGGATGACCATGGGTTGCCATTATTTACACCTATATTTCGAACAGGAGTCTCTCTTACCTGATGTTGCATAAATTGTATAAAGCCTCTAAACATCCCATCGTTCATCATTTGATCGGTGTTGTTATTTACCTGAGGATTAATATCTTACTGTTGCACATTATCCTGGGTATTGATCGTTGGTGACTCAACGGTCTCATGTGCTTCATTGCTGATCTCAACATTTTCAAATGTAATTTTACTGTCACAAAACAAAAGTTAATTGACATGTCACATATTATCCCTATACTCTGATCAACCAATTAAATACCAAATAAACTTAGGTAGGTCATACTAGCGAAGAAGGAATTTCTGCCTCCCTCCTAGTTCTTGTCTCACATCTCACCTGAGGATCATATCCCTAAGCTTTGATACCAAATGTGACGCCCCCAAAATAGATGACATATTATAAACGTTGTGTAAATGTGCCTAAACGTTGTCTGATATATTAAACTACAACATTTTTATCCAAAAAATGTTGTGGAATCATACCTTCTACAACATTTTCAAGCATCTACTAATTTATGGAAAACAAATCTACAACGTTTTTTTCTTAAACAACGTTGTATAATGTGTCTAACTACAACGTTTTAAAAACGTTGTGTAAGGGTGTCAAATAGATGACACCCTTAACTACACGACGCTTTTTCGATTGAAACCACAACGCTTTTTTTCTGCGTTATCTATTTTTGTTTTATAGTAGTGTGTCCCTCATAGTTCAATATATAGGATTAAATACTCTTTTCCCTATTCTACTAAGGGTCAGTTTACAAATTCATCACCGAACTAATTTTTTTTACGGTCAACTCATCGAACCATACATTATTTACAAAAAGTGATTTTGCCATCTATGTCTGTTAACCATTTAACAGAAGAATGATGTGGAAATACATGGTAATCAATTAAATCTATGTATCAATGTTGACAAGAGAGAGAGAAAGTAAGCTAAATAATTAATTAAATTAAATTATACTTAATTTTATAATGATTATAATGACCTCAGAAGATATTTCTCTCCTTGTCCGTCCTAGTTCCACATAGGGAGGAAAATGGAGTCCTTTAGCTTAGAGACCCACCGACCTCCTCCTGGCGTGATGATAGCCCTCAAACTCTTTTTGTGCCATCCATCAAACTATCCACCTTATCAATCTATCTACCAATCTATGTTTGCAAAGTCCGGGGTCAGATCGTGGGAGCTTAGATTGTGCACATTAGAAGGGTATGCTTTTAATGGGTCTAGACTTAGGATAATTGATCCAAGCGAGGGGTGTATGGGCTTGGTTTGGGGTTTCAGATTTGTGGTGGTTGTTGATCCGCTTGTCGACGATTGGGGGGAGAACATCGACGATGGCCAAGATCAAATCAGAGCCGTCGAGTAACGAAGCCGTTTCCTGAGCTAAGACGACAAATTCTCTGGATCCGACGAGATCTCTGTTCTGTAATTGCTTCTCGGCGATTCTGAGCTGCCGATGAGCTTTTGCTCTGCTTCCATATTCTTCCTTTTTTTAAGTTCCTTTGAGTTTTTCTATGGGAGTTATCTAAATGAATGAGGAGCGTGAAGTTGGGGAACTGGATGCATGCTTCTATTTTCTTTATTTGGATAATTTTTAGTCCAATTCTATTGTTATTATATTGAACTCTTTGATGAGTGGGAAAAAAGATGGACCAAATTAGGATGTTTTCATGGTGTTTCAGTTAATATTGGTCTTGATTCACCTGATTCCTTCTATTTTGATTGGAATGATTTTTGGGTTTGGTTAGATATGTACAAATTTTGGGTTTTAGTTTGATGGGAATGAATGAATTTTGGGTTTTGGGTTTTGTAAGACCCCAAATTTTATGAATAAAGATGATTTTTTCTATGAATATTATTTTTGAATATTATGGAATGAATTTGATATAATGTTATAGTTGTGGGTAATATTTATAAATTTTGCAAAAGTATGCAAGTTGTTATATAATATATTCGATTGGTGGGGAATATTTGTTTTAGCATGGAATATTCGTGACAAACAAAGACAATCATTGGTGGACACCAGAATGGAATTATTGTTGGATTGAGAAAACGACAAAAATATTTTATAAAAATAACTACGAGGTGTTATTGTTAAAGCTGTTGAACTACCGGTAGTAAAAATGCGAAGAATACGCGTGGTTGCATAAGTAGTATTACGGTATTGATTATTGATGCTTATGTGAGAAGTCACTCGCTTATACTCAATTATCACGATCATATCTCTCATATTATTGATTCGATTATTGTCACAAAGATTATCTCGCATTATATGTTATATTATTAAATCAATAATTGAGACGACAAAGTTATTCATATTATTAAATTACAATATTTACAATGTCTAGAAGTTCTGTCAAGGAGAGGTTGGTTAACTAATTGCGCGCCAATAGGGAGAAATCCTTATTGAAGCCCCCCTCTCTGGGAACAACACCGTGGTTGTTAAATATTGTGAGTTATAATATTAATGATGTATAAGTTCGTATTGATTAAAGATGAATTTGATAGTTTCATTGTATTGGGATTATTTGTGTTAGTAGAAATCGACATCTATTTCGATGATAATTGATGTCTAGAGGTTATATTGTTCAATCGGGTATTCGGGACACTTTTTGTGTCGGAGTACTATTCACGAGTTACTATTAACGAGTTTCTATTCACGAGTTACTATTCACGAGTTACTATTCACGAGTTACTATTCATAGAGTACTATTCACCCGAACAATATATTTCTTTTCGGTCCAAATTATTTTTGGGTACAATATTATTCCATGAGGAGATGTGCTAATTTTTTAGACTGTTGGTTGAATTTATAATAGTAAATCAATATGGATCGCTGGTTTAAAGTTTTAATAGTGAATCAGTATGAACCGTCCGTTTAAAAGTAAATCAATCTGGACCGTTCATGAATTAGTTACTATTCAATCCATTCTCCTATAAATAGAAGCTCATTCCTTCATTATTTCTTATGAATTCACTAAGACTCTAGAGAGAGAAATTATAGAGAGAAAGAAGAAGACTATTCTGCTACTTCACTACTTCTATATCCAGTTTCTTCTTTATAAGGTAAGGGGTATTATTTCTTTTGTATTCATGAAGAGAACTTCTGTTATTCCATTATTTATTATTCTGTTGGAATAACCTGTATACGCGGGCTACCCTATACATGGTGAAATTCTTCTGTTATTCCATTATTTATTATTCTGTTGGAATAACCTGTATACACGGGCTACCCTATACTTGGTGAAATTCTTCTGTTATTCCATTCTTTATTATTCATTGGAATATCACATCTGCATGCTTTTCTGTGGGACTGGTTCTATTATTTATTATTCTGTTGGAATAACCTGCCTGTGCGGTCTATCACATGCCTGGTAATTTCTTTTGTTATTCCATTCTTTATTATACTCAGTTGGTTAAAGTTTTGACTTCTATACTCCATGAAATTAGTGGAATATCCTTGATATTTACGCTTCATCTCAGTATCTTTTCATGGAAATATTCTTCTGAGCATTCTTGAATTTTACTTTACAAAGAAGTATCATATTGACAATTTGGACGTTATTAGTTCCTGGATAAATTAATTCTTGAACTTGTTTTATTCAATTCTTATATCATTGTCATCATCCTCATGTTTATATTTTATTGAAAGTCATCTGTGGCCTGTAGTGCATAGATGGACTTGGTATGATTATGACTAGGGATTATTCGGTATAATCATGACCGTAATGTTACAAATGATATGGTAAAAGTCCTCATTGGCCCGTAGTGCATTGATGGACAGTTGTTGGCATGATCATGACCATTGATGAATACACGAATATCCTTGGCCCGTAGTGCATGGATAATTTGTGGTCGTGATACTAATGAATATCCTTGGCCGTAGTGCAGGGATAATGTGGATTATTTATTAAGTTGAGTCTCAGTGATAAAAGTGATGAAAAACCTTTTTTAATCATAAAAGATAGTAGATTTTATTCTCTACTTGACTCTTTTAATGGATTGCTTATTCCGTTGTAGTTAAACTTGTTGTCTATTGTATTTTATCAGTTTAACATTGTTGAAGGCTAATGATAATTTATCCTGCATTATCTTAGTCATAATATTTCTTACTGGGCTAGTTGAGCTCACCCTTTCTTTCACTGTTCTCTTTAGGAAATGAGAACG
This sequence comes from Panax ginseng, assembly GCA_020205605.1. NCBI lineage: Eukaryota > Viridiplantae > Streptophyta > Magnoliopsida > Apiales > Araliaceae > Panax > Panax ginseng. Next base: position 136,777,946 of record CM035133.1, on the reverse strand, counting down.
TAGCAGGGACTAGTCGGGGAACGGAGTGATGGTCCAGATGATAGCATTAGTAGTCCTCACTATTCTATGAAATAGTGTGATAATAATTGTAATGAGGACTTATTCTGAGAGTGGATATTGTCTAGAAGACAAAATTTGTATTAAAACTCACAGCTCTTGTTGTATATTTAAGATTGTATTTGTATTTTATACCATGAATTTGGCGACTCAAGATGGGTGATGTATACCTATTTTGGGGGCGTCACAGTTGGTATCAAAGCTTAGGGATATGATCCCTGGCTAAGATGTGAGACAAGAACTAGGAGGGGAGAGACGGGGAATTCCTTCGCTGGTATGACCTATCTAAATTTATTTGTTATTTAATTGGTGAATCGTAGTATAGGGATAATATGTGATATGTTAATTAACCCTTGTTTTGTGGCAGTATTTGAAAATGGCATCCGATAATGTTGAGAACATCAATGGAGCACAGGAGACCGTTTAGTCTCCACAGATCAATAATCAGGATAATGTGCATCAAGAAGGCGACAATCCTCAGGGAAACAACAACACTGACCAAATGATGAACGATGGAATGTTCTGAGGCTTCATGCAATTCATGAAACATCAGACGAGAGCAGCTCCTGTCCAAAATGCAGGTGGAAACACTGGCAACTCTCGGACGGTCACCGCCAAACAGTTCAAGGAGCTAGGACCACCGGAGTTTTTTTGGAGAGCCAAAACCACTTAAGGCGGAGACGTGGATAAAGAAAATCAACAAGATATTTGATGTCTTGGTTTGCTCCGAGGAGAAAAAGGTTCCCTTTGCCACCTTCATGTTATCTTGAGAGAGGCGATTCTTGGTGGGAATCAGTAAAAGCGTACTCAACTCCGCCAGATGAAGATGTCTTGGGAGAAGTTCCAAGAACTGTTCAACGACAAGTACTTTCCCGAAAGTATTCGTCACATGAAAGAGGTAGATTTCATTAAACTGGAGCAAAACAACATGACCGTGTCGCAGTACGAAGCCAAGTTTGTCGAGCTGTCCCGGTTTGCGTCTCATTTGGTTGATAATGAGGAGAGAATGACGCGAATGTTTCTAAGAGGTTTGAAACCCAAGATACATCAATATCTTATCTCTCATAAACTGTGTTTGTATTTAGATGTTGTTAATAGGGCTCAGTTATTGGAGCGTGATAATGAGTCAACCCAACCAAAAGAGAGCAGATGACAAAATAATAATACCAGTGAGAGTAATCATCGAAGCGGTGACAACAAGCGTGGAGGGAATCAACAGGCCAGAAATGGTAACCACTTCGGTGGTAATCAGGGCCAAAACAATAAGAATGGACATTTCAAGAAGAGGAAATTCAACAATGATGGAAAGACATCAGCACCAGCACCCGTTGTTAAGGAAGGAGATCGACCTCCTATCATATGTTTCAAATGCAGAGGGGAGGGACATATCAGTCCAAACTACGCGATGCCATCCAAAGCATGTTATAATTATGGAAGAAAAGGTCACCTAGCCCGATTTTGTCGTTCACCGAAGACAAGTTCAGCTAGGATGGAGGCACCAAAGGCCGTCCCAGAAAAGTCAAAACCGGTAGTGCAGGGGAGAGCGTTTGTCGTGACCTCCCAGAAAGCAAGTAACCCGAACGAGGTTATCACGGGTAAGCTTATCATAAACTCTAAGCAAAGTTTATACCTTATTTGATACCGGTTCTACCCATTCTTTTATTTCTCCTACTTGCGCTCAACATTTAAAATTGACTCCGAAGAAATTGGACTTTGACTTAGCTGTTGAAACTCCGTTGGGAGAAACCTTCATTACATCCACTATTTATAAGTCTTGTTTGGTTCAAATCGTTACCCTCACATTATCTGTCGATCTTATTTCATTAAAAATACTTGCATTTGACGTAATTCTAGGGATTGATCGGTTAACTACTCATCATGAAAAAATTGATTGTTTTCGTAAGGTTGTTAGCTTTCATATTCCTAACCAACCTATTATGCGAATTCAAGCAACCAAACCATTAAAATCAATCACTGTCATCCCAAGCCATAAAGCTATTCGTTTATTGAAAAATGGATGTCAAGCTTTCTTAGCTCATGTCACGGATCTAAACAAAAATACGTCAGTTTTGAATGATATTTCTATTGTTAATGAATTTCCTGACGTATTCCCTGAAGAACTTCCTGGCCTACCCCCAGAGCGTGAAATTGAATTTTGTATCGACCTTGAACCTGGTACAAAACCTATTTCCAAAGCCCTATATCGAATGGATCCTATTGAACTTCAGGAGTTAAAGACCCAACTACAGGAATTGTTAGACATCAGTTTCATTCATCCTAGTACATCTCCTTGGGGTGCTCCTGTTCTATTCGTGAAAAAGAAAGATGAGAGTATGCGACTTTGTATTGATTATCGGGAGTTGAACCATGTCACCATCAAAAATAGATATTCGTTGCCACGTATTCATTACCTGTTTGACCAGTTGCAAGGCGCCAAATTCTTTTCAAAGATTGATCTTTGTTCCGGATATTACCAATTGAAGATTAGAACCGATGACATTCCAAAGACGGCTTTCAAAACTCGGTACGGGCATTATGAACCGAGTATTCAAGGAATATTTGGATCACTTTGTGGTCGTCTTTATTGATGACATCCTCATATACTCCAAAACCCATGAAGACCATGAGCAACACTTGAGGTTGATACTCCAAAAGCTTCGTGAAAATAAGCTTTATGCCAAGTTGAATAAATTTGAGTTCTGGCTTGATGAAGTAGCATTCCTTGGGCACGTAGTATCAAGTCATGGAATATCTGTTGACCCAGCAAAGATTGAAGCTATTCAAAGCTGGGAGCAACCTAAATCAGTGACCGAAGTACGTAGCTTTCTTGGCTTAGCTGGTTATTATCGGAGATTCGTAGAAGGGTTTTCTTGAATTGCTACTCCATTAACTCAGCTGACTCGGAAAGATACAAAATTTGGTTGGAACGAGAAATGTGAGAAGAGCTTTCAAGAACTCAAGAGGAGACTCATTTCAGCACCAGTTTTGACAATACCATCTGGCTTGGAGGGATTTGTCATCTACAGTGATGCTTCGGGCAAAGGGTTAGGATGTGTTCTCCTGTAATATGGGAAATTCATAGCCTATGCCTCTCGATTAACTCAAAGAATATGAGAGGAATTATCCTACTCATGATCTAGAGTTGGCGTGAGTACTATTTTTGCACTAAAGATTTGGAGACATTACTTGTATGGGGAGAAAGTGGAGATCTTTACGGATCATAAAAGCCTCAAATATTTCTTCACTCAAAAGGAACTCAACATGACGGCAATGACGTTGGCTTGAACTATTGAAAGATTATGATCATACCATCCAATACCATCCTGGAAAAGTTTAACGTGGTAGCCGTATTTAGCGCATTGAGTAGAAGATCATATGCGCACGAAAGCGATATTGTCAACGTAAAGGCCCATTTTGTGTGACTTGCAAAGGATGGAGATAGAGTTAAAGACTCAGGACCCATGTGATGATGGCAAATATAAGAGTAGAACCGACTTTAATCGATAAAGTTAAAGTCGCGCTCAAGCTACGGACACTGGAGGTGATACGTATGAGGAAAAAAAAGTGCAAGAAGGTCTTTATCTTTGGAAGAAAGAATTGATGAAGAAGGAATATTTCGAGTCAACTCTGGACTTTGTTTTCCTAACGACCCTAATTTAAAGTGTAGAATCATGATGGAGGCACACAACACACCGCTTGCAATCCATCCAGGAGTACTAAAATGTATCGCGATCTTCGCTATACATTTTGGTGGAGCAATATGAAGAGAGAGATAGCGTTGTTTACCTCAAGGTGTCTAACTTGTCAACGAGTCAAGGTGGAGCATCAAGTGCCAAAAGGTCCATTGCAACCACTTGAAATTCCAGAATAGAAGTGGGAGCACATTACCATTGATTTCATTACTGGTCTTCCCAAGGTTTCTCAAGGCATAGATGCGATTTGGGTCATTGTTGATAGATTGACCAAGTTTGCTCATTTCTTACTAATACGAGAAACTTATACACTTGAACGTCTTACTATTATGTACATAAACGAGATTATAAGATTGCATTGTATGCCAGTATCCATAGTTTCTGATCGAGACCCAAGATTCACTTCAAGATTTTGGGTTAGTTTGCAAAAAGCTATGGGCATGGATTTATGATTTAGTTCGGCATATCATCCTTAGACGGACGGACAATCAGAGAGTACTATTCAAACTCTGGAAGATTTTTTAAGACTCTGTGTCCTTGACTTTAAAGGAAATTGGGACAAGTTCTTACCATTAGTGGAGTTTTCCTACAACAACAGTTATCAAGCAAGTATTGGCATGGCTCCATTTGAGGCGTTGTATGGAAGAAAGTGTCGTTCTCCAGTATGCTGGGATGAGGTGGGTGAAGCAACGTTGTTGGGACCGGAGTTGGTACGTATGACTACGGAAAAGATTCAAACGATCCAACAACGTATAAAAACCTCACAAGATCGACAAAAGCTCAATCCTCGATTCATTGGCCCATTTTTAATCCTCGATCGAGTAGGAACTGTGGCGTATAGAATCGTTTTACCGCCAAGTATGTCTCGTGTTCGTAACTTTTTTTATATATCTATGTTACGTAAATATGTGAAAGACCCGGACCACATTATTGAGTTAGAACCGGACGAAATAGCGGAAGATTTAACGTATGAGGAGGTTCCTATTAAAATCTTGGATAAGAAGGAGCATATTCTACGCTCCAAGGTTATACCTCAAGTCAAAATTTTGTGGAGGAACCACGATGTTGAGGAAATGACCTGGGAGTTAGAATCTGAAATGAAATCAAGGTATCCTTACCTCTTCGACATACCAGGTACGTACCCTAATTTCGAGGGAGAAATTTCATAAGAAGGGGAGGTTGTAAGACCCCAAATTTTATGATTAAAGATGATTTTTTCTATGAATATTATTTTTGAATATTATGGAATGAATTTGATATAATGTTATAGTTGTGGGTAATATTTATAAATTTTACAAAGTATGCAAGTTGTTATATAATATTCGATTGGTCGAGGAATATTCATTTTAGCATGGAATATTCGTACAACGGCACAATCATTGGTGGACCCCGCAATGAAATTATTGTCGGATTGAGAAAACGACAAAAATATTTTATAAAAATAACGGTGGAGGTGTTATCGTTATTAAACCATTGAACTACCCCTTAGTAAAAGTCTGATGAATACGCTGTGGTTGCATAGTAGCATACGGTATTGATTATTGATGCTTACGTGAGAAGTCATTCAGTTATACTCAATTATTGTTGCATCATATCTCTCATATTATTGATTCGATTATTGTCACAGTATCATCTGCATTATATGTTATATTATTAAATCAATAATTGAGACGACAAAGTTATTCATATTATTAAATTACAATATTTACAATGTCTAGAAGTTTTGTCAAGGAGAGGTTTGGTCACCTAATTGCACGCCAATAGGAAGAAATCCTTATTGAAAAGCCCTCTCTTTCCTGGGAACAATCTGGTTCTTAAATATTGTGAGTTATAATATTAATGATGAATAAGTTCGTGTTGATTAAAGATGAATTTGATAGTTTCATTGTGTTGGGATTATTTGTGTTAGTAGAAATCGACATCTATTTCGATGATAATTGATGTCTGGAGGTTATATTGTTCAATCGGGTATTCGGGACACTTTTTGTGTCGGAGTTATTATTCACGAGTTACTATTAATGAGTTACTATTCATGAGTTACTATTCACGAGTTACTATTCATGAGTTACTATTCACGAGTTACTATTCACGGAGTACTATTCACCCGAACAATATATTTCTTTTCGGTCCAAATTATTTTTGGGTACAATATTATTCCATGAGGAGATGTGCTAATTTTTGAGTCGTTGGTTGAATTTATAATAGTAAATCAATATGGATCGCTAGTTTAAAGTTTTAACAGTGAATCAGTATGGACCGTTGCTTTAAGTTTTAATAGTGAATCAGTATGAACCGTCCGTTTAAAAGTAAATCAATCTGGACCGTTCATGAATTAGTTACTATTCAATCCATTCTCCTATAAATAGAAGCTCATTCCTTCATTATTTCTTACGAATTCACTAAGACTCTAGAGAGAGAAATTATAGAGAGAAAGAAGAAGACTATACTGCTACTTCACTACTTCTATATCCAGTTTCTTCTTTATAAGGTAAGGGGTATTATTTCTTTTGTATTAATGAAGAGAATTTCTGTTATTCCATTATTTATTATTCTGTACTTGGGTGAAATTCTTCTGTTATTCCATTATTTATTATTTTGTTGGAATAACCTGTATACGCGGGCTACCCTATACTTGGTGAAATTCTTCTGTTATTCCATTCTTTATTATTCTGTTGGAATATCCTGTCTGTGCATTTTACGCTGGACTTGGTTCTATCTTTATTATTTTATTGGAATATCTTATTCACGTGTGATTTCTGCCCGGACTGGTTAAAATCTTTATTATTCATTTGGAATATCACATCATGCGTTTTTACGAACAACACGGTTTTCGTTATTTATTATTCTGTTGGAATAACTTTTGCTGTCAAGGATCTATCACATGCCCGGTGATTTCTTTTGTTATTCCATTCTTTATTATACTCGGTCAAGTTAAAGTTTTGACTTCTATACTCCATGAAATTAGTGGAATATCCTCGATATTTGTGCTTCGTCAAAGATCTTTTCATGGAAATATTCTTCCGAGCATTCTTGAATTTTACTTTACAAAGAAGTATGATGTTGACAATTTGGACGTTATTAGTTCTGGATAAATTAATTCTTGAACTTGTTTTATTCAATTCTTATATCATTGTCATCATCATCCTTATGTTTATATTTTATTGAAAGTCATCTGTGGCTCAGTGTAGTGCATAGATGGACTTGGTATGATTATGACTGAGGATTATTCGATATAATCATGACCGTAATGTTACAAATGATGTGGTAAAAGTCCTCATTGGCCCGTAGTGCATTGATGGGACGATTGTTGGCATGATCATGACCATTGATGAATACACGAATATCCTTGGCCCGTCGTGCATGGATAATTTGTGGTCGTGATACTAATGAATATCCTTGGTCGAAGTGCAAGGATGATGTGGATTATTTATTAAAATTTGAGTCTCAAATGATAAAAGTGATGAAAACCTTTTAAATCATAAAAGATAGTAGATTTTATTCTCTACTTGACTCTTTTAATGGATTTCTTATTCCGCTGTAGTTAAACTTGTTGTATTTTATCAGCTTAACATTGTTGAAAGCTAATGATAATTTATCCTGCATTATCTTAGTCATAATATTTCTTCTTCGGGCTAGTTGAGCTCACCGTTTTTTTCACTATTCTCTTGTGAAATGAGAAGCGAAAGCGAGGGACTAGTCGGGGAAGCGGAGTGATGGTCCAGATGATAGCATTAGTAGTCCTCACTATTCTATGAAATAGTGTGATAATAATTATAATGAGGACTTATTCTGAGAGTGGATATTGTCTAGAAGACAATATTTGTATTAAAACTTACAGCTCTTGTTGTATATTTAAGATTGTATTTGTATTTTGTACTATGTATTTGGCGACTCAAGATGGGCGATGTATACCTATTTTGGAGGCGTCACAGGTTTGGTTTGATCTGTACAAATTTTGAGTTTTGACTCTTGATATTAACAAAATGGGTTCCCTCAAATGTGAAAGGCGAAGCGGATGAAGAAGATGAAGATGACTGATTCCATTTTAGTTGGTTTATTTTTCAAGAATTTGTTTAGTTTTGTTGGAGATTGTAACAACAACAAGATTTTAAGTCACACGGTAATTAAATATTAATGATATTGAAAACTTTATGACATATATGGAATGAATATGTTATTATTTATGTGGAAAATGTTTATGGTTAAATATATATATATATATATATATATATATATATGAATTATATAAAAAGAATTAAACGTAAAAGTTACATAACCTAATTATACATTAGGTATGGAAATTAAATAACCTAAGGGTTATGATATTAAAGAATAATAGTATTTAAAATTATACTAACCTAAGAAATTACTTTTATTATCTCAATTTATTATTTAATTTAAACCTAATTAAAGTGAATCTAATTGGGTTATAAAATTAAAGGTACATAGATAATTATTTAAATTCCAAAATGAGTGGAATGGAAACCCTAATTAAATAATTAGGGTAAGATAAAATTTATCTATTGGATCATGCTATTTTTACATAGCCCAAACAATGTAATTAGAGAGCCCAAACAAGAAATCAAATGGCCCAGGTTATGGCCCAATTTATATGGACCTTCTAGATGGTTAATTAACAAATAAATCAAAAAAAAAATGGCCATAAAAGAAAAAAATTACAAAAACTAAAAATGTATTTACAATAATTACATTCATTGGTAGCAAATAGGGAAAGCAGAACTATAAAGAAGAGAACCATTGGTTGAAATTTAGAAGTGGCCATAAAATTGTGAATTTGTTTAGTCATCGCATGAATAGACCATTGTTTCAACACATTGTTTATATAGGGAAAAAAGGGGAATTGAGAATCTTGTAGAACTACCATTTTCACTTGTGGAAATATTAATTCCCAAAAAATTTAAAGTCGAATAGATTATTACTCCATCCGTTTCTTTTTATTTGTCTTTTTAAAAAGTCAAATTTGTTTCTTTTTTCTTTTTATTTTTAGATTTTAAAGAAGCATTAATGACTCAATTTCATATATTGTCTCTATATTAAATATTCACTCGGTCAATTACACAAAATATTAATAAGCATTAATAGTATTTATTAAATTTATGTTTTCTTCTAAAACATCTATTAAAAAGAAATGGAAGGAGTACAATCATATTTCGTAATCAAATTAAGCCAATTAGCTACTAGGCAATGACAATCTCATCAATTAAATTACATGTAAAACTAATAAAGAGTAACGTGTTTATAAAAGGGATGAAAGGAGTATTATTATTTTTATCAATTCAAGTATTTCATATTTTTTTATTTATGAAGGTTTTCACATTTTAGAGGCATTGTTTAATCACGAGAAAAGAATAAGAATATCGTAATGATCTCTAGATATTAATCAGGTTTTAAACATTAAAACAATTATAATTTGGGTTCTGTAATTCAGTTTAAGATAAAATTTTGGGTAAAAGTATAATTTGATGTTATAAAGATATTTTCCAAATTTCATAAATTTTTTTCAAATTTTAAAAAATTTCACAAATTTGAACATAAATAGGTTTAAAATAAATAGTAACAAAGTTGGGAAAAATCTGAAAAAATCAAAAACTAACTAAATTATAATTATCTAGGTGGGGCCAGGAGGACAAAAATTAATAGAATATTTAATGCGGTTTAATGGATAAAGTAAAGTATAAAATGTATGAAAAATTAATTAAAGAAATGCCGAAAATAAGTAATATATTTTATCGACTAAAAATCATTCAAAAAAGGACATATGAGGCTACGAGAGTAATAAATAATTACTATAATAAAATTTTAATGGTGTAAGAATATACTCGAGGATAAATTACATGATCAAAAAATATTTGAAACAAAATTTCAAGCAGTTACCATCGATAACTAATAATTAAATAAATTTTTATTGATGGTGTAATTGTTATTATATTTAGAGGCGTGAAATACCCTTCTCGAGGAAAGTATGTCCCAACAAGCAAATCCCGCACTCCGTGCATTCTAACTTCGCTTATTTGTTAAAACTATAAATTTACGAAAAACTTCTTGAACCGAAATCTCGTAAAAGGAGTTTATGTCATTTGTTCGACTAAATTAAATTTTTATATTTCTATCAATTTATTGAATTGTTTTATGATTATTTGGTGATATGTTAATCCAATCCAAAATATTTTGGTAGGTATCCCGAGGTTTTGAATGAGTATGAACAATCCTATAAATAGGGGTATTGAGTTATGGTCCGGTAATCGACATTATCATTTGTATAATTATTAACGTGATTAAATGTTACGTAACATTTGGCCTTATTAGTGATCACCTAATGATACTTCTGGGGATAAGAGTTTACAGTCTTTTACGATTGTTGAACGTCAAGTAAAAGTTCACAGATTTTGTGATTATTAAACATTTGTGTAAAGAGTCATGGTTCGTACGACCACTCAGTGACCCTCAAAATAAATATTTTTTCTTTTAGACATTTCATTAAATTTAAGATTCCAAAATTTTATTCTACTGAGAAATTTAATGTGCATTAACTTATTGAGAGATTTTTGTTGTCTTTTTGTCTTTCATTCAATACTTTAGGTTTGAACCCTAATTAATACTTGGACCCACAACAATTAATATTAGGGGTATTATAAGATTTATTTTTGTAAAAAATAGATTATTTAAGGTAAATGAACTTTTAACTTAAGACTACCCAAATTAGTAATAAAAACTTTTATCCTAAGACGGATGGAGTATTTAGTTATGATTATGCGAAAATAATTATTTTTATTTAATTTAATTTTTTAATGGAATTTTACTCTTGGGTTTATTTTGATAAAGTTTACTTGAAATTCTAATTCGAACAGAACTACGAAACTCAAGCTTTAATAAATTTTAATTTAATTATAACAATTCGTTAGTAACCAATCCACTATAATTTTCAACTAATTTTATAGTAATTATATTTTTAAAAATCACATTTATTATTAAGATTTTTTGTCGATATCTTAACATCTTAATAAAAGTGCAATAACAAATTTTGGATAAAATTTGTTAAGATATATTATCTTAGTGATATAAAAGCTTGTAATATATTTGATAGAGCCAAAGAAAAAAAATCTTTTAGAAATTTATTTTCTTATTATAGATATAAAATAAACAACATCTTTTTTCTTAACATGTTGGGTTTTATTTTGAATATTTTACAAATTTGGATAGAACTTATACTAATTTTAATAGGAAAGAAAAAAGCTAAAATAAAAAATTGGTGAAACCATGTTTGTGCATTTAATTATATAGTTAATTCAATTAGAATTTCAAGCAAATTTTGTCAATATAAACGCTAATGTCTGTAATTCTATTTGAAACTACAATAAAATTAGTCAAAATAATTGTTTGCTTATAATCATAACTAAATAAATCGCACTACATTCAAATGTTTAGCTTAATAATTGATCGAAAGAACCTACAATATATAATTTAATATTTATTTTTTAAATAAATATTTAATAACTATAACTATATATTCTCAAAGTCCTAATTAAATATATTATCTTACATTTAATTGATTATTTCAATGTAAAATTGTTTATCTAAATGAGACAAAATGGAGATAAGGAAAACACCAATTAAATATGATTATTGAAATTAATGATAGTTCATATAGAACACTTGCTTTATAATCAGTAAATCAAAATATAGAGAATTATCACTACAAAAAGCGGGTCATTTTTACTGGTCAGATTCTCGACAACAATGGAATTATAATTCGGCTGAAAACTTTTTTAAAGTATAACATGAATCATTGTTGAAATTAATGGCAGTTCATATTACACAGTTGCTTTATCATCAGGAAATCTAAATATAGAGAGTTACTTTAATTAAATTATTCATGGAATAGTTGCAACAATATAAGGAGGATCATTTACAAAAGGCTCGACACTCGGATCTTTTATCAAAACAATTTGATTTAAGAGGCTCAACACAACACCAACAATTTCTAGGGATACCCCCTAGACATACCCGTGGGAGACAAATAGTGTTGAACTTTGTAGGGAGAATATTGTCACCATCTTGCGTAATTTCAGCTCTTTTGTTGATCAAACTCAGATAAAAATAAATATTTTTTAAAAAATAAAGTTAATTCTAAAATGGGTTTTTGGAATCTAATAAAATACTTATATAATTTCTTAAATAAATTGCCTCTTATAAAAGAAAAAATTACAAAACTAAAAATGTATTTACAATAATTTGAAAATAAGGGATGATGAGGAAATAATTACTTACATTCATCAATAGCAAATAGTGAAAGCATGACTATAAGGAAGAGAACCATTGGTTGAAATTTAGAAGTGGCCATAAAATTGTGAATTTGTTTGGTCATCGCATGAATAGACCATTGTTTCAACACATTGTTTATATAGGGAAAAAAAGGGAATTGAAAATCTTGTAGAACTAATATTTTCATTTATAGAAATATTAATTCCCAAAAAATATAAAGTCGAATAGATTATTACTCCATCCGTTTCTTTTTCTTTGTCTTTTTAAAAAGTCAAATTTGTTTCTTTTTATTTTTAGATTTTAAAGAAGCATTAATGACTTAATTTCATATATGGTCTCTATATTAAATATTCACTTGGTAATATTAATAAGCATTAATAGTATTTATTAAATTTATGTTTTCTTCTAAAACATCTATTAAAAAGAAATGGAAGGAGTACAATCATATTTCGTAATCAAATTAAGACAATTAGCTACTAGACAATGGCAATCTCATCAATTAAATTGCATGTAAAAGTAATAAAGAGTAAAGTGTTTATAACGTGTTTAAATTGCAGAAAATTTTAAATTCTATTTATGTCACTCTATTTTACAATGTTATTGTATGTATATCTTGTTTATGTAAACCAACAAGAACCCCTAAAAAGCCAAACCCTAATGGATCTTGGGCGGTCCCTCGATGTCTTGTGAAATCTCCAGCAAATGTTTCAAATCTTGCTCAATCTCCTTGTTTCCTTAATTTTCTGGAAAATAAAGCAAGGTGAATCAAATCAAATCTTATCTTATCTTGGAAACCAAATTAAATCATTCATGCAATTTCCATAACACGTGCAAGCATACATGGAACACTAGATATTCATCCCAGTCTATTCATATTCTTTCATTCTACTAGCTTTCTTTGAAATTTCTCTCTTCCTTAAATTTTCTTTCTTTCTTCAAAGAAGAGACAAAAACAAAAAGAACGACATTCAATTAATATAGCTACTACAATTCTAAGCTGCCTTGTGGAACTACAGAGAAGTGAAGAGCCGAGCTTTGATCAACATCACAATTTCATTTTCTAGAACGAGGGGGCAGTTTGATTTTGTCATGCACCATTGAGTTCCTAGCTCCCCAAATTTTGTACACCGAAGTAGCAAAAACCAACTTCGGGATCTCAGATTGCATAAACCTCCCCTTAAATTGAAGAATATACTTCACCAAATTGTCCCAGACAAATGAGACATGATGCCAAATCCCAACATCCATAACAGAAGATAAAACAGGTTTAGAGTAAGGACAAAAAAAGATGAGGGAAAGTTTCTGCAGTCAAGTTACAAAGGGGGTAGGCCAAGCACTGGAAATTAGAAAAGGAACAAAATAAATCATTTATAGGCAGTCTCCTACGCAAGGCTAGCCACAACGTAAAAGAGAACTGGGACACATGAAGCTTGTGCCATAGCAACTTAGCCCAAGGTATATTCTGACCTCTCAGAAGAATAGATTCCCAGATGTTATTTGCCTTCAGGGAACTAATGACAATACCATTCCAGAATATGAGGTCCTCAGCAGCAGAAGACACATGAACTTCATTTAATAAATTTCAAAACTGCATCACCTCATGATGGTTACGATGGTTTCTAAGAGGCAGAGACGACCAAGAACCTTGAGAAATGATGCAAGAGACTCTAGCAAAGATAGGAATCCTAGAGTTAGAGATAATAGACTTAGAAGAAGATAAGGCCTGGCCATTCAGCCACGGGTCAAACCACAAACTGAAGATGTTACCATTACCAAATCTATAACTAAAGAATTTCAAAGCAGTAGGCCTAAGTTTAATGATTTTAAGCCAAATCCAAGAGCAATCAGAGTGAATATCAATATGCCAAAAATTTCTCTGCTTAAGAATCGAGCTTTGAATCCATGAAGCCCAAAGAGAGGAAGGGGAATGAGAGATAACCTTGATAAGGTGCTGGAGGATGAGAGCCATATTCCAGTCAATAAGACTCTTGATAGATAGACCCCTCTCAGACTATGGCATGGATAGATCCTTCCAAGAGACTTCGACTTCAAATTTGAGAAGAGATGCGCCTTTCCAGAGAAATCTACAAAGAATCGACTGAATTAATCTCATCACAAACTTGGGAAAAATAAAATGGGCTGACCAATAAGACTGAATGGCAAACAGGGCAAATTTGATTAGTTGCAGTCTGCCTGAGTAAAAGAGAAATCTTGCAGTCCAGGAGGACACTCTAGCAGTGATTTGTTGAATTAAAGGCATGCAATCCATGTGGGAAAGCTTAGATGAGATAAGGGGAACCCCAAGAAATCTGATAGATAGAACACCAATATGAAACCCCACCATAGAACAAATGTTATTCTGCCATTCTTCTTTAACATTATATAAAAAATAGTGACTCTTCTGTGCATTTGGAATTAAGCTAGAGAACATTGAGAAAGACTAAATACAAGAATGAATGATCGTAACTGAAGGCAGGCTACCATGGCAAAAGATCAATAAATCATCAGCAAAACAAAGATGAGTGAGTTTGTAAGGCTCGGTTCGCTAGTGGAATTTAAAGCCAGTCAAAAGAGAATCCTTGTTCAAAATAATTGAGAGGGCTTCCATAGCTAGCACAAACAGGTAAGGGGAAAGAAGATCCCCTTGCCTTAGTCCTCTGGACCTTCGGAAGTAGCTTGCAAGAGCTCCATTCACTTTAACAGAAAACATAGTTGTAGAAATTCAATTTTTATGTTTCTATCAATTTAATGAATTATTTTATGATTATTTTGTGATATGTTAATGATTTTAATGATTTTAAGCCAAATCCAAGAGCAATCAGAGTGAATATCAATATGCCAGAAATTTCTCTACTTAAGAATAGAGCTTTGAATCCATGAAGCCCAAAGAGAAGAAGGGGAATGAGAGATAACCTTGATAAGGTGCTGGAGGATGAGAGCCATATTCCAGTCAATAAGACTCTTAATAGCTAGACCCCCCCTCAGACTATGGCATGGATAGATCCTTCCAAGAGACTTCGACTTCAAACTTGAAAAGAGATGAGCCTTTCAAGAGAAATCTACAAAGAATCGACTGAATTGATCTCATCACAGACTTGGGCAAAAAAAAAGGGCTGACCAATAAGACTGAATGGCAAACAGGACAAATTTGATTAGCTGCAGTCTACCTGAGTAAAAGAGAAATCTTACAGTCCAGGAGGACACTCTAGCAGTGATTTGTTGAATTAAAGGCATGCAATCCATGTGGGAAAGGTTTGATGAGATAAGGGGAACCCCAAAAAATTAATCTGATAGGTAGAACACTAATATGAAACCCCACCATAGAACAAATGCTATTATGCCATTCGTCTTTAACATTATATAAAACACAGTGACTCTTCTGAGCATTTGGAATTAAGCTAGAGAACAATGAGAAAGACTAAATACAAGAATGAATGATTGTAACTGAAGGCAGGCTACCATGGCAAAAGATTAACAAATCATCAGCAAAACAAAGATGAGTGAGTTTGCAAGGCTCGGTTCGCTAGTGGAATTTAAAGCCAGGCAAAAGAGCATCCTTGTTCAAAATAATTGAGAAGGCTTCCATAGCTAGCACAAACAGGTAAGGGGAAAGAAGATCCCTTTGCCTTAGTCCTCTACTAGAAATGAAGGCAGATTGGGCATGGTCAATTACAGAGGGAAGGACCTTCTTAAGTCTATTAGCAATAATCTTAGAGATGCAGCAAGATATTGTCCTAAAGTCAGATATATATGAATGCTTATCAGACTTTGGGATCAAGGCAATAACAGTAGCATTAATTCCACAAAGAAGGTGGCTCGTATCAAAAAAATAATGCACTGCAGAGGTAAATTCAGCCCCAATGATATCCCAACAATGGAGGAAAAATTAACATTAAAGCCATCCGGGCCAGGGATCCTGTTAACATTTATAGACTTAGGCATATAGAAAATCTCATCATCCAAAATAGGGGAACCATATTAAAAGATTGGATAGAAATAATATGTTTAGTAACATACTTTTCCAGCTCAGCAAATCTAGGATAGTGATCGAAGGAAGAACCTAAGAGATCCTGGTAGTAATCAACAACAACCTGCTGGATATTAGCTTGGTTCTCTACCAATTCCCCATTACAGTTATAAATTGCCAAAATTTTGTTGTGGTTCCATCTGCTCTTGATAGCATTAGAAAAAAACTTGGAGTTTTTGTCCCCTTGAGAGAGCCAAATAGGCCGATATTTTTGTTACAACAGAGATCCTCTAAAGCAAGGGCTTTCCATAGCGACTGCATACAAAGAAATTCCTGACTGAGAAAGGAGGTGCTGTGGGGATCAGAGTGAAGAGAAGACTGAATGGTAGAGAGCTGGGACTGAAGGATACATACATTATTAGAAAGATTACCAGCCGATGAGTTAAGTTGAACAATAGATTTCTTAGTTCTCCTCATCTTTTCAGAAAGAATGAACATTGGATTGCCACGAATTTGAACATTCCAACTATTAGAGACTGCACATTAAATCCTTCTAGATCAATTATGAAGTTGAAAAAAGAGCTTCTTCACCGTTTGAAGGTGAAGGTCAGTTTTAAGGATAATAAAATGAACCTACAATATACAATTCAATAATTTATTATTTAAATAAATATTTAATAAATATAACTACATTCTCAAAATTCCAATTAAATATATTATCTTCCATTTAATAAGGATTCAGGTTAGCATGAAGTTTATTTTTTTTAGTAAGTTGGTAATTGATTAAATAGAATCTTGATACACATAGAACATCACCTGCGTGTCAGCACTCTATTGGCCAATTGACCAACTTACCCAAAAATAAACTTCATGCTAACCACTTCCATTTAATAATATTGGCCATGTGCTTCGCATGGGAATGGTAAACGAGTTTATCTAAATGAGAAAAAATGGAGATAAGTCAAACACTAATTAAATATTATTATTGAAATTAATGAAAGTTCATATTGCACACTTGCTTTATAATCATGAGATCAACATATAGAGAATTATTTTAAATCAATTATTCATGGAAGAGTTGTGCTATGTATTGCGAAAAATTGACACTGAATTATAATTGTGAAATTTATCAATACATGAGATTTGTAAGAATTATAAGAACAATCCACTTATTACACATCTCTCTAATAAAGTTACAACCGGTACTTATCCACGTAACTAATAATTAAAAAGTCAATGTAAAATTGTAGTACTTAAAGCTACATGTAACGCTTTGCGTCAAGAAAGATACTAGATGAGTCGTTTTCAAATTTATTTGTAGATTTTTATGTGGGTTATCAAACTTGAAATACTAAACACTATCAAAATTTACTCAACCTCCCGGGTGATTGACACGCGTATGTCATACAAAATGTTAATAGTTGATAAAATATTTTGAAATGGATAATACTATGTGCACCAACTATACACAAAATTTTGTGCACTAAGAGTATGATTCAAATATTGCTTACCAATTAAATGTACAAAATATTCAACAGAGGTCTCGGCTCCTTATTTTTTCTTTGTTTTTATACTTAGTGTGCACAATTTTTATATAATTGGTGTTCCTAGCATTACTCTTTCGAAATTTATAATAAGAATGTGTCAGATCATTCTTTCTTATGTATGAAACCGATCTCCTCACTATTCTCCTAGTCCTTCAAAAATTGGTTTATTTAATTTTTTTTTGGTCAAATGGATCAATTTTAAAAAGAATTCAGGATGATTATTTATATTTTCAAACACATGAAAATTGAAGGTGATAGTAAATTCGATATAGTTTCTTATATATGGTTCTCCTCATATATTTACAAGAAAATGGTATATATTTTGATTACAAAATTGATCAATTTGATATTGAAAACATCAAATTAAACTGATTTTTGCGAGACAGAGGGACTAGAAATTAATTAATAGGAATATTAATGTTGAAGGAAAATGATATACATGTGTCGACAAATATTTGACAAAATTAGATTGCAACCTACATGATCAAAGTATATGCGATAAGATCAAATAAATTAAAGTAAAACTTTTATAATGTATAACATGACACATTGTTGAAATTAATGGTATGTCATATTGCACAATTGCTTTAATTTATCATCAGAAAATCAAAATTGGTGTTTGATTGCATCTTAATGCAATTTAATAGCCCACCTCTTAATGAATTTTAACAACCCATATCTTTGTATTAAGAGGTATTCTGAATAGTTTTGACTCATATTTGTATCTTAAATATTCAGAGGGCCTCTTAATACAAAGATGTGAGTTGTAAAGATGTATTAACACATAATCATTTTCGAGTTTTAAAATGGACAAAAAAAAAAAAAAATGGACTGAAAATTTAAGTTTTCTTTCCAATTCATATGTTTTTGAGTTTTTTAATAAGTGAAAAAGAAAAGAAATGGATAGAAAACTCGGTCACTTTTCTTGTCAAAGTTTTCAGTCTAAAATAAGTCTGATTTGGACGAAAAAGAAATTGGAATAAATACTATTTTTATAATTATCATATTATCCTCAACTTTCAATATAATAAATTGTAAATTACAACTCATGTCTCCAATTTATTTTTATCTACTAAACCTAAGTTGATAAAGAGAAAGAGACATCTTGGCGTCAGGTACATGCCTTTGCTTATCTGCTTTATCTTCTCTTGAATATCAATTTTTTGTTACAATTTTCTTGTGAAGACTTCATATGGAGTATAAGTTATGATTGATGTAATGATTCTCCTTTACTAAATCTTAAATAGTAGATTGAAATAAAACATGCTATTATCAATGACTTGAATGCTTTATGCAAATATGTTATTAAATGATTTACGATGTATATATAAAATAGGACATTTTATTGTAGTTATAATTTCTATGCCTATCAGACCATGTTTTAGACTAATTTAGTACTATTAGATTTAGAGGCGTAACTGGGGGTGGGGTGGGGTGGGGTGGGTAAGGGTATGGGGGGGGGTCATATTGACCCCCAACCCTGGAATCTAAGGCATGCTAATGTTAGTTAAACTTGATCTTTGTTATGAGATGGTATTAATTCATTTGCTTTCTCATGTCCTTCTACTTATAATAAATTAACAATATTACTATAAGATAAAATAATGTTAAATAAGTTTGATGATTAATTAATTAATATTCCACTCATTTGTTTTACTGACTTAATCATATCTTGGCATCGATTTTTTTGTAAATGAGAATAACTTAATTCATTTTCTTGATTTGAGTAACTCCTCTCAATTGTCTTCAAGGAAGATGACCACAACCAGAATATAAGGTTTTGAATATATCTATATAATAAAACAAAACCCAATTTGAATTCTATAATTTGCAAAGCACACCAACGACTCAGATTCATTCTAACTTAGTCTAAAGGCTGACATTTCATCTCACACAAAAAATTCCATCCAAATTTCCTCCTCATTCTCTCTCTCTCTCTCTCTCCTCTTCTCCTTCTCTTTCTCTCTCCTCTCTTACTTCCTACGTTTTCTCTCTTTCTCTCTTCTCCTTTTCTTTTTCTCTCATCTCTCATCTTTCTCTCTCTACATTAATTGATATTTTAATATTTTATTTTAAACTATAATAATTTTTTGGAGTATGCATACATTTAAAATGTATAATACATAAAAAAATATCAATGGTAAGAAAACAAAATTAAAAACAAGATCATAATTTACTTATAAAAAAGCAATTACAAAATCAAAAAATTAAATAGATTCTTTTTTCTTTATCAAATAGAAAAATATTAACAAATTAAAAATTTGGTTAATTGTTGGCATGATGTGATATTTAAAGTTAAAATACTAGATGTGATCATTTTTAATATTTTTTTTATATGATATATATAAGATTAGATTTTCAGTAATAACTTTTTTATAAGTTTGTTTTTCAGTAAATTTTAATATTTAGAAAAAACTATATTTTTTGTGTTAATTTGCACTTTTATGGGTATTAAAATTTTATTTTACATTAGAAAAAGTATGTTTTAATGTAGATCAATTATCGCACAAGTTCATAATTTAATTAATTAGATCAAGTTAAATGAAAATGATAATATACATATTTATATTTAGTGAATATAATAATGAAAACGATAAAAGTTTGGGAAAACTTTTGACTAACGAAAATTGACCAAAAATATAGAAGAAACATTTTTGAACAACTAATGCATATTTGAGGAACAATTGTGACAAAAAAAATTATAAGGAACACTTTAGCAAAAATATGACAAATGGTAGAGTCAGATTTGCTAATTAGTCTAAATTAAGGGGTCTTATGTTTCAGATTTATAACAACAACAACAACAACAACAACAACAATAATAATAATAATAATAATAATAATAACAAAAATAATTATAACTATATTAAATAATAATTCTTATAATAATTATAATAATAATAGTAATTATTATTATTATTATTATTATAACCTGTATAGTAATATTAATAATAATAATAATAGTAGTAATAATAATAATAACAACAACAATAATAACAAATAAAAATAATAACAATAAAATAATAATAATAATAATAATAATAATAATAATAATAATAATAATAATAATAATAATAATAATAATAATAATAATAATAATAAACAACAACAACAACAACAACAACAACAACAACAACAACAACAACAACAACAACAACAACAACAATAATAATAATAATAATAATAATAATAATTATTATTCTTTGTGATAGTGTGGTGAATTATGAAAATTGTTATTGATTATTTGTAAGTTTTGTAGACAGGTTTAGATTTTTCTGGATATATCTATTTTTAAAGAAATATTAATTATTGTGGTGGTGTGGTGAATTATGATAATTGTTATGTGTGATTGTAAGTTATTTTAGGTTACAAAAAGTCTTTAGATAATGTAGTATTTTTTGAATTTTAATCTAATTTTTCATTACATCGTGCCTTCAGGCACGGACAATTACTAGTAATATTATAATTTGTAATTTATCTATATAGGCGTAGCTAATCGGTTGACTAAAAACTTTAAGTCTGATTAATAGTCCCATATTTCGGGGAAAATTAATATATATATATATATATATATATATATATATATATGTGTGTGTGTGTGTGTGTGTGTGTGTGTGTATTTAAAGCTATTAGACTCACAACTCAAAAGTTGACAATGGTTGAAATATGATGTTGTGAAATACTATAATTGAGCAAAATGAATTTGAAAGAAGCACTCCAAGCGTGAATAAATAATTTTTTTACTGATGTATTTTGACCCCCTCTAAAAATGTTATGGTTCCGCCACAGATTAGATTGTCACTAAGTAGATAATCAATTTATGGTTTTGTGAACAAAAATATGAATTTACTATTATTGTTTTATATCCATTTGTTGTTGTGTATTTAACTTTGAAACTCATTCAGTTTTATTGATTGAATAGATGGATGATCAGAATGGTAAATTTTGAGATTTTATGGTTCGACTACATTTTCTAGTAACATTGATCTTGTCACTATTACAAAATCATAAAAAGACCACTTAAAAGATGACGTTTTTATAAAAAAATGTTGTGGTATTTTTTTAACAACATTTTTTAACAAAACGTTGTAGATACATATAAAAAAATGTTATGCATTTATAAGGGCAATTTTTGATTTTAAATAGATTGTATTTTTTATAAAAAAAAATTATCTATGTAAAAAACAAGGAGAGAAAAAAAAACGCTGAAGTCAAAATTTGAAATAAAACGCGGAAGGAGTACTTTCTTCGCTCTCGTTTCTTCCTCTCATTCTTTCTCTCCCATTTTCTCTCTCTAGTAGCAGCGACGACAAACCCTCATCCCTTCGTCGCTTCCTCACCAGCGACCTCCTCCTCCTCCTCCTCCTCCTCCTCCTCCTCCTCCTCCTTTATCTCTCTCTATCTCTTGCTCTCTTACAGTAGATCGATATTCTCCTCCTTTTTCTTCATAAACATCCCATATTCAGTTGCAGTTGGCCATTTTAAAGTTCAATCTGGTAAGAGTTTTTCTCTCTCTATATTCACATACGTATATATGTATATATCTGCATATTATATGAAATATATTATTGTTATGTATCTGAAAATTGCTTATTTAATTTCGTAGAAGAAAAGCGAAGATGAATAAAGGGACAGGAGGGCTAAGCTAGAGCAAAGGGAGGAAGAAGGACCGACCTTCGTGATTGATCAGAAAAGCCGGTGGAGGACAAAATTATGGACATTACTTCTTTGGAAAAGTTCCTTGAGGAGAGAATCAAGGTCGTTGACAAAGCCGAGAGCTCAGGTGATTCTGTCTCCGTCGTCATGAGAAGAGCAAGATCACCGTCACCTCGACAATGACTTCTCCAAAAAGGTATTGAAAATTTAATATTGTGATTTCTTTACCCATTTCTAGGTAAGAACATTAGAGTTGATTTATATAATTAAGTAAAAAATAATAATAATTTGTGTTTGATTAGATAGAACCCAACTAAAGGCGGGACAAAATGCTAAATTACTTATTAGGATTCGGACATTGATGGTTATTAGCACATTTTTGCGGACATGCGATTCTATTGCTAGCTAGTAGCATTACATAATCAAGTTTAGGTTTTTTTTTCTTTTCTATTCTTTTCTTTTTAAAATTTTTATGAACATGCTAATTTATGTTAAAAATCGGTTCCTATATGCATAAAGTGAATGATAGTTTCGTGCTTATGGGTATAATGATATTCCTTGAACATTATGCTTTCCTTTGAAGAAGTTCAATGATTTGGACAAAATGGATGTAGGGGCATCACCTGTTATACATCATCCTCCGTCGGTCCATGGGAAGAGTAATAGTAGTAGTCAGAATAATAGCTTGAAGCTAACATTCTTGAGAGATGATCGGGAGAGATTTGAGTTGGCGGACTTGCTGAGGGTCTACTTATAAAGCGGCCATCGGGAGCAATGGCCCGATTATGGTTGTGAAGAGGTATAGGCAAATGAATAATGTGGGGAGGGATGAGTTTCAAGAGTATATGAGAAGGTTAGGAAGGTTGAGAAACCAGAATTTCCTATGAGCATAATGTTCAGTCCTTTACCTTGAGACACCAAAAATGAACTTCATGCTAATCGGATCCCTTATTAATCTCAATTCAAGTACTCTATTTTTCTAATCAATTTGCCTTTCTTAATATTGTGAAATATTTAAGATATGAATTATACAGACAAATTATATGAACAATAGATAGTAAAAAACGCACGATATAGTAAACATTCAAATTTTTATTTTTATTTTTTATTGTTCTTGTGACCATTAATTGATATCTATTTTTACTACTATGTTAATATTGATTGTGTTTTTTTTTCCTTTTAAATGATTAAGAAAAGGGTGGGAATTATTAACAAAAAAATATATATTTTGAAATGAAGAAAATGTTATTATTATTTTTTTGGTAATTAAGTTGAATGATAAGCAGGAACACCTTCACATGCCATGCTTTGAGGTGATTGATTGATATATGAATACTGTAAATACTCCATTTAGCAACCGGTAAAATGTGACGCCCCCAAAACAGGTATACATCACCCATCTTAAGTCGCCAGATACATGGTACATAAATTCAAATACAACTTAATTATACAACAGTCGTGTAAAATATGACAAAACATAGCTGAGAGTTTAAACAAGAATATTATCATCTAGATAATATCCACACTCAATGGTGTCCTCATTACAATTATTATCACATTATTCCGTAGAATAGTGAGGACTACTAAAGCCATTTATCCTGGACCATCACTCCATTCCCCGACTCGTCCCAGCTATATTCTCATTTCCTAAAGAGAACAATGAAAGAAAAGGCGAACTCAACTAGCCCAGTAAGAAATATTATGACTAAGATAATGCAGAATAAATTATCCTTAGCCTTCAACAGTATAACAACTGATAGAATACAATAAACAACAAGTTTTAGATCAACAACTGCAGCGGAATAAGCAATCCATTAGAAGAGTCAAGTAGAGCATAAAATCTATTATCTTCTATGATTTAAAAGGTTTTTTCATCACTTTTATCGCTGAGACTCAGCTTAATAAATAATACACATCATCAAATCATCCCCCTTTTCTGAGTGCCAAGGATATTCTTTAGTATCACGACCACGAATTATCCATGCACTGCGGGCCAAAGATAATCATGTTTTCATCAACGGTTCTGATAATGCCATAAAATAATTCATCTTTGCACCCTTGGCCGAAGAGAATCCATAGTCATAATCATACCAAAAACTGTCCATCAATGCACTACGGGCCAATGAGAACTTTTTCCACATCATTTGCAACATTACAGTCATGATTATACCGAATAATCCCTGGTCATAATCATTCCAAGTCCATCTATGCACTACAGGCCACAAATGACTTTCAACATAATATAAACATGAGGATGATGACAATTCAATAAAACAAGTTCAAGAATAAATTTTAAAAAATTATAAATTAATTTATCCAGGAACCACGTAGATAGATCATTTCCATAATTTAATAAAGAATGAATACAAATGATCATTCACCATGCATGCGGTAATCCACATAGACAGGTTATTCCAACAGAATAATAAAGAATGTAATAACAACAGAATTCACCAGGCATGCGATAGACCACACAGACAGGTTATTCCAACTGAATAATAAAGTATGGAACCAGGTCATGCGTAATCCGCATGCATGACGAGGATATTCCAACAGAATAATAAAGAATGGAATAACAACAGAATTCACCAGGCATGCGATAGACTGCACAGACAGGTTATTCCCAATAGAATGATAAAGAATAGAACCAGGTCATGCGTATCGCGAAAGACGAGGATATTCTAATGTAATAATAAAGAATGGAATCAGTCATGCTTAATCCGCATGCATGGATGTTCCAATAGAATAATAAAGAATGGAACTAGGTCATGCGTAATCCGCATGCACGAGGATGTTCCAATGAGAATAATAAAGAATGGAATAACAACGAGAATTCACCAGCATGCGATAGGCCAAGAAAGACAAAGTTATTCCAATGAGAATAATAAAGAATGGAATAATGAAGAATTTCACCATGTATGCGGTACTTACATAGACAAAGTTATTCCAACATAATAATAAAGAATGGAATAACAACTCTTACGAGTATTGAAAGAAAATAACTCTCTTCATGAATACGAAAGAATAATACCCCTTACCTTAAAAAGAAGAGTATTCCGATGGATAGGGCGAGGATATTCTTGAAGAAAACTTATACTATTTTCTACGCTCAAAGCTTCTTAAAACTCTAAAGAAATACGCTCAAGATTATAGAAGAAGAATTCTTTGAATTTCTAGTGTGTTTTCAATTCTAACTAACCATCCTATTTATAGGAGAATGGAAAAGATACTATGCAATAAAATATAATATATTCTATTTATAATAAAATATATATATATATATATATTTATATATTTTATTTAAAATCTAATAAAACAAATAACTTTATAAAAATATACATTTTATATAAAAAAAATTTACTATCGCAGCACTTATCTACAGCACTATGCATAATAAAATATAATATATTATATTTATAATCAAATAAAACAAAACTTTATAAAAAGTATTCTGTTATATATAAAAAGATTTTACTATACAAACACTATGCAGGCACTATGCACAATAAAATTTAATATATTCTATTTATAATCAAATAAAACAAAACTTTATAAAAAGTATTCTGTTTTATATAAAAAGATTTTACTATGCAGCAATTATTGTAGCAATAATTGAACAAAACTGAGTGACTTCTCACGTAAGCATCAATAATCAATACTGTGTGCTACTATGCAACCACGCGTATTACTGTACTTTTACTACCAAGTAGTTCAACATTTTTAACGATAAAACTTTCGCCGTTATTTTCATAAAAATATTTTTGTCGTTTTCTAAATCCGACAATAATTCCGTTGTGGGGTCTACCAATGATTGTACCGTCGTACGGATATTCCCCGACAAAAAGAATATTCCCCGACCAATCGAATATTAGATAACAACTTGCATACTTTTTAAAATTTATAAATATTACCCACAACTATAACATTATCCCAAATCCACACCATAATTTTGAAAAAAATATTTCGAGAAAATTAAATCTTTATTCGTAAAATTTGGGATTTTACAATCTCCCCTCCTTATGAAATTTCGCCCTCGAAATTTACGTACGTACCTGGTATGCCAAAAAAATAAGGACACTTCGTCAGATTCTAACTCTTGAGGTATAACCTTTAAGCGTAGAATATATTCCGAGATTTTTAACAGTACATCTTTATCGTTAAATTATCCGCTATCTCGTTTCGGTTCTAAATCAATAATGTGGTTCGGTCATCCACATATTTACGTAACATCGAGACGTGATAAAGCGTTATGAACACGCAACATATTTGGCGGTAAAAGCGTGTCTATAGGTCACGATTTCCTACTCGATCGAGGATTTCAAATGGGCCAATAAAATCGAGGGTTGAGATTTCTCTCTTCATCCATTCTTGCTTCTAGAATAACGCCTCTTGAACCTTCTTTTTCGTGTTCATCACTCAAGATTACGTAGCTTGAAAGCGACTTTAACTTTATTGACTAAATTAGATTCTAATTATATATTCGTTATCTTCACGTAGGTTCAGTATATTCGCATCAAAACGCATATGATCTTCTACTCAACGCGTCATTTACCATGTTTGCTTTTCCACGATGGTATTGAATGGTACGATCGTAATCTTCAATATCTCGAGCCAACGTCTTTGGCGCATAATACATTTGTTTTGGTTGAAGAAATATTTAAGGGTTTTAGAAATGAGTTTTGTACTGGGGTCAATACAAAATTTGATTTCACGCTCTAGAGGTAGGCTAAGAAGTCTTCAGGAATACGTCAGGAAATTTATTAACAATAAAAATATCATTCAAAACTGTGACTCTCATCCAAGACTTGGATAGTATGTCACATTGATACCTATCAACTTGCCACCGATTATTCACAGCGTCCCCTATGGAAAATTTGGCTTGGTGCATTCCACACAAGGAAGTCACCGGATAAAGGCTGGGACTCTTTACTTATGGATTGATATGACGGTGATTGACTTTAGTTATTTGGTTGCTTGAATTCTCATAATAACAGGTTGGTTAAGAATATGAAAGCTAACAACCTTATTTAAAAGCTTCATGAGTAGTTAACAAATCGATTCTTAAAATCACATCAAAGGCAAGTATTTTCAAAGAAATAAGATCGACAAGTAACGTGAGGGTGGCGAATTGAATCAACAAGATTTATAAACAGTGGAGGTAACGAAGGTTTCTCCTAACGGAGTTTCAACAGATAAGTCAAAGTCTAATCTCTCCAGAGTCAAATTTAAATGTTGAGCGCAAGCAAGAGAGATAAAAGAATGGGTAGAACCGATATCTAATAAGGTATAGACTTCGCAAGAATTTATGATTAACTTACCCGTGACAACTTTGTTTGGGTTCCTCGACAAACACTCTCACTTAAACTACCAGCTTTGACTTGTCTGGGACATCCTTTGGCATCACTATCCCAGCTGGACTTAACTTCACTACACGACAAAATCGAGCTAGGTGACCTTCTCTTCCGCAATTGAAACACGCTTTGGATTCTTTGCGTCTGGTTTAGACGGATGTGTCCTTCCATCGCATTTAAAACATATATAATGGGTGGTCGTTCTTCTTCCTTTGAAACAGGTGCTAATGCTACTGTCTTTTCATTATTATTGAACCTTCTCTTCTTGAAATTTCCACTTCTATTATCTTGGTCATGATTACCACCGAAGTGGTTACCATTCTTGGCATGATAATTTCCCCCACGATGGTTATCATTTTTCAGATGGCCGTTGCCACCGGTACAATTATTATCGTGTTGTTTGTTGTTGCCTTTTGGTTGTGCTGACTCATTATCGCGCTCCAATAACTGAGCCCTATTCACAACATATGAATATAAACAAAGTTTGTGAGAAATGAGGTATTGACGTATATCGGGTTTCAAACCTCGCAGAAACATTCGCGTCATTCGCTCCTCATTATTGACCAAATGGGATGCAAATCGGGATAACTCCACAAACTTAGCCTTGTACTGCGACACGGTCATATTGTTTTGCTCCAGCTTGATAAATTCCACCTCCTTCATGTGACGAATACTTTCAGGAAAGTACTTGTCGTTAAATAATTCTTGAAATTTCTCCCAAGACATCTTGAGTGCGTCAGGCTGGGTACGTTTTACAGATTCCCACCAATGATCTACTTCTTCACGCAACATAAAGGTGGCAAAGGGAACCTTTTTCTCCTCAAAGCATCCTAAGACATCAAATATCTTGGTGATCTGCTTTAACCACGTCTCCGCTTTAAGTGGTTCTGGCTTTCCCAAAAACTCCGATGGTCCCAGTTCCTTAAACTGCTTAGCTGTGACCGACCGTGGGTTGCCATTATTTACACCTATATTTCGAACAGGAGTCTCTCTTACCTGATGTTGCATAAATTGTATAAAGCCTCTAAATATCCCATCGTTCATCATTTGATCGGTGTTGTTATTTACCTGAGGATTAATATCTTATTGTTGCACATTATCCTGGGTATTGATCGTTGGTGACTCAACGGTCTCATGTGCTTCATTGCTGATCGCAACATTTTCAGATGTAATTTTACTGTCACAAAACAAAAGTTAATTGACATGTCACATATTATCCCTATACTCTGACCAACCAATTAAATACCAAATAAACTTACATAGGTCATACTAGCGAAGGAATTCCCCGTCTCTCCCCTCCTAGTTCTTGTCTCACATCTCACCGGGGATCATATCCTAAGCTTTGATACCAATTGTGACGCCCCAAAACAGTTTACATCACCCATCTTGAGTCGCCGGATACATGGTACATAAATTCAAATACAACTTAATTATACTGACAACAAATGTAAAATACGACAAAACATAGCTGAGAGTTTAAACAAGAATATTATCATCTATACAATATCCACACTCAATGGTGTCCTCATTACAATTATTATCACATTATTTCGTAGAATAGCGAGGACTACTAAAGCCATTTATCCTGGACCATCACTCCATTCCCCGACTCGTCCCAGCTATATTCTCATTTCCTAAAGAGAACAATGAAAGAAAGGGTGAGCTCAACTAACCCAGTAAGAAATATTATGACTAAGATAATGCAGAATATATTATCCTTGGCCTTCAACAGTATAACAACTGATAGAGTACAATAGACAACAAGTTTTAGATCAACAACTGCAGCGGAATAAGCAATCAATTAGAAGAGTCAAGTAGAGCATAAAATCTACTATCTTCTATAATTTAAAAGGTTTTTTTTATCACTTTTATCGCTGAGACTCAGCTTAATAAATAATACACATCATCAAATCATCCCTACACTACAAGCCAAGGATATTCTTTAGTATCACGACCACGAATTATCCATGCACTATGGGCCAAAGATAATCGTGTTTTCATCAACGGTTCTGATCATGCCATAAAATAATTCATCTTTGCACCCTTGGCCGAAGAGAATCCATAGCCATAATCATACCAAAAACTGTCCATCAATGCACTACGGGCCAATGAGGACTTTTTCCACATCATTTGCAACATTACGATCATGATTATACCGAATAATCTCTGGTCATAATCGTACCAAGTCCATCTATGCACTATAGGCCACAGATGACTTTCAACATAATATAAACATTAGGATGATGACAATTCAATAAAACAAGTTCAAGAATAAATTTTAAAAATTTATAAATTAATATATCCAGGAACCAATAACGTCCAAATTGTCAACATAATACTGCTTTGTGGAGTAAAATTCAAGAATGATCAGAAGAATATTTCCATGAAAAGATACTGGATGAAGCGCAAATATCCAGGATATTCTACTAATTTCATGGAGTTTAGAAGCCAAAACTTTAACCAACTGAGTATAATAGAATATATGAAACTACAAATAGATTTTCACCCGCCATGCGGTATTCCACGTAGACAGATCATTTCCACAATTTAATAAAGAATGAATACAAAGGATCATTCACCATGTATGCGGTAATCCACATAGATGAGTTATTCCAATGTAATAATAAAGAATGGAATAACAACAGATTCACCGAGGCATGCGATGAACCGCACAAACAAAGTTATTCAGCGAGAATAATAAAGTATGGAACCGATTCATTCGTAATCCGCACAGATATATGATATTCCAATGTAATAATAAAGAATAGAATAACAATGAGAATTCACCGGGCATGCGATAGATCCATGCAGAAAGTTATTCTAATGAGAATAATATAAAATGGAACCAGGTCATGCGTAATCTACATAGGCAAGATATTCCAACAGAATAATAAAGAACGGAACCAGGTAATGCGTAATCCGCACAGACAGGATATTCCAATAGAAAAATAAAGAATGAAACCATGTCATGCCATAATCGCATGCATGAGGATATTCCAACAGAATAATAAAGAATGGAATAACAACGAAATTCACGGGCATGCGATGATAGACCGCGCAGCATGAGTTATTACAATGAGAATAATAAAGAATGGAATAACAGAAGAATTTCACCATATATGCGTTACTTCACATAGACAGGTTATTCCAACATAAT
The DNA here is from genome assembly GCA_020205605.1 of Panax ginseng. Taxonomy (NCBI): domain Eukaryota; kingdom Viridiplantae; phylum Streptophyta; class Magnoliopsida; order Apiales; family Araliaceae; genus Panax; species Panax ginseng. Next base: position 136,747,236 of record CM035133.1, on the reverse strand, counting down.
AATAAAGAATGGAATAACAACTCTTACGAGTATTGAAAGAAAATAACTCTCTTCATGAATACGAAAGAATAATACCCCTTACCTTAAAAAGAAGAGTATTCCGACGGGTAGGGCGAGGATATTCTTGAAGAAAACATATACTGTTTTCTACGCTCAAAGCTTCTTAAAACTCTAAAGAAATACACTCAAGATTATAGAAGAAGAATTCTCTGAATTTCTGGTGTGTTTTCAATTCTAACTAAGCATCCTATTTATAGGAGAATGGAAAGCATACTATGCAATAAAATATAATATATTCTATTTATAATATATATATATATATATATATATTATTTAAAATCAATAAAACAAATAACTTTATAAAAGTATTACATTTTATATAAAAAGATTTTACTATGCAAACACTATGCATAATAAAATATAATATATTATATTTATAATCAAATAAAACAAAATTTTATAAAACTATTACATTTTATATAAAAAGATTTACTTATACAAATACTATGCGCAGCACTATGCAAATACTATGCGAGCACTATACAAACACTATGCATAATAAAATATAATATATTCTATTTATAATCAAATAAAACAAAACTTTATAAAAATATTACATTTTATATAAACAGATTTTACTATCAAAGAATTCGTAGCAATAATTGAACAAAACTAAGTGACTTCTCACGTAAGCATCAATAATCAATATCGTGTGCTACTTATGCAACCACGCAGTACATCAGATACTTTTACTACCGAGTAGTTCAATATTTTTAACAGTAAAACTTCCGCCGTTATTTTCATAAAAATATTTTTGTCGTTTTCTCAATCCGACAATAATTCCATTGTGGGGTCCACCAATGATTGTACCGTCGTATGGATATTCCCCGATAAAAAGAATATTCCCCGACCAATCGAATATTATATAACAACTTGCATACTTTTCAAAATTTATAAATATTATCCACAACTATAACATTATCTCAAATCGACATTATAATTTTGAAAAAAATATTTCGAGAAAATTAAATTTTTATTCGTAAAATTTGAGATTTTACATAAAATATTTAATTAGTACTGTAGTACTACTATATGTTAGTGGGGTAAGTAAATCTTAACATTTGGAGGAAGAGAAGAGAAGAGAAGAAAAAAGTTCAATGATTATTTCTATGGAGAAACAAGAAGAAGATTCATTGGCGTGCTTGGTTTTTACCCTTTCGCTATTTGGGCGCTTTTTGAATTGATTGAATACCACTTGCTCACTTTAGTATGTCATATCCTAATACTGGCTCTGGCAGTCCTTTTTCTATGGTCAAATGCATCCAACTTTATCAATAAGTAAGCTTGTCAGTGTTTCTCACACTCTTGTTGTTCAATCTGAAGTTATCTACTACCTTGTGCTATGTTCTTTACATTATCATGTCTCCACCTAACTTTCCAGAGGTTATACTTCATGAGAATATTGTCTTAGGTGTGGCAATTGTCCTCAGAATTGAAATCAACAGAGCTCTTGCAATCCTACGTGACATTGCAGCAGGGAAAGATCTGAAGAAATTTCTTGTTATATGTTTAATTCATTTTTTTTATCACTAACCAGTTTTGTTATGAGAGTTTAAAAATGGGGTTGGATTAAGACTCTTAGAATATCATATTTGTGTTTACTTCTGATTTTTGATAATGGGGTTGGGATTACAATTTGGGTGCTCAAACATAGAATACTTACCCAGTGCTTAATGTTGTAGGAAAGTGGCTTGGGAGCAGATAAATTCAGTGCAACTGGGCAGCGAATGGTGCTGGAGCTGACGATAAATAGAATTCAGACACCAAGAGTGTTGTCGAACTAACCAATGGAACATCAGGTGAGGTCATGAACCTTTAGACTTCCAAATCTGTCATATTCTGAGGTAAAAGTGAAAACTAATTATAGAACTTCTTTGGTGTATACTTTTCTCTTTCCTATTTCTGCTTTATTGGTTAGGTGTGGCTATATTTTAGTTTAAACTTTAAGTATAACTACTGATTACATTGTCAGAAGATACTTAGGCACTTGAGTGCTTATGGTATTCGATTAAGTTGTTAGCATGTTCTCTATTTTTTTCCTTCAAATTACATAAAAAGTAATCTTGTCAAACCTCTTAAACCTTGTTCTGTTGTGTATTTGCTTTGTTTCCATTTAAATGGCAATGTCTTAATTTTACTACTTTTATTTACCGGTCCTTTAAGACGTTTAAATATAATTAGGTTTTAAGTATGAGTTGTAAGATTTTCATGTTACCTATAAATTCTGATTGTGTGCATTTGCTTTTGGTTTGTAGCTACATTGTGTAAGAGTATGTATTATACTTGCTATAATAATATGCTAATTCTATTACCGATTATGTCGAGGTTTTAACTATGGAAAAGTTTGAGCACCTTGGGTTTACGATTTATTTTGGTGAAAAGGATCGAGAGAGAATTTCCTTGAGCGAGAATGCTCCATTTTTTGCTAATTGGATCCCGATATACTGCTATTCATGTTCACGCCACACAAGTTCATGATTGGCTTCTACATAACATATCCTCAACATTGGAACATATATCCTGAAAGAGTTTCCTTAAAAAAATTTGGTGACCATTGCCTCCCGACTGGGATGTCCTAATGGTCGATGTGTCGTGCTAGTTCAAATTGAAGGCCTCTGCCATTGCTTAGGGGTCCAAGCTTTATCGAGAGGATCTCTAAGTCATCATTTGTAAAGCAAGCATCTGATCTGAAAGGTTCTTCTGTAAAGGTTAGCTCTACTTCCTTTTATTGTTATTTATTTTTTATGTTTTTTGGTTTGGTGCTGTTATTATTATTTATTATGTTTTTTGATTTGGTGTTGTGTGTTAGTATCATTGCTTTCCCAAGATTGGCTGAAGTTCTTTTTTTACAAGGAGCAATCACTTGGCCTGTCTCTTGGCCTAATATCATCCACTAATCATGATGTAGCATACAATTTCTCTTAGCAAAAGTTACTAGCATATTTTGGGAGAACCTAGGCTTTTTTGCACATGCTTAGGTAGTAGTTTAATTTTATGAATAGTTTGGTTTATTTTGTGGATTGAAAAGTGAATTTGAGATGTATATGTGGATAGTTTGGTATATATTTTGTGGATATAGTAATTTAAAACTATAAACGAATGATATTATTGGGATGTATTTTGAATGGTTGATATATTTTGGCTTTAAATTTAAATGAGAATTTAGACCTTTTAGCTATATATCATGGCATTAGCATAATGCAGCTGCATTGGTAATATAGGTGAACCACAACCTTTTTTTTATCTACAACATTTTAAAAATGTTGTATATTTGTATAAATAAATGACACCTTCTAAATAGATGACATATTATAAACGTTGTGTAAATGTGCCTAAACGTTGTCTGATATATTAAACTAGAACATTTTTATCCAAAAAATGTTGTGGAATCATACCTTCTACAACGTTTTCAAGCATCTACTAATTTATGGAAAATAAATCTACAACATTTTTTTCTTAAACAACGTTGTATAATGTGTCTAACTACAACGTTTTAAAAATGTTGTGTAAGGGTGTCAAATAGATGACACCCTTAACCACGACGGTTTTCTGATTGAAACCACAACGTTTTTTCTGCGTTATCTATTTACTGTTTTATAGTAGTGTGTCCCTCATAGTTCAATATATAGGATTAAATACTCTTTTCCCCATTCTACTAAGGGTCAGTTTACAAATGCATCACCGAACTAATTTTTTTTACGGTCAACTCATCGAACCATACATTATTTACAAAAAGTGATTTTGCCATCTATGTCTGTTAACCATTTAACAGAAGAATGACGTGGAAATACATGGTAATCAATTAAATCTATGTATCAATGTTGACAAGGAGAGAGAAAGTAAGCTAAATAATTAATTAAATTAAATTATACTTAATTTTATAATGATTATAATGACCCTATAAGATATTTCTCTCCTTGTCCGTCCTAGTTCCACATAGGGAGGGAAAATGGAGTCCTTTAGCTTAGAGACCCACCTGACCTCCACCGCTGATGATAGCCCTCAAACTCTTTGTGCCATCCATCAAACTATCCACCTTATCAATCTATCTACCAATCTATGTTTGCAAAGTCTGGGGTTGTAGATCATGGGAGCTTAGATTGTGCACATTAGAAGGGGTATGCTTTTAATGGGTCTAGACTTAGGATAATTGATGCAAGCTGGGGTTTATGGGCTTGGTTTGGGGTTTCAGATTTGTGGTGGTTGTTGATCCGCTTTGTCGATTTTGGGAAGAACATCGACGATGGCCAAGATCAAATCGAGTAGCCGAGTAACGACGCCGTAGTTTCTCGAGCTAAGACGACAAATTCTCCGGATCCGACGTGATCTACGTTTCGTAATTGCTTCTCGGCGATTCGAAATGTAGATGAGCTTTTGCTCTGCTTCCATATTCTTCCTTTTTTAAGTTCCTTTGAGTTTTTCTATGGGAGTTGTCTAAGTGAATGAGGAGCGTGAAGTTGGGGAACTGGATGCATGCTTCTCTTTTCTTTCTTTGGATAATTTTTAGTCCAATTTTATTGTTATTATATTTTACTCTTTGATGAGTGGGAAAAAAGATGGACCAAATTAGGATGTTTTCATGGTGTTTGATTAATATTGGTCTTGATTCTTTTTTGATTCCTTCTATTTTGATTGGAATGATTTTTGGGTTTGGTTAGATATGTACAAATTTTGGGTTTTAGTTTGATGGGAATGAATGAATTTTGGGTTTTGGGTTTTGTAAGACCCCAAATTTTATGAATAAAGATGATTTTTTCTATGAATATTATTTTTGAATATTATGGAATGAATTTGATATAATGTTATAGTTGTGGGTAATATTTATAAATTTTGCAAAGTATGCAAGTTGTTATATAATATTCGATTGGTCGGGGAATATTCGTTTTAGCATGGAATATTCGTACAATGGCACAATCATTGGTGGACACCGCAATGGAATTATTGTTGGATTGAGAAAGCGATAAAATATTTTATAAAAATAACTGGATGAGGTGTTCTTCGTTAAAACTATTGAACTACCCGGTAGTAAAAAATGCGATGTCTGGCGTGGTTGCATAAGTAGCACTTACGGTATTGATTATTGATGCTTACGTGAGAAGTCACCCGCTTATACTCAATTATCACGTCATCATCATATCTCTATATTATTGATTTGATTATTGTCACAGTATCATCTGCATTATATGTTATATTATTAAATCAATAATTGAGACGACAAAGTTATTCATATTATTAAATTGCAATATTTACAATGTCTAGAAGTTCTGTCACGGAGAGGTTTGGTTAACTAATTGAGCGCCAATAATGAGAAATCCTTATTGGAAAGCCCCCTCTTTCCTGGGAACAACCTGGTTGTTAAATATTGTGAGTTATAATATTAATGATGAATAAGTTCGTGTTGATTAAAGATGAATTTGATAGTTTCATTGTGTTGGGATTATTTGTGTTAGTAGAAATCGACATCTATTTCGATGATAATTGATGTCTGGAGGTTATATTGTTCAATCGGGTATTCGGGACACTTTTTGTGTCGGAGTACTATTCACGAGTTACTATTAACGAGTTACTATTCACGAGTTACTATTCATGAGTTACTATTCACAAGTTACTATTCACAGAGTACTATTCACCCGAACAATATATTTCTTTTCGGTCCAAATTATTTTTGGGTACAATATTATTCCATGAGGAGATGTGCTAATTTTTCAGACTGTTGGTTGAATTTATAATAGTAAATCAATATGGATCGCTGGTTTAAAGTTTTAATAGTGAATTAGTATGAACCGTCCGTTTAAAAGTAAATCAATCTAGACTGTTCATGAATTAGTTACTATTCAATCCATTTTCCTATAAATAGAAGCTCATTCCTTCATTATTTCTTACGAATTCACTGAGACTCTAGAGAGAGAAATTATAGAGAGAGAAAGAAGAAGACTATTACGCTACTTCACTACTTCTATATCCAGTTTCTTCTTTATAAGGTAAGGGTATTATTTCTTTTGTATTAATGAAGAGAACTTACGTTATTCCATTATTTATTATTCATTGGAATAACTCAGATACGCTGAGCTACCCTATACATGGTGAAATTCTTTCATTATTCCATTATTTATTATTCATTGGAATAACTTTGTATACACCTGCTACCTATACTTGGTGAAATTCTTCATTATTCCATTCTTTATTATTACATTGGAATATCCTATCTCAGACGCTTTTTACGTTCGGACCGGTTCCATTATTTATTATTCTTGGAATAACTTTTGCTGTCATGATCTATCACATGCCCGGTGATTTCTTTTGTTATTCCATTCTTTATTATACTCGGTTGGTTAAAGTTTTGACTTCTATACTCCATTAAATTAGTGGAATATCCTTGATATTTACGCTTCATCCAGTATCTTTTCATGGAAATATTCTTCTGAGCATTCTTGAATTTTACTTTACAAAGAAGTATCATATTGACAATTTGGACGTTATTAGTTCCTGGATAAATTAATTCTTGAACTTGTTTTATTCAATTCTTATATCATTGTCATCATCCTCATGGTTTATATTTTATTGAAAGTCATCTGTCCTTCGAGTGCATGCATAGATGGACTTGGTATGATTATGACTAGGGATTATTCGGTATTATCATGACCGTAATGTTACAAATGATGTGGTAAAAGTCCTCATTGGCCCGTAGTGCATTGATGGACAGTTGTTGGCATGATCATGACCATTGATGAATACACGAATATCCTTGGCCCGTAGTGCATGGATAATTTGTGGTCGTGATACTAATGAATATCCTTGGCCGTAGTGCAGGGATGATGTGGATTATTTATTAAGCTGAGTCTCAGCGATAAAAGTGATGAAAAATCTTTTTAAATCATAAAAGATAGTAGATTTTATTCTCTACTTGACTTTTTTCATGGATTGCTTATTTCGCTGTAGTTAAACTTGTTGTCTATTGTATTTTATCAGTTTAACATTGTTGAAGGCTAATGATAATTTATCCTGTATTATCTTAGTCATAATATTTCTTACTGGGCTAGTTGAGCTCACCCTTTCTTTCACTGTTCTCTTTAGGAAATGAGAACGTAGCAGGGACTAGTCGGGGAACGGAGTGATGGTCCAGATGATAGCATTAGTAGTCCTCACTATTCTATGAAATAGTGTGATAATTATTATAATGAGGACTTATTCTGAGAGTGGATATTGTCTAGAAGACAATATTTGTATTAAAACTCACAACTCTTGTTGTATATTTAAGATTGTATTTGTATTTTATACCATGTATTTGGCGACTCAAGATGGGTGATGTATACCTATTTTGGGGGCGTCACAGTTGGTATCAAAGCTTAGGGATATGATCCCTGGCTAAGATGTGAGACAAGAACTAGGAGGGGAGAGACGGGGAATTCCTTCGCTGGTATGACCTATCTAAATTTATTTGTTATTTAATTGGTCGATCAGAGTATAGGGATAATATGTGATATGTTAATTAACCCTTGTTTTGTGGCAGTATTTGAAAATGGCATCCGATAATGTTGAGAACATCAATGGAGCACAGGAGACCGTTGAGTCTCCACAGATCAATAATCAGGATAATGTCCATCAAGAAGGCGACAATCCTCAGGGAAACAACAACACTGACCAAATGATGAACGATGGAATGTTCCGAGGCTTCATGCAATTCATGCAACATCAAGCGAGAGCAGCTCCTGTCCAAAATGCAGGTGGAAACACTGGCAACTCTCGGACGGTCACCGCCAAACAGTTCAAGGAGCTGGGACCACCGGAGTTTTTTTGGAGAGCCAAAACCACTTAAGGCGGAGACGTGGATAAAGAAAATCAACTAAATATTTGATGTCTTGGTTTGCTCCAAGGAGCAGCAAAGGTTCCTTTGCCACCTTCATGTTATGCGGCAGAGGCGCATTACTAGTGGGAATCGTAAAGCGTACTCAACTCCGCCTTACTTGAAGATGTCTTGGGAGAAGTTCAAGAATCATTCAACGACAAGTACTTTCCGAAAGTATTCATCACATGAAAGAGGTAGATTTCATTAAACCGGAGCAAAACAACATGACCAGGTGTCGCGAAGACGAAGCCAAGTTTGTCGATTTGTCCCGGTTTGCGTCTCATTTTGTTGATAATGAGGAGAGAATGACGCGAATGTTTCTAAGAGGTTTGAAACCCAAGATACATCAATATCTTATCTCTCATAAAACGTGTGTTTGTATTGAGATGTTGTTAATAGGCTCGATTATTGGAGCGTGATAATGAGTCAACCCAACCAAAAGAGAGAGGACGGCAAAATAATAATACCAAATGGAGAGTAATCATCAAGCGGTGACAACAAGCGTGGAGGAATCAATAAAGGCGAAATGGTAACCACTTGGTGGTAATCGAGGCCAAAAAATAAGAATGGACATTTCAAAAGAGGAAATTCAACAATGATGGAAAGACATCAAGACCAAAGACCATTGCGTTGTTAAGGAAGGAGATCGACCTCCTATCATATGTTTCAAATGCGAAGGGGAGGGACATATCAGTCCAAACTGCGCGATGCCATCCAAAGCATGTTATAATTGTGGAAGAGAAGGTCACCTAGCCCAATTTGTCGTTCACCGAAGACAAGTTCAGCTAGGATGGAGGCACCAAAGGCCGTCCAGAAAAGTCTAAATTGGTAGTGCAAGGGAGAGCGTTTGTCGTGACCTCCCAGAAAGCAAGGAACCCGAACGAGGTTATCACGGGTAAGCTTATCATAAACTCTAAGTGAAGTTTATACCTTATTTGATACCGGTTCTACCCATTCTTTTATTTCTCCTACTTGCGCTCAACGTTTAAAATTGACTCCAAAGAAATTGGACTTTGACTTAGCTGTTGAAACTCCGTTGGGAGAAACCTTCATTACATCCACTATTTATAAGTCTTGTTTGGTTCAAATCGGTACCCTCACATTATCTGTCGATCTTATTTCATTAAAAATACTTGCATTTGACGTAATTCTAGGGATTGATCGGTTAACTACTCATCATGCAAAAATTGATTGTTTTCATAAGGTTGTTAGCTTTCATATTCCTAACCAACCTATTTGTTAGCTTTCACGGATCTAAACAAAAATACGTCAGTTTTGAATGATATTTCTATTGTTAATGAATTTCCTGACGTATTCCCTGAAGAATTTCCTGGCCTACCCCCAGAGCATGAAATTGAATTTTGTATCGACCTTGAACCTGGTACAAAACCTATTTCCAAAGCCCTATATCGAATGGCTCCTATTGAACTTCGGGAGTTAAAGACCCAACTACAGGAATTGTTAGACATCAGTTTCATTCATCCTAGTACATCTCCTTGGGGTGCTCCTGTTCTATTCGTGAAAAAGAAAGATGAGAGTATGCGACTTTGTATTGATTATCGGGAGTTGAACCATGTCACCATCAAAAATAGATATTCGTTGCCACGTATTCATGACCATTTGACCCGGTTGCAAGGCGCCAAATTCTTTTCAAAGATTGATCTTTGTTCCGGATATCACCAATTGAAGATTAGAACCGATGACATTCCAAAGACGGCTTTTAGAACTCGGTACGGGCATTATGAATTCCTAGTCATGTGTTTTGGATTAACTAATGCTCCTGCTGCCTTCATGGATATGATGAACCGAGTATTCAAGGAATATTTGGATCACTTTGTGGTCGTCTTTATTGATGACATCCTCATATATTCCAAAAGCCATGAAGATCATGAGCAACACTTGAGGTTGATACTCCAAAAGCTTCGTGAATATAACTTTTATGCCAAGTTGAGTAAATGCGAGTTCTGGCTTGAGGAAGTAGCATTCCTTGGGCACGTAGTATCAAGTCATGGAATATCTGTTGACCCAGCAAAGATTGAAGCTATTCAAAGCTGGGAGCAACCTAAATTAGTGACCGAAGTACGTAGCTTTCTTGGCATAGCTGGTTATTATCGGAGATTCGTAGAAGGGTTTTCTTGAATTGCTACTCCATTAACTCAGCTGACTCGGAAAGATACAAATTTGGTTGGAACGAGAAATGTGAGAAGAGCTTTCAAGAACTCAAGAGGAGACTCTCATTTCAAAGACCATTTTGACAATACCATCGGCTTGGAGGATTTGTCATCTGATGATGCTTCGAGCAAAGGGTTAGGATGTGTTCTCATGCAACATGGGAAAGTCATAGCCTATGCCTCTCGATTAACTAAAATAATATGAGAGGAATTATCCTACTCATGATCTAGAGTTGGCAGCAGTCGTTTTTGCACTAAAGATTTGGAGGCATTACTTGTATGGGGAGAAAGTGGAGATCTTTACGGATCATAAAAGCCTCAAATATTTCTTCACTCAAAAGGAACTCAACATGCGACAATGACGTTGGCTTGAACTATTGAAAGATTATGATCATACCATCCAATACCATCCTAGAAAAGCGAACGTGGTAGCTGACGCATTAAGTAGAAGATCATATGCGGGTACGAGTGTGATATTGTCAACACAAAGGCCCATTTTGTGTGACTTGAAAAGGATGGAGATAGAGTTAAAGACTCCAGGGAGCCATGTGATGATGGAAAATATAAGAGTAGAACCGACTTTAATCAATAAATTTAAAGCTGCTCAAGCTACAGACCTGGAGGTGATACGTATGAGGAAAAAAGTGCAAGAAGGTGCTATGCTGGAAGAAAGAATTGATGAAGAAGGAATATTTCGAGTCAACTCCAGACTTTGTTTTCCTAACGACCCTAATTTAAAGTGTAGAATCATGATGGAGGAACACAACACACCGTTTGCAATCCATCCTGGGAGTACCAAAATGTATCGCGATCTTCGTCATACATTTTGGTGGAGCAATATGAAGAGAGAGATAGCGTTGTTTATCTCAAGGTGTCTAACTTGTCAATGAGTCAAGGTGGAGCATCAAGTGCCAAAAGGTCCATTGCAACCACTTAAAATTCCAGAATAGAAGTGGGAGCACATTACCATGAATTTCGTTACTGGTCTTCCCAAGGTTTCTTAAGGCATAGATGCGATTTGGGTCATTGTTGATAGATTGACCAAGTTTGCTCATTTCTTACTAATACGAGAAACTTATACACTTGAACGCTCTTCTTATTATGTGTATAAACGAGATTATAAGATTGCATGGTATGCCAGTATCAATAGTTTCTGATCGAGACCCGAGATTCACTTCAAGATTTTGGGTTAGTTTGCAAAAAGCTATGGGCATGGATTTATGATTTAGTTCGGCATATCATCCTCAGACGGACGGACAATCAGAGAGGACTATTCAAACTCTGGAAGATTTATTAAGACTCTGTGTCCTTGACTTTAAAGGAAATTGGAACAAGTTCTTACCATTAGTGGAGTTTTTATACAACAATAGTTATCAAGCAAGTATTGGCATGGCTCCATTTGAGGCGTTGTATGGAAGAAAGTGTCGTTCTCCAGTATGCTGGGATGAGGTGGGTGAAGCAACGTTGTTGGGACCGGAGTTGGTACGTATGACTACGGAAAAGATTCAAACGATCCAACAACGTATAAAAACCTCACAAGATCGACAAAAGCTCAATCCTCGATTCATTGGCCCATTTTTAATCCTCGATCGAGTAGGAACTGTGGCGTATAGACTCGCTTTACCGCCAAGTATGTCTCGTGTTCGTAACATTTTTTATATATCTATGTTACGTAAATATGTGAAAGACCCGGACCACATTATTGAGTTAGAACCGGACGAAATAGCGGAAGATTTAAAGTATGAGGAGGTTCCTATTAAAATCTTGGATAAGAAGGAGCATATTCTACGCTCCAAGGTTATACCTCAAGTCAAAGTTTTGTGGAGGAACCACGATGTTGAGGAAATGACCTGGGAGTTAGAATCTGAAATGAAATCAAGGTATCCTTACCTCTTCGACATACCAAGTACGTACCCTAATTTCGAGGGAGAAATTTCATAAGAAGGGGAGGTTATAAGACCCCAAATTTTATGATTAAAGATGATTTTTTCTATGAATATTATTTTTGAATATTATGGAATGAATTTGATATAATGTTATAGTTGTGGGTAATATTTATAAATTTTACAAAGTATGCAAGTTGTTATATAATATTCGATTGGTCGGGGAATATTCGTTTTAGCATGGAATATTCGTACAACGGCACAATCATTGGTGGACCCCGCAATGGAATTATTGTCGGATTGAGAAAATGACAAAAATATTTTATAAAAATAACTACGGAGGTGTTATCGTTAAAACCTGTTGAACTACCCATTAGTAAAAGTACGATGAATCTGGCGTGGGTGCGCATAGTAACATACGGTATTGATTATTGATGCTTACGTGAGAAGTCATTCAGTTATACTTAATTATTGTTGCATCATATCTCTCATATTATTGATTCGATTATTGTCACAATATCATCTGCATTATATGTTATATTATTAAATCAATAATTGAGACGACAAAGTTATTCATATTATTAAATTACAATATTTACAATGTCTAGAAGTTTTGTCAAGGAGAGGTTTGGTCACCTAATTGCACGCCAATAGGAAGAAATCCTTATTGGAAAGCCCCCTCTTTCTTGGGAACAATCTGGTTCTTAAATATTGTGAGTTATAATATTAATGATGAATAAGTTCATGTTGATTAAAGATGAATTTGATAGTTTCATTGTGTTGGGATTATTTGTGTTAGTAGAAAAATCACATCTATTTCGATGATAATTGATGTCTGGAGGTTATATTGTTCAATCGAAGTATTAGGGACACTTTTTGTGCTCTGGAGTTATTATTCACGAGTTACTATTAATGAGTTCTTATTCACGAGTTACTATTCACGAAGTTACTATTTACGAGTTACTATTCATGAGTTACTATTCACGAGTTCTTATTCATTTGAGTTACTATTCACCCAAACAATATATTTCTTTTTGGTCCAAATTATTTTTGGGTATAATATTATTCCATGAGGAGATGTGCTAATTTTTTAGACCGTTGGTTGAATTTATAATAGTAAATCAATATGGATCGCTAGTTTAAAGTTTTAACAGTGAATCAGTATGGACCGTTGCTTTAAGTTTTAATAGTGAATCAGTATGAACCGTCCGTTTAAAAGTAAATCAACTGGACCGCTCATGAATTAGTTACTATTCAATCCATTCTCCTATAAATAGAAGCTCGTTCCTTCATTATTTCTTACTTAATTCACTAAGACTCTAGAGAGAGAAATTATAGAGAGAAAGAAGAAGACTATTCGCTTACTTCACTACTTCTATATCCATTTCTTCTTTATAAGGTAAGGGGTATTATTTCTTTTGTATTAATGAAGAGAACTTCGTTATTCCATTATTTATTATTCTCAGACTTGGATGAAATTCTCTTCGTTATTCCATTATTTATTATTTTGTTGAATAACTCAGATACGCTGAGCTACCCTATACTTGGTGAAATTCTTACGTTATTCAATTCTTTATTATTCTTTTGGAATATCCTGTTCATGCATTTTTTCTACCGGACGGTTCCATCTTTATTATTATGTTGGAATATCCTGTCTCATGTGATTTACTTGGGACTGGTTCCGCCTCTTTATTATTCATTGGAATATCCTCATGCATGCGTTTTTTACCAACTCGGGTTTCGTTATTTATTATTCATTGGAATAACTTTTGCTGTCTTGCCTATCACATGTCTAGTGATTTCTTTTGTTATTCCATTCTTTATTATACTCGGTTGGTTAAAGTTTTGACTTCTATACTCCATGAAATTAGTGGAATATCCTTGATATTTGCGCTTCATTCAAAGATCTTTTCATGGAAATATTCTTCCGAGCATTCTTGAATTTTACTTTACAAAGAAGTATCATGTTGACAATTTGGACGTTATTAGTTTCTCGGATAAATTAATTCTTGAACTTGTTTTATTCAATTCTTATATCATTGTCATCATCCTCATGTTTATATTTTATTGAAAGTCATTTTTGTGGCTTTCAGAGTGCATAGATGGACTTGGTATGATTATGACTGTGGATTATTCGATAAAATCATAATAGTAATGTTACAAATGATGTGGTAAAAGTCCTCATTGGCCCGTAGTGCATTGATGGGCGAGTTGTTGGCATGATCATGACCATTGATGAATACACGAATATCCTTGGCCCGTAGTGCATGGATAATTTGTGGTCGTCATACTAATGAATATCCTTGGTCGAAAGTGCAAGGATGATGTGGATTATTTATTGTCGAGTCTCGTGATAAAAGTGATGAAAAACCTTTTTAAATCATAAAAGATAGTAGATTTTATTCTCTACTTGACTCTTTTAATGGATTGCTTATTCCACTGTAGTTAAACTTGTTTTATTTTATCAGCTTAACATTGTTGAAGGCTAATGATAATTTATCCTGCATTATCTTAGTCATAATATTTCTTACTGGGCTAGTTGAGCTCATCGTTTCTTTTCTTTATTCTCTTCGTGAAATGAGAACGTAGCAGGGACTAGTCGGGGAACGGAGTGATGGTCCAGATGATAGCATTAGTAGTCCTCACTATTCAATGAAATAGTGTGATAATAATTGTAATGTGGACTTATTCTGAGAGTGGATATTGTCTAAAAGACAATATTTGTATTAAAACTCACAGCTCTTGTTGTATATTTAAGATTGTATTTGTATTTTGTACCATGTATTTGGCGACTCAAGATGGGCGATGTATACCTATTTTGGGGGCGTCACAGGTTTGGTTTGATCTGTACAAATTTTGAGTTTTGACTCTTGATATTAACAAAATGGGTTCCCTCAAATGTGAAAAGCGCTAAGCGGATGAAGAAGATGAAGATGGTCGATTCCATTTTAGTTGGTTTATTTTTCAAGAATTTGTTTAGTTTAGTTGGAGATTGTAACAACAACAAGATTTTAAGTCACACAGTAATTAAATATTAATGATATTGAAAATTTTATGACATATATGGAATGAATATGTTATTATTTATGTGGAAAATGTTTATGGTTAAATATATATATATATATATATATATATATATGAATTATATAAAAAGAATTAAATCTGAAAAGTTACATAACCTAATTATACATTAGGTATGGAAATTAAATAACCTAAGGGTTATGATATTAAAGAATAATAGTATTTATAATTATACTAACCTAAGAAATTACTTTTATTATCTCAATTTATTATTTAATTTAAACCTAATTAAAGTGAGTCTAATTGGGTTATAAAATTAAAGGTACATAGATAATTATTTAAATTCCAAAATGAGTGGAATGGAAACCCTAATTAAATAATTAGGGTAAGATAAAATTTATCTATTGGATCATGCTATTTTTACATAGCCCAAACAATGTAATTAGAGAGCCCAAACAAGAAATCAAATGACCCAGATTATGGCCCAATTTATATGGACCTTCTAGATGGTTAATTAACAAATAAATCAAAAAAAAATGGCCATAAAAGAAAAAAATTACAAAAACTAAAAATGTATTTACAATAATTACATTCATCGGTAGCAAATAGGGAAAGCAGAACTATAAAGAAGAGAACCATTGGTTGAAATTTAGAAGTGGCCATAAAATTGTGAATTTGTTTAGTCATCGCATGAATAGACCATTGTTTCAACACATTGTTTATATAGGGAAAAAGGGGAATTGAGGATCTTGTAGAACTACCATTTTCACTTGTGGAAATATTAATTCCCAAAAAATTTAAAGTCGAATAGATTATTACTCCATCCGCTTTCTTTTTATTTGTCTTTTAAAAAGTCAAATTTGTTTCTTTTTTCTTTTATTTTAGATTTTAAAGAAGCATTAATGACTCAATTTCATATATTGTCTCTATATTAAATATTCACTATTAATTACACAAAATATTAATAAGCATTAATAGTATTTGTTAAATTTATGTTTTCTTCTAAAACATCTATTAAAAAGAAATGGAAGAGTACAATCATATTTCAGAATCAAATTAAGCCAATTAGCTACTAGGCAATGACAATCTCATCAATTAAATTACATGTAAAACTAATAAAGAGTAACGTGTTTATAAAAGGGATGAAAGGAGTATTATTATTTTTATCAATTCAAGTATTTCATATTTTTTATTTATGAAGGTTTTCACATTTTAGAGGCATTGTTTAATCACGAGAAAAGAATAAGAATATCGTAATGATCTCTAGATATTAATCAAAGTTTTAAACATTAAAACAATTATAATTTGGGTTCGTAATTCAGTTTTAAGATAAAATTTTGGGTAAAAGTTTAATTTGATGTTATAAAGATATTTTCCAAAATTCATAATTTTTTTCAATTTTAAAGAATTTCACAAATTTGAACATAAATAGGTTTAAAATAAATAGTAACAAAGTTGGGAAAAATATGAAAAATCAAAACTAACTAAATTATAATTATCTAGGTGGGGGCGAGGAGGACGAAAATTAATAAAATATTTAATGCGGTTTAATTGATAAAGTAAAGTATAAAAATGTATGAAAAATTAATTAAAGAAATGCCGAAAATAAGTAATATATTTTATCGACTAAAATCATTCAAAAAGGACATATGAGGCTACTTAGAGTAATAAATAATTACTATAATTGAAATTTTAATGGTGTAAGAATATACTCGAGGATAAATTACAGTATCCGAAAATACCGAAACAAAATTTCAAACAGTTACCATCGATAACTAATAATTAAATAAATTCTTATTGATGGTGTAATTAAGTTACTATTTCGAGACGTGAAATACCCTTCTCGAGGAAAGTATGTCCCAACAAGTAAATCCCGCACTCCGTGCATTCTAACTTCGCTTATTTGTTAAAACTATAAATTTACCTGAAAAACTTCTTGAACCGTCTGTAAAAGGAGTTTATGTCATTTGTTCGACTAAATTCAATTTTTATATTTCTATCAATTTATTGAATTGTTTTATGATTATTTGGTGATATGTTAATCCAATCCAAAATATTTTGGTAGGTATCCGAGGTTTTGAATGAGTATGAACAACCCTATAAATAGGGGTATTGAGTTATGGTTTGCATCGACATTATCACGTTGTATAATTATTAACGTGATTAAATGTTACTCGTAATATTTGGCCTTATTAAGTGATCACCTAATGATACTTTGGGGATAAGAGTTTACAGTCTTTTACGATTGTTGAACGTCATGTAAAAGTTCACAGTTTTTGTGATTATTAAACATTTGTGTAAAGAGTCATGGTTCGTACGACCACTCAGTGACCCTCAAAATAAATATTTTTTGTTTTAGACATTTCATTAAATTTAAGATTCCAAAATTTTATCCTACTGAGAAATTTAATGTGCATTAACTTATTGAGAGATTTTTGTTGTCTTTTTGTCTTTCATTCAATACTTTAGGTTTGAACCCTAATTAATACTTGGACCAACAACAATTAATATTAGGGGTATTATAAGATTTATTTTTGTAAAAAATAGATTATTTAAGGTAAGTGAACTTTTAACTTAAGACTACCCAAATTAGTAATAAAAATTTTTATCCTAAGACGGATGGAGTATTTAGTTGTGATTATGCTAAAATAATTATTTTTATTTAATTTAATTTTTAATGGAATTTTACTCTCGGTTTATTTTGATAAAGTTTACTTGAAATTCTAATTCTAACAGAACTACTTAAACTCAAGCTTTAATAAATTTTAATTTAATTATAACAATTGTTAAGAATCAATCCATTATAATTTTCAACTAATTTTATAGTAATTAAATTTTTTAAAATCACATTTATTATTAAGATTTTTTGTCGATAACTTAACATCTTAATAAAGTGCAATAACAAATTTTGGATAAAATTTGTTAAGATATATTATCTTAGTGATATATAAGCTTGTAATATATTTGATAGAGCCAAAGAAAAAAAATCTTTTAGAAATTTATTTTCTTATTATAGATATAAAATAAACAAAGATCTTCCTTTTTCCTAACATGTTGGGTTTTATTTTGTATATTTTACAAATTTGGATAGAACTTATACTAATTTTAATAGGAAAGAAAAAAGCTAAAATAAAAATTGGTGAAACCATGTTTGTGCATTTAATTATATAGTTAATTCAATTAGAATTTCAAGCAAATTTTGTCAATATAAACGCTAATACGTAATTCTATTTGAAACTACAATAAAATTAATTAAAATAATTGTTTGCTTATAATCATAACTAAATAAATCAGCACTACATTCAAATGTTTAGCTTAATAATTGATCGAAAAGAACCTACAATATATAATTTAATAATTTATTTTTAAATAAATAATTAATAACTATAACTATATATTCTCAAAGTCCTAATTAAATATATTATCTTACATTTAATTGATTATTTCAATATAAAATTGTTTATCTAAATGAGACAAAATGGAGATAAGGAAAACACCAATTAAATATTATTATTGAAATTAATGACAGTTCATATTGAACACTTGCTTTATAATCAGTAAATCAAAATATAGAGAATTATCACTACAAAAACGGGTCATTGCCGACGAGGTCGGATTCGGATTTGACAATGGAATTATAATTAATTTGAAAACTTTTTTAAAGTATAACATGAATTATTGTTGAAATTAATGGCGATTCATATTGCTTGATTGCTTTATCATCAGAAATCTAAATATAGAGAGTTACTTTAATTAAATTATTCATCGAATAGTTGCAACAGTATAAGGAGGATCATTTACAAAAGGCTCGACACTCGGATCATGGGCCGTCCCTCGATGTCTTGTGTAATCTCCAAAGAAATGTCATCACCGTTGCGTAAAGACTCTATCGCCAATGATTGATTAACTTATCCAAAAATAAACTTCATGCTAACCACTTCCATTTAATAATATTGGCCATGTGCTTCGCATGGGAATGGTAAACAAGTTTATCTAAATGAGAAAAAATGGAGATAAGTCAAACACTAATTAAATATTATTATTGAAATTAATGAAAGTTCATATTGCACACTTGCTTTATAATCATGAGATCAACATATAGAGAATTATTTTAAATCAATTATTCATGGAAGAGTTGTGCTATGTATTGCGATAAATTGACACTGAATTATAATTGTGAAATTTATCAATACATGAGATTTGTAAGAATTATAAGAACAATCCACTTATTACACATCTCTAATAAAGTTACAACCCAGAGTACTTATCCACGTAACTAATAATTAAAAAGTCAATGTAAAATTGTAGTACTTAAAGCTACATGTAACGCTTTGCGTCAAGAAAGATACTAGATGAGTCTTTTTTCAAATTTATTTGTATTTTTTATGGGTTATCAAACTTGAAATACTAAACACTATCAAAATTTACTCAACCTCCCCGGGTGATTGACACGCGTATGTCATACAAAATGTTAATAGTTGATAAAATATTTTGAAATGGATAATACTATGTGCACCAACTGTACACAAAATTTTGTGCACTAAGAGTATGATTCAAATATTGCTTACCAATTAAATGTACAAAATATTCAGTTGTAGGTCTCGCTCCTTATTTTTTCTTTGTTTTTATACTTAGTGTGCACAATTTTTTATATAATTGGTGTTCCTAGCATTACTCTTCTGAAATTTATAATAAGAATGTGTCAGATCATTCTTTCTTATGTATGAAACCGATCTCCTCACTATTCTCCTAGTCCTTCAAAAATTGGTTTATTTAATTTTTTTTTTGGTCAAATGGATCAATTTTAAAAAGAATTCAGATGATTATTTATATTTTCAAACACATGAAAATTGAAGGTGATAGTAAATTCGATATAGTTTCTTATATATGGTTCTCTCATATATTTACAAGAAAATGGTATATATTTTGATTACAAAATTGATCAATTTGATATTGAAAACATCAAATTAAACTGATTTTTTGAGAGACGAGAGGGACTAGAAATTAATTAATAGGAATATTAATGTTGAAGGAAAATGATATACATGTGTCCACAAATATTTGACAAAATTAGATTGCAGAACTACATGATCAAAGTATATGCGATAAGATCAAATAAATTAAAGTAAAACTTTTATAATGTATAACATGACTCATTGTTGAAATTAATGGTATGTCATATTGCACAATTGCTTTAATTTATCATCAGAAAATCAAAATTGGTGTTTGATTGCATCTTAATGCAATTTAATAGCCCACCTCTTAATGAATTTTAACAACCCATATCTTTGTATTAAGAGGTATTCTGAATAGTTTTGACTCATATTTGTATCTTAAATATTCAGAAGGCCTCTTAATACAAAGATGTGAGTTGTAAAGATGTATTAACACTCTGTTTCTGAGTTTTAAAATGGACAAAAAAAAATGAACAGAAAATTTAAGTTTTCTTTCCAATTCCTATGTTTTTATTGTAGTTATAATTTCTATGCCTATCAGACCATGTTTTAGACTAATTTAGTACTATTAGATTTAGAGGCGGAACTGGGGGTGGGGTGGGGTGGGGTGGGGCGGGGGTTCATTTGACCCCCCAACCCTGGAATCTAAAGCATGCTAATGTTAGTTAAACTTGATCTTTGTTATGAGATGATATTAATTCATTTGCTTTCTCATGTCCTTCTACTTATAATAAATTAACAATATTACTATAAGATAAAATAATGTTAAATAAGTTTGATGATTAATTAATTAATATTCCACTCATTTGTTTTACTGACTTAATCATATCTTGGCATCGATTTTTTTGTAAATGAGAATAACTTAATTCATTTTCTTGATTTGATTAACTCCTCTCAATTGTCTTCAAGGAAGATGACCACAACAAGATTTATTATTCTGTCGGAATATCCTGTCTGTGCGTTTACGCATGACCTGGTTCCATTATTAATTATTCTGTTGGGAATAACCTGTCTATGCGGTCTATCGCATGCATGGTGAATTCTTTTGTTATTCCATTCTTTATTATTATGTTGGAATAACCTGTCTATGTGGATTACCGCATGCATGGTGAATGATCCTTTGTATTCATTCCTTATTAAATTGTAGAACTGATATGTCTACATGGATTACCCCATGGCGGGTGAAAACCCATTTGCAGTTTCGTAATTTTTTTGACCCTCAAAAATTCTGGAAAAATTTAAAATCATAATTTGATGAGTTTTCTATATTGTGTCCAAAGATGGCGTTTTTTGGATGTATAGATTAAGAGTTATGGATTTTATGGTAAAAGACTATTTTAAAAGTAAACCCTTATAACTCCTTGTGGTTAACTCCAAAATTGGTGAAATTTTTATTGGAAGTACATGTATATAACTGGAGTATACCCTGTAAATTTCAGAACTTTTGGACAAAGGTACAATTTATGATAAATGTCTAAATATTCGGCGGTTTTGGCCATATGAAAAATAGTAAATGAATTTTAAAAATTCCGAAAAAAATATATGTTCAATATGGGACTATATTCTGCTAAATCCCAGAAAAAAAATATTTTTGGGACTGATTTGGTATTTTTCATGAAAATGAACCAGTTATGAGTAAATGAATTAATTATGTTATGTGATGTAACAAAATTGGAAAAATAGGATTTTATGGTTTGGGAATCCTATATAGGGTATATGCAGATTTTGGATGAGGGATTTGATCATTGGTGATGAAATCTTATGAGTATGACATTTTTGAATGATTAAATGCATTATGTGGTAAAGTGTAAACAATTGAAATAAATTGTTTATAAGTTTAAGAAGTGATTAAAATATTATTATAATATTAATAATATTAGATTATGAGTTTATTAAGTGGTTGATAATATTTGGATAAATTTAAAGTCTTTAATATTTATCCTTGTTTTCTTTTGATTAATGTTTATATCATTGTCATCATCCTCATGCTTATATGGTGATGAAAGTTATCTTTGGCACGTGCAAAGATGGACTGTTGATTATTGAATTGTATATCTTTGGCTTACGTGCAAAGATGAACTGTTGATTATTGAATTGTATATCTTTGGATTACGTGCAAAGATGGACTGTTGATTATTGGTTTTATAGTTGTATATCTTTGGCTTACGTGTAGAGATGGACTTGGTATGATTATGACTAGGGATTATTCGGTATAGTCATGACCATTGATGATTTAATGAATATCCTTGGCCCATAGTGCAGGGATGATTCGATGATGTGGTTTATTTATTTAGCTGAGTCTCAACGATAAAAATTTATGAAAACATTATAAATTATAGAAGATAGTAGATATCATGCTCTACTTGACTCTTCTAATGGATTGCTTATTCCGCTGCAGTTAAACTTGATGTCTATTGTATTTTATCAGTGTAACATTATTGAAGACTAATGATAATTTATTCTGCATTATCTTAGTCATAATATTTCTTACTGGGCTAATTGAGCTCACCCTTTTGCTTTCATTGTTCTCTTCAAGAAATGAGAACGTAGCCGGGACTAGTCGGGGAACGGAGTGATGGTCCGAGATGGTGTCATAGTAGTCCTCACTATTCTATAAAATAGTATGATAATAAATGTAATGAGGACTTCATTGAGTTTGTATACTGTCAAAATGACAATATACGTATTAAAACTCTTAGATTATGTTTTGTCGTATTTTACACGATTGTTGTATAATTAAGTTGTATTTGAATTTTATACCATGTATTTTGCGACTCAAGATGGGTGATGTATACCTGTTTTGGGGGCGTCACAATATTCAATAATATTATGCACTCATTTTTATTAAATTG
Source organism: Panax ginseng (assembly GCA_020205605.1). Taxonomy (NCBI): domain Eukaryota; kingdom Viridiplantae; phylum Streptophyta; class Magnoliopsida; order Apiales; family Araliaceae; genus Panax; species Panax ginseng. Next base: position 136,724,448 of record CM035133.1, on the reverse strand, counting down.
AATATTTAAAATTATTAAATAAATTTTACCCTTTAAAATGGTAAAATAGTGTCATTAAGAGACAATTTATTTTTTAGTTATCAAACATTTTTTAAGATTCAGCCCTCATAACCATTGAGATGATCTAATTTATTAAGACATCATAATCATTCAGATCTTAATTCTCAGATTTATCAAACACAACCTAAGATAGAATAATAATATATATGTGATTTCATTCTTTATTTCCTCTTATTAATGTACCCACATACATCAAGTTATTTAATATTGATATAAATTTATTGTCATATATATATATATATATATATATATATATATATATATATATATATATATTAATCGTTATAAGTGTTAATAAGTATTAATAAGTGTTAATAAGTTTTAATATTGATATAAATTTATCGCCATTCTTTATTTCTTCTTAAAAATGTACTCCCTAAATCTTAATAAGTGTTAATTTTGTAGTATTATTGATGTAATATTAATAAAATTGTGATGATAAACTTAAAAATATTGTCATAAAAATTAAAACCATGTTATGAAACTTAAATATTTGTCAAATATAAACGCGTGGTTAATTATATTAAAAAAATTAAGACAAACAGAATTTGATTTACTTTATTTTTATTAATACTTATTGAAAAAATATTTAAAAGACTACCTATGTTCCAAAATTTTAAATTTTTTCGTTCATAAATATTTTATACATTCCATTCCACTCCATATATAGAATTGGGTTAAATTTCATGTAATTCAGTAAACAAAATATTAATTTCAACATTGATATATTATCTATATGACTGAATGATCTTATGTAGAAAACATCTGTTTTACTTATCATATCATAAATGCATATAGTTTTTGTATATTTTAAATGATTGGGGATCACATGAAATTTTTACGGTCAAAACTTTAGGATTATGTTTATTTGAAAAAAAACATTATTGGGATTTGAATATTTATATTAATTTAACATTACTTATGAATATGTTCTCCCATGATATAAATTATAGTGAATATAAATTATATTATATATAAATGCATTAAAATTTTAACAATATTAAATTTAATTTTAATAACACTATTTACGTAACTTACAATATCGATTATGGACTATAATAATCTATAAAGTAAATATATTTTCATTACTTTAAAATTTAAAATTTCATACATTAACCATATCATAAAGAAATAGAAAATACAATATGATGGTGGCTCTCTTATGTGGAATATAACACAAATGAAAAAAAACATATGTTTTATAGAAAGAGTAAAGTTTAAGTTTATTCTTTAATTTATAATATACTACAATTCAAGTTGTAATGTAATTAATATTTTAATACAATTTTTATTCTTAATAATATTTTTTAAGTAATTTAAATTATTAATTGTATTAAATAGAATATTAACTTATAATAATTTAAAAAATTAAAATATTGTTAATTGACAATAAACAAAATTATAATAATTATTACTTTTTTTTGCGTAATGTAGTATAAATGTTTATTTATATTACTTTTTTATTCTACAAAAAGAGTTATATTTGAGTTTGTTATAATTAATTTATAATATCCTAAAATTTAAATTTATATGGATCCTAATTACACTCTTTTTGTAATTATTTGGTTGATGCACTTTTCTTGTAATTACTTTCTATTTGTTGTATACTTATGTAAAGAACACTAGATAAATTTTATCTTACCCTAATTATTTAATTAGGGTTTTCATTCCACTCATTTTGGAATTTAAATAATTATCTATGTAGCTTTAATTTTATAACCCAATTAGACTCACTTTAATTAGGTTTAAATTAAATAATAAATTGAGATAATAAAAGTAATCTCTTAGGTTAGTATAATTTTAAATACTATTATTCTTTAATATCATAACCCTTAGCACTACAAGAAATCACATATTTTATGACAAAATTTTTGCCACGCATAAAATTTTGTCATAATTTTTTAATTAATAATTACGAAATTCATAATCGTCCCTAAAACTTTTGCTTTTGTGACAACTTTTATTTTTGTTACTATTAATAATTTATATCGTCACTGTGACGCCCCCAAAAATAGGTATACATCACCCATCTTGAGTCGCCAAATACATGGTACAAAATTCAAATACAACTTAATAATACAGCTGTCGTGTAAAATACGACAAAACATAAACTGATAATTTTAATAAGAATATTGTCATCTAGACAATATCCACACTCAAAGGAGTCATCATTACATTTATTGTCACCCTATTTAACAGAATAGTGAGGACTACTAATGCTATCATCTGGACCGTCACTCCATTCCCCGACTAGTCTTGCATTACGTTCTCATTTCAAGAGAGAAACGGTGAAAGAAAGGGTGAGCTCAACTAGCCCGAAGAAGAAATATTATGACTAAGATAATGCAAAATAAATTATCATTAGTCTTCAACAATGTTAAACCGATAAAATACAATAGACATCAAGTTTAATCTGCGGCAATGAACAAGCAATCCATTAAAAGAGTCAAGTAGAGAATAAAATCTACTATCTTTTATGATTTAAAAATGTTTTTCATCACTTTTATCGCTGGGACTCAGCTTAATAAATAATCCATATCATCCCTACACTACAGCCAAGGATATTCATTAGTATCACGACCACAAATTATCCATGCAGTACGGGCCAAAGATAATCGTGTTTTCATCAACGGTCCTGATCATGCCATAAAACAATTCATCTTTGCACCCTTGGCCAAAGAGAATTCATAGCCATAATCATACCAAAAACTGTCCATCAATGCACTACGGGCCAATGAGGATTTTTTTTCCACATCATTTGTAACATTACGGTCATTATTATATCGAATAATCCCTGGTCATAATCATACCAAGTCCATCTATGCACTACAGGCCACAGATGACTTTCAACATAATATAAACATGAGGATGATGACAATGATATAAGAATTCAATAAAACAATTTCAAGAATTAATTTATCCAGAACTAATAACGTCCAAATTGTCAACATGATACTTTTTGAGAGTAAAATTCAAGAATGCTCGTAAGAATATTTCCGTGAAAAGATATTGGATGAAGCGCTTAAATATCAAGGATATTCTACTAAGTTCATGGAGTATAGAAGTCAAAACTTTAACCAACCGAGTATAATAAAGAATGAATAACAAAAGAAATCACCACCATGCAATAGACCGCATGCATAAAAGTTATTTCAGCGTAATAATAAATAACGGAATTCAGTCATGCGAACGCATGACAGATGTGATATTCCAATGAATAATAAATAACGGAACCAAGTCGGTGTAAATTAAGACCCCATGTGATGTTCCAATGTAATAATAAAGAATGGAATAATGTATGAATTTCACCATGTATGCGGTATTTTGCATAGACAAAGTTATTCCAACATAATGATAAAGAATAGAATAATGTAAGAATTTTACCATGTATGCAGATTGAGATAGACATGTTATTCAACATAATGATAAAGAATGGAATAATGTAAGAATTTCACCAAGTATAGGTAGCTCACAGACACAAAGTTATTCCAATGAATAATAAAGAATGGAATAATGTAAGTTCTCTTCATGAATACAAAAGAAATAATATCGCTACCTTAGAACAAATCGTATATATGAGTAGTGAAGTAGCGAGTAATACTTTTCTTCTTTCTCTCTATAGTTTTCTCTCTAGAGTTTCAAAGTGAATTAAGTAAGAAATAATGAAGGAATGAGCTACTATTTATAGGAGATTGGACCTGAATAGTAACTAATTCCTAAACGGTCAGTATTGATTTACTTTTAAACAGACTATCCAGTATTGGTTTACTATAAAATATTCTAATAAAACAAAATCTTTTAAATAAAATATAATATATTCTATTTATAATCTAATAAAACGAATAACTTTATAAAAGTATTATGTTTTATATAAAAATATTTTACTATGCAAACACTATGCAGGCACTATGCAAACACTATGCATAACAAAATATAATATATTCTAATTATTGTCTAATAAAATAAATAACTTTATAAAAGTATTCTGTTTTATATAAAAAGATTTTACTATGCAAAACACTATGCATAATAGAATATAACATATTCTATTTATAGCCTAATAAAACGAATAACTTATTAAAAGTATTCTATTTTACATAAAAAGCTTTTCTGTTTTATTACATTAATAATACTAATAAAACAAAACTTCATCATTATTATTATAATTCACATTATTAATCGACCAGGTCGTTCCCTGGAAAGAGAGGGCTTTCCAATAAGGATTTCTCCCTATTGGCGCGCAATTAGGTGACCAAACCTCTCCTTGGCAGAACTTCTAGACATCGTTAATATTGCAAATAATAATATTAATAACTCTGTCATCTCAATTATTGATTTAATAATATATAAAAAATATTGACAATAATTGAATCAAATAACGTGAGATACTATGCAACAATCACTGTGGCAATAATTGAACAAAACTGAGTGTTTTCTCACGTAAACATCAATAATCAATACCGTGTGCTACTATGCAACCACGCCAGACATCATCGATTTTTTTCTATCACGAGTAGTTCAACAAAGATAATCGGTAAAACTTCTGACGTTATTTTCATAAAAATATTTTTGTCGTTTTCTCAATCCGACAATAATTCCGTTGTGGGGTCCACCAATGATTGTGTCGTCGTACGAATATTCCCTGTTAAAATGAATATTCCCCGACCAATCAAATATTATATAACAACTTGTATACTTTGCAAAATTTATAAATACTACCCACAACTATAATATTATCTCAAATCCACACCATAATTTTTAAAAAAATATTTCGAGAAAATTAAATCTTTATTCGTAAAATTTAGGGTTTTACAGTCACTAATTTACATATTTGATGACGATTAACAAAATTTTGTCACAAGTTATTTTGGAGGTAGAATTTCGTACCAAAATTTTGGAGGGAAACCTTTTAGTGCAATTTGTAATAATTGATGACAGTATTTACTGTCACAAAATATTTCTTTCGATGACAACATAATAGTTTGACATTAATTATTTGTAAAATTTAGTGACAATGTGCTTTCGTCACTAATGTTCATATTTAGTGATGCCATATACAAATTCGTTACAATTTTATTTGGAGGGGAATTTTGGAGGGAAATTTTTTAATGACGAAAAAATAATAATTTATGACAATTTTTATTGTCATAAATACCAATTTTATATGACGAAATAATAGTGCGTCACTAATTAGATGCGTGGATAAGTGACAAAAATCGTTCGTCATAAATTCTTATATTTAGTGACAAAGTACTTAATATCGTCACAATTTTATTTGGAGGCAAAATTTTTTGAAAAATTTTGGAGGGAAATTTTTTAAAGACGAAAAAATATTAATTTATGACAAATTGTATTGTCATAAATATCAATTTTATATGACAAGATAATAGTGCGTCACTAATTAGATGAGTGGATAAGTGACAAAAATGGTTCGTCATAAATTCTTATATTTAGTGACAAAGTACATAATATCGTCACAATTTTATTTAGAGGCAAATTTTTTCTGAAAAATTTTGGAGGGAAATTTTTTAAAGACGGAAAAATAATAATTTATGACAATTTATATTGTCGTAAATACCAATTTTATATGACGAGATACTAGTTCGTCACTAATTAGATGAGTAGATAAGTGACAACACTAGTTCGTCATAAATTCTTATATTTAGTGACAAAGTATGCAATAGCGTCACCTTTTTATATTGAGGCAAAATTTTCTTGTATCTAAACGACGTCACTGGTCTTCCTTTCATCATTGGCAACCTCTATTTAGTCAAGAACCTCTTTAAGACCCCAACTTTTATGAATAAAGATGAATTTTCTATAAATATCATTTTTGAATATTATGGAGTGAATTTGATATAATGTTATACTTGTGGGTAATATTTATAAATTTTGCAAAGTACGCAAGTTGTTATATAATATTCGATTGGTCGGAGAATATTCGTTTTAACAAGAAATATTCGTGACGACGACAAGACAATCATTAGTGGACCCCACAATGTAATTATTGTTTGATCGAGAAAATGACAAAAATATTTTATGAAAATAACTTGGAAGTTTTACCGTTAACTGCTGAAACACCGGTGTTAAAAGTACAATGATGATACGCGTGGTTGCATAGTAGCACACAGTATTGATTATTGATGTTTACGTGAGAAAACACTCGCTTTTGTTCAATTATCGCCACGTTGATTGTTGCGATAAGATCTCACGTTATTTGATTCAATTATTGTCAATATTTTTATATATTATTAAATCAATAATTGAGATGACAGAGTTATTAATATTATTATTTGCAATATTAACGATGTCAGAAGTTCTCACAAGGAGAGGTTTGGTCACCTAATCAAGCGCACCAATAGGAGAAATCTTTATTGGAAAGCCCTTCTTTCTCGGTAACGACACCGGTCGATTAATATTGTGAATTATAATAATGATGATAAATGTTGTTAAAAATATTGATGTGTTTTTATGAAGTCATGGAAGTTTTATATATATATATATATATATATATATATAAATTTTATTTTATTATTATTATTAATGTAATAAAATGTAATACTTTTTATAAAGTTTTATTTTATTTGATTATAAATAGAATATATTATATTTTATTATGCATAGTGTTTGCATAGTGTCTCAGATAGTATTTGCATAGTAAAATCTTTTTATATAAAATGTAATACTTTTATAAAGTTATTTGTTTTATTAGATTTTAAATAAAATATATAAATATATATATATATATATATATTTTATAAATAGAATATATTATATTTTATTACATAGTATCATTTCCATTCTCCTATAAATAGGATGCTTAGTTAAAATTGAAAACACACCAGAAATTCAAAGAATTCTTCTTCTATAATCTTGAGCGTATTTCTTTAGAGTTTTAAGAAGCTTTGAGCGTAGAAAACAATATAAGTTTTCTTCAAGAATATTCTCGCCCTACCAGACGGAATACTCTTCTTTTACGATAAGGGGTATTATTCTTTCGTATTCATGAAGAGAATTATTTTCTTTCCATACTCGTAAGGGTTGTTATTCCATTCTTTATTATTATGTTGAAATAACTTTGTTTATGTAAGTACAAAGATACATGGTGAAATTCTTTCGTTATTCCATTATTTATTATTTCGTTGAATAACTCGTCAAGGCTTCATCGCATGCCTGGTGAATTTCGTTGTTATTTCATTCTTTATTATTCTCGTTGGAATATCCTCGTGCATGACATTACGCATGACACTGGTTCCATTCTTTATTATTCTTCGGAATATCCCGTCTGTGTGGATTTAGCATTTGACCTGGTTCCATTCTTTATTATTTTGTTGGGAATAACTTCGTCATGCGATCTATCGCATGCATGGTGAATTCTTACGTTATTCCATTCTTTATTATTCTGTTGGAATAACCTGTCTATATGGATTACCACATGCATGGTGAATGATCCTTTGTATTCATTCCTTATTAAATTGTGGAAATGATCTGTCTACGTGGATTACCGCATGGCGGGGAAAAAAATCCATTTGCAGTTTCATATATTCTATTATACTCAGTTGTTTAAAGTTTTGGCTTCTATACTCCATGAAATTAGTAGAATATCCTGGATATTTACGCTTCATCTAGTATCTTTTCATGAAATTTTTTTTCTGAGCATTCTTGAATTTTACTCCACAAAGCAGTATCATGTTGACAATTTGGACGTTATTGGTTCCTGGATAAATTAATTCTTGAACTTGTTTTATTGAATTATTATATCATTGTCATTAACCTCATGTTTATATTATGTTGAAAGTCATCTGTGGCCTGTAGTGTATAGATGGACTTGTTATGATTATGACCAGGGATTATTCGGTATAATCATGACCGTAATGTTACAAATGATGTGGTAAAAGTCCTCATTGGCCCGTAGTGTATCATTGACAATGATTGTTGGCATGATCATAACCATTGATGAATACACGAATATATTTGGCCCGTGAGTGCATGGATAATTTGTGGTCATGATACTAATGAATATCCTTGGTCGTAGTACGAGGATGATGTGGATTATTTATTGTCGAGTCTCACCGATAAAAGTGATGAAAACCTTTTAAATCATCAAAGATAGTAGATTTTATTCTCTACTTGACTCTTCTAATGGATTGCTTGTTCATTGCAGATTAAACTTGATGTTTGTTATATTTTATCAGTTTAACACTGTTGAAGACTAATGATAAATTATTCTGCATTATCTTAGTCATAATATTTCTTACTGTCTAGTTGAGCTCACCCTTTTGCTTTCATTATTCTCTTCAAGAAATGAGAATGTAGCAAGGACTAGTCGAGGAAAGGAGTGACGGTCCAGATGATAGCATTAGTAGTCCTCACTATTCTATGAAATAGTGTGATAATAAATATATTGAGGACTTATTTTGAGTTTGAATACTGTCTAGAAGATAATATTTGTATTAAAAGTCACAGCTCATGTTGTATATTTAAGGTTGTATTTGTATTCTGTACCATGTATTTGGCGACTCAGAATAGGTGATGTATACCTATTTTGGGGGTGTCACAACCTCTATTATCAATTTTTAATAATCCCAAATTGATGGTAGAAATTATTTGACATTTTAGGTATGTTTCTAGATTTTGATTTGAATTGATAATTAGTAGTTGTTTTAATTGAACAACTACGATTTTGAAATGATTTCATGTCATTTTTGTTGTAATGGTTGCTATTGTTGATGATGATATTGTACAATTTTGATAATCTAAATCACTATTTGGTTTAAATTTTTGACGAACCAACTTCTTAGCTTTGATTAACTTTAATCCAAAAATGAATGTTTAGTAACGAAATTTTTCATTTGTTGCAGTTTATGAAAGGCTTTAATTTTTCGTAACGAAATTCATAAGTCGTTGCAAAAATTCGTTACCAAATCGTTGGCGGGAAAATAAACACACACCTCCTATTTAATTTTTTTTTGCCGATGAGATTTCTCCTCATCGTCGGCAACAAAAAAAATTTTGTTACTATATTTTGGTGCCTAATATAGGCCACATTCATTGGCAACAATTTATTTTCATTGCGTATTTAATACATTTTTTTTGCAACGACTAGTAAATTGTTGCCCAAAATTAAGACAAACCCAATAACCATGCCTCTTTTTTCCCCCCAAAACGCATCTTTTTTCATTTAATTTTTTTTATTTATTTGGACACAATTTTATACAGTGAAATGTTTCACTCCGTCCGCCTCAAAATAAATGCCCAGTTTTATTTTTTTTAAAAGTTATAATTTTTGAAATTAAAATATTCATCATATAGATATATTTTCTAATTTATAAAAATTAAAGTTTGTAGTTAATTGGATATAGTTTATAATGATCATATTCGCACACCTATAATTTTGAAAAAAATATAATTAATTTCCACTAGTACAAAGTAGTAAATAGACAACACTTAAACCACAATGTTTTTATAAAAAACGTTGTGGCATTTTTTTCACAACATTTTTAAAAAAAACGTTGTAGGTATATATGAAAAAACGTTATCTATTTAAAATGATATTTTTTGGTTTTAATTAGATAACGTTTTTTTTAAAATGTTATGTACTTAAAAAACACGGAGCAATATGAGAGGGAGAAACAAAACGCGAATGACTTCGAGACATAAACTGAACACTACAATACAGAGAGAGAACCCCACAAAAAGAAGTGAACCACGGTACTACTATAAGAGTTGCGAAACAACATCTCTTCACTCGGGCTGGAGTTCCAAATCTCATTTTTCACCCCCTTCCTTATTTGCGCTCACTAATATTGAGGAATAGTGAGTTAGTGAGTGAAGGGTTTGGGGGAATATGTCAAACCTAGACAGGCAAATAGAGCAGCTGAAGAACTGCGAGCCTCTCAAAGAGACGGAGGTCAAGTCTCTTTGCCTCATTGAAGAGAGCAACATTTAAAGGGTTGATGCACCTGTCACTTTAATTCACCTATACACCCTCCCTCTTTTCCCTAATTTTATTCTATTCACTGTCGTTCTTCAATGTTGGATTAGTTTTATTCTCTTTTCCCAGATGATTTTGGGAGAAAGTGGAGGATCAATTATTAGGGTTTTGGAGGTAGAGGAAGGGGACGATGTAGCTTCACTTCTCACCTAGCATGAGAAGTATAACGATATTGAAAAGAATGGGTTTATTGACTTGATGAAGATCAAGGTCGCATCGCCATATTTCTTACCGTGCACGCTTTTCCATACGATTCTCATCCTCGGTTTTTGTTACCTTTTGTCTTCATTCTCACCGCTTCTTGTGACCCTTAAAGGCATCAACAAGTGCTCTTCATTTAGTAATCCTCCTCTTTTCCATTAATTAATTGGGTATATGGCAACTGTTGATTGCTTAAATGTATCTATATATACATATATCGGGGATTCATTTATCTAGATCTTAATTTGATTCAATGGCATTTGTGAATTATTCACCGCTTCGGTGAAATATCTATTTATTAATTATATTAGATTAGAGTAAAATTGCATCCCTTTCTCCATATTTCATGCTCTAATTTTTATGAGATCCGAAACTAGTTAATTTTTTCGATAATGTTTAATTTTGTTCAATATTCTTTCATCGACTTGTCTTGTGACACTAGTGTTATAATGTATGTCCGATTAGATCTGCTTTAAGTTGGTTCATGATGGGAAAAAATGAATAGTTTTAAAATGTTGGGTTTGTTGTTTGGGTAAAAAGGAATTTATGTTAAATGTTATCAATACTTGTTTTACCACGTTCTTATTGGATTGGTTTGCATTTTGATTTTTTGAATCGAGTTCTACACACTCTCTTCTAATTGTCTTTGTTCAAAAGGCATTCATTGTTTCTCTTTTCTACCGATCGATGAGTACTCTTCAAATGCTCACACATGCAACGCAAAGTTGCCTTCACCGAATTACTTCCAGATTCTATCGCATAAACTCATTTCACCACTTCGTCTTGTCAACTCGATAACATTCTGGCCGCCTTGATTGTGGTCACTTTTGTCGTCCGGTCATCTCTCGAAGCTCGATAAAATTGTTTTTCATGTAATCACCGACAAAAAACTTACGCAGAGAATGCACTCATGGTTTGCGTTGAACTCTGTCTTCCCGAAATTGTTGAAGTGAAAGGCGTGCATCGGTTTATTTGGTTAACTAGAGAGAATGTTCCAAAGGCTTGAAGTTAAAGCCATTTTGGAATTCGAAATTACTACCACGGGAATCATGTCGCAGGGGCTAATCTTAGTGACACTACTCCACGAGAATCATATCTAAGCGATTGAGGAATTACTTCAACTTCTCTCATCCACTCATATCAAAGAACTTGAATCCGGATGAACGTGTGTGGGCATATGGAATGAATATTTTTGACTTGCATGCATGGAGAAAGACTGATATAAGAGACACATACCATACCTGGCTGAAAGAGGTAAACACACAATAAATACCCAGAGAGCAATGTGAGTTATTGGGGATGCATAATGGGTTTTTTACAGTAAACGATGAGAAAATGTCAAAATCACTGAAGAACTTCTTCACCATTCGCGAGGTAAACCGACAAATTATCTGATTGTTTTTTCACATAATTGTTGAAGCATTGTCTCGCAATCCATTAAAAATATCCTCGGATGCAACATCCATCTGCTCTTTTGTAGGTTACAAAACCTGTACCACCCACTAGCTTTGAGGCATTTCTTGTTGGGAACACACTATTCGAGCCTTTATGCACCAAGTTTGATGATTGGTCCGCTTTGTGGGAGCTGTATTTGGGGGTTCAAATTTGGAGAACTAATCGAGGATTTTTTGTAGGAAACATGATTTTTGAATCTGCTGTATTAAGATCATGTATCATGATATCTTATATGTACATCTGTATTGAACCTGCAATCATATGCTCTTTTAGTGTATGTGGGTTTGCATCTTTACGTTTTCTTTAATTATAGGTATGACTCAAGAAATTCTATTTTGGAGTGGTCCATACTTCTCATAGATAATTCAAACCACAGGTAAACTTATATGAATTGTCTTTTATGGTAATCTTAGTAATTGGTGGGTTACTATACATGGCTTGAAACATTTATCTATGTTAATGAAATCTGTTTTTATTTTAGAATGCACATAAGATGTTTGTAAAAGTCTCTCTTTGTGGAGTAATATCTCTGGTTTTTTTCAAACTATTAACCTCTTGGGATCCCATGCCCCAAGGATGGATTCTTAATATATGCTCTAGTGATATAAAATAGTACTGTTATCAATGCTAACCACTCCAAGCCTGAAAGAAGTTGAAATAATAATATATTTACCTATGTGCGTAGTCATGCAACACTTAGTATTTGGATAGGTGAAGATCAACTAGTCATATCTGTCATGATTGTCTTCTCTGTTTTAGAAATCTTCTTTTGAATTAACGAAGACATGCATCTTTTTTATTGATAATCTGTTTGAACACTTCTCGGAAGGTTGTCACACATTTCAAGGAGGTTTCGGAATTACTTGAAGTATGGGTGAGTGTACTTTTGCCAAATGATAACTTGATTGCAACTTTTCTTATTTCTAAATGATTTTTTAATCACCTATATTTGTTGATGCCTTGAACTAGAACCGAATGTTAGCATCTTTGAGTGAATAGTAGCTATATACGATGAAAAACTAGACACAATTTTTTGTGCGATCCGATTTTATTATCAAGATAAGTAAATATTGTGAATTATGGGTTCAACAAATAACAGAATTAAGACAGCTTTTTAAATAGTTTATGTTCAAAAATACACCTTGGCTTGTCAGTTCGATGACGTGGTCGTATTAAAGTTGAAGGTAGCTAATTCATCGTAATATTGTACTTCAATAAATGCGGAAATGAGAGTCCTACTTTTGTTATTGACTTTTTTTTTTCTTCGAATATTGAGTTTCTTCATTATTTGTCAATAATTTTTTAAAGTAATAAATCTTAATTTTAAAGTTTATTATTGAAAAAAAATCCAAAAAATTATGTCTAAGCATGTCTTTTAAAAACATTAATATATAAGAAAATAGTATGACTCTTACTTCCAAACTGAGGGAGCAAATTAGTAGTAGCTTAGTATAACAAGCAGCGATTTTCTGTGAATGATCCACGATTATCTGTTTATGATTATCTGTGAATGGAGACGATTATCTGGTTTTTATTATTCTTTGGCCCATATGTATAGGTAAGAAGGAAAAAAGAACAAATTGAGAAGATATAGATACCACATTCTTTGTACTTATAATTTATACTGTAAAGACCCAATTTTTTTGATAGTGGAGTACAAATTCCACAATAGGTTTCTTATGGATATTGGAGTTGTTGCTGCAGTGAACAAAAATAACTAATGATTCTGCTGCTATCCTAGGCTAGGCTAGGCTAATGAATTTGTTGTAGTGGAATAATTTAAAACATATTGAAGATAGAACATGATGTCACATTGTAATCTGAAGCAACAAATTCAAATTCGACATATTTTTTTAACTGTCTGATGTTACCGATATTATTGTACATGAAACAACTAAAAAGCAGAATGAGACAACTTGTACATTATAACAACACATATTAATGGCTTTCTATGTTCAAATTGTGAGCACATTGTATCTAATTATACAGAGAACTTAAATCATGGGGCATCACTCAGTTTTAATCATTGCCAAGGATACGAAAAGAATCACTCAAAGAAGATACTAAAAGCTGCAAGGGTCATGGAAACCTAGCTCCAACTTGTGAGGCTGGTGATTTAGTTTCATGATTCAACTCATTGAACAATTCTTAGAATAGTCAGTTTTTCAGAGTGAAAGCCATAAAGGAAAGTTAAACAACCTAATTTGGATTTAATTTAATGTCTTTGAACATTTACTACTCCCCGCAATCCCATTTTAGGTTTGATAGACACAACACATACTTTAAGAACAAAAAATATGACCGCTTTTTCCTATATGTACACACTGTCTTTAGTACTTGGCAAGTGACGGGATCCACATTGACTAATTAAAGGGTAAATAATGTGTTCTCTTAAATGTGCATTGATGTTGTCATAGGCCTTTGTTCGTCTTCTTTGACAGCTTTTTTGCTTCTAGGTTCTTTGAGTATGATCTTGATGATGGTGATCATCCTTGTATATATAGATATACATACAAGTTGATGAGTAATCATGTCCTTTCTATCATTCTTGTCAAGTTGTCTTTGGATTAAGCATATAGTATACTTAATTATGTTTGCTAATAAACATCATCATTAACAAGCAAAATCAAGTATTCTTGACTTATTTACATTTTATGGGCCTAATGGAATATGATAGTACTCAAGACTCTTTATTAGCTTCATGCTTCAATCCCATGGACTATATAGTCTATGGATTAGTAATCCTATCACTATTTTATCCTTTAAAAATAGTCCTTTTCCATGCTCTTTTGTTTTATATTCTCCCACTTCTAAGAACATTGCTACTTAATCATTTATATACTCTAAATTTTCTTCTTCTTTGGTATAGAAATATAATAGAAGAAAAATTTTCCATATGGTACTGCATGATATCAGTATAGTGTTCCTTGGTGGCTTTTTTGTCTTCAGGTTTAGATTTGTATAGAGGCCTTCAGGTACAGTGGTATGCCAAGTGTTGTTGCACTATTTAGGTACAGTGGTGTGCAAGATTTGTATTGAGCTAATCTCTTGAAATTATATGCGTTGATGTTTGTCACAAGTGAGAACAGAGATCATCGATGTGCCTCATTTTCCCCGGTCGAGTTTGGAAGCGTGCATATACGTCCTGTGTCGAGCTTCGCTGCCAGTATCTCGTAATTTGGTGATGCCCGACTGTTGGGAAGCAGATGGATGTGAAGGATATTTTGGATTTCAAATATAATTTGGAAAGATTTGGAAATATTGATGTATTGTGGATGTGATAACCATACTAACTGTTGATGTACAAGAACCATTCCATATCTTTTTGCTCAACTGTTACTATAATGCAGCTGTGATTTATATGACATGTATTTGACATGTGTTGTGACATGTTGCTTATTTGACCTGTGTTGTGATATGTTGTATTTGACCTATGTATATCGTCACTGTTATATATTCATTTAGTCACAACAACTAATTTTGTCACTATTAGTAACTCTTTTTGTGACGAAATGTATCGTCACCATAAGTATTCAATTAATGACATTGAAAAATGTGTCCCAAAAAATAACTCTTTGGTGACAAATTATTTTGTAATATTATTTAAAATATGAAATGACAACGACATAATTGTCATGTTAAATATATTATTAGGTGACGAATTGTTCTGTCGTCATTTATTTTCTTATTTTTGGTGACGATAAACACAATAACATGACAAAAGAATAATCATAAATACGACAATATTGTCGTCATTAAAATTAGATGATTTAAATAGAGTAACATATTTTTGTCACATAAACAATATCATTTAATGACAAAAAATGATTTTTGTCATTTAATGCACCAAGTTTTGATGACGAAACATAATAGAGTGACAAAAGTTTCATTCAAATAGTGACGCTATTAACGTCACTAAAAGTAATTAATTATAGTGACAATGATGTAAATCATCACCATAAGTTAAAACATTTAGTGACGACATCAAATATTATCAAATAAACCTAATACCACGCTCATACGGTGACGGTCTCTGTGACGATTAACAATCGTCACCAAATATTTTAGTGACGAAAAATGAATTTTATGTGACAAAGTTTAGTGTCAATTTTTGTGTGATTTCTTGTAGTGTAGGTTATTTAAGTTCCATACCTAATGTATAATTAGGTTATGTAACTTTTTTCGTTTAATTCTTTTAATATAATTCATACATACATATATATATATATACATATATATTTATTTAACCATAAATATTTTTCACATAAATAATAACATATTCATTCCATATATGTCATAAAGTTTTCAATATCATTAATATTTAATTACCGTGTGACTTAAAATTTTGTTGTTGTTACAATCTCCAACTAAACTAAAAAAATTCTTGAAAAATAAACCAACTAAAATGGAATTAGTCATCTTCATCTTCCTCCTCCGCTTCGCCTTTCACATATGAGGGAACCCATTTCGTTAATATCAAGAATCAAAACTCAAAATTTGTACAGATCAAACCAAACCCAAAATTCATTCATTCCCATCAAACTAAAACCCAAAATTTGTACATATCAAACCAATCCCAAAAATCATTCCAATCAAAATAGAAGGAATCAGGTGAATCAAGACCAATATTAACTGAAACATCATGAAAACATCTTAATTTGGTCCATCTTTTTTCCCACTCATCAAAGAGTTCAATATAATAACAATAAAATTGGACTAAAAATTATCCAAAGAAAGAAAAGAGAAGCATGCATCCAGTTCCCCAACTTCACGCTCCTCATTCACTCAGACAACTCCCATAGAAAAACTCAAAGGAACTTAAAAAATGGAAGAATATGGAAGCAGAGCAAAAGCTCACCGGCAGCTCGGAATCGCCGAGAAGCAATTACAGAACAGAGATCTCGTCGGATCCAGAGAATTTGTCGTCTTAACTCAGGAAACGGCGTCGTTACTCGACGACTTTGATTTGATCTTGGCCATCGTCGATGTCCTCCCCGCCATCGACAAGCGGATCAGCAACCACCACAAATATGAAACCCCCGAAACCAAGCCCATACACCCCTGCTTGAGATCAATTATCCTAAGTCTAGGCCCATTAAAAACATACCCCTTCTAATGTGCACAATCTAAGCTCCCATGATCTACAACCCCAGACTTTGCAAACACAGATTGGTAGATAGATTGATAAGTTGGATAGTTTGATGGATGGCACAGAGAGTTTGAGGGCTATCATTAGCGGTGGAGGTCAGGTGGGTCTCTGAGCTAAAGGACTCTATTTTCCCTCCCTATGTGGAACTAGGACGGACAAGGAGAGAAATATCTTACAGGGTCATTGTAATCATTATAAAATTAAGTATAATTTAATTTAATTAATTATTTAGCTTACTTTCTCTCTCCTTGTCAACATTGATACATAGATTTAATTGATTACCACGTATTGCCACATCATTCTTCTATTACATGGTTAACAAACATAGACGGCAAAATCACTTTTTGTAAATAATGTATGGTTCGATGAGTTGATCGTAAAAAAAATCAGTTCGGTGATTCATTTGTAAACTGACCCCTAGTAGAATGGGGAAAAGTGTATTTAATCCTATATATTGAACTATGAGGGACACACTACTACAAAACAGTAAATAGATAACACAGAAAAAATGTTGTGGTTTCAATCAGAAAACCGTCGTGGTTAAGGGTGTCATCTATTTGACACCCTTACACAACGTTTTTAAAACGTTGTAGTTAGACACATTATACAACGTTTTTTAAGAAAAAAAACGTTGTAGATTTATTTTCCATAAATTAGTAGATGCTTGAAAACGTTGTAGAAGGTATGATTCCACAACGTTTTTTGAATAAAAATGTTGTAGTTTAATATATCAGACAACGTTTAGGCACATTTACACAACATTTATAATATGTCATCTATTTAGAAGGTATCATTTATTTATACAAATATGCAACATTTTTAAAATGTTGTAGACAAAAAAAAAGGTTGTGGTTCACCTATATTACCAATGCACCTGCAATATGCTAATGCCATGATATATAGCTAAAAGGTCTAAATTCTCATTTAAATTTAAAGCCAAAATATATCAACCATTCAAAATACATCCCAATAATACCATTCGTTTATAGTTTCAAATTACTATATCCACAAAATATATACCAAACTATCCATATATACATCTCAAATTCACTTTTCAATCCACAAAATAAACCACAAAATAAACCAAACTATCCATAAAATTAAACTACTACCTAAGCATGTGCAAAAAAGCCTAGGTTCTCTCAAAATACGCCAGTAACTTTTTCTAAGAGAGATTGTATGCTACATCATGATTAGTGGATGATATTAGGCCAAGAGACAAGCCAAGTGATTACTTCTTGTAAGAAGAAAACTTCAGCCAATCTTGGGAAAGCAATGATACTAGCACACAAAACCAAACCAAAAAACATAATAAATAATAATAACAGCACCAAACCAAAAAACATAAAAAATAAATAACAATAAAAGAAAGTAGAGCTAACCTTTACAGAAGAACCTTTCGGATCAGATGCTTGCTTTACAAATGATGACTTAGAGATCCCTCGATAAAGCTCGGACCCTCAAAGATTGGCCGAGGCCTTCACTAACTAAGCAGACATCGACCATTGGGACATCCCGGTCGAGACACCGGGTGGCCCATTTTTTTTAAAGGAAAATCTTTCATATATATGTTCCAATGTTGAGGATATGTTCAGTAGAAGCCAATCATGAACTTGTGTGGCGAGGAGAACAGGAATAGCGACCATATTGGGATCTAAATTAGCAAAAATGGAGCATTCTCGGCTCAAGGAATTCTCTCGATCCTTTTCACCAAAATAAATCAAACCCAAGGTGCTCAAACTTTTCCATAGTTAAAACCGATATAATCAAATTTAAATTAGCATATTATTATAGCAAGTATAATACATACTCTTACATAATGTAGCTACAAACCAAAAGCAAATGCACACAGCTATAACTTATAGGTAACGTGAAAAAATTATAACTCATATTTAAAACCTAATTATATTTAAACGTCTTAAAGGACCGCTAAATAAAAGTAGTAAAATTAAGACATTGCCATTTAAATGGAAACAAAGGTCACATACATAACAGAACAAGGTTTAAGAGGTTTGACAAGATTACTTTTTTATGTAATTTGAAGGAAAAAATAGAGAACATGCTAACAACTTAACGAATACCGTAAGCATTGAAGTGCCTAAGTATATCTGCAAAGAATAGAACTGCAGATTATACTTAAAGTTCAAACTAAAATATAGCCACACCTAACCAATAAAGCAAAAATAGGAAAGAGAAAAGTATACACCAAAGAAGTTCTCGTAATTAGTTTTCACTTTTACCTCGAGAATATAATGATTTGGAAGTCTAAAGGTTCATGACCTCACCGATGTTCCATTGGTTGGTTCGACAACACTCTTGGTGTCTCAATTTCATTTACACTCATCGAAAATCCCATTTAATTCCGACATGAAATATCAAATCGGACATAAGCCTATTTCGTCGAAAATATATTATGTCTGACGAAAAATATCCGTCAGATATTCGGTCATAAATAATGGCGTCGAAAATAAAATCCGTCACAAATTTCGTCCGAATTTCATTATCCTCGACGGACATATCGCCGACGGTCATTCGTCGAACATGAACTATCTTCGACAGAATATATAGGACGAAACTTTTCGTCGGATATAACAGTACCTATTGCCGACAGATTCAATCCCTCGAAAATAGTCTATTTCCGACTGAAAACTAAAATAATCAGATATTTATTAAAAGTGTCTACTTATTATCTTCGACGAAAGTTGCGTCGGAGATAGAGTTGTTACGACGGACATGTTCTGTCAACGTTAATGTATGTTCGACTGAAAATTAGGCCATTTTACCATTTATAAAAAATTGCTTATTTGTTAACTCCGAGGGACGTTCCGTCGAACCTACCCTATTCCGTCGGAATTAACTAATTTTTTTTTAAAATAAAGATTTTAAAAGTTCAGTTTCCAGGTGTTTAAACTCATTAATGTACCTGTAACCCGTCACAACCAATACACAGTAATATAAACCTGTAACTCACATTCAAATATGCAACGTAGCACTAAAACGTAATATTCAACTCATTATCATTCACATTCACATTCAAATATCCACCAAAACGTATTATTAACCAATTACAAATATAAGCTAATATTCCATAAATGTTAAACAATATAATTTACAATAGTTATACAGACGCAATTAGACAATACAATATATACAAAAAATTTACAATAACATGAATATATACAAATGAACTATAAACTAGTAAAAGTATCATCATCATCGGTAAGGTGAACAGCGTTGCTCGGTGTATGGAAATCGACCTCGTGTTCTCGCTCATCATCGCCACCGCTTCGCCATCGCCAATTTCGTTGATAGAATCAAAAATATAAATCGTTAGTCCGTATATATATGTGAGAATTAACAAACTAGCCTTAATTGAAAAACATAAACAATAAGAATACCTGAGTAGGTGGGGGCGGATGAAAAGCCTCCTCCAAGAGGGTAATCACCATCCAGAGCATCTCGACGCTCTAAGCGTTGAACTGCTCCCGAGATAATCTCATACTCTCTGCAGAGGCCCCTGCTATAATATCCTGAGCAATCTGGTGAAGATGAGAACTAGAAGGTAACTGCTGACGCCAAAAGACCGGATCGGTATAGAACCTATCTGACATGGCCCCTATCAGCCACCAAAAGATATCGTCATCCAAGCCAGCGCCCGTATGAGATGGTCCGACATGTGCTCTTGGACGCTGGCGCTGGCTGGAGCCTATAAAGAGATACAAATTCGATTACTAATAATAATTTATATAATGTGATAAATTCGGATAATTTCGTGAAATATAAAAAAATATTACCTCCAGGAAGTGTATATGCGGGTATCCTCGGCAAACCCAACACTCAATATCTGTCGGTACTGCTAGTAGGGGGATCCTGAGATGCGACCTATAGTCTCAGTTCCTCATCCTAATCTAATACAATATAGGGAAGAGGGGTGGCAAAATCTAACGGCTTAGAACCCCTCCTAATAGTCTCTAGCTCAGCTATACGCTCGTCCCGAAGCTTCTAAAATCGGTCCTGTAATATATTCCGTATATGTATGTTAATTATATCATTTTATTTACGATTGAATATTATTAAAAGCTAAATAGTAAGATGAGTTTTACCCGTATAGCTAAAGCTGCCTGAGACAAAGCATGCTCGTCCTTAGGCGTGTGGGCTCGATCCCAAAACTCTAGCATGGTAGGATCTCGGCCCAAGGTCCTCCCCAATGCCTAATACAAACATTCATAAAACAAGTCTTAAGTATTTGTGTGAGAACTTGACACATAAATAACTAAATACAACGCACTTACCGTCTTCGCCTCCTCGAACGACTGAGAACCAGTGGTGTGTACTATCCGGAGCTGACCACGGTTCTTCTTCGCCTGCTCGGACTTTTTCTTGAAGTCATCAGCCTCCCAGTGCGCACACATAGCCTCCCAGGCTAAATCGGAGACTATGCGGGGCTGATGATCTCTGATGGTGGTCCCAGGCTGGTCCACAACTGCCCGGGCTGCCTTCTATCGCATCTCATATAGCCATCCAGAGTAATTCGCAGTGATGTGATGCTCAATCACATCATCGCCAGCTGACTGGGAGATGCTCGGGTCAAATCGATAATAAACCTATAACAAAAGATTATTTAAAATTAAGAACAATTGATTTCGTTATCCCAATACAACTATGTAGTGATAATATGTTTAACTTACGTGGAACTCATGCAGAGGCCAGTGCGCATAAAAGTGGCATCGCATCACAAGATATCGATCGAACCGCATGCACCCTCTCGGGAGATGCGTCAAACAAATCGCATGTAGGGTGTGCTTAGCCACCGGGTCTAGTATACTACAAAAAAGTATCACAATATGTGTTATGTGAATTGTATTTTGCAATAACTGATAGAAATAGTACGAATATATTAACACTTACACCGTTAGGAAACGACATCCATCGGCATCGTAAAGTGGCACTACCCATGGACGACCAAAGATCTGAGGTTTGTCCCCTGTCGCCGAAATCGACAGGTACATCTGTAATAATTGTATTTAACATAGTACTTCAATAATAATTATAATTAATGCAGCTTGAGATATATTTAAATCCTAGTTAAGATAACTTACTCGCGCCTGAAGAAGAGCCTCCATCGTGGCTACCATCTCTAGTACTGGATCGCCCACCACCTCGCGCGACCTCCACCGCTATGTCTAGCCATGAATATCCTACTGCAATAACAAAATTGGTAGATTACGAATATTTAAGGTTTAACAATATGTGGTAAGTACTAATATGAAAGCTCATTTTCAATTACGCACGTCATTAAACCTATCAGAATCAACGTGTATATCATTCTCGGATTCGGTATCTTCCTCATTCTCAGTTTTGAGACCAGTTTCATCATCGTTATCATCCTCAATGACTACATAATCATTCATGTGTACGTTGGCCTCGACATCCTCATCGTTAGGTACGTCAATGACATCAATACTCACTACATCTTCAGCATGGAACACTACGGCCAATGGGTTGCTCACATCTTCTTGCAACGCCTCATCCATACCAAACATGTTATCAGTATTAAATGAGCGTGTTTTAGTAGTGACTACTGTGTACCAGGGGCTTCGAGTATTTACGACATTAGGAGCATAATACACTTGAGTCACTTGACTTGCTAACACATACACGTCATCAGACTTTAACACTGACTTGATATCCACGGTTGTGATTCTATTACGATCAACTTTACCCCCTTTTTCAGTATCAAACCAGCTACACTTAAATGTAACTACCTTTTTGCCGCCGTGATAATTGAGCATAACTACATCCTCTAAACGACCATAGTAATTGGACTCAGAATCTTGGTAGTAGCTTCCTAACACCACAACCCCAGAATTGATTGATGTGAGTTCATGCAAGTCATCGACTCTAAATCTGTACCCATTCACGATGCAACCAGGAAAAGAACTAACAACCTTTTAAGGTCCTTGGATGACATCTATAAAACGCTCAGAAATATTATCCGCTTCAACCCTTTTCTTAAACCACTGTTGGAAATTAGCATGAGTGAATGTTTCCAATTCTTTAACATATATAGAGATGACTACACTTGTAAATTATACTAACTAGAGCAATTAAGCTTAGACTTACGTGATGTATGATGATACTTTGGGCATATTTAGAACACGTGTGTAGATACAATCTTCAACTCTGTCGCTTAAGTAAGTCAGCGTCTCAGGGCCAAATGGTTTAGCCGGATATGTGAATACAACTAACTCATCATCAGCATGAGTCATTGGACCAATAACCTCATTCCTTCCTAAACGGTTGTGCTTCATTGAGACAACATCGTCAAAATACAATGAGCAAAAGTTGACAAGCTCTTCCTCTGTATATCGTTCAGCAATAGAACCCTCTACACGAGCTTTGTTCTTAACCTTTTGTTTTAATCGACGCATATACCTACGATAAATAATATGCAGACAAATTGAAGTATTATTAATATGAAAGCGTGATAGAGCAATTAGCGGTTTATATATTACCTCTCAAAAGGATACATCCACCGATATTGCACCCGATCCTCCAAGTTTGAGTTCATACGGCAGATGAATAAGGCGGATGTTCCATCGAGTCAAAAAAACACGGAGGGAAGATCATTTCAAGCTCGCATACATGGTAAGCACAATATTCTTCTCCATCCGCCGACATCATCGCATTTTAATTATAGTTGACCAAATATCTCGAAAGAAATTTGATAGTTCGGTAAATGCATCCAGAACTTTTATGGGTAACATCTCACGAAATGCAATTAGAATCAACTTCTGCATGAATACATGACAATCGTGACTCTTGAATCCAGAAATTTCCAATTGCTCAACCTTACAACAACGTGTTATGTTCGACGCATATCCATTTGGGAGCTTCAACCCACTAACCCACGTACAGACGTCTTCAACTTATTGCTTAGTAAGACAAAATGGAGCTTTAGGTTTCATAGTGTTAGGGCGAAGCCACAATTCTTGCCTAATGTTCAATGCCTCCAAATCTTTTCGAGCATTGTCATTGCCTTTAGTTTTACCACTCACATCTAACACAGTGTAAAACAACTTCTCAAAAATATTCTTTTTGGTATGCATGACATCTATACAATGACGAACTGAAAGTGTGCCCCAATACAGCAACTCAAACCACATAGGCAAGTGTGTCCAATTCTGAGTCTTCCCGTACCCGGCTGCTCTCAATTTACAGTGTTCCTTCCCCGGTAAAGAAAAATCAAGTTGATTCAACCAGCCCAGGACCTCACTGCCCGACAGCCGACCAACAACCCCCTTCTTCTCTATCTTTCTGTTGAATTATGCAGACATCTTTCTATAATTGTGATCAAGAGGCAAGAATCTACGAGCAGTTCCAAAGAAACTACATTTTCGCCCATGCTGCAACTGGTTGCCTTGCACATCCCCTATACACATCGGACAGAATGACCCGTGAGTTGACCAACCACTAACCATCCCAAGAGCCGGAAAGTCGGTGATAGTCCATAATAGGTCGCCTTTTCATCACAAAATTCTCAGATATCGATTTATCATACGTCTGAACCCCCATCTCCAACAACATCTTTAGTTCATCCACTAGCGATTCGAAGGTACACATTAAGGTCTTTTGTAGGACTTTTATCCCCGTAATGAGTAAAGTCAAAACAAATACTGAATCCTCATGCACATTCTTGGGTGGAAGATTATAAGCGACCATAATAACTGGCCAAACTGAGTACGGCTGGCTAAAATTATTAAAAGGGCAAAAGCCATCAGTAGCCATGACATGCCTAACATTCCTAACTTCTTTCACAAACTCAGGATAATTTACATCAAATCTCTTCCATTCATCTCCATCCGCTGGGTGAGTCAGCTGACCAGGCACGACTCCCTTGTTCGATGCTAACTCATATGTTGAGCCATATGAGACGACATGAATAGCCGCTAAAGTCTCGGCGCAAGTGGAAAGTACCATAAGATTTTCTTGGGAACATGTTTCTCTTTCCCCCCACGTTTTGTAACCTTGTAGCGCGATAAGCTGCATATATCACATTGTCCCTTATCTCTGTCCTCCCCATAGTATAACATGCAATCCTGCTCACAAGCATCGATTTTCTGATACCCTATATTTAACCCCTTGACCATCTTCTTCACTTCGTAATAATTCGCAGGAAGAGTATGATCCTTGGGTAAGAATTGACCAATTATAGCGAGCAAATCGTTGAAACCTCTCTCACTACAGTCGTGCTCATTCTTAAAGTATAAGAGCTTCGTCACTACAGAAAGCTTGGTGTTCATATCATTTCCCAGATACAACGTGACCCCAGATTTAGATAGCAACTTGTAAAAGGTAGCAGTTGTATCATTTGGCACTTGCTTCGCACTGCTTGAAGAAGGTTCATATTCAGCCCAGTCAATAGTAGTAAGGCCATAAGCATCGACCAACATCTCAACTGGATCATAGTTTTCGACGTATGAATCCCGTGGAATTGGTTGTTCCATAATATTTTCAATCACTTCTGATTCCCCATGATGAGTCCATACGAAGTACCCTTCCACAAATCCACGAGAAAATAAGTCGAATTTAATCTCGTCGACTTTCTTCCAAATCAGATTTTTACACTTGACACACGGGCATCGCATCTTCCCGTGCGGATCATCCGTATGTTCTAGTGCTTTGTTCAAGAAATCTAAAACCCCAACACGATAAGTCGAGACTAATCCTCCCATCACCGGGTATCCTACAAGACATCTAACTCATTATTTGGTGACATTTTTAACTACGAAGCACGCATTAAGTTAATTTGGATATTCATGCGTGAATTAGATTTACCTAGTATCTCTACGGAGATGTGGGTAAGGCTTCTATCCCATTATTGGATGCATCTCGTCACTAGTGCAAACACATTGAGTACGCTTTCATGAGTTTCAAGAAAATTTCTAAGAAGACTCTCCCCATGGTCTCCAAGCACACGAAATAGACTAAGATAACTTAATCTAAGTATGTACTCAGAGAACATATAGAGATAACAGTCGATTAATCCTCAAAATAACAAAAAATATACCGTTTCGTATTTGTACCAGCCTAAGTGAGAGACATAACATCCAATAACAGTCCCAAACTGGGGACTGTTCGACATTCACCCCTATTGAGTGTATGTCAAATGGGTTTCTAAGTTTCAAAGTATAGTACATATATAATTGAAAATGCTACTTAGTTTATTGAAAATTGTGGCAAACTACACAAATGCTACTTAGTTTATGAGAATTGTTATGTGGAATCTCTACTTGAAGCCTAAGAACTTTAGGAAAAAAAGGGTCATAGTTTTGTTGTGTCCTATACTCGAATAATAAAGTTAATTCAATTCTTGCAAATATTCCTCTTTGTTCCATCATACAGATGACAACATCCGAAGGAGTTCCATTAAGCTATTGAACAAAGTTTTCATTAAGCAACCCTCTAAATGATGACGATCACTTCTCTGCTAGGAATGAATCATCTCCCCATATGGGTCCAATCCATGATATAGACAACTTCTCAACACTCCGAATTCCTCAAATGGATAGTTCTCATACAAGAGGTGATCGAGACGTTCTGTGAGAACTACCCATATGAGGAATTCGGAGTGGTGAGAAGCTATTTATATCATGGATTGGACCCATAATGGGAGATGATTCAATCCTATGAGAGAAGTGATCGTTCGCTCATTTAGAGGGTTGCTTAACCTAGAACTTTGTTCAACAACTTACTGGCACTCCTTCCGGATGTTGCCATCTATTATGATGGAACAGTGAGGAATATTTGCAGTAATTCAATTACCTTTATTATTCGAGTATAGGACACAAACAGGAACTACGACCCCTTTTTTTTTAATTGTTGCCGAGGAACCGGTTGGAGTACTATTAGCTGCAACTGCTATGTCGAAACCTGCATACAAGAAAGAGTACATATATGTAGGGAGAGTATTATTGCATTTATAAATTGAAAATTATGGCAAACTAAGCAAATGCTACTTAGTTTATTTTGTCAAGGATAAACTAAGTAAGTGGTACTTAGTTTATGAGAATTGTTATTTGGAATCTATAGAGATTATTGTTCGACATTCACTCCTACTTGTCAAACGGGTTTCTAAGTTTCATATTATAGTACATATATGTATATATATACATATAATACTTAATTATTGAGTTTATTGAAAATTGTGGCAAACTAAGCAAATGCCACTTAGTTTATTTTGCCAATGAAAAACTAAGTAAGTGCTATTTAGTTTCTGAGAATTGTTATTTGGAATATATATGAAGACTACTATTAAATTATTTTATTTTATTTTATAAAATTTAATTGTATTTATTATTGTATTATATTTTATTTTTAATTTAATTTAATTTAAATTATGGTACTTAAATTAAATTTATTTTATTTTATTACATTTTTAATTTTTTAATTTTTTTTATTAAATTTAATTAATTTATTAAATTAAATGTAATTTTTTTGTTTTATTCAATTTAATTTAATTAAGTATTTTATTTTATTTTGTATTATATTATATTATCTAATTTTTAAAATTTATTTAAGTTTATTATTATATTTTCTTTTATTTGTTTAATTTTTAATTAATAAATATTATATTTTCTAATTTTTAAATTTTATATTATAGTATATTATATTATCTTATTTTTAAACTTCACTTGTAAGTTTTTTATAATTTTATTTAATTTAATTAAATTAAATATACAATAATTTATTTTATATAATATTATATTATATTTTAAAAAAAATTATTAAATTAAATTAAATTTGATTTATTTTATTTAATTTATATTATATTATATTGTATTATATTAAATAATTTTTAACATTTATTTTGTCTAATAAACTAAATTAAATTAAATTTATTTCATTTTATATTAAATTAATTAAATAATACATAAATATATTTGTAGGGCCCACAAAATTTTTAATTGCAGATTTCTTACAGATATTCCCTTGGGAATTCCATGGGAAATATCAAATAACACATTCTTATACACTGACATACACATATATGTTATGATCCAAACACTGTAATTGTTATGACCCAAACACTGAAATTGCACAAATAAATCACATATATATGTTATGATCCAAACACTGTAATTGTTATGACCCAAACACTGTAATTGCACAAATAAATCACAATTTCAGCAACATGCAACAACTTGTAGAATTGAAGTCAAATAATTATCCCAATTTGCAAAATGGTTTACAACATGAATTAACAACTTTCGCAAAATCAACAACTTTAGCAAAATAAATTTCATAACAGAAATGAACCCAATTTCAGCAAATTAAAATATAAAACCCAATTTCTGATACAATAAGAACTCCAAAAAAATTCTCAGTAACACATGAACTCCAAAACTATATTTAATAATCTCACATCATCATTTACGATTTCTTACCTTGAATTAAAGGAGGAGAAACGAGGAAGAGAAAGGAGGAGTTAGGAGCTACCGTGGTCATTTTGTTGTGGTGGCGAGGCCGGAATGTGTATGCCATGGAAGGGTGGAAATTATCAAAATGGCGGCCACGGAACCAGGTAGTGGTGGGGAGATGAGAGGGAGTGGGGGAGTACTGGGGTGGGTGGGGTATCGGAGACGGGGTTGGGGGTGGGGGCCAAGGGTTAAAGGGGTGAGGTACCAGGCGGTGTGGGGGACCAAATTTGAGCAGCAGTGGGAGACTTGGGGGAGGCGCAGTGGGTGAGAACGGTGGCAGGGGGAGGGGAGGGGGGACCGGGGACCGGATGGGTGGGGGTAGGGGGGATAAGAGAGGGAAGGAGGGTGAGAGACTGAGAGAGATCGAATGAGAGAGAGAAATGAATGAGAACGTCTGGAATGAAAAGGCAGAAGCTAAAAAGTTTATATTTGTTATATTCGACGGAATGTTCGTCGGACATAAGTCCCTCAGACATAACTTAACTTCGACGAAATGTCCCTCGGAATTAATGTTTGTTCGTCGAAATTACTTTTCGCGGTGGCGCGAATTTTGGCGCCAACTGGAGAGGTCTAGGTTCGACTAAATTCCGTCAGAATTATGTTATTTTCGAGGGACTTATATCCGACGTATTATTCCCTCGTAAGTAATACAATTTCGACCGAATTAAATCTATCGAGGATATTTCCGTCAGAATTAGCCGGTTTTCTTATAGTGTTATTAATCGACTCGGCAGACATTCACGCTTGATTACCCGAAGAATTTGTCTACTCCCAAGCCACTTTCCTACAACATTAAGCACTGGGTAAGTATTCTCTGTTTGAGCACCCAAATTATAATCCCAACCCCATTATCAAAAATCAGAAGTAAACACAAATATGATATTCTAAGAGTCTTAATCCCAACCCCATTATCAAACTCTCATAACAAAACCGGTTAGTGCTAAAACAAATGAATTAAATATACAGCAAGAAATTTCTTCAAATCTTTCCCTGCTGCAATGTCACGTAGGATTGCAAGAGCTCTGTTGATTTCAATTCTGAGGATAACTGCCACACCTAAGACAATATCCTCATGAAGTATAACTTCTGGAAAGTTAGGTGGAGACTTGATAATGCAAGGAACATAGCACAAGGTATTAGATAACTTTAGATTGAACAACGAGAGTGTGAGAAACACTGACAAGCTTACTTGTTGATAAAGTTGGATGCATTTGAATATGCTTGCAAGTGTTATGGAAATACATAATCTATTCCGAACATTAGAATGATTTAATTTGGTTTCCAAGATAAGATAAGATTTGATTTGATAAAATATGATTTGATTTGATAATATATTAACTATTTTATTTGGTAATATTTAATTTTCATATTTGATTTGATTCACCTTGCTTTATTTTCCGAAAATTAAGAAAACAAGGAGATTGAGCAAGATTTGAAACATTTTTGGAGATTACACTGAGACATCGAGGGACCGCCCAAGATCCATTAGGGTTTGGCTTTTAGGGTTCTTGTTGGTTTACGTAAATAAGATATACATACAATAACATTGTCAAACAAATGGAAGCATGACATAAATAAATTTAA
Source organism: Panax ginseng (assembly GCA_020205605.1). Lineage (NCBI taxonomy): Eukaryota > Viridiplantae > Streptophyta > Magnoliopsida > Apiales > Araliaceae > Panax > Panax ginseng. Next base: position 136,694,525 of record CM035133.1, on the reverse strand, counting down.
AATTTTACGCAATTTAAACACGTTATAAACACTTTACTCTTTATTACTTTTTACATTCAATTTAATTGATGAGATTGTCATTGTCTAGTAGCTAATTGTCTTAATTTGATTACGAAATATGATTGTACTCCTTCCATTTCTTTTTAATAGATGTTTTAGAAGAAAACATAAATTTAATAAATACTATTAATGCTTATTAATATTACCAAGTGAATATTAATATAGAGACAATATATGAAATTTAAGTCATTAATGATTCTTTAAAATCTAAAAATAAAAAGAAACAAATTTGACTTTTTAAAAAGATAAATAAAAAGAAACGGATGGAGTAATAATCTATTCGACTTTATATTTTTTGGGAATTAATATTTCCATAAATGAAAATGTTAGTTCTACAAGATTTTCAATTCCCTTTTTTCCCTATATAAACAATGTGTTGAAACAATGGTCTATTCATGCGATGACTAAACAATTTCACAATTTTATGGCCACTTCTAAATTTCAACCAATGGTTCTCTTACTTATAGTTATGCTTTCACTATTTGCTACTGATGAATGTAAGTAATTATTTCCTCATCATCCCTTATTTTCAAATTATTCTAAATACATTTTTAGTTTTTGTATTTTTTTTCTTTTATAAGAGGCAATTTATTTAAGAAATTATATAAGTATTTTATTAGATTCCAAAAACCCATTTTAGAATTAACTTTATTTTTTTAAAAAATATTTATTTTTGATACAGGTTTGATCAACAAAAGAGCTGAAATTATGCAAGATGGTGACAATATTCTCCCTACAAAGCTCAACACTATTTGTCTCCCAAGGGTATGTCTAGGGGGTATCCCTAGAAATTGTTGGTGTTGTGTTGAGCCTCTTAAATCACGTTGTTTTGATAAAAGATCCGAGTGTCGAGCCTTTTGTAAATGATCCTCCTTATATTGTTGCAACTATTCCATGAATAATTTAATTAAAGTAACTCTCTATATTTAGATTTCCTGATGATAAAGCAAAATCATGTAATATGAATCGCCATTAATTTCAACAATGATTCATGTTATACTTTAAAAAAGTTTTCAAAGAATTATAATTCCATTGTCGCTTAATTGACCTCATTTCAGCAATGACCCGTTTTTGTAGTGATAATTCTCTATATTTTGATTTACTGATTATAAAGCAAGTGTTCAATATGAACTATCATTAATTTCAATAATAATATTTAATTGGTGTTTTCCTTATCTCCATTTTGTCTCATTTAGATAAACAATTTTACATTGAAATAATCAATTAAATGTAAGATAATATATTTAATTAGGACTTTGAGAATATATAGTTATAGTTATTAAATATTTATTAAAAAAATAAATTATTAAATTATATATTGTAGGTTCTTTCGATCAATTATTAAGCTAAACATTTGAATGTAGTGCAGATTTATTTAGTTATGATTATAAGCAAACAGTTATTTTAATTAATTTTATTGTAGTTTCAAATATTACTCTGTATTAGCGTTTATATTGACAAAATTTGCTTGAAATTCTAATTCGAATTAACTATATAATTAAATGCACAAACATGGTTTCACCAATTCTTATTTTAGCTTTTTTCTTTCCTATTAAAATTAGTATAAGTTCTATCCAAATTTGTAAAATATTCAAAATAAAACCCAACATGTTAGGAAAAGGAAGATATTGTTTATTTTTATATCTATAATACAAAAATAAATTTCTAAAAGATTTTTTTTTCTTTGGCTCTATCAAATATATTACAAGCTTTTATATCACTAAGATAATATATCTTAACAAATTTTATCCAAAATTTATTATTGCACTTTTATTAAGATGTTAAGATATCAACAAAAATTCTTAATAATATATGTGATTTTAAAAAAATATAATTACTGTAAAACCCCAAATTTTACGAATATAGATTTAATTTTCTCAAAATATTTTTTTTGAATTTTATGGTGTGGATTTGATATAATGTTATAGTTGTGGATAATATTTATAAATTTTGCAATGTAAGTAAGTTGTTATAAAATATTCGTTTGGTCGGGGAATATTTTTTTTGTCGGGAAATATCCGTAAGACAGCACAATCATTGGTGGAATCCACAACGGAAGTATGGTCGTAGTAAGAAAACGACAGAATTATCTTTTTATAAAAATAACAGCGGAAGTGTTACCGTTAAAACTATTGAACTACTCGGTAGTAAAAGTACAGTAATACGCGTGGTTGCATAGTAGCGCACGGTATTGATTATTGATGCTTATGTGAGAAGTCACTCAGTTATACTCAATTATTGCTACAATAATTGCTGCATCATATCTCTCATATTATTGATTCGATTATTGTCACAGTATCATCTGCATAATATGATATATTATTAAATCAATAATTGAGACGACAAAGTTATTCATATTATTAAATTGCAATATTTACAATGTTTAGAAATTCTGTCAAGGAGAGGTTTGGTCACCTAATTGGCTCCAATAAGGAGAAATCCTTATCGGAAAGCCCCCTCTTTCCTGAGAACGACCTAGTTGTTAAATATTATGAATTATAATATTAATGATGAATAAGTTCGTGTTGATTAAAGATGAAATTGATAGTTCCATTGTGTTGGAATTGTGACAACCCGATATTTTTCTATATAAATGAATCTTAAATTTTGCGTATAAATTTTTTTTTTTTATTTTAAGGATGAGGATTTGTACAAGATTATGTGTATATGTATTTATGTGGTAAATAAAAATATATTTATTACATGAATATTTACTAGTAAATTTATTTTAGAATTTTTGATTATTATAAAGTATATTCTTATAATAATTAATTTTAAGATAAAAATGTTTTTATTAATTATTTTTCATGAATATATAATCATATATTACTTAAATAATATATGAAGTGATTTTAGAATAAATATAATAATTATTTTATTATATGAATTTTGTACAGATTATTAAGTTAATTATTTTACCTTAATTATTAAGGTTAAATATGAAAGAATAATCAGATATGGAATCCAAACCCTAATTTTGGATTATTGTCAAGATATGAGAATAATAATATAATATTACTTATATTTTGATTTTTCAGTACTATGAATATGTACGGTATGTCCGTATTGATAATGGTTGGTCAATTACGGTGTATTTTGACCCAAACCCTGATAATAATGTTAAACCCTAATTTGAGATCCAGATTAGAGTGTGAGATTGTTTTATAGGTATGTAATATTAATTATATCGTGTATTAAACGTATTAATTAGGTAAACCCTAATTAAAATTCTAGAAACCCTAATTGCTAAATTAGCAAAGTCAATGATAATTATATGATCTAAACCCTAATGTTACTGTATAAAGTAATTAGAAAATTAATCTAATTAACAAACCTAAATTGTCTAATTTTAGAAACTAAAATTTAGTTATTTTATATTATTATTTTTGTAATAAACCCTAATTGTTAAATCCTAAATTTGGAAATTTTTGAAATCCTAGTTGCTAAATCTTTAAGGGTTAAATGTTAAACCCTAAACACTAAAATGTCTAAACCCTAAACCCTAAGGCAATTTTCTAGAAATTTAAGGAAATGACCATTATGCCCCTAAGTGTATAATTGAGGCTAGATTGTAGGTTTTGAAAATAGGTGAAGTTGTTGGCCAACTCCTAACCACTCCATTGACTTCCATTGACAGAAAATTGACAGCAACAAGCCTAATCTCAGCCAATACATGTATCCATGTTGTCTATATAAGGATTGAGAGAGAGAAAAAAGTGATTTTGCTAGCCAATTTTATTCAATAATCAACCAACACTCATCTTCTCTCAAACCAACGAAAATATATAGTATATCAGACCCATTATCAAGCCCCACGAAATCCAACAACAAATCAATAGCCAGAAATCAAGAATTGAGCATAAAAGGTATAAAACCCTATTCAAAAATCTGTCCAATTTTCGGTTGTTAGATGTTAGTTTTTGTTGTTGTAATATGTTGTATTTAGTCTCTAGTGATGATCTGGGTTGGTAGTATTCAGATCCATAACATTAAAGTGCTCGAAATTAAAGATTTTCAAAATCTGGAAAATTATTTTTTTGTGTTCTGACATCAAATGTCAGACGCTGTAGATTGTTGTGTGTTTAATATTTTTATTGTTTAAGTGTTTAATGTTGTAGCTTTGTATGAGATCTTTCATCTGTAGCAAGAATCAAGCTTAGACCTGTTTTGAATATGAAGTTATTAATGGTCAAAGGTCGTTGACCGACCATGACCAGGAAGAAATCTGGGTAACCCAGAAAGCTTTTTTTTGTGTTCTGACAATGTTTTGTAACGATCAGATCTGTCAGATCTTTTAATGTTTTGATAATATGTAGTATTCATGTTGTAGCTGGTAAAGTGTACTATAGATTAATGTCTTAATATACCATAAACATTCAACAGATCAACATTTAGAAGCGGTCAAAGTAGGCCACTCAGACCCGCTTTCGGTGTTCAGGAATTTCCAGAAACGTGAAGAACACCGTTTCTGACATAATTTGATCAGGCTAGATTTTATGATTGTGTTGATGATTTAATGATTGTTTGTGTTAGATCTCTTCCTTATCATGTTATGTATATACTGGATGCTTAATATCACTTAAACATTAACACGTTAGCAAGTTGTGGGAGCCAAGGGATTAGTCGAATCGTTTCTTCATTTTCGGGCAACCCGAAAATGAAGAAACGATCTTTCTTTATCTTTAGAGGCTTAGATCTAGCTTATGTTAGGTTGTTTGATCATTTTGTTTGTTAGAAAATGTAGTCTTGAACTTTGTCTACAACATCTAACTTTTGTAATTAGAGAAACACAATACGCAGTAGAGAATTTAAAGTGGGTCAAACATGGCCACTCTAAGAATCGCCTATGAAGATCCTGGGTTTAAGTATGAACATGAAGAACACCTATAGCGGCGGTTGCCTGTCAGCTATAGGTGGTCTTTAATGACGTAAAATAATTTATTTTCTCGAAATTAATTAATAATTATAGAAAATTAGTTTTAAATTATTAAAATACAAAATAAATTATAAAAAATTATTTTAAATTCGAAAATTAGTTTTTAATTATTTTAAATATATTTCATAAATATTTAATATTTTGGAATATCAAAAGTAATTAATTTATTTAATGATAATATTAAATAAATTATTTAAAAATGATTTTAATTCATGAAAAATCATTTAAAATTATCTTATGATATAAGAAAATATTTTTGAGATATTTTGATAACTTTTAATATTATTTGATAATTTTCATTAATAAATTAATATTAATGATAATTAAGTTATTTATTAAATGAATTAAATAAATGAATTAAAATGATTTTATTATATTAAAAGTCATTTTTAAATAATAAGAAGGTATTTAAAAATATTTTAAGTTATAAAATATAACTTTTAATATTTAAAGGTAAATTTCATTAATTAATTATGATTAATGATAATAAAGTTATTTAATAATTATATTAAATAATTTAGTTTAAAAATGATTTTATTATTATAATAATCATTTTAAATAAAAATAAAGTGTTTAAAGATATTTTAAGTTATAAAATATAACTTTTAATATTTAAAGGATAATTTCTTTAATAATTTAATATTAATGATTATTAAATTATTATAAATGATATTAAATTTATTTAATAATTATATTAAATAAATAGTTTAAAAATGGTTTTATTTATTTAAAATCATTTAAAAGGATATTAATGATTTAAAAATATTTTAAGTTATAATTATTGACTTTTAATATTTGGATAAATAGTTCATTAATATTTAAATATTAATGGTAATTATTTAATAATGATTTTAAATGTTTTAAAAATCATTTAAGGGTAATATAAATGTGTTAAGAATATTTTGAGTTATTATACATAACATTAATATTTTGGTAATGGTTTCATTAATAGTTTAATATTAATTAAATATTAATGATAATAGAATTATGTGATACTTAAATCATTTAATAATGATTCTGATATTTCAAAAATTATGATAAATGATAATAATTATTTAATAATTATTATAAGACCATGAAAAATAGTGTGACTAATGTTTAAGTTATCCAAATGAATATTGAACTACGGTTTAGAGTCTTAGACTCGATTATTACCCGAAAAAGCTGTCGGTAGACCGACATGTTTCAGAAATTGATCTGGACTTAGATAATTGGCTAGATAAATGTTTATTTGTGATTCAATGATTGTTAAGGTTGTATGACAATGTGATTAGGAAGGTGTTGATGTTTGATTATGAGTCAACGATTGTTAAACATGTGTGATGATGTGAATAGGGAATGTGCTGACTGCAATAGGCAGTGTTATATGTACGTTATGTTATACTAATCAGTAAAATGATCTGATTAATGATAGGTGATTTCATAAAAGATAAAACTAAGTTGAGAATAGTAAGCAGCGCATCAGGCAAGTATCCTAACTTTGCATTTTCTTTATGCAATGGACAGAAGTGAGAAGTTCAGAATTATTGTTATTATTACACATTGTTAAGCTTTATATTATATCGCCCATTGATTATCAACATGTTAGTATATGATAATTGATTTATATATATTCATTCGTTAATTTCTAGAAATGATTATACAAGTGTCCCCACTTGGATAATCATTATATTAATCGCATGTTGATACACCTTTGATATACATATATGTTGAACTATAGATAATTGTTGAACAAGATAAGACCTTTATTATGAAAACCCGAGCGGTATGAACATCCCAACAATGGGAAAAATTTTACGCCCAATGAATGACAGAATGTAACGATAACATCGTTCATATACATGTAGTATTGATCGTCACAGGTACAACAGCCGGTAGATCACCCTCCGTACCCATAAGTCATGACGGTTTCTGAGATGAATTTCATTTAAAACTTTTGAAAATGAAAACAATGTTCATGGTATGTCACGAAACCCCATATACAATAATACGTAGTTTCAAAAGTTTGAAAGAGGGTTATTATGAATTATTATTGGTACAGATTACTTCACAACTACTGACTAGTTGTAGAAGATATTATAAAGAAAACATTTAAATTCTTTCAGCCTATATATATATAATACTTGTTGGGCACTCAAATGCTCATCCTTGCTTAATTTAAATGTTTTCAGCTAAGTGTGAAGGACCAGAAGGATCTGTCAAGAACAAGGGAAAAGGGAAAGTTGTTGAATGACTTTTTATGTTACTGTTTGTAATAGTTTAGATTATAAAGACTATGATATATATATTTATATATTATGACATGTAATGAATGTTTAAAGGTTACGTACTTGGGAGAAAGACTCTGATGTATATGTAAACTTAAGTTAAGTTTTATATTATTGTTATTATTATTAGTATTATTCCGCTCATAGCAATGGTATCGTGATGTACCGAGTTCGGGTTTCAAGTATCTGGATTCGGGGACCTCACAGGAATTATTAGTGTTAATGGAAATCAACATTTATTTCGATAATAATTGATGTCTGAAGGTTATATTGTTTAATCGGGTATTCGGGGCACTTTTCGTGTCAAAGTACTATTCACAGGTTACTATTCACCCGATTACTATTCACTCGAGTATTTGGGACACTTTTTGTGTCAGAGTACTATTCACGGGTTACTATTCACCCAATTACCATTCACTCTAGTATTATTCACTCGGGTATTTGGGACACTTTTCGTGTTGAAGTACTATTCATGGGTTACTATTCACCTAGTTACTATTCACTCTAGTATTGTTCACTCGGGTATTTGGGACACTTTTCGTGTCGGGGTACTATTCCCGAAATACTATTCACGGGGTACTATTCACCCAAAGAATATATTTCTTTTCGGTCCAAATCATTTTTGAGTATAATATTATTCCATGAGGAGATGTGTTAATTTTTTAAACCGTTGGTTGAAATTATAATAGTAAATCAATATGGATCGTTGGTTTAAAGTTTTAATAGTAAATCAATATGGATCGATGGTTTAAAGTTTTAATAGTGAATCAGTATGGACCGTTGCTTTAAGTTTTAATAGTAAATCAATATGGACCGTCCGCTTAAAAGTAAATCAATCTGGACCATTCATAAATTAGTTACTATTTAGTCCATTCTCCTATAAATAGAAGCTCATTCCTTCATTATTTCTTACGAATTCACTGAAACTCTAGAGAGAGAAATTATAGAGAGAAAGAAGAAGAGAAGTCTGATACCTAACTTTTCCAATATCCAGTTTCTTCTAAGGTAAGGGGTATTATTTCTCTCGTATTCATGAAGAGAGCTTCTGTTATTCCATTCTTTATTATTCTGTTGGAACAACCTATCTATGCGAAGTACCGCATATATGGTGAAATTCTTCTATTGTTCCATTCTTTATTATTATGTTGGAATAACCTGTCTATACGAAGTACCGCATACATGGTGAAATTCTTCTGTTATTCCATTCTTTATTATTATGTTGGAATAACTTTATCATCACAAGTACCGCATACATGGTGAAATTCTTACATTGTTTCATTCTTTATTATTATGTTGGAATAACTTTGTCTATAATGCAATACCGCATACATGGTGAAATTCTTACGTTATTACATTCTTTATTATTATGTTGGAATAACTTTATACGCTAAGATATCGCATACATGGTGAAATTATTTCATTATTACATTCTTTATTATTATGTTGGAATAACATGTACATGCAAGTAATCGCATACATGGTGAAATTCTTCTATTATTCCATTCTTTATTATTCTATCGGAATATCCTCTGCAATGCGTTCGCATGACTCAGTTCCATTATTTATTATTCTTTTGGAATAATTTGTATGCATATGGTCTCATCGCATGCATGGTGAATTCATTGTTATTCCATTCTTTATTATTACATTGGAATATATTTATGCGTGGGGATTTAGAAAGACACGGTTCCATTCTTTATTATTCTATTGGAATAACCTATCTGTCATGCGGTCTATCGCATGCATGGTGAATTTCGTTGTTATTCCATTCTTTATTATTACATTTGGAATATCACATTCATGTGATTACGCATGACCTGGTTCCATTCTTTATTATTCTGTTGGGAATAACCTGTCTGTGCGGTCTCTATCGCATGCATGGTGAATCCTTCTGTTATTCCATTCTTTATTATTCTGTTGGAATAACCTGTCTATGTGGATTACCGCGTGCATGGTGAATGATCCTTTGTATTCATTCCTTATTAAATTATGGAAATGATTTGTATATGTGGAATACCGCATGGCGGGTGAAAATCAATTTGCAGTTTTATATATTCTATTATACTCAATTGATTAAAGTTTTGGCTTCTATACTCCATGAAATTAGTAGAATATTCTGGATATTTGTGCTTCATCCAGTATCTTTTCATGGAAATATTCTTCTGAGCATCCTTGAATTTTACTCCACAAAGCAGTAACATGTTGACAATTTGGACGTTATTGAGTTCAGGATAAATTAACTTATAAATCTTTAAAATTTATTCTTGAACTTGTTTTATTGAATTATTATGTTATTGTCATCATCCTCATGCTTATATTGTGATGAAAGTCATCTTTGGCTTACGTGCATAGATGGACTTGGTATGATTATGACCAGGGATCATTCGGTATAATCATGACCTGTAATGTTATAAATGATGTGGTAAAAGTCCTCAGTGGCCTGTAGTGCGTTGATGGAAAGTTTTTGGTATGATTATGACCAGGTATTATTCGGTATAGTCATAACCATTGACGATTTAATGAATATCCTTGGCCCATAGTGCATGGATGATTCGATGATGTGGTTTATTTATTAAGATGAGTCTCAGCGATAAAAATTGGTGAAAACATTTTTTTAAAACATAAAAGATAGTAGATATCATGCTTTACTTGACTCTTCTAATGGATTGCTTATTTTCGATGCAATTGTTGATCTAAAACTTGTTGTCTATTGTATTCTATCAGTTGTTATACTGTTGAAGGCTAAGGATAATTTATTCTACATTATCTTAGTCATAATATTTATTACTGGGCTAGTTGAGCTCACACTTTCTTTCAGTTCTCTTCAGGAAATGAGAATATAGCTGGGACTAGTCAGGGAACGGAGTGATGGTCTGAGATGGTATCATAGTAGTCCTCATTATTCTATAGTGTGATAATAAATGTAATGAGGACTCCATTGAGTGTGGATATTGTCTAGATGACAATATTCTTTTTTAAACTCTCAGCTTATGTTTTGTCGTATTTTACACGACTGTTGTATAATTAAGTTGTATTTGAATTTATGTACCATGTATCTGGCGACTCAAGATGGGTGATGAATACCTATTTTGGGGGCATCACAGTTGGTATCAAAGCTTTGGGATATGATCCCTGGCTGAGATGTGAGACAAGAACTAGGAGGGGAGAGACGGGGAATTCCTTCGCTAGTATGACCTACCTAAGTTTATTTGGTATTTAATTGGTCGGTCAGAGTATAGGGATAATATGTGATATGTCAATTAACCCTTGTTTTGTGATAGTGTTTATATTCAGATGTTGTGAATAGGGCTCAGTTATTGGAGCACGATAATGAGTCAGCATAACCAAAAGGCAACGACCAACAACACGATAATAATCATATCGGTGGCAACGACCATCGGAACAAAGATAATCATCGTGGAGGAAATTATCATGCCAGAAATGGTAACCACTTAGGTGGTAATCATGGCCAAGATAATAGAAGTGGAAGTTTCAAGAAGAGGAAATTCAATAATGATGGAAAGACGTCAGAACCAGCACCTGTTGTTAAGGAAGGAGAACGACCGTCGGTCGTATGTTACAAATGCGGAAGGGAGGGACATAGCAGTCCAAATTGCGTGATGAAGTCCAAAGCATGTTACAATTGTGGAAAAGAAGGTCATCTAGCCTGATTTTGTTGTGCACCAAAGTCAAGTCCAGCTGGGACGGTGGCACCAAAGGCGGATACGGACAAAACAAAGTCGGTGGTTTCAAGAAGAGCGTTTTTCGTAACTTCTCAAAAAGTGAGTAACCCAAACGAAGTTAGCATGGGTTAGTTAATTTTAAATTCTTGCGAAGTCTATACCTTATTAGATACTGGCCTACCCCCATATCGTGAAATCGAATTTTGTATTAACCCCAGTACAAAACCAATTTCTAAAAATATTTCTTTACTAAAAACGAACGTATCATGCGCCAAAGACATTGGCTCGAGTTGTTGAAGATTACAACTATACCATTCAATATCAATGTGGAAGAGCAAACGTGGTAGCTGACGCGTTGATTAGAAGATCGTATGCATTTACGAGTGCGATGTTGTTAACACAAAAACCCATTTCGTATAACTTACAAATGATGAAGATAGAGTTGAAGACTCTAGGGACCCACGTGAAGATAACGAATATATGAGTATAATCGACATTAATCGATAAAGTTAAAGCCGCTCAAACTATGCACCCGAAGCTGATGAATGTGAAGAAGAAGGTTCAAGAGGGCGTTATTCTAGAAGCAAGAATCGATGAAGAGAGGAAATTTCAACCCTCGATTTTATTGGCCCATTTGAAATCCTTGATCGAGTAGGAATTGTGGCCTATAGACTCGTTTTACCACCAAGTATATCGCATGTTCATAACATTTTTCGCGTATCGATGTTACGTAAATATGTGGATGACCCGAACCACGTTATTAAATTAGAACTAGACGAGAAGGATTATATTCGACACTCAAAGGTTATACCTTAAGAGTTGGAATATGAAATGAAGTCAAGGTATCCTCACCTCTTCGGCATACCAGGTACGTACGTAAATTTCAAGGGCAAAATTTCATAAGGAGGGGAGATTGTAAAACCCCAAATTTTACGAATAAAGATTTAATTTTCTCGAAATATTTTTTTTGAATATTATGGTGTGGATTTGATATAATGTTATAGTTGTGCGTAATATTTATAAATTTTGCAAAGTAAGCAAGTTGTTATAAAATATTCGTTTAGTCGGGGAGTATTCTTTTTGTCAGGGAATATCCCAAATGACGGCACAATCATTAAGTGGAATCCTAACGGAAGTATTGTCGTAGTAAGAAAAGCCATGTAATTATCTTTTATAAAAATAAAATAAGTGTTACCGTTAAAGCTGTTGAACTACTTCAGTAGTAAAAGAAAGAATGTCTGGCGTGGTTGCATAGTAACACGGTATTGATTATTGATGCTTACGTGAGAAGTCACGCAGTTATACTCAATTATTGCTATAGTAATTGATGTATCATATCTCTCATATTATTGATTCGATTATTGTCACAGTATCATCTGCATAATATGATATATTATTAAATCAATAATTGAGACGACAGAGTTATTCATTTTATTAAATTACAATATTTACAATGTCTAGATGTTCTGTTAAACAAAGGTTTGGTCACCTAATTACGCGCCAATAAGGAGAAATCCTTATCAGAAAGCCCCCTCTTTCCTGGGAACGACCTGGTTGTTAAATATTGTGAATTATAATATTAATAATGAATAAGTCTGTGTTGATTAAAGATGAAATTGATAGTTCCATTGTGTTGGAATTATTAGTGTTAGTGGAAATCGACATTTATTTCAATAATAATTGATGTCTGGAGGTTATATTGTTCAATCGGGTATTCAAGGCACTTTTCATGTCAGAGTACTATTCACAGGTTACTATTCACCCGATTACTATTCACTCTAGTATTATTCACTCGGGTATTTGGGACACTTTTCGTGTCGGAGTACTATTCACGGGTTATTATTCACAGGTTACTATTCACCCGATTACTATTCACTCTAGTATTATTTACTCGGGTATTTGGGACACTTTTCGTGTCAGAGTACTATTCACGGGTTACTATCCACGGGTTACTATTCACCCGATTACTATTCACTCTAGTATTATTCACTCGGGTATTTGGAACACTTTTTGTGTTGAAGTACTATTCACGGGTTACTATTCACTCTAGTATTGTTCACTCGGGTATTTGGGACACTTTTTGTGTCGGGGTACTATTCACGGGGTACTATTCCCGAAGTACTATTCACGGGAGTACTATTCACCCAAAAAATATATTTCTTTTCGGTCCAAATTATTTTTTGGTACAATATTATTCCATGAGGAGATGTGCTAATTTTTTAGACCGTTGGTTGAAATTATAATAGTAAATCAATATGGATCGTTGGTTTAAAGTTTTAATAGTAAATCAATATGGATCACTGGTTTAAAGTTTTAATAGTGAATCAGTATGGACCGTTGCTTTAAGTTTTAATAGTAAATCAATATGGACAGTCCGTTAACAGTAAATTAATCTGGACCATTCATGCATTAGTTACTATTCAGTCCATTCTCCAATAAATAGAAGCTCATTCCTTCATTATTTCTTACGAATTCACTGAAACTCTAGAGAGAGAAATTATAGAGAGAAAGAAGAAGAGAAGTCTGATACCTCGCTTTTCCAATATCCAGTTTCTTCTAAGGTAAGGGGTATTATTTCTTTCGTATTCATGAAGAGAGCTTATGTTATTCCATTCTTTATTATTCTATTGGAATAACATGTCTATGCGAAGTACGGCATACATGGTGAAATTCTTCTGATATTCCATTCTTTATTATTATGTTGGAATAACCTGTCTATGCGAAGTACCGCATACATTGTGAAATTCTTCTATTATTCCATTCTTTATTAGTATGTTGGAATAACCTGTCTATGCGAAGTACCGCATATATGGTGAAATTCTTCTGTTATTCAATTCTTTATTATTATGTTGGAATAACTTTGCCTCATGCAAGTAATCGCATACATGGTGAAATTCTTCTATTATTCCATTCTTTATTATTCGTGGAATATCACATGCATGCGTTTACGCATGACTGGTTCCATTATTTATTATTCTCGTTAGAATAACTCCGTCTGCGATCTATCGCATGCATGGTGAATTTCGTTGTTATTCTATTCTTTATTATTACGTTGGAATATCTTATTCGTGGGGATTTAGAAAGACTGGTTCCATTCTTTATTATTTCATTGGAATAACCTATATGTGCGATCTATCGCATGCATGGTGAATTCTCATTGTTATTTCATTCTTTATTATTACGTTGGAATATCCTATCTGTAAGGATTACCATGACTGGTTCCATTCTTTATTATTCTCATTGGGAATAACTTTTATGCATGCGGTCTCTATCGCATGCATGGTGAATCCTTACGTTATTCCATTCTTTATTATTACATTGGAATAACTTCATCTATGTGGATTACCGCATGCATGGTGAATGATCCTTTGTATTCATTCCTTATTAAATTGTGGAAATGATCTCAGATATCGTGGATTCCGTGATAATGGTGAAAATCCATTTGCGGTTTCATATATTCTATTATACTCGATTGGTTAAAGTTTTGGCTTCTATACTCCATGAAATTAGTAGAATATCCCCGGATATTTGCGCTTCATCCAGTATCTTTTCATGGAAATATTCTTCTGAGCATCCTTGAATTTTACTCCACAAAGCAGTATCATGTTGACAATTTGGACGTTATTGAGTTCAGGATAAATTAATGATTTAATGAAATATTCTTATGATCTGTATACGTTGATGGACAGTTTTTGGTATGATTATGACCAGGGATTATTCGGTATAGTCATGACCATTGATGATTTAATGAATATCCTTGGCCCGTAGTGCAGGGATGATTCGATGATGTGGTTTATTTATTAAGCTGAGTCTCAGCGATAAAAAGTGGTGAAAACATTTTTTTTAAAACACAGAAGATAGTAGATATCATGCTCTACTTGACTCTTTTAATGGATTGCTTATTTCCGTTGTAGTTGTTGATCTAAAACTTGTTGTCTATTGTATTCTATCAGTTGTTATACTGTTGAAGGCTAAGGATAATTTATTCTGCATTATCTTAGTCATAATATTTCTTACTGGGCTAGTTGAGCTCACCCTTTCTTTCATTGTTCTCTTCAGAAAATGAGAATATAGCTGGGACTAGTCGGGGAATGGAGTGATGGTCCGAGATGGTGTCATAGTAGTCCTCACTATTCTATAAAATAGTGTGATAATAAATGTAATGAGGACTCTATTGAGTGTGGATATTTTCTAGATGACAATATTCCTGTTTAAACTCTCTGCTTATGTTTAATTTGTCATATTTTACACGACTGTTGTATAATTAAGTTGTATTTAAATTTATGTACCATGTATCTGGCGAATCAAGATTGGTGATGAATACCTGTTTTGGGAGCGTCACAATTACTATAAAATTAGTTGAAAATTATAGTGGATTGGATACTAACGAATTGTTATAATTAAATTAAAATTTATTAACACTTGAGTTTCGTAGTTCGAATTAGAATTTTAAGTAAACTTTATCAATATAAACCCAAGAGTAAAATTCCATTAAAAAATTAAATAAAATAAAAATAATTATTTTCGCAGAATCATAACTAAATACTCCATCCGTCTCAGGATAAAAGTTTTTATTACTAATTTGGGTAGTCTTAAGTTAAAAGTTCACTTACCTTAAATAATCTATTTTTTTACAAAAATAAATCTTATAATACCCCTAATATTAATTGTTGTGGGTCCAAGTATTAATTAGGGTTCAAACCTAGTATTGAATGAAAGACAAAAAGACAACAAAAATCTCTAAATAAGTTAATGCACATTAAATTTGTCAGTAGGATAAAATTTTGGAATCTTAAATTTAATTAAAAGTCTAAAAGAAAAAATATTTATTTTGAGGGTCACTGAGTGGTTGTACGAACCATGACTCTTTACACAAATGTTTAATAATCACAAAAACTGTGAACTTTTACTTGACGTTTAACAATCGTAAAAGACTGTAAACTCTTATCCCCCGAAGTATCATTAGGTGATCAGCCTAATAAGGCCAAATGTTACGTGTAACATTTAATCACGTTGTAATTACACAGCGTGATAATGTCGATTACCCGACCATAACTCAATACCCCTATTTATAGGGTTGTTCATACTCATTCAAAACCTCGGGATACCTACCAAAATATTTTGGATTGGATTAACATATCACCAAATAATCATAAAACAATTCAATAAATTGATAGAAATATAAAAATTGAATTTAGTCGAACAAATGACATAAACTCCTTTTATAGACGGTCCAAGAAGTTTTTCAGAAAAATTTATAGTTTTAACAATAAGCGAAGTTAGAATGCACGGGAGTGCGGGATTTTCTTGTTGGGACGTACTTTCCTCGAGAAGGGTATTTCACTTCTCGAAATAGTAACTTAATTACACCATCAATAAGAATTTATTTAATTATTAGTTATCGATGGTAACTGTTTGAAATTTTGTTTCAGTATTTTCGGATACTGTAATTTATCCTCGAGTATATTCTTACACTATTAAAATTTCATTATAGTAATTATTTATTACTCTCATAGCCTCATATGTCCTTTTTGGACAGATTTTAGTCAATAAAATATATTACTTATTTTCGGCTTTTCTTTATTTAATTTTTCATACATTTTTATACTTTACTTAATTTATCCATTAAACCGCATTAAATATTTTATTAATTTTCATCCTCCTGGCCCCACCTAGATAATTATAATTTAGTTAGTTTTTTGATTTTTTTAGATTTTTCCCAACTTTGTTACTATTTATTTTAAGCCTATTTATGTTCAAATTTGTGAAATTCTTTAAAATTCGAAAAAATTATGAATTTTGGACAATATCTTTATAACATCAAATTATACTTTTACCCAAAATTTTATCTTAAACTGAATTACAGAACCAAAATTATAATTGTTTTAATGTTTAAAACCTGATTAATATCTAGAGATCATTACGATATTCTTATTCTTTTCTCGTGATTAAACAATGCCTCTAAAATGTGAAAACCTTCATAAATAAAAAAATATGAAATACTTGAATTGATAAAAATAATAATACTCCTTTCACCCCTTTTATAAACACGTTACTCTTTATTAGTTTTACATGCAATTTAATTGATGAGATTGTCATTGTCTAGTAGCTAATTGGCTTAATTTGATTACGAAATATGATTGTACTCCTTCCATTTCTTTTTAATAGATGTTTTAGAAGAAAACATAAATTTAATAAATACTATTAATGCTTATTAATATTTTGTGTGATTGACCGAGTGAATATTTAATATAGAGACAATATATGAAATTAAGTCATTAATGCTTCTTTAAAATCTAAAAATAAAAAGAAAAAAGAAACAAATTTGACTTTTTAAAAAGACAAATAAAAAGAAATGGATGGAGTAATAATCTATTCGACTTTATATTTTTTGGGAATAAATATTTCCACAAG
Source organism: Panax ginseng (assembly GCA_020205605.1). Classification (NCBI taxonomy): domain Eukaryota; kingdom Viridiplantae; phylum Streptophyta; class Magnoliopsida; order Apiales; family Araliaceae; genus Panax; species Panax ginseng. The sequence continues at coordinate 136,677,165 of CM035133.1, read as the reverse complement.
TGAAAATGTTAGTTCTACAAGATTCTCAATTTCCTTTTTCCCCCTATATAAACAATGTGTTGAAACAATGGTTCTCTTCCTTAAAGTTGTGCTTTCCCTATTTGCTACTGATGAATGTAAGTAATTATTTCCTCATCATCCCTTATTTTCAAATTATTGTAAATACATTTTTAGTTTTTGTAATTTTTTCTTTTATGGCCATTTTTTTTTGATTTATTTGTTAATTAACCATCTAGAAAGTCCATATAAATTGGGCCATAGCTTGGGCCATTTGATTTCTTGTTTGGGCTCTCTAATTAAATTGTTTGGGCTATGTAAAAATAGCATGATCCAATAGATAAATTTTATCTTACCCTAATTATTTAATTAGGGTTTCCATTCCACTCATTTTGGAATTTAAATAATTATCTATGTACCTTTAATTTTATAACCCAATTAGACTCACTTTAATTAGGTTTAAATTAAATAATAAATTGAGATAATAAAAGTAATCTCTTAGGTTAATATAATTTTAAAAACTATTATTCTTTAATATCATAACCCTTAGGTTATTTAATTACCATACCTAATGTATAATTAGGTTATGTAACTTTTTCGTTTAATTCTTTTTATATAATTCATACATACACACACATATATATATATAAAAATATATATAGAATACATATATACATATATATTTATTTAACCATAAACATTTTCTGTGACACCCCCAAAATAGGTATACATCACCCATCTTGAGTCGCCAAATACATGGTACAAAATTCAAATACAACTTAATAATACAGTTGTCGTGTAAAATACGACAAAACATAAACAGAGAGTTTTAATAAGAATATTGTCATCTAGACAATATCCACACTCAAAGGAGTCCTCATTATATTTATTGTCACCCTATTTAACAGAATAGTGAGGACTACTAATGCTATCATCTGGACCGTCACTCCATTCCCCGACTAGTCTCGGCTACGTTCTCATTTCCTGAAGAGAACAGTGAAAGAAAGGGTGAGCTCAACTAGCCCAGTAAGAAATATTATGACTAAGATAATGCAGAATAAATTATCATTAGTCTTCAACAATGTTAAACTGATAAAATACAATAGACATCAAGTTTAACTGCAGCGGAACAAGCAATCCATTAGAAGAATCAAGTAGAGAATAAAATCTACTATCTTCTATGATTTAAAAAGTTTTCATCAATTTTTATCGCTGAGACTCAGCTTAATAAATAAACCACATTATCGAGTCATCCCTACTCTACGGGCCAAGGATATTCATTAAATTATCAATGGTCATGACTATACCAAATAATCCCTGGTCATAATTATACCAAAAACTGTACATCAATACACTACAGGCCACTGAGGACTTTTACCACATCATTTATAACATTACAGGTCATGATTATACCAAATAACTCCTGGTCATAATCATACCAAGTCCATCTACGCATGTAAGCCAAAGATGACTTTCATCTCAATATAAGCATGAGGATGATGACAATGACATAATAATTCAATAAAACAAGTTCTAGAATAAATTTTAAAGATTTATAAGTTAATTTATCTTGAACTCAATAATGTCCAAATTGTCAACATGATACTTCTTTGTGGAGTAAAATTCAAGAATGCTCAGAAGAATATTTCCATGAAAAGATACTGGATGAAGCGCAAATATCCAGGATATTTCACTAATTTCATGGAGTATAGAAGTCAAAACTTTAACCAACTAAGTATAATAGAATATATGAAACTGCAAATAGATTTTCACCCGCCATGCGGTAATCCACGTATACAGATCATTTCCACAATTTAATAAGGAATGAATACAAAGGATCATTCACCATGCATGTGGTAATCCACATAGACAAAAGTTATTCAACGAATAATAAAGAATGGAATAACAGAAGAATTCACCATGCATGCGATAGATCACACAGACAGGTTATTCCCAACAAAATAATAAATAATGGAACTAGGTCATGCGTAAACGCACAGACAGGATATTCCGACAGAATAATAATGAATGGAATAATAGAAGAATTTCACCATGTATATCAGATTGCTGATATACAAATTTTATTCCAACATACTAATAAAATGGAATAACGAGAAGAATTTCACCATGTATATGATTGCCATAAACAAAGTTATTCCAACATAATAATGAAGAATGTTATAATGTAAGCTCTCTTCATGAATAATAAAAGAAATAATACCCCTTACCTTATAAAGAAGAGTAAAGCCGTTTAGGCGGGGATATACTTGAAGAAAACTTGCACTACGCTTAAAGCTTTCTTAAACTCTAAAGAAATACGCTCAAGCTTATAGAGAAGAATTCTCCGAACTTACGGTGTGATTTCAATTCTAACTAAGCATCCTATTTATAGGATAATAGAAAGGATACTATGCAATGAAATATAATATATATATATATATATATATATATATATATTATATATATATATATATATATATTTATATATATATATATATATATATATATTATTTAAAATCTAATAAAACAAATAACTTTATAAAAGTATTACATTTTATATAAAAAGATTTTACTATGCAAAACACTACGCAGAGCACTATGCAACACTATTAATAAATAATAGAACCGTGTCATGCGAAAAGCATATGATAGGATATTCCGACGAGAATAATAAATAATGGAACCGGTCATGCGTAAACGCACGCATGATGTGATATTAAACAGAATAATAAAGAATGGAATAACAATGTAATTCACAATGCATGTGATAAATCAGCACAAACAAAAGTTATTCCAATGTAATAATAAATAATGGAACCCAGTCATGCGAACGCATACAGACGAGGATATTAAAACGAGAATAATAATGAATGAAATAATAGAAGAATTTCACCATGTATCCGGTACTTCGAATATACAGGTTATTCCAACATAATAATAAAAATGGAATAACAGAAGAATTTTACCATGTATGCGGTACTTCACATAAACAGGTTATTCCAACATAATAATGAAGAATGTTATAACAGAAGCTCTCTTCATGAATACGAAAGAAATAATACCCCTTACCTTATAAAAAAGAGTACTCCGACGATTAGGGCAGGGATATACTTGAAGAAAACTTGCACTACGCTCAAAGCTTTCTTAAACTCTAAAGAAATACGCTCAAGATTATAGAAGAAGAATTCTCTGAACTTCTGATGTGATTTCAATTCTAACTAAGCATCCTATTTATAGGAAAATAGAAAGGATACTATGCAATAAAATATAATATATATATATATATATATTTATATATTTTATTTAAAATCTAATGAAACAAATAACTTTATAAAAGTATTCTGTTTTATATAAAAAGATTTTACTATGCATAATAGAATATAATATATTCTATTTATAGTCTAATAAGATGAATAACTTTATAAAAGTATTCTGTTTTATATAAAAAGCTTTTCTATTTTATTACATTAATAATAATAATAAAACAAAACTCATCATCATTATTATAATTCACACTATTAATCGACCAGGTCGTTCCCAGGAAAGAGGGGGCTTTTCAATAAGGATTTCTCCCTATTGGCGCGCAATTAGGTGACCAAACCAATCCTTGGCAGAACTTCTAGACATCGTTAATATTGCAAATAATAATATTAATAACTCTGTCATCTCAATTATTGATTTAATAATATATAAAATAACGACAATAATTGAATCAAATAACGTGAGATACTATGCAACAATTATTGTAGCAATAATTGAACAAAACTGAGTGACTTCTCACGTAAGCATCAATAATCAATACAGTGTGCTACTATGCAACCACGCGTATTCATGTACTTTTAACACCGGGTGTTTCAACAGTTAACGGTAAAACTTCCGCCGTTATTTTCATAAAATATTTTTATCGTTTTCTCAATCCGACAATAATTCCGTTGTGGGGTCCCCCAATGATTGTGTCGTCGTACGAATATTCCCTACTAAAACGAATATCCCCGATCAATCGAATATTATATATCAACTTGCGTACTTTGCAAAATTTATAAATATTACCCACAACTATAACATTTTATTAAATTCACTCCATAATATTTAAAAATGATAATTATAGAAAATTCATCTTTATTCATAAAAGTTGGGGTCTTACAACCTCCCTTTCTTATGAAATTTTGCCCTCGAAATTAGGGTACATACCTGGTATGTCGAAGAGGTAAGGATACCTTGATTTCATTTCAGATTCTAACTCGCAGGTCATTTCCTCAACATCGTGGTTTCTCCACAAAACTTTGACTTGAGGTATAACCTTGGAGCGTAGAATATGTTCCTTCTTATCCAAGATTTGAACAGGAATCACTTCATACGTTAAATCTTTCGCTATTTCGTCCGGTTTTAACTCAATAATGTGGTTCGGGTCTTTCACATATTTATGTAACATAGATAAATGAAAAACGTTATGAACACGGGACATACTTGGCGGTAAAACGAGTTTATAGGCCACAGTTCCTACTCGATCGAGGATTAAAAATGGGCCAATGAATCGAGGATTGAGCTTTCCTCTCTTTCCAAATCTCGTAACTCCTTTCCATGGAGCAATACATAACAACACATGATCTCCAATATCGAATTCTACGTCCTTTCGATGAAGATCATCATAACTCTTTTGTTGATCTTGCACTACAAAAAAATGGGCCTTTAGCAATGATTTTTTGGGCAACGACTTTATAAGTCGTTGCTAAAAGTGTATGTTTAGCAACGAAACTTGTTCTTCGTTGCAGATTGTGTCAGGCTTTCACTTTTTGCAACGAAATTGATAAGTCGTTGCAAAATTTAGAAACAAAATTCGTTAGAAATTTGTTGCAAAATTTTTAACCACATGATTTCTCCTCATCGTAGGCAACGAAAGTTTTTTTGTTGCTATATTTCGTTGCCTAATATGGACCACATTCATTGGCAACAATTTTTATTTTCGTTGCATATTTTATACAACTTTTTGCAACGATTATTAAAATATTGCCTTAAATTAAGATAATCAATAAGCATATTTTTGTAAGACCATATTCGGTATTCGGAGAATTGTCAAAAAATATTCGTATTTAGTATTTAAAAATTATGTCCAAATGCAGAACATATTCAAACCTATTATCTATCATTTGGAACTTTGGTCATTTGACCGCTGGAGCAAAACAAGTTATTTGTTAATATCTTGCGAGGATTAATATTTATATCAAAACATGAGATTTCTCCCATATATTCCTTTCTTCTCCTTCACTACATACCATTAATATAATCTCAGGAAGTTATATAATAATAATAATAATAATAATAATAATAATAATAATAATAATAACAACAACAACAACAATAATAATAATAATAGTACTAATAACAATAATAATAATAATAATAATAATAATAATAATAATAATAACAATAACAATAACAATAACAATAACGATAACGATAATAATAATAATAATAATAATAATAATAATAATAATAATAATAATAATAATAATAATAATAATAATAATAATAAGTAAAATAATAACACTATAATTTCGCTATATATATGCAAATACTTACAAAATTATGATATTTATCTTACCTGTTCTTTAATTTATTTATTTTGCCTTGGAATATAGTATAAGTTATTCTTTTGCAGCAAATAATTAATGGGCGATCGAACACTTTTTTGATGGAAATTGGTAATGAAATAATTATAAGACATATCGATGATCATACATGATCAATATATAGAAGATTATAACGTAAATTAATAGCCAAGTTAATTAATTAGTTTTTAAATATTGGACATTTTAAAATAAGGAATAATTAATGCTATTGTTTCCCGAAAATTTGCTGCTTTTTTATTTTGTAAAAAAAAGAGAATTGATATAATAATTAGCGCTTGTGGAAAAAAAAGAAAAAAAAGAAGTCAAACAGTTCTTTCCATACTAACGATCTTATATATCAAAGAATAAAACGACAAATTAGTGTGTTATTATTATAAGATAATATATTTGTATTTCATGCATAAATTGGTGTACAAATTATAAAACGTATAACCATATATATATGGATCATATGTTACGTATGCATGAAGTAACTTTTATGTATACATTGAAAACCAATGAACTTTTATTTTTATAGTAACATTGTAAATAGCACGGTTCTATTTTATTTTTATTATTTTTATTTATTATTATTATTATTATTATTGTTGTTGTTGTTGTTGTTGTTGTTGTTATTGTTATTATTATTATTATTATTATTATTATTATTATTATTATTATTATTATTATTATTATTATTATTATTATTATTATTATTATTATTATTATTATTATTATTATTATTATATATCTTCTTGAGATTATATTAATGGTATGTAGTGAAGGAGATGAAAGGAATATATGGGAGAAATCTCATATTTTTGATATAAATATTAATCCTTGCAAGATATTAATAGATAATTTGTGTTGCTACAGCGGTCAAATGACCAAAGTTCCAAATGATAGGTCAAAGATTTGAATCTATGTAGAAGCAATTTTTGGAAAAAATTCAAAAGACCTGCCACGTCAGCAGCGGACACGTGTCATTTCAAACTATTTGTTTTATATTTTTTAAACTCTAAATGTGTCTAAATGATTCAGACAAAAAATTGTGACTAAATTAGTAAGAAGTAGTGCTAAATGATGTTTTTTATTTCATTTTCTTAGCCAAAATTTGTTATGTACAGATTGCGTTTGATTTTTCTTTAATAAATTAGTAACCAATTTAATGAAAGTTGTTATAATCTTTTGTTTTAATTTTATGGACCGATAAAATCTTAGTAATATTTTTTAGTTTTTTCCCTAAAATGTTTATGTTGGAATTATTTTAATAAAATTAAAATAATATTTATGTTGGAATTAGTTTTTTTTTTATTAATTTTCTAAGCTTTTTTCTCATTTACTTAATTTTAAAAACCCAACAATGTGTTAGATGAGTTTATTTTTTATTTTATGTGAAATGTATTTCTTTCTTTACAAAAAAATAAAATTACTATTTTAAGGAAAATTTAATACACTTATAAATTGACTTAATAAATTATTAATTATTTTATATATGGACTATATATTTGATTAAAAGAAGTACTATTTTTATATGTATTTTGATATTTTCACATAATTTTTCTTCACATAAAGATGAAATTCACTGTATACTCATGTAAAAATATTTAAAACAAATGTGAAAATATCTTGAACCCCCTCCCCCACCTTCGTCCTCCCCCACCCTACCCCCTCTCCTCTCCCCCTCCCCTCATTTTATTATTTTCATTTTATATTTTAATATATGAAAAATAGGGATGTAGTTAAGGAAAATTTGTGAAGGAATTTATTCCTTCACATAAGGAGTTTTCTAGCGAGGAAACAATGAACGAAAACAAATTAGTGACAATATAGTTATTATGAATGAAACATCCTTCACAATTTAGATTTTTTTCCTTCGTAAAATTGAGATGATAAAGGGATGTTTAGCGCCAATTTTTGATAAAAATTTGCGAAGAAAAATATTATTAATGAATAAATTATTACTCACTATATATTATTGATGAGAGATTTTTTGCGAGAGATAAAATTAGTCACTATTTTATTAAAATAAGTTTTTTAGAATTAATTACAGTGAATATAAATTGTATTATACATAAATAGATTAATTTTTTTATAATAGTAAATTTACTTTTAATAACATTTTTTAAGTAACTTATAATATCAATTATTTTTTTAATAAACTATATAGTAAATAATTTTACATTACATTAAACTTTAAAATTTCATACATTGGCAGTGAAAAAAAAGTGGCACTCTTTTGTGCAATAGAGCATAAATGCCAAACAAATATTCGTATCAACCCTGTAATTCATATCAATTCTTCAAAGCTTTTATATAAAAGCAGCAAAGGGGATCCTTTAAATTGTAAAACTCACTGTTAACTCGGTAGATTGAAAATTCTATATAAATATTTTTAATAAATAATTCTAAAAATTAACAATTTGACCACGAAAGTCAAATTAGGACGTTTATTATGGGACAGATGGAGTATTATTTAAATGATTAGTATTAGTTAGTATTAGAAGCGCTTGTATGGAATCTGGAGGTGGTAAGCGGTGATAGTGAACTACGCCAAGCACTATGTTGGAGGTTCTAAATCAATTGGATATAGATTTTGAAACTTCTTTTTGCTAAATCTTTGGATAAAAGTTGCTCAGTAATTGCACTTTGTATTTATGTTTGATATTGTTACAACCTATTTTCAATGTTATACCATAAAAAATTTCAATGTTATAACATAAAATTATTATTTAAAATAAAATTATATTTTCAACAATTAAATAAAATTACATTATAATTTGAATTTTAGGATCTCATAAATTAACAAAAACATACTCAATGAAACTTTTTTTTGGAACGAAGGAGTAACATTTTAGTATTCTCCATAATTCATATTTTATTATCTATCATTATTTATTTATTTATTAGATATATGAAATAATTATCAAACACATATCATGTAAGAGTTTCTATTTTGAATTTTTACACTGATATTTATAGTTTCCATTTTCTTGTAATGCATAGTGTGTGTGTGTGTGTGTGTATATATATATATATATATATATATATATATATTTGCTAATTACAAAGGTGTATTTCCTTGTTTTAGCTCAAATATATGAAATAACAAATTTTAATAAAAATATCATTAATTATTAATTTTATTTTCTACGTTCACACTCATAATTTCATTTATTAATACTTTACAACATTATACAATTATTCATAAACTCTATAAATAATTCTGATTCCTTTAAAAATAGAGTTACAATTACAAAATTTACGAATATTAAAATGAGAATGAATACCCCTAAAAATAATAAATTATATTAGTCTAATAGATTGGTATAGTTCATTAATTCTAAATTAATATTTATTAAAAATTTCCTACGCCCACCTTAGAATTCTGAACTCAGCACATTTTCAATACAAGTGGGCCCCACCAACATAATAAAAATGTTTTTCTTTAAAAAAATATTTAAAACTTTAAAAATCAATTATTCTGGAACTTCAATAATTCATAATAAATATCCATTTTATCAGAAAAATTCAAATCATATGTCCATTCCATAGAAAATTTAATTATCTACAACTTTGTAGCTTTAAGTTTTTCCAAATTCCAAACATAAATTGACTGAAATCCACATACGGACGATTTTACAGGCTATAATCAAATTTCAGTCAAAAATAGGGCCCACCAACATGTTTAACAAGTTTTTAGCATTTATTGTAATAAAAATACTCTTCCTCCTCATTTATTCATATATCACACATTCATTGTAAAAATATCACCATTATTATATTATTAAAATATAATAATAAAAACTTACTCAAATTATAATTTAAAACATTAATCATTATATTTATTAAAAATAATAAAATTAACATTCATTTATTAATAAACTTTACTTTGAAATTCTTTACTTTGAAGGGCATAGGGAGAAGAAGACCAGGCGGCGGCGGTGGGGGTGGTTTCGAAAGAATCCTTCGCGGTCATATAGAGCAATCCTATAAGAACAATTTCACCACCGTCGACCAAATCGTCGATCACCTCCGGTCAGCTTATCCGCAATACAGCCGCCAGAATTCTCTCCTACAATACCAAATCAACCAATCTCGACCGTCCATCTACATCCAACGTTAACGACGATGACCGAACTCCCACTCCGGGTCGTAAGAGAGTGAGGAGAATCCCTACAAGTGAAGAGAGATTACAAAATATGGAAAATCAGTATATTTTAAGTAGGCAAAGAGGCAAAAATTCATCATCTTCAGTTTCCACATCAACTTCATCCGATGAAGAAGAGGATGGTTCAATTCTACATCGGAAGATGCAATTTTCAGTGAGAAATTTGAGCCTGAGTTTGATTTGATGAAATCTATGCTGCGTTCGAGTTATAGCGGTTCAAAAAATGTAACAAATTTAGCGAAATCGAAGGATTTAGAGGAAAAGAATGTAGAATTGGAGATTATGAATAATAAGGTAACTAAGAAGATCAATTTTGACCATTGAGGGAGAAATGAAGGAGTGGGGATAAAATTGGGGAAAGAAAAGGGTTTTAGTAATGGTGAGGGTGAGGTGAAGGGGAAAGATGGGCCGAGGATTAGGGACTTAGGTGGGATGAATGCAGTGCTGGAGGAATTGAAAATGGAGGTGATTGTTCCATTATATCATCCGCAGTTGCCTCAGATGCTCGGAGTGAAGCCAATGTCTGGAATTTTGTTGCACGGTCCTCCGGGGTGTGGAAAGACTAAGCTTGCACATGCCATTGCGAATGAGACTGGGGTTCCATTTTACCATATTTCAGCTACTGAATTGGTCTCTAGTGTATCGGGTATATTAATCTTTGTTTTATTTTTGTTGTTAGCTTGCAAATGGTTTAATTCATATTCGTATTGTTTGCAATTTGGCTGATTAAACTTGCATTTAGCAGTTGTGATAATATTTGTGAAAGTTTCTTATTTTATCAAAAAGAAGAAATAAAGTTAAGAAATTGTTTGATCATAAGTCTGCTTGTTGGTTACAATTAAGTTGATTCGATGTATTTACCTCCATTTTGTAGGCACTTCACTTGCAACAACACAATGCCTGTTCTCTTGGTCATGAGGAACAAGATGCCAAAACCTTTGCCTCATGGGTATATAATTGCTTCTGGTTCTCTTAGCCGGAAATTCTAATAACTTAAACACATAATATTTGATACATATTATGTGTTAAAGTTTCCAACTAGTCTTATGAAAGTTAATTAATAGTTTTGATTATCCTTTTCAGAGTAAATGTAGGAAAGTATATAGGATAAGTATAGGTATAGGTTGTTGTTGAATCTTCTTATTAATTCAATTCAATTTCTAATAATATTACTTATTGTTTCTCTAAGAGGTTTTGTCGACATTATAACATTATCTAATCCCCACGTTTGTGTTAGTACGTTAAACTAACCAAGTTCCTGCTGTGTTAGTCTCTTACATAATTGTTGATGAAATTTCAGTTAGAAAGTCTTCCTTCTATGGTTGCTGGGGTGTGGTCAAGTGACAATAATTTGCACCCGGAGGCTAATACTCAATTTCGTAAATTGCTTTCTATAGGTATAAGAATATGAGATTTTGTGGTTGTTTTTTGTTATTTTTTCTAATAATACTATTAAATGATCCTTGAATTTTGATTAATAGAACGAAGCCCTCCGATTGAGGAAGTTATACAGTCTGGGGTTGTTCCACATTTTGTTGAGTTTCTTACGAGGGAAGATTTCCCCCAACTCCAGGTTTGAAGCTGTGATACTATGTTATTTATGTAGTTTTGTACTTGTAATTTTATCACTTACGTGATTAATATTTTGCATTGTCTTACAGTTTGAGGCTGCTTGGGCACTCACTAATATTGCTTCCAGAACTTCTGAAAATATGAAAGTGGTTATAGACCACGGGGCTGTTCCAATCTTTGTGAAGCTTCTCAGCTCTCGTAGTGATGATGTCCGTGAGCAGGTAAACTTTTCAAAAAATGACCCATACTTAAATTTACACTTTCTTAGTTCCTACTCAATTGGAATTACAAATCAGGCAGTTGTTTTACTGAATCCTCTTTGAATTTGCAGGCTGTGTGGGCATTGGGCAATGTGGCTAGTGACTCCCCTCGTTGTCGTGATCTTGTCCTCGAAAATGGGGCTTTAATACCTTTGTTGGCTCAGTTGAATGAACATGCCAAGCTTTCAATGCTAAGAAATGCCACCTGGACTCTTATCAAATTTTTGTCGGGGCAAGCCACAACCTCCCTTTGAGCAGGTTGTTTATTGGTCTACATTTTTTAGCTTTTTGACTTTTAAAAATCTATTTATCTAGTATTGCTCGAGCGTAATAAAAAATTTTCAAATTATTTTGGCAGACGAGGTCAGCACTTCTTGCCCTCCAGCGCCTTGTTCATTCAAATGATGAGGAGGTGCTTACAGATGCATGCTAGGCACTCTCATATTTTTCTGATGGTATAAACGACAAAATTCAAGCTGTTATTGAAGCGGGCGTATGTCAACGTCTTGTTAAGCTCCTCCTGTATGTGGCACTTTGTCTTTTCTATTCCTAATTTGAGCCATTTTCTTTTCTTATAAATCTATGTCTAATTTCATTTTGTATACTGGTGTTTCAGTCATCGATCACCTTCGGTGCTCATTCCTGCACTTCGAACAGTTGGAAACACTTTTTTTCTAGTGGTTGGGGATGTACATGTTGCACTAATATCAAATAAGTTACAAACAATTTACAAACGGTCAAATAAGTTAATGGAGGACTTTTTTATCTTGGGAGGGAGGGAGTACCGGAGTAACACTTTTTTTCTAGTGGTTGGGGATGTACATGTTGCACTACCTTATTGGTTGTTTAATATACAACATATAATTCTTCATAGATTGATAAAAACATAAAATTAAATGTGTCTTTTCGTTCCTTAAAGTTTGAATAAAGACATCAAAGTTTACATTTGTTGGGATTTGGGAATTCCTGATTGGTTTTGAGTCCATCTCCAGTTAAGACTGTTGACGAATACTGCTAGCTGGTATTCTACTTTGTTGTCCTTATGCACTCCCATAACATGGTTCAAATAGGTTGTCAGAGAATGATAGCTGGTCTACTACTTCCCTCGTTCGTATGCAGTCACGTAAACTATTCTTTAACAAAGTTTGAACTATTGTTCTCAAGTGTTCTGCGTGTTCTACTTTTCTTTGTTTCTTAAAAGTAAATTATTCTTTGTTTTTAGATTATTTATTATTGCTTGTGATGTCCTTTTTTATTTGGGCAAATTTACCCACTTATTCTATCCAAACAACTCCTATGCTTCTAATGTTCTTTTTCTCCTCCTGGTACATTTTTTTTTACCACGTATCATATAAGTATTGACTAATATATTATTTGTATGCATAGTATCTATTATGTTAAATATTTACTATCATTTTAGGTCTTGGAGCAGTTTGGACCAGGTTCCATTGTTGCTGTTTTTGGTCTTGGGACTGTTGGTCTTGCAGTAAGTTTCATGTAAAAGAATATGTATAATGTTTTTGTGTTATCTCCGTACTCTTATGAGAATCATCCAAGTGTTACTTAGCAGGTGGCTGAGGGTGGAAAAGTAGCGGGTGCTTCACGAATAATTGGCATAGATATTGACAGCAAAAAGTATGAGAGAGGTCAGCTTCCATATCCCATTCCCTCGTTTTGATGGTGTGCTGATAATATCCTGGACTGCTCTAATGGTTTTTTCCTACTTTTTTTTACAATTGCTTTTTTCTTCAAATATCATATTTTTCATCAGCATTTGATTATGACTACTAGCTATTTACTATTATGGCCTTAAGTGGGCTGAGGAGTTCTACCAATTTCTGTTCTGCATTATCTTGTTCATAAATCAGTCAGGATTCTTTCTGTATCAACCAAGCAGGAAATAAGTTCTAAATTGCCAAGGTTCACGTGCTAGGAAATGTAAACAACTTCACAATATAAAAACACCAGCTGTAGAACTATTAGAACTCCAATATGCTCTATAAAATAATTACCAATTGCTCAGTGTCAAATTGTACCACTTCGCTGTATCACTGTCAAAAGGTTTTTGGTTTTCATTTTTAGAGAACATGACTAGAGTGTATCTTCAAGTTTTCTTTTTCGTTCTTATTTGTAGACATGTTGTGAATGTGGACCAGACCTTCATCTCTGTCCTATATGTCGAAGCACCATCCAGACTAGGATAAAGCTTTATTAAATATGCTCTAATGATGACCTTCGTTTTATGCTCTGTATATATATTTTCTTTTAGTGATCAAAATAGGTTGATCTTTTCATCTTCCATTTGTAATAAGTTATTGAATAATGCAGTTTGGGTAAATTTAGCACGTTTTCTTGACTTTGCTATTATTTTACTGACTTTGCTATTATTTTTAAATATGTGCAGGAAGACTTCTTCTACGATCTGCCTTACAATACTGGATATCAAATTTTCGTGCTACGTTTACGGAAGACAAGGTGTGACGTCCCCAAAAATAGGTATACATCACCCATCTTGAGTCGCCAGAAAATACACTACTGACAACTTCATTTATACAACTGTTGTGCAAAATACGACAACATATATACTATGAGTTTCAATACAAATATATAGGGTAAAATGCAAAGTCGACCACTGAACTTTAGGGGTTTTTGGGTATTGAGCCCTTTTCTTTTGGTCAACGCAAATTGAGCCACTTTCTATTAAAAAATTTGGACTTCGAGCCCCAGGCGCCACGTGTGCGTTGACCTGCATACGTGGCAGATCTGATGTGAGCATTTTTTATTTTATTTTAAAAGTGGACAGGCTGATGTGGCAAATATTATACTTGATCCCAAAATTTATGTAGCTACCAAGATTTGAACTTGAGACCTCTACCTTAACACTTGGAACCAATGACCAACTGAGCAAAGAGGCCTAATTGTTATAATTTTACAATGATTAATATTTATAACTGAACAAATCATTTCCCAAATAACAATAATAATAACAATAACAATAATAACAATAACAATAACAATAACTTCATGCATTTCTAAAACTTATAATTGACTAAATGCAAGAAACAAAAATAATAATACTAATAATAATATCAATAATAAAGTAATAATAATAATAATAATAACAATAATAATAATAATAATAACAATAATAATAATAATAGTAATAATAATAACTATTATTATTATTATTATTATTATTATTATTATTATTAATTATTTCCTTCTTTCTAAAAAATACAAGAATGTTTGTAGAAATTGATATTTGTAGATAAATCTCTTTTACATTTCATGTGTATTCTTGTATGTACCTAAAATTATTAATTATTTATGTGAAAATATCATTTTTTTTATATATAAAAAAAATAACAGAGTTTTCATGTGTATTATTGTGCATGCTCTTCTACTTACACTAGAGGGAATATTTTTTTTTTTGTTTCGTTATTAATGATATTCCATCTGTTTCAAAAAATAATTTTATGCTTGCTTTTTACATGAATTCAATTCGCAGAATATGAAATTTAAAATTTGATGTGAATATATTTAATTTTGAAAACAAATTTTTTTTAATTAGTTATAAATTTTTTAATAGTTTATAATATTAAAATTAAATATACACGTATCAATTATTATTGAAAAACTTCAAAATTTTGAAATTAAATACAGAATGAAACTATTAAGTATGTGTGCAATGGTGGTAGTACTATATATACAGTACTAGCATCTTTCTTGATGATGAATTTGAAAAATCGACACGTCTGTATATGATCTAGGTGTGTGTGTGTGTGTGTATATATATATATAGGGGAAAATGGATATTAGGTTATGCAATTTTTTTACACGTTACCAAAACGACGTCGTTTTGGTCGACTTGTTTTAAAAAAAAAATTGCACGGCTTCTCTCCCAAATCGCTCTTTCATCCTCCCAAATCAAAAATCGCACGAGGGCTTCTTTTCTCCCAAATTCTCTTACATCACTTCTACTCTTTGACTTCATGGTGAGAGTATCATCGGATTCTTGGACTTGACCGGTGTCGTTCTTCGCCATCCCTACTATGAAGTTCACCCGCGAGGCTTTCAGCTCTCTGATTTGATAGATTTTTGTTTCAGGTATGATTTTTGCTAGCTTATAATCTCAAACTAGCGTTTAGATTTTTGTTTTTCGTATGAATCTAATGTTTATAGCATGTTTACAGTTTTTATTTCGCTTGAAGGGTTTTACATTTTCTGTTATTGAAATTTAGGCGATTAGGGCTCAGTGTATAACTTGTCATTTATACTTGAATCTAAGAATTTGGTAGCTTTTTGCTTTTTCTGATAAATTTTTTTTTTTATAACATTTGGGATTGTTTCATTTTAGCTATATTATTCATGGGTTTAAAATTTAAGGCTGTATTTTCTGGATTTATAACAGACCATGTAATTTAATTTACTTGTTCTGTCTCAAAAATCATATCCCACGAGCTTTTCAAGGCTATATTTTTATCGAATGATGTTTCAATTAGTTTTAGAGTTTGGGATTTTATATACAAATTTGGAATGTAGAGTAAGTTTTGTGTTGAAAAAGATTTATTTGGAACTGAATCATTGAGGCTATGATGTAATTTACTATTGATTGAAACAGATTGATTATTGATCGGTACAATTTTTGATTTTTCTATGAACAATTTGGAATCCAGGATTGAAGCCATTCGTGTTATCAGAGATACTGGTACAAGTATGAGCATGGGTATTGCCTATGTTTTATTTAAAACAAAGGTTACTTCATAGGTTTTCCTTATGGTATTGGATTTCAATATAATACTTAAGCCCCTGGGAATATGTGATTTACAAGGGGTATTGAGTATAATTTGGTATTATGAATACTTACTGCTATGGTATGTGATTTCAATATATGGTTAGGTATTGGTTGATCGGCCGATAACAGAAGTTGGGTTTCTGTTTGGGGTCTTCTTCCATTGTTTTAAGATTAAGATATGACTCACTTACATTAAATCTATGAAAAACAAGAAGATTGTTATCATCTTCTTTCCAATGGTGAGTCTTTTCTTGACATATAACTATTTCTGTTGTCTTCAAGTTAGAATTATATTTCAAATAAACTCCAAGATCATATAGGTAATGCTCGTAGATATACTCAGCAAGTGGATGTGCACAACCCTGTTTTATGATAACACGAGGTTGTATGTCATTAGACATCTTGTATGATAGTGACAAAACACCCTTCCAAAGTTGGGTTCATCTCATCCTATTCGGTTCACCAAAATTAAATATCAAATGACGTATACAATACGACACAATTATATAAAATTCTCAATAAAATTATTTTCATACTATTTAGGGAGAACTTCAACAGCTATAAACTACCGTTCTATCCTCCTGTTACACCCATTCGACCCAGCTACACTCTTATTACCTGAAAGGAATTGTGAAGCAAAAGGGTGAGCACAACTAGCCCGGTAAAGAATATCATAACTAAAGATAATTTACATCATCAATAGCCTTTATCAGTAATAAATCAGAGATTTAGAACATATGGTAGATGATAAAACTTTTCAACCATAGTTGCAGCGGAACGAGTAATCCATTAGAAGAGTCAAATAGACCATAATGTTTATTATCTTCTCTATGTTAAAAGTCCACCAACAATGTTTTATCCCTGTAACATCAATCAACAGTTCCTGTCCACAATCATATGAATAACTCATAATCATAATTGTGGTTTCCTTTTCTCATCCAGGACGAAGATAATTTTCATCACCTGTCTTTACCTGAAACATCAAAGATCATGGTCATACCAAATCATAGTTCCTGTTTATAATCATACTTAATAAATTCATCTTTGCACTACGGGCCAAAGATATTCATTAACAGTTCATCTTTGCACTACATGTCAAAGATATTCAACAACAGGTCATCTTTGCACTACAGGCCAAAGACATACAACTGTATAACCAATAACCAACAGTTCATCTTTGCACTACAGGCCAAATGTATACAACTGTAAAACCAATAATGTTGAGACTCAGCTTAATAGTATCACGACCACGAATTATCCATGCACTACGGCCGAGGATATTCAGTATTTTCAATCTGGTCATGATTATACCGAATAATCCACGGTTATAATCATACCAAGTCCATCTATCTTGGCGTAAAGCCACGGATGACTTTCAACACAATGTAAGCATGAGGATCATTGACAATGATATAAATAATCAATCAAATGAGATAAAGGATAAATATTAAACATTTATAATATAATTTATCCAGGTTCAAGAATATCCCAATGTTATCAATCACTTAATAATCTCATAATCTAATATCATTAATATTATAACAATATTTTAATCACTTCTTATACTTATAAAAAATTTATTTTAATTATTTACACTTTACCGAATAATGCATTTAATCATTTAAAAATGCCATACTCATAAGATTTCATCACCAATGATCAAATTCCTTTTCAAAAATCTGCATATACCCTATATAGGATTCCCAAGCCATAAAATTCTATTACCAATTTTGTTACTTCACATAACATATTTAATTCATTTACTCATTACTAGTTCATTTTCATGAAAAATACAAAATCAGTCCCAAAAATATTTCTTCTCTTGGATTTAACAGAATATAGTCCCATATTGAACATATATTTTTCTCGGAATTTTTAAAATTCATATACTATTTTTCAAAAATCAATTTCTAATTAATTCCTTAAGAAATTAGCTACCTCAAGTTTAACTCCAAAAATTCTCAAATCTTGGCAGGAACTTGCACATGTTAACGTGAGCTTTCAGTTTAAATTTCATGGTCATCGGAGTTATAGAACTCCGGTTATAACATTTTTCGTCGAAAAAACCTAAATATTTAAATAGTCATAACTTGCTCATTTTAAGTCGGAATGAGCTCATTTTTGGACAGTAGGTACTTTATACCATATATTTTCATGTCCCAAAAGGCCGAAATTTTTGTCACAAACTAAGTGGCCGAAAATGCCCTTTTAAATTTATGGGCAGTAGCTTTTTAGTATATTTCAGTTTTGACTCCTTTGCTAAAATCAGTTCACACGAAAATCTACAACACCTTTTCCAGTGATTCCACTTGGAAAAGTTAGAAAACTCATAGATCTAACTCTAGAACTTGACAACACTCAAAAATTCAAAATATAATAGGAGATATGGTCAATTGAATTTCATGTTCATTTTCACCAAAATCTGATTTTCAACCCTTAGTGATTTCTAAGAAACTTTCATATTTTCACATAATAACCAACATAACTCATCATAACACTTACTAATACTATATATACCCATGATTTTCATCGGTCAATGCTTTTATTATGACTTTCATCATAATCAGCGGTCGATGCTTATATTATGACTTTTCGAATTTTGAGAGGTCGAAAAAGTTTTAAAGCGCAAATGGATTTTCACCGCCATGCGGTAATCCGTGTAAACAGATCATTTCCACAATTTAATAAGGAATGAAATCTGAAAGGATTATTCACCGTGCATGTGGTAATCCACATAGACGAGTTATTCAGCGAGAATAATAAAGAATGGAATAACGGAAGGATTCACCGTGCATGCGATAGATTGCCTGAGCGAGTTATTCCCAATGAATAATAAATAATGGAACGGTCGTGCATAAAGCATACAGACAGGATATTACGACGAATAATAAAGAATGGAACCGGTCGTGCGTAAGCGCACGCATACATGATATTCAATAGAATAATAAAGAATGGAATAATAGAAGAATTTCACCATGTATAGCCGTGCCTTGGCATATCTGAGTTATTCAATAGAATAATAAGGAATGGAATAATAGAAGAATTTCACCAGTATAGGGTAGTCCATGTATACTGAGTTATTCCAACAAAATAATAAAGAATGAAATAATGAAGTTCTCTTCTTCATGAATCTGAAAGAAATAATACCCCTTCTACGAGTACAACAAATAATATCCCTTACGAGTACAACAAATAATATCCCTTACCTTAAGAAAGCCGGATATAGGAGTAGTGAAGTAAAGAGAATACTTTTCTTCTTTCTCTCTATAGTTTTTTCTCTATAGTTTTCTCTCTAGAGTTTCAATTGAATTAAGTAAGAAATAATGAAGGAATGAACTTCTATTTATAGGAGAATGGATTTGAATAGTAACTAATTCATGAACATTCCAGATTGATTTACTTTTTAAAGCATGATCAATTCGATATTGATTTACTATAAATTATTAATAAAATATTCTAATAAAACAAAATCTTTTAAATAAAATATAATATATTATATTTATATTCTAATAAAACGAATAACTTTATTAAAGTATTACATTTTTATATAAAAAGATTTTACTATGCAAACACTATGCATTTACTATGCAAACACTATGCATAATAAAATATAATATATTATAATTATTGTCTAATAAAACAAATAACTTTATAAAAGTATTACATTTTTTATATAAAAAGTTTTTCTGTTTTATTATATTAATAATACTAATAAAACAAAACTCATTATTATTATTATAATTCATACTGATTAATCGATTGTGTCGCTCCCGGAAAGATGGGGCTTTCTAATAAAGATTTCTCCCTATCAAGCGCCGTTGATTAGGTGACCAAACCTCTCATCGATGTGAACTTCTAGACATCGTTAATATTACAAATAATAATGTTAATAACTTCCTCGTCTCAATTATTGATTTAATAATATATAAAATATCGACAATAATTGAATCAAACTAAGTGACTTCTCATTCACGTAAGCATTAATAATCAATACCGTGTGCTACTATGCAACCACGCGTATTTTACCACCAATTATTTTATGACCACTTGCTTACTTTGAAAAATGTTCAAATGTCACCCTTAACTTTAAACTTTTATCAATTTAACTATTTACCAAAATAGAAAAAAATTGAATACTTTTATTTCATAAAATTCGGGGTCTCACAATCTCCCCTCCTTATGAAATTTCACCCTCGAAATTTACGTACGTACCTGGTATTCGAAGAGATGAGAATACCTTGCTTTCTTTTCGGATTGTACCTTCCCGGTTATTTTCTCTGTATCATGATTTTCCCATGGCTCATTTCTTGTGTTTCAGATATCATTCTAGAATATACTTCAAAACAAAGGTTAATTGACATATCATAATTTGTCAACTTATCAAGTAAACAATTTCAGCTTAGGTAAGTCACACACTAGCAAAGTATATTACTCGTCTCTCCCCTCCTAGTTCTAGACTCATATCTCTGCTAGCGACTATATCCCTAAGCTCTGATACCAAATGTGACACCCCCAAAAATAGGTATACATCACCCATCTTGAGTCACTAGAAAATACACTACTGACAACTTTATTTATACAACTGTCGTGCAAAATACGATGACATATATACTATGAGTTTCAATACAAATATATATAACTCTCGTGGTGCCTCGACCACAACCTTACAATGGTACCTTACATAAAGGTACAATCAGTAACTGTTTTAGAGATTAAAATCTTTAGAAAATACTCAAGGAAACCTTCGTACATGGGAATCCATGCGTCTAGGTTATGATATATATCATATGTCCACAGAATTATCCTTGGTTGACCCAATAGTCCCCAAAGAAAAACAAGAAGATTGCTATCATCTTCTTTCCAATGGTGAGTCTTTTCTTGACATATAACTATCTCCGTTGTCTCCAAGTGAGAATTATATTTTAAATAAACTCCAAAATCATATAGGTAGTGCTCGTAGATATACTCAGCAAGTGGATGTGCACAACCCTGTTTTATGATAACATGAGGTTGTATGTCATTAGACATCTTGTATGATACTGAAAAAACACCCTTCCAAAGTTGGATTCACCTCACCCTATTCGCTTCACCAAAATTAAATATAAAATGACGTATACAATACGGCACACGTATCTAAAATTCTTAATAAAATTATTTCCATACTATTTAGGGAGAACTTCAACAGCTATAGACCACCGTTCTATCCTCCTGTTACCCCCGCTCGACCCAGCTACACTCTTATTACCTGAAAGGAATTTTGAAGCAAAAGGGTGAGCACAACTAGCCCAGTAAAAATATCATGACTAAAGATAATTTCCATCATCAATAGCCGTTATCAGTAATAAATCAGAGATTTAGAACATATGGTAGATGATAAAACTTTTCAACCATAGTTGCAGCGGAACGAGTAATCCATTAGAAGAGTCAAATAGACCATAATGTTTATTATCTTCTCTATGTTAAAAGTCCACCAACAATGTTTTATCCCTGTAACATCAATCAACAGTTCCTGTCCACAATCATATGAATAACTCATAATCATAATTGTGGTTTCCTTTTCTCATCCAGGACGAAGATAATTTTCATCACCTATCTTTACCTGAAACATCAAAAATCATGGTCATACCAAATCACAGTTCCTGTTTATAATCATACTTAATAAATTCATCTTTGCACTACGGGCCAAAGATATTCATTAACAGATTCATCTTTGCACTACATGCCAAAGATATTCAACAACAGATCATCTTCAGACTCACAGCCAAAGACATAAAATCAGATAACCAATAACCAAGCGGTTCATCTTTTTGCACTACATGCCAAAGGTATACTGTTGTAAAACCAATAATTTGAGACTCAAACTTAATAGTTCACGACCACGAATTATCCATGACCTTCGGGCTAAGGATATTCGTGTTTTCAATACTGGCCATGATTATATTAGAATAATTCCTGGTCATAATCATACCAAGTCCATCTATGCACGTAAGCCACAGATGACTTTCAACACAATGTAAGCATGAGGATCATGACAATGATATAAAGAATCAATCAAATGAGATAAAAGATAAATATTAAATATTTATAATATAATTTATCCAGAGTTCAAGAATATCCCAATGTTATCAATCACTTAATAATCTCATAATCTAATATCATTAATATTATAACAATATTTTAATCACTTCTTAAACTTATAAATAATTTATTTTAATTGTTTACACTTTACCAAATAATGTATTTAATCATTCAAAAATGCCATACTCATAAGATTTCATCACCAATGATCAAATCCCTTATCAAAAATCTGCATATACCCTATATAGGATTTTCAAGCCATAAAATCCTATTTACCAATTTTGTTACTTCACATAACATATTTAATTCATTTACTAATAGCTAGTTCAGTTTCATGAAAAATACCAAATCAGTCCCAAAAATATTTCTTTTCTGAGATTTAACAGGATATAGTCCCAAATTGAACATATATTTTTCTCAGAATTTTTTAAAATTCATTTACTATTTTTCAAAAATAAATTTCTAATTAATTCCTTAAGAAATTAGCTACCTCAAGTTTAACTCCAGAAATTCCCAAATCTTGGCAGGATCTTACACATGTTAACGTGAGCTTCCAGTTTAAATTTCATGGTCATCGGAGTTATAGAACTCCGGTTATAGTATTTTTTGTCGGAAAAATCTAAATATTTAAAAAGTCATAACTTGCTCATTTTAAGTCGGAATGAGCTCATTTTTGGACAGTAGGTACTTTATACCATATATTTTCATGTCCCAAAAGGCTGGAATATTTCTCACAAACTAAGTGGCCGAAAATGCCCTTTTAAATTTATGGACAGTAGCTTTTTAGTACATTTTAGTTTTTGACTCCTTTGCTAAAATCAGTCCACACGAAAATCTACAACACCTTTTCCAGTGATTCCACTTGGATAACTTAGAAAACTCATAGATCTAACTCTAGAACTTGACCACACTCAAAAATTCAAAATATAATAGGGGATATGGTCAATTGAATTTCATGTTCCATTTTCACCAAAATCTGATTTTCAACCCTTTGTGATTTCTAAGAAACTTTCATGTTTTCACATAATAACCAACATAACTCATCATAACACTTACTAATACTACATATACCCATGATTTTCATTAGTCCAATGCTTTTATTATGACTTTCATCATAATCAACAGTCCAATGCTTATATTATGACTTTCCAGAATTTTTGAGGGTTAGAAAAGTTACGAAACTGCAAATGGATTTTCACCCGCCATGCGGTAATCCACGTAGACAGATCATTTCCATAATTTAATAAGGAATAAAATACAAAGGATTATTCACCATGCATGTGGTAATCCAATAGACAGGTTATTCCAACAGAATAATAAAGAATGGAATAATGAAGGATTCACTTATGCATGCGATAGATCGCATGCAGACGAGTTATTCCCAACGAATAATAAATAATGGAACTAGGTCACGACAAACGTAAGCACGCAGACGGGATATTCGGCGAGAATAATAAAGAATGGAACGGTCGTGCGCAAAACGCTTACGGATATGATATTCCAAATTGAATAATAAAGAATAGAATAATAGAAGAATTTCACGCAGTGTATGCGGCATCAGCATATCTGAGTTATTCCAACATAATAATAAAGAATGGAATAACAGAAGAATTTCACCATGTATGTGGTACTTCGCATATACAGGTTATTCCAACAGAATAATAAGGAATGGAATAACAGAAGAATTTCACCAAGTATAGGGTAGTCCACGTATACATGTTATTTCAACAAAATAATAAAGAATGGAGTAACAGAAGTTCTCTTCATGAATACGAAAGAAATAATACCCCTTACGAGTACAACAAATAATATCCCTTACCTTAGAAGAAACTGGATATAGGAGTAGTGAAGTAGCAGAATACTTTTCTTCTCTCTCTATAGTTTCTCTCTCTAGAGTTTCAGTGAATTCGTAAGAAATAATGAAGGAATGAACTTCTATTTATAAGAGAATGGACTGAATAGTAACTAATTCATGAACGATCCAGATTGATTTACTTTTAAACGGACGGTCCATATTGATTTACTATGCAGTATTAATAAAAT
This sequence comes from Panax ginseng, assembly GCA_020205605.1. Lineage (NCBI taxonomy): Eukaryota > Viridiplantae > Streptophyta > Magnoliopsida > Apiales > Araliaceae > Panax > Panax ginseng. The sequence goes on along the minus strand of CM035133.1, from coordinate 136,652,640 downwards.
ATTCTAATAAAACGAAATCTTTCAAATAAAATATAATATATTCTATTTATAATCTAATAAAATGAATAACTTTATAAAAGTATTCAATTTTATATAAAAAGATTTTACTATACAAAAAAAGATGCGAATAACTATGTAAATAATATGCATAATAAAATATAATATATTCTAATTATTGTCTAATAAAACAAATAACTTTATAAAAGTATTCTGTTTTATATAAAAAGTTTTTCTGTTTTATTATATTAATAATACTAATAAAACAAAACTCATCATTATTATTATAATTCACAATATTAATCGACCAGGTCGTTCTCAAGAAAGAGGGGGCTTTCCAATAAAGATTTCTCTCTATTGGCGCGCAATTAGGTAACCAAACCTTTCCTTGGCAGAACTTCTAAACATCGTTAATATTGCAAATAATAATGTTAATAATTTCGTCGTCACAATTATTGATTTAATAATATATAAAATATTGACAATAATTGAATCAAACTGAGTGACTTCTCACGTAAGCATTAATAATCAATACCGTGTGCTACTATGCAACCATGCGTATTTTACCATCGATTATTTTATGACCACTTGCTTACTTTGAAAAATGTTCAAATGTCACCCTTAACTTTAAACTTTTATCAATTTAACTATTTACCAAAATAGAAAAAAATTGAATACTTTTATTTCATAAAATTCGGGGTCTCACACAAGGGATGAAATTATGAACTGTACTCTCTCTATATATGTAGATATATAATTTGATTGAAGAACTATGTGGTAGCTTTAGATGGTTAATTGTAAAGATAATGAATGATTATATGTAGTGGATGATTTTATTAAGTTAATAATATTTTAGTTTTTTGTATTTTTACCATTATTTGCTATGGGGACATTGAGCCAGCCAGGTACACAAAAAGAATGTCAAATTTTGATTTGGCAACAATATAATTCATTACCAAAGCATTGAACAAGTTTTAATATAGCAACAATTTTTTATACATTTAGCAACAAATTTTCGTTGCTAATGACATTAAAAATATAATATTTGGCAACGAAAAATTTACCTAATAACAACGGAGATGATATTATTGTTAATACTAACATAAAAGGCAACATTTTTTATCGTTGCAAATCATATCAACTTTCGTTACACATATAAAGAAACGACAACATATAATGTCGCTTTGCTAATTGACGACTTTCGTTGCTATTGAAAATAATAACCAAAGAACAAACATTTTCGATTCTTTGATTCAAAGATAATCGTTGCCAAATAATATAATCAAAGAACGAAAATCGTTGCTAAAAAGTTTACATTCTTGTGAATGAAAGCAAGCTTACGCAACAATTTCCATAAATTTCTTCGCAACGAAAAAATGTCGTTGCAAAATGGTGTCAATTGCAACGAAAATGTATGGTCGTTGCAAAAAAAAAAAGACTCCATTTTGTTGCCAATTAGCAGGCTTTTGCAACGAAATGGGGTTTTTAATAATGAAATTTTAGTTATTCTACAACAATACATTTTGTTGCTAAAGGATCGATGTCTCTGTACGAAAGCCAAATTTTGTTGCAAAATATATTACTTTTTGCAACGAAAAAAAAACGTTCGTTGCGGAACAATTAGCAACGCTCATTCTTATGAACGAAAGACCTTAACGACAAAGAAAGTCGTTGCCACAACCCTTTTGCAACAAAATTTGGCACCTTTAGCAACGAAAATCGGTTGTTGCTAAAGCCCCATTTTCTTGTAGTGAGACATAGACGGAAAAATCACTTTTTGTAAATAATGTATGGTTCGATGAGTTGATCGTTAAAAAATCAGTTCAGTGATGCATTTGTAAACCGACCCCTAGTAGAATGGGGAAAAGTGTATTTAATCCTATATATTGAACTATGAGGGACAGACTACTACAAAACAGTAAATAAATAACGCAGAAAAAATGTTGTGGTTTCAATCAGAAAATCGTCGTGGTTAAGGGTGTCATCTATTTGACACCCTTACACAACGTTTTTAAAACGTTGTAGTTAGACAAATTATACAACATTTTTTAAGAAAAAAAACGTTGTAGATTTGTTTTCCATAAATTAGTAGATGCTTGAAAACGTTTTAGAATGTATGATTCCACAACGTTTTTTGGATAAAAATGTTGTAGTTTAATATATCAAACAACTTTAGGCACATTTACACAACGTTTATAATGTGTCATCTATTTAGAAGGTGCCATTTATTTATACAAATATACAACATTTTTAAAATGTTGTAGATAAAAAAAAGGTTGTGCTTCACCTATATTACCAATGCACTTGCAATATGTTAATGCCATGATATATAGCTAAAAGGTCTAAATTCTCATTTAAATTTAAAGCCAAAATATATCAACCATTCAAAATACATCCCAGTAATACCATTTGTTTATAGTTTCAAATTACTATATCCACAAAATATATACCAAACTATCCATATATACATCTCAAATTCACTTTTCAATCTACAAAATAAACCACAAAATAAACCAAACTATCCATAAAATTAAACTACTACCTACGCATGTGCAAAAAAGCCTAGGTTCTCTCAAAATACGCCAATAACTTTTGCTAAGAGAGATTGTATGATACATCATGATTAGTGGATGATATTAGGCCAAGAGACAGGCTAAGTGATCGCTCCTTGTAAGAAGAGAACTTCATCCAATCTTGGGAAAAGCAATGATACTAGCACACAACACCAAACCAAAAAAAACATAATAAATAATAATAATAGCACCAAACCAAAAAACATAAAAAATAAATAACAATAAAAGGAAGTAGAGCTAACCTTTACAGAAGAACCTTTCAGATCAGATGCTTGCTTTACAAATGATGACTTAGAGATCCCCTCGATAAAGCTTGGACCCCTAGCACTGGCTGAGGCCTTCACTGAACTAGCACAGACATCAGCCATTGGGACATCCTGGTCAGAGGCACTGGTCGGCCCATTTTTTTTAAGGAAACTCTTTCAGATATATGTTCCAATGTTGAGGATATGTTCTGTAGAAGCCAATCATGAACTTGTGTGGCAGGAACAGGAATAGCAGGCATATCGGGATCTGAATTAGCAAAAAATAGAGCATTCTGGCTCAAGGAAATTCTCTCTGATCCTTTTTCACCAAAATAAATCAGAAACCCAAGGTGCTCAAACTTTTCCATAGTTAAAACCTGACATAATCAACCTAAATTAGCATATTATTATAACAAGTATAATACATACTCTTACACAATGTAGCTACAAACCAAAATCAAATGCACACAGCTGTAACTTATAGGTAACGTGAAAATCTTACAACTCATACTTAAAACATAATTATATTTAAACGTCTTAAAGGACCGCTAAATAAAAGTAGTAAAATTAAGACATTGCCATTTAAATGGAAACAAAGCAGTCACATAACAGGAACAAGGTTTAAGAGGTTTGACAAGATTACTTTTTTATGTAATTTGAAGGAAAAAAAATAGAGAACATGCTAACAACTTAACGAATACGATAAGCACTGAAGTGCCTAAATATACTGCAGCAACAGAACTGCAGTTATACTTAAAGTTCAAACTAAAATATAGCCACACCTAACCAATAAAGCAGAAATAGGAAAGAGAAAAGTATACACCAAAGAAGTTCTGTAATTAGTTTTCACTTTTACCTCAGAATATGACAGATTTGGAAGTCTAAAGGTTCATGGCCTCACCTGATGTTCCATTGGTTAGTTCGACAACACTCTTCGTTTTTGAATTCTGTTTATCATCTGCTCCGGCACCATTCGCTGCCCAGTTGCACCGAATTTTCTGCTCCCAAGCCACTTTCCTACAACATTAAGCACTGGGTAAGTATTCTCTGTTTGAGCACCCAAATTATAATCCCAACCCCATTATCAAAAATTAGAAGTAAACACAAATATGATATTTTAAGAGTCTTAATCCCAACCCCATTATCAAACTCTCATAACAAAACTGGTTAGTGCTAAAAAAATGAATTAAACATACAACAAGAAATTTCTTCAGATCTTTCCCTGCTGCAATGTCACGTAGGATTGCAAGAGCTCTGTTGATTTCAATTCTGAGGACAACTGCCACACCTAAGACAATATCCTCATGAAGTATAACTTCTGGAAAGTTAGGTGGAGACCTGATAATGCAAGGAACATAGCACAAGGTATTAGATAACTTCAGATTGAACAACAAGAGTGTGAGAAACACTGACAAGCTTACTTGTTGATAAAGTTGGATGCATTTGACCATAGAAAAAGGACTGCCAGAGCCAGTATTAGGATATGGTATACTAAAGTGAGCAAGAGGTATTCAATCAATTCGAAAAGCACCCAAATAGTAGTGGCAAAACCAAGCACGCCAGTAGAAATCTTCTTGTTTCTCCATAGGAAATAATCATTGAACTTCTTTTCTCTTCTCTTCTCTTTTCTGACTCCAAATGTTAAGATTTACTTCCCCCACTAACATATAGTAGTACTACAGTACTAATTAAATATTTTACCAGTTGCTAAATGGAGTATTTACAGTATTCATCTATCAATCAATCACCTCAAAGCATGGCATGTGAAGGTGTTCCTGCTTATCATTCAACTTAATTACCAAAAAAATAATAATAACATTTTCTTCATTTCAAAATATATTTTTTTTGTTAATAATTCTCACCCTTTTCTTAATCATTTAAAATGAAAAAAAACATAATCAATATTAACATAGTAGTAAAAATCAATATCAATTAATGGTCACAAGAACAATAAAAAAAATAAAAAAATTGAGTGTATACTATATCGTGCGTTTTTTACTATCTATTGTTCATATAATTTGTCTGTATAATTCATATCTTAAATATTTCAAAATATTAAGAAAGGAAAATTGATGAGAAAAATAGAGTACTTGAATTGAGATTAACAACAAGGGATCCGATTAGCATGAAGTTCATTTTTGGTATCTCAAGGTAAAGGATGAACATTATGCTCATAGGAAATTTTGGTGTCTCAACCTTCCTAACCTTCTCATATGCTCTTGAAACTCTTCCTCCCACATTATTCATTTGCATGTACCTCTTCACAACCATAATCGGGCCGTTGCTCCGATGGCGCTTTATAAGTAGACCCAAACACCCCGCTACCCAATATCTTAGCCGACGCCCTCAGCAAGTCCGCCAACTCAAATCTCTCCCGATCATCTCTCAAGAATGTTAGCTTCAAGCTATTATTCTGACTACTACTATTACTCTTCCCATGGACCGACGGAGGATGATGTATAACAGGTGATGCCCCTACATCCATTTTGTCCAAATCATTGAACTTCTTTAAAGGAGAGCATAATGTTCAAGGAATACCATTATACCCATAAGCACGAAACAATCATTCACTTTGTGCATATAGGAACCGATTCTAACCAAAATTAGCATGTTCATAAAAATTTTTAAAAAGAAAAGAAAAGAAAAAAACCCTAAACTTGATTATATAATGCTACTAGCTAGCAATAGAATCACATGTCTGCAAATGTGCTAATAACCATCAATGTCTGAATCCTAATAACTAATTTAGCATTTATCCCGCCTTTAGTTGGGTTCTATCTAATCAAACACAAATTATTATTATTTTTTACTTAATTATATAAATCAACTCTAATGTTCTTACCTAGAAATGGGTAAAGAAATAACAATATTAAATTTTCGAATACCTTTTGGAGAAAATTTGTTGTCGAGGTGGCGGTGATCTTGCACTTCTCATGGACGATTTTGAGAGGCAGAATCACCCAGAGCTCCGACCTTGCCGCCGACCTTGATTCTCTCCTAAAGGAACTTTTCCGGTGAAGCAATGTCCATAATTTTGTCCTCCACCGGCTTTCCGCAATCAATCACGAAGGTCGCTCCTTCTTCTTCCCTCGCTCTCTGGCTGGCTCCTCCCGTCCCTTTACTCATCTTCGCTTTTCTTTTACGAAATTAAATAAGCAATTTTCGGATACATAACAATAATATATTTCATATAATATGGGATATATACATATATACGCCCTGTGAATATAGAGAGAGAATAGCTCTTACAGATTGAACTTTAAAACAAATTAACAGAATCGAATATGGGATGTTTGTGAAGAAAAGGAGGAGACTATCGATCTCTTGTAAGAGAGCAAGAGAGAGAGAGAGAGAGATAAAGGAGGGGAAGAGGAGAAGGTCATTTGGTGAGGGAGCGACGAAGGGATGAGGGTTTGTCGCCGCTGCTACTAAAGAGAGAAAATGGGAGAGAAAGAATGAGAGGAAGAAACGAGAGAGAGAAGAAAGTACTCCTTCCGCGTTTCATTTCAAATTTTGACTTCAGCATTTTTTTTCCTCTCCGTGTTTTTTACATAGATAATGTTTTTTTTTTAAAATGTTATCTATTGAAAATCAAAAATTACCCTTATAAATACATAACATTTTTTTATATGTATCTACAACGTTTTGTTAAAAAACGTTGTAAAAAAAATACCACAACATTTTTTATAAAAACGTCATCTTTTAAGTGTTGTCTTTTTATGTTTTTGTACTAGTGACAAGATCAATGTTACTAGAAAATGTAGTCGAACCATAAAATCTCAAAATTTACCATTCTAATCATCCATTTATTCAATCAATAAAACTGAATGAGTTTCAAAGTTAAATACACAACAACAAATGGATATAAAACAATAATAGTAAATTCATATTTTTGTTCACAAAATCATAAATAAATTATCTACTTAGTGACAATCTAATCTGTGGCGGAACCAGAACATTTTTAGAGGGGGGTCAAAATACATCAGTAAAAAAATTATTTATTGACGCTTGGAGTACTTCTTTCAAATTCATTTTGCTCAATTATAGTATTTCACAACATCATATTTCAACCATTGTCAACTTTTGAGTTGTGAGTCTAATGGCTTTAAAATACACACACACACACACACACACATATATATATATATTAATTTTCCCCGAAATATGGGACTATTAATCAGACTTTAAAGTTTTTTGTCAACTGATTAGCTACGTCTATAGATAAATTATAAATTATAATATTATATATTTAAAACCTTATATTCTGGTTCTGGTCATCTTCCTTGAAGACAATTGAGAGGAGTTACTCAAATCAAGAAAATGAATTAAGTTATTCTCATTTACAAAAAATCAATGCCAAGATATGATTAAGTCAGTAAAACAAATGAGTGCAATCTTAATTAATTAATCATCAAACTTATTTAACATTATTTTATCTTATAGTAATATTGTTAATTTATTATAAGTAGAAGGACATGAGAAAGCAAATGAATTAATACCATCTCATAACAAAGATCAAGTTTAACTAACATTAGCATGCTTTAGATTCCAGGGTTGGGGTCATATGATTTTACCACCCCTCGCCCACCCCCAAATTTCTTAGTTCCGCCTCTAAATCTAATAGTACTAAATTAGTCTAAAACATGGTCTGATAGGCATAGAAATTATAACTACAATAAAATGTCCTATTTTAAATATATACATCGTAAATCATTTAACAACATATTTGCATAAAGCATTCAAGTCATTGATAATAGCATGTTTTATTACAATCTACTATTTAAGATTCAGTAAAGGAGAATCATTACATCAATCATAAATTATACTCCATATGAAGTCTTCAAAAGGAAATTGTAACAAAAAATTGATATTCAAAAGAAGGTAAAGCAGATAAGCAAAGGCATGTACCTGACGCCAAGATGTCTCTTTCTCTTTATCAACTTAGGTTTAGTAGATAAAAATAAATTAGAGATATGAGTTGTAATTTACAATTTATTATATTAAAAGTTGAGGATAATATGATAATTATAAAAATAGTATTTATTCCAATTTCTTTTCCGCCTAAATCAGACTTATTTTGGACTGAAAACTTTGACAAGAAAAGTGACCAAGTTTTCTATCCATTTTTTTTCTTTTTTGCTTATTAAAAAACTCAGAAACATATGAATTGGAAAGAAAACTTAAATTTTTTGTCCATTTTTTTTTCTTTTTCGTCCCTTTTAAAACTTAGAAACAGAGTGTTAATATATCTTGACAACTCACATCTTTGTATTAAGAGGCTCTCTGAATATTTAAGATACAAATATGAGTCAAAACTATTCAGAATACCTCTTAATACAAAGATATGGGCTGTTAAAATTCATTAAGAGGTGGGCTATTAAATTGCATTAAGATGCAATCAAACACCAATTTTGATTTCCTGATGATAAAGCAATCGTATGCGATATGACATACCATTAATTTCAACAATGAGTCATGTTATACATTATAAAAGTTTAACTTTAATTTATTCGATCTTATCGCATATACTTTGATCACGTAGGTCGCAATCTAATTTTTTCAAATATTTGTCGACACATGTATATCATTTTCCTTCAACATTAATATTCCTATTAATTAATTTCTAGTTCCTCTGTCTCGCAAAAATCGATTTAATTTGTTTTTTTCAATATCAAATTGACCAATTTTGTAATCAAAATATATACCATTTTCTTGTAAATATATGAGGAGAACCATATATAAGAAACTATATCGAATTTATTATCACCTTCAACTTTCATATATTTGAAAATATAAATAACTATCCTGAATTCTTTTTTAAAATTGATCCATTTGACCACAAAAATTAAATAAACCAATTTTTGAAGGATTAAGAGAATAGTGAGTGTGACGTCTCCAAAATAGGTATACATCACCCATCTTGAGTCGCCAAATATATGGTACAAAATTCAAATACAACTTAATAATCTTTGCGTAGGTGTAAAATACGACAAAACATAAACTGAGAGTTTTAATAAGAATATTGTCATCTAGACAATATCCACACTCAAAGGAGTCCTCATTACATTTATTGTCACCCTATTTAACAGAATAGTGAGGACTACTAATGCTATCATCTGGACCGTCACTCCGTTCCCCGACGAGTCCCGACTACGTTCTCATTTCCTGAAGAGAATAGTGAAAGAAAGGGTGAGCTCAACTAACCCAATAAGAAATATTATGACTAAGATAATGCAGAATAAATTATCATTAGTCTTCAATAATGTTAAACTGATAAAATATAATAGACATCAAGTTTAACTGCAGCGGAACAAGCAATCCATTAGAAGAGTCAAGTAGAGAATAAAATCTACTATCTTCTATGATTTAAAAAGTTTTCATCAATTTTTATCATTTGAGACTCGACAATAAATAAACCACATCATCGAAGTCATCCTCGCTTTCTACGTGCCAAGGATATTCATTAAATTATCAATGATCATGACTATACCGAATAATCCCTGGTCATAATCATACCAAAAATTGTCCATCAATACACTACAGGCCACTGAGGACTTTTACCACATCATTTATAACATTACTGGTCATGATTATACTGAATAACCCCTGGTCATAATCATACCAAGTCCATCTATGCACGTAAGCCAAAGATGACTTTCATCGCAATATAAGCATAAGGATGATGACAATGACATAATAATTCAATAAAACAAGTTCAAGAATAAATTTTAAAGATTTATAAGTTAATTTATCCTGAACTCAATAATGTCCAAATTGTCAACATGATACTTCTTTGTGGAGTAAAATTCAAGAATGCTCAGAAGAATAATTCCATGAAAAGATACTGGATGAAGCGCAAATATCTAGGATATATTCCACTAATTTCATGAAGTATAAGTCAAAACTTTAACCAACTAAGTATAATAGAATATATGAAACTGCAAATAGATTTTCACCCGCCATGCGGTAATACACGAAGACAGATCATTTCCACAATTTAATAAGGAATGAATACAAACGATCATTCACCATGCATGTGGTAATCCACAAAGACAGGTTATTCCAACAGAATAATAAAGAATGGAATAACAGAAGAATTCACCATACATGCGATAGATCACACAGACAAGTTATTCCCAACAGAATAATAAATAATGGAACCAGGTCATGCGTAAACGCACAGACAGGATATTCCAATAGAATTATAAATAATGGAACTGTGTCATGCGAACGCCTTACATGCGGGATATATTCGACGCAGAATAATAAACAATTAAATAACAACAGAATTCACCATGCATGCGATAGACCGCACAGACAAGTTATTCCAACAGAGTAATAAATAATGGAACCAAGTCATGCATAAACGCACAGATAGGATATTCCGACAGAATAATAAAGAATGGAATAATAAAAGAATTTCACCATGTATGCGGTACTTGCATATCAAAGTTATTCAACATAATAATGAAGAATGGAATAATGTAAGCTCTCTTCATGAATCTGAAAGAAATAATACCCTTACCTTATAAAGAAGAGTATCAACGGTTAGTAGGCGGGGATATACTTGAAGAAAAACTCAGACTACGCTCAAAGCGTTCTTAAACTCTAAAGAAATACGCCAAGATTATAGAAGAAGAATTCTACGAACTTACGGTGTGATTTCAATTCTAACTAAGCATCCTATTTATAGGAAAATAGAAAGGATACTATGCAATAAAATATAATATAATATATATATATATTATTTAAAATCTAATAAAAAATAACTTTATAAAAGTATTACATTTTTATATAAAAAAAATTTTACTATCTGCAAAACACTATGCATAATAGAATATAATATATTCTATTTATAGTCTAATAAAATGAATAACTTTATAAAAGTATTCATTTTTATATAAAAGCTTTTTACATTTTATTACATTAATAATAATAATAAAACAAAACTCATCATCATTATTATAATTCACACTATTAATAATCGACCGTGTCGTTCCCAAGAAAGAGGGGTTTTCAATAAGGATTTCTCCCTATCAGCGTAGCGCAATTAGGTGACCTAACCTCTCCTTGGAAGAACTTCTAGACATCGTTAATATTGCAAATAATAATATTAATAACTCAATATCTCAATTATTGATATAATAATATATAAAATATCGACAATAATTGAATCAAATAACGTGAGATACTATGCAACAATTATTGCTGCAATAATTGAACAAAAGCGAGTGACTTCTCACGTAAGCATCAATAATCAATACTGGTACTATGCAACCACGCAGCAGTATTCCTATACTTTTAACACCGGGTGTTTCAACAGATTAACAGTAAAACTTCGCCGTTATTTTCATAAAATATTTTTGTTATTTTCTCAATCCGACAATAATTCTATTGTGGGGTCCACACTGATGATTGTCTTGAGTCGCATGCGAATATTCCACGCTAAAACGAATATTCCCAACCAATCGAATATTATATATCAACTTGCGTACTTTGAAAAATTTATAAATATTACCCACAACTATAACATTATATTAAATTCACTCCATAATATTCAAAAATGATAATTATAGAAAATTCATCTTTATTCATAAAAGTTAGGGTCTTACAACCTCCCATTCTTATGAAATTTCGCCCTTGAAATTAGGGTACATACCTGGTATGTCAAGAGGTAAGGATACCTTGATTTCATTTGATTCTAACTTCATGTGTCATTTCCTCAACATCGTGGTTTCTCCGCAAAACATTGACTTGAGGTATAACATTGGAGCGTAGAATATGTTCCTTCTTATCCAAGATTTGAACAGGAATCTCTTCATACGTTAAATCTTTTGCTATTTCATCCGGTTCTAACTCAATAATGTGGTTCGGATCTTTCACATATTTACGTAACATGGATATATGAAAAACGTTATGAACACGAGACATACTTAGCGGTAAAGCGAGTCTATAGGCCACAGTTCCTACTCAATCGAGGATTAAAAATGGGCCAATGAATCGAATATTGAGCTTTCCTCTCTTTCCAAATCTCGTAACTCCTTTCCACGGAGCAACACGTAATAACACATGATCTCCAATATCGAATTCCACATCCTTTCGATGAAGATCATCACAACTTTTTTGTCGATCTTGTGAGGTTTTTATACGTTGTCGGATCGTTTGAATCTTTTCCATAGTCATACATACCAACTCCGGTCCCAACAACGTTGCTTCACCCACATCATCCCAAAGATATCGAGAACGACACTTTCTTCCATACAACGCTTCGAATGGAGCCATGCCAATACTTGCTTGATAGCTGTTGTTGAAGGAAAACTCCACTAATGGTAAGAACTTATCCCAACTTCCCTAGAAGTCTAGGACACAGAGTCTTAATAAATCTTCCAGAGTTTGAATAATCCTCTTTGATTGTCCATCCATCTGAGGATGATATGCCGAACTAAATCGTAAATCCGTGCTCATAGCTTTTTGCAAACTAACCCAAAATCTTGAAGTAAATCTTGGGTCTCCATCAGAAACTATGGATACTAGCATACCATGCAGTCTTACAATCTCGTTTATGTACATACGAGCAAGACGTTCAAGTGTATAAGTTTCTCGTATTAGTAAGAAGTGAGCAGACTTGGTCAATCTATCAACAATGACCCAAATTGCATCTATGCCTTGAGAAACCTTGGGAAGACCAATAACGAAATCCATGGTAATGTGCTCCCACTTCTATTCTGGAATTTAAGTGGTTGCAATGGACCTTTTGACACTTGATGCTCCGCCTTGACTCGTTGACAAGTTAGACACCTTGAGATAAACAACGCTATCTCTCTCTTCATATTGCTCCACTAAAATGTATGATGAAGATCACGATACATTTTGGTACTCCCAGGATGGATTGCAAACGATGTGTTGTGCGCCTCCATCATGATTTTATACTTTAAATCAGGGTCGTTAGAAATACAAAGTCTGGATTTGACTCGAAGTATTCCTTCTTCATCGATTCTTGCTTCCGGCATAACACCTTCTTGCACTTTCTTCCTCATACGCATCAGCTCCAGATCTGTAGCTTGAGCAGCTTTAACTTTATCGATTAAAGTCGGTTCTACTCGTATATTCGCCATCATCATATGGGTCCCTAGAGTCTTTAACTCTATCTCCATCCTTTGCAAATCATACAAAATGGGCTTTTGTGTTGACAATATTGCACTTGTACCCGCATATGATCTTCTACTCAATGTGTCAGCTACCACGTTCGCTTTTCCATGGTGGTATTGGATGGTATGATCATAATCTTTCAACAATCCAAGCCAACGTCGTTGTCGCATGTTGAGTTCCTTTTTAGTGAAGAAATATTTGAGGCTTTTATGATCTGTAAAGATCTCCACTTTCTCCCCATACAAGTAATGCCTCCAAATCTTTTGTGCAAAAACGACTGCTGCCAACTCTAGATTATGAGTAGGATAATTCCTCTCATATTCTTTGAGTTTTCGAGAGGCATAGGCTATGACTTTCCCATGTTTCATGAGAACGCATCCTAACTCTTTGCCTGAAGCATCACTATAAATGACAAATCCCTCCGCGCCAGAAGGTATTGTCAGAACAGGTGCTGAAATGAGTCTTCTCTTGAGTTCTTGAAAACTCTTCTCACATTCTTCGCTCCAACCGAACTTTGTATCTTTTTGAGTCAGCTGAGTTAATGGAGTAGCTATTCGAGAAAACCCTTCTATGAATCTCTGATAATAACCAGCTAAGCCGAGAAAGCTACGTACTTCGGTCACTGATTTAGGTTTCTCCCAGCTTTGAATTGCTTCAATCTTTGTCGGGTCAACAGATATTCCATGACTTGATACTACGTGCCCAAGGAATGTTACTTCCTCAAGCCAGAACTATTATTTCTTCAACTTGGCATAAAGCTTATTTTCACGAAGCTTTTGGAGTATCAGCCTCAAGTGTTGGTCATGGTCTTCACGGGTTTTGGAGTAGATGAGGATGTCATCAATAAAGACGACCACAAAGTGATCCAAATATTCCTTGAATACTCGGTTCATCATGTCCATGAAGGCAGCAGGAGCATTAGTTAATCCAAAAGACATGACTAGGAATTCATAATGCACGTACCGAGTTCTGAAAGCAGTCTTTGGAATGCCATCAGTTTTAATCTTCAACTGATGACATCCGGAAGAAAGATCGATCTTTGAAAAGAATTTGACGCCTTGCAACTGGTCAAACAGGTCATCAATACGTGTCAATGGATACCTATTTTTGATGGTGACATGATTCAACTCCCGATAATCAATACAAAGTCGCATACTTCCATCTTTCTTCTTCACGAATAGAACAGGAGCACCCCAAGGAGACGTACTAGGACGAATAAAACCGATGTCTAACAATTCCTGTAGTTGGGTTTTTAACTCTTGAAGTTCAATACGAGCCATTGATATGGGGCTTTGGAAATGGGTTTTGTACCAGATTCAAGGTTGATACAAAATTCAATTTCACGCTCTGGGGGTAGGCCAGGAAGTTCTTCAGGGAATACGTCAGGAAATTTATTAACAATAGAAATATCATTCAAATCTGACGTATTTTTATTTAAATCCGTGACATGAGCTAAGAAAGTTTGACATCCGTTTTTCAATAAACGAATAGCTTTAGGGCTTGAGATGACAGTGATGGATTTTAATGGTTTGGTTGCTTGAATTCGCATAATAGGATGGTTAGGAATATGAAAGCTAATAACCTTACGCAAACAATCAATTTTTTGCATGATCAGTAGTTAACCAATCAATCCCTAGAATCAGATCAAATGAAAGTATTTTCAAAGAAATAAGATCGACAGGTAACGTGCGGTTACCGATTTGAATCAAACAAGACTTATAAACCGTGGATGTAATGAAGGTTTCTCCCAACAGAGTTTCAACAGATAAGTCAAAGTCTAATTTCTCCGGAGTCAAATTTAAATGTTGAGCGCAGGTAGGAGAAATAAAGGAATGGGTAGAACCGGTATCAAATAAAGTATAAACTTCGCTAGAGTTTATGATTAGCTTACCCGTGATCACCTCGTTCGGATTCCTCGCTTTTTGGGAGGTTACGACAAACGCTCTCCCTTGAACTATCAGTTTTGTCTTATCTGGGACCCCCTTTGATGCCTCCATCCCAGTTGGACTTGACTTTGGTGCACGACAAAATCGGGCTAGGTGGCCTTCTTTTCCATAATTATAACATGCTTTGGATTACATCGTGCAGTTTGGACTTATGTGTCCTTCCCCTCCACATTTGTAACATACGATCGGCGGTCGTTCTCCTTTCTTAACAATGGGTGCCGATTGTATTTTGATGGGAGGTTGAGTAAATTTTGATAGGTGTTTAGTATTTTAAGTTTGATAACCCGTGCAAAATACAAATAAATTTGAAAACGACTCATCTAGTATCTTTCTTGACGCAAAGCATTACATGTAGCTTTAAGTACTACAATTTTACATGACTTTTTAATTATCAGTGACGTGGATAAGTGCCGATTGTAACTTTATTAGAGAGATGTGTAATAAGTGGATTATTCTTATAATTCTTACAAATCTCATGTATTGATAAATTTCACAATTATAATTCAGCGTCAATTTATCGCAATACATAGCACAACTCTTCCATGAACAATTGATTTAAAATAATTCTCTATATGTTTATTTCATGATTATAAAGCAAGTGTGCAATATGAACTTTCATTAATTTCAATAATAATATTTAATTAGTGTTTGACTTATCTCCATTTTTTTTCTCATTTATATAAACTCGTTTACCATTCCCATGAGAAGCACACGGCCAATATTAATAATGATTTATTATATTAATTATTGAAATAATCAATTAAATGTAAGATAATATATTTAATTGGAATTTTGAGAATGTAGTTATAATTATTAAATATTTATTTAAACAATAAATTATTGAATTATATATTGTAGGTTCATTTTATTATCCTTAAAACTGACCTTCACCTTCAAACGATCAAGAAGCTCTTTCAATTTTTCAACTTCATAATTGATCTAGAAGGATTTAATGTTGCAGTCTCTGATAGTTGGAATGTTCAAATTCGTGGCAACAACCCAATGTTCATTCTTTGTGAAAAGATGAGAACTAAGAAATCTATTGTTAAACTTAACTCATCGGCTGGTAATCTTTCTAATAATGTATGTATCCTTCAGGCCCAGCTCTCTACCATTCAGTCTTCTCTTCACTCTGATCCCCACAACACCTCCTTTCTCAGTCAGGAATTTCTTTGTATGCAGTCGCTATGGAAAGCCCTTGCTTTAGAGGATCTTTGTTGCAACAAAAATCTCGGGCAATTTGTCTCTCTCAAGGGGACAAAAACTCCAAGTTTTTTTCTAATGCTATCAAGAGCATATGGAACCACAACAAAATTTTGGCAATTTATAACTATAATGGGGAATTGGTAGAGAACCAAGCTAATATCCAGGAGGTTGTTGTTGATTACTACTAGGATCTCTTAGGTTCTTCCTTCGATCACTATCCTAGACTTGCTGAGCTGGAAAAGTATGTTATTAAACAGATTATTTCTATCCAATCTTCTAATATGGTTCCCCTATTTTGGACGATGAGATTTTCTATATGCTTAAGTCTATAAAGGTTAACAAGAGCCTGGCCCGGATGGCTTTAATGTTAATTTTTCCTCTATTGTTGGGATATCATTGGGGCTGAATTTACCTCTGCAATGCATTATTTTTTTGATACGAGCCACCTTCCTTGTGGAATTAATGCTACTGCTATTGCCTTGATCCCAAAGTCTGATAATCATTCATATATATCTGACTTTAGGCCAATATCTTGTTGCAACACTTTTTATAAATGCATCTCTAAGATTATTTCTAATAGACTTAAGAAAGTCCTTCCCTCTCTAATTGACCATGCCCTATCTGCCTTCATTTCTAGTAGAAGCATCAGTGATAATATTCTTCTTGCCCAAGAACTTTTCAAAAACTACCATAGGAATTTTGGTCTTGCTAGATGTGCCTTAAAGATTGACATTAGGAAAGCTTTTGACATTGTCAACTAGAGTTTTATCTTGGAGCTATTGAGCCTTCTTAAGTTCCCTCCCACTTTCATTAATTGGATTAAAGTTTGCATTTCTATAGCTATATTTTTTGTTAAAGTGAATTGAGCTCTTGCAAGCTACTTCCGAAGGTCCAGAGGACTAAGGCAATGGGGTCTTCTTTCCCCTTACCTGTTTGTGCTAGCTATGGAAGCCCTCTTAATTATTTTGAACAAGGATGCTCTTTTGCCTGTCTTTAAATTCCACTAGCGATCCGAGCCTTGCAAACTCACTCATCTTTGTTTTGTTGATGATTTGTTGATCTTTTGCCATGGTAGCCTGCCTTCAGTTACAATCATTCATTCTTGTATTTAGTCTTTCTCATTGTTCTCTAGCTTAATTCCAAATGCTCAGAAGAGTCACTGTGTTTTATATAATGTTAAAGACGAATGGCATAATAGCATTTGTTCTATGGTGGGGTTTCATATTGGTGTTCTACCTATCAGATTTTTTGGGGTTCCCCTTATCTCATCTAAGCTTTCCCACATGGATTGCATGCCTTTAATTCAATAAATCACTGCTAGAGTGTCCTCCTAGACTGCAAGATTTCTCTTTTACTCAGGTAGACTGCAGCTAATCAAATTTGTCCTGTTTGCTATTCAGTCTTATTGGTCAGCCCTTTTTTTTGCCCAAGTCTGTGATGAGATCAATTTAGTTGATTCTTTGTAGATTTCTCTGGAAAGGCGCATCTCTTCTCAAGTTTGAAGTCGAAGTCTCTTGGAAGGATCTATCCATGCCATAGTCTAAGGGGGGTCTAGCTATCAAGAGTCTTATTGACTGGAATATGGCTCTCATCCTCCAGTACCTTATCGAGGTTATCTCTCATTCCCCTTCTTCTCTTTGGGCTTCATGGTTTCAAAGCTCTATTCTTAAGTAGAGAAATTTCTGGTATATTGATATTCACTCTGATTTC
The DNA here is from genome assembly GCA_020205605.1 of Panax ginseng. NCBI lineage: Eukaryota > Viridiplantae > Streptophyta > Magnoliopsida > Apiales > Araliaceae > Panax > Panax ginseng. The sequence goes on along the minus strand of CM035133.1, from coordinate 136,634,814 downwards.
TCTTGGATTTGGCTTAAAATCATTAAAATCATTAACATATCACCAAATATTCATAAAATAATTCATTAAATTGATAGAAACATAAAAATTGAATTTCTACAACTATGTTTTCCGTTAAAGTGAATGGAGCTCTTGCAAGCTACTTTCGAAGGTTCAGAGGACTAAGGCAAGGGGATCTTCTTTCCCCTTACCTGTTTGTGCTAGCTATGGAAGCCCTCTCAATTATTTTGAACAAGGATTCTCTTTTGTCTGGCTTTAAATTCCACTAGCGAACTGAGCCTTGCAAACTCACTCATCTTTGTTTTGATGATGATTTATTGATCTTTTGCCATGGTAGCCTGCCTTCAGTTACGATCATTCATTCTTGTATTTAGTCTTTCTCAATGTTCTCTAGCTTAATTCCAAATGCACAGAAGAGTCATTGATTTTTTATATAATGTTAAAGAAGAATGGCAGAATAGCATTTGTTCTATGGTGGGGTTTCATATTGGTGTTCTACCTATCAGATTTCTTGGGGTTCCCCTTATCTCATCTAAGCTTTCCCACATGGATTGCATGCCTTTAATTCAACAAATAACTGGTAGAGTGTCCTCCTGGACTGCAAGATTTCTCTTTTACTCAGGCAGACTTCAACTAATCAAATTTGTCCTGTTTGCCATTCAGTCTTACTGGTCAGCCCATTTTATTTTGCCCAAGTCTGTTATGAGATCAATTCAGTCGATTCTTTGTAGATTTCTCTGGAAAGGCGCATCTCTTCTTAAGTTTAAAGTCAAAGTCTCTTGGAAGGATCTATCCATGCCATAGTCTGAGAGGGGTCTAGCTATCAAGAGTCTTATTGACTGGAATATGGCTCTCATCTACCAACACCTTATCAAGGTTATCTCTCCTTCACCTTCCTCTCTTTGGTCTTTATGGATTCAAAGCTCTATTCTTAAGAAGAGAAATTTTTGGCATATTGATATTCACTCTGATTGCTCTTGGATTTGGCTTAAAATCATTAAACTTAGGCCTACTGCTTTGAAATTCTTTAGTTATAGATTTGGTAATGGTAACATCTTTAGTTTGTGGTTTGACCCGTGGCTGAATGGCCAGGCCTTATCTTCTTCTAAGTCTAGAATCTCTAACTCTAGGATTCCTATCTCTGCTAGAGTCTCTTGCATCATTTCTCAAGGTTCTTGGTCGTCTCTGCCTCTTAGAAACCATCGTAACCATCATGAGGTGATGCAGTTTTGAAATTTATTAAATGAAGTTCATGTGTCTTCTGCTGCTGAGGAATTCATATTCTGGAATGGTATTGTCATTAGTTCCCTGAAGGCAAATAACATCTGGGAATCTATTCTTCTGAGAGGTCAGAATATACCTTGGGCTAAGTTGCTATGGCACAAGCTTCATGTGTCCCAGTTCTCTTTTTTGTTGTGGCTAGCCTTGCGTAGGAGACTGCCTATAAATGATTTATTTTGTTCCTTTTCTAATTTCCAGTGCTTGGCCTACCCCCTTTGTAACTTGACTGCGAAAACTTTCCCTCATCTTTTTTTGTCCTTACTCTAAAACTGTTTTATCTTCTGTTATGGATGTTGGGAATTGGCCTCATGTCCCATTCGTCTGGGACAATTTGGTGGAGTATATTCTTCAATTTAAGGGGAGGTTTATGCAATCAAACTGCCCCCTCGTTCTAGAAAATGAAATTGTGATGTGATGTCGTTCTTTTTGTTTTTGTCTCTTCTTTGAAGAAAGAAAGAAAATTTAAGGAAGAGAGAAATTTCAAAGAAAGCTAGTAGAATGAAAGAATATGAATAGACTGGGATGAATATCTAGTGTTCCATGTATGCTTGCAAGTGTTATGGAAATAAATAATCTGTTCCTAACATTAGAATGATTTAATTTGGTTTCCAAGATAAGATAAGATTTGATTTGATAAAATATGATTTGATTTGATAAGATATTAACTATTTTATTTGGTAATATTTAATTTTCATATTTGATTTGATTCACCTTGCTTTATTTTCCAGAAAATTAAGGAAACAAGGAGATTGAGCAAGATTTGAAACATTTGCTGGAGATTACACAAGACATCGAGGGATCGCCCATGATTCATTAGGGTTTGGCTTTTTAGGGGTTCTTGTTGGTTTACAGCGGAAGCATGACATAAATAGAATTTAAAATTTTTTGCAATTTAAACACGTTATAAACACTTTACTCTTTATTAGTTTTACTTGCAATTTAATTGATGAGATTGTCATTGTCTAGTAGCTAATTGGCTTAATTTGATTACGAAATATGATTGTACTCCTTCCATTTCTTTTTAATAGATGTTTTAGAAGAAAACATAAATTTAATAAATACTATTAATGCTTATTAATATTACCAAGTGAATATTTAATATAGAGACAATATATGAAATTAAGTCATTAATGCTTCTTTAAAATCTAAAAATAAAAAGAAATAAATTTGACTTTTTAAAAAGATAAATAAAAAGAAACGGATGGAGTAATAATCTATTCGACTTTATATTTTTTGGGAATTAATATTTTCATAAATGAAAATGTTAGTTCTACAAGATTTTCAATTCCCTTTTTTTTCCTATATAAACAATGTGTTGAAACAATGGTCTATTCATCGCATGACTAAACAAAATTTTATGGCCACTTCTTTTATAAGAGGCAATTTATTTAAGAAATTATATAAGTATTTTATTAGATTCCAAAAACCCATTTTAGAATTAACTTTATTTTTTAAAAAAATATTTATTTTTGATACAGGTTTGATCAACAAAAGAGCTGAAATTACGCAAGATGGTGACAATATTCTCCCTACAAAGCTCAACACTATTTGTCTCCCAAGGGTATGTCTAGGGGGTATCCCTAGAAATTGTTGGTGTTGTGTTGATCCTCCTTATATTGTTGCAACTATTCCATGAATAATTTAATTAAAGTAACTCTCTATATTTAGATTTCCTGATGATAAAGCAACTGCGCAATATGAACTGCCATTAATTTCAACAATGATTCATGTTATACTTTAAAAAAGTTTTCAGCCGAATTATAATTCCATTGTCGTCAGAACTGACCCCGTCGGCAATGACCCGTTTTTGTAGTGATAATTCTCTATATTTTGATTTACTGATTATAAAGCAAGTGTTCAATATGAACTATCATTAATTTCAATAATAATATTTAATTGGTGTTTTCCTTATCTCCATTTTGTCTCATTTAGATAAACAATTTTACATTGAAATAATCAATTAAATGTAAGATAATATATTTAATTAGGACTTTGAGAATATATAGTTATAGTTATTAAATATTTATTTAAAAAATAAATTATTAAATTATATATTGTAGGTTCTTTCGATCAATTATTAAGCTAAACATTTGAATGTAGTGCAGATTTATTTAGTTATGATTATAAGCAAACAATTATTTTAATTAATTTTATTTTAGTTTCAAATAGAATTCTGTATTAGCGTTTATATTGACAAAATTTGCTTGAAATTCTAATTCAAATTAACTATATAATTAAATGCACAAACATGGTTTCACCAATTTTTATTTTAGCTTTTTTCTTTCCTATTAAATTAGTATAAGTTCTATCCAAATTTGTAAAATATTCAAAATAAAACCCAACATGTTAAGAAAAAGGAAGATGTTGTTTATTTTTATATCTATAATAAGAAAATAAATTTCTAAAAGATTTTTTTTCTTTGGCTCTATCAAATATATTACAAGCTTTTATATCACTAAGATAATATATCTTAACAAATTTTATCCAAAATTTGTTATTGCACTTTTATTAAGATGTTAAGATATCGACAAAAAATCTTAATAATAAATGTGATTTTTAAATAATATAATTACTATAAAATTAGTTGAAAATTATAGTGGATTGGTTACTAACGAACTGTTATAATTAAATTAAAATTTATTAAAGCTTGCGTTTCGTAGTTCTGTTCGAATAAGAATTTCAAGTAAACTTTATCAATATAAACCCAGGAGTAAAATTCCATTAAAAAATTAAATTAAATACAAATAATTATTTTCGCATAATCATAACTAAATACTCCATCCGTCTTAGGATAAAAGTTTTTATTACTAATTTGGGTAGTCTTAAGTTAAAAGTTCACTTACCGTAAATAATCTATTTTTTACAAAAATAAATCTTATAATACCCATAATATTAATTGTTGTGGGTCCAAGTATTAATTAGGGTTCAAACCTAAAGTATTGAATGAAAGACAAAAAAAACAACAAAAATCTCTCAATAAGTTAATGCACATTAAATTTCTCAGTAGGATAAAATTTTGGAATCTTAAATTTAATGAAATGTCTAAAAGAAAACATATTTATTTTGAGGGTCACTGAGTGGCCGTACGAACCATGACTCTTTACACAAATGTTTGATAATCACAAAAACTGTGAACTTTTACTTGACGTTCAACAATCGTAAAAGACTGTAAACTCTTATCCCCCGAAGTATCATTAGGTGATCAATTTAATAAGGCAAAATGTTACGCGTAACATTTAATCACGTTTGTAATTATCTAATGTGATAATGTCGACACCCACCATAACTCAATACCCCTATTTATAGGGTTGTTCGTACTCATTCAAAACCTCGGGATACCTACCAAAATATTTTAGATTGGATTAACATATCACCAAATAATCATAAAACAATTCAATAAATTGATAGAAATATAAAATTGAATTTAGTCGAACAAATGACATAAACTCCTTTTTGAGGCGGTTCAAGAAGTTTTTCGTAAATTTATAGTTTTAACAAATAAGCGAAGTTAGAATGCACGGGAGTGCGGGATTTGCTTGTTGGGACATACTTTCCTCGAGAAGGGTATTTCACGTCTCGAAATAGTAACTTAATTACACCATCAATAAGAATTTATTTAATTATTAGTTATCGATGGTAACTGTTTGAAATTTTATTTCGGTATTTTAGGATATCGTAATTTATCCTCGAGTATATTCTTACACCATTAAAATTTTATTATAGTAATTATTTATTACTCTGGTAGCCTCATATGTCATTTTTGGACAGATTTTAGTCGATAAAATATATTACTTATTTTCGGCATTTCTTTAATTAATTTTTCATACATTTTATACTTTACTTTATCCATTAAACCGCATTAAATATTTTATTAATTTTCGTCCTCCTGGCCCCACCTAGATAATTATAATTTAGTTAGTTTTGATTTTTTTGATTTTTCCCAACTTTGTTACTATTTATTTTAAACCTATTTATGTTCAAATTTGTGAAATTTTTAAAATTTGAAAAAAATTATGAATTTTGGAAAATATCTTTATAACATCAAATTATACTTTTACCCAAAATTTTATCTTAAACTGAATTACAGAACCAAAATTATAATTGTTTTAATGTTTAAAACCTGATTAATATCTAGAGATCATTACGATATTCTTATTCTTTTCTCGTGATTAGACAATGCCTCTAAAATGTGAAAACCTTCATAAATAAAAAAATATGAAATACTTGAATTGATAAAAATAATAATACTCCTTTCATCCCTTTTATAAACACGTTACTCTTTATTAGTTTTACATGTAATTTAATTGATGAGATTGTCATTGCCTAGTAGCTAATTGGCTTAATTTGATTACGAAATATGATTGTACTCCTTCCATTTCTTTTTAATAGATGTTTTAGAAGAAAACATAAATTTAATAAATACTATTAATGCTTATTAATATTTTGTGTAATTGACCGAGTGAATATTTAATATAGAGACAATATATGAAATTGAGTCATTAATGCTTCTTTAAAATCTAAAATAAAAGAAAAAGAAACAAATTTGACTTTTTAAAAAGACAAATAAAAAGAAACGGATGGAGTAATAATCTATTCGACTTTAAATTTTTTGGGAATTAATATTTCCACAAGTGAAAATGGTAGTTCTACAAGATCCTCAATTCCCCTTTTTTCCCTATATAAACAATGTGTTGAAACAATGGTCTATTCATGCGATGACTAAACAAATTCAATATAAATTAACCATCTAAATTAATTAACCATCTAGAAGGTCCATATAAATTGGGCCATAACCTGGGCCATTTGATTTCTTGTTTGGGCTTTCTAATTACATTGTTTGGGCTATGTAAAAATAGCATGATCCAATAGATAAATGTTATCTTACCCTAATTATTTAATTAGGGTTTCCATTCCACTCATTTTGGAATTTAAATAATTATCTATGTACCTTTAATTTTATAACCCAATTAGACTCACTTTAATTAGGTTTAAATTAAATAATAAATTGAGATAATAAAAGTAATTTCTTAGGTTAGTATAATTTTAAATACTATTATTCTTTAATATCATAACCCTTAGGTTATTTAATTTTCATACCTAATGTATAATTAGGTTATGTAACTTTTCGTTTAATTCTTTTTATATAATTCATACATATATATATATATATATATATATTTATTTAACCATAAACATTTTCCACATAAATAATAACATATTCATTCCATATATGTCATAAAGTTTTCAATATCATTAATATTTAATTACCGTGTGACTTAAAATCTTGTTGTTGTTACAATCTCCAACGAAACTAAACAAATTCTTGAAAAATAAACCAACTAAAATGGAATCAGTCATCTTCATCTTCTTCATGCGCTTCGCCTTTCACATTTAAGGGAACCCATTTTGTTAATATCAAGAGTCAAAACTCAAAATTTGTACAGATCAAACCAAACCTGTGACGCCCCCAAAATAGGTATACATCCTCATCTTGAGTCGCCAAATACATGGTACAAAATACAAATATAATCTTAAATATACAACAAGAGCTGTGAGTTTTAATACAAATATTGTCTTCTAGACAATATCCACTCTCAGAATAAGTCCTCATTACAATTATTATCACACTATTTCATAGAATAGTGAGGACTACTAATGCTATCATCTGGACCATCACTCCGTTCCCCGACTAGTCCCTGCTACGTTCTCATTTCCTAAAGAGAATAGTGAAAGAAACGGTGAGCTCAACTAGCCCAGTAAGAAATATTATGACTAAGATAATGCAGGATAAATTATCATTAGCCTTCAACAATGTTAAGCTGATAAAATACAACAAGTTTAACTACAGCGGAATAAGCAATCCATTAAAAGAGTCAAGTAGAGAATAAAATCTACTATCTTTTATGATTTAAAAAGGTTTTTCATCACTTTTATCATTTGAGACTCAAACAATAAATAATCCACATCATCCTTGCACTACGACCAAGGATATTCATTAGTATCACGACCATAAATTATCCATGTATTACGGGCCAAGGATATTCGTGTATTCATCAATGGTCATGATCATGCCAACAACTGTCCATCAATGCACTACGGGCCAATGAGGACTTTTACCACATCATTTGTAACATTACGGTCATGATTATATCGAATAATCCCTGGTCATAATCATACCAAGTCCATCTATGCACTACAGGCCACAGATGACTTTCAATAAAATATAAACATGAGGATGATGACAATGATATAAGAATTGAATAAAACAAGTTCAAGAATTAATTTATCCAGAAACTAATAACGTCCAAATTGTCAACATGATACTTCTTTGTAAAGTAAAATTCAAGAATGCTCAGAAGAATATTTCCATGAAAAGATACTGGACGAAGCACAAATATCAAGGATATTCCACTAATTTCATGGAGTATAGAAGTCAAAACTTTAAGCAACCGAGTATAATAAAGAATGGAATAACAAAAGAAATCACCAGGCATGTGATAGACCGCAGACATGCAAAGTTATTCCAATGAATAATAAATAACAAAACTGGTTCTGGCAGAAACGCATGCGAGACGAGGATATTCCAACAAAATAATAAAAAGACGTAAACCAGTCAAAGCGTAAATCACACGCATGAGGATATTCCAGCGTAATAATAAAGATGGAACCAGTCCGGCATAAAATGCATGTATATGATATTCAACAGAATAATAAAGAATGGAATAACAGAAGAATTTCACCAAGTATAGGGTAGCCCGCGTATACAGGTTATTCCAACAAAATAATAAATAATGGAATAACAGAAGAATTTCACCCAAGTACAGGATAATAAATAATGGAATAACAGAAGTTCTCTTCATTAATACAAAAGAAATAATACCCCTTACCTTATAAAGAAGAAACTAGATATAGAAGTAGTGAAGTAGCAGAATAGTCTTCTTCTTTCTCTCTATAATTTCTCTCTCTAGAGTCTTAGTGAATTTATAAGAAATAATGAAGGAATGAGCTTCTATTTATAGGAGAATGGATTGAATAGTAACTAATTCATGAACGGTCCAGATTGATTTACTTTTAAACGGACGGTTCATACCGATTCACTATTAAAACTTAAAGCAACGGTCCATACTGATTCACTGTTAAAACTTTAAACTAGCGATCCATATTGATTTACTATTATAAATTCAACCAACGGTCTGAAAAATTAGCACATCTCCTCATGGAATAATATTGTACCCAAAAATAATTTGGACCGAAAAGAAATATATTGTTCGGGTGAATAGTACTCCGTGAATAGTAACTCGTGAATAGTAACTCATGAATAGTAACTCATGAATAGTAACTCATGAATAGTAACTCGTGAATAATAACTCTGACACAAAAAGTGTCCCGAATACCCGATTGAACAATATAACCTCCAGACATCAATTATCATCGAAATAGATGTCGATTTCTACTAACACAAATAATCTCAACACAATAAAACTATCAAATTCATCTTTAATCAACACGAACTTATTCATCATTAATATTATAACTCACAATATTTAAGAACCAGGTTGTTCCCAGGAAAGAGGGGGCTTTCCAATAAGGATTTCTTCCTATTAGCGTGCAATTAGGTGACCAAACCTCTCCTTGACAAAACTTCTAGACATTGTAAATATTGTAATTTAATAATATGAATAACTTTGTCGTCTTAATTATTGATTTAATAATATAACATATAATGCAGATGATACTGTGACAATAATCGAATCAATACTATGAGAGATATGATGCAGCAATAATTGAGTATAACTGAGTGACTTCTCACGTAAGCATCAATAATCAATCTGGTATGCTATTATGCAACTAATGCCAGACATCAGTACTTTTACTACCAAGTAGTTCAACAGCTTTTAATAAAGAACACCTCGTAGTTATTTTTATAAAAATATTTTGTCGTTTTCTCAATCGGCAATAATTCCATCATGGGTCCACCAATGATTGTGCCGTTGTACAAATATTCCATGCTAAAACGAATATTCCCCGACCAATCGAATATTATATAACAACTTGCATACTTTGCAAAATTTATAAATATTACCCACAACTATAACATTATATCAATTCATTCCATAATATTCAAAAATAATATTCATAGAAAAAATCATCTTTAATCATAAAATTTGGGGTCTTACAACCTCCCCTTCTTATGAAATTTCTCCCTCGAAATTAGGGTACGTACCTGGTATGTCGAAGAGGTAAGGATACCTTGATTTCATTTCAGATTCTAACTTCCAGGTCATTTTCTCAACATCGTGGTTCCTCCACAAAACTTTGACTTGAGGTATAACCTTGGAGCGTAGAATATGCTCCTTCTTATCCAAGATTTTAATAGGAACCTCCTCATACGTTAAATCTTCCGCTATTTCGTCCGGTTCTAACTCAATAATGTGGTCCGGGTCTTTCACATATTTACGTAACATAGATATATAAAAAACGTTACGAACACGAGACATACTTGGCGATAAAGCGAGTCTATACGCCACAGTTCCTACTCGATCGAGGATTAAAAATGGGCCAATGAATCGAGGATTGAGCTTTTGTCGATCTTGTGAGGTTTTTATACGTTGTTGGATCGTTTGAATCTTTTTCGTAGTCATACGTACCAACTCCGGTCCCAACAACGTTGCTTCACCCACCTCATCCCAAAGATACCGAGAAACGACACTTTCTTCCATACAACGCCTCAAATGGAGCCATGCCAATACTTGCTTGATAACTGTTGTTGTAGGAAAACTCCACTAATGGTAAGAACTTGTCCCAATTTCCTTTAAAGTCAAGGACACAGAGTCTTAATAAATCTTCCAGAGTTTGAATAGTCCTCTCTGATTGTCCGTCCGTCTGAGGATGATATACCGAACTAAATCATAAATCCATGCCCATAGCTTTTTGCAAACTAACCCAAAATCTTGAAGTGAATCTTGGGTCTCGATCAGAAACTATGGATACTGTCATACCATGCAATCTTATAATCTCGTTTATGTACATAATAGCAAGACGTTCAAGTGTATAAGTTTCTCGTATTAGTAAGAAATGAGCAAACTTGGTCAATCTATCAACAATGACCCAAATCGCATCTATGCCTTGAGAAACCTTGGGAAGACCAGTAACGAAATCCATGGTAATGTGCTTCCACTTCTATTCTGGAATTTCAAGTGGTTGCAATGGACCTTTTGGCACTTGATGCTCCACCTTGACTCGTTGACAAGTTAGACACCTTGAGATAAACAACGCTATCTCTCTCTTCATATTGCTCCACCAAAATGTATGACGAAGATCGCGATACATTTTGGTACTCCCAGGATGGATTGCAAACGGTGTGTTGTGTGCCTCCATCATGATTCTACACTTTAAATCAGGGTCGTTAGAAAAACAAAGTCTGGAGTTGACTCGAAATATTCCTTCTTCATCAATTCTTTCTTCCAGCATAGCACCTTCTTGCACTTTTTTCCTCATACGTATCACCTCCAGGTCTGTAGCTTGAGCAACTTTAACTTTATCGATTAAAGTTGGTTCTACTCTTATATTTGCCATCATCACATGGGTCCCTAGAGTCTTTAACTCTATCTCCATCCTTTGCAAGTCACACAAAATGGGCCTTTGCGTTGACAATATCGCACTCGTACCCGCATATGATCTTCTACTCAATGCGTCAGCTACCACGTTCGCTTTTCCAGGATGGTATTGGATGGTATGATCATAATCTTTCAATAGTTCAAACCAACGTCGCTGTCGCATGTTGATTTCCTTTTGAGTGAAGAAATATTTGAGGCGTTTATGATCCGTAAAGATCTCCACTTTCTCCCCATACAAGTAATGCCTCCAAATCTTTAGTGCAAAAACGACTGCTGCCAACTCTAGATCATGAGTAGGATAATTCCTCTTATATTCTTTGAGTTGTCGAGAGGCATAGGCTATGACTTTCCCATGTTACATGAGAACACATCCTAACCCTTTGCCCGAAGCATCACTGTAGATGACAAATCCCTCCAAGCCAGATGGTATTGTCAAAACTGGTGCTGAAATGAGTCTCCTCTTGAGTTCTTGAAAGCTCTTCTCACATTTCTCGTTCCAACCAAATTTTGTATCTTTTCGAGTCAGCTGAGTTAATGGAGTAGCAATTCAAGAAAACCCTTTTACGAATCTCCGATAATAACCAGCTAAGCCAAGAAAGCTACGTGCTTTGATCATCGATTTAGGTTGCTCGACTTTGAATAGCTTCAATCTTTGCTGGGTCAACAGATATTCCATGACTTGATACTACGTGCCCAAGGAATGCTACTTCCTCAAGCCAGAACTCGCATTTTTTCAACTTGGCATAAAAGTTATATTCACAAAGCTTTTGGAGTATCAACCTCAAGTGTTGCTCATGATCTTCATGGCTTTTGGAATATATGAGGATGTCATCAATAAAGACGACCACAAAGTGATCCAAATATTCCTTGAATACTCGGTTCATCATATCCATGAAGGCAGCAGGAGCATTAGTTAATCCAAAACACATGACTAGGAATTCATAATGCCCGTACCGAGTTTTGAAAGCAGTCTTTGGAATGTCATCGGTTCTAATCTTTAATTGGTGATATCCGGAACAAAGATCAATCTTTGAAAAGAATTTGGCGCCTTGCAACTGGTCAAACAGGTCATGAATACGTGGCAACGAATATCTATTTTTGATGGTGACATGGTTCAACTCCCGATAATCAATACAAAGTCGCATACTCTCATCTTTCTTTTTCACGAATAGAACATACTCTCATCTTTCTTTTTCACGAATAGAACAGGAGCACCCCAAGGAGATGTACTAGGACGAATGAAACTGATGTCTAACAATTCCTGTAGTTGGGTCTTTAACTCTTGAAGTTCAATAGGAGCCATTCGATATAGGGCTTTGGAAATAGGTTTTGTACCAGGTTCAAGGTCGATACAAAATTCAATTTCACACTCTGGGGGTAGGCCAGGAAGTTCTTCAGGGAATACGTCAGGAAATTCATTAACAATAGAAATATCATTCAAAACTGACGTATTTTTGTTTAGATCCGTGACATGAGCTAAGAAAGCTTGACATCCATTTTTCAATAAACGAATAACTTTATGGCTTGGGATGACAGTGATTGATTTTAATGGTTTGGTTGCTTGAATTCGCATAATAGGTTGGTTAGGAATATGAAAGCCTACAACCTTACGAAAACAATCAATTTTTGCATGATGAGTAGTTAACCGATCAATCCCTAGAATTATGTCAAATGCAAGTATTTTTAATGAAATAAGATCGACAGATAATGTGAGGGTACCGATTTGAACCAAACAAGACTTATAAATAGTGGATGTAATAAAGGTTTCTCCCAATGGAGTTTCAACAGCTAAGTCAAAGTCCAATTTCTTCGGAGTCAATTTTAAACGTTGAGCGCAAGTAGGAGAAATAAAAGAATGGGTAGAACCGGTATCAAATAAGGTATAAACTTCGCTTAGAGTTTATGATAAGCTTACCCGTGATAACCTCGTTTGGGTTCCTTGCTTTCTGGGAGGTCACGACAAACGCTCTCCCTTGCACTACCGGTTTTGACTTTTCTGGGACGGCCTTTGGTGCCTCCATCCTAGCTGAACTTGTCTTCGGTGAACGACAAAATCGGGCTAGGTGACCTTCTCTTCCACAATTATAACATGCTTTGGATGGCATCGCACAATTTGGACTGATATGTCCCTCCCCTCCGCATTTAAAACATATGATAGGAGGTCGATCTCCTTCCTTAACAACGGGTGCTGGTGCTGATGTCTTTCCATCATTGTTGAATTTCCTCTTCTTGAAATGTCCATTCTTATTATTTTGGCCCTGATTACCACCGAAGTGGTTACCATTTCTGGCCTGTTGATTCCCTCCACGCTTGTTGTCACCGCTTCGATGATTACTCTCACTGGTATTATTATTTTGTCGTCTGCTCTCTTTTGGTTGGGTTGACTCATTATCACGCTCCAATAACTGAGCCCTATTAACAACATCTGAATACAAACACAGTTTATGAGAGATAAGATATTGATGTATCTTGGGTTTCAAACCTCTTAGAAACATTCGCGTCATTCTCTCCTCATTATCAACCAAATGAGGCATAAACCAAGACATTTCGACAAACTTGGCCCGTCTTACTATGACACGGTCATGTTGTTTTGCTCCAGTTTAATGAAATCTACCTCTTTCATGTGACGAATACTTTCGGGAAAGTACTTGTCGTTGAATAGTTCTTGGAACTTCTCCCAAGACATCTTCAGTGCGGCAGGTTGAGTACGCTTTACAGATTCCCACCTGTAATCTGCCTCTGCCCGCAACATGAAGGTGGCAAAGGGAACCTTTTGCTCCTCGGAGCAAACCAAGACATCAAATATCTTGTTGATTTGCTTTATCCACGTCTCCGCCTTAAGTGGTTTTGGCTCTCCAAAAAAACTCCGGTGGTCCCAGCTCCTTGAACTGTTTGGCGGTGACCGTCCAAGAGTTGCCAGTGTTTCCACCTGCATTTTGGACAGGAGCTGCTCTCGCCTGATGTTGCATGAATTGCATGAAGCCTCGGAACATTCCATCGTTCATCATTTGGTCAGTGTTATTGTTTCCCTGAGGATTGTCGCCTTCTTGATGCACATTATCCTGATTATTGATCTGTGGAGACTCAACGGTCTCCTGTGCTCCATTTATGTTCTCAACATTATCGGATGCCATTTTCAAATACTGCCACAAAACAAGGGTTAATTAACATATCACATATTATCCCTATACTCTGACCGACCAATTAAATAACAAATAAATTTAGATAGGTCATAATACCGGAGAAGGAATTCCCGTCTCTCCCCTCCTAGTTCTTGTCTCACATCTTAGCCAGGGATCATATCCCTAAGCTTTGATACCAACTGTGACGCCCCCAAAATAGGTATACATCACCCATCTTGAGTCGCCAAATACATGGTATAAAATACAAATACAATCTTAAATATACAACAAGTGCTGTGAGTTTTAATACAAATATTGTCTTCTAGACAATATCCACTCTCAGAATAAGTCCTCATTACAATTATTATCACACTATTTCATAGAATAGTGAGGACTACTAATGCTATCATCTGGACCATCACTCCATTCCCCGACTAGTCCCTGCTACGTTCTCATTTCCTAAAGAGAACGGTGAAAAAAAAGGTGAGCTCAACTAGCCCAAGAAGAAATATTATGACTAAGATAATGCAGGATAAATTATCATTAGCCTCAACAATGTTAAAAGCGATAAAATACAATAGACAACAAGTTTAACTTCTACAAATGAATAAGCAATCCATTAAAAGAGTCAAGTAGAGAATAAAATCTACTATCTTTTATGATTAAAAAGGTTTTCATCACTTTTATATTTGAGACTCAACTTAATAAATAATCCACATCATCCACCTTTTCGACCAAGGATATTCATTAGTATCACGACCACAAATTATACATGCACTACGGGCCAAGGATATTCGTGTATTCATCAATGGTCATGATCATGCCAACAACTGTCCATCAATGCACTACGGGCCAATGAGAACTTTTACCATATCATTTGTAACATTACGGTCATGATTATACCGAATAATCCCTAGTCATAATCATACCAAGTCCATCTATGCACTACAGGCCACAGATGACTTTCAATAAAATATAAACATGAGGATGATGACAATGATATAAGAATTGAATAAAACAAGTTCAAGAATTAATTATCCAGGAACTAATAACGTCCAAATTATCAATATGATACTTCTTTGTAAAGTAAAATTCTAGAATGATCAGAAGAATATTTCCACGAAAAGATACTGGATGAAGCATAAATATCAAGGATATTCCACTAATTTCATGGAGTATAGAAGTCAAAACTTTAACCAACTGAGTATAATAAAGAATGGAATAACAAAAGAAATCACCAGGCATGTGATAGACCGCACAGGCAGGTTATTCCAACAGAATAATAAATAATGGAACGGTCCCGTAAAACGCATGCATGCATGGGATATTCAATGTAATAATAAAGAATGGAATAATGTAAGAATTTCACCAAGTATAGGGTAGCCAGTGTATACTGAGTTATTCCAACGTAATAATAAATAATGGAATAATGTAAGAATTTGACCATGTATAGGGTAGCAGCGTATCTGAGTTATTCAATGAGAATAATAAATAATGGAATAACAGAAGTTCTCTTCATGAATACAAAAGAAATAATACCCCTTACCTTATAAAGAAGAAACTGGATATAGAAGTAGTGAAGTAGCAGAATAGTCTTCTTCTTTCTCTCTATAATTTCTCTCTCTAGAGTCTCAGTGAATTCGTAAGAAATAATGAAGGAATGAGCTTCTATTTATAGGAGAATGGATTGAATAGTAACTAATTCATGAACGGTCCAGATTGATTTACTTTTAAACGGACGGTTCATATTGATTCACTATTAAAACTTTAAACCAGCGATCCATATTGATTTACTATTATAAATTCAACCAACAGTCTGAAAAATTAGCACATCTCCTCATGGAATAATATTGTACCCAAAAATAATTTGGACCGAAAAGAAATATATTGTTCGGGTGAATAGTACTATGTGAATAGTAACTTATGAATAGTAACTCATGAATAGTAACTCATGAATAGTAACTCGTGAATAGTACTTCGACACAAAAAGTGTCCCGAATACCCGATTGAACAATATAACCTCCAGACATCAATTATCATCGAAATAGATGTCGATTTCTACTAACACAAATAATCCCAACACAATGAAACTATCAAATTCATCTTTAATCAACACGAACTTATTCATCCTTAATATTATAACTCACAATATTTAACAACTAGGTTGTTCCCAGGAAAGAGGGGGCTTTCCAATAAGGATTTCTCCCTATTGACGCGCAATTAGTTAACCAAACCTCTCCTTGACAAAACTTCTAGACATTGTAAATATTGCAATTTAATAATATGAATAACTTTGTCGTCTCAATTATTGATTTAATAATATAACATATAATGCAGATGATACTGTGACAATAATCGAATCAATAATATGAGAGATATGATGCAAAGAATAATTGAGTATAAGCGAGTGACTTCTCACGTAAGCATCAATAATCAATACTGGTGTGCTTCTTATGCAACCACGCCAGTATTCTCGCATTACTTTACTACTAGGGTAGTTCAACAGCTTTTTAACGATAACACCTCTGCCGTTATTTTTATAAAATATTTTTGTCGTTTTCTCAATCCAACAATAATTCCATTCATGGTGTCCACCAATGATTGTGTAGTTATACTAATATTCCATGCTAAAGCGAATATTCCCAACCAATCGAATATTATATAACAACTTGCATACTTTTGCAAAATTTATAAATATTACCCACAACTATAACATTATATCAAATTCATTCCATAATATTCAAAAATAATATTCATAGAAAAAATCATCTTTATTCATAAAATTTGGGGTCTTACAAAACCCAAAACCCAAAATTCATTCATTCCCATCAAACTAAAACCCAAAATTTGTACATATCTAACCAAACCCAAAAATCATTCCAATTAAAATAGAAGGAATCAGGTGAATCAAGACCAATATTAACTGAAACACCATGAAAACATCCTAATTTGGTCCATCTTTTTTCCCACTCATCAAAGAGTTCAATATAATAACAATAAAATTGGACTAAAAATTATCCAAAGAAAGAAAAGAGAAGCATGAATCCAGTTCCCCAACTTCACGCTCCTCACTCACTCAGACAACTCCCATAGAAAAACTCAAAGGAACTTAAAAAATGGAAGAATATGGAAGCAGAGCAAAAGCTCATCGGCAGCTCGAAATCGCCGAGAAGCAATTACAGAACAGAGATCTCGTCGGATCCAGAGAATTTGTCGTCTTAGCTCAGGAAACGGCGTCGTTACTCGACGGCTCTGATTTGATCTTGGCCATCGTCGATGTTCTCCCCGCCGTCGACAAGCGGATCAACAACCACCACAAATCTGAAACCCCCGAAACCAAGCCCATACACCCCTGCTTCAGATCAATTATCCTAAGTCAAGACCCATTAAAAGCATACCCCTTCTAATGTGCACAGTCTAAGCTCCCACGATCTACAACCCCAGACTTTGCAAACATAGATCGGTAGATAGATTGATAAGGTGGATAGTTTGATGGATGACACAGAGAGTTTGAGGGCTATCATCAGCGGTGGAGGTCAGGTGGGTCTCTAAGCTAAAGGACTCCATTTTCCCTCCCTATGTGGAACTAGGATGGACAAGGAGAGAAATATCTTACAGGGTCATTATAATCATTATAAAATTAAGTATAATTTAATTTAATTAATTATTTAGCTTACTTTCTCTCTCCTCGTCAACATTGATACATAGATTTAATTGATTACCACGTATTGCCACGTCATTCTTCTATTAAATGGTTAACAGACATAGACGGCAAAATCACTTTTTATAAATAATGTATGGTTCGATGAGTTGATCGTAAAAAAACATTAGTTCGGTGATGCATTTGTAAACCGACCCCTAGTAGAATGGGGCAAAGTGTATTTAATCCTATATATTGAACTATGAGGGATACACTACTATACAACAAAGAAATAGATAAGCAGAGAAAAAAGCGTTGTGCTTTTAATCGAGGAAAACCATCGTGGTTAAGGGTGTCATCTATTTGACACCCCTTACACAACGTTTTTTTAAAACGTTGTAGTTAGACACATTATACAACGTTTTTAAGAAAAAACGTTGTAGATTTGTTTTCCATAAATTAGTAGATGCTTGAAAAGCGTTGTAGAAGGTATGATTCCACAACGCTTTTTTGGATAAAAATGTTGTAGTTTAATATATCAGACAACGTTAAGGCACATTTACACAACATTTATAATGTGTCATCTATTTAGAAGGTGTCATTTATTTATACAAATATACAACATTTTTAAAATGTTGTAGATAAAAAAAAGGTTGTGGTTCACCTATATTACCAATGCAGCTGCAATATGCTAATGTCATGATATATAGCTAAAAGGTCTAAATTCTCATTTAAATTTAAAGCCAAAATATATCAACTATTCAAAATACATCCCAATAATACCATTAGTTTATAGTTTTAAATTACTATATCCATAAAATATATACCAAACTATCCATATATACATCTCAAATTCACTTTTCAATCCACAAAATAAACCACAAAATAAACCAAACTATCCATAAAATTAAACTACTACCTAAGCATGTGCAAAAAAGCCTAGGTTCTCCCAAAATACGCCAGTAAATTTTGCTAAGAGAGATTGTATGCTACATCATGATTAGTGGATGATATTAGGCCAAGAGACATGCCAAGTGATTGCTCCTTGTAAAAAGAGAACTTCAGCCAATCTTGGGAAAACAATGATACTAACACACAACACCAAACTAAAAAACATAATAAATAATAATAACAACACCAAACCAAAAAACATAAAAAAAATAAATAACAATAAAAGGAAGTAGAGCTAACCTTTACAGAAGAACCTTTCAGATCAGATGCTTGCTTTACAAATGATGACTTAGAGATCCCCTCGATAAAGCTTGGACCCCTGAACGAGCATAAACATCGACCATTGGGACATCACAGGGTCGAGGCAATGGTCTCGGCCTAATTTTTTTTTAAAGAAACTCTTTCGGATATATGTTCCAATGTTGAGGATATGATCTGTAGAAGCCAATCATGAACTTGTGTGGCGAGGAGCATGGGAATAGCGAGCATATCGGGATCTGAATTAGCAAAAAATAGAGCATTCTGGCTTAAGGGAATTCTCTCTGATCCTTTTTCACCAAAATAAATCAGAAACCCAAGGTGCTCAAACTTTTCCGTAGTTAAAACCTGACATAATCAGCTTAAATTAGCATATTATTATAGCAAGTATAATACATATTACACAATGTAGCTACAAACCAAAATCAAATGCACACAACTGTAACTTATAGGTAACGTGAAATTCTTACAACTCATACTTAAAACCTAATTATATTTAAATGTCTTAAAGGACCGCTAAATAAAAGTAGTAAAATTAAGACATTGCCATTTAAATGGAAACAAAGCAGGTCACACACAACAGAACAAGGTTTAAGAGGTTTGACAAGATTACTTTGTTATGTAATTTGAAGAAAAAAAAATAGAGAACATGCTAACAACTTAACTTGAATACCATAAGCCTTTGAAGTGCCTAAGTATCCGCAAAGAATGTAATCTGCAGGTTATACTTTAAGTTTAAAATAAAATATAGCCACACCTAACCAATAAAGCGAAATAGGAAAGAGAAAAGTATACACCAAAGAAGTTCTATAATTAGTTTTCACTTTTACCCTCGAATATAATGATTGGAAGTCTAAAGGTTCATGACCTCACACGATGTTCCATTGGTTGGTTTCGACAACACTTTTGGTGTCTGAATTCTATTTATCGCATGACTCGGCACCATTCGTTGCCCGAGTTACCTTTGAATTTATCTGCTCCCAAGCCACTTTCCTACAACATTAAGCACTGGGTAAGTATTCTCTGTTTGAGCACCTAAATTGTAATCCCAACCCCATTATCAAAAATCAGAAGTAAACACAAATATGATATTCTAAGAGTCTTAAACCAACCCCATTTTCAAACTCTCATAACAAAACTGGTTAGTGATAAAAAAAAATGAATTAAACATATAACAAGAAATTTCTTCAGATCTTTCCCTGCTGCAATGTCACGTAGGATTGCAAGAGCTCATTGATTTCAATTTTGAGGACAATTGCACACCTAAGACAATATTCTCATGAAGTATAACCACGGAAAGTTAGGTGGAGACACGATAATGTAAGGAACATAGCACAAGGTATTAGATAACCCAGATTGAGCAACAAGAGTGTGAGAAACAACGACAAGCTTACTTATTGATAAAGTTGGATGCATTTGACCATAGAAAAGGATTTGCCAGAGCCGATGATTAGGATATGACATACTAAAGTGAGCAAGTGGTATTCAATTAATTCAAAAGCGCCCAAATAGTAAGTGGCAAAACCAAGCACGCCAATGTAATCTTCTTGTTTCTCCATAGGAAATAATCATTGAACTTTTTTTTTCTCTCTCTTCTCTTCCTCCAAATGTTAAGATTTACTTCCCCCACTAACATATAGTAGTACTACAGTACTAATTAAATATTTTATGTAAAATCTCAAATTTTACGAATAAAAATTTAATTTTCTCAAAATATTTTTTTCAAAATTATAATGTCAATTTGAGATAATGTTATAGTTGTGGATAATATTTATAAATTTTGAAAAGTATGCAAGTTGTTATATAATATTCGATTGGTCGGGGAATATTCTTTTTATCGGGGAATATCCATACGACAGAGTACAATCATTGGTGGACCCCACAATGAAATTATTGTCGGATTGAGAAAACGACAAAAATATTTTTATGAAAATAACGGCGGAAGTTTTACCGTTAAAAATATTGAACTACTCGGTAGTAAAAGTACAGTAATACGCGTGGTTGCATAGTAGCACACGATATTGATTATTGATGCTTACGTGAGAAGTCACTTAGTTTTGTTCAATTATTGCTACAGTAATTGCTGCATAGTAAAATCTTTTTATATAAAACAGAATATTTTTTATAAAGTTTTGTTTTATTTGATTATAAATAGAATATATTATATTTTAGTATGTATAGTATTTGTATAGTGCCTGCATAGTATTTGCATAGTGCCAGCATAGTATTTGTATAGTAAAATCTTTTTTTATAAAAGCGAGTAATAGTTTTTATAAAATTTTGTTTTATTTGATTATAAATATAATATATTATATTTTATTATGCATAGTGTTTGCATAGTAAAATCTTTTTATATAAAAGCGAGAATACTTTTATAAAGTTATTTGTTTTATTGGATTTTAAATAATATATATTATAAATAGAATATATTATATTTTATTGCATAGTATGCTTTCCATTCTCCTATAAATAGGATTCTTAGTTAGAATTGAAAACACACGTAAATTCGAGAGAATTCTTCTTCTATAATCTGGGGCGTATTTCTTTAGAGTTTTAAGAAGCTTTTGGCGTAGAAAAGCGGTATATGTTTTCTTCAGAGAATATCCTCATACCTACCAGTGGAATACTCTTCTTTTTTAAGGTAAAGGGTATTATTCTTTCGTATTCATGAAGAGAGTTATTTTCTTTCAATAGTCGTAAGAGTTGTTATTCCATTCTTTATTATTATGTTGGAATAACTTTATACATGCAAAAAATCTTGCATACATGGTGAAATTCTTACATTATTCCATTCTTTATTATTACATTGGAATAACTTTATGCTGTGCGATCTATCGCATGCACAGTGAATTCGTTGTTATTCCATTATTTATTATTCATTTGGAATATCACATGCATGCGGATTACGCATGACATGGTTTCATTCTTTATTTTTCTATTGGAATATCACATGCATGCGGATTACGCATGACACGGTTCCGTTCTTTATTATTACATTAGAATATCTTACCTATGTAGATTACGCGTGACTGGTTCCATTCTATATTATTACATTGGAATAACTTTTATGCATGCGATCTATCGCATGCACAGTGAATTCTGTTGTTATTCCATTCTTTATTATTACATTTGGAATATCACATGCATGCGGATTACACGCATGACACAGTTCCATACTTTATTATTACATTGGAATAACATATACGTGTGGTCTATCTCATGCACGGTGAATTACGTTGTTATTCCATTCTTTATTATTACATTGGAATAACTTTGTCTATGTGGATTACCGCATACATGGTGAATGATCCTTTGTATTCATTCTTTATTAAATTGTGGAAATGATCTATCTACGTGGATTACCGAATGGCGGGTGAAAATCCATTTGCAGTTTCATATATTCTATTATACTCGGTTGGTTAAAGTTTTGGCTTCTATACTCCACGAAATTAGTAGAATATCCCGGATATTTGCGCTTCATCCAAAGATATCTTTTCATGGAAATATTCTTCTGATCATTCTTGAATTTTACTCCACAAAGCAGTATCATGTTGACAATTTGGACGTTATTGGTTCCTGGATATATTAATTTATAAATTTTTAAAATTTATTCTTGAACTTGTTTTATTGAATTGTCATCATCCTCATGTTTATATTATCTTTGAAAGTCATCAAGTGGCCTGTAGTGCATAGATGGACTTGGTATGATTATGACCAGGGATTATTCGGTATAATCATGATCGTAATGTTGCAAATGATGTAAAAAGTCCTCATTGGCCCGTAGTGCATTGATGGGACGCTTTTTGGTATGATTATGGCTATGGATTCTCTTGACCAAGGTGCAAAGATGAATTGTTTTATGGCATGATCGAGCAGATTGATGAAAAACACTATTATCTTTGGCCCGTAGTGCGTGGATAATTCGTGGTCGTGATACTAAAGAATATCCTTGGCTTGTAGTGTAGGGATGATTTGATAATGTATATTATTTATTAAGCTGAGTCTCAGCGATAAAAGTGATGAAAAAACCTTTTAAATTATAGAAGATAGTAGATTTTATGCTCTACTTGACTCTTCTAATGGATTGCTTATTCCGCTGCAGTTGTTGATCTAAAACTTGTTGTCTATTGTACTCTATCAGTTGTTATACTGTTGAAGGCCAAGGATAATATATTCTGCATTATCTTAGTCATAATATTTCTTACTGGGCTAGTTGAGCTCACCCTTTTTTTCATTGTTCCCTTTAGGAAATGAGAATATAGCTGGGACGAGTCAGGGAATGGAGTGATGGTCCAGGATAAATGGCTTTAGTAGTCCTCGCTATTCTACGGAATAATGTGATAATAATTGTAATGAGGACACCATTGAGTGTGGATATTGTATAGATGATAATATTCTTGTTTAAAATCTCAGCTATGTTTTGTCGTATTTTACACGACTGTTGTATAATTAAGTTGTATTTGAATTTATGTACCATGTATCTGGCGACTCAAGATGGGTGATGTATACCTGTTTTGGGGGCGTCACAGTTGGTATCAAAGCTTAGGGATATGATCCCTGGCTGAGATGTGAGACAAGAACTAGGAGGGGAGAGACGGGGAATTCCTTCGCTAGTATGACCTACCTAAGTTTATTTGGTATTTAATTGGTTGGTCAGAGTATAGGGATAATATGTGACATGTCAATTAACTTTTGTTTTGTGACAGTAAAATTACATCTGAAAATGTTGAGATCAGCAATAAAGCACATGAGACCGTTGAGTCACCAACGATTAATACCCAGGATAATGTGCAACAGTAAGATATTAATCCTCAGGTAAATAACAACACCGATCAAATGATGAACGATGGGATATTTAGAGGCTTTATACAATTTATGCAACATCGTAAGAGAGACTCTGCTCAAAATATAGGTGTAAATAATGGCAACCTACTATTGGTCCCATTCACTAAGATTTTTAAGGCTGGGACCACCGGAGTTTTTGGGAAAGCGAGAACCACTTAAAGCGGAGCGTGGTTAAAGCGAGATCACCAAGATATTTGATGTCTTAGGATGCTTTGAGGAGAAAAAGGTTCCCTTTGCCACCTTTATGTTGCGTGAAGAAGTAGATCATTGGTGGGAATCTGTAAAACGTACCCAGCCTAACGCACTCAAGATGTCTTGGGAGAAATTTCAAGAATTATTTAACGACAAGTACTTTCCTGAAAGTATTCGTCACATGAAGGAGGTGGAATTTATCAAAAGTCGAGCAAAACAATATGACCGTGTCGCAGTACAAGGCTAAGTTTATGGAGTTATCCCGATTTGCATCCCATTTGGTCAATAATGAGGAGCGAATGACGCGAATGTTTCTGCGAGGTTTGAAACCCGATATACGTCAATACCTCATTTCTCACAAACTTTGTTTATGTTCATATGTTGTGAATAGGGCTCAGTTATTGGAGCGCGATAATGAGTCAGCACAACCAAAAGGCAACAACAAACAACACGATAATGATTGTACCAGGGCAGCGGCCATCGAAAAAAAATGATAACCATCGGGGAAATTATCATGCAGAAGAATGGTAACCACTTGGTGATAATCATGACCAAGATAATAGAAGTGGAAATTTTAAGAAGAGAAGGTTCAATAATAATGAAAAAGGCGGTAGCATCATTTTTGTTTCAAAGGAAGAAGAACGACCCACCGGTCATATGTTTTAAATGCGACGGAAGGACACATCCAGGTCAAAGCTGACGCAAAGAATCCAAAGCGTGTTTCAATTGCGGAAGAGAAGGTCACCTAGCTCGATTTTGTAGTGTAGTGAAGTCAAGTCCAGTTGGGATAGTGATGCCAAAGGATGTCCCAGACAAGTCAAAGCTGGTAGTTTAAGTGAGAGTGTTTGTCGAGGAACCCGAACAAAGTTGTCACGGGTAAGTTAATCATAAATTCTTGCGAAGTCTATACATTATTAGATATCAGTTCTACCCATTATTTTATCTCTCTTGCTTGCGCTCAACATTTAAATTTGACTCCGGAGAGATTAGACTTTGACTTATCTGTTGAAACTCCGTTAGGAGAAACCTTCGTTACCTCCACTATTTATAAATCTTGTTGATTCAATTCGTCACCTTCACGTTACCTGTCAATCTTATTTCTTTGAAAATACTTGCCTTTGATGTGATTTTAAGAATCGATTTGTTAACTACTCATGAAGCTTTTCGTAAGGTTGTTAGCTTTCATATTCTTAACCAACCTGTTATGAGAATTCAAGCAACCAAACAACTAAAGTCAATCATTGTCATATCAATCCATAAGTAAAGAGTCCCGAGCCTTTATCTGGTGACTTCCTTGTGTGGAATGCACCGAAGCCAAATTTTCCATAGGGGACGTTGTGAATAACGCTGACAAGTTGATAGGTATCAATGTGACATACTATCCAAGTCTTGGATGAGAGTCACAGTTTTGAATGATATTTTTATTGTTAATAAATTTCCTGACGTATTCCTGAAGACTTCTTAGCCTACCTCTAGAGCGTGAAATCAAATTTTGTATTGACCCCAGTACAAAACTCATTTCTAAAACCCTTAAATATTTCTTCAACCAAAACAAATGTATTATGCTTAAAGCGTTGGCTCGAGATATTGAAGATTACGATCATACCATTCAATACCATCGTGAAAAGCGAACATGGTAGGTGGCGCATTGAGTAGAAGATCATATGCGTTCTGAGTGCGAATATACTGAACCTACGTGAAGATAACGAATATATAATTAGAACTGAATTTAGTCAATAAAGTTAAAGTCGCTCAACCTACAGACCCGGAGCTGATGAACACGAAAAAGAAGGTTCAAGAGGGCGTTATTCTAGAAGCAAGAATGGATGAAGAGAGGAAATCTCAACCCTCGATTTTATTGGCCCATTTGAAATCCTCGATCAAGTAGAAACTGTGGCCTATAGACACGTTTTACCACCAAATATGTTGCGTGTTCATAACATTTATCACGTACCGATGTTACGTAAATATGTGGATGACCTGAACCACATTATTGATTTAGAACCGAACGAGATAGCGGATAATTTAACGTATGAAGATGTACCTGTTAAAATCCTGGAATATATTCTACGCTTAAAGGTTATACCTCAAGAGTTAGAATCTGACGAAGTGGCCTTATTTTTTCGGCATACCAGGTACGTACGTAAATTTCGAGGGCGAAATTTCATAAGTAGGGGAGATTGTAAAATCCCAAATTTTACGAATAAAGATTTAATTTTCTCAAAATATTTTTTTCAAAATTATGGTGTGGATTTGGGATAATGTTATAGTTGTGGGTAATATTTATAAATTTTAAAAAGTATGCAAGTTGTTATATAATATTCGATTGGTCGGGGAATATTCTTTTTGTCGGGGAATATCCGTACGACGGTACAATCATTGGTAGACCCCACAACGGAATTATTGTCGGATTTAGAAAATGACAAAAATATTTTTATGAAAATAACGGCGGAAGTTTTACCGTTAAAAATGTTGAACTACTCAGTAGTAAAGTAATGTACGATGTCTGGCGTGGTTGCATAGTAGAGCACCGGTATTGATTATTGATGCTTACGTGAGAAGTCACTCAGTTTTGTTCAATTATTGCTACAATAATTGCTGCATAGTAAAATCTTTTTATATAAAATAGAATACTTTTTATCAAGTTTTGTTTTATTTGATTATAAATAGAATATATTAAATTTTATTGCATAGTAGTTTCGTGATAGTGTTTTGCATAGTAAAATATTTTTATATAAAAAAGAATACTTTTTATAAAGTTTTGTTTTATTTGATTATAAATATAATATATTATATTTTATTATGCATAGTGCCTGTATAGTGCCTGCATAGTGTTTGCATAGTAAAATCTTTTTATATAAAACAGAATATTTTTATAAAGTTATTTGTTTTATTAGATTTTAAATAAAATATATAAATATATATATATATATATATTATAAATAGAATATATTATATTTTATTGCATAGTATCTTTTCCATTCTCCTATAAATAGGATGGTTAGTTAGAATTAAAAACACACTAGAAATTCAAAGAATTCTTCTTCGATAATCTTGAGCGTATTTCTTTAGAGTTTTAAGAAGTTTTGAGCGTAGAAAATAGTATAAGTTTTCTTCAAGAATATCCTTGCCCTACCCGTCGAAATAC
Source organism: Panax ginseng (assembly GCA_020205605.1). Classification (NCBI taxonomy): domain Eukaryota; kingdom Viridiplantae; phylum Streptophyta; class Magnoliopsida; order Apiales; family Araliaceae; genus Panax; species Panax ginseng. The sequence continues at coordinate 136,607,760 of CM035133.1, read as the reverse complement.
TCTTCTTTTTAAGTTAAGGGGTATTATTCTTTTGTATTCATGAAGAGAGTTATTTTCTTTCAATACTCGTAAGAGTTGTTATTCCATTCTTTATTATTATGTTGGAATAACTTTGTCTATCAAGCAATCGCATATACATGGTGAAATTCTTCTCATTATTCCATTCTTTATTATTACATTGGAATAACACGTATGCATGCGGTCTATCGCATGCCGGTGAATTTCATTGTTATTCCATTATTTATTATTACATTGGAATATCACATTCGTATGCGGATTCGCATGACATGGTTTCATTCTTTATTTTTCTATTGGAATATCACATGCATGCGGATTACGTATGACTGGTTCCATTCTTTATTATTACATTGGAATATCACATCTATCGCGGATTACGCATGACACGGGTTCCATTCTATATTATTACATTGGAATAACTTTCATGCATGTGATCTCATCGAATGCCTGGTGAATTCTGTTGTTATTCCATTCTTTATTATTCTATTGAAATATCCTATCTGTGCGGATTACGCATGACCTGGTTCCATACTTTATTATTTTGTTGGAATAACATGTCTGTGCGGTCTATCGCATGCATGGTGAATTCTGCTGTTATTTCATTCTTTATTATTCTGTTGGAATAACCTGTGTATGTGGATTACCGCATGCATGGTGAATGATCATTTGTATTCATTCTTTATTAAATTATGGAAATGATCTGTCTACGTGGTTCCTGGATAAATTAATTTATAATTTTTTAAAATTTATTCTTGAACTTGTTTTATTGAATTGTCATCATCCTCATGTTTATATTATGTTGAAAGTCATCTGTGGCCTGTAGTGCGTAGATGGACTTGGAATGATTATGACCAGAGATTATTCGGTATAATCATGACCGTAATGTTGCAAATGATTTGGAAAAAGTCCTCATTGGTCCGTAGTGCATTGATGGACAGTTTTTGGTATGATTATGGCTATGGATTCTCTTCGGCCAAGGGTGCAAAGATGAATTGTTTTATGGCATGATCAGAACCGTTGATGAAAACACGATTATCTTTGGCCCGTAGTACATGGATAATTCATGGTCGTGATACTAAAGAATATCCTTGGCCTGTAGTGCAGGGATGATTTGATGATGTGTATTATTTATTAAGCTGAGTCTCAGCGATACAAGTGATGAAAAAACCTTTTAAATCATAGAAGATAGTAGATTTTATGCTCTACTTGACTCTTCTAATGGAATGCTTATTCCGCTGCAGTTGTTGATCTAAAACTTGTTGTTTATTGTATTCTATCAGTTGTTATACTGTTGAAGGCTAAGGATAATTTATTCTGCATTATCTTAGACATAATATTTCTTACTGGGCTAGTTGAGTTCGCCTTTTTTTTCATTGTTCTCTTTAGGAAATGAGAATATAGCTGGGACGAGTCGGGAAATAGAGTGATGGTCCAGGATAAATGGCTTTAGTAGTCCTCACTATTCTACGGAATAATGTGATAATAATTATAATGAGGACACCATTGAGTGTGGATATTGTCTAGATGATAATATTCTTGTTTAAACTCTCAGCTATGTTTTGTCATATTTTACACGACTGTTGTATAATTAAGTTGTATTTGAATTTATGTACCATGTATCTGGCGACTTAAGATGGGTGATGTATACCTATTTTGGGGGCGTCACATTTTACCGGTTGCTAAATGGAGTATTTACAGTATTCATATATCAATCAATCACCTCAAAGCATGGCATGTGAAGGTGTTCACCTTATCATTCAACTTAATTACCAAAAAAATAATAATAACATTTTCTTCATTTCAAAATATATATTTTTTTGTTAATAATTCCCACCCTTTTCTTAATCATTTAAAAGGAAAAAAAACACAATCAATATTAACATAGTAGTAAAAATAGATATCAATTAATGGTCACAAGAACAATAAAAAATAAAAATAAAAATTTGAGTGTATACTGTATCGTGCATTTTTTACTATCTATTGTTCATATAATTTGTCTGTATAATTCATATCTTAAATATTTCACAATATTAAGAAAGGCAAATTGATTAGAAAAATAGAGTACTTGAATTGAGATTAACAAGAGATCCGATTAGCATGAAGTTCATTTTTGGTGTCTCAAGGTAAAGGACTGAACATTATGCTCATAGGAAATTCTGGTTTCTCAACCTTCCTAACCTTCTCATATGCTCTTGAAACTCTTCCCTCCCCACATTATTCATTTGCCTATACCTCTTCACAACCATAATCGGGCCGTTGCTCCCGATGGCCGCTTTATAAGTAGACCCTCAGCAAGTCCGCCAACTCAAATCTCTCCCGATCATCTCTCAAGAATGTTAGCTTCAAGCTATTATTCTGACTACTACTATTACTCTTCCCATGGACCGACGGAGGATGATGTATAACAGGTGATGCCCCTACATCCATTTTGTCCAAATCATTGAACTTCTTCAAAGGAAAGCATAATGTTCAAGGAATATCATTATACCCATAAGCACGAAACTATCATTCACTTTATGCATATAGGAACTGATTTTTAACATAAATTAGCATGTTCATAAAAATTTTAAAAAGAAAAGAATAGAAAAGAAAAAAAAACCCTAAACTTGATTATGTAATGCTACTAGCTAGCAATAGAATTGCATGTCTGCAAATGTGCTAATAACCATCAATGTCTGAATCCTAATAAGTAATTTAGCATTTTGTCCCGCCTTTAGTTGGGTTCTATCTAATCAAACACAAATTATTATTATTTTTTACTTAATTATATAAATCAACTCTAATGTTCTTACCTAGAAATGGGTAAAGAAATCACAATATTAAATTTTCGAATACCTTTTGGAGAAAATTTGTTGTCGAGGTGACGGTGATCTTGCTCTTCTCATGGACGTGAGACAGAATCACCTAAAGCTCCTACTTCTTGTGACCTTGATTCTCTCCTGAAGGAACTTTTCAATTGAAGTAATGTCCATAATTTTGTCCTCCACCGGCTTCCGCATGATCATCACGAAGGTCTCTCTCCTTCTTCCTCCCCTTTGCTCTAGCCGCTCCTCCTGTCCCTTTACTCATCTTCGCTTTTCTTCTCTGAAATTAAATAAGCAATTTTCAGATAAATAACAATAATATATTTCATATAATATGCAGATATATACATATATACGTATTTGAATATAGAGAGAGAAGAACTCTTACCAGATTGAACTTTAAAACGACCAACTGCAACTGAATATGGGATGTTTATGAAGAAAAAGGAGGAGAGTATCGATCTACTGTAAGAGAGCAAGAGATAGAGAGAGATAAAGGAGGAAGAGGAGGAGGAGGAGGAGGAGGAGGAGGAGGTCGCTAGTGAGGAAGCGACGAAGGGATGAGGGTTTGTCGTCGCTGCTACTAGAGAGAGAAAATGGGAGAGAAAGAATGAGAGGAAGAAACGAGAGAGAAGAAAGTACTCCTTTCGCGTTTTATTTCAAATTTTGACTTCAGCGTTTTTTTTTCTCTCCTTGTTTTTTACATAGATAATTTTTTTTTATAAAAAATACAATCTATTTAAAATCAAAAATTGCCCTTATAAATGCATAACATTTTTTTATATGTATCTACAACGTTTTGTTAAAAAAGCGTTGTAAAAAAATACCACAACATTTTTTATATAAAGCGTCATCTTTTAAGTGGTCTTTTATGATTTTGTAATAGTGACAAGATCAATGTTACTAGAAAATGTAGTCGAACCATAAAATCTCAAAATTTACCATTACGATCATCCATCTATTCAATCAATAAAAGCTGAATGAGTTTCAAAGTTAAATACACAACAACAAATGGATATAAAACAATAATAGTAAATTCATATTTTTGTTCACAAAACCATAAATTGATTATCTACTTAGTGACAATCTAATCTGTAGGCGGAACCATAACATTTTTTAGAGGGGTCAAAATACATCGATAAAAAAATTATTTATTCACGCTTTGAGTGCTTCTTTCAAATTCATTTTGCTCAATTATAGTATTTCACAACATCATATTTCAACCATTGTCAACTTTTGAGTTGTGAGTCTAATAGCTTTTAAATATACACTGCCTACACACAAGCACACACACACACACACACACACATATATATATATATATATATATATATATTAATTTTTTTCCAAAATATGGGACTATTAATCGGACTTAGAGTTTTTAGTCAACTGATTAGCTAAGTCTATAGATAAATTACAAATTATAATATTACTAGTAATTGTCTGTGCCTGAAGGCACGATGTAATGAAAAATTAGATTAAAATTCAAAAAATACTACATTATCTAAAGACTTTTTGCAACCTAAAATAACTTACAATCACACATAACAATTATCATAATTCACCACACCACCACAATAATTAATTTTTCTTTAAAAATAGATATATCCAGAAAAATCTAAACCTGTCTACAAAACTTACAAATAATCAATAACAATTTTCATAATTCACCACTTATCACAATTAATAATTATTATTATTATTATTATTATTATTATTATTATTATTATTATTGTTGTTGTTGTTGTTTTATTATTATTATTATTATTATTATTATTATTTTTTATTGTTATTATTTTATTATTATTATTATTATTACTACTATTATTATTATTAATACTACTAATACGGTTATATAATAATAATAATTATTATTACTATTATTATTATAATTATTATAATAATTATTATTATTAATATAGTTATAATTATTTTTGTTATTATTATTATTATTATTGTTGTTGTTGTTGTTGTTGTTGTTGTTGTTGTTGTTGTTGTTGTTATTATAAATTTGAAACATAAGACCCCTTAATTTAGACTAATTAGCAAATCTGACTCTCCCATTTGTCATGTTTTTGCTAAAGTGTTCCTTATAATTTTTTTTGTCACAATTGTTCCTCAAATATGCATTAGTTGTTCAAAAATGTTTCTTCTATATTTTTGGTCAATTTTCGTTAGTCAAATGTTTTCCCAAACTTTTATCGTTTTCATTTATATATTCACTAAATATAAATATGTATATTATCATTTTCATTTAACTTGATCTAATTAATTAAATTATGAACTTGTGCGATAACTGATCTACATTAAAACATACTTTTTTCTAATGTAAAAATAAAATTTTAATACCCATAAAAAGTGCAAATTAACACAAAAAATATAGTTTTTTCTAAATCTTAAAATTTCTGGAAAAACAAACTTATAAAAAGTTATTACTTAAAGCTAATCTTATATATATCATATAAAAATATTAAAAATTATCACATCTAGTATTTTAACTTTAAATATCACATCATGCCAACAATTAACCAATTTTTAATTTGTTAACATTTTTTCTATTTGATAAAGAAAAGAATCTATTTAATTTTTTGATTTTGTAATTGCTTTTTTATAAGTAAATTATGATCTTGTTTTTAATTTTGTTTTCTTACCATTGATATTTTTTTATGTATTATACATTTTAAATGTATGCATACTCCAAAAAATTATTATAGTTTAAAATAAAATATTAAAATATCAATTAATGTAGAGAGAGAAAGATGAGAGATGAGAGAAAAAGAAAAGGAGAAGAGAGAAAGAGAGAAAACGTAGGAAGTAAGAGAGGAGAGAGAAAGAGAAGGAGAAGAGGAGAGAGAGAGAATGAGGAGGAAATTTGGATGGAATTTTTTGTGTGAGATAAAATGTCAACCTTTAGATTAAGTTAGAATGAATCTGAGTCGTCGGTGTACTTTGTCAAATTATAGAATTCAAATTGGGTTCTGTTTTATTATATAGATATATTCAAAACCTTATATTCTGGTTGTGGTCATCTTCCTTGAAGACAATTGAGAGGAGTTACTCAAATCAAGAAAATGAATTAATTTATTCTCATTTACAAAAAAATCGATGCCAAGATATGATTAAGTCAGTAAAACAAATGAGTGGAATATTAATTAATTAATCATCAAACTTATTTAACATTATTTTATCTTATAGTAATATTGTTAATTTATTATAAGTAGAAGGACATGAGAAAGAAAATGAATTAATACCATCTCATAACAAAGATCAAGTTTAACTAACATTAGCATGCTTTAGATTCTGGTGGTGGGGGTCAAATGACCCCCCCGCCTCACGCCCCCTACCACCGGACCCCACCCCTTAATTAGTTAGCCTCTAAATCTAATAGTACTAATTAGTCTAAAACATGGTGCGATAGGTATAGAAATTATAACTACAATAAAATGTCCTATTTTATATATACATTATAAATCATTTAATAACATATTTGCATAAAGCATTCAAGTCATTGATAATAGCATGTTTTATTTCAATCTACTATTTAAGATTTAGTAAAGGAGAATCATTACATCAATCATAAATATTCTTATTAATTAATTTCTAGTCCTCCATTTAAAACTTCGAAGCAGTGAAAAAAAATTTTAATTTTGTTTTTCAATATCAAATTGATCAATTTTGTAATCAAAATATATACCATTTTCTTGTAAATATATGAGAACCATATATAAGAAACTATATCGAATTTACTATCACCTTCAATTTTCATGTGTTTAAAAAAATAAATAAATAAGCATCAATTCTTTTTTAAAATTGATCCATTTGACCAAAAATTAAATAATTTGACAATTTTTTGAAGGACTAGGAGAATAGTGAGGAGATCGGTTTCATACATAAGAAAGAATGATCGACACATTCTTATTATAAATTTCGGAAGAGTAATGCTAGGAACACCAATTATATAAAAATTGTGCACACTAAGTATAAAAAAAAAAAAAAATAAGGAAGGCGAGACCTACAACCTGAATATTTTGTACATTTAATTGGTAAGCAATATTTGAATCATACTCTTAGTGCACAAAATTTTGTGTACAGTTAGTGTATATAGTATTATCCATTTCAAAATATTTTATCAACTATTAACATTTTGTATGACATACGCGTGTCAATCACCCGGGAGGTTGAGTAAATTTTGATAGGTGTTTAGTATTTCAAGTTTGATAACTTGCATGAAAATACAAATAAATTTGAAAACGACTCATCTAGTATCTTTCTGACGCAAAAGCGTTACATGTAACTTTAAGTACTACAATTTTACATTAACTTTTTAATTATTAGTTACGTGGATAAATGCAAGTTGTAACTTTATTAGAGATGTGTAATAAGTGGATTGTTCTTATAATTCTTACAAATCTCATGTATTGATAAATTTTACAATTATAATTCGGTGTCAATTTATCTAATACATAGCACAACTCTTCCATGAATAATTAATTTAAAATAATTCTCTATATGTTGATCTCATGATTATAAAGCAAGTGTGCAATATGAAATTTCATTAATTTCAATAATAATATTTAATTAGTGTTTGACTTATCTCCATTTTTTCTCATTTAGATAAACTCGTTTTACCATTCCCATACAAGCACATGGCCAATATTATTAAATGTAAGATAATATATTTAATAGGAATTTTGAGAATGTAGTTATAATTATTAAATATTTATTTAAACAATAAATTATTGAATTATATATTGTAGGTTCATTTTATTATCCTTAAAACTCACCTTCACCTTCAAACGGTGAAGAAGCTCTTTCAGCTTTTTCAACTTCATAATTGATCTAGAAGGATCTAAGAAATCTATTGTTCAACTTAACTCATCGGTGGTAATCTTTCTAATAATGTATGTATCCTTGATCCCCACTCTCTACCATTCATTCGGTCTTCTCTTCACTCTGATCCCCACGGCACCTCCTTTCTCGGTCGAGAATTTCTTTGTATCACGATCGCTATGGAAAGCCCTTGCTTTTAGAGGATCTCTGTTGTAACAAAAATATCGGCTTTATTTTGGCTCTCTCGAGGGGACAAAACTCTAAGTTTTTTTCTAATGCTATCAAGAAGCGATGTAACCACAACAAAATTTTGGCAATTTATAAGCGTAATGGGGAATTGGTAGAGAACCAAGCTAATATCCAAATGAGGTTGTTGTTGATTACTACCGGGATCTCTTAGGTTCTTCCTTCGATCACTATCCTAGATTTCTTGAAATTGGAAAAGTATGTTACTAAACATATTATTTCTATCCAATCTTTTAATATGGTTCCCCTATTTTGGATGATGAGATTTTCTATATACTAAGTCTATAAATGTTAACAGGATCCACGGCAGGATGGCTTTAATGTTAATTTTTCCTCCATTGTTGGGATATCATTGAAATTTGAATTTACCTCTGCGATTGCATTATTTTTTGATACTGAGCCACCTTCTTTGTGGAATTAATGCTACTTGTTATTGCCTTGATCCCAAAGTCGATAAGCATTCATATATATTTGACTTTAGGACAATATCTTCTTTGCATCTCTAAGATTATTGCTAATAGACTTAAGAAGGTCCTTCCTCTATAATTGACCATGCCCAATCTGCCTTCATTTCTAGTAGAGGACTAAGGCAAAGGGATTTTCTTTCCCACTTTTGTTTGTGCTAGCTATGGAAGCCTTCTCAATTATTTTGAACAAGGAGGCTCTCATCCTCCGACACCTTATCAAGGTTATCTCTCATTCCCCCTTCTTCTCTTTGGGCTTCATGGATACAAAGCTCTATTCTTAATAGAGAAATTTACGCATATTGATATTCACTCTGATTGCTCTTGGATTTGGCTTAAAATCATTAAAATCATTAACATATCACCAAATAATCATAAAATAATACATTAAATTGATAGAAACATAAAAATTGAATTTCTACAACTATGTTTTACATTCAAAAGTGAATGGAGCTCTTGCCCAAAAGCTACTTAGAAGGTCCGGAGGACTAAGGCGAGGAATCTTCTTTCCCACTTACATTTATGCTAGCTATGGAAGCCCTCTCAATTATTTTGAACAAGGTTCTCTTTACTTTGGCTTTAAATTCCACTAAGCGAACCGAGCCTTACAAACTCACTCATCTTTGTTTTTCTTGATGATTTATTGATCTTTTGCCATGGTAGCTTCGCCTTGATTCACGATCATTCATTCTTGTATTTACTCTTTCTCAATGTTCTCTAGCTTAATTCCAAATGCTGTAAGAGTAAGCTTGTTTTGTATATAATGTTAAAGAAGAATGGCGAGAATAGCATTTGTTCTATGGTGGGGTTTCATATTGGTGTTCTATCTATCGATTTCTTGGGGTTCCCCTTATCTCATCTAAGCTTTCCCACATGGATTGCATGCCTTTAATTCAACAAATCAACGCTAGAGTGTCCTTCGATTTGCAAGATTTCTCTTTTACTTAGGCGATGCGCAACTAATCAAATTTGCCCTATTTGCCATTCGGTCTTATTAATTGACCCATTTTATTTTTCCCAAGTTTGTGATGAGATCAATTCGATTCGATTCTTTGTAGATTTCTCTGGAAAAAGCGCATCTCTTCTCAAGTTTGAAGTCGAAGTCTCTTGGAAGGATCTATATCCATGCCATAGTCCGAGAGGGTCTAGCTATCAAGAGTCTTATCGGTGGAATATGGCTCTCATCCTCCACACCTTATCAAGGTTATCTCTCATTCCCTTCTCTCTTTGGGCTTCATGGATTCAAAGCTCTATTCTTAAGCGAGAAATTTTTGGCATATTGATATTCACTCTGATTGCTCTTGGATTTGGCTTAAAATCATTAAAATTAGGCCCTCATTGCTTTGAAATTCTTTAGTTATAGATTTGGTAATGGTAACATCTTCAGTTTGTGGTTTGACTGGTGGTGAATGGCAGAGCCTTATCTTCTTCTAAGTCTATTATCTCTAACTCTAGGATTCCTATCTTTGCTAGAGTCTCTTGCATCATTTCTCAAGGTTCTTGGTGCGTCTCGCCTCTTAGAAACCATCGTAACCATCATGAGGTGATGCGGTTTGAAATTTATTAAATGAAGTTCACGTGTCTTCGTCTGCTGAGGACCTCATATTACGGAATGGTATTATCATTAGTTCCCGAAGGCAAATAACATCCGGGAATCTTCGAGAGGTAAGAATATACCTTGGGCTAAGTTGCTATGGCACAAGCTTCATGTGTCCCGATTCTCTTTACGTTGTGGCTAGCCTTGCGTAGGACTATAATGACTATAAATGATTTATTTTGTTCCTTTTCTAATTTCCGTAAACTTTCCCTCATCTTTTTTGTCCTTACTCCTGCTTTTATCTTCCGTTATGGGAATTGGCATCATGTCTCATTTGTGCAGGACAATTTGGTGGAGTATATTCTTCAATTTAAGGGAGGTTTATGCAACCGAGATCCCGAAGTTGGTTTTTGCTACTTGATTGTACAAAATTTGGGGAGCTAGGAACTCAATGGTGCATGACAAAATCAAAGCGCCCCCTCGTTCTAGAAAATGAAATTGTGATGTTGATCAAAGCTCGGCTCTTCACTTTCTCGTAGTTCCACAAGGAAGCTTAGAATTGTAGTAGCTATATTAAATGAATGTCGTTCTTTTTGTTTTGTCTCTTCTTTGAAGAAAGAAAGAAAATTTAAGGAAGAGAGAAATTTCAAAGAAAGCTAGTAGAATGAAAGAATATGAATAGATCGGGATGAATATCTAGTGTTCCATGTATGCTTGCAAGTGTTATGGAAATAAATAATGCATTCTAACATTAGAATGATTTAATTTGGTTTCAAGATAAGATAAGATTTGATTTGATAAAATATGATTTGATTTGATAAGATATTAACTATTTTATTTGGTAATATTTAATTTTCATATTTGATTTGATTCACCTTGCTTTATTTTCCGGAAAATTAAGGAAACAAGGAGATTGAGCAAGATTTGAAACATTTCTTTGGAGATTACACAAGACATTGAGGGACCGCCCATGATCCATTAGGGTTTGGCTTTTTAGGGTTCTTGTTGGTTTCTGAAACAAGATATACATACAATAACATTGTAAAAGCAGAGGAAATATGACATAAATAGAATTTAAAATTTTACGCAATTTAAACACGTTATAAACACTTTACTCTTTATTACTTTTACGTGCAATTTAATTGATGAGATTGCCATTGTCTAGTAGCTAATTGTCTTAATTTGATTACAAAATATGATTGTACTCCTTCCATTTCTTTTTAATAGATGTTTTAGAAGAAAACATAAATTTAATAAATACTATTAATGCTTATTAATATTACCAAGTGAATATTTAATATAGAGACCATATATGAAATTAAGTCATTAATGCTTCTTTAAAATCTAAAAAAAAAGAAACAAATTTGACTTTTTAAAAAGACAAAGAAAAAAAAGCGGATGGAGTAATAATCTATTCGACTTTTATATTTTTTGGGAATTAATATTTCTATAAATGAAAATGTTAGTTCTACAAGATTTTCAATTCCCCTTTTTTCCTATATAAACAATGTGTTGAAACAATGGTCTATTCAAGCGATGACTAAACAAATTCACAATTTTATGGCCACTATTCTGCTTTCACTATTTGCTACTGATGAATGTAAGTAATTATTTCCTCATCATCCCTTATTTTCAAATTATTGTAAATACATTTTTAGTTTTTGTAATTTTTTTCTTTTATAAGAGGCAATTTATTTAAGAAATTATATAAGTATATTATTAGATTCCAAAACCCATTTTAGAATTAACTTTATTTTTTAAAAAATATTTATTTTTGATCTGTGTTTGATCAACAAAAAGATTTGAAATTACGCAAGATGGTGACAATATTCTCCCTACAAAGCTCAACACTATTTGTCTCCCAAGGGTATGTTTAGGGGTATCCTAGAAATTGTTGGTGTTGTGTTGAGCCTCTTAAATCACGTTGTTTTGATAAAAGATCCGAGTGTCGAGCCTTTTGTAAATGATCCTCCTTATCTTTGTTACAACTATTCCATGAATAATTTAATTAAAGTAACTCTCTATATTTAGATTTCGATGATAAAGCAATCTGTAATATGAATCGCCATTAATTTCAACAATAATTCATGTTATACTTTAAAAAGTTTTCAATAGAATTATAATTCCATTGTCGTTTAATCAAGCCCGACCCGTAAAGCAATGACCCCGTTTTTGTAGTGATAATTCTCTATATTTTGATTTACTGATTATAAAGCAAGTGTTCAATATGAACTATCATTAATTTCAATAATAATATTTAATTGGTGTTTTCCTTATCTCCATTTTGTCTCATTTAGATAAACAATTTTACATTGAAATAATCAATTAAATGTAAGATAATATATTTAATTAGGACTTTGAGAATATATAGTTATAGTTATTAAATATTTATTTAAAAAATAAATTATTAAATTATATATTGTAGGTTCTTTCGATCAATTATTAAGCTAAACATTTGAATGTAGTGCAGATTTATTTAATTATGATTATAAGCAAACAATTATTTTAATTAATTTTATTGTAGTTTCAAATAGAATTCTGTATTAGCGTTTATATTGACAAAATTTGCTTGAAATTCTAATTCGAATTAACTATATAATTAAATGCACAAACATGGTTTCACCAATTTTTATTTTAGCTTTTTTCTTTCCTATTAAAATTAGTATAAGTTCTATCCAAATTTGTAAAATATTCAAAATAAAACCCAACATGTTAGGAAAAAGGAAGATGCTGTTTATTTTTATATCTATAATAAGAAAATAAATTTCTAAAAGATTTTTTTTCTTTGGCTCTATCAAATATATTACAAGCTTTTATATCACTAAGATAATATATCTTAACAAATTTTATCCAAAATTTGTTATTGCACTTTTATTAAGATGTTAAGATATCGACAAAAAATCTTAATAATAAATGTGATTTTTAAAAAATTTAATTACTATAAAATTAGTTGAAAATTATAGTGGATTGGTTACTAACGAATTGTTATAATTAAATTAAAATTTATTAAAGCTTGAGTTTCAGTGAGTTACATTCGAATTAGAATTTCAAGTAAACTTTATCAAAATAAACCTAGGAGTAAAATTCCATTAAAAAATTAAATTAAATAAAAATAATTATTTTCGCATAATCATAACTAAATACTCCATCCGTCTTGGGATAAAAGTTTTTATTACTAATTTGGGTAGTCTTAAGTTAAAAGTTCACTTACCTTAAATAATCTATTTTTTACAAAAATAAATCTTATAATACCCCTAATATTAATTGTTGTGGGTCCAAGTATTAATTAGGGTTCAAACCTAAAGTATTGAATGAAAGACAAAAAGACAACAAAAATCTCTCAATAAGTTAATGCACATTAAATTTCTCAGTAGGATAAAATTTTGGAATCTTAAATTTAATGAAATGTCTAAAAGAAAAAATATTTATTTTGAGGGTCACTGAGTGGTCGTACGAACCATGACACTTTACACAAATCTTTAATAATCACAAAAACTGTGATCTTTTACTTGACGTTCAACAATCGTAAAAGACTGTAAACTCTTATCCCCCGAAGTATCATTAGGTGATCAGCCTAATAAGGCCAAATGTTACGAGTAACATTTAATTACGTTGTAATTATACAGCGTGATAATGTCGATTACCCGACCATAACTCAATACCCCTATTTATAGGGTTGTTCATACTCATTCAAAACCTCGGGATACCTACCAAAATATTTTGGATTGGATTAACATATCACCAAATAATCATAAAACAATTCAATAAATTGATAGAAATATAAAAATTGAATTTAGTCTAACAAATGACATAAACTCCTTTTTACATTTGCGGTTCAAGAAGTTTTTCAGGTAAATTTATAGTTTTAACAAATAAGCGAAGTTAGAATGCACGGGAGTGCGGGATTTGCTTGTTGGGACATACTTTCCTCGAGAAGGGTATTTCACGTCTCGAAATAGTAACTTAATTACACCATCAATAAGAATTTATTTAATTATTAGTTATCGATGGTAACTGTTTGAAATTTTGTTTCGGTATTTTTGGATACTGTAATTTATCCTCGAGTATATTCTTACACCATTAAAATTTTATTATAGTAATTATTTATTACTCTCGTAGCCTCATATGTCCTTTTTGGACAGATTTTAGTCGATAAAATATATTACTTATTTTCGGCATTTCTTTAATTAATTTTTCATACATTTTATACTTTACTTTATCCATTAAACCGCATTAAATATTTTATTAATTTTCGTCCTCCTGGCCCCACCTAGATAATTATAATTTAGTTAGTTTTTGATTTTTTTAGATTTTTCCCAATTTTGTTACTATTTATTTTAAACCTATTTATGTTCAAATTTGCGAAATTTTTAAAATTTGAAAAAAATTATGAATTTTGGAAAATATCTTTATAACATCAAATTATACTTTTACCCAAAATTTTATCTTAAACTGAATTACAGAACCCAAATTATAATTGTTTTAATGTTTAAAACCTGATTAATATCTAGAGATCATTACGATATTCTTCTTCTTTTCTCGTGATTAAACAATGCCTCTAAAATGTGAAAACCTTCATAAATGAAAAAAATATGAAATACTTGAATTGATAAAAATAATAATACTCCTTTCATCCCTTTTATAAACACATTACTCTTTATTAGTTTTACATGCAATTTAATTGATGAGATTGTCATTGTCTAGTAGCTAATTGGCTTAATTTGATTACGAAATATGATTGTACTCCTTCCATTTCTTTTTAATAGATGTTTTAGAAGAAAACATAAATTTAATAAATACTATTAATGCTTATTAATATTTTGTGTGATTGACCAAGTGAATATTTAATATAGAGACAATATATGAAATTAAGTCATTAATGCTTCTTTAAAATCTAAAAATAAAGAGAAAAAAGAAACAAATTTGACTTTTTAAAAAGACAAATAAAAAGAAACGGATGGAGTAATAATCTATTCGACTTTATATTTTTTGGGAATTAATATTTTCCCAAGTGAAAATGGTAGTTCTACAAGATTCTCAATTCCCTTTTTTTCCCTATATAAACAATGTGTTGAAACAATGGTCTATTCATGCGCTGACTAAACAAATTCACAATTTTATGGCCACTTCTAAATTTCAACCAATGGTTCTCTTCCTTATAGTTCTGTTTTCCCTATTTGGTACTGATGAATGTAAGTAATTATTTCCTCATCATCCCTTATTTTCAAATTATTGTACATACATTTTTAGTTTTTGTAATTTTTTTCTTTTGTGGCCTTTTTTTTGATTTATTTGTTAATTAACCATCTAGAAGGTCCATATAAATTGGGCCATAGCTTGGGCCATTTGATTTCTTGTTTGGGCTCTCTAATTACATTGTTTGGGCTATGTAAAAATAGCATGATCCAATATATAAATTTTATCTTACCCTAATTATTTAATTAGGGTTTCCATTCCACTCATTTTGGAATTTAAATAATTATCTATGTACCTTTAATTTTATATCCCAATTAGACTCACTTTAATTAGGTTTAAATTAAATAATAAATTGAGATAATAAAAGTAATCTCTTAGGTTAGTATAATTTTAAATACTATTATTCTTTAATATCATAACCCTTAGGTTATTTAATATCCATACCTAATGTATAATTAGGTTATGTAACTTTTCGTTTAATTCTTTTTTATATAATTCATACATACATATATATATATATATATATATATATTTATTTATTTAACCATAAACATTTTTCACATAAATAATAACATATTCATTCCATATATGTCATAAAGTTTTCAATATCATTAATATTTAATTACCGTGTGACTTAAAATTTTGTTGTTGTAACAATCTCCAACTAAACTAAACAAATTCTTGAAAAATAAACCAATTAAAATGGAATCAGTCATCTTCATCTTCTTCATCCGCTTCGCCTTTCACATCTGAGGGAACCCATTTCGTTAATATCAATAATCAAAACTCAAAATTTGTACAGATCAAACCAAACCCAAAACCCAAAACCCAAAATTCATTCATTCCCATCAAACTAAAACCCAAAATTTGTACATATCAAACCCAACCCAAAAATCATTCCAATCAAAATAGAAGTAATCAGGTGAATCAAGACCAATATTAACTGAAACACCATGAAAACATCCTAATTTGGTCCATCTTTTTTCCCACTCATCAAAGAGTTCAATATAATAACAATAAAATTGGACTAAAAATTATCCAAAGAAAGAAAAGAGAAGCATGAATCCAGTTCCCCAACTTCACGCTCCTCACTCACTCAGACAACTCCCATAGAAAAACTCAAAGGAACTTAAAAAATGGAAGAATATGGAAGCAGAGCAAAAGCTCATCGGCAGCTCGAAATCGCCGAGAAGCAATTACAGAACAGAGATCTCGTCGGATCCAGAGAATTTGTCGTCTTAGCTCAGGAAACGGCGTCGTTACTCGACGGCTCTGATTTGATCTTGGCCATCGTCGATGTTCTCCCCGCCGTCGACAAGCGGATCAACAACCACCACAAATCTGAAACCCCCGAAACCAAGCCCATACACCCCTGCTTCAGATCAATTATCCTAAGTCAAGACCCATTAAAAGCATACCCCTTCTAATGTGCATGCTAATCCTAAGCTCACGATCTACAACCCCGGACTTTTGCAAACATAGATCGGTAGATAGATTGATAAGGTGGATAGTTTGATGGATGACACAGAGAGTTTGAGGGCTATCATCAGCGGTGGAGGTCAGGTGGGTCTCTAAGCTAAAGGACTCCATTTTCCCTCCCTATGTGGAACTAGGATGGACAAGGAGAGAAATATCTTACAGGGTCATTATAATCATTATAAAATTAAGTATAATTTAATTTAATTAATTATTTAGCTTACTTTCTCTCTCCTCGTCAACATTGATACATAGATTTAATTGATTACCACGTATTGCCACGTCATTCTTCTATTAAATGGTTAACAGACATAGACGGCAAAATCACTTTTTATAAATAATGTATGGTTCGATGAGTTGATCGTAAAAAAACATTAGTTCGGTGATGCATTTGTAAACCGACCCCTAGTAGAATGGGGAAAAGTGTATTTAATCCTATATATTGAACTATGAGGGATACACTACTATACAACAGTAAATAGATAACGCAGAAAAAACGTTGTGCTTTTAATCAGAAAACCATCGTGGTTAAGGGTGTCATCTATTTGACACCCTTACACAACGTTTTTAAAACGTTGTAGTTAGACACATTATACAACGTTTTTTAAGAAAAAAACGTTGTAGATTTGTTTTCCATAAATTAGTAGATGCTTGAAAACGTTGTAGAAGGTATGATTCCACAACGTTTTTTGGATAAAAATGTTGTAGTTTAATATATCAGACAACGTTAAGGCACATTTACACAACATTTATAATGTGTCATCTATTTAGAAGGTGTCATTTATTTATACAAATATACAACATTTTTAAAATGTTGTAGATAAAAA
Organism: Panax ginseng; assembly: GCA_020205605.1. NCBI lineage: Eukaryota > Viridiplantae > Streptophyta > Magnoliopsida > Apiales > Araliaceae > Panax > Panax ginseng. The sequence continues at coordinate 136,590,362 of CM035133.1, read as the reverse complement.
AAAGGTTGTAGTTCACCTATATTACCAATGCAGCTGCAATATGCTAATGTCATGATATATAGCTAAAAGGTCTAAATTCTCATTTAAATTTAAAGCCAAAATATATCAACTATTCAAAATACATCCCAATAATACCATTAGTTTATAGTTTTAAATTACTATATCCATAAAATATATACCAAACTATCCATATATACATCTCAAATTCACTTTTCAATCCACAAAATAAACCACAAAATAAACCAAACTATCCATAAAATTAAACTACTACCTAAGCGTATGCAAAAAAGCCTAGGTTCTCCCAAAATACATGATAAATTTTGCTAAAAGAGATTGTATGCTACATCATGATTAGTGGATGATATTAGGCCAAGAGACATGCCAAGTGATTGCTCCTTGTAAAAAGAGAACTTCAGCCAATCTTGGGAAAACAATGATACTAACACACAACACCAAACTAAAAAACATAATAAATAATAATAACAACACCAAACCAAAAAACATAAAAAAAATAAATAACAATAAAAGGAAGTAGAGCTAACCTTTACAGAAGAACCTTTCAGATCAGATGCTTGCTTTACAAATGATGACTTAGAGATCCCCTCGATAAAGCTTGGACCCCTGAACGAGCATAAACATCAGCCATTGGGACATCCTGGTCAGAGGCAATGGTCGGCCTAATTTTTTTTAAAGAAACTCTTTCAGATATATGTTCCAATGTTGAGGATATGATCTGTAGAAGCCAATCATGAACTTGTGTGCGAGAAGCAGGAATAGCGAGAGGATATCGGGATCCGAATTAGCAAAAAATAGAGCATTCTCGCTTAAGGAATTCTCTCTAATCCTTTTTCACCAAAATAAATCGAAACCCAAGGTGCTCAAACTTTTAGTAGTTAAAACCCCGACATAATCAAATTTTAAATTAGCATATTATTATAGCAAGTATAATACATATTACACAATGTAGCTACAAACCAAAATCAAATGCACACAACTGTAACTTATAGGTAACGTGAAATTCTTACAACTCATACTTAAAACCTAATTATATTTAAATGTCTTAAAGGACCGCTAAATAAAAGTAGTAAAATTAAGACATTGCCATTTAAATGGAAACAAAGCAGTCACACAACAGGAACAAGGTTTAAGAGGTTTGACAAGATTACTTTTTTATGTAATTTGAAGGAAAAAAAATAGAGAACATGCTAACAACTTAACGAATACCATAAGCACTGAAATGCCTAAGTATACTGTAGCAACAGAACTACAGTTATACTTAAAGTTCAAACTAATATATAGCCACACCTAACTAATAAAGCAGAAATAGGAAAGCGAAAAGTATACACCAAAGAAGTTCTGTAATTAGTTTTCACTTTTACCTCGAATATAATGATTTGGAAGTCTAAAGGTTCATGACCTCACCTGATGTTCCATTGGTTAGTTCGATAACACTCTTGGTGTCTAAATTCTATTTATCATCGCTCGGCACCATTCATTTGTCGGTTGCACCAAATTTATCTCTGCCCCAAGCCACTTTCCTACAATATTAAGCACTAGGTAAGTATTCTCTGTTTGAGCACCCAAATTGTAATCCCAACCCCATTATCAAAAATCAGAAGTAAACACAAATATGATATTCTAAGAGTCTTAATCCCAACCCCATTATCAAACTCTAATAACAAAAGCTGGTTAGTGCTAAAAAAAATGAATTAAACATATAACAAGAAATTTCTTGAGATCTTTTCCTGCTTTGAATGTCACGTAGGATTGCAAGAGCTCTCATTGATTTCAATTTCGAGGACAATTGCCACACCTAAGACAATATTCTCATGAAGTATAACCACGGAAAGTTAGGTGGAGACGTGATAATGCAAGGAACATAGCACAAGGTATTAGATAACTTCAGATTGAACAACAAGAGTGTGAGAAACACTGACAAGCTTACTTATTGATAAAGTTGGATGCATTTGACCATAGAAAAAGGACTGCCAGAGCCAGTATTAGGATATGACATACTAAAGTGAGTAAGTGGTATTCAATCAATTCGAAAAGCGCCCAAATAGCAGTGGCAAAACCAAGCACGCCAGCAGAAATCTTCTTGTTTCTCCATAGGAAATAATCATTGAACTTTTTTTCTCTTATCTTCTCTTCTCTTCCTCCAAATGTTAAGATTTACTTCCCCCACTAACATATAGTAGTACTACAACACTAATTAAATATTTTATATAAAATCCCAAATTTTACGAATAAAAAATTAATTTTCTCGAAATATTTTTTTCAAAATTATGGTGTGGATTTGAGATAAATATAATATATTATATTTTATTATGCATAGTATTTTTATAGTGCCTGCATAGTGTTTACATAGTAAAATCTTTTTATATAAAACATAATACTTTTATAAAGTTATTTATTTTATTAGATTTTAAATAATATATATATATATATATCTATATTATATTTTATTGCATAGTATCCTTTCTATTCTCCTATAAATAGGATGCTTAGTTAGAATTGAAAACACACTAGAAATTCAGAGAATTCTTCTTCGATAATCTTTAAGAATATCCTCGCCCTACCCGTCAGAATACTCTTCTTTTTAACGTAAGGGGTATTATTCTTTCGTATTCATGAAGAGAGTTATTTTCTTTCAATACTCGTAAGAGTTGTTATTCTATTCTTTATTATTATGTTGGAATAACTCGCATACATGTAAATCACCGTATACATGGTGAAATTCTTCTGTTATTCCATTCTTTATTATTTTGTTGGAATAATTTGTCTATGCGATCTATCGCATGCCTAGTGAATTCTGTTGTTATTCCATTCTTTATTATTACTCGTTGGAATATCACATGCATGTGATTACGCGTGACTGGTTTCATTCTTTATTACTCTGTTGGAATATCACATGCATGCGGATTACGCATGACCTAGTTCCGATTCTTTATTATTACATTTGGAATATCTCATGCATGCGAATTACGCATGACTGGTTCCATTCTTTATTATTTTGTTGGAATAACTTTTATGCATGCGCAAGGCCTATCGCATGCCCGGTGAATTTCGTTGTTATTCCATTCTTTATTATTACATTGGAATATCCTGTCTATGCGGATTACGCATGACACAGTTCCATACTTTATTATTCTGTTAGAATAACTTGTCTGTGTGGTCTATCGCATGCTTGGTGAATTCTGCTATTATTACATTCTTTATTATTCTGTTAGAATAACCTGTCTATGTGGATTACCGCATGCATGGTGAATGATCCTTTGTATTCATTCTTTATTAAATTATGGAAATAATTTGTCTAAGTGGATTACCGCATGACGGGTGAAAATCCATTTGCAGTTTCATATATTCTATTATACTCAGTTGGTTAAAGTTTTGGCTTCTATACTCCATGAAATTAGTAGAATATCCTGGATATTTGCGTTTCATCCAGAATCTTTTCATGAAAATATTCTTCTGAGCATTCTTGAATTTTACTCCACAAAGCAGTATCATGTTGACAATTTGGACGTTATTGGTTCCTAGATAAATTAATTTATAAATTTTTAAAATTTATTCTTGAACTTGTTTTATTCAATTGTCATCATCCTCATGTTTATATTATGTTGAAAGTCATCTGTGGCATGTAGTGCATAGATGGATTCGGTATGATTATGACCAGTGATTATTCGGTATAATCATGACCGTAATGTTGCAAATGATGTCGAAAAAGTCCTCATTGGCCCGTATTGCATTGATGGACAGTTTTTGGTATGATTATGACTATGGATTCTCTTCGACCAAGGGTGCAAAGATGAATTGTTTTATGGCATGATCAGAATCGTTGATGAAAACACAATTATCTTTGGCCTGTAGTGCATGGATAATTCGTGGTCGTGATACTAAAGAATATCCTTGGCCTGTAGTGTAGGGATGATTTGATGATGTGGATTATTTATTAAGCTGAGTCTCAGCGATAAAAGTGATGAAAAAACCTTTTAAATCATAGAAGATAGTAGATTTTATGCTCTACTTGACTCTTCTAATGGATTGCTTATTCCGCTGCAGTTGTTGATCTAAAACTTGTTGTCTATTGTATTCTATCAGTTGTTATACTGTTGAAGGCTAAGGATAATTTATTCTGCATTATCTTAGTCATAATATTTCTTACTGGGCTAGTTGAGTTCACCCTTTCTTTCATTGTTATCTTTAGGAAATGAGAATATAGCTGGGACGAGTCGAGGAATGGAGTGATGGTCCAGGATAAATGGCTTTAGTAGTCCTCACTATTCTATGAAATAATGTGATAATAATTGTAATGAGGACACCATTGAGTGTGGATATTGTCTAGATGATAATATTCTTGTTTAAACTCTCAGCTATGTTTTGTTGTATTTTACACGACTGTTGTATAATTAAGTTGTATTTGAATTTATATACCATGTATCTGGCGACTCAAGATGGGTGATGTATACCTATTTTGGGGGCGTCACAGTTGGTATCAAAGCTTAGGGATATGATCCCTGGCTGAGATGTGAGACAAGAACTAGGAGGGGAGAGACGGGGAATTCCTTCGCTAGTATGACCTACCTAAGTTTATTTGTGACATGTTAATTAACTTTTGTTTTGTGATAGTAAAATTGCATATGAAAATGTTGAGATCAGTAATGAAGCACATGAGACCATTGAGTCACCAACGATCAATACCCAAGATAATGTGCAACAGGAAGACATTAATCCTCAGGTAAATAACAACACCGATCAAATGATGAACGATGGGATGTTCAGAGGCTTTATGTAATTCATGCAATATCAGGTAAGAGAGACTCATTGAAATATAGGTGTAAATAATGGCAACCACATTCGGTCACATTAAGCAGTTCAACAAGCTGGGACCACCGGAGTTTTTGGGAAAGCCAGAACCACTTAAGGCGGAGACGTGGTTAAAGCAGATCACAAAGATATTTGATGTCTTGGGATGCTTCGAGGAGCAAAAGGTTCCCTTTGCCACCTTTATATTGCTTGAAAAAACAGATCATTGGTGGGAATCTGTAAAACGTACCCAGCCTGACGCACTCAAGATGTCTTCGGAGAAATTTCAAGAATTGTTTAACGACAAGTACTTTCCTGAAAGTATTCGTCATATGAAGGAGGTGGAATTTATCAAGTTGAAGCAAAACAATATGACCGTGTCATAGTAAAGGCTAAGTTTACGGAGTTATCTCGATTTGCATTCCATTTGGTCGATAATGAGGAAGCGAATGACGCAAATGTTTCTGCGAGGTTTGAAACCCGATATATGTCAAAACCTCATTTCTCACAAACTTTGTTTATATTAAGATGTTGTGAATAGAGCTCAGTTATTGGAGCACGATAATGAGTCAGTACAACCAAAAGGCAACAACCAACAACACGATAATAATTGTAACGGTGGCAACGACCATCGGAAAAATGATAACCATCGTGGGGGAAATTATCATGCCAAGAATGGTAACCACTTCGGTGGTAATCATGGCCAAGATAATAGAAGTGGAAATTTCAAGAAGAGAAGGTTCAATAATGATGGAAAGACAACATCATCAACACCTGTTTCAAAGGAAGAAGAACGACCACCGGTCGTATATTTTAAATGCGGACAGAAGGGACACATCCGTCCAAACTGTACGCAGCAATCCAAAGCGTGTTTCAATTGCGGAAGAGAAGGTCACCTAGCTCGATTTTTTCGTGTAGTGAAGTCAAGTCCAGCTGGGATAGTGATGCCAAAGGATGTCCCAGACAAGTCAAAGCTGGTAGTTTAAGTGAGAGTGTTTGTCGAGGAACCCGAACGAAGTTGTCACGAGTAAGTTAATCATAAATTCTTGTGAAGTCTATACCTTATTAGATATCTGTTTTACCCATTCTTTTATCTCTCTTGCTTGCGCTCAATGTTTAAATTTGACTCCGAAGAGATTAGACTTTGACTTATCTGTTAAAACTTCGTTAGGAGAAACCTTCGTTACCTCCACTATTTATAAATCTTGTTGATTCAAATCGTCACCCTCACGTTACCTGTCGATCTTATTTCTTTGAAAATACTTGCCTTTGATGTGATTTTAAGAATCGATTGGTTAACTACTCATGATGCTTTTTGTAAAGTTGTTAGCTTTCATATTCTTAACCAACCTGTTATGCGAATTCAAGCAACCAAACCACTAAAGTCAATCACTGTCATATCAAGCCATAAGTAAATAGTCCCGAGCCTTTATCTGGCGACTTCCTTGTGTGGAATGCACCGAAGCCAAAATTTCGGTAGGGTACATTGTGAATAACGATGGCAAGTTGATAGGTATCAATGTGACATACTATCCAAGTCTTGGATGAGAGTCATAGTTTTGAATGATATTTCTATTGTTAATAAATTTCCTGACGTATTCCTGAAGACTTCTTAGCCTACCTCTAGCGAGTGAAATCAAATTTTGTATTGACCCCAGTACAAAACCCATTTCTAAAACCCTTAAATATTTCTTCAACCAAAACAAATGTATTATGTGCTAAAGACGTTGGCTCGAGCTGTTGAAGATTACGATCATACCATTCAATACCATCGTGGAAAAGTGAACGTGGTAGCTGACGCGTTGAGTAGAAGATCGTATGCGTTTACGAGTGTGAATATACGAACCTATGTGAAGAAAATGAATATATGATTAGAACCGAATTTAGTTGATAAAGTTAAAGCCGCTCAAGCTACAGACCCGGAGCTGATGAACACGAAAAAGAAGGTTCATGAGGGCGTTATTCTAGAAGCAAGAATCGATGAAGAGAGGAAATCTCAACCCTCGATTTTATTGGCCCATTTGAAATCCTCGATCGAGTAGGAACTATGGCCTATAGACTCGTTTTACTGCCAAATATGTTGCGTGTTCATAACGTTTATCACGTATCGATGTTACGTAAATATGTGGACGACCCGAACCACATTAATGATTTAGAACCGAACGAGATAGCGGATAATTTAATGTATAAAGATGTACCTGTTAAAATCCTGGAATATATTCTACGCTTAAAGGTTATACCTCAAGAGTTAGAATCTGACGAAATGTCCTTATTTGTTCGGTATACTAGGTACGTACGTAAATTTCGAGGGAGAAATTTCATAAGGAGGGGAGATTGTAAAATCCCAAATTATACGAATAAAGATTTAATTTTCTCGAAATATTTTTTTCAAAATTATGGTGTGGATTTGACATAATGTTATAGTTATGGGTAATATTTATAAATTTTAAAAAGTATGCAAGTTGTTATATAATATTCGATTGGTCGGGGAATATTCTTTTTGTCAGGGAATATCCGTACGACAATACAATCATTGGTGGACCCCACAACGGAATTATTGTCGGATTGAGAAAATGACAAAAATATTTTTATGAAAATAACGACGGAAGTTTTATCGTTAAAATTGTTCAATTACTCGGTAGTAAAAGTACAGTAATACGCGTGGTTGTATAGTAGCACACGGTATTGATTATTGATGCTTACGTGAGAAGTAACTCAGTTTTGTTCAATTATTACTACAGTAATTGCTGCATAGTAAAATCTTTTTATATAAAACAAAATACTTTTTATAAAGTTTTGTTTTATTTGATTATAAATAGAATATATTAAATTTTATTATGCATAGTGTTTCAGATAGTAAAATGTTTCAGATAGTAAAATCTTTTTTTATATAAAATAGAATACTTTTTATAAAGTTTTATTTTATATGATTATAAATATAATATATTATATTTTATTATGTATAGTATTTGCATAGTGCGTGCATAGTGTTTACATAGTAAAATCTTTTTATATAAAACAAAATACTTTTATAAAGTTATTTGTTTTATTAGATTTTAAATAAAATATATAAATATATATATATATATATATATATATATATATATATTATAAGTAGAATATATTATATTTTATTACATAGTATTCTTTCCATTCTCCTATAAATAGGATGCTTAGTTAGAATTGAAAACACACCAGAAATTCAGAGAATTCTTCTTTTATAACCTTGAGCGTATTTCTTTAGAGTTTTAAGAAGCTTTGAGCGTAGAAAACAGTATAAGTTTTCTTCAAGAATATCCTTGCCCTACCCGTCGGAATACTCTTTTTTTAAGGTAAGGGGTATTATTCTTTCGTATTCATGAAGAGAGTTATTTTCTTTCAATACTCGTAAGAGTTGTTATTCCATTCTTTATTATTATGTTGGAATAACTTTGTCATGCATAAATACCGCATACATGGTGAAATTCTTACATTATTCCATTCTTTATTATTCATTGGAATAACCTATCTGTCTTGATCTATCGCATGCCCGGTGAATTGTTGTTATTTCATTCTTTATTATTTCATTTGGAATATCACATGCATGCGGATTACGCATGACCTCGGTTTCATTCTTTATTATTCATTGGAATATCCATGCATGCGGATTACGCATGACCTAGTTCTCATTCTTTATTATTACATTTGGAATATCTCGCCTATGCGGATTACGCATAACCTTTGGTTCCATTCTTTATTATTATGTTGGAATAACGCGGTATGCATGCGATCTATCACATGCACGGTGAATTCTATAGTTATTCCATTCTTTATTATTCTGTTGGAAATATCGTATGCATGCGGATTACGCATTGACACAGTTCCATATTTTATTATTCTATTGGAATAACCTGTCTGTGCAGTCTATCGCATGCCTGGTGAATTCTGTTGTTATTCCATTCTTTATTATTCTGTTGGAATAACATGTCTATGTGGATTACCGCATGCATGGTGAATGATCCTTTGTATTCATTCTTTATTAAATTGTGGAAATGATCTGTCTATATGGATTACTGCATGGTGGGTGAAAATCCATTTGCAGTTTCATCTATTCTATTATACTCAGTTGGTTAAAGTTTTTGCTTCTATACTCCATGAAATTAGTAGAATATCATGGATATTTGTGCTTCATCCAGTATCTTTTCATGGAAATATTATTCTGAGCATTCTTGAATTTTATTCCACAAAGCAGTATCATGTTGACAATTTGGACGTTATTGGTTCCTGGATAAATTAATTTATAAATTTTTAAAATTTATTCTTGAACTTGTTTTATTGAATTGTCATCATCCTCATGTTTATATTATGTTGAAAGTCATTTGTGGCCTGTAGTGCATAGATGGGCTTGGTATGATTATGACCAGGGATTATTCGGTATAATCATGACCGTAATGTTGCAAATGATGTGGAAAAAGTTCTCATTGGCTTGTAGTGCATTGATGGACAGTTTTTGGTATGATAACCGGACAGTTTTTGACTATAACTGGGCCGTTGCTCCCGATGGCCGCTTTATAAGTAGACCCAAACACCCCGCTACCCAATATCTCAGCCGACGCCCTCAACAAGTCCGCCAACTCAAATCTCAACCGATCATCTCTCAAGAATGTTAGCTTCAAGCTATTGTTCTGACTACTACTATTACTCTTCCCATTTACCGACGGAGGATGATGTATAACAGGTGATGCCCCTACATCCATTTTGTCCAAATCATTGAACTACTTCAAAGGAGAGCATAATGTTCAAGGAATTCCATTATACCCATAAGCACGAAACAATCATTCACTTTATGCATATAGGAACCGATTCTAACATAAATTAGCCTGTTCATAAAAATTTTAAAAAGAAAAGAAAAGAAAAGAACCCTAAACTTGATTATATAATGCTACTAGCTAGCAATAGAATCACATGTCTGCAAATGTGCTAATAACCATCAATGTCTGAATCCTAATAACTAATTTAGCATTTTGTCCCGCCTTTAGTTGGGTTCTATCTAATCAAACACAAATTATTATTATTTTTTACTTAATTATATAAATCAACTCTAATGTTCTCACCTAGAAATGGGTAAAGAAATCACAATATTAAATTTTCGAATACATTTTGGAGAAGCTGTTGTTAGAGGTGACGGTGATTTTGCTCTTCTCGAGGACGACGGAGACAGAATCACCCAGAGCTCGCCTTTGCCGACCTTGATTCTCCTGAAGGAACTTTTCCGGTGAAGCAATGTCCATAATTTTGAACTCCTTCGGTGAAGCAATGTCCATCCTTTTTCTTCCCTCTCAGCAGCTCCCTCCGTCCCCTTACTCATCTTCGCTTTTCTTTTACGAAATTAAATAAGCAAGGTCATAACAATAATATATTTCATATCTTCATATATCGCTCTGTGAATATAGAGAGAATAGCTCTTACCAGATTGAACTTTAAAACAGCCGACTGCAACTGAATATGGGATGTTTATGAAGAAAAAGGAGGAGACTTTCGATCTACTGTAAGAGAGCAAGAGAGAGAGAGAGAGAGAGAGAGAGATAAAGGAGGGGGAAGAGGAGGAGGTCGTTGGTGAGGGAATGACAAAGGGATGAGGGTTTGTCGCCGCTGCTACTAAAGAGAGAAAATGGGAGAGAAAGAATGAGAGGAAGAAACGATAGAGAAGAAAGTACTCCTTCCGCGTTTCATTTCAAATTTTGACTTCAGCGTTTTTTTTCCTCTCCGTGTTTTTTACATAGATAACATTTTTTTTAAAAATGTTTTCTATTTAAAATAAAAAATTACCCTTATAAATACATAACATTTTTTTATATGTATGTACAACGTTTTGTTAAAAAAACGTTGTAAAAAAAATACCACAACATTTTTTATAAAAACGTCATCTTTTAAGTGTTGTCTTTTTCTGATTTTGTACTAGTGACAAGATCAATGTTACTAGAAAATTTAGTCGAACCATAAAATCTCAAAATTTACCATTCTAATCATCCATTTATTCAATCAATAAAACTGAATGAGTTTCAAAGTTAAATACACAACAACAAATGGATATAAAACAATGATAGTAAATTCATATTTTTGTTCACAAAATCATAAATAAATTATCTACTTAGTGACAATCATATCTGTGGCGGAACCAGAATATTTTTAGAGGGGGGTCAAAATACATCAGTAAAAAAATTATTTATTGACGCTTGGAGTGCTTCTTTCAAATTCATTTTGCTCAATTATAGTATTCCACAACATCATATTTCAACCATTGTCAACTTTTGAGTTGTGAGTCTAATGGCTTTAAATACAAACACACACACACACACACACACACACACACACACATATATATATATATATATTAATTTTTCCTGAAATATGGGACTATTAATTAGACTTTAAAATTTTTAGTCAACTGATTAGCTACGTCTATAGATAAATTATAAATTATAATATTATATATTCAAAACCTTATATTCTGGTTCTGGTCATCTTCCTTGAAGACAATTGAGAGGAGTTACTCAAATCAAGAAAATGAATTAAGTTATTCTCATTTACAAAAAATCGATGCCAAGATATGATTAAGTCAGTAAAACAAATGAGTACAATCTTAATTAATTAATCATCAAACTTATTTAACATTATTTTATCTTATAGTAATATTGTTAATTTATTATAAGTAGAAGGACACGAGAAAGCAAATGAATTAATACCATTTCATAACAAAGATCAAGTTTAACTAACATTAGCATGCTTTAGATTCCAGGGTTAGGGGGTCATATTAACCCCCCCGGCCCGCCCTACCCCACCCCACCCCCCCGGCCCCTAGCTCCGCCTCTAAATCTAATAGTACTAAATTAGTCTAAAACATGGTCTGATAGGCAAATAAATTATAACTACAATAAAATGTCCTATTTTAAATATATAAATCGTAAATCATTTAACAACATATTTGCATAAAGCATTCAAGTCATTGATAATAGCATGTTTTATTACAATCTACTATTTAGATTCACTAAAGGAGAATCATTACATCAATCATAACTTATACTCCATATGAAGTCTTCACAAGGAAATTGTAACAAAAAATTGATATTCAAAAGAATGTAAAGCAAATAAGTAAAGGCATGTACCTGACGCCAAGATGTCTCTTTCTCTTTATCAACTTAGGTTTAGTAGATAAAAATAAATTGGAGACATGAGTTGTAATTGACAATTTATTATATTGAAAGTTGAGGATAATATGATAATTATAAAAATAGTATTTATTCTAATTTCTTTTCCGTCTAAATCAGACTTAATTTGGACTGAAAACTTTGACAAGAAAAGTGACCAAGTTTTTTATCTATTTCTTTTCTTTTTCGTTTATTAAAAAACTCAGAAACATATGAATTGGAAAGAAAACTTAATTTTTTTGTCCATTTTTTTTCTTTTTCGTCCCTTTTAAAACTTAGAAACAGAGTGTTAATATATCTTAACAACTCACATCTTTGTATTAAGAGGCCCTCTTAATATTCAAGATACAAATATGAGTCAAAACTATTCAGAATACCTCTTAATACAAAGATATGGGCTGTTAAAATTCATTAAGAGGTGGGCTATTAAATTGCATTAAGATGCAATCAGACACCAATTTTGATTTCCTGATGATAAAGCAACTGTGCAATATGACATACCATTAATTTCAACAATGAGTCATGTTATACATTATAAAAGTTTTACTTTAATTTATTCGATCTTATCGCATATACTTTGATCACGTAGGTTGCAATCTAATTTTTTTTAAATATTTGTCGACACATGTATATCATTTTCCTTCAACATTAATATTCCTATTAATTAATTTTTAGTTCCTTTGTCTCGCAAAAATCGATTTAATTTGATTTTTTCAATATCAAATTGACCAATTTTGTAATCAAAATATATACCATTTTCTTGTAAATATATGAGGAGAACCATATATATGAAACTATATCGAATTTACTATCACCTTCAATTTTCATATGTTTGAAAATATAAATAACTATCCTGAATTCTTTTTTAAAATTGATCCATTTGACCACAAAAATTAAATAAACCAATTTTTGAAGGACTAAGAGAATAGTGAGTGTGGCGCCCCAAAAATAGGTATACATCACCCATCTTGAGTCGCCAAATACATGGTACAAAATTCAAATACAACTTAATAATACAAATTGCCGTGTAAAAATACGACAAAACATAAACTGAGAGTTTTAATAAGAATATTGTCATCTAGACAATATCCACACTCAAAGGAATCCTCATTACATTTATTGTCACCCTATTTAACAGAATAGTGAGGACTACTAATGCTATCATTTGACTGTCACTCCGTTCCCCGACGAGTCCCGACTACGTTCTCATTTTCTGAAGAGAACAACGAAAGAAAGGGTGAGCTCAATTAGCCCAGTAAGAAATATTATGACTAAGATAATGCAGAATAAATTATCATTAGTCTTCAATAATGTTAAACTGATAAAATACAATAGACATCAAGTTTAACTGCAGTGGAACAAGCAATCCATTAGAAGAGTCAAGTAGAGAATAAAATCTACTATCTTCTATGATTTAAAAAGTTTTCATCAATTTTTATCATTTGAGACTCGACAATAAATAAACCACATCATCGAAGTCATCCCCGCTTCTACGGGCCAAAGATATTCATTAAATTATCAATGGTCATGACTATACCGAATAATCCTTGGTCATAATCATACCAAAAGAATTTCACCATGTATGTGGTACTTCACATAAACAGGTTATTTCAACATAATAATGAAGAATGGAATAACAGAAGCTCTCTTCATGAATATAAAAGAAATAATACCCCTTACCTTATAAAGAAGATTACTCCTACGATTAGGGCGGGGATATACTTGAAGAAAACTTGCACTACGCTCAAAGCTTTCTTAAACTCTAAAGAAATATGCTCAAGATTATAGAAGAAGAATTCTCTGAACTTCTGGTGTGATTTCAATTCTAACTAAGCATCCTATTTATAGGAAAATCGAAAGGATACAATGCAATAAAATATATATATATATATATATATATTAATATTTTATTTAAAATCTAATAAAACAAATAACTTTATAAAAGTATTACATTTTATATATAAAAGATTTTACTATGCAAAACACTATCGTGAGCACTATGCAACACTATGCATAATAAAATATAATATATTCTATTTATAATCTAATAAAATAAATAACTTTATAAAAGTATTATGTTTTATATAAAAATATTTTACTATGCAAAACACTATGCATAATAGAATATAATATATTCTATTTATAGTCTAATAAAACGAATAACTTTATAAAAGTATTACATTTTTTATATAAAAAGCTTTTACATTTTATTACATTAATAATAATAATAATAAAACAAAACTCATCATCATTTTTATAATTCACACTATTAATCGACCAGGTCGTTCCCAGGAAAGCGGGGGCTTTCCAATAAGGATTTCTCCCTATTGGTGCCCAATTAGGTGACCAAACCTCTCCTTGACAGAACTTCTAGACATCGTTAATATTGCAAATGATAACATTAATAACTCTGTCATCTCAATTATTGATTTAATAATATATAAAATATCCACAATAATTGAATCAAATAACGTGAGATAGTATGCAACAATTACTGTAGCAATAATTGAACAAAACTGAGTGACTTCTCACGTAAGCATCAATAATCAATACCGTGTGCTACTATGCAACCACGCGTATTCTTGTACTTTTAACACCGGGTGTTTCAACAGTTAACAGTAAAACTTCCGCCGTTCTTTTTATAAAATATTTTTGTTGTTTTCTCAATCCGATAATAATTCTGTTGTGGGGTCCACCAATGATTGTGCCGTCGTACGAATATTCCCTGCTAAAACGAATATTCCCCGACCAATCGAATATTATATATCAACTTGAGTACTTTGCAAAATTTATAAATATTACCCACAACTATAACATTATATTAAATTCACTCCATAATATTCAAAAATGATAATTATAGAAAATTCATCTTTATTCATAAAAGTTGGGGTCTTACAACCTCCCCTTCTTATGAAATTTCTCCCTCGAAATTAGGGTACATACTTGGTATGTCGAAGAGGTAAGGATACCTTGATTTCATTTCAGATTCTAACTCCCAGGTCATTTCCTCAACATCGTGATTTCTCCATAAAACTTTGACTTGAGGTATAACTTTGGAGCGTAGAATTTGTTTCTTCTTATCCAAGATTTGAACATGAATCTCTTCATACGTTAAATCTTCCGCTATTTCATCCGGTTCTAACTCAATAATGTGGTTCGGGTCTTTCACATATTTACGTAACATGGATATATGAAAAATGTTATGAACACGAGACATACTTGGCGGTAAAGCGAGTCTATAGGCCACAGTTCCTACTCGATCGAGGATTAAAAATGGGCCAATGAATCGAGGATTGAGCTTTCCTCTCTTTCCAAATCTCATAACTCTTTTCCATGCAGCAACACGTGACAACACATGATCTCCAATATCGAATTCCACGTCCTTACGATGAAGATCATCACAACTCTTTTGTCGATCTTGTGAGGTTTTTATACGTTGTCGGATCGTTTGAATCTTTTTCTTAGTCATACGTACCAACTCTGGTACCAACAACATTGCTTCACCCACCTCATCCCAGCATACTAGAGAAAGACACTTTCTTCCATACAACGCTTCGAATGGAGCCATGCCAATACTTGCTTGATAGCTGTTGTTGTAGGAAAACTCCACCAATGGTAAGAACTTATCCCAACTTCCCATGAAGTCTAGGATACAGAGTCTTAATAAATCTTCTAGAGTTTGAATAGTCCTCTCTGATTATCCGTCCATCTGAGGATGATATGCCAAACTAAATCGTAAATCTGTACCCAAAATCTTGAAGTGAATGTTGGGTCTCGATCAGAAACTATGGATACTGACATACCATGCAGTCTCACAATCTCATTTATGTATGCCTTGAGAAACCTTGGGAAGACTAGTAATGAAATCCATGGTACTGTGCTCCCACTTCCATTTTGGAATTTTAAGTGGTTGCAATGGACCTTTTGGCACTTGATGCTCCGCCTTGACTCGTTGACAAGTTAGACACGTTGAGATAAACAAATTATATCTCTCTCTTCAAATTGCTCCACCAAAATGTATGAGAAAGATCACGATACATTTTGGTACTCCCAGGATGGATTGCAAACGATGTGTTGTGCGCCTCCATCATGATTTTATACTTTAAATCAGGGTCGTTAGGAACATAAAGTCTGGAGTTGACTCGAAGTATTCCTTCTTCATCGATTCTTGCTTCCGGCATAATACCTTCTTGCACTTTCTTCCTCATACGCATCAGCTCCAAGTCTGTAGCTTGAGCAGCTTTAACTTTATCGATTAAAGTCAGTTCTACTCGTATATTTGCCTTCATTACATGGGTCCCTGGAGTCTTTAACTCTATCTCCATCCTTTATAAACCATACAAAATGGGCTTTTGCGTTAACAATATTGAACTCGTACCCACATATGATCTTCTACTCAATGCGTCAGCTACCACGTTCACTTTTTTAGGGTGGTATTGGATGGTATGATCATAATCTTTCAATAGTTCAAGCTAATGACGTTGTCGCATGTTGAGTTCCTTTTGAGTGAAGAAATATTTGAGGCTTTTATGATCCGTAAAAATCTCCACTTTCTCCCCATATAAGTAATGCCTTCAAATCTTTAGTGCAAAAACGACTGCTGCCAACTCTAGATCATGAGTAGGATAATTCCTCTCATATTCTTTGAGTTGTCGAGAGGCATAGGCTATGACTTTCTCATGTTGCATGAGAACGCACACTAACCCTTTTCCTGAAGAATCACTGTAAATGACAAATCCCTCCGTGCCAGAAGGTATTGTCAGAACAAGTGCTGAAATGAGTCTTCTCTTGAGTTCATGAAAACTCTTCTCACATTCTTCGCTCCAACCAAACTTTGTATCTTTCCGAGTCAGCTGAGTTAATGGAGTAGCTATTCGAGAAAACCCTTCTACAAATCTCCGATAATAACCAGCTAAGCCGAGAAAGCTACGTACTTCGGTCACTGATTTAGGTTGCTCCCAGCTTTGAATTGCTTCAATCTTTGTCGGGTCAAAGATATTCCATGACTTGATACTACGTGCCCAAGGAATGCTACTTCCTCAAGCCAGAACTCGCATTTCTTCAACTTGGCATAAAGCTTATTTTCACGAAGCTTTTGGAGTATCAGCCTCAAGTGTTGCTCATGGTCTTCACGGGTTTTGGAGTATATGAGGATGTCATCAATAAAGACGACCACAAAGTGATCCAAATATTCCTTGAATACTCGGTTCATCATGCCCATGAAGGCAGCAGGAGCATTAGTCAATCCAAAAGACATGACTAGGAATTCATAATGCCCGTACCGAGTTCTGAAAGCAGTCTTTGGAATGTCATCAGTTTTAATCTTCAACTAATGATATCCGGAACAAAGATCGATCTTTGAAAAGAATTTGGCGCCTTGCAACTGGTCGAACATGTCTTCAATACGTGGCAATGGGTACCTATTTTTGACGGTGACATGATTTAACTCCCGATAATCAATACAAAGTCGCATACTTCCATCTTTCTTCATCACGAATAGAACAGGAGCACCCCAAGGAGACATACTAGGACGAATGAAACTGATGTCTAACAATTCCTGTAGTTGGATTTTTAACTCCTGAAGTTCAATAGGAGTCATTCGATATGGGGCTTTGGAAATGGGTTTTATACTGGATTCAAGGTCGATACAAAATTCAATTTCACGCTCTGGGGGTAGGCCAGGAAGTTCTTCAGGGAATACGTCAGCAAATTTATTAACAATAGAAAAAACATTCAAATCTAACGTATTTTTATTTAAATCCGTGACATGAGCTAAGAAAGCTTGACATCCGTTTTTCAATAAAATAAGTTCAAGAATAAATTTTAAAGATTTATAAGTTAATTTATCCTGAACTCAATAATGTCTAAATTGTCAACATGTTACTTCTTTGTGGAGTAAAATTCAAGAATGCTCAGAAGAATATTTCCATGAAAAGATACTTGATGAAACACAAATATCCAGGATATATACCACTAATTTCATGGAGTATAGAAGTCAAAACTTTAACCAACTGAGTATAATAGAATATATAAAACTGCAAATAGATTTTCACTCGTCATGCGGTAATCCACGTATACAGATCATTTCCACAATTTAATAAGGAATGAATACAAAGGATCATTCACCATGCATGTGGTAATCCATATAGATAGGTTATTCCAATAGAATAATAAAGAATGGAATAACAGAAGAATTCACCATGCATGCGATAGATCACACAGACAGGTTATTCCCAACAAAATAATAAATAATGGAACTATGTCATGCATAAACCGCACTGACAGGATATTCCAACAAAATAATAAATAATGGAACCAGGTCATGCGTAAATGCACAGACAGGATATTCCGACAGAATAATAAATAATGGAACCAGGTCATGCGTAAACGCACGCATGTGATATTCGACGAATAATAAAGAATGGAATAACAAAAGAATTCACCATGCATGCGATAGACCGCATGATAAAAGTTATTCCAACATAATAATAAATAATGGAACGGTCATGCGTAACGCATGCATACATATATATTAGATAGAATAATAAAGTATGGAATAATAGAAGAATTTCACCATGTATGCGGTGCTTCAGCATATACAAAGTTATTCCAACATAATAATAAAATGGAATAATGTAAGAATTTCACCATGTATGCGGTTTCAGATAAACAAAGTTATTCAACATAATAATGAAGAATGGAATAACAGAAGCTCTCTTCATGAATACGAAAGAAATAATACCCCTTACCTTATAAAGAAGATTACTCCGACGGTTAAGGCGGGGATATACTTGAAGAAAACTTGCACTACGCTCAAAGCTTTCTTAAACTCTAAAGAAATACGCTCAAGATTATAGAAGAAGAATTCTCTGAATTTCTGGTGTAATTTCAATTCTAACTAAGCATCCTATTTATAGGAAAATCGAAAGGATAATATGTAATAAAATATATATATATATATATATATATTTATATTTTATTTAAAATCTAATAAAACAAATAACTTTATAAAAGTATTCTGTTTTATATAAAAAGATTTTACTATGCAAAATACTATGCAGGCCCTATGCAACACTATGCATAATAAAATATAATATATTCTATTTTTAATATAATAAAACAAATAACTTTATAAAAGTATTCTATTTTATATAAAAAGATTTTACTATGCAAAATACTATGCATAATAGAATATAATATATTCTATTTATAGTCTAATAAAACGAATAACTTTATAAAAGTATTATGTTTTATATAAAAAACTATTTTGTTTTATTACATTAATAATAATAATAAAACAAAACTCATCATCATTTTTATAATTCATACTATTAGTCGACCAGGTCGTTCCCAGGAAAGAGGGGGCTTTCCAATAAGGATTTCTCCCTATTGGCGCCCAATTAAGTGACCAAACCTCTCCTTGGCAGAACTTCTAGACATCGTTAATATTGCAAATGATAATATTAATAACTCTGTCATCTCAATTATTGACTTAATAATATATAAAATATCGACAATAATTAAATCAAATAACGTGAGATAGTATGCAACAATTACTGTAGCAATAATTGAACAAAACTGAGTGACTTCTTACGTAAGCATCAATAATCAATACCATGTACTACTATGCAACCACGCGTATTCCTGTACTTTTAACACCAGGTGTTTCAACAGTTAACGGTAAAACTTCCGCCGTTATTTTTATAAAATATTTTTGTCGTTTTCTCAATCCGACAATAATTACATCATGGGGTCAACTAATGATTGTCTTGTCGCATTTAATATTCTCTCGCTAAAAACGAATATTCCCCGACCAATCGAATATTATATATCAACTTGCATACTTTGAAAAATTTATAAATATTACCCACAACTATAACATTATATTAAATTCACTCCATAATATTCAAAAATGATAATTATAGAAAATTCATCTTTATTCATAAAAGTTGGGGTCTTACAACCTCCCCTTCTTATAAAATTTTTCCCTCGAAATTAGGGTACATACCCGGTATGTCGAAGAGGTAAGGATACCTTGATTTCATTTCAGATTCTAACTCCCAGGTCATTTCCTCAACATCGTGGTTTCTCCACAAAACTTTGACTTGAGGTATAACTTTGGAGCGTAGAATATGTTCCTTCTTATCCAAGATTTGAAAAGGAATCTCTTCATACGTTAAATCTTCCACTATTTCATCCGGTTCTAACTCAATAATGTGGTTCGGGTCTTTCACATATTTATGTAACATGGATATATGAAAAACGTTATGAACACGAGACATACTTGGTGGTAAAGCGAGTCTATAGGCCACAGTTCCTACTCGATCGAGGATTAAAAATGGGCCAATGAATCGAGGATTAAGCTTTCCTCTCTTTCCAAATCTCGTAACTCCTTTCCATGGAGCAACACGTAACAACACATGATCTCCAATATCGAATTCCACGTCCTTACGATGAAGATCAGCACAATTCTTTTGTCGATCTTGTGAGGTTTTTATACGTTGTCGGATCGTTTGAATCTTTTTTGTAGTCATACGTACCAACTCCGGTCCCAACAACGTTGCTTCACCCACCTCATCCCAGCATACTAGAGAACAACACTTTCTTCCATACAACGCTTCGAATGGAGCCATGCCAATACTTGCTTGATAGCTGTTGTTGTAGGAAAACTCCACCAATGGTAAGAACTTATCCCAACTTCCCATGAAGTCTAGGATACAGAGTCTTAATAAATCTTCTAGAGTTTGAATAGTCCTCTCTGATTGTCCGTTCATCTGAGGATGATATGCCAAACTAAATCGTAAATCCGTACACCATAGCTTTTTGCAAACTAACCCAAAATCTTGAAGTTAATCTTGGGTCTCGATCTGAAACTATGGATACTGGCACACCATACAGTCTTACAATCTCGTTTATGTACATACGAGCAAGACATTCAAGTGTATAAGTTTCTCGTATTGGTAAGAAGTGAGTAGACTTGGTCAATCTATCAATAATGACCCAAATTGCATCTATGCCTTGAGAAACCTTGGGAAGACCAGTAACGAAATCCATGGTAATGTGCTCCCACTTCCATTCTTGAATTTTAAGTAGTTGCAATGGACCTTTTGGCACTTGATGCTCCACCTTGACTCGTTGACAAGTTAGACACCTTGAGATAAACAACGTTATCTCTCTCTTCATATTGCTCCACCAAAATGTATGATGAAGATCATGATACATTTTGGTACTACCAGGATGGATTGCAAATAATGTGTTGTGCGCCTCTATCATGATTTTATAATTTAAATCAGGGTCATTAGGAATACAAAGTTTGGAGTTGACTCGAAGTATTCCTTCTTCATCGATTCTTACTTCCGACATAACACCTTCTTGCACTTTCTTCCTCATACGCATTAGCTCCAGGTCTGTAGCTTGAGCAACTTTAACTTTATCGATTAAAGTCGGTTCTACTCGTATATTCGCCATCATCACATGGGTCCTTGGAGTCTTTAACTCTATCTCCATCCTTTGCAAATCATATAAAATGGGCCTTTGCGTTAACAATATTGCACTTTCGTACCAATGCGCGTCGCCTACCACGTTCGCTTTTCAGGTGGTGGTTGGATGGTATGATCATAATCTTTCATCGATTCAAGACAACGTCGTTGTCACATGTTGAGTTCCTTTTGAGTGAAGAAATATTTGAGGCTTTTATGATCCGTAAAGATCTCCACTTTCTCCCCATACAAGTAATGCCTCCAAATCTTTAATGCAAAAACGACTGCTGCCAACTCTAGATCATGAGTAGGATAATTCCTCTCATATTCTTTGAGTTGTCAAGAGGCATAGACTATGACTTTCCCATGTTGCATGAGAACGCATCCTAACCCTTTGCCTGAAGCATCACTGTAAATGACAAATCCCTCCGTGCCAGAAGGTATTGTTAGAACAGGTGCTGAAATGAGTCTTCTCTTGAGTTCTTGAAAATTCTTCTCACATTCTTCGCTCCAACCGAACTTTGTATCTTTTTGAGTCAACTGAATTAATGGAGTAGCTATTCGAGAAAACCCTTCTACAAATCTCCGATAATAACCAGCTAAATCGAGAAAGCTACGTACTTCGGTCACTGATTTAGGTTGCTCCCAGCTTTGAATTGATTCAATCTTTGTCGGGTCAAAAGATATTCCATGACTTGATACTACGTGCCCAAGGAATGCTACATCATCAAGCCAGAACTCGAATTTATTCAACTTGGCATAAAGCTTATTTTCACAAAGCTTATGGAGTATCAGCCTCAAGTGTTGCTCATGGTCTTCACGGGTTTTGGAGTATATGAGGATGTCATCAATAAAGACGACCACAAAGTGATCCAAATATTCCTTGAATACTTGGTTCATCATGTCCATGAAGGCAGCAGGAGTATTAGTCAATCCAAAAGACATGACTAGGAATTCATAATGCCCGTACCGAGTTCTAAAAGCAGTCTTTGGAATGACAAATCCCTCCGTGCCTGAAGCATCACTATAAATGACAAATCCCTCCGTGCCAGAAGGTATTGTCAGAACAGGTGCTGAAATGAGTCTTCTCTTGAGTTCATGATAATTCTTCTCACATTCTTCGCTCCAACCGAACTTTGTATCTTTTCGAGTCAGCTAAATTAATGGAGTAGCTATTCGAGAAAACCCTTCTACAAATCTCCGATAATAACCAGCTAAATCGAGAAACCTACGTACTTCGGTCACTGATTTAGGTTGCTCCCAGCTTTGAATTGCTTCAATCTTTGTCGGGTCAAAAGATATTCCATGACTTGATACTACGTGCCCAAGGAATGCTACTTCATCAAGCCAGAACTCGAATTTATTCAACTTGACATAAAGCTTATTTTCACGAAGCTTTTGGAGTATCAACCTCAAGTGTTGCTCATGGTCTTCACGGGTTTTGGAGTATATGAGGATGTCATCAATAAAGACGACCACAAAGTGATCCAAATATTCCTTGAATACTTAGTTCATCATGTCCATGAAGGCAGCAGGAGTATTAGTCAATCCAAAAGACATGACTAGGAATTCATAATGCCCGTACCGAGTTCTAAAAGCAGTCTTTGGAATGTCATCAGTTTTAATCTTCAACTGATGATATTCGAAACAAAGATCGATCCTTGAAAAGAATTTGGCGCCTTGCAATTGGTCAAACAGGTCATCAATACGTGGAAATGGATACCTATTTTTGATGGTGACATGATTCAACTCCCAATAATCAATACAAAGTCACAAACTTCCATCTTTTTTCTTCACGAATAGAACAGGAGCACCCCAAGGAGACGTACTAGGACGAATAAAATCGATGTCTAACAATTCCTGTAGTTCGGTTTTTAACTCCTGAAGTTCAATAGGAGCCATTCGATATGGGGCTTTGGAAATGGGTTTTATACCGGATTCAAGGTCGATACAAAATTCAATTTCACGCTTTGGGGGTAGGCCAGGAAGTTCTTCAGGGAATACGTCGGGAAATTTATTAACAATAGAAATATCATTCAAATCTGACGTATTTTTATTTAAATCCGTGACATGAGCTAAGAAAGCTTGACATCCGTTTTTTAATAAATGAATAGCTTTATGGATTGAGATGACAGTGATGGATTTTAATGGTTTGGTTGCTTGAATTCGCATAATAGGTTGGTTAGGAATATGAAAGCTAACAACCTTACGAAAATAATCAATTTTTTGCATGATGAGTAGTTAACCAATCAATCCCTAGAATAACATCAAATGCAAGTATTTTTAAAGAAATAAGATCGACAGGTAACGTGCGGTTACTGATTTGAATCAAACAAGACTTATAAACCGTGGATGTAATGAAGGTTTCTCCCAACGGAGTTTCAACAGATAAGTCAAAGTCTAATTTCTCCGGAGTCAAATTTAAACGTTGAGCGCAGGTAGGAGAAATAAAGGAATGAGCAGAACCAGTATCAAATAAAGTATAAACTTCACTAGAGTTTATGATTAACTTACCTGTGATCACCTCATTCGGATTCCTCGCTTTTTGGGAGGTTACGACAAACGCTCTCCCTTGAACTATCGGTTTTATCTTATCTGGGACCCCCTTTGATGCCTCCATCCCAGCTGGACTTGACTTTGGTGCACGAAAAAATTGGACTAGGTGGCCTTATTTTCCACAATTATAACATGCTTTGGACTGCATCATGCAGTTTGGACTTATGTGTCCTTCACCTCCACATTTGTAACATACGATCGGCGGTCGTTCTCCTTCCTTAACAGCGGGTGCATGTGCTGACGTCTTTCTATCTTTACTGAACTTTCTCTTCTTGAACTTTCCACTCCTATTGTCTTGGCCATGATTACCACTGAAGTGGTTATCATTTCTAGCATGTTGATTCCCTCCACGTTTGTTGTCACCGCTTTGATGACTGCTACCACTGGTATTATCGACTTGTCGGTTACTCTCTCTTGGTTGGGTTGACTCATTATCGCGCTCCAATAACTTAGCCCTATTCACAACATCCGAATACAAACAAAGTTTATGAGAGATAAGGTATTGACGTATCTCGGGTTTCAAACCTCTTAGAAACATCCGCGTCATTCTCTCCTCATTATCAACCAAGTGGGACGTAAACCGAGATAACTCGGCAAACTTAGCTTCGTACTGCGCCACGGTTATATTATTTTTCTCAAGCTTGATGAACTCTACCTCCTTCATGTGGAGAATACTTTCAGGAAAGTACTTGTCGTTGAACAGCTCTTGGAATTTCTCCTAAGACATCTTCAGTGCGGCAGGTTGAGTACGCTTTACAGATTCCCACCAATAATCTGCCTCTGCACGCAACATGAAGGTGCCAAAGGGAACCTTTTGCTCCTCAGAGCATCCCAAGACATCAAATATCTTGTTGATCTGCTTTATCCACGCTCTCGCCTTAAGTGGTTTTGGCTCTCCAAAAAACTTCGGTGGTCCCAGCTCTATGAACTGCTTAGCGGTGACCATCCGAGAGTTATCAGTGTTTCCACTTGCATTTTGGACAGGAGCCGCCTTCGCCTGATGTTGCATGAATTCTAAAAAGCTCCTAAACGTACCGTCGTTCGTCATTTGATAAGTGTTGTTTTTTACAGGAGGATTATCGCCATCCTGTTGCACATTATCCTGATTATTGATCTGTGGAGACTCAACGGTCTCCTGTGCTCCATTGCTATTTTCAACATTCTCGGATGTCATTTTCAAATATTGCCACAAAACAAGGGTTAATTAACATATCACATATTATCTCTATACTCTGACCGACCAATTAAATACCAAATAAACTTAGGTAGGTCATACTAGCGAAGGAATTCCCCATCTCTCCCCTCCTAATTCTTGTTTCACATCTCAGCTAGGGATCATATCCCTAAGCTTTGATACCAACTGTGACGCCCCCAAAATAGGTATACATCACCCATCTTTAGTCACCAAATACATGGTACAAAATTCAAATACAACTTAATAATAATGGTTGTGCGTGTAAAAAATACGACAAAACATAAACTAAGAGTTTTAATAAGAATATTGTCATCTAGACAATATCCACACTCAAAGGAGTCCTCATTACATTTATTGTCACCCTATTTAACAGAATAGTGAGGACTACTAATGCTATCATCTGGACCGCCATCACTCCGGTTCCCCAACTAGTCCCCTCGCTACGTTCTCATTTCAAGAAAAGCAAAGTGAAAGAAAGGGTGAGCTCAACTAGCCCAGTAAGAAATATTATGACTAAGATAATGTAGAATAAATTATCATTAGTCTTTAACAATGTTAAACTGATAAAATACAATAGACATCAAGTTTAACTACAGCGGAACAAGCAATCCATTAGAAGAGTCAAGTAGAGAATAAAATCTACTATCTTCTATGATTTAAAAAGTTTTCATCAATTTTTATCGTTGAGACTCAGCTTAATAAATAAACCACATTATCGAGTCATCCCTGCTCTATGGGCCAAGGATATTCATTAAATTATCAATAATCATGACTATACCGAATAATCCCTGGTCATAATCATACCAAAAACTGTTCATCAATACACTACAGGCCACTGAGGACTTTTACCACATCATTTATAACATTACAGGTCATGATTATACTGAATAACCCCTGGTCATAATCATACCAAGTCCATCTATGCACGTAAGCCAAATATGACTTTCATCGTAATATAAGCATGAGGATGATGACAATGACATAGTAATTCAATAAAACAAGTTAAAGAATAAATTTTAAAGATTTATAAGTTAATTTATCCTGAACTCAATAATGTCCAAATTGTCAACATGATACTTCTTTATGGAGTAAAATTCAAGAATGCTCAGAAGAATATTTCCATGAAAAGATACTGGATGAAGCACAAATATCCAGGATATATTCCACTAATTTCATGGAGTATAGAAGTCAAAACTTTAACCAACTGAGTATAATAGAATATATGAAACTGCAAATAGATTTTCACCCGTCATGCGGTAATCCACGTATACAGATCATTTCCACAATTTAATAAGGAATGAATACAAAGGATCATTCACCATGCATGTGGTAATCCACATAGATAAGTTATTCCAACAGAATAATAAAGAATGGAATAACAGAAGAATTCACCATGCATGCGATAGATCACACAGACAGGTTATTCCCAACAAAATAATAAATAATGCAACTAGGTCATGCGTAAACCGCACCGACAGGATAGTCCAACAGAATAATAAATAATGGAACCAGGTCATGCGTAAATGCACAGACAAGATATTCCAACAGAATAATAAATAATGGAACCAGGTCATGCATAAACGCACATATAGGATATTCCGATAGAATAATAAATAATGGAATAACAACAGAATTCACCATGCATGCGATAGACCGCATAGACAGGTTATTCCAACAGAATAATAAATAATGGAACCAGGTCATGCGTAAACACACAGACATGATATTCCGACAGAATAATAAAGAATGGAATAATAGAAGAATTTCACCATGTATACGGTACTTTGCATATACAGGTTATTCCAACATAATAATAAAAATAGAATAACAAAAGAATTTCACCCTGGCCCGGATGGCTTTAATGTTAATTTTTCCTCCATTGTTGGGATATCATTGGGGCTGAATTTACCTCTGTAGTGCATTATTTTTTTGATACGAGCCACCTTCGTTGTGGAATTAATGCTACTGTTATTGCCTTGATCCCAAAGTCTGATAATCATTCATATATATCTGACTTTAGGCCAATATCTTCTTGTAACACTTTTTATAAATGCATCTCTAAGATTATTACTAATAGACTTAAGAAAGTCCTTCCCTCTCTAATTGACCATGCCTAATCTGCCTTCATTTATAGTAGAAGCATCAGTGATAATATTCTTCTTGCCCAAGAACTTTTTAGAAACTACCATAGGAATTTTGGTCTTGCTAGATGTGCCTTAAAGATTGACATTAGGAAAGCTTTTGACACTGTCAACTAGAGTTTTATCTTGGAGCTGTTGAGCCTTCTTAAGTTCCCTCCCACTTTCATTAATTGGATTAAAGTTTGCATTTCTACAGCTATGTTTTTTGTTAAAGTGAATTGAGCTCTTGCAAGCTACTTCCGAAGGTCCAGAGGACTAAGGCAAGGGGATCTTCTTTCCCCTTACCTGTTTGTGCTAGCTATGGAAGCCCTCTCAATTATTTTGAACAAGGATGCTCTTTTGCCAGTCTTTAAATTCCACTAGCGATCCGAGCCTTGCAAACTCACTCATCTTTGTTTTGCTGATGATTTGTTGATCTTTTGCCATGGTAGCACGCCTTGATTACATAATCATTCATTCTTGTATTTAGTCTTTCTCATTGTTCTCTAGCTTAATTCCAAATGCTCAGAAGAGTCATTGTTTTTTATATAATGTTAAAGACGAATGGCATAATAGCATTTGTTCTATGGTGGGGGTTTCATATTGGTATTCTACCTATCAGATTTTTTGGGGTTCCCCTTATCTCATCTAAGCTTTCCCACATGGATTGCATGCCTTTAATTCATTAAATCACTGCTAGAGTGTCCTCCTAGATCGCAAGATTTCTCTTTTACTCGTGTAGACCTATGACTAATCAAATTTGTCCTGTTTGCTATTCATCTTATTGGTCACCCTTTTTTTGCCCAAGTGCGTGATGAGATTAATTTAGTTGATTCTTTGTAGATTTCTCTGGAAAGGCGATCTCTTCTCAAGTTTGAAGTGAAGTATCTTGGAAGGATCTATCCATGCCATAGTCTAAGTCTGGGGGGTCTAGCTATCAAGAGTCTTATTGATTTCGAATATGGCTCTCATCCTCCAACACCTTATCGAGGTTATCTCTCATTCCCCTTCTTCTCTTTGGGCTTCATGGATTCAAAGCTCTATTCTTAAGTAGAGAAATTTCTGGTATATTGATTTTCACTCTGATTGCTCTTGGATTTGGCTTAAAATCATTAAAATCATTAACATATCACCAAATAATCATAAAATAATTCATTAAATTTATAGAAACATAAAAATTGAATTTCTACAACTATGTTTTCTATTAAAGTGAATGGAGCTCTTGCAAACAACACGAAGGTTCAGAGAGGACTAAGGTAAAGGGATCTTCTTTCCCTTACCTTTTGTGCCCGACTATGGAAGCCCTCTCAATTATTTTGAACAAGGATTCTCTTTTGCCCGGCTTTAAATTCCACTAATGAACCGAGCCTTGCAAACTCACTCATCTTTATTTTGTTGATGATTTATTGATCTTTTGCCATGGTAGCTTTGCCTTGATTCACGATCATTCATTCTTGTATTTAGTCTTTCTCAATGTTCTCTAGCTTAATTCCAAATGCACAGAAGAGTCATTATTTTTTATATAATGTTAAAGAAGAATGGCAGAATAGCATTTGTTCTATGGTGGGGTTTCATATTGGTGTTCTACCTATCAAATTTCTTGGGGTTCCCCTTATCTCATCTAAGCTTTCCCACATGGATTGCATGCCTTTAATTCAACAAATAACTGGTAGAGTGTCCTCCTGGATTGCAAGATTTCTCTTTTACTCAGGCAGACTTCAACTAATCAAATTTGTCCTGTTTGCCATTCTATTCTTCTTCTTGGTCACCCATTTTATTTTGCCCAAGTCATTATGAGATCAATTGATCGATTCTTTGTAGATTTCTCTAGAAAGGCGCATCTCTTCTTAAGTTTAAAGTCAAAGTCTCTTGGAAGGATCTATTCATGCCATAGTCCCGAGAGGGTCTAGCTATCAAGAGTCTTATTGACTAAAATATGGCTCTCATCCTCCAAAGACCTTATCAAGGTTATCTCTCATTCCCTTCTTATCTTTGGGCTTCATGGATTTAAAGCTCTATTTTTAAGTAGAGAAATTTCTGGTATATTGATATCCACTCTAATTGCTCTTAGATTTGGCTTAAAATCATTAACATATCACCAAATAATCATACAATAATTCATTAAATTGATAGAAACATAAAAATTGAATTTCTACAACTATGTTTCGTTAAAGTGAATGGAGCTCTTGCAAGCTATGTCCAGAAGGTCCAGAGGACTAAGGCAAGGGATCTCTTTTCCACTTACTGTTTGTGCTAGCTATGGAAGCCCTCTCAATTATTTTGAACAAGGATTCTCTTTTGCACGGATTTAAATTCCACTAGAGAACCGAGCCTTGCAAACTCACTCATCTTTTTTTTCTTGATGATTTATTGATCTTTTGCCATGGTAGCCGCCTTCTTGATTCTGATCATTCATTCTTGTATTTAGACTTTCTCAATGTTCTCTAGCTTAATTTCAAATGAACAGAAGAGTCATTATTTTTTATATAATGTTAAAGAAGAATGGCAGAATAACATTTGTTCTATGGTGGGGTTTCATATTGGTGTTCTACCTATCAGATTTCTTGGGGTTCCCCTTATCTCATCTAAATTTTCCCACATGGATTGCATGCCTTTAATTCAACAAATCACTAGTAGAGTGTCCTCCTAGACTACAAGATTTCTCTTTTACTCAGACAGATTGCAACTAATCAAATTTGTCCTATTTGCCATTCAGTCTTATTGGTCAGCCCATTTTATTTTGCCCAAGTCTGTGATGAGATCAATTCAGTCGATTCTTTTTAGATTTCTCTGAAAAGGCGCATCTCTTTTTAAGTTTGAAGTCAAAGTCTCTTGGAAGGATCTATCCATGCCATAGTCTGAGAGGGGTCTAGCTATCAAGAGTCTTATTGACTGGAATATGGCTCTCATCCTCCAACACCTTATCAAGGTTATCTCTCCTTCACCTTCCTCTCTTTGGGCTTCATGGATTCAAAGCTCTATTCTTTAGAAGAGAAATTTTTGGCATATTGATATTCACTCTGATTGCTCTTGGATTTGGCTTAAAATCATTAAACTTAGCCTCACCGCTTTGAAATTCTTTAGTTATAGATTTGGTAATGGTAACATCTTTAGTTTATGGTTTGATTGGTGGCGAGAATGGCTGTGCCTTATCTTCTTCTAAGTCTAGAATCTCTAACTCTAGGATTCTATATCTCGCTAGAGTCTTTGCATCATTTCTCAAGGTTCTTGGTCGTCTCTCGCCTCTTAGAAACCATCGTAACCATCATAAGGTGATGCGGTTTTGAAATTTATTAAATGAAGTTCATGTGTCTTACATTCTTTGAGGAATTCATATTCGGAATGGTATTGTCATTAGTTCCCTCAAGGCAAATAACATTTGGGAATCTATTCTTCTAAGAGTCGAGAATATACCTTGGGCTAAGTTGCTATGGCACAAGCTTCATGTGTCCCGATTCTCTTTTACGTTGTGGCTAGCCTTGCGTAGGAGGCCCTTTATAAATGATTTATTTTGTTCCTTTTCTAATTTCCGATTGCTTGGCCTACCCCTTTGTAACTTGATCGCTGGAAACTTTCCTCATCTTTTTTTGTCCTTACTCTAAAACCTGTTTTATCTTCTATTATGGATGTTGGGAATTGGCCTCATGTCTCATTTGTGCGGGACAATTTGGTGGAATATATTCTTCAATATAAGGGAGGTTTATGCAATCCGAGATCCCGAAGTTGGTTTTTGCTACTTGATTGTGTACAAAATTGGGGAGCTAGGAACTCAATGGTGCATGACAAAATCAAAGCGCCCCCTCGTTCTAGAAAATGAAATTGTGATGTTGATCAAAGCTTGGCTCTTCACTTCTCTGTAGTTCCACAAGGCAACTTAGAATCTATTCCTAACATTAGAATGATTTAATTTGGTTTCCAAGATAAGATAAGATTTGATTTGATAAAATATGATTTGATTTGATAAGATATTAACTATTTTATTTGGTAATATTTAATTTTCATATTTGATTTGATTCACCTTGCTTTATTTTCCAGAAAATTAAGGAAACAAGGAGATTGAGCAAGATTTGAAACATTTGCTGGAGATTACACAAGACATCGAGGGACCGCCCAAGATCCATTAGGGTTTATCTTTTTAGGGGTTCTTGTTGGTTTACAGAAACAAGATATACATACAATAACATTGTAAAACAGAGGAAATATGACATAAATAGAATTTAAAATTTTCTGCAATTTAAGCACGTTATAAACACTTTACTCTTTATTACTTTTACATGCAATTTAATTGATGAGATTGCAATTGTCTAGTAGCTAATTGGCTTAATTTGATTACGAAATATGATTGTACTCCTTCCATTTCTTTTTAATAGATGTTTTAGAAGAAAACATAAATTTAATAAATACTATTAATGCTTATTAATATTTTGTGTGATTGACCGAGTGAATATTTAATATAGAGACAATATATGAAATTAAGTCATTAATGCTTCTTTAAAATCTAAAAATAAAGAGAAAAAAGAAACAAATTTGACTTTTTAAAAAGACAAATAAAAAGAAACGGATGGAGTAATAATCTATTCGACTTTATATTTTTTGGGAATTAATATTTTCACAAGTGAAAATGGTAGTTCTACAAGATTCTCAATTCCCTTTTTTTCCCTATATAAACAATGTGTTGAAACAATGGTCTATTCATGCGATGACTAAACAAATTCACAATTTTATGGCCACTTCTAAATTTCAACCAATGGTTCTCTTCCTTATAGTTCTGTTTTCCCTATTTGGTACTGATGAATGTAAGTAATTATTTCCTCATCATCCCTTATTTTCAAATTATTGTACATACATTTTTAGTTTTTGTAATTTTTTTCTTTTATGGCCTTTTTTTTGATTTATTTGTTAATTAACCATCTAGATGGTCCATATAAATTAGGCCATAGCTTGGGCCATTTGATTTCTTGTTTGGGCTCTCTAATTACATTGTTTGGGCTATGTAAAAATAGCATGATCCAATATATAAATTTTATCTTACCCTAATTATTTAATTAGGGTTTCCATTCCACTCATTTTGGAATTTAAATAATTATCTATGTACCTTTAATTTTATATCCCAATTAGACTCACTTTAATTAGGTTTAAATTAAATAATAAATTGAGATAATAAAAGTAATCTCTTAGGTTAGTATAATTTTAAATACTATTATTCTTTAATATCATAACCCTTAGGTTATTTAATATTCATACCTAATGTATAATTAGGTTATGTAACTTTTTCGTTTAATTCTTTTTATATAATTCATACATATATATATATAGAATATATATATACATATATATTTATTTAACCATAAACATTTTTCACATAAATAATAACATAGTCATTCCATATATGTCATAAAGTTTTCAATATCATTAATATTTAATTACCGTGTGACTTAAAATTTTGTTGTTGTAACAATCTCCAACTAAACTAAACAAATTCTTGAAAAATAAACCAACTAAAATGGAATCAGTCATCTTCATCTTCTTCATCCGCTTCGCCTTTCACATATGAGGGAACCCATTTCGTTAATATCAATAATCAAAACTCAAAATTTGTACAGATCAAACCAAACCCAAAACCCAAAATTCATTCATTCCCATTAAACTAAAACCCAAAATTTGTACATATCAAACCAAACCCAAAAATCATTCCAATCAAAATAGAAGTAATCAGGTGAATCAAGACCAATATTAACTGAAACACCATGAAAACATCCTAATTTGGTCCATCTTTTTTCCCACTCATCAAAGAGTTCAATATAATAACAATAAAATTGGACTAAAAATTATCCAAAGAAAGAAAAGAGAAGCATAAATCCAGTTCCCCAACTTCACTCTCCTCACTCACTCAGACAACTCCCATAGAAAAACTCAAAGGAACTTAAAAAATGGAAGAATATGGAAGCAGAGCAAAAGCTCATCGGCAGCTCGGAATCGCCGAGAAGCAATTACAGAACAGAGATCTCGTCGGATCCAGAGAATTTGTCGTCTTAGCTCAGGAAACGGCGTCGTTACTCAACGGCTCTGATTTGATCTTGGACATCGTCGATGTTCTCCCCGCCGTCGACAAGCGGATCAACAACCACCACAAATCTGAAACCCCCGAAACCAAGCCCATACACCACTGCTTCAGATCAATTATCCTAAGTCTAGACCCATTAAAAGCATACCCCTTCTAATATGCACAATCTAAGCTCCCACGATCTACAACCCCAGACTTTGCAAACATAGATTGGTAGATAGATTGATAAGGTGGATAGTTTGATGGATGGCACAGAGAGTTTGAGGGCTATCATCAGCGGTGGAGGTCAGGTGGGTCTCTAAGCTAAAGGACTCCATTTTCCCTCCCTATGTGGAACTAGGACTTGACAAGGAGGAGAGAAATATCTTACAGGGTCATTATAATCATTATAAAATTAAGTATAATTTAATTTAATTAATTATTTAGCTTACTTTCTCTCTCCTCGTCAACATTGATACATAGATTTAATTGATTACCACGTATTGCCACGTCATTCTTCTATTAAATGGTTAACAGACATAGACGGCAAAATCACTTTTTATAAATAATGTATGGTTCGATGAGTTGATCGTAAAAAAAATTAGTTCGGTGATGCATTTGTAAACCTACCCCTAGTAGAATGGGGAAAAGTGTATTTAATCCTATATATTGAACTATGAGGGACACACTACTATATAACAGTAAATAGATAACGCAGAAAAAACGTTGTGGTTTTAATCAGAAAACCGTCGTGGTTAAGGGTGTCATCTATTTGACACCCTTACACAACGCTTTTAAAACGCGTTAGTTAGATTAGACACATTATACAACGTTTTTAAGAAAAAAAACGTTGTAGATTTGTTTTCCATAAATTAGTAGATGCTTGAAAGCGTTGTAGAAGGTATGATTCCACAACGTTTTTGGATAAAAATGTTGTAGTTTAATATATCGAATAACGTTGAGGTACATTTACACAACGTTTATAATGTGTCATCTATTTAGAAGGTGTCATTTATTTATACAAATATACAACATTTTTAAAATGTTGTAGATAAAAAAAAAGGTTGTGGTTCACCTATATTACCAATGCAGCTGCAATATGCTAATGCCATGATATATAGCTAAAAGGTCTAAATTCTCATTTAAATTTAAAGCCAAAATATATCAACCATTCAAAATACATCCCAATAATACCATTAGTTTATAGTTTTAAATTACTATATCCATAAAATATATACCAAACTATCCATATATACATCTCAAATTCACGTTTCAATTCAAAATAAATCCACAAAATAAACCAAACTATCCATAAAATTAAACTACTACCTAAGCATGTGCAAAAAAGCCTAGGTTCTCCCAAATACGCATGAGAACTTTTGCTAAGAGAGATTGTATGCTACATCATGATTAGTGGATGATATTAGGCCAAGAGACAGGCCAAGTGATTGCTCCTTGTAAAAAGAGAACTTCAGCCAATCTTGGGAAAGCAATGATACTAACACACAACACCAAACCAAAAAACATAATAAATAATAATAACAGCACCAAACCAAAAAACATAAAAAAAAATAATAATAATAAAAGGAAATAGAGCTAACCTTTACAAAAGAACCTTTCAGATCAGATGCTTGCTTTACAAATGATAACTTAGAGATCCCCTTGATAAAGCTTGGACCCCTAGCACTAGCTGAGGCCTTCACTGAACTAGCACAAACATCAGCCATTGGGACATCCTGGTCAGAGGCAATGGTCGGCCTAATTTTTTTTAAAGAAACTCTTTCAGATATATGTTCCAATGTTGAGGATATGCTCTGTAGAAGCCAATCATGAACTTGTGTGGCAGGAACAGGAATAGGAGGCATATCGGGATCTGAATTAGCAAAAAATGGAGCATTTTGGCTCAAGAGAATTCTCTCTGATCCTTTTTCACCAAAATAAATCAGAAACCCAAGGTGCTCAAACTTTTCCGTAGTTAAAACCTGACATAATCAGCTTAAATTAGCATATTATTATAGCAAGTATAATACATATTACACAATATAGCTACAAACCAAAAACAAATGCACACAACTGTAACTTATAGGTAACGTGAAAATCTTACAATTCATACTTAAAACCTAATTATATTTAAATGTCTTAAAGAACCGCTAAATAAAAGTAGTAAAATTAAGACATTGCCATTTAAATGGAAACAAAGCAGTCACACAACAGGAACAAGGTTTAAGAGGTTTGACAAGATTACTTTTTTATGTAATTTGAAGGAAAAAAAATAGAGAACATGCTAACAACTTAACGAATACCATAAGCACTGAAATGCCTAAGTATATCAGAGCAATGAACTACGCTTATACTTAAAGTTCAAACTAATATATAGCCACACCTAACCAATAAAGCGTAAATATGAAAGCAAAAAAGTATACACCAAAGAAGTTTCGTAATTAGTTTTCACTTTTACCTCGTAATATGATGATTTGGAAGTCTAAAGGTTCATGACCTCACCTGATGTTCCATTGGTTAGTTCGACAACACTCTTGGTGTCTAAATTCTGTTTATCATCAGCTCCGACACCATTCGCTGTCTAGTTGCACCAAATTTATCTGCTCCCAAGCCACTTTCCTACAACATTAAGCACTAGGTAAGTATTCTCTGTTTGAGCACCCAAACTGTAATCCCAACCCCATTATCAAAAATCAGAAGTAAACACAAATATGATATTCTAAGAGTCTTAATCCCAACCCCATTATCAAACTCTCATAACAAAACTGGTTAGTGCTAAAAAATGAATTAAACATATAACAAGAAATTTCTTCAGATCTTTCCCTGCTGCAATGTCACGTAGGATTGCAAGAGCTCTGTTGATTTCAATTCTGAGGACAATTGCCACACCTAAGACAATATTCTCATGAAGTATAACTTCTGGAAAGTTAGGTGGAGACCTGATAATGCAAGGAACATAGCACAAGGTATTAGATAACTTCAGATTAAACAACAAGAGTGTGAGAAACACCCGACAAGCTTACTTATTGATAAAGTTGGATGCATTTGACCATAGAAAAGGATCGCCAG
Source organism: Panax ginseng (assembly GCA_020205605.1). Taxonomy (NCBI): domain Eukaryota; kingdom Viridiplantae; phylum Streptophyta; class Magnoliopsida; order Apiales; family Araliaceae; genus Panax; species Panax ginseng. Next base: position 136,553,907 of record CM035133.1, on the reverse strand, counting down.
AGCCAAGATTAGGATATGACATACTAAAGTGAGTAAGTGGTATTCAATCAATTCGAAAAAGCGCCCAAATAGCGCGTTGGAAAAACCAAGCACGCCACAGTAAATCTTCTTGTTTCTCCATAGGAAATAATCATTGAATTTTTTTCTCTTCTTTTCTTCTTCTTCTTCTCTTCCTCCAAATGTTAAGATTTACTTCCCCACTAACATATAGTAGTAGTACTACAAGACTAATTAAATAATTTATGTAAAATCCCAAATTTTACTTAATAAAAATTAATTTTCTCAAATATTTTTTTCAAAATTATGGTGTGGATTTGAGATAAATATAATATATTATATTTTATTATGCATAGTATTTTCATAGTGCTCGATAGTGTTTACATAGTAAAATCATTTTATATAAAAATGTAATACTTTTATAAAGTTATTTATTTTATTAGATTTTAAATAATATATATATATATATATATATATATATATTATATTTTATTGCATAGTATCCTTTCCATTCTCCTATAAATAGGATGCTTAGTTAGAATTGAAAACACACTAGAAATTCAGAGAATTCTTCTTCGATAATCTTTAAGAATATCCTCGCCCTACCCGTCAAAATACTCTTCTTTTTAACGTAAGGGGTATTATTCTTTCGTATTCATGAAGAGAGTTATTTTCTTTCAATACTCGTAAGAGTTGTTATTCCATTCTTTATTATTATATTGGAATAACCTGTCTATGCGAAGTACCGCATACATGGTGAAATTCTTCTGTTATTCCATTCTTTATTATTTTGTTGGAATAATTTGTCTATGTGATCTATCGCATGCCTGGTGAATTTTGTTGTTATTCCATTCTTTATTATTCTGTTGGAATATCTTGTCTGTGCGGATTACGCATGACCTGGTTTCATTCTTTATTATTCTGTTGGAATATCCTGTCTGTGCGGATTACGCATGACCTAGTTCCGTTCTTTATTATACATTCGTTGAATATCCCGCCTCTGTAAGCGGATTACGCATGACCGGTTCCATTCTTTATTATTTTGTTGGAATAACTTTTCTGCATGCGGTCTATCATATGCCCGGTGAATTTCGTTGTTATTCCATTCTTTTATTATTTCGTTGGAATATCCTCATCTGTAAGGATTACGCATGACCTGGTTCCATACTTTATTATTCTGTTAGAATAACCTGTCTGTGTGGTCTATCGCATGCTTGGTGAATTCTACTATTATTACATTCTTTATTATTCTATTGGAATAACCTGTCTATGTGGATTACCGCATGCATGGTGAATGATCTTTTGTATTCATTCTTTATTAAATTATGGAAATGATCTGTCTACGTGGATTACCGCATGACGGGTGAAAATCCATTTGCAGTTTCATATATTCTATTATACTCAGTTGGTTAAAGTTTTGGCTTCTATACTCCATGAAATTAGTAGAATATCCTGGATATTTGCGTTTCATCCAGAATCTTTTCATGGAAATATTCATCTGAGCATTCTTGAATTTTACTCCACAAAGCAGTATCATGTTGACAATTTGGACGTTATTGGTTCCTAGATAAATTAATTTATAAATTTTTAAAATTTATTCTTGAACTTGTTTTATTGAATTGTCATCATCCTCATGTTTATATTATGTTGAAAGTCATCTGTGGCATGTAGTGCATAGATGGATTTGGTATGATTATGACCAGGGATTATTCGGTATAATCATGACCGTAATGTTGCAAATGATGTGGAAAAAGTCCTCATTGGCCCGTATTGCATTGATGGACAGTTTTTGGTATGATTATGGCTATGGATTCTCTTCGGCCAAGGGTGCAAAGAAGAATTGTTTTATGGCATGATCAGAATCATTGATGAAAACACAATTATCTTTGGCCTGTAGTGCATGGATAATTCGTGGTCGTGATACTAAAGAATATCCTTGGACTGTAGTGTAGGGATGATTTGATGATGTGGATTATTTATTAAGTTGAGTCTCAGCGATAAAAGTGATGAAAAAACCTTTTAAATCATAGAAAATAGTAGATTTTATGCTCTACTTGACTCTTCTAATGGATTGCTTATTCCACTGCAGTTGTTGATCTAAAACTTGTTGTCTATTGTATTCTATCAGTTGTTATACTGTTGAAGGCTAAGGATAATTTATTCTGCATTATCTTAGTCATAATATTTCTTACTGGGCTAGTTGAGCTCACCCTTTCTTTCATTGTTATCTTTAGGAAATGAGAATATAGCTGGGACGAGTCGGGGAATGGAGTGATGGTCCAGGATAAATGGCTTTAGTAGTCCTCACTATTCTATGAAATAATGTGATAATAATTGTAATGAGGACACCATTGAGTGTGGATATTGTCTAGATGATAATATTCTTGTTTAAACTCTCAGCTATGTTTTGTCGTATTTTACACGACTGTTGTATAATTAAGTTGTATTTGAATTTATGTACCATGTATCTGGCGACTCAAGATGGGTGATGTATACTTGTTTTGGGGGCGTCACAGTTGGTATCAAAGCTTAGGGATATGATCCCTGGTTGAGATGTGAGACAAGAACTAGGAGGGGAGAGACGGGGAATTCCTTCACTAGTATGACCTACCTAAGTTTATTTGTGACATGTCAATTAACCCTTGTTTTGTGATAGTAAAATTGCATCTGAAAATGTTGAGATCAACAATGAAGCACATGAGACCGTTGAGTCACCAACGATCAATACCCAAGATAATGTGCAACAGGAAGACATTAATCCTCAGGTAAATAACTACACCGATCAAATGATGAACGATGGGATGTTCAGAGGCTTTATGCAATTCATGCAATATCAGGTAAGAGAGACTCCTGTTCGAAATATAGGTGTAAATAATGGCAACCCACGGTCGGTCACAGCTAAGCAGTTCAACAAGCTGGGACCACCGGAGTTTTTGGGAAAGCCAGAACCACTTAAGGCGGAGACGTGGTTAAAGCAGATCACAAAGATATTTGATGTCTTGGGATGCTTCGAGGCGCAAAAGGTTCCCTTTGCCACTTTTATGTTGCGTGAAGAAGCAGATCATTGGTGGGAATCTGTAAAATGTACCCAGCCTGATGCACTCAAGATGTCTTCGAAGAAATTTCAAGAATTGTTTAATGACAAGTACTTTCCTGAAAGTATTCGTCATATGAAGGAGGTGGAATTTATCAAGCTGGAGCAAAACAATATGATCGTGTCATAGTACAAGGCTAAGTTTATGGAGTTATCCCGATTTGCATCCCATTTGGTCGATAATGAGGAGCGAATGACGCGAATGTTTCTGCGAGGTTTGAAACCCGATATATGTCAATACCTCATTTCTCACAAACTTTGTTTATATTAAGATGTTGTGAATAGGGCTAAGTTATTGGAGCACGATAATGAGTCAGTATAACCAAAAGGCAACAACCAACAACACGATAATAATTGTAACGGTGGCAACGGCCATCGGAAAAATGATAACCATCGTGGGGGAAATTATCATGCCAAGAATGGTAACCACTTCGGTGGTAATCATGGCCAAGATAATAGAAGTGGAAATTTTAAGAAGAGAAGGTTCAATAATGATGGAAAGACAGCAGCATCAACACCTGTTTCAAAGAAAGAAGAACGACCACCGGTCGTATGTTTTAAATGCGGACAGAAGGGACACATCCGTCCAAACTGTACGCAGCAATTCAAAGCGTGTTTCAATTACGGAAGAGAAGGTCACCTAGCTCGATTTTTTCGTGTAGTGAAGTCAAGTCCAGCTGGGATAGTGATGCCAAAAGATGTCCCAGACAAGTCAAAGCTGGTAGTTTAAGTGAGAGTGTTTGTTGAGGAACCCGAACGAAGTTGTCATGGGTAAGTTAATCATAAATTCTTGCGAAGTTTATACCTTATTAGATATTGGTTTTATCCATTCTTTTATCTCTCTTGCTTGCGCTCAACGTTTAAATTTGACTCCGAAGAGATTAGACTTTGACTTATCTATTGAAACTTCGTTAGGAGAAACCTTCGTTACCTCCACTATTTATAAATCATGTTGATTCAAATCGTCACCCTCACGTTACCTGTTGATCTTATTTCTTTGAAAATACTTGCCTTTGATGTGATTTTAAGAATCGATTGGTTAACTACTCATGATGCTTTTCATAAAGTTATTAGCTTTCATATTCTTAACCAACCTGTTATGCGAATTCAAGCAACCAAACCACTAAAGTCAATCACTGTCATATCAAGCCATAAGTAAATAGTCCCGAGCCTTTATCTGGCGACTTCCTTGTGTGGAATGCACCAAAGCCAAAATTTTCGTAGGGTACATTGTGAATAACGATGGCAAGTTGATAGGTATCAATGTGACATACTATCCAAGTCTTGGATGAGAGTCATAGTTTTGAATGATATTTCTATTGTTAATAAATTTCCTGATGTATTCCTGAAGACTTCTTAGCCTACCTCTAGAGAGTGAAATCAAATTTTGTATTGACCCCAGTACAAAACCCATTTCTAAAACCCTTAAATATTTCTTCAATCAAAACAAATGTATTATGTGCTAAAGACGTTGGCTCGAGCTGTTGAAGATTACGATCGTATCATTCAATACCATCATGGAAAAGCGAACGTGGTAGCTGACGCATTGAGTAGAAGATCGTATGCGTTTACGAGTGAGAATATATTAACCTATGTGAAGAAAACGAATATATGATTAGAACCGAATTTAGTTGATAAAGTTAAAGCCGCTCAAGCTACAGACCCGGAGCTGATGAACACGAAAAAGAAGGTTCATGAGGGCGTTATTTTAGAAGCAAGAATCGATGAAGAGAGGAAATCTCAACCCTCGATTTTATTGGCCCATTTGAAATCCTCGATCGAGTAGGAACTGTGGCCTATAGATTCGTTTTACTGCCAAATATGTTGCGTATTCCTAACGTTTATCACGCATCGATGTTGTTACAAATATGTGGACTAACCGAACCACATTAATGATTTAGAACCGAACGAGATAGCGGATAATTTAATGTATGAATATGTACCTGTTAAAATCCTGGAATATATTCTACGCTTAAAGGTTATACCTCAAGAGTTAGAATCTGACAAAGTGTCCTTATTTGATTGGCATACCAGGTACGTACGTAAATTTCGAGGGCGAAATTTCATAAGGAGGGAAGATTGTAAAATACCAAATTATACGAATAAAGATTTAATTTTCTCAAAATATTTTTTTCAAAATTATGGTGTGGATTTGAGATAATGTTATAGTTATGGGTAATATTTATAAATTTTGAAAAGTATGCAAGTTGTTATATAATATTCGATTGGTCGGGGAATATTCTTTTTGTCAGGGAATATCCGTACGACAATACAATCATTGGTGGACCCCGCAACGGAATTATTGTCGGATTGAGAAAACGACAAAAATATTTTTATGAAAATAACGACGGAAGTTTTACCGTTAAAATTGTTCAATTACTCGGTAGTAAAAGTACAGTAATACGCATGGTTGCATAGTAGCACACGATATTGATTATTGATGCTTACGTGAGAAGTAACTCAGTTTTGTTTAATTATTACTACATTAATTGCTGCATAGTAAAATCTTTTTATATAAAACAGAATACTTTTTATAAAGTTTTGTTTTATTTGATTATAAATAGAATATATTAAATTTTATTATACATAGTGTTTGCATAGTACCTGCATAGTGTTTGCATAGTAAAATCTTTTTATATAAAATAGAATACTTTTTATAAAGTTTTGTTTTATATGATTATAAATATAATATATTATATTTTATTATGCATAGTATTTGCATAGTACCTACATAGTGTTGACATAGTAAAATCTTTTTATATAAAATAAAATACTTTTATAAAGTTATTTGTTTTATTAGATTTTAAATAATATATATATATATATATATATATATATATATATATTATAAGTAGAATATATTATATTTTATTACATAGTATCCTTTCCATTCTCCCATAAATAGGATGCTTAGTTAGAATTGAAAACACACCAAATATTCAGAGAATTCTTCTTTTATAATCTTGAGCGTATTTCTTTAGAGTTTTAAGAAGCTTTGAGCGTAGAAAATAAAGATAAGTTTTCTTCAAGAATATCCTCGCCCTACCCATCGGAATACTCTTTTTTTAAGGTAAGGGTATTATTATTTTCGTATTCATGAAGAGAGTTATTTTCTTTCAATACTCATAAGAGTTGTTATTCCATTCTTTATTATTATGTTGAATAACTCCGCTACATGCTAAGCACCGCATACATGGTGAAATTCTTCTGTTATTCCATTCTTTATTATTCTGTTGTTATTTCATTCTTTATTATTATATTGGAATATCACATGCATGCGGATTACGCATGACTGGTTTCATTCTTTATTATTCGTTGAATATCCGTGCATGCATGATTACGCATGACCTAGTTCTCATTCTTTTATTATTACATTGGAATATCCTCTCTATGCGGATTACGATAACCCGGGTTCCATTCTTTATTATTATGTTGGAATAAACGTCTGCATGCAATCTATCGCATGCCCGTGAATTCTAATTTTATTCCATTCTTTATTATTCATTTGAATATCAGTATCAGGTGAATTACGCATGACACGGTTCCATACTTTATTATTCTGTTGGAATAACCTGTCTATGCGGTCTATCGCATGCCTGGTGAATTCTGCTGTTATTCAATTCTTTATTATTCTGTTGGAATAACATGTCTATGTGGATTACCGCATGCATGGGTGAATGATCCTTTGTATTCATTCTTTATTAAATTGTGGAAATGATCTGTCTACGTGGATTACTGCATGGTGGGTGAAAATCAATTTGCAGTTTCATATATTCTATTATACTCAGTTGGTTAAAGTTTTTGCTTCTATACTCCATGAAATTAGTAGAATATCATGGATATTTGCGCTTCATCCAAAGATTCTTTTCATGAAAAAATATTATTCGAGCATTCTTGAATTTTATTCCACAAAGCAGTATCATGTTAACAATTTGGACGTTATTGGTTCCTGGATAAATTAATTTATAAATTTTTAAAATTTATTCTTGAACTTGTTTTATTGAATTGTCATCATCCTCATGTTTATATTATGTTGAAAGTCATTTATGGCCTGTAGTGCATAGATGGACTTGGTATGATTATGACCAAGGATTATTCGGTATAATCATGACCGTAATGTTGCAAATGATGTGGAAAAAGTCCTCATTAGCTCGTAGTGCATTGATGGACAGTTTTTGGTATGATAACCGGACAGTTTTTGACTATAACTGGGTCGTTGCTCCCGATGGCCGCTTTATAAGTAGACCCAAACACCCCGCTACCCAATATCTCAGCCGACGCCCTCAGCAAGTCTGCCAACTCAAATCTCAACCGATCATCTCTCAAGAATGTTAGCTTCAAGCTATTGTTCTGACTACTACTATTACTCTTCCCATGGACCGACGGAGGATGATGTATAACAGGTGATGCCCCTACATCCATTTTGTCCAAATCATTGAACTACTTCAAATGAGAGCATAATGTTCAAGGAATTCCATTATACCCATAAGCACGAAACAATCATTCACTTTATGCATATAGGAACCGATTCTAACATAAATTAGCCTGTTCATAAAAATTTTAAAACGAAAAGAAAAGAAAAAAAACCCTAAACTTGATTATATAATGCTACTAGCTAGCAATAGAATCACATGTCTGCAAATGTGCTAATAACCATCAATGTCTGAATCCTAATAACTAATTTAGCATTTTGTCCCGCCTTTAGTTGGGATCTATCTAATCAAACACAAATTATTATTATTTTTTACTTAATTATATAAATCAACTCTAATGTTCTTACCTAGAAATGGGTAAAGAAATCACAATATTAAATTTTCGAATACCTTTTGGAGAAGCTGTTGTTAGAGGTGACGGTGATCTTGCTCTTCTCGCGGACGACGGAGACAGAATCACCTGTAGCTCGCCTTGCCTTGCCGACCTTGATTCTCTCTGAAGGAACTTTTCCAAAGTGAAGCAATGTCCATAATTTTTTCCTCCACCCGCTTTCCGCAAATAATCATGAAGGTCGTCCCTTCTTCTTCCCCTTGGCTCTGGCCGCTCCTCCTGTCCCTTTACTCATCTTCGCTTTTCTTTTCTGAAATTAAATAAGCAATTTTCAGATACATAACAATAATATATTTCATATAATATGCAGATATATACATATATACGTCTGTGAATATAGAGAGAGAATGGCTCTTACTAGATTGAACTTTAAAACAAATTTAATCGTAAATCGAATATGGGATGTTTGTGAAGAAAAAGGAGGAGACTTTCGATCTACTGTAAGAGAGCAAGAGAGAGAGAGAGAGAGAGATAAAGGAGGGGGAAGAGGAGGAGGTCGTTGGTGAAGGAACGACGAAGGGATGAGGGTTTGTCGTCGCTGCTACTAAAGAGAGAAAATGGGAGAGAAAGAATGAGAGGAAGAAACGATAGAGAAGAAAGTACTCCTTCCGCGTTTCATTTCAAATTTTGACTTCAGCGTTTTTTTTCCTCTCCGTGTTTTTTACATAGATATAACGTTTTTTTTTTAAAAATGTTATCTATTTAAAATAAAAAATTACCCTTATAAATACATAACATTTTTTTATATGTATGTACAACGTTTTGTTAAAAAAATATTGTAAAAAAAATACCACAACATTTTTTATAAAAACGTCATCTTTTTAAGTGTTGTCTTTTTATGATTTTGTACTAGTGACAAGATCAATGTTACTAGAAAATTTAGTCGAACCATAAAATCTCAAAATTTACCATTCTAATCATCCATTTATTCAATCAATAAAACTGAATGAGTTTCAAAGTTAAATACACAACAACAAATGTATATAAAACAATGATAGTAAATTAATATTTTTGTTCACAAAATCATAAATAAATTATCTACTTAGTGACAATCTAATCTGTGGCGGAACCAGAACATTTTTAGAGGGGGGTCAAAATACATCAGTAAAAAAATTATTTATTGACGCTTGGAGTGCTTCTTTCAAATTCATTTTGCTCAATTATAGTATTCCACAACATCATATTTCAATCATTGTCAACTTTTGAGTTGTGAGTCTAATGGCTTTAAATACAAAACACACACACACACACACACACACACACACACACACACATATATATATATATATATATATATATATATTAATTTTTCCTGAAATATGGGACTATTAATCAGACTTTAAAATTTTTAGTCAACTGATTAGCTACGTCTATAGATAAATTATAAATTATAATATTATATATTCAAAATCTTATATTCTGGTTCTGGTCATCTTCCTTGAAGACAATTGAGAGGAGTTACTCAAATCAAGAAAATTAATTAAGTTATTCTCATTTACAAAAAATCGATGTCAAGATATGATTAAGTCAGTAAAACAAATGAGTGCAATCTTAATTAATTAATCATCAAACTTATTTAACATTATTTTATCTTATAGTAATATTGTTAATTTATTATAAGTAGAAGGACACGAGAAAGCAAATGAATTAATACCATCTCATAACAAAGATCAAGTTTAACTAACATTAGCATGCATTAGATTCCAGGGGTTGGGGGTCATATTAACCCCCCTTACTACCTTACCCCACCCCCCACCCCTAGCTCAGCGCCTCTAAATCTAATAGTGCTAAATTAGTCTAAAACATGAATGCGATAGGCAAAGAAATTATAACTACAATAAAATGTCCTATTTTAAATATATAAATCGTAAATCATTTAACAACATATTTGCATAAAGCATTCAAGTCATTGATAATAGCATGTTTTATTACAATCTACTCTTTAAGATTCAGTAAAGGAGAATCATTATATCAATCATAACTTATACTCCATATGAAGTCTTCACAAGGAAATTGTAACAAAAAATTGATATTCAAAAGAATGTAAAGCAAATAAGCAAAGGCATGTACCTGACGCCAAGATGTCTCTTTCTCTTTATCAACTTAGGTTTAGTAGATAAAAATAAATTGGAGACATGAGTTGTAATTTACAATTTATTATATTGAAAGTTGAGGATAATATGATAATTATAAAAATAGAATTTATTCTAATTTCTTTTCCGTCTAAATCAGACTTATTTTGGACTGAAAACTTTGACAAGAAAAGTGACCAAGTTTTTTATCCATTTCTTTTCTTTTTCGTTTATTAAAAAACTCAGAAACATATGAATTGGAAAGAAAACTTAATTTTTTTGTCCATTTTTTTCTTTTTCGTCCCTTTTATAACTTAGAAACAGAGTGTTAATATATCTTAACAACTCACATCTTTGTATTAAGAGGCCCTCTTAATATTTAAGATACAAATATGAGTCAAAACTATTCAGAATACCTCTTAATACAAAGATATAATACATTAAAATTCATTAAGAGGTGGGCTATTAAATTGCATTAAGATGCAATTAAACACCAATTTTGATTTCCTGATGATAAAGCAACTGTGCAATATGACATACCATTAATTTCAACAATGAGTCATGTTATACATTATAAAAGTTTTACTTTAATTTATTTGATCTTATCATATATACTTTGATCACGTAGGTCGCAATCTAATTTTTTCAAATATTTGTCGACACATGTATATCATTTTCCTTCAACATTAATATTCCTATTAATTAATTTTTAGTTCCTTTGTCTCGCAAAAATCGATTTAATTTGATTTTTTCAATATCAAATTGACCAATTTTGTAATCAAAATATATACCATTTTCTTGTAAATATATGAGGAGAACCATATATATGAAACTATATCGAATTTACTATCACCTTCAATTTTCATATGTTTGAAAATATAAATAACTATCCTGAATTCTTTTTTAAAATTGATCCATTTGACCACAAAAATTAAATAAACCAATTTTTGAAGGACTAAGAGAATAGTGAGTGTGACGCCCCCAAAATAGGTATACATCACCCATCTTGAGTCGCCAAATACATGGTACAAAATTCAAATACAACTTAATAATACAGCTGTCGTGTAAAATAGGACAAAACATAAACTGAGAGTTTTAATAAGAATATTGTCATCTAGACAATATCCACACTCAAAGGAGTCCTCATTACATTTATTGTCACCCTATTTAACAGAATAGTGAGGACTACTAATGCTATCATCTGGACTATCACTCCGTTCCCCGACGAGTCCCGACTACGTTCTCATTTCCTGAAGAGAACAGTGAAAGAAAGGGTGAGCTCAACTAGCCCAGTAAGAAATATTATAACTAAGATAATGCAGAATAAATTATCATTAGTCTTCAACAATGTTAAACTGATAAAATACAATATACATCAAGTTTAACTGCAGTGGAACAAGCAATCCATTAGAAGAGTCAAGTAGAGAATAAAATCTACTATCTTCTATGATTTAAAAAGTTTTCATCAATTTTTATCGCTGAGACTCAGCTTAATAAATAAACCACATCATCGAGTCATCCCTGCTCTACGGGCCAAAGATATTCATTAAATTATCAATGGTCATGACTATACCGAATAATCCCTTGTCATAATCATACCAAAAGAATTTCACCATGTATGTGGTACTTCACATAAACAGGTTATTTCAACATAATAATGAAGAATGGAATAACAGAAGCTCTCTTCATGAATATAAAAGAAATAATACCCCTTACCTTATAAAGAAGATTACTCCTACGATTAGGGCGGGGATATACTTGAAGAAAACTTGCACTATGCTCAAAGCTTTCTTAAACTCTAAAGAAATACGCTCAAGATTATAGAAGAAGAATTCTCTGAACTTCTGGTGTGATTTCAATTCTAACTAAGCATCCTATTTATAGGAAAATTGAAAGGATACAATGCAATAAAATATATATATATATATATATATTAATATTTTATTTAAAATCTAATAAAACAAATAACTTTATAAAAGTATTTTGTTTTATATAAAAAGATTTTACTATGCAAAACACTATGCAGGCACTATGCAACACTATGCATAATAAAATATAATATATTCTATTTATAATCTAATAAAATAAATAACTTTATAAAAGTATTATGTTTTATATAAAAAGATTTTACTATGCAAAACACTATGCATAATAGAATATAATATATTCTATTTATAGTCTAATAAAATGAATAACTTTATAAAAGTATTCTGTTTTATATAAAAAGCTTTTCTGTTTTATTACATTAATAATAATTATAAAACAAAACTCATCATCATTTTTATAATTCACACTATTAATCGACCAGGTCGTTCCCAGAAAAGCGGGGGCTTTCCAATAAGGATTTCTCCCTATTGGCGCCCAATTAGGTGACCAAACCTCTCCTTGGCAGAACTTCTAGACATCGTTAATATTGCAAATGATAATATTAATAACTCTGTCATCTCAATTATTGATTTAATAATATATAAAATATCGACAATAATTAAATCAAATAACGTGAGATAGTATGCAACAATTACTGTAGCAATAATTGAACAAAACTGAGTGACTTCTCACGTAAGCATCAATAATCAATACCGTGTGCTACTATGAAACCACGCGTATTCCTGTACTTTTAACACCGGGTGTTTCAACAGTTAACGGTAAAACTTCCACCGTTATTTTTATAAAATATTTTTATCGTTTTCTCAATCCGACAATAATTCTGTTGTGGGGTCAACCAATGATTGTGTTGTCGCATCGAATATTCCCCGCTAAAAACGAATATTCCCCGACCAATCTAATATTATATATCAACTTGCGCATTTTTTGAAAAATTTATAAATATTACCCACAACTATAACATTATATTAAATTCACTCCATAATATTCAAAAATGATAATTATAGAAAATTCATCTTTATTCATAAAAGTTGGGGTCTTACAACCTCCCCTTCTTATAAAATTTTGCCCTCGAAATTAGGGTACATACCTGGTATGTCGAAGAGGTAAGGATACCTTGATTTCATTTCAGATTCTAACTCCCAGGTCATTTCCTCAACATCGTGGTTTCTCCACAAAACTTTGACTTGAGGTATAACTTTGGAGCGTAGAATATGTTCCTTCTTATCCAAGATTTGAATAGGAATCTCTTCATACGTTAAATCTTCCACTATTTCATCTGGTTCTAACTCAATAATGTGGTTCGGGTCTTTCACATATTTATGTAACATGGATATATGAAAAACGTTATGAACACGAGACATACTTGGTGGTAAAGCGAGTCTATAGGCCACAGTTCCTACTCGATCGAGGATTAAAAATGGGCCAATGAATCGAGGATTGAGCTTTCCTCTCTTTCCAAATCTCGTAACTCCTTTCCATGGAGCAACACGTAACAACACATGATCTCCAATATAGAATTCCACGTCCTTACGATGAAGATCAGGACAACTCTTTTGTCGATCTTGTGAGGTTTTTATACGTTGTCGAATCGTTTGAATCTTTTTCGTAGTCATACGTACCAACTCCGGTCCCAACAACGTTGCTTCACCCACCTCATCCCAGCATACTAGAGAACGACACTTTCTTCCATACAACGCTTCGAATGGAGCCATGCCAATACTTGCTTGATAGCTGTTGTTGTAGGAAAACTCCACCAATGGTAAGAACTTATCCCAACTTCCCATGAAGTCTAGGACACAGAGTCTTAATAAATCTTCCAGAGTTTGAATAGTCCTCTCTGATTGTCCGTCCATCTGAGGATGATATGCCAAACTAAATCGTAAATCTGTACCCATAGCTTTTTGCAAACTAACCCAAAATCTTGAAGTGAATATTGGGTCTCGATTAGAAACTATGGATACTGGCATACCATACAGTCTTACAATCTCGTTTATATACACACAAGCAAGACATTCAAGTGTATAAGTTTCTCGTATTGGTAAGAAGTGAGTAGACTTAGTCAATCTATCAACAATGACCCAAATTGCATCTATGCCTTGAGAAACCTTGGGAAGACCAGTAACGAAATCCATGGTAATGTGCTCCCACTTCCATTCTTGAATTTTAAGTAGTTGCAATGGACCTTTTGGCACTTGATGCTCCACCTTGACTCGTTGACAAGTTAGACACCTTGAGATAAACAACGTTATCTCTCTCTTCATATTGCTCTACCAAAATGTATGATGAAGATCATGATACATTTTGGTACTACCAGGATGGATTGCAAACAATGTGTTGTGCGCCTCCATCATGATTTTATACTTTAAATCAGGGTCGTTAGGAATACAAAGTTTGGAGTTGACTCGAAGTATTCCTTCTTCATCGATTCTTACTTCCGACATAACACCTTCTTGCACTTTCTTCCTCATACGCATTAGCTCCAGGTCTGTAGCTTGAGCAACTTTAACTTTATCGATTAAAGTTGGTTCTACTCGTATATTCGCCATCATCACATGGGTCCCTGGAGTCTTTAACTCTATCTCCATCCTTTGCAAATCATATAAAATGGGCCTTTGCGTTAACAATATTGCACTCGTACCAATGCGTTAGCTACCACGTTCGCTTTTCCAGGGTGGTATTGGATGGTATGATCATAATCTTTCAACAGTTCAAGCCAACGTCGTTGTCACATGTTGAGTTCCTTTTGAGTGAAGAAATATTTGAGGCTTTTATGATCCGTAAAGATCTCCACTTTCTCCCCATACAAGTAATGCCTCCAAATCTTTAATGCAAAAATGACTGCTGCCAACTCTAGATCATGAGTAGGATAATTCCTATAATATTCTTTGAGTTGTCAAGAGGCATAGGCTATGACTTTCCCATGTTGCATGAGAACGCATCCTAACCCTTTGCCTGAAGCATCACTGTAAATGACAAATCCCTCCGTGCCAGAAGGTATTGTCAGAACAGGTACTGAAATGAGTCTTCTCTTGAGTTCTTGAAAATTCTTCTCACATTCTTCGCTCTAACCGAACTTTGTATCTTTTCGAGTCAGCTGAATTAATGGAGTAGCTATTCGAGAAAACCCTTCTACAAATCTCCGATAATAACCAGCTAAATTGAGAAAGTTACGTACTTCGGTCACTGATTTAGGTTGCTCCCAGCTTTGAATTTCTTCAATCTTTGTCGGGTCAAAAGATATTCCATGACTTGATACTACGTGCCCAAGGAATGCTACTTCATCAAGCCAGAACTCGAATTTATTCAACTTGGCATAAAGCTTATTTTCACGAAGCTTTTGGAGTATCAGCCTCAAGTGTTGCTCATGGTCTTCACGGGTTTTGGAGTATATGAGGATGTCATCAATAAAGACGACCACAAAGTGATCCAAATATTCCTTGAATACTTGGTTCATCATGTCCATGAAGGCAGCAGGAGTATTAGTCAATCCAAAAGACATGACTAGGAATTCATAATGCCCGTACCGAAGTTCTAAAGCGTCTTTGGAATGACAAATCCTCCCCGTGCTGAAGCATCACTATAAATGACAAATCCCTCCGTGCCAGAAGGTATTGTCAGAACAGGTGCTGAAATGAGTCTTCTCTTGAGTTCATGATAATTCTTCTCACATTCTTTGCTCCAATCAAACTTTGTATCTTTTGAGTCAGCTAAATTAATGGAGTAGCTATTCGAGAAAACCCTTCTACAAATCTCCGATAATAACCAAGCTAAATCGAGAAACCTACGTACTTCGGTTTTAGGTTGCTCCCAGCTTTGAATTGCTTCAATCTTTGTCGGGTCAAAAGATATTCCATGACTTGATACTACGTGCCCAAGGAATGCTACTTCATCAAGCCAGAACTCGAATTTATTCAACTTGGCATAAAGCTTATTTTCACGAAGCTTTTGGAGTATCAACCTCAAGTGTTGCTCATGGTCTTCACGGGTTTTGGATTATATGAGGATGTCATCAATAAAGACGACCACAAAGTGATCCAAATATTCCTTGAATACTTAGTTCATCATGTCCATGAAGGCAGCAGGAGTATTAGTCAATCCAAAAGACATGACTAGGAATTCATAATGCCCGTACCGAGTTCTAAAAGCAGTCTTTGGAATGTCATCAGTTTTAATCTTCAACTGATGATATTCGAAACAAAGATCGATCTTTGAAAAGAATTTGGCGCCTTTCAACTGGTCAAACAGGTCATTAATACGTGGCAATGGATACCTATTTTTGATGGTGACATGATTCAACTCCCGATAATCAATACAAAGTCACAAACTTCCATCTTTTTTCTTCACGAATAGAACAGGAGCACCCCAAGGAGACGTACTAGGACGAATAAAACCGATGTCTAACAATTCCTGTAGTTCAGTTTTTAACTCCTGAAGTTCAATAGGAGCCATTCGATATGGGGCTTTTGAAATGGGTTTTATACCGGATTTAAGGTCGATACAAAATTCAATTTCACGCTCTGGGGGTAGGCCAGGAAGTTCTTTAGGGAATACGTTAGGAAATTTATTAACAATACAAATATCATTCAAATCTGACGTATTTTTATTTAAATCCGTGACATGAGCTAAGAAAGCTTGACATCCATTTTTTAATAAATGAATAGCTTTATGGCTTGAGATGACAGTGATCGATTTTAATGGTTTGGTTGATTGAATTCGCATAATAGGTTGGTTAGGAATATGAAAGCTAACAACCTTACGAAAATAATCAATTTTTTGCATAATGAGTAGTTAACCAATCAATCCCTAGAATCACATCAAATGCAAGTATTTTTAAAGAAATAAGATCGACAGGTAACGTACGGTTACCGATTTGAATCAAACAAGACTTATAAACCGTGGATGTAATGAAGGTTTCTCCCAACGGAGTTTCAACAGATAAGTCAAAGTCTAATTTCTCCGAAGTCAAATTTAAACGTTGAGCGCAGGTAGGAGAAATAAAGGAATGATTAGAACCAGTATCAAATAAAGTATAAACTTCACTAGAGTTTATGATTAGCTTACCTATGATCACCTCGTTTGGATTCCTCGCTTTTTGGGAGGTTACGACAAACGCTCTCCCTTGAACTATCGGTTTTATCTTATCTGGGACCCCCTTTGATGCCTCCATCCCAGCTAGACTTGACTTTGGTGCACGAAAAAATCGGACTAGGTGGCCTTATTTTCCATAATTATAACATGCTTTGGACTGCATCGTGCAGTTTGGACTTATGTGTCCTTCCCCTCCACATTTGTAACATACGATCGGCGGTCGTTCTCCTTCCTTAACAACGGTGGTCTTTGGTGCTAACGCGTCTTTCCATCTTTATTGAACTTCTTTCTTCTTGAACTTTCCACTCCTATTGTCTTGGCTATGATTACCCATCAAGTGGTTATCATTTCTAGCATGTTGATTCCCTCCACGTTTGTTGTCACCGCTTTGATGACTGCTACCACTGGTATTATCGACTTGTTGGCTACTCTCTCTTGGTTGGGTTGACTCATTATCGCGTTCCAATAACTTAGCCCTATTCACAACATCCGAATACAAACAAAGTTTATGAGAGATAAGGTATTGACGTATCTCGGGTTTCAAACCTCTTAGAAACATCCGCGTCATTCTCTCCTCATTATCAACCAAGTGGGACGTAAACCGAGATAACTCGGCAAACTTAGCTTCAGATCTTTGCGCACTACGGTTATATTATTTTTCTCAAGCTTGATGAACTCTACCTCCTTCATGTGGAGAATACTTTCAGGAAAGTACTTGTCGTTGAACAGCTCTTGGAATTTCTCCTAAGACATCTTCAAAGGCAAAGAGAGTTGAGTACGCTTACTGATTCCCACCAATAATCTTCCTCTCTGACGCATAACATGAAGGTGCCAAAGGAACCTTTTGCTCCTCGAGTATCCCAAGACATCAAATATCTTGTTGATCTGCTTTATCCACGTCTCCGCCTTAAGTGGTTTTGGCTCTCCAAAAAACTTCGGTGGTCCCAGCTCTATGAACTGCTTAGTGGTGACCATCCGAGAGTTATCAGTGTTTCCACTTGCATTTTGGACAGGAGCCGCCTTCGCCTGATGTTGCATGAATTCTAAAAAGCTCCTAAACGTACCGTCGTTCGTCATTTGATCAGTGTTGTTGTTTACAGGAGGATTATCGCATCCTGTTGCACATTATCCTGATTATTGATCTGTGGAGACTCAACGGTCTCCTGTGCTCCATTGCTATTTTCAACATTCTCGGATGTCATTTTCAAATATTGCCACAAAACAAGGGTTAATTAACATATCACATATTATCTCTATACTCTGACCGACCAATTAAATACCAAATAAACTTAGGTAGGTCATACTAGCGAAGGAATTCCCCATCTCTCCCCTCCTAGTTCTTGTCTCACATCTCAGCTAGGGATCATATCCCTAAGCTTTGATACCAACTGTGACGCCCCCAAAATAGGTATACATCACCCATCTTTAGTCACCAAATACATGGTACAAAATTCAAATACAACTTAATAATACAGTTGTCGTGTAAAATACGACAAAACATAAACTAAGAGTTTTAATAAGAATATTGTCATCTAGACAATATCCACACTCAAAGGAGTCCTCATTACATTTATTGTCACCCTATTTAACAGAATAGTGAGGACTACTAATGCTATCATCTGGACCGTCACTCCGTTCCCCGACTAGTCCCTGCTACGTTCTCATTTCTCAAGAAAAGCAAAGAAAGAAAGGGTGAGCTCAACTAGCCCAGTAAGAAATATTATGACTAAGATAATGTAGAATAAATTATCATTAGTCTTTAACAATGTTCAACTGATAAAATACAATAGACATCAAGTTTAACTACAGCGGAACAAGCAATCCATTAGAAGAGTCAAGTAGAGAATAAAATCTACTATCTTCTATGATTTAAAAGTTTTCATCAATTTTTATCGCTGAGACTCAGCTTAATAAATAAACCACATTATCGAGTCATCCCTGCTCTACGGGCCAAGGATATTCATTAAATTATCAATAGTCATGACTATACCGAATAATCCCTGGTCATAATCATACCAAAAACTGTTCATCAATACACTACAGGCCACTGAGGACTTTTACCACATCATTTATAACATTACAGGTCATGATTATACTGAATAACCCCTGGTCATAATCATACCAAGTCCATCTATGCACGTAAGCCAAAGATGACTTTCATCGTAATATAAGCATGAGGATGATGACAATGACATAGTAATTCAATAAAACAAGTTCAAGAATAAATTTTAAAGATTTATAAGTTAATTTATCCTGAACTCAATAATGTCCAAATTGTCAACATGATACTTCTTTATGGAGTAAAATTCAAGAATGCTCAGAAGAATATTTCCATGAAAAGATACTGGATGAAGCGCAAATATCCAGGATATATTCCACTAATTTCATGGAGTATAGAAGTCAAAACTTTAACCAACTGAGTATAATAGAATATTTGAAACTGCAAATAGATTTTCACCCGTCATGCGGTAATCCACGTATACAGATCATTTCCACAATTTAATAAGGAATGAATACAAAGGATCATTCACCATGCATGTGGTAATCCACATAGATAGGTTATTCCAACAGAATAATAAAGAATGAAATAACAGAAGAATTCACCATGCATGCGATAGATCACACAGACAGGTTATTCCCAACAAAATAATAAATAATGCAACTAGGTCATGCGTAAACCGCACCGACAGGATAGTCCAACAGAATAATAAATAATGGAACCAGGTCATGCGTAAATGCACAGACAAGATATTCCAACAGAATAATAAATAATGGAACCAGGTCATGCGTAAACACACATATAGGATATTCCGATAGAATAATAAATAATGGAATAACAACATAATTCACCATGCATGCGATAGACCGCATAGACATGTTATTCCAACAGAATAATAAATAATGGAACCAGGTCATGCGTAAACACACAGACATGATATTCCGACAGAATAATAAAGGATGGAATAATAGAAGAATTTCACCATGTATACGGTACTTCGCATATACAGGTTATTCCAACATAATAATAAAAATAGAATAACAAAAGAATTTCACCATGTATGCGATGCTTCACATAAACAGGTTATTCCAACATAATAATGAAGAATGGAATAACAGAAGCTCTCTTCATGAATATGAAAGAAATAATACCCCTTACCTTATAAAGAAGATTACTCCTACGGTTAGGGAAGGGATATACTTGAAGAAAACTTGCACTACGCTCAAAGCTTTCTTAAACTCTAAAGAAATACGCTCAAGATTATAGAAGAAGAATTCTCTGAACTTCTGGTGTGATTTCAATTCTAACTAAGCATCCTATTTATAGGAAAATCGAAAGGATACTATGCAATAAAATATTATATATATATATATATATATTATTGAAAATCTAATAAAACAAATAACTTTATAAAAGTATTCTGTTTTATATAAAAAGATTTTACTATGCAAAATACTATGCAGGCACTATGCAATACTATGGATAATAAAATATAATATATTCTATTTATAATCTAATAAAATAAATAACTTTATAAAAGTATTATGTTTTATATAAAAATATTTTACTATGCAAAATACTATGCATAATAGAATATAATATATTCTATTTATAGTCTAATAAAACGAATAACTTTATAAAAGTATTCTGTTTTATATAAAAAGCTTTTCTGTTTTATTACATTAATAATAATAATAAAACAAAACTCATCATCATTTTTATAATTCACACTATTAATCGACCAGGTCGTTCCCAGGAAAGTGGGGGCTTTTCAATAAGGATTTCTCCCTATTGGCGCCCAATTAGGTGATCAAACCTCTCCTTGGCAGAACTTCTAGACATCGTTAATATTGCAAATGATAATATTAATAACTCTGTCATCTCAATTATTGATTTAATAATATATAAAATATCGACAATAATTAAATCAAATAACGTGAGATAGTATGCAACAATTACTGTAGCAATAATTGAACAAAACTGAGTAACTTCTCACGTAAGCATCAACAATCAATACCGTGTGCTAATATGCAACCACACGTATTCCTGTACTTTTAACACTGGGTGTTTCAACAGTTAACGGTAAAACTTCTGCCGTTATTTTCATAAAATATTTTTGTCGTTTTATCAATCCGACAATAATTTCGTTATGGGGTCCACCAATGATTGTGCCGTCGTACGAATATTCCCTGCTAAAATGAATATTCTCCAACCAATCGAATATTATATATCAACTTGCATACTTTGCAAAATTTATAAATATTACCCACAACTATAACATTATATTAAAGTCACTCCATAATATTCAAAAATGATAATTATAGAAAATTCATCTTTATTCATAAAAGTTGGGGTCTTACAGTGATGAGATCGATTTCATACATAAGAAAGAATGATCTGACACATTCTTATTATAAATTTCAGAAGAGTAATGCTAGGAGCACCAATTATATAAAAAATTGTGCACACTAAGTATAAAAACAAAGAAAAAATATGGAGCGAGACCTACAGCTGAATATTTTGCACATTTAATTGGTAAGCAATATTTGAATCATACTCTTAGTGCACAAAATTTTGTGTACAGTTGGTGCACATAGTATTATCCATTTTAAAATATTTTATCAACTATTAACATTTTGTATGACATACACGTGTCAATCACCCAGGGAGGTTGAGTAAATTTTGATAGGTGTTTAGTATTTCAAGTTTGATAACCCGTGCAAAATACAAAAAATTTGAAAACGACTCATCTAGTATCTTTCTTGACGCAAAGCGTTACATGTTGCTTTAAGTACTACAATTTTACATCGACTTTTTAATTATCAGTTACGTGGATAAGTGCCGATTGTAACTTTATTAGAGAGATGTGTAATAAGTGGATTGTTCTTATAATTCTTACAAATCTCATGTATTGATAAATTTCACAATTATAATTCAGCGTCAATTTATCGCAATACATAGCACAACTCTTCCATGAACAATTGATTTAAAAATTCTCTATATGTTGATTTCATGATTATAAAGCAAGTGTGCAATATGAACTTTCATTAATTTCAATAATAATATTTAATTAGTGTTTGACTTATCTCCATTTTTTTCTCATTTAGATAAACTCGTTTACCATTCATGAGAAGCACACAACCAATATTAATAATGATTTATTATATTAATTATTGAAATAATCAATTAAATGTAAGATAATATATTTAATTAGAAATTTGAGAATGTAGTTATAATTATTAAATATATATTTAAACAATAAATTATTGAATTATATATTGTAGGTTCATTTTATTATCCTTAAAACTGACCTTCACCTTCAAACGGTCAAGAAGCTCTTTCAATTTTTCAACTTCATAATTGATCTAGAAGGATTTAATGTTGCAGTCTCTGATAGTTGGAATGTTCAAATTCGAGGCAACCTAATGTTGCAGTCTCTGATAGTCTCTCAATTATTTTGAACAAGGATGCTCTTTTGCCAGTCTTTAAATTCCACTAGCGATCCGAGCCTTGCAAACTCACTCATCTTTGTTTTGCTGATGATTTGTTGATCTTTTGCCATGGTAGCCTGCCTTCAGTTACAATCATTCATTCTTGTATTTAGTCTTTCTCATTGTTCTCTAGCTTAATTCCAAATGCTCAGAAGAGTCATTGTTTTTTATATAATGTTAAAGACGAATGGCATAATAGCATTTGTTCTATGGTGGGGTTTCATATTGGTGTTCTACCTATCAGATTTTTTGGGGTTCCCCTTATCTCATCTAAGCTTTCCCACATGGATTGCATGCCTTTAATTCAATAAATCTTCGCTAGAGTGTCCTCCTAGATCGCAAGATTTCTCTTTTACTCGTGTAGACCGCAATTTAATCAAATTTGTCTGTTTTCTTTATTCGGTCTTATTGGTCGTCACCCTTTTTTTTTGCCCAAGTCTGTGATGAGATCAATTTAGTTGATTCTTTGTAGATTTCTCTGGAAAGGCGCATCTCTTCTCAATTTTGAAGTCGAAGTCTCTTGGAAGGATCTATCCATGTCATAGTCTAAGGGGGGTCTAGCTATCAAGAGTCTTATTGACTGGAATATGGCTCTCATCCTCCAGCACCTTATCGAGGTTATCTCTCATTCCCCTTCTTCTCTTTGGGCTTCATGGATTCAAAGCTCTATTCTTAAGTAGAGAAATTTTTGGTATATTGATTTTCACTCTGATTGCTCTTGGATTTGGCTTAAAATCATTAAAATCATTAACATATCACCAAATAATCATAAAATAATTCATTAAATTTATAGAAACATAAAAATTGAATTTCTACAACTATGTTTTCTATTAAAGTGAATGGAGCTCTTGCAAACAACTTCTGAAGGTTCAGAGGACTAAGGTAAGGGGATCTTCTTTCCCCTTACCTGTTTGTGCCAGCTATGGAAGCCCTCTCAATTATTTTGAACAAGGATTCTCTTTTGTCTGGCTTTAAATTCCACTAATGAACCGAGCCTTTGCAAACTCACTCATCTTTATTTTGTTGATGATTTATTGATCTTTTGCTATGGTAGCACGCCTTGATTCACGATCATTTATTCTTGTATTTAGTCTTTCTCAATGTTCTCTAGCTTAATTCCAAATGCACGTAAGAGTCATTATTTTTATATAATGTTAAAGAAGAATGGCAGAATAACATTTGTTCTATGGTGGGGTTTCATATTGGTGTTCTACCTATCAAATTTCTTGGGGTTCCCCTTATCTCATCTAAGCTTTCCCACATGGATTGCATGCCTTTAATTCAACAAATAACTGGTAGAGTGTCCTCCTGGATTGCAAGATTTCTCTTTTACTCAGGCAGGACTTCAACTAATCAAATTTGTCTGTTTGCCATTCGGTCTTCTTGGTTGACCCATTTTATTTTGCCCAAGTGCATTATGAGATCAATTCAGTCGATTCTTTGTAGATTTCTCTAGAAAGGCGCATCTCTTCTTAAGTTTAAAGTCAAAGTCTCTTGGAAGGATCTATTCATGCCATAGTCTGAGAGGGGTCTAGCTATCAAGAGTCTTATTGACTAAAATATGGCTCTCATCCTCCAGCACCTTATCAAGGTTATCTCTCATTCCCCTTCTTATCTTTGGGCTTCATGGATTCAAAGCTCTATTTTAAAGTAGAGAAATTTCTGGTATATTGATATCCACTCTAATTGCTCTTGGATTTGGCTTAAAATCATTAACATATCACCAAATAATCATACAATAATTCATTAAATTGATAGAAACATAAAAATTGAATTTCTACAACTATGTTTTCTGTTAAAGTGAATGGAGCTCTTGCAAGCTATGTCCGAAGGTCCAGAGGACTAAGGCAAGGGGATCTTCTTTCCCCTTACCTGTTTGTGCTAGCTATGGAAGCCCTCTCAATTATTTTGAACAAGGATTCTCTTTTGCCTGGCTTTAAATTCCACTAGAGAACCGAGCCTTGCAAACTCACTCATCTTTGTTTTGTTGATGATTTATTGATCTTTTGCCATGGTAGCCTGCCTTCAGTTACGATCATTCATTCTTGTATTTAGACTTTCTCAATGTTCTCTAGCTTAATTCCAAATGAACAGAAGAGTCATTATTTTTTATATAATGTTAAAGAAGAATGGCGAGAATAACATTTGTTCTATGGTGGGGTTTCATATTAGTGTTCTACCTATCGATTTCTTGGGGTTCCCTTATCTCATCTAAATTTTCCTACATGGATTGCATGCCTTTAATTCAACAAATCACTAGTAGAGTGTCCTCCTAGACTACAAGATTTCTCTTTTACTCGCATGCATCGCAACTAATCAAATTTGTCCTTTGTTTGCCATTCGGTCTTATTGGTCACCCCATTTTATTTTGCCCAAGTCGTGATGAGATCAATTCATCGATTCTTTTTAGATTTCTCTAAAAGGCGCATCTCTTCTTAAGTTTGAAGTCAAAGTCTCTTGGAAGGATCTATCCATGCCATAGTCCGAGAGGGCCTAGCTAGCTATCAAGAGTCTTATTAGTGGAATATGGCTCTATCCTCCAACACCTTATCAAGGTTATCTTCCTTCACCTTCCTCTCTTTGAGCTTCATGGATTCAAAGCTCTATTCTTTAGAAGAGAAATTTTTGGCATATTGATATTCACTCGATTGCTCTTGGATTTGGCTTAAAATCATTAAACTATCCATGCTTTGAAATTCTTTAGTTATAGATTTGGTAATGGTAACATCTTTAGTTTATGGTTATCGAAAGAGTCTTATCTTCTTCTAAGTCTAGTAGGATTCCTATCTCTGCTAAGTCTCTTGCATCATTTCTCAAGGGAATCTATTCTTAAAAACCAAGTAACCATCATGAGGTGATGCGGTTTGAAATTTATTAAATGAAGTTCATGTGTCTTCTTCATTGTCGAGTTGGAATGGTATTGTCATTAGTTCCTCAAGGCAAATAACATCCGGGAATCTATTCTTCTTAATATACCTTGGGTATGGCACAAGCTTCATGTGTCCCGATTCTCTTTTTACGTTGTGGCTAGTGTAGAGACCGCTTATAAATGATTTATTTTGTTCCTTTTCTAATTTCGAGCTTGCCCTACCCCTTTGTAACTTATTCACGAAAACTTTCCCTCATTTTTTTTGTCCTTACTCTAAAAAGCTGTTTTATCTTCTGTTATGGATGTGGGAATTGGCCTCATGTCCCATTAAATGCGGGACAATTTGGTGGAGTATACTCTTCAATTTAAGGGGAGGTTTATGCAATCTGAGATCCCGAAGTTGGTTTTTGCTACTTCGGTGTACAAAATTTGGGGAGCTAGGAACTCAATGGTGCATGACAAAATCAAACTGCCCCCTCGTTCTAGAAAATGAAATTGTGATGTTGACAAAATGAATGTCGTTCTTTTTGTTTTTGTCTCTTCTTTGAAGAAAGAAAGAAAATTTAAGGAAGAGAGAAATTTCAAAGAAAGCTAGTAGAATGAAAGAATATGAATAGACTGGGATGAATATCTAGTGTTCCATGTATGCTTGCAAGTGTTATGGAAATAAATAATCTATTCCTAACATTAGAATGATTTAATTTGGTTTCCAAGATAAGATAAGATTTGATTTGATAAAATATGATTTGATTTGATAAGATATTAACTATTTTATTTGGTAATATTTAATTTTCATATTTGATTTGATTCACCTTGCTTTATTTTCCAGAAAATTAAGGAAACAAGGAGATTGAGCAAGATTTGAAACATTTATTGGAGATTACACAAGACATCGAGGGACCGCCCAAGATCCATTAGGGTTTAGCTTTTTGGGAATTAATATTTCTATAAATGAAAATGTTAGTTCTACAAGATTTTCAATTCCCTTTTTTTCCCTATATAAATAATGTGTTGAAACAATGGTCTATTCATGCGATGACCAAACAAAATCACAATTTTATGGCCACTTCTAAATTTCAACCAATGGTTCTCTTCCTTATAGTCATGCTTTCACTATTTGCTATTGATGAATGTAAGTAATTATTTCCTCATCATCCCTTATTTTCAAATTATTGTAAATACATTTTTAGTTTTTGTAATTTTTTTCTTTTATAAGAGGCAATTTATTTAAGAAATTATATAAGTATTTTATTAGATTCCAAAACCCATTTTAGAATTAACTTTATTTTTTAAAAAATATTTATTTTTGATCTGAGTTTGATCAACAAAAGAGCTGAAATTACGCAAGATGGTGACAATATTCTCCCTACAAAGCTCAACACTATTTGTCTCCCAAGGGTATGTCTAGGGGGTATCCCTAGAAATTGTTGGTGTTGTGTTGAGCCTCTTAAATCACGTTGTTTTGATAAAAGATCTGAGTGTCGAGCCTTTTGTAAATGATCCTCCTTATACTGTTACAACTATTCCATGAATAATTTAATTAAAGTAACTCTTTATATTTAGATTTCCTGATGATAAAGCAACTGCGCAATATGAACTGCCATTATATTCATGTTATACTTTAAAAACGTTTTCAGCCGAATTATAATTCCATTGTCGTCGAATCCAATTTCGCAATTAAGCAATGACCCGTTTTTTGTAGTGATAATTCTCTATATTTTGATTTATCGATTATAAAGCAAGTGTTCAATATGAACTATCATTAATTTCAATAATAATATTTAATTGGTGTTTTCCTTATCTCCATTTTGTCTCATTTAGATAAACAATTTTACATTGAAATAATCAATTAAATGTAAGATAATATATTTAATTAGGACTTTGAGAATATATAGTTATAGTTATTAAATATTTATTTAAAAATAAATTATTAAATTATATATTGTAGGTTCTTTCGATCAATTATTAAGCTAAACATTTGAATGTAGTGTGATTTATTTAATTATAATTATAAGCAAACAATTATTTTAATTAATTTTAATGTTGTTTCAAATAGAATTACTGTATTAGCGTTTATATTGACAAAATTTGCTTGAAATTCTAATTCGAATTAACTATATAATTAAATGCACAAACATGGTTTCACCAATTTTTATTTTAGCTTTTTTCTTTCCTATTAAAATTAGTATAAGTTCTATCCAAATTTGTAAAATATTCAAAATAAAACCCAACATGTTAGGAAAAAGGAAGATGCTGCTTATTTTTATATCTATAATAAGAAAATAAATTTCTAAAAGATTTTTTTTTCTTTGGCTCTATCAAATATATTACAAGCTTTTATATCACTAAGATAATATATCTTAACAAATTTTATCCAAAATTTGTTATTGCACTTTTATTAAGATGTTAAGATATCGACAAAAAATCTTAATAATAAATGTGATTTTAAAAAAAATTAATTACTATAAAATTAGTTGAAAATTATAGTGGATTGGTTACTAACGAATTGTTATAATTAAATTAAAATTTATTAAAGCTTGAGTTTTAGTAGTTACATTTGAATTAGAATTTCAAGTAAACTTTATCAAAATAAACCTGGAGTAAAATTCCATTAAAAAAATTAAATTAAATAAAAATAATTATTTTCGCATAATCATAACTAAATACTCCATCCGTCTTAGGATAAAAGTTTTTATTACTAATTTGGGTAGTCTTAAGTTAAAAGTTCACTTACCTTAAATAATCTATTTTTTACAAAGATAAATCTTATAATACCCCTAATATTAATTGTTGTGGGTCCAAGTATTAATTAGGGTTCAAACCTAAAGTATTGAATGAAAGACAAAAAGACGACAAAAATCTCTAAATAAGTTAATGCACATTAAATTTCTCAGTAGGATAAAATTTTGGAATCTTAAATTTAATGAAATGTCTAAAAGAAAAAATATTTATTTTGAGGGTCACTGAGTGGTCGTACGAACCATGACTCTTTACACAAATGTTTAATAATCACAAAAACTGTGAACTTTTACTTGACGTTCAACAATCGTAAAAGACTGTAAACTCTTATCCCCCGAAGTATCATTAGGTGATCAGCCTAATAAGGCCAAATGTTACGAGTAACATTTAATCACGTTGTAATTATACAGCGTGATAATGTCGATTACCCGACCATAACTCAATACCCCTATTTATAGGGTTGTTCATACTCATTCAAAACCTCGGGATACCTACCAAAATATTTTGGATTGGATTAACATATCACCAAATAATCATAAAACAATTCAATAAATTGATAGAAATATAAAAATTGAATTTAGTCGAACAAATGACATAAACTCCTTTTACAGACGGTTCAAGAAGTTTTTTTCGTAAATTTATAGTTTTAACAAATAAGCGAAGTTAGAATGCGGAGAGTGGATTTGCTTGTTGGGACATACTTTCCTCGAGAAGGGTATTTCACGTCTCGAAATAGTAACTTAATTACACCATCAATAAGAATTTATTTAATTATTAGTTATCAATGGTAACTGTTTGAAATTTTGTTTGGTAGTATTTTGGACATCGTAATTTATCTCTAGTATATTCTTACACCATTAAAATTTTATTATAGTAATTATTTATTACTCTCAGTAGCCTCATATGTCCTTTTTGGACAGATTTTAGTCGATAAAATATATTACTTATTTTGGCATTTCTTTAATTAATTTTTCATACATTTTATACTTTACTTTATCTATTAAACCGCATTAAATATTTTATTAATTTTCGTCCTCCTGGCCCCACCTAGATAATTATAATTTAGTTAGTTTTTGATTTTTTCAGATTTTTCCCAACTTTGTTACTATTTATTTTAAACCTATTTATGTTCAAATTTGTGAAATTTTTTAAAATTTGAAAAAAAATTATGAATTTTGGAAAATATCTTTATAACATCAAATTATACTTTTACCCAAAATTTTATCTTAAACTGAATTACAGAACCCAAATTATAATTGTTTTAATGTTTAAAACCTGATTAATATCTAGAGATCATTAGGATATTCTTCTTCTTTTCTCGTGATTAAACAATGCCTCTAAAATGTGAAAACCTTCATAAATGAAAAAAATATGAAATACTTGAATTGATAAAAATAATAATACTCCTTTCATCCCTTTTATAAACACATTACTCTTTATTAGTTTTACATGCAATTTAATTGATGAGATTGTCATTGTCTAGTACCTAATTGGCTTAATTTGATTACAAAATATGATTGTACTCCTTCCATTTCTTTTTAATAGATGTTTTAGAAGAAAACATAAATTTAATAAATACTATTAATGCTTATTAATATTTTGTGTGATTGACCGAGTGAATATTTAATATAGAGACAATATATGAAATTAAGTCATTAATGCTTCTTTAAAATCTAATTTTGTGTGATTGGGCCATAGCTTGGGCCATTTGATTTCTTGTTTGGGCTCTCTAATTACATTGTTTGGGCTATGTAAAAATAGCATGATCCAATATATAAATTTTATCTTACCCTAATTATTTAATTAGGGTTTCCATTCCACTCATTTCGGAATTTAAATAATTATCTATGTACCTTTAATTTTATATCCCAATTAGACTCACTTTAATTAGGTTTAAATTAAATAATAAATTGAGATAATAAAAGTAATCTCTTAGGTTAGTATAATTTTAAATACTATTATTCTTTAATATCATAGCCCTTAGGTTATTTAATATCCATACCTAATGTATAATTAGGTTATGTAACTTTTTTCGTTTAATTCTTTTTATATAATTCATACATATATATATATATATAAATATATATATACATATATATTTATTTAACCATAAACATTTTTCACATAAATAATAACATAGTCATTCCATATATGTCATAAAGTTTTCAATATCATTAATATTTAATTATCGTGTGACTTAAAATTTTTTTGTTGTAACAATCTCCAACTAAACTAAACAAATTCTTGAAAAATAAACCAACTAAAATGGAATCAGTCATCTTCATCTTCTTCATCCGCTTCGCCTTTCACATATGAGGGAACCCATTTCGTTAATATTAATAATCAAAACTCAAAATTTGTACAGATCAAACCAAACCCAAAACCCAAAATTCATTCATTCCCATCAAACTAAAACCCAAAATTTGTACATATCAAACCAAACCCAAAAATCATTCCAATCAAAATAGAAGTAATCAGGTGAATCAAGACCAATATTAACTGAAACACCATGAAAACATCCTAATTTGGTCCATCTTTTTTCCCACTCATCAAAGAGTTCAATATAATAACAATAAAATTGGACTAAAAATTATCCAAAGAAAGAAAAGAGAAGCATAAATCCAGTTCCCCAACTTCACTCTCCTCACTCACTCAGACAACTCCCATAGAAAAACTCAAAGGAACTTAAAAAATGGAAGAATATGGAAGCAGAGCAAAAGCTCATCGGCAGCTCGGAATCGCCGAGAAGCAATTACAGAACAGAGATCTCGTCGGATCCAGAGAATTTGTCGTCTTAGCTCAGGAAACGGCGCCGTTACTCAACGGGTCTGATTTGATCTTGGCCATCGTCGATGTTCTCCCCGCCGTCGACAAGCGGATCAACAACCACCACAAATCTGAAACCCCCGAAACCAAGCCCATACACCACTGCTTCAGATCAATTATCCTAAGTCTAGACCCATTAAAAGCATACCCCTTCTAATATGCACAATCTAAGCTCCCACGATCTACAACCCCAGACTTTGCAAACATAGATTGGTAGATAGATTGATAAGGTGGATAGTTTGATGGATGGCACAGAGAGTTTGAGGGCTATCATCAGCGGTGGAGGTCAGGTGGGTCTCTAAGCTAAAGGACTCCATTTTCCCTCCCTATGTGGAACTAGGACGGACAAGGAGAGAAATATCTTACAGGGTCATTATAATCATTATAAAATTAAGTATAATTTAATTTAATTAATTATTTAGCTTACTTTCTCTCTCCTCGTCAACATTGATACATAGATTATAATGATTACCACGTATTGCCACGTCATTCTTCTGTTAAATGGTTAACAAACATAGACGGCAAAATCACTTTTTATAAATAATGTATGGTTCGATGAGTTGATCGTAAAAAAAATTAGTTCGGTGATGCATTTGTAAACCTACCCCTAGTAGAATGGGGAAAAGTGTATTTAATCCTATATATTGAACTATGAGGGACACACTACTATACAACAGTAAATAGATAACGCAGAAAAAACGTTGTGGTTTTAATCAGAAAACCGTCGTGGTTAAGGGTGTCATCTATTTGACACCCTTACACAACGTTTTTAAAACGTTGTAGTTAGACACATTATACAACGTTTTTTAAGAAAAAAAACGTTGTAGATTTGTTTTCCATAAATTAGTAGATGCTTGAAAACGTTGTAGAAGGTATGATTCCACAACGTTTTTTGGATAAAAATGTTGTAGTTTAATATATCAGACAACGTTGAGGCACATTTACATAACGTTTATAATGTGTCATCTATTTAGAAGGTGTCATTTATTTATACAAATATACAACAATTTTAAAATGTTGTAGATAAAAAAAAGGTTGTGGTTCACCTATATTACCAATGCAGCTGCAATATGCTAATGTCATGATATATAGCTAAAAGGTCTAAATTCTCATTTAAATTTAAAGCCAAAATATATCAACCATTCAAAATACATCCCAATAATACCATTAGTTTATAGTTTTAAATTACTATATCCATAAAATATATACCAAACTATCCATATATACATCTCAAATTCACTTTTCAATCCACAAAATAAACCAAACTATCCATAAAATTAAACTACTACCTAAGCATGTGCAAAAAAGCCTAGGTTCTCCCAAAATACGCCAGTAACTTTTGCTAAGAGAGATTGTATACTACATCATGATTAGTGGATGATATTAGGCCAAGAGACAGGCCAAGTGATTGCTCCTTGTAAAAAGAGAACTTCAGCCAATCTTGGGAAAGCAATGATACTAACACACAACACCAAACCAAAAAACATAATAAATAATAATAACAGCACCAAACCAAAAAACATAAAAAAAATAATAATAATAATAAAAGGAAGTAGAGCTAACCTTTACAGAAGAACCTTTCAGATCAGATGCTTGCTTTACAAATGATGACTTAGAGATCCCCTTGATAAAGCTTGGACCCCTAGAACTAGCTGAGGCCTTCACTAAACTAGCACAAACATCGACCATTGGGACATCACAGTCGAGGAGGCAATGGTCGGCTAATTTTTTTTAAAGAAACTCTTTCAGATATATGTTCCAATGTTGAGGATATGCTCTGTAGAAGCCAATCATGAACTTGTGTGGCAGGAACAGGAATAGGAGGCATATCGGGATCTGAATTAGCAAAAACTGGAGCATTTTGGCTCAAGGGAATTCTCTCTGATCCTTTTTCACCAAAATAAATCAGAAACCCAAGGTGCTCAAACTTTTCCGTAGTTAAAACCTGACATAATCAGCTTAAATTAGCATATTATTATAGCAAGTATAATACATATTACACAATGTAGCTACAAACCAAAAACAAATGCACACAACTGTAACTTATAGGTAACGTGAAAATCTTAGAACTCATACTTAAAACCTAATTATATTTAAATGTCTTAAAGAACCGCTAAATAAAAGTAGTAAAATTAAGACATTGCCATTTAAATGGAAACAAAGCAGTCACACAACAGGAACAAGGTTTAAGAGGTTTGACAAGATTACTTTTTTATGTAATTTGAAGGAAAAAAAATAGAGAACATGCTAACAACTTAACGAATACCATAAGCCTTTGAAATGCCTAAGTATATCAGTAGTAGCAGAACTCTGATTATACTTAAAGTTCAAACTAATATATAGCCACACCTAACCAATAAAGCAGAAATATGAAAGCAAAAAGTATACACCAAAGAAGTTCTGTAATTAGTTTTCACTTTTACCTCAGAATATGACAGATTTGGAAGTCTAAAGGTTCATGACCTCACCTGATGTTCCATTGGTTAGTTCGACAACACTCTTGGTGTCTAAATTCTATTTATCATCAGCTCCGGCACCATTCGCTGTCCAGTTGCACCAAATTTATCTGCTCCCAAGCCACTTTCCTACAACATTAAGCACTAGGTAAGTATTCTCTGTTTGAGCACCCAAATTGTAATCCCAACCCCATTATCAAAAATCAGAAGTAAACACAAATATGATATTCTAAGAGTCTTAATCCCAACCCCATTATCAAACTCTAATAACAAAACTGGTTAGTGCTAAAAAAATGAATTAAACATATAACAAGAAATTTCTTCAGATCTTTCCCTGCTGCAATGTCACGTAGGATTGCAAGAGCTCTATTGATTTCAATTCGAGGGACAATTGCCACACCTAAGACAATATTCTCATGAAGTATAACCACGGAAAGTTAGGTGGAGACACGATAATGCAAGGAACATAGCACAAGGTATTAGATAACTTCAGATTGAACAACAAGAGTGTGAGAAACACTGACAAGCTTACTTATTGATAAAGTTGGATGCATTTGACCATAGAAAAAGGACTGCCAGAGCCAGTATTAGGATATGACATACTAAAGTGAGTAAGTGGTATTCAATCAATTCGAAAAGCGCCCAAATAGCAGTGGCAAAACCAAGCACGCCAGCAGAAATCTTCTTGTTTCTCCATAGGAAATAATCATTGAAATTTTTTTCTCTTCTCTTCTCTTCTCTTCTCTTCTCTTCTCTTCCTCCAAATGTTAAGATTTACTTCCCCCACTAATATATAGTAGTACTACAGCAGTAATTAAATATTTTATGTAAAATTCCAAATTTTACGAATAAAAAATTAATTTTCTCGAAATATTTTTTTCAAAATTATGGTGTGGATTTGAGATAAATATAATATATTATATTTTATTATGCATAGTATTTTCATAGTGCCTGCATAGTGTTTACATAGTAAAATCATTTTATATAAAACAGAATACTTTTATAAAGTTATTTATTTTATTAGATTTTAAATAATATATATATATATATATATATTATATTTTATTGCATAGTATCCTTTCCATTCTCCTATAAATAGGATGCTTAGTTAGAATTGAAAACACACTAGAAATTCAGAGAATTTTTCTTCGATAATCTTTAAGAATATCCTCATACTACCCAAAAAAAAATACTCTTCTTTTTAACGTAAGGGGTATTATTCTTTTCGTATTCATGAAGAGAGTTATTTTCTTTCAATACTCGTAAGAGTTGTTATTCCATTCTTTATTATTATATTGGAATAACTTTGTCATACATCACAATCTACCGCATACATGGTGAAATTCTTACATTATTCCATTCTTTATTATTTTGTTGGAATAATTTGTCTATGTGATCTATCGCATGCACGGTGAATTTTGTTGTTATTCCATTCTTTATTATTACATTGGAATATCTTATGCATGCGGATTACGCATGACCTAGTTTCATTCTTTATTATTACATTTGGAATATCACATGCATGCGGATTACGCATGATCTAGTTCCGTTTTATTATTATTACATTTGGAATATCACATGCGTGCGGATTACGCATGACTGGTTCCATTCTTTATTATTTTGTTGGAATAACACATGCATGCGGTCTATCATATGCCCGGTGAATTACATTTGTTATTCCATTCTTTATTATTACATTGGAATATCACATGCATGCGGATTACGCATGACACAGTTCCAT
This sequence comes from Panax ginseng, assembly GCA_020205605.1. NCBI lineage: Eukaryota > Viridiplantae > Streptophyta > Magnoliopsida > Apiales > Araliaceae > Panax > Panax ginseng. Next base: position 136,518,824 of record CM035133.1, on the reverse strand, counting down.
ACTTTATTATTCTGTTAGAATAACCTGTCTGTGTGGTCTATCGCATGCTTGGTGAATTCTACTATTATTACATTCTTTATTATTCTATTGGAATAACCTGTCTATGTGGATTACCGCATGCATGGTGAATGATCCTTTGTATTCATTCTTTATTAAATTATGGAAATGATCTGTTTTCGTGGATTACCGCATGACGGGTGAAAATCCATTTGCAGTTTCATATATTCTATTATACTCAGTTGGTTAAAGTTTTGGCTTCTATACTCCATGAAATTAGTAGAATATCCTGGATATTTGCGTTTCATCCAGAATCTTTTCATGGAAATATTCATCTGAGCATTCTTGAATTTTACTCCACAAAGCAGTATCATGTTGACAATTTGGACGTTATTGGTTCCTAGATAAATTAATTTATAAATTTTTAAAATTTATTCTTGAACTTGTTTTATTGAATTGTCATCATCCTCATGTTTATATTATGTTGAAAGTCATCTGTGGCATGTAGTGCATATATGGATTCGGTATGATTATGACCAGGGATTATTCGGTATAATCATGACCATAATGTTGCAAATGATGTGGAAAAAGTCCTCATTGGCCCGTATTGCATTGATGGATAGTTTTTGGTATGATTATGGCTATGGATTCTCTTCGGCCAAGGGTGCAAAGAAGAATTGTTTTATGGCATGATCAGAATCATTGATGAAAACACAATTATCTTTGGCCTGTAGTGCATGGATAATTCGTGGTCGTGATACTAAAGAATATCCTTGGCCTGTAGTATAGGGATGATTTAATGATGTGGATTATTTATTAAGCTGAGTCTCAGCGATAAAAGTGATGAAAAAACCTTTTAAATCATAGAAGATAGTAGATTTTATGCTCTACTTGACTCTTCTAATGGATTGCTTATTCCACTGCAGTTGTTGATCTAAAACTTGTTGTCTATTGTATTCTATCAGTTGTTATACTATTGAAGGCTAAGGATAATTTATTCTACATTATCTTAGTCATAATATTTCTTACTGGGTTAGTTGAGCTCACCCTTTCTTTCATTGTTATCTTTAGGAAATGAGAATATAGCTGGGACGAGTCGGGGAATGGAGTGATGGTCTAGGATAAATGGCTTTAGTAGTCCTCACTATTCTACGAAATAATGTGATAATAATTGTAATGAGGACACCATTGAGTGTGGATATTGTCTAGATGATAATATTCTTGTTTAAACTCTCACTATGTTTTGTCGTATTTTTTACATTTGTTGTATAATTAAGTTGTATTTGAATTTATGTACCATGTATGTCTGGCGACTCAAGATGGGTGATGTATACTTTTTTTGGGGGCGTCACGGGTTAGTATCAAAGCTTAGGATATGATCCTGGGTGAGATGTGAGACAAGAACTAGGAGGAGAGGCGGGAATTCCTTCGCTAGTATGACCTACCTAAGTTTATTTGTGACATGTCAATTAACCCTTGTTTTGTGATAGTAAAATTGCATCTGAAAATGTTGAGATCAGCAATGAAGCACATGAGACCGTTGAGTCACCAACGATCAATACCCAGGATAATGTGCAACAGGAAGACATTAATCCTCAGGTAAATAACTACACCGATCAAATGATGAATGATGGGATGTTCAGAGGCTTTATGCAATTCATGCAATATCAGGTAAGAGAGACTCCTGTTCGAAATATAGGTGTAAATAATGGCAACCCACGGTCGGTCACAGCTAAGCAGTTCAACAAGCTGGGACCACCGGAGTTTTTGGGAAAGCCAGAACCACTTAAAGCGGAGACGTGGTTAAAGCAGATCACAAAGACATTTGATGTCTTGGGATGCTTCGAGGAGCAAAAGGTTCCCTTTGCCACCTTTATGTTGCGTGAAGAAGCAGATCATTGGTGGGAATCTGTAAAATGTACCCAGCCTGATGCACTCAAGATGTCTTCGAAGAAATTTCAAGAATTGTTTAATGACAAGTACTTTCCTGAAAGTATTCGTCATATGAAGGAGGTGGAATTTATCAAGCTGGAGAAAAACAATATGATCGTGTCATAGTACAAGGCTAAGTTTATGGAGTTATCCCGATTTGCATCCCATTTGGTCGATAATGAGGAGCGAATGATGCGAATGTTTCTGCGAGGTTTGAAACCCGATATATGTTAATACCTCATTTCTCACAAACTTTGTTTATATTAAGATGTTGTGAATAGGGCTCAGTTATTGGAGCACGATAATGAGTCAGTATAACCAAAAGGCAACAACCAACAACACGATAATAATTATAGCGGTGGCAGCGGCCATCGGAAAAATGATAACCATCGTGGGGAAATTATCATGCCAAGAATGGTAACCACCCGGTGGTAATCATGGCCAAGATAATAGAAGTGGAAATTTTAAGAAGAGAAGGTTCAATAATGATGGAAAGACAGCAGCATCAACACCTGTTTCAAAGAAAGAAGAACGACCACCGGTCGTATGTTTTAAATGCGGACAGAAGGGACACATCCAAGTCAAACAAAGATCTGTGACAATCAAAAGCGTGTTTCAATTACGGAAGAGAAGGTCACCTAGCTCGATTTTTTCGTGTAGTGAAGTCAAGTCCAGCTGGGATAGTGATGCCAAAAGATGTCCCAGACAAGTCAAAGCTGGTAGTTTAAGTGAGAGTGTTTGTTGAGGAACCCGAACGAAGTTGTCACGGGTAAGTTAATCATAAATTCTTGCGAAGTCTATACCTTATTAGATATTGGTTTTATCCATTCTTTTATCTCTCTTGCTTGCGCTCAACGTTTAAATTTGACTCCGAAGAGATTAGACTTTGACTTATCTATTGAAACTTCGTTAGGAGAAACCTTCGTTACCTCCACTATTTATAAATCATGTTGATTCAAATCGTCACCCTCACGTTACCTGTTGATCTTATTTCTTTGAAAATACTTGCCTTTGATGTGATTTTAAGAATCGATTGGTTAACTACTCATGATGCTTTTCATAAAGTTATTAGCTTTCATATTCTTAACCAACCTGTTATGCGAATTCAAGCAACCAAACCACTAAAGTCAATCACTGTCATATCAATCCATAAGTAAATAGTCCCGAGCCTTTATCTGGCGACTTCCTTGTGTGGAATGCACCGAAGCCAAAATTTCCGTAGGGTACATTGTGAATAACGATGGCAAGTTGATAGGTATCGATGTGACATACTATCCAAGTCTTGGATGAGAGTCATAGTTTTGAATGATATTTCTATTGTTAATAAATTTCCTGATGTATTCCTGAAGACTTCTTAGCCTACCTCTAGCGAGTGAAATCAAATTTTGTATTGACCCCAGTACAAAACCCATTTCTAAAACCCTTAAATATTTCTTCAATCAAAACAAATGTATTATGTGCTAAAGACGTTGGCTTTGTTGAAGATTACGATCGTACCATTCAATACCATCATGGAAAAGCGAACGTGGTAGCTGACGCGTTGAGTAGAAGATCGTATGCGTTTACGAGTGCGAATATATTAACCTATGTGAAGAAAACGAATATATGATTAGAACCGAATTTAGTTGATAAAGTTAAAGCCGCTCAAGCTACAGACCCGGAGCTGATGAACACGAAAAAGAAGGTTCATGAGGGCGTTATTCTAGAAGCAAGAATCGATGAAGAGAGGAAATCTCAACCCTCGATTTTATTGGCCCATTTGAAATACTCGATCGAGTAGGAACTATGGCCTATAGATTCGTTTTACTGCCAAATATGTTGCGTATTCCTAACGTTTATCACGTACCGATGTTACGTAAATATGTGGACGACCCGAACCACATTAATGATTTAGAACCGAACGAGATAGCGGATAATTTAATGTATGAAGATGTACCTGTTAAAATCCTAGAATATATTCTACGCTTAAAGGTTATACCTCAAGAGTTAGAATCTGACGAAGTGTCCTTATTTGTTCGGCATACCAGGTACGTACGTAAATTTCGAGGGCGAAATTTCATAAGGAGGGAAGATTGTAAAATCCCAAATTATACGAATAAAGATTTAATTTTCTCGAAATATTGTTTTCAAAATTATGGTGTGGATTTGAGATAATGTTATAGTTATGGGTAATATTTATAAATTTTGAAAAGTATGCAAGTTGTTATATAATATTCGATTGGTCGGGGAATATTCTTTTTGTCAGGGAATATCCGTACGACAATACAATCATTGGTGGACCCCACAACAGAATTATTGTCGGATTGAGAAAACGACAAAAATATTTTTATGAAAATAACGACGGAAGTTTTACCGTTAAAATTGTTCAATTACTCGGTAGTAAAAGTACAGTAATACGCATGGTTGCATAGTAGCACACGATATTGATTATTGATGCTTACGTGAGAAGTAACTCAGTTTTGTTTAATTATTACTACAGTAATTGCTGCATAGTAAAATCTTTTTATATAAAACAGAATACTTTTTATAAAGTTTTATTTTATTTGATTATAAATAGAATATATTAAATTTTATTATACATAGTGTTTGCATAGTACCTGCATAGTGTTTGCATAGTAAAATCTTTTTATATAAAATAGAATACTTTTTATAAAGTTTTGTTTTATATGATTATAAATATAATATATTATATTTTATTATGCATAGTATTTGCATAGTACCTGCATAGTGTTTACATAGTAAAATCTTTTTATATAAAACAAAATACTTTTATAAAGTTATTTGTTTTATTAGATTTTAAATATATATATATATATATATATATATTATAAGTAGAATATATTATATTTTATTACATAGTATCCTTTCCATTCTCCCATAAATAGGATGCTTAGTTAGAATTGAAAACACACCAAATATTCAGAGAATTCTTCTTTTATAATCTTGAGCGTATTTCTTTAGAGTTTTAAGAAGCTTTGAGCGTAGAAAACAGTATAAGTTTTCTTCAAGAATATCCTCGCCCTACCCATCGGAATACTCTTTTTTTAAGGTAAGGGGTATTATTCTTTCGTATTCATGAAGAGAGTTATTTTCTTTCAATACTCGTAAGAGTTGTTATTCCATTCTTTATTATTATGTTGGAATAACTTTTGTCTACATCAATACCGCATACATGGTGAAATTCTTACATTATTCCATTCTTTATTATTACATTGTTATTTCATTCTTTATTATTATATTGGAATATCACATGCATGCGGATTACGCATGACTGGTTTCATTCTTTATTATTACATTGGAATATCACATGCATATGGATTACGCATGACCTAGTTCTGTTCTTTATTATTCTGTTGGAATATCCTCTCTATGCGGATTACGCATAACCTGGTTCCATTCTTTATTATTATGTTGGAATAACCTGTCTGTGCAATCTATCGCATGCTTGGTGAATTCTAATTTTATTCCATTCTTTATTATTACATTTGGAATATCGTATGCATATGAATTACGCATGAATTGGTTCCATACTTTATTATTACATTGGAATAACTTTTATGCATCATGCGGTCTATCGCATGCACAGTGAATTCTCATTTGTTATTCAATTCTTTATTATTCTGTTGGAATAACATGTCTATGTGGATTACCGCATGCATGGGTGAATGATCATTTGTATTCATTCTTTATTAAATTGTGGAAATGATCTGTCTACGTGGATTACTGCATGGTGGGTGAAAATCAATTTGCAGTTTCATATATTCTATTATACTCAGTTGGTTAAAGTTTTTGCTTCTATACTCCATGAAATTAGTAGAATATCATGGATATTTGCGCTTCATCCAGTATCTTTTCATGAAAATATTATTCTGAGCATTCTTGAATTTTATTCCACAAAGCAGTATCATGTTAACAATTTGGACGTTATTGGTTCCTGGATAAATTAATTTATAAATTTTTAAAATTTATTCTTGAACTTGTTTTATTGAATTGTCATCATCCTCATGTTTATATTATGTTGAAAGTCATTTATGGCCTGTAGTGCATAGATGGACTTGGTATGATTATGACCAGGGATTATTCGGTATAATCATGACCGTAATGTTGCAAATGATGTGGAAAAAGTCCTCATTAGCTCGTGGTGCATTGATGGGACGATTTTTGGTATGATAATGGAGATGCGATTTTGACTATAATCTGGCGATTTTCTCCGATGGCCGCTTTATAAGTAGACCCAAACACCCGCTACCCAATATCTCGGTGAGCGCCCTCAAAGAAGTCTGCTTAACTCAAATCTCAACCGATCATCTCTCAAGAATGTTAGCTTCAAGCTATTGTTACGACTACTACTATTACTCTTCCCATGGAATGACGGAGGATGATGTATAACAGGTGATGCCCCTACATCCATTTTGTCCAAATCATTGAACTACTTCAAAGGAGAGCATAATGTTCAAGGAATTCCATTATACCCATAAGCACGAAACAATCATTCACTTTATGCATATAGGAACCGATTCTAACATAAATTAGCCTGTTCATAAAAATTTTAAAACCAAAAGAAAAGAAAAAAAACCCTAAACTTGATTATATAATGCTACTAGCTAGCAATAGAATCACATGTCTGCAAATGTGCTAATAACCATCAATGTCTGAATCCTAAGAACTAATTTAGCATTTTGTCCCGCCTTTAGTTGGGTTCTATCTAATCAAACACAAATTATTATTATTTTTTACTTAATTATATAAATCAACTCTAATGTTCTTACCTAGAAATGGGTAAAGAAATCACAATATTAAATTTTCGAATACCTTTTGGAGAAAATTATTGTTAGAGGTGGCGGTGATCTTGCTCTTCTCATGGACGACGGAGCAGAATCACCCAGAGCTACAGCCTTGCTTGCATGACCTTGATTCTCTCCTGAAGGAACTTTTCCGGTGAAGCAATGTCCATAATTTTGTCCTCCACCGGCTTTCCATGATCAATCATGAAGGTCGCTCCTTCTTCTTCCCTTGGCTCTGGCGCTCCTCCCGTCCCTTTACTCATCTTCGCTTTTCTTTTATGAAATTAAATAAGCAATTTTCAGATACATAACAATAATATATTTCATATAATATGCAGATATATACATATATACGTCTGTGAATATAGAGAGAGAATGGCTCTTACTAGATTGAACTTTAAAACAGCCGACTGCAACTGAATAGAGGAGACTTTCGATCTACTGTAAGAGAGCAAGAGAGAGAGAGAGAGAGAGAGATAAAGGAGGGGGAAGAGGATGAGGTCGTTGGTGAAGGAACGACGAAGGGATGAGGGTTTGTCGTCGCTGCTACTAAAGAGAGAAAATGGGAGAGAAAGAATGAGAGGAAGAAACGATAGAGAAGAAAGTACTCCTTCCGCGTTTCATTTCAAATTTTGACTTCAGCGTTTTTTTTCCTCTCCGTGTTTTTTACATAGATAACGTTTTTTTTTAAAAAATGTTATCTATTTAAAATAAAAAATTACCCTTATAAATACATAACATTTTTTTATATGTATGTACAACGTTTTGTTAAAAAAACATTGTAAAAAAAATACCACAACATTTTTTATAAAAACGTCATCTTTTAAGTGTTGTCTTTTTATGATTTTGTACTAGTGGCAAGATCAATGTTACTAGAAAATTTAGTCGAACCATAAAATCTCAAAATTTACCATTCTAATCATCCATTTATTCAATCAATAAAACTGAATTAGTTTCAAAGTTAAATACACAACAACAAATGTATATAAAACAATGATAGTAAATTAATATTTTTGTTCACAAAATCATAAATAAATTATCTACTTAGTGACAATCTAATCTGTGGCGGAACCAGAACATTTTTAGAGGGGGGTCAAAATACATCAGTAAAAAAATTATTTATTGACGCTTGGAGTGCTTCTTTCAAATTCATTTTGCTCAATTATAGTATTCCACAACATCATATTTCAACCATTGTCAACTTTTGAGTTGTGAGTCTAATGGCTTTAAATACAAACACACACACACACACACACACACACACACACACACATATATATATATATATATATATATATATATTAATTTGTCCTGAAATATGGGACTATTAATTAGACTTTAAAATTTTTAGTCAACTGATTAGCTACGTCTATAGATAAATTATAAATTATAATATTATATATTCAAAACCTTATATTCTGGTTCTGGTCATCTTCCTTGAAGACAATTGAGAGGAGTTACTCAAATCAAGAAATGAATTAAGTTATTCTCATTTACAAAAAAATCGATGCCAAGATATGATTAAGTCAGTAAAACAAATGAGTGCAATCTTAATTAATTAATCATCAAACTTATTTAACATTATTTTATCTTATAGTAATATTGTTAATTTATTATAAGTAGAAGGACACGAGAAAGCAAATGAATTAATACCATCTCATAACAAAGATCAAGAACTAACATTAGCATGCTTTAGATTCCAGGGTTGGGGGTCATATGACCCCTTATTTACCAACCCCCTACCCCACCCCACCCCCCGGCCCCTAGCTCCGCCTCTAAATCTAATAGTACTAAATTAGTCTAAAACATGGTCTGATAGGCAAAGAAATTATAACTACAATAAAATGTCCTATTTTAAATATATAAATCGTAAATCATTTAACAACATATTTGCATAAAGCATTCAAGTCATTGATAATAGCATGTTTTATTACAATCTACTATTTAAGATTGATAAAGGAGAATCATTATATCAATCATAACTTATACTCCATATGAAGTCTTCACAAGGAAATTGTAACAAAAATTGATATTCAAAAGAATGTAAAGCAAATAAGCAAAGGCATGTACTGGCCTTAAGATATCTCTCTTTCTTTATCAACTTAGGTTTAGTAGATAAAAATAAATTGGAGACATGAGTTGTAATTTACAATTTATTATATTGAAAGTTGAGGATAATATGATAATTATAAAAATAGAATTTATTCTAATTTCTTTTCCGTCTAAATCAGACTTATTTTGGACTGAAAACTTTGACAAGAAAAGTGACCAAGTTTTTTATCCATTTCTTTTCTTTTTCGTTTATTAAAAAACTCAGAAACATATGAATTGGAAAGAAAACTTAAATTTTTTGTCCATTTTTTTCTTTTTCGTCCCTTTTATAACTTAGAAACAGAGTGTTAATATATCTTAACAACTCACATCTTTGTATTAAGAGGCCCTCTTAATATTTAAGATACAAATATGAGTCAAAACTATTCAGAATACCTCTTAATAGAAAGATATAAACATTAAAATTCATTAAGAGGTGGGCTATTAAATTGCATTAAGATGCAATCAAACACCAATTTTGATTTCCTGATGATAAAGCAACTGTGCAATATGACATACCATTAATTTCAACAATGAGTCATGTTATACATTATAAAAGTTTTACTTTAATTTATTTGATCTTATCGTATATACTTTGATCACGTAGGTCGCAATCTAATTTTTTCAAATATTTGTCGACACATGTATATCATTTTCCTTCAACATTAATATTCCTATTAATTAATTTTTAGTTCCTTTGTCTCGCAAAAATCGATTTAATTTGATTTTTTCAATATCAAATTGACCAATTTTGTAATCAAAATATATACCATTTTCTTGTAAATATATGAGGAGAACCATATATATGAAACTATATCGAATTTACTATCACCTTCAATTTTCATATGTTTGAAAATATAAATAACTATCTTGAATTCTTTTTTAAAATTGATCCATTTGACCACAAAAATTAAATAAACCAATTTTTGAAGGACTAAGAGAATAGTGAGAGTGACGCCCCCAAAAATAGGTATACATCACCCATCTTGAGTCGCCAAATACATGGTACAAAATTCAAATACAACTTAATAATACAGCTGTCGTGTAAAATACGACAAAACATAAACTAAGAGTTTTAATAAGAATATTGTCATCTAGACAATATCCACACTCAAAGGAGTCCTCATTACATTTATTGTCACCCTATTTAACAGAATAGTGAGGACTACTAATGCTATCATCTGGACTATCACTCCGTTCCCCGACGAGTCCCGACTACGTTCTCATTTCCTGAAGAGAACAGTGAAAGAAAGGGTGAGCTCAACTAGCCCAGTAAGAAATATTATGACTAAGATAATGCAGAATAAATTATCATTAGTCTTCAACAATGTTAAACTGATAAAATACAATATACATCAAGTTTAACTGCAGTGGAACAAGCAATCCATTAGAAGAGTCAAGTAGAGAATAAAATCTACTATCTTCTATGATTTAAAAAGTTTTCATCAATTTTTATCGCTGAGACTCGGCTTAATAAATAAACCACATCATCGAGTCATCCCTGCTCTACGGGCCAAAGATATTCATTAAATTATCAATGGTCATGACTATATAAAGAATAATTCCTTGTCATAATCATACCAAAAAGAATTTCACCATGTATGTGGTACTTCACATAAGCAAAGTTATTTCAACATAATAATGAAGAATGGAATAACAGAAGCTCTCTTCATGAATATAAAAGAAATAATACCCCTTACCTTATAAAGAAGATTACTCCTACGATTAGGGCGGGGATATACTTGAAGAAAACTTGCACTATGCTCAAAGCTTTCTTAAACTCTAAAGAAATACGCTCAAGATTATAGAAGAAGAATTCTCTGAACTTCTGGTGTGATTTCAATTCTAACTAAGCATCCTATTTATAGGAAAATCGAAAGGATACAATGCAATAAAATATAATATATATATATATTAATATTTTATTTAAAATCTAATAAAACAAATAACTTTATAAAAGTATTCTATTTTATATAAAAAGATTTTACTATGCAAAACACTATGCAGGCACTATGCAACACTATGCATAATAAAATATAATATATTCTATTTATAATCTAATAAAATAAATAACTTTATAAAAGTATTATGTTTTATATAAAAAGATTTTACTATGCAAAACACTATGCATAATAGAATATAATATATTCTATTTATAGTCTAATAAAACGAATAACTTTATAAAAGTATTACATTTTATATAAAAGCTTTTACATTTTATTACATTAATAATAATTATAAAACAAAACTCATCATCATTTTATAATTCACACTATTAATCGATTGTGTCGTTCCCGGAAAAGCGGGGCTTTCAATAAGGATTTCTCCTATTGGCCCAATTAGGTGACCAAACCTCTCCTTGGCGAACTTCTAGACATCGTTAATATTGCAAATGATAATATTAATAACTCTGTCATCTCAATTATTGATTTAATAATATATAAAATATCGACAATAATTAAATCAAATAACGTGAGATAGTATGCAACAATTCTTTGTAGCAATAATTGAACAAAAGCGAGTGACTTCTCACGTAAGCATCAATAATCAATACCGTGTCTTGCTCTTATGAAACCACAGCGTATTCTGTACTTTTAACTGCGGGTGTTTCAGCGATTAACGGTAAAACTTCCACCGTTATTTTTATAAAATATTTTTATCGTTTTCTCAATCAAAGCCAATAATTACATTGTAGAATTGACGATGATTGTCTTGAGTAAATGCGAATATTCCCTGCTAAAACGAATATTCCCCGACCAATCGAATATTATATATCAACTTGCGTACTTTGAAAAATTTATAAATATTACCCACAACTATAACATTATATTAAATTCACTCCATAATATTCAAAAATGATAATTATAGAAAATTCATCTTTATTCATAAAAGTTGGGGTCTTACAACCTCCCCTTCTTATAAAATTTTGCCCTCGAAATTTAGGGGTACATACGGTATGTCGAAGAGGTAAGGATACCTTGATTTCATTTCAGATTCTAACTCCCAGGTCATTTCCTCAACATCGTGGTTTCTCCACAAAACTTTGACTTGAGGTATAACTTTGGAGCGTAGAATATGTTCCTTCTTATCCAAGATTTGAACAGGAATCTCTTCATACGTTAAATCTTCCGTTATTTCATCCGGTTCTAACTCAATAATGTGGTTCGGGTCTTTCACATATTTATGTAACATGGATATATGAAAAACGTTATGAACACGAGACATACTTGGTGGTAAAGCGAGTCTATAGGCCACAGTTCCTACTCGATCGAGGATTAAAAATGGGCCAATGAATCGAGGATTGAGCTTTCCTCTCTTTCCAAATCTCGTAACTCCTTTCCATGGAGCAACACGTAACAACACATGATCTCCAATATCGAATTCCACGTCCTTACGATGAAGATCAGGACAACTCTTTTGTCGATCTTGTGAGGTTTTTAAACGTTGTCGAATCGTTTGAATCTTTTTCGTAGTCATACGTACCAACTCCGGTCCCAACAACGTTGCTTCACCCACCTCATCCCTAGCATACTAGAGAACGACACTTTCTTCTATACAACGCTTAGAATGGAGCCATGCCAATACTTGCTTGATAGCTGTTGTTGTAGGAAAACTCCACCAATGGTAAGAACTTATCCCAACTTCCCATGAAGTCTAGGACACAGAGTCTTAATAAATCTTCCAGAGTTTGAATAGTCCTCTCTGATTGTCCGTCCATCTGAGGATGATATGCCAAACTAAATCGTAAATCCGTACCCATAGCTTTTTGCAAACTAACCCAAAATCTTGAAGTGAATATTGGGTCTCGATCAGAAACTATGGATACTGGCATACCATACAGTCTTACAATCTCGTTTATGTACATACGAGCAAGACATTCAAGTGTATAAGTTTCTCGTATTGGTAAGAAGTGAGTAGACTTGGTCAATCTATCAACAATGACCCAAATTGCATCTATGCCTTGAGAAACCTTGGGAAGACCAGTAACGAAATCCATGGTAATGTGCTCCCACTTCCATTCTTGAATTTTAAGTAGTTGCAATGGACCTTTTGGCACTTGATGCTCCACCTTGACTCGTTGACAAGTTAGACACCTTGAGATAAACAACGTTATCTCTCTCTTCATATTGCTCTACCAAAATGTATGATGAAGATCATGATACATTTTGGTACTACCAGGATGGATTGCAAACAATGTGTTGTGCGCCTCCATCATGATTTTATACTTTAAATCAGGGTCGTTAGGAATACAAAGTTTGGAGTTGACTCGATGTATTCCTTCTTCATCGATTCTTACTTCCGACATAACACCTTCTTGCACTTTCTTCCTCATACGCATTAGCTCCAGGTCTGTAGCTTGAGCAGCTTTAACTTTATCGATTAAAGTCGGTTCTACTTGTATATTCGCCATCATCACATGGGTCCCTGGAGTCTTTAACTCTATCTCCATCCTTTGCAAATCATATAAAATGGGCCTTTGCGTTAACAATATTGCACTCGTACCAATGCGTTAGCTACCACGTTTGCTTTTCCAGGGTGGTATTGGATGGTATGATCATAATCTTTCAACAGTTCAAGACAACGTCGTTGTCGCATGTTGAGTTCCTTTTGAGTGAAGAAATATTTGAGGCTTTTATGATCCGTAAAGATCTCCACTTTCTCCCCATACAAGTAATGCCTCCAAATCTTTAATGCAAAAACGACTGCTGCCAACTCTAGATCATGAGTAGGATAATTCCTCTCATATTCTTTGAGTTGTCAAGAGGCATAGGCTATGACTTTCCCATGTTGCATGAGAACGCATCCTAACCTTTTGCCTGAAGCATCACTGTAAATGACAAATCCCTCCGTGCCAGAAGGTATTGTCAGAACAGGTGCTGAAATGAGTCTTCTCTTGAGTTCTTGAAAATTCTTCTCACATTATTCGCTCTAACCGAACTTTGTATCTTTTCGAGTCAGCTGAATTAATGGAGTAGCTATTCGAGAAAACCCTTCTACAAATCTCCGATAATAACCAGCTAAATTGAGAAAGCTACGTACTTCGGTCACTGATTTAGGTTGCTCCCAGCTTTGAATTGCTTCAATCTTTGTCGGGTCAAAAGATATTCCATGACTTGATACTACGTGCCCAAGGAATGCTACTTCATCAAGCCAGAACTCGAATTTATTCAACTTGGCATAAAGCTTATTTTCACGAAGCTTTTGGAGTATCAGCCTCAAGTGTTGCTCATGGTCTTCACGGGTTTTGGAGTATATGAGGATGTCATCAATAAAGACGACCACAAAGTGATCCAAATATTCCTTGAATACTTGGTTCATTATGTCCATGAAGGCAGCAGGAGTATTAGTCAATCCAAAAGACATGACTAGGAATTCATAATGCCCGTACCGAGTTCTAAAGCAGTCTTTGGAATGACAAATCCCTCCGTGCCTGAAGCATCACTATAAATGACAAATCCCTCCGTGCCAGAAGGTATTGTCAGAACAGGTGCTGAAATGAGTCTTCTCTTGAGTTCATGATAATTCTTCTCACATTCTTCGCTCCAACCGAACTTTGTATCTTTTCGAGTCAGCTAAATTAATGGAGTAGCTATTCGAGAAAACCCTTCTACAAATCTCCGATAATAACCAGCTAAATCGAGAAACCTCGTTTTTGATCCTTTGATTTAGGTTGCTCCCAGCTTTAAATTGCTTCAATCTTTGTCGGGTCAAAAGATATTCCATGACTTGATACTACGTGCCCAAGGAATGCTACTTCATCAAGCCAGAACTCGAATTTATTCAACTTGGCATAAAGCTTATTTTCATGAAGCTTTTGGAGTATCAACCTCAAGTGTTGCTCATGGTCTTCACGGGTTTTGGAGTATATGAGGATGTCATCAATAAAGACGACCACAAAGTGATCCAAATATTCCTTGAATACTTAGTTCATCATGTCCATGAAGGCAGCAGGAGTATTAGTCAATCCAAAAGACATGACTAGGAATTCATAATGCCCGTACCGAGTTCTAAAAGCAGTCTTTGGAATGTCATCAGTTTTAATCTTCAACTGATGATATTCGAAACAAAGATCGATCTTTGAAAAGAATTTGGCGCCTTTCAACTGGTCAAACAGGTCATTAATACGTGGCAATGGATACCTATTTTTGATGGTGACATGATTCAACTCCCGATAATCAATACAAAGTCACAAACTTCCATCTTTTTTCTTCACGAATATTACAGGAGCACCCCAAGGAGACGTACTAGGACGAATAAAACCGATGTCTAACAATTCATGTAGTTCAGTTTTTAACTCCTGAAGTTCAATAGGAGCCATTCGATATGGGGCTTTGGAAATGGGTTTTATACCGGATTTAAGGTCAATACAAAATTCAATTTCACGCTCTGGGGGTAGGCCAGGAAGTTCTTTAGGGAATACGTCAGGAAATTTATTAACAATACAAATATCATTCAAATCTGACGTATTTTTATTTAAATCCGTGACATGAGCTAAGAAAGCTTGACATCCATTTTTTAATAAATGAATAGCTTTATGGCTTGAGATGACAGTGATGGATTTTAATGGTTTGGTTGCTTGAATTTGCATAATAGGTTGGTTAGGAATATGAAAGCTAACAACCTTACGAAAACAATCAATTTTTTGCATAATGAGTAGTTAACCAATCAATCCCTAGAATCACATCAAATGCAAGTATTTTTAAAGAAATAAGATCGGAAGTAGCGATGCGGTTCCGATTTGAATCAAACAAGACATAAACCGTGGATGTAATGAAGGTTTCTCCCAACGGAGTTTCAACAGATAAGTCAAAGTCTAATTTCTCCGAAGTCAAATTTAAACGTTGAGCGCAGGTAGGAGAAATAAAGGAATGATTAGAACCAGTATCAAATAAAGTATAAACTTCACTAGAGTTTATGATTAGCTTACCTGTGATCACCTCGTTTGGATTCCTCACTTTTTGGGAGGTTACGACAAACGCTCTCCCTTGAACTATCGGTTTTATCTTATCTGGGACCCCCTTTGATGCCTCCATCTCAGCTGGACTTGACTTTGGTGCACGAAAAAATCGGACTAGGTGGCCTTATTTTCCACAATTATAACATTCTTTGGACTGCATCGTGCAGTTTGGACTTATGTGTCCTTCCCCTCCACATTTGTAACATACGATCGGCGGTAGTTCTCCTTCCTTAACAACGGGTGCTGGTGCTAACGTCTTTCCATCTTTACTGAACTTTCTCTTCTTGAACTTTCCACTCCTATTGTCTTGGCTATGATTACCACCGAAGTGGTTATCATTTCTAGCATGTTGATTCCCTCCACGTTTGTTGTCACCGCTTTGATGACTGCTACCACTGGTATTATCGACTTGTCGGCTACTCTCTCTTGGTTGGGTTGACTCATTATCGCTCCAATAACTTAGCCCTATTCACAACATCCGAATACAAACAAAGTTTATGAGAGATAAGGTATTGACATATCTCGGGTTTCAAACCTCTTAGAAACATCCGCGTCATTCTCTCCTCATTATCAACCAAGTGGGACGTAAACCGAGATAACTCGGCAAACATAATAACCGTCTTTGCGCCACGGTTATATTATTTTTCTCAAGCTTGATGAACTCTACCTCCTTCATGTGGAGAATACTTTCAGGAAAGTACTTGTCGTTGAACAGCTCTTGGAATTTCTCCTAAGACATCTTCAGTGCGGCAGGTTGAGTACGCTTTACAGATTCCCACCAATAATCTGCCTCTGCACGCAACATGAAGGTGCCAAAGGGAACCTTTTGCTCCTCAGAGCATCCCAAGACATCAAATATCTTGTTGATCTGCTTTATCCACGTCTCCGCCTTAAGTGGTTTTGGCTCTCCAAAAAACTTCGGTGGTCCCAGCTCTATGAACTGCTTAGCGGTGACCATCCGAGAGTTATCAGTGTTTCCACTTGCATTTTGGACAGGAGCCGCCTTCGCCTGATGTTGCATGAATTCTAAAAAGCTCCTAAACGTACCGTCGTTCGTCATTTGATCAGTGTTGTTGTTTACAAGAGGATTATCGCATCCTGTTGCACATTATCCTGATTATTGATCTGTGGAGACTCAACGGTCTCCTGTGCTCCATTGCTATTTTCAACATTCTCGGATGTCATTTTCAAATATTGCCACAAAACAAGGGTTAATTAACATATCACATATTATCTCTATACTCTGATCGACCAATTAAATACCAAATAAACTTAGGTAGGTCATACTAGCGAAGGAATTCCCCATCTCTCCCCTCCTAGTTCTTGTCTCACATCTCAGTTAGGGATCATATCCTAAGCTTTGATATGCTTGTGGCGCCCCCAAAATAGGTATACATCACCCATCTTTAGTCACCAAATACATGGTACAAAATTCAAATACAACTTAATAATACAGTTGTCGTGTAAAATACGACAAAACATAAACTAAGAGTTTTAATAAGAATATTGTCATCTAGACAATATCCACACTCAAAGGAGTCCTCATTACATTTATTGTCACCCTATTTAACAGAATAGTGAGGACTACTAATGCTATCATCTGGATGAAATCACTCTGGTTCCCCGACTAGTCCCGGCTACGTTCTCATTTCCTGAAGAAAACAGTGAAAGAAAGGGTGAGCTCAACTAGCCCAGTAAGAAATATTATGACTAAGATAATGTAGAATAAATTATCATTAGTCTTTAACAATGTTAAACTGATAAAATACAATAGACATCAAGTTTAACTACAGCGGAACAAGCAATCCATTAGAAGAGTCAAGTAGAGAATAAAATCTACTATCTTCTATGATTTAAAAAGTTTTCATCAATTTTTATCGTTGAGACTCAGCTTAATAAATAAACCACATTATCGAGTCATCCCTGCTCTATGGGCCAAGGATATTCATTAAATTATCAATAGTCATGACTATACCGAATAATCCCTGGTCATAATCATACCAAAAACTGTTCATCAATACACTACAGGCCACTAAGGACTTTTACCACATCATTTATAACATTACAGGTCATGATTATACTGAATAACCCCTGGTCATAATCATACCAAGTCCATCTATGCACGTAAGCCAAAGATGACTTTCATCGTAATATAAGCATGAGGATGATGACAATGACATAGTAATTCAATAAAACAAGTTCAAGAATAAATTTTAAAGATTTATAAGTTAATTTATCCTGAACTCAATAATGTCCAAATTGTCAACATGATACTTCTTTATGGAGTAAAATTCAAGAATGCTCAGAAGAATATTTCCATGAAAAGATACTGGATGAAGCGCAAATATCCAGGATATATTCCACTAATTTCATGGAGTATAGAAGTCAAAACTTTAACCAACTGAGTATAAAAGAATATATGAAACTGCAAATAGATTTTCACCCGTCATGCGGTAATCCACGTATACAGATCATTTCCACAATTTAATAAGGAATGAATATAAAGGATCATTCACCATGCATGTGGTAATCCACATAGATAGGTTATTCCAACAGAATAATAAAGAATGGAATAACAGAAGAATTCACCATGCATGCGATAGATCACACAGACAGGTTATTCCCAACAAAATAATAAATAATGCAACTAGGTCATGCGTAAACCGCACCGACATGATAGTCCAACAGAATAATAAATAATGGAACCAGGTCATGCGTAAATGCATGATAAGATATTCCACGAATAATAAATAATGGAACCGGTCATGCGTGCGCTTTATATATAGGATATTCGATAGAATAATAAATAATGGAATAACAATGAATTCACCATGCATGCGATAGATCGCATAGATAAAAGTTATTCCAAATAATAAATAATGGAACCGTGTCATGCGTAAACACACGCAGGACATGATATTTCGGAGAATAATAAAGAATGGAATAATAGAAGAATTTCACCATGTATACGGTACTTCGCATATACAGGTTATTCCAACATAATAATAAAAATAGAATAACAAAAGAATTTCACCATGTATGCGATGCTTCGCATAAACAGGTTATTCCAACATAATAATGAAGAATAGAATAACAGAAGCTCTCTTCATTAATATGAAAGAAATAATACCCCTTACCTTATAAAGAAGATTACTCCTACGGTTAGGGCAGGGATATACTTGAAGAAAACTTGCACTACGCTCAAAGCTTTCTTAAACTCTAAAGAAATACGCTCAAGATTATAGAAGAAGAATTCTCTGAACTTCTGGTGTGATTTCAATTCTAACTAAGCATCCTATTTATAGGAAAATCGAAAAGGATACTATGCAATAAAATATATATATATATATATATATATATATTATTGAAAATCTAATAAAACAAATAACTTTATAAAAATATTACATTTTTTATATAAAAAGATTTTACTATGCAAAATACTATGCAGGCACTATGCAATACTATGGATAATAAAATATAATATATTCTATTTATAATCTAATAAAATAAATAACTTTATAAAAGTATTATGTTTTATATAAAAAGATTTTACTATGCATAATAGAATATAATATATTCTATTTATAGTCTAATAAAACGAATAACTTTATAAAAGTATTTTGTTTTATAGTCTAATAAAACGAATAACTTTATAGTCTGTTTTATTACATTAATAATAATAATAAAACAAAACTCATCATCATTTTTATAATTCACACTATTAATCGACCAGGTCGTTCCCAGGAAAGTGAGGGCTTTTCAATAAGGATTTCTCCCTATTGGCGCCCAATTAGGTGATCAAACCTCTCCTTGGCAGAACTTCTAGACATCGTTAATATTGCAAATGATAATATTAATAACTCTGTCATCTCAATTATTGATTTAATAATATATAAAATATCGACAATAATTAAATCAAATAACGTGAGATAGTATGCAACAATTACTGTAGCAATAATTGAACAAAACTGAGTAACTTCTCACTTAAGCATCAACAATCAATACCGTGTGCTACTATGCAACCACACGTATTCCTGTACTTTTAACACTGGGTGTTTCAACAGTTAACGGTAAAACTTCTGTCGTTATTTTCATAAAATATTTTTGTCTTTTTATCAATCCGACAATAATTTTGTTATGGGGTCCACCAATGATTGTGCCGTCGTACGAATATTCCCTGCTAAAATGAATATTCCCCAACCAATCGAATATTATATATCAACTTGCGTACTTTGCAAAATTTATAAATATTACCCACAACTATAACATTATATTAAAGTCACTCCATAATATTCAAAAATGATAATTATAGAAAATTCATCTTTATTCATAAAAGTTGGGGTCTTACAGTGAGGAGATCGGTTTCATACATAAGAAAGAATGATCTGACACATTCTTATTATAAATTTCAGAAGAGTAATGCTAGGAGCACCAATTATATAAAAAATTGTGCACACTAAGTATAAAAACAAAGAAAAAATATGGAGCGAGACCTACAGCTGAATATTTTGCACATTTAATTGGTAAGCAATATTTGAATCATACTCTTAGTGCACAAAATTTTGTGTACAGTTGGTGCATATAGTATTATCCATTTTAAAATATTTTATCAACTATTAACATTTTGTATGACATACACGTGTCAATCACCCAGGGAGATTGAGTAAATTTTGATAGGTGTTTAGTATTTCAAGTTTGATAACCCGTGCAAAATACAAAAAAATTTGAAAACGACTCATCTAGTATCTTTCTTGACGCAAAGCGTTACATGTAGCTTTAAGTACTACAATTTTACATCGACTTTTTAATTATCGGTTACGTGGATAAGTGCCGATTGTAACTTTATTAGAGAGATGTGTAATAAGTGGATTGTTCTTATATTTCTTACAAATCTCATGTATTGATAAATTTCACAATTATAATTCAGCGTCAATTTATCGCAATACATAGCACAACTCTTCCATGAACAATTGATTTAAAATAATTCTCTATATGTTGATTTCATGATTATAAAGCAAGTGTGCAATATGAACTTTCATTAATTTCAATAATAATATTTAATTAGTGTTTGACTTATCTCCATTTTTTTCTCATTTAGATAAACTCGTTTACCATTCCCATGAGAAGCACACAACCAATATTAATAATGATTTATTATATTAATTATTGAAATAATCAATTAAATGTAAGATAATATATTTAATTAGAAATTTGAGAATGTAGTTATAATTATTAAATATATATTTAAACAATAAATTATTGAATTATATATTGTAGGTTCATTTTATTATCCTTAAAACTGACCTTCACCTTCAAACGGTCAAGAAGCTCTTTCAATTTTTCAACTTCATAATTGATCTAGAAGGATTTAATGTTGCAGTCTCTGATAGTTGGAATGTTCAAATTCGAGGCAACCTAATGTTCATTCTTTTTGAAAAGATGAGGAGAACTAAGAAATCTATTGTTCAACTTAACTCATCTATTTGGTAATCTTTCAAATAATGTATGTATCCTTGAATGACTCTCTACCATTCAGGTCTTCTCTTCACTTTGATCCCCACAACACCTCCTTTCTCGATGAGAATTTCTTTGTATGCGATGCTTATAGAAAGCCCTTTCTTTAGAGGATCTCTGTTGCAACAAAAATCTAAGGCAATTTGGCTCTCTCAAGGGACAAAAACTCCAAGTTTTTTCTAATGCTATCAAGAGCATATGGAACCACAACAAAATTTTGGCAATTTATAAGCTGTAATGGGGAATTGGTAGAGAACCAAGCTAATATCCGATGGGTTGTTGTTGATTACTACCGGGATCTCTTAGGTTCTTCCTTCGATCACTATCCTAGATTTGTTGGTGGAAAAATATGTTATTAAGCAGATTATTTCTATCCAATCTTCTAATATGGTTCCCCTATTTTGGATGATGAGATTTTCTATATGCCTAAGTCTATAAAGGTTAACAAGAGCCACGGCAGGATGGCTTTAATGTTAATTTGTCCTCCATTGTTGGGATATCATTGAAATTTGAATTTACCTTTGCGATTGCATTATTTTTTTGATACGAGCCACCTTCGTTGTGGAATTAATGCTCTTTGTTATTGCCTTGATCCCAAAGTCGATAATCATTCATATATATCCTCGACTTTAGGCCAATATCTTGTTGTAACACTTTTATAAATGCATCTCTAAGATTATTACTAATAAACTTAAGAAAGTCCTTCCTCTCTAATTGACCATGCCTAATCGCCTTCATTTCTAGTAGAAGCATCGGTGATAATATTCTTCTTGCCCAAGAACTTTTAGAAACTACCATAGGAATTTTGGTCTTGCTAGATGTGCCTTAAAGATTGACATTAGGAAAGCTTTTGACTTTGTCAACTAGAGTTTTATCTTGGAGCTGTTGAGCCTTCTTAAGTTCCTCCTACTTTCATTAATTGGATTAAAGTTTGCATTTCTCTGACTATGTTTTTTGTTAAAGTGAATTGAGCTCTTGCAAGCTACTTAGAAGGTCCAGAGGACTAAGGCAAGGGATCTTCTTTCCCCCACTGTTTGTGCTAGCTATGGAAGCCCTCTCAATTATTTTGAACAAGGATGCTCTTTTACCTGTCTTTAAATTCCACTAGCGATCCGAGCCTTGCAAACTCACTCATCTTTGTTTTCTTTGATGATTTGTTGATCTTTTGCCATGGTGCTTTCGCCTTGAGTTACAATCATTCATTCTTGTATTTAGTCTTTCTCATTGTTCTCTAGCTTAATTCCAAATGCTCGTAAAAGTAGTTTGTGTTTTATATAATGTTAAAGGCGAATGGCATAATAGCATTTGTTCTATGGTGGGGTTTCATATTGGTGTTCTACCTATCAGATTTTTGGGGTTCCCCTTATCTCATCTAAGCTTTCCCACATGGATTGCATGCCTTTAATTCAATAAATCCTTTGCTAGAGTGTCCTCCTAGGTACAAGATTTCTCTTTTACTCGGGTAGTACTGCAATTTAATCAAATTTGTCCTATTCTTTATTAGGTCTTATTGGTTGACCCCTTTTTTTGCCCAAGTGCGTGATGAGATCAATTTAGTTGATTCTTTGTAGATTTCTCTCTGAAAGGCGCATCTCTTCTCAAGTTTAAAGTCGAAGTCTCTTGGAAGGATCTATCCATGCCATAGTCTAAGGGGTCTAGCTATCAAGAGTCTTATTATTTGGAATATGGCTCTCATCCTCCGGCACCTTATCGAGGTTATCTCTCATTCCCTTCTTCTCTTTGGGCTTCATGGATTTAAAGCTCTATTCTTAAGTAGAAATTTACGGTATATTGATTTTCACTCGATTGCTCTTGTATTTGGCTTAAAATCATTAAAATCATTAACATATCACCAAATAATCATAAAATAATTCATTAAATTTATAGAAACATAAAAATTGAATTTCTACAACTATGTTTTTTACTGTTAAAGTGAATGGAGCTCTTGCAAACAACCACGAAGGTTGAGAGGACTAAGGCAAGGGTTTCTTCTTCCCCCACTGCTTTTGTGCCACTATGGAAGCCTTCTCAATTATTTTGAACAAGGATTCTCTTTTGCACGGCTTTAAATTCCACTTAATAACCGAGCCTTGCAAACTCACTCATCTTTATTTTCTTGATGATTTATTGATCTTTTTCCATGGTAGCTTTGCCTTGATTATGATCATTCATTCTTGTATCTAGCCTTTCTCAATGTTCTCTAGCTTAATTCCAAATGCATGGAAGAGTCATTATTTTTTATATAATGTTAAAGAAGAATGGCGAGAATAGCATTTGTTCTATGGTGGGGTTTCATATTGGTGTTCTACCTATCAAATTTCTTGGGGTTCCCTTATCTCATCTAAGCTTTCCCACATGGATTGCATGCCTTTAATTCAACAAATAAGCTGGTAGAGTGTCCTCTGGATTGCAAGATTTCTCTTTTACTCAAAGTGGACTTGATTTAATCAAATTTGTCTGTTTGCCATTCGGTCTTCTTGGTCACCCCATTTTATTTTGCCCAAGTACATTATGAGATCAATTCGATCGATTCTTTGTAGATTTCTCTAGAAAGGCGCATCTCTTCTTAAGTTTAAAGTCAAAGTCTCTTGGAAGGATCTATTCATGCCATAGTCCGAGAGGGTCTAGCTATCAAGAGTCTTATTGATCGGAATATGGCTCTCATCCTCCAAACACCTTATCAAGGTTATCTCTCATTCCCCTTCTTCTCTTTGGGCTTCATGGATTCAAAGCTCTATTTTTAAGTAGAGAAATTTCTGGTATATTGATATTCACTCTAATTGCTCTTGGATTTGGCTTAAAATCATTAAAATCATTAACATATCCCCAAATAATCATACAATAATTCATTAAATTGATAGAAACATAAAATTGAATTTCTACAACTATGTTTTTTCGTTAAAGTGAATGGAGCTCTTGCAAGCTATGTCCGAAGGTCCAGAGGACTAAGGCGAGGGATCTTCTTTCCCTTTTTTTTGTGCTAGCTATGGAAGCCCTCTCAATTATTTTGAACAAGGATTCTCTTTTGCTCGACTTTAAATTCCACTTATGATAACCGAGCCTTGAAACTCACTCATCTTTGTTTCTTGATGATTTATTGATCTTTTGCCATGGTAGTAGCTTTGCCTTGATTCGATCATACATTCTTGTATTTAGACTTTCTTAAAGTTCACTAGCTTAATTCCAAATGCATGAAGAGTCATTGTTTTTTATATAATGTTAAAGAAGAATGGCGAATAACATTTGTTCTATGGTGGGGTTTCATATTGGTGTTCTACCTATCGATTTCTTGGGGTTCCCTTATCTCATCTAAATTTTCCACATGGATTGCATGCCTTTAATTCAACAAATCTTTGGTAGAGTGTCCTCCTAGATCGCAAGATTTCTCTTTACTCGCATGCATTGCAACTAATCAAATTTGTCTGTTTGCCATTCGGTCTTATTAATTGACCCATTTTATTTTGCCCAAGTGCGTGATGAGATCAATTGATCGATTCTTTGTAGATTTCTCCGGAAAGGCGATCTGTTCTTAAGTTTGAAGTCAAAGTCTCTTAGAAGGATCTATCCATGCCATAGTCCGAGAGGGGTCTAGCTATCAAGAGTCTTATTGATGGAATATGGCTCTCATCCTTGACCTTATCAAGGTTATCTCTACTTCACCTTCCTCTCTTTGGGCTTCATGGTTTCAAAGCTCTATTCTTGAGAAGAAAAATTTTGGCATATTGATATTCACTCTGATTGCTCTTGGATTTGGCTTAAAATCATTAAACTTAGGCCTCTTGCTTTGAAATTCTTTAGTTATAGATTTGGTAATGGTAACATCTTTAGTTTGTGGTTTGACCCGTGGTGAATGGCGAGCCTTATCTTCTTTTAAGTCTAGAATCTCTAACTCTAGGATTCCTATCTCTGCTAGAGTCTCTTGCATCATTTCTCAAGGTTCTTGGTCGTCTCTCGCCTCTTAGAAACCATCGTAACCATCATGAGGTGATGCGGTTTTGAAATTTATTAAATGAAGTTCATGTGTCTTCTCTCTTTGAGGAATTCATATTCGGAATGGTATTGTCATTAGTTCACGAAGGCAAATAACATCTAGGAATCTATTCTTACGAGAGGTCAAAATATACCTTGGGCTAAGTTGCTACATGGCACAAGCTTCATGTGTCCTAGTTCTCTTTTACGTTGTGGCTAGCCTTGCGTAGGAGGAGGCTTTATAAATGATTTATTTTGTTCCTTTTCTAATTTCAAATTTTCGCCTACCCCCTTTGTAACTTGACTGCGGAAACTTTCCCTCATCTTTTTTTGTCCTTACTCTAAAACTGTTTTATCTTCTATTATGGATGTTGGGAAATGGCCTCATGTCTCATTTGTCTGGGACAATTTGGTGGAGTATATTCTTCAATATAAGGGGAGGTTTATGCAATCTGAGATCCCGAAGTTGGTTTTTGCTACTTCGGTGTACAAAATTTGGGGAGTTAGGAACTCAATGGTGCATGACAAAATCAAACTGCCCCCTCGTTCTAGAAAATGAAATTGTGATGTTGATCAAAGCTCGGCTCTTCACTTCTCTGTAGTTCCACAAGGCAACTTAGAATTGTAGTAGCTATATTAATTGAATATGCTTGCAAGTGTATGCTTGCAAGTGTTATGGAAATAAATAATCTATTCCTAACATTAGAATGATTTAATTTGGTTTCCAAGATAAGATAAGATTTGATTTGATAAAATATGATTTGATTTGATAATATATTAACTATTTTATTTGGTAATATTTAATTTTCATATTTGATTTGATTCACCTTGCTTTATTTTCCAGAAAATTAAGGAAACAAGGAGATTGAGCAAGATTTGAAACATTTGCTGGAGATTACACCAGACATCGAGGGACCGCCCAGGATCCATTAGGGTTTGGCTTTTTAGGGGTTCTTGTTGGTTTACAGAAACAAGATATACATACAATAACATTGTCAAACAGCGGAAGCATGACATAAATAGAATTTAAAATTTTCTGCAATTTAAACACGTTATAAACACTTTACTCTTTATTACTTTTACATGCAATTTAATTGATGAGATTGTCATTGTCTAGTAGCTAATTATCTTAATTTGATTACGAAATATGATTGTACTCCTTCCATTTCTTTTTAATAGATGTTTTAGAAGAAAACATAAATTTAATAAATACTATTAATGCTTATTAATATTACCAAGTGAATATTTAATATAGATACAATATATGAAATTTAAGTCATTAATGCTTCTTTAAAATCTAAAAATAAAAAGAAACAAATTTGACTTTTTAAAAAGACAAATAAAATGAAACGGATGGAGTAATAATCTATTCGACTTTATATTTGTTGGGAATTAATATTTCCATAAATGAAAATGTTAGTTCTACAAGATTTTCAATTCCCTTTTTTTCCCGATATAAACAATGTGTTGAAACAATGGTCTATTCATCGCATGACTAAACAAATTCACAATTTTATGGCAACTTCTAAATTTCAACCAATGGTTCTCTTCCTTATAGTTATGCTTTCACTATTTACTCTTGATGAATGTAAGTAATTATTTCCTCATCATCCCTTATTTTCAAATTATTGTAAATACATTTTTAGTTTTTGTAATTTTTCTTTTATAAGAGGCAATTTATTTAAGAAATTATATAAGTATTTTATTAGATTCCAAAACCCATTTTAGAATTAACTTTATTTTTTTAAAAATATTTATTTTTGATCTGAGGTTTGATCAACAAAAGAGCTGAAATTACGCAAGATGCTGACAATGTTCTCCCTACAAAGCTCAACACTATTTGTCTCCCAAGGGTATGTCTAGGGGGTATCCCTAGAAATTGTTGGTGTTGTGTTGAGCCTCTTAAATCACGTTGTTTTGATAAAAGATCCGAGTGTCGAGCCTTTTGTAAATGATCCTCCTTATATTGTTGCAACTATTCCATGAATAATTTAATTAAAGTAACTCTCTATATTTAGATTTCCTGATGATAAAGCAACTGCGCAATATGAACTGCCATTAATTTGAACAATGATTCATGTTATACTTTAAAAAGCGTTTTTCGGTAGAATTATAATTCCATTGTTGTCGAGGCCCAACCCCAAGTCAAGCAATGACCCATTTTTGTAGTGATAATTCTCTATATTTTGATTTACTGATTATAAAGCAAGTGTTCAATATGAACTATCATTAATTTCAATAATAATATTTAATTGATGTATTCCTTATCTCCATTTTGTCTCATTTAGATAAACAATTTTACATTGAAATAATCAATTAAATGTAAGATAATATATTTAATTAGGACTTTGAGAATATATAGTTATAGTTATTAAATATTTATTTAAAAAAAAATTATTAAATTATATATTGTAGGTTCTTTTGATCAATTATTAAGCTAAACATTTGAATGTAATGTGATTTATTTAGTTATGATTATAAGCAAACAATTATTTTAATTAATTTTATTGTAGTTTCAAATAGAATTCTGTATTAGCGTTTATATTGACAAAATTTGCTTGAAATTCTAATTCGAATTAACTATATAATTAAATGCACAAACATGGTTTCACCAATTTTTATTTTAGCTTTTTTCTTTCCTATTAAAATTAGTATAAGTTCTATCCAAATTTGTAAAATATTCAAAATAAAACCCAACATGTTAGGAAAAAGGAAGATGTTGTTTATTTTTATATCTATAATAAGAAAATAAATTTCTAAAAGATATTTTTTCTTTGGCTCTATCAAATATATTACAAGCTTTTATATCACTAAGATAATATATCATAACAAATTTTATCCAAAATTTGTTATTGCACTTTTATTAAGATGTTAAGATATCAACAACAAATCTTAATAATAAATGTGATTTTTAAAAATATAATTACTATAAAATTAGTTGAAAATTATAGTGGATTGGTTACTAACGAATTGTTATAATTAAATTAAAACTTATTAAAGCTTGAGTTTTAGTGATTACATTGAATTAGAATTTCAAGTAAACTTTATCAATATAAACCCAAGAGTAAAATTCCATTAAAAAATTAAATTAAATAAAAATAATTATTTTCGCATAATCATAACTAAATACTACGGATAAAAGTTTTTATTACTAATTTGGGTAGTCTTAAGTTAAAAGTTCACTTACCTTAAATAATCTATTTTTTACAAAAATAAATCTTATAATACCCCTAATATTAATTGTTGTGGGTCCAAGTATTAATTAGGGTTCAAACCTAAAGTATTGAATGAAAGACAAAAAGACAACAAAAATCTCTAAATAAGTTAATGCACATTAAATTTCTCAGTAGGATAAATTTTTGGAATCTTAAATTTAATGAAATGTCTAAAAGAAAAAAATATTTATTTTGAGGGTCACTGAGTGGTCGTACGAACCATGACTCTTTACACAAATGTTTAATAATCACAAAAAGCATCTAACTTTTACTTGTCGTTCAACAATCGTAAAAAGATCGTAAACTCTTATCCCCTCAAGTATCATTAGGTGATCATTTAATAAGGCCAAATGTTACGCCGTAACATTTAATCACGCGTTAATAATTACGCAGTGATAATAATCGATTACCCGACCATAACTCAATACCCCTATTTATAGGGTTGTTCATACTCATTCAAAACCTCGGGATACCTACCAAAATATTTTGGATTGGATTAACATATCACCAAATAATCATAAATATTTTATAAATTTTCGTGTTCCTGGCCCCACCTAGATAATTATAATTTAGTTAGTTTTTGATTTTTTCAGATTTTTCCCAACTTTGTTACTATTTATTTTAAGCCTATTTATGTTCAAAATTGTGAAATTCTTTAAAATTCGAAAAAAAATTATGAATTTTGGACAATATCTTTATAACATCAAATTATACTTTTACCCAAAATTTTATCTTAAACTGAATTACAGAACCCAAATTATAATTGTTTTAATGTTTAAAACATGATTAATATCTAGAGATCATTACGATATATTCTTCTTCTTTTCTCGTGATTAAACAATGCCTCTAAAATGTGAAAACCTTCATAAATGAAAAAAAATATGAAATACATGAATTGATAAAAATAATAATACTCCTTTCATCCCTTTTATAAACATGTTACTCTTTTATTAGTTTTACATGCAATTTAATTGATGAGATTGTCATTGTCTAGTAGCTAATTGGCTTAATTTGATTACGAAATATGATTGTACTCCTTCCATTTCTTTTTAATAGATGTTTTAGAAGAAAACATAAATTTAATAAATACTATTAATGCTTATTAATATTACCAAGTGAATATTTAATATAGAGACAATTTATGAAATTAAGTCATTAATACTTCTTTAAAATCTAAAAATAAAAAGAAACAAATTTGACTTTTTAAAAATACAAATAAAAAGAAACGGATGGAGTAATAATCAATTCGACTTTATATTTTTTGGGAATTTATATTTCCATAAATGAAAATGTTAGTTCTGAGATTTTCAATTCTTTTTTCCCTATATAAACAATGTGTTGAAACAATGGAATAACTGAATAATAAATAATGGAATAACAAAAGAATTTCACCAAGTATAGGATAGCCCGCATATACAGGTTATTCCAAAAAATAATAAATAATGGAATAACAGAAGTTCTCTTCATGAATACAAAAGAAATAATACCCCTTACCTTATAAAGAAGAAACTGGATATAGAAGTAGTGAAGTAGCAGAATACTCTTCTTCTTTCTCTATATAATTTCTCTCTCTAGAGTCTCAGTGAATTCGTAAGAAATAATGAAGGAATGAGCTTCTATTTATAGGAGAATGAATTGAATAGTAACTAATTCATGAACGGTCCAGATTGATTTACTTTTAAACGGACGGTTCATACTGATTCACTATTAAAACTTAAAAGCAACGGTCCATACTGATTCACTATTAAAACTTTAAACCAGCGATCTATATTGATTTACTATTATAAATTCAACCAACGGTCTGAAAAATTAGCACATCTCCTCATGGAATAATATTGTACCCAAAAATAATTTGGACGAAAAAGAAATATATTGTTGGGTGAATAGTATAAAGTAAATAGTAACACGTGAATAGTAACTCATGAATAGTAACTCATGAATAGTAACTAATAAATAGTAACTCGTGAATAGTAATTTCAAAACAAAAAGTGTCCCGAATACCCGATTGAACAATATAACCTCCAGACATCAATTATCATCGAAATAGATGTCGATTTCTACTAACACAAATAATCCCAACACAATAAAACTATCAAATTCATCTTTAATCAACACGAACTTATTCATCATTAATATTATAACTCACAATATTTAACAACCAGGTTGTTCCCAGGAAATAGGGGGCTTTCCAATAGGGATTTCTCCCTATTGGCGCACAATTAGGTGACCAAACCTCTCCTTGACAGAACTTCTAGACATTGTAAATATTGCAATTTAATAATATGAATAACTTTGTCATCTCAATTATTGATATAATAATATAACATATAATGCAGATGATACTGTGACAATAATCGAATCAATAATATGAGAGATATTATGTAGCAATAATTGAGTATAACTGAGTGACTTCTCACGTAAGCATCAATAATCAATACCATGTGCTACTATGCAACCACGCCAGACATCGCATATCTTTTACTCTCTGGGTAGATCAACAGTTTTAACAGTAACACCTCCGCCGTTATTTTTATAAAATATTTTTGTCATTTTCTCAATTCGACAATAATTCCGTTGCGGGGTCCACCAATGATTGTGCCGTTGTACGAATATTCCATGCTAAAACGAATATTCCCCGACCAATCGAATATTATATAACAACTTGCATACTTTGCAAAATTTATAAATATTACCCACAACTATAACATTATATCAAATTCATTCCATAATATTCAAAAATAATATTCATAGAAAAAAATCATCTTTATTCATAAAATTTGGGGTCTTACAAAACCCAAAACCCAAAATTCATTCATTCCCATCAAACTAAAACCCAAAATTTGTACATATCAAACCAAACCCAAAAATCATTCCAATCAAAATAGAAGAAATCAGGTGAATCAAGATCAATATTAACTGAAAAACCATGAAAACATCCTAATTTGGTCCATCTTTTTTCCCACTCATCAAAGAGTTCAATATAATAACAATAAAATTGGACTAAAAATTATCCAAAGAAAGAAAAGAGAAGCATGCATCCAGTTCCCCAACTTCACTCTCCTCATTCACTCGAATAACTCCATAGAAAAAACAAAGGAACTTAAAAATGGAAGAATATGGAAGCAGAGCAAAAGCTCATCTGGCTATTTCGGAATCGGCAGAAGCAATTCTGAAACGTAGATCTCGTCGGATCCAGAGAATTTTTCGTCTTAGCTCAGAAGCGGCGTCGTTACATTTCGACGGCTCTCGATTTGATCTTGGCCATCGTCCATGTTCTCCCGCCGTCGACAAGCTGGATCAACAACCACCATAAACTGAAACCCCAAACCAAGCCCATACACCCGCAGCGGATCAATTATCCTAAGTCTAGACCCATTAAAAGCATACCCCTTCTAATGTGCGCAATCTAAGCTCCCACGATCTACAACCCCAGACTTTGCAAACATAGATCGGTAGATAGATTGATAAGGTGGATAGTTTGATGGATTGCATAGAGAGTTTGAGGGCTATCATCAGCGGTGGAGGTCAGGTGGGTCTCTAAGCTAAAGGACTCCATTTTCCCTCCCTATGTGGATCTAGGACGGACAAGGAGAGAAATATCTTACAGGGTCATTATAATCATTATAAAATTAAGTTTAATTTAATTTAATTAATTATTTAGCTTACTTTCTCTCTCCTTGTCAACATTGATACATAGATTTAATTGATTACCATGTATTGCCACATCATTCTTCTATTAAATGGTTAACAGACATAGACGACAAAATCACTTTTTGTAAATAATGTATGGTTCGATGAGTTAATCGTAAAAAAAATTACTCCGGTGATGCATTTGTAAATCGACCCCTAGTAGAATGGGGAAAAGTGTATTTAATCCCATATATTGAACTATGAGGGACACACTACTATAAAACAGTAAATAGATAACGCAGAAAAAACGTTGTGGTTTCAATCAGAAAACCGTCGTGGTTAAGGGTGTCATCTATTTGACACCCTTACACAACATTTTTAAAACGTTGTAGTTAGACACATTATACAACGTTTTTTAAGAAAAAAAACGTTGTAGATTTGTTTTCCACAAATTAGTAGATGCTTGAAAACGTTGTAGAAGGTATGATTTCATAACGTTTTTTGGATAAAAATTTTGTAGTTTAATATATCAGACAACGTTTAGGCACATTTACACAACGTTTATAATGTGTCATCTATTTAGAAGGTGTCATTTATTTATACAAATATACAATATTTTTAAAATGTTGTAGATAAAAAAAAAGGTTGTGGTTCACCTATATTACCAATGCAGCTGCAATATGCTAATGCCATGATATATAGCTAAAAGGTCTAAATTCTCATTTAAATTTAAAGCCAAAATATATCAACCATTCAAAATACATCCCAATAATACCATTCGTTTATAGTTTTAAATTACTATATCTACAAAATATATACCAAACTATCCATATATACATCTCAAATTCACTTTTAAATCCACAAAATAAACCAAACTATCCATAAAATTAAACTACTACCTAAGCATGTGCAAAAAAGCCTAGGTTCTCCCAAAATACGCCAGTAACTTTTGCTAAGAGAGATTGTATGCTACATCATGATTAGTGGATGATATTAGGCCAAGAGACAGGCCAAGTGATTGCTCCTTGTAAAAAGAGAACTTCAGCTAATCTTGGGAAAGCAATGATACTAACACACAACACCAAACCAAAAAACATAATAAATAATAATAACAACACCAAACCAAAAAACATAAAAAATAAATAACAATAAAAAGAAGTAGAGCTAACCTTTACTGGAGAAGAACCTTTCGGATCGGATGCTTGCTTTACAAATGATGACTTAGAGATCCCCTCGATAAAGCTTGGGACCCTAGCATCGGGTGAGGCCTTATTTGAACTATACAGACATCGACCATTGGGACAATCACGGTCGAGGTAATGGTCGGCCCAATTTTTTTAAGGAAACTCTTTCGGATATATGTTCCAATGTTGAGGATATGTTCGTAGAAGTCAATCATGAACTTGTGTGGCGAGAACAGGGAATAGCGAGTATATATCGGGATCACGAATTAGCAAAAAATGGAGCATTACAGGTGAAGAGAATTCTCTCTCGATCCTTTTCACCAAAATAAATCAGAAACCCAAGGTGCTCAAACTTTTCCATAGTTAAAACCTGACATAATCAGCCTAAATTAGCATATTATTATAGCAAGTAAAATACATATTACACAATGTAGCTACAAACCAAAAGAAAATGCACACAACTGTAACTTATATGTTACGTGAAAATCTTACAACTCATACTTAAAACCTAATTATATTTAAACGTCTTAAAGGACAACTAAATAAAAGTAGTAAATTAAGACATTACCATTTAAATGGAAACAAAGCAGTCACACAACAGGAACAAGGTTCAAGAGGTTTGACAAGATTACTTTTTTATGTAATTTGAAGGAAAAAAAATAGAGAACATGCTAACAACTTAACGAATACCATAAGCACTGAAGTGCCTAAGTATATTTAAAGAATGTAATGCAGATTATACTTAAAGTTCAAACTAAAATATAGCCACACCTAACCAATAAAGCGAAATAGGAAAGAAAAAGTATACACCAAAGAAGTTTTGTAATTAGTTTTCACTTTTACCTCGTAATATGATGATTGGAAGTCTAAAGGTTCATGACCTCACCGATGTTCCATTGGTTAGTTCGACAACACTCTTGGTGTCTGAATTACATTTTATCGTCAGCTCAAGCACCATTCACGCTTGATTGCACCGAATTTATCTCGCTCCCAAGCCACTTTCTCTACAACATTAAGCCTTTGGTAAGTATTTCTCTGTTTGAGCACACAAATTGTAATCCCAACCCCATTATCAAAAATCAGAAGTAAACACAAATATGATATTCTAAGAGTCTTAATCCCAACCCCATTATCAAACTCTAAAAACAAAACCGGTTAGTGCTAAAAAAATGAATTAAACATATAACAAGAAATTTCTTCAGATCTTTCCCTGCTGCAATGTCACGTAGGATTGCAAGAGCTCTGTTGATTTTAATTCTAAGGACAATGGCCACACCTAAGACAATATTCTCATGAAGTATAACTTTTGGAAAGTTAGGTGGAGACCTGATAATGCAAGGAACATAGCACAAGGTATTAGATAACTTCAGATTGAACAACAAGAGTGTGAGAAACACTGACAAGCTTATTTGTTGATAAAGTTGGATGCATTTGACCATAGAAAAAGGACTGCCAGAGCCAGTATTAGGATATGACATACTAAAGTGAGTAAGTGGTATTCAATCAATTCGAAAAGTGCCCAAATAGCGTTGGCAAAAACCAAGCACGCCAAATAGAAATCTTCTTGTTTCTCCATAGGAAATAATCATAGAAATTTCTTCTCTTCTCTCTTCTTCTCCAAATGTTAAGATTTAATTCCCCACTAACATATAGTAGTACTACAATTACTAATTAAATATTTTATGTAAAATCCCAAATTTTACGAATAAAATTTAATTTTCTCAAAATAATTTTTTCAAAATTTTGTGTGGATTTGAGATAATGTTATAGTTGTGGGTAATATTTATATATTTTGAAAAGTATGCAAGTTGTTATATAATATTCGATTGGTCAGGGAATATTCTTTTTGTCGGGGAATAATAAAATTACGGCATACAATCATTGGTGGACCCCATAATGAAATTATTGTTGGATTGAGAAAATGACAAAAATATTTTTATGAAAATAACGGCGGAAGTTTTACCGTTAAAACTGTTGAACTACTCGGTAATAAAAGTAATGCGATGTCGCATGGTTGCAGATAGTAGCATTGCGGTATTGATTATTGATGCTTACGTGAGAAGTCACTCAGTTTTGTTCAATTATTGCTACAGTAATTGCTGCATAGTAAAATCTTTTTATATAAAACAGAGTATTTTTTATAAAGTTTTATTTTATTTGATTATAAATAGAATATATTATATTTTATTATGCATAGTGTTTGCATAGTGCCTGCATAGTAAAATCTTTTTATATAAAACATGATACTTTTTATAATGTTTTGTTTTATTTGATTATAAATATAATATATTATTTTTTATTATGCATAGTGTTTGCATAGTGCCTGCATAGTGTTTGCATAGTAAAATCTTTTTATATAAAACAGAATACTTTTATAAAGTTATTTGTTTTATTAGATTTTAAATAATATATATATATATATATTATAAATAGAATATATTATATTTTATTGCATATTATCCTTTCCATTTTATAAATAGGATGCTTAGTTAGAATTGAAAACACACCAGAAATTCAGAGAATTCTTCTTCTATAATCTTGAGCGTATTTCTTTAGAGTTTTAAGAAGCCTTGAGCGTAGAAAACAGTACAAGTTTTCTTCAAGAATATCCTCGCCCTACCCGTCGGAATACTCTTCTTTTTAAGGTAAGGGGTATTATTCTTTCGTATTCATGTAGAGAGTTATTTTCTTTCAATACTCGTAAGAGTTGTTATTCCATTCTTTATTATTATGTTGGAATAACTTCATCATCTAATACCGCATACATAGTGAAATTCTTCTGTTATTCCATTCTTTATTATTCTGTTGGAATAACCTGTCTGTGCGGTCTATCGCATGCCTTGTGAATTCTATTGTTAATCCATTCTTTATTATTCTATTGGAATATCCTGTCTGTGCGGATTACGCATGACCTGGTTTAATTCTTTATTATTCTGTTGGAATATCCTGTCTATGCGGATTACGCATGACCTGGTTCCGTTCTTTATTATTCTGTTGGAATATCCTGTTTGTGCGGATTACGCATGACCTGGTTACATTCTTTATTAATCTATTGGAATAACATGTCTGTGTTGTCTATCGCATTCCTGGTGAATTATGTTGTTATTCCATTCTTTATTATTCTGTTGGAATATCTTATCTGTGCGGATTACGCACATTCAGTTCTATACTTTATTATTACATTGGAATAACCTATTCATGCGGTCTATAGCATGCACCGGTGAATTCTCTTTGTTATTCCATTCTTTATTATTACATTGGAATAACTTTGTACATGTGGATTATCGCATGCATGGTGAATGATCCTTTGTATTCATTCTTTATTAAATTATGGAAATGATCTGTCTACGTGGATTATCGCATGACGAGTGAAAATCCATTTCCAGTTTCATATATTCTATTATACTCAGTTGGTTAAAGTTTTAGCTTCTATACTCCATGAAATTAGTAAAATATCCTGGATATTTGCGTTTCATCCAGAATCTTTTCATGGAAATATTCTTCTGAGCATTCTTGAATTTTACTCCACAAAGCAGTATCATGTTGTCAATTAACCCGTGTTTGCATCTAAAAATGTTGAGGTCAGCAATGAAGCACATGAGACCGTTGAGTTACCAATGATAAATACCCAGGATAATGTGCAACAGGAAGACATTAATCCTCAGGTAAATAACAACACCGGTCAAATGATGAATGATAGGATGTTCAGAGGCTTTATGCAATTCATGCAACATCAGGTAAGAGAGACTCCTGTTCGAAATATAGGTATAAATAATGGCAACCCACGGTCAGTCACAGCTAAGCAGTTCAAGAAGCTGGGACCACCGAAGTTTTTGGGAAAGCCAGAACCACTTAAGGCGGATACGTGGTTAAAGCAGATCACAAAGATATTTGATGTCTTGGGATGCTTCGAGGAGCAAAAGGTTCCCTTTGCCACCTTTATGTTGTGTGAAGAAGCAGATCATTGGTGGGAATCTGTAAAACGTACCCAGCCTGACGCACTCAAGATGTCTTGGGAGAAATTTCAAGAATTGTTTAACGACAAGTACTTTCCTGAAAGTATTCGTCATATGAAGAAGGTGGAATTTATCAAGCTGGAGCAAAAAAATATGACCGTGTCACAGTACAAGGCTAAGTTTGCGGAGTTATCCCGGTTTGCATCCCATTTGGTCGATAATGAGGAGCGAATGACGCGAATGTTTCTGCGAGATTTGAAACCCGATATACGTCAATACCTCATTTCTCACAAACTTTATTTATATTCAGATGTTGTGAATAGGGCTCAGTTATTGGAGGGCGATAATGAGTCAGCACAACCAAAAGGCAACAACCAACAACACGATAATAATTGTACCGGTGGCAACGGCCATCGAAAAAATGATAACCATCGCGGGGGAAATTATCATTCCAAGAATGGTAACCACTTCGGTGGTAATCATGGCCAAGATAATAGAAGTGGAAATTTCAAGAAGAGAAGGTTCAATAATGATGGAAAGATAGTAGCATCAGCACCGGTTTCAAAGGAAGAAGAATGACCTTGATTCATTATATATTTCAAATGCGCATGTAAGGGACATCCGTCTAAATCGTATATGCTTGACAATCCAAAGCGTGTTTCAATTGCAGAAGAGAAGGTCACCTAGCTCGATTTTGTTGTGTAGTGAAGTCAAGTCCAGCTGGGATAATGATGCCAAAGGATGTCCCAGACAAGTCAAAGCTGGTAGTTTAAGTGAGAGTGTTTGTCGAGGAACCCGAACAAAGTTGTCACGGGTAAGTTAATCATAAATTCTTGCGAAGTCTATACCTTATTAGATATCGGTTCTACCCATTCTTTTATCTCTCTTGCTTGCGCTCAACGTTTAAATTTGACTCCGGAGAGATTAGACTTTGACTTATCTGTTGAAACTCCGTTAAGAGAAACCTTCGTTACCTCCACTGTTTATAAATCTTGTTGATTCAAATCGTCACCCTTACGTTACCTGTCGATCTTATTTCTTTGAAAATACTTGCCTTTGATGTGATTTTAAGAATCGATTGGTTAACTACGCATGATGCTTTTCGTAAGGTTGTTAGCTTTCATATTTTTAACCAACCTGTTATGAGAATTCAAGCAACTAAACCACTAAAGTCAATCACTGTCATATCAAGCCATAAGTAAAGAGTGCTCGAGCCTTTATCTGGTGACTTCCTTGTGTGGAATGCACCGAAGCCAAATTTTCCATAGGGGACGTTGTGAATAACGGTGGCAAGTCGATAGGTATCAATGTGACATACTATCCAAGTCTTGGATGAGAGTCATAGTTTTGAATGATATTTCTATTGTTAATAAATTTCCTGACGTATTTCTGAAGACTTCTTAGCCTACCTCTAGAGAGTGAAATCAAATTTTGTATTGACCCCAGTACAAAACCCATTTCTAAAACCCTTAAATATTTCTTCAACCAAAACAAATGTATTATGTGCCAAAGACGTTGGCTCGAGCTGTTGAAGATTACGATCGTACCATTCAATACCATCGTGGAAAAGCGAACGTGGTAGCTGATGCGTTGAGTAGAAGATTGTATGCGTTTACGAGTGCGAATATACGAACCTACGTGAAGATAACGAATATATGATTAGAATCGAATTTAGTCGATAAAGTTAAAGCCGCTCAAGCTACAGACCCGGAGCTGATGAACACGAAAAAGAAGGTTCAAGAGGGCGTTATTCTAGAAGCAAGAATCGATGAAGAGAGGAAATCTCAACCCTCGATTTTATTGGCCCATTTGAAATCCTCGATCGAGTAGGAACTGTGGCCTATAGACTCGTTTTACTGCCAAATATGTTGCATGTTCATAACGTTTATCACGTACTGATGTTACATAAATATGTGGACGACCCGAACCACATTATTGATTTAGAACCGAACGAGATAGCGGATAATTTAACGAATGAAGATGTACTTGTTAAAATCCTGAAATATACTCTACGCTTAAAGGTTATACCTCAAGAGTTAGAATCTGACGAAGTGTCCTTATTTGTTAGGCATACCAAGTACGTACGTAAATTTCGAGGGCGAAATTTCATAAGGAGGGGAGATTGTAAAATCCCAAATTTTACGAATAAAGATTTAATTTTCTCGAAATATTTTTTTCAAAATTATGGTGTGGATTTGAGATAATGTTATAGTTGTGGATAATATTTATAAATTTTGAAAAGTATGCAAGTTGTTATATAATATTCGATTGGTCGAGAATATTCTTTTTTGTTTGGGAAATCCATGATGACGGTACAATCATTGGTGGACCCCACAATGGAATTATTGTCGGATTGAGAAAATGACAAAAATATTTTTATGAAAATAACGGAAGTTTCTTCGTTAAAAATATTGAACTACTTTCGGTAGTAAAAGTGCGATGTCTGGCGTGGTTGCATAGTAGCACCACTTGATATTGATTATTGATAATTACGTGAGAAGTCACTTAGTTTTGTTCAATTATTGCTACAAAGTAATTCTTTGCATAGTAAAAATCTTTTATATAAAAATGAATATTTTTATAAAGTTTTATTTTATTTGATTATTAATAGAATTTATTATATTTTATTATGCATAGTGTTTGCATAGTGCTAGTGTAGTGTTTGCATAGTAAAATCTTTTTATATAAAAATGAGAATACTTTTATAAAGTTATTTATTTTATTAGATTTTAAATAATATATATATATATATATTATAAATAGAATATATTATATTTTATTGCATAGTATGCTTTCCATTCTCCTATAAATAGGATGCTTAGTTAGAATTGAAAACACACCGTAAATTCGAGAGAATTCTTCTTCATAATCTTGGCGTATTTCTTTAGAGTTTTAAGAAGCTTTGGCGTAGAAAAGCAATATAAGTTTTTTCAAGAATATCTTCGCCCTACCCGTCGG
Organism: Panax ginseng; assembly: GCA_020205605.1. Lineage (NCBI taxonomy): Eukaryota > Viridiplantae > Streptophyta > Magnoliopsida > Apiales > Araliaceae > Panax > Panax ginseng. The sequence goes on along the minus strand of CM035133.1, from coordinate 136,478,636 downwards.
AATACTCTTCTTTTTAAGGTAAGGGGTACTATTCTTTCATATTCATGAAGAGAGTTATTTTCTTTCAATACTCGTAAGAGTTGTTATTCCATTCTTTATTATTATGTTGGAATAACTTTATGTAAGTACCGCATAAATAGTGAAATTCTTACATATTCCATTTCTTTATCATTATTGGAATAACTTATGCGTAAGCATTCGATCGATGCACAGTTAATTTCATTGTTATTTCATTCTTTATTATTAGTTGGAATATCCTGTCTGTGCGAATTACGCATGACCTGGTTTCATTCTTTATTATTACATTGGAATATCGTCTGTCATGATTACGCATGACCTAGTTAAGATTCTTTATTATACATTTGGAATATCCTATCTATCGCGGATTATCATAACCTAGTTCCATTCTTTATTATTACATTGGAATAACTTTTATGCATGCGATCTATCGCATGCCCGATGAATTCTATTGTTATTCCATTCTTTATTATTCTCGTTGGAATATCACATTCCGTATGGATTACGCATGACCAGTTTCATTCTTTATTATTACATTGGAATATCTCATCTGCGTGGATTACATGTATGACCTAGTTCCGTTCTTTATTATTCTGTTGGAATATCCTGTCTATGCGGATGACACATAACCTAGTTCCATTCTTTATTATTCTGTTGGAATAACCTGTCTGTGCAGTCTATCGCATGCTTGATGAATTCTATTGTTATTCCATTATTTATTATTCTCATTTGGAATATCACATGCATAGGGATTCGCATGACACAGTTCCATACTTTATTATTACATTGTAATAACTCGTCTGCGGTGGGTCTATCGTGATGCCCGGTGAATTTCGCTATTATTCCATTCTTTATTATTCTGTTGGAATAACATGTCTATGTGGATTACCGCATGCATGGTGAATGATCCTTTGTATTCATTCTTTATTAAATTATGGAAATGATATGTCTACGTGGATTACTGCATGGCGGGTGAAAATCCATTTGCAGTTTCATATATTCTATTATACTCAGTTGGTTAAAGTTTTCACTTCTATACTCCATGAAATTAGTAGAATATCATGGATATTTGTGCTTCATCCAGTATCTTTTCATGGAAATATTATTCTGAGAATTCTTGAATTTTACTCCAAAAGCAAAAGATCATATTGACAATTTGGGCGTTATTAGTTCTCGGATAAATTAATTTATAAATTTTAAAATTTATTCTTGAACTTGTTTTATTGAATTGTCATCATCCTCATGTTTATATTATGTTGAAAGTCATCTCGTATTCATGGTGCATAGATGGACTTGGTATGATTATGACTGTGGATTATTCGGTATAATCATGACCGTAATATTGCAAATGATGTGAAAAAGTCCTCATTGGCCCGTAGTGCATTGATGATGAGTTTTGAGTATGATTATGACTATGGATTCTCTTGACAAGGTGCAAAGATGAATTGTTTTATGGCATGATCGTAACCGTTGATGAAAAACACGATTATCTTTGGCCCGTATTGACAATGGATAATTCGTGGTCGTGATATTTAAAGAATATCCTTGGCACAGTAGTGCAAGGATGATTTGATGATGTGGATTATTTATTAAAGGCTGAGTCTCGATAAAAGTGATGAAAAAACCTTTTAAATCATAGAAGATAGTAGATTTTATGCTTTACTTCGACTTTCTATTGGATTGCTTATTCTCATTGCGATTGTTGATCTAAAACTTGTTATCTATTGTATTCTATCGCTTGTTATCTTTGTTGAAGTCTAAGGATAATTTATTACGCATTATCTTAGTCATAATATTTCTTCTTGGGCTAGATTGAGCTCACCTTTTCTTTCATTGTTCTCTTCAAGAAATGAGAATATAAATTTGAGACCCAGTCGGGAAATGGAGTGATGGTCGGGATAAATGGCTTTAGTAGTCCTCAACTATTCTATGAAATAATGTGATAATAATTGTAATGAGGACACCATTGAGTGTGGATATTGTCTAGATGATAATATTATTGTTTAAACTCTCACTATATTTTGTCATTATTTTACACGATTGTTGTATAATTAAGTTGTATTTGAATTTATGTACCATGTGTCTGGCGACTCAAGATGGGTGATGTATACATTTTGGGGGTCACATTTTGCTCAGTTTGCCATAAATGGAGTATTTACGGTATTCATATATCAATCAATCACCTCAAAGTATGGCAAGTACGTGAAGGTGTTCTACTTATCATTCAACATTACCAAAAAAATAATAATAACATTTTCTTCATTTCAAAAATATATATTTTTGTTAATAATTCCCCACCCTTTTCTTAATCATTTAAAAGGAAATAAAACACAATCAATATTAACATAGTAGTAAAAATAGATATCAATTAATGGTCACAAGAACAATAAAAAAATAAAAATAAAATAAAATTTGAGTGTAAACTATATCGTATGCGTTTTTACTATCTATTGTTCATATAATTTTATACAGATAATTCATATCTTAAATATTTCACAATATTAAGAAAGGTAAATTGATTAGAAAATAGAGTACTTGAATTGAGATTAACAAGGATCCGATTAGCATGAAGTTCATTTTGGTGTCTCAAGGTAAAGGACCTGAACATTATGCTTATAGGAAATTTTGGTTTCTCAACCTTCTAACCTTCTCATATGCTCTTGAAACTCTTCCCTCCCCACATTATTCATTTTTGCACCTCTTCACAACCATAATCGGGTGAAGTTGCTCCGATGGGCGCTTTTATAAGTAGACCTAAACTTGATTATATAATGCTACTAGCTAGCAATAGAATCACATGTCTGCAAATGTGCTAATAACCATCAATATACGAATCCTAATAAGTAATTTAGCATTTTGTCCCACCTTTAGTTGGGTTCTATCTAATCAAACACAAATTATTATTTTTTTACTTAATTATATAAATCGCTCTAATGTTCTTTTTAGAAATGGGTAAAAGAAATCACAATATTAAATTTTGAATACCTTTTTGGGCTTTATTGTCGAGTGGTATGATCTTGCTCTTCTCATGGACTGACGGAAGCAGAATCACCCGTAGCCTTACTTTGCCGACCTTGATTCTCTCTGAAGGAACTTTTCCGGTGAAAGCGATGTCCATAATTTTGTCCTCCACCGGCTTTCCTTGATCAATCACGAAGGTCGCTCCTTCTTCTTCCCATGGCTCCGGTAACTCCTCCACGTCCCTTTACTCATCTTCGCTTTTTCTTCTCTAAATTAAATAAACAATTTTCAAATACATAACAATAATATATTTCATATAATATGCGAGATATATATATACATATGTGAATATAGAGAGAAGAGCTCTACTGATTGAACTTTAAAAGCAATATTTCATGAATGAATATGGGATGTTTGTGAAGAAAAAGGAGGAGACTATCGATCTACTGTAAGAGAGTAAGAGAGAGAGAGAGAGATAAAGGAGGAGGAAGAGGAGGAGGTCGCTGGTGAGGAAGCGACGAAGGGATGAGGGCGCCGCTGCTACTAGAGAGAGAAAATGGGAGAGAAAGAATGAGAGGAAGAAACGAGAGAGAAGAAAGTACTCCTTCCGCGTTTCATTTCAAATTTTGACTTCAGCGTTTTTTTTCTCTCCTTGTTTTTTACATAGATAATGTTTTTTTTAAAAAAATACTATCTATTTAAAATAAAAAATTCCCCTTATAAATGCATAACATTTTTTTATATGTATCTACAACGTTTTGTTAAAAAACGTTGTAAAAAAAATACCACAACATTTTTTATAAAAATGTCATCTTTTCAAGTAGTCTTTTATGATTTTTGTAATAGTGACAAGATCAATGTTACTAGAAAATGTAATTGAACCATAAAATCTCAAAATTTACCATTACGATCATCCATCTATTCAATCAATAAAAGCTGAATGAGTTTCAAAAGAAGTTAAATACCTACAACAACAAATGGATATAAAACAATAATAAATGGAAATTATTTTTTGTTCACAAAACCATAAATAGATTATCTACTTGGTGACAATCTAATCATGGTGGAACCGTAACATTTTTAAAAATTGAAATACATCATGTAAAAAATTATTTATCGGGCCTTGAATTACTTCTTTCAAATTCATTTTGCTCAATTATAGTATTTCTACAACATCATATTTCAACCATTGTCAACTTTTTTGAGTTGTAAGTCTAATAACTTTAAATACACACACACACACTTGCACACTATTTACCTGTTGGTTGTTGTCATTAATATTAATATATATATATATATATATATATATATTAATTTTCAGAAATATGGGACTATTAATCAGGACTTAAAGTTTTAGTCAAGCTGATTAGCTACGTCTATAGATAAATTACAAATTATAATATTAAATATATAAATCGTAAATCATTTAACAACATATTTGCATAAAAGCATTGAGTCATTGATAATAGCATGTTTATTACAATCCTCTTTAAAGAATTCGATGAGGAAATCATTATATCAATCATAACTTATACTCCATATGAAGTCTTCTAGAAATTGTAACAAAAAATTGATATTCAAAAAAAGAATGTAAAGCAAATAAGCCAAAGCATGTACACAGCGTAAAGATGTCTCTTTCTCTTTATCGACTTAGGTTTAGTAGATAAAAATAAATTGGAGGCATGGGTTGTAATTTAATTTATTATATTGAAAGTTGAGGGATAATATGATAATTATAAAAATAGAATTTATTCTAATTTCTTTTCAAATCTCGTCAGGACTTATTTTGGACTGAAAACTTTGACAAGAAAAAGTGACCAAGTTTTTTATCCATTTCTTTTCTTTGCAGTTTATTAAAAAACTAGGAAACATATAGATTGGAAGAAAACTTAAATTTTTGTCCATTTTTCTTTTTCGTCCCCTTTTATAACTTGAAACAATTGTAATATATCTTAACAACTCACATCTTTGTATTAAGAGGCCCTCTTAATATTTAAGATACAAATATGAGTCAAAACTATTAGAATACCTCTTAATATGAAAGATATGGGGAACATTAAAAATTCATTTAGAGGTGGGCTATTAAATTGCATTAGATCACGTTAAACACCAATTTTGATTTCGACGATGATAGCAAGCGGTATGCGATATGACATACCATTAATTTCAACAATGAGTCATGTTATACATTATAAAAAGTTTACTTTAATTTATTTGATCTTATCCATATATATATACTTTGATCCGTGGAGTCATGATCTAATTTTTTCAAATATTTGACCGACACATGTATATCATTTTCCTTCAACATTAATATTCCTATTAATTAATTTTTAGTTCCTTTGTCTACCGTAAAAATCGATTTAATTTGATTTTTCAATATCAAATTGAGCCAATTTTGTAAATCAAAATATATACCATTTTCTTGTAAATATATGGAGAGAACCATATATATGAAACTATATAATTTACTATCACCTTGAATTTTCATATGTTTGAAAATATAAATAACTATCACGAATTCTTTTTTTAAAATTGATCCATTTGACACACAAAATTAAATAAACCAATTTTTGAAGGACTAAAGAAAGAATAGATGAGTGGCGCCCCCAAAATAGGTATACATCACCTTATCTTGGGTCGCCGAATACATGGTACAAAATTGATACAACTTAATAATCATTTGTGTGTAAAATAGGACAAAACATAAGCTGAGAGTTTTAATAAGAATATTGTCATCTAAAGACAATATCCACGCTCGAAAAGGAGTCCTCATTACATTTATTGTCACCACCATTTAGCGGAATAGTGGGGACTGCTAATCTTATCATCGGACTATCACTCTGGTTCCCTGAAGCGAGTCCGACTACGTTCTCATTTCACGAAAGAAAACGGTGAAAGAAAAGGTGAGCTCAACTAGCCGATAAGAAATATTATAACTAAGATAATGCGAATAGAATTATCATTAGTCTTCAATGATATTAAGTGATAAAATACAATATACATCAAGTTTAGCTGCGATTGAAGGTTCTTGATCCATTAGAAGAGTCCAGTAGAGAATAAAATCTACTATATCTTCTATGATTTAAAAAGTTTTCATCAATTTTTATCATTTGAGACTTCGACAATAAATAAACCATCATCATCAGGTCATCCACCTCTCTACGGACCCAAAGATATTCATTAAATTATCAATGAGTAAATAAAGACTATACAAGATAATCCTTGTCATAATCATACCAAAAAGGAATTTCACCGTGTATGTGGTACTTCACATAAATGAGTTATTTCAACATAATAATGAAGAATGGAATAACGAAGGCTCTCTTCGGTGAATATAAAATAATACCCCTTACCTTATAAAGAAGATTACTCCCTCACGATTAGAAGGCGGGGATATACTTGAAGAAAACTTGTTATATGCTCAAAGCTTTCTTAAACTCTAAAAAAATCGCTTTCGAGATTATAGAAGAAGAATTCTACGAACTTGGTGTGATTTCAATTCTAACTAAGCATCTATTTATAGGAAAATTGAAAGGATACAATGCAATAAAATATAATATATATATATATATATTAATATTTTATTTAAAATCTAATAAAACAAAATAACTTTATAAAAGTATTTTGTTTTATATAAAAAATTTTACTATATCTGAAAACACTATCACGGGCACTATGCAACACTATCATAATAAAATATAATATATTCTATTTATAATCTAATAAAATAAATAACTTTATAAAAGTATTATATTTTTATATAAAAAGATTTTACTATACAAAGTACTATACATAATAGAATATAATATATTCTATTTAGTAATCTAATAAAATGAATAACTTTATAAAAGTATTACATTTTTATATAAAAGCTTTTACATTTTATTACATTAATAATAATTATAAAACAAAACTCATCATCATTTTATAATTCACTTATTAATCGACCAGTACGTTCGAGGAAGCGGGGGCTTTCGATAAGGATTTCTCCTATTAAGCCCAATTAGGTGACCAAACCTCTCCTTGGCGGAACTTCTAGACATCGTTAATATTGCAAATGATAATATTAATAACTACTGTCATCTCAATTATTGATTTAATAATATATAAAATATGGGCAATAATTAAATCAAATAACGTGAGATAGTATGCAACAATTCTTTGTGCAATAATTGAACAAAAAGCGGTGACTTCTCACGTAAGCATCAATAATCAATACTAGTGTACTCTTCTTATGAAACCGCAGCGTATTCACGTACTTTTAACAAGGGTGTTTCAGCGATTAACGGTTAAAACTTCCGTTATTTTATAAAAAATATTTTATCGTTTTTTCTCGGTCCACAATAAATGAATTACATTTGTGAAATTCGACCCGATGATTGTCTTAGTCGTCACGAATATTCCACTGCTAAAGCGAATATTCCCAGACCAATCGAATATTATATATCAACTTGCGTACTTTGAAAATTTATAAATATTACCTGACTATAACATTATATTAAATTCACTCCATAATATTCAAAAAAGTAATTATAGAAAATTCATCTTTATTCATAAAGTTGGGGGTCTTACTGACTCATGCTTTATAAAATTTTGCCCTCGAAATTAGGGTACATACACGGTATGTCGAAGAGGTAAGATACCTTGATTTCATTTGATTCTAACTCCGAGGTCATTTTCCTCAACATCGTGGTTTCTCCACCAGAAACTTTGACTTGAGGTATAACTTTGGAGGCGTAGAATATGTTCCTTAACTATCCAAGATTTGAATGAGAATCTCTTCATACGTTAAATCTTCCACTATTTCATCTGGTTCTAACTCAATAATGTGGTTGGTCTTTCACATATTTATATAACATGGATATATGAAAAGCGTTATGAACACGGAGACATACTTGGTGGTAAAAGCGAATCTATAGGCCACAGTTCTACTTTCGATCGAGGAGTTAAAAATGGGCCGATGAATCGAGAGTTGAGCTTTCCTCTCTTTCCAAATCTCGTAACTCCTTTCCATGGGCAACACGTAACAACACATGATCTCAATATAGAATTCCCGTCCTTACGATGAAGATCGGGACAACTCTTTTATCGATCTTGTGAGGGTTTTATCTACGTTAATCCGGATCGTTTGAATCTTTTTAAGTAGTCATACGTACTAACTCTAAGGTCCCAACAACGTTGCTTCACCCACCTCATCCCATGCCATACTAGAGAGCGACACTTTCTTCCATTGGCGGCGAATGGAGCCATGTACGATACTTGCTTGATAGGTATTGTTGTTGAGGAAAACTCCACGATGGTAAGAACTTATCAACTTCCCGCGAAGTCAGGACCACGAGTCTTAATAAATCTTCCGAGTTTGAATAGTCCTCTCACGATTGTCGAGTCCATCGGGGATGATATGCCAAACTAAATCGTAAATCTGTACCCATAGCTTTTGCAAACTAACCCCGAAAATCTTGAAGTGAATATTGGGTCTCGATCTGGAAACTATGGATCTTTGGCTTACCATCTGATCTTACAATCTCTACGTTTATATACACACAAGCAGAGACATTCAAGTGTATAAGTTTCTGTGGTAAGTAGAGTGAGTAGACTTAGTCAATCTATCAACAATGACCCAAATTGCATCTATGCCTTGAGAAACCTTGGGAAGACCGATGCTGAAATCCATAGTAATGTGTCCCACTTCCATTCTTGAATTTTAAGTAGTTTCTGATGGACCTTTTGGCACTTGATGCTCCACCTTGACTCGTTGACAAGTTAGACACCTTGAGATAAACAACGTTATCTCTCTCTTCATCATTGCTCTACCAAAATGTTATGATGAAGATCGTGATACGTTTTGGTACTACCGAGAATGGATTACCAAACAATGTGTTTATGCGCCTCCATCATGATTTTATACTTTAAATCGAGAAATTAGATTAGGAATACAAAGTTTGGAGGTTGACTGAAGTATTCCTTCTTCGCCGATTCTTACTTGAGGCATAACACCTTCTTGCACTTTCTTCACTCATGCAGCATTAGCTCCGGTGCGTGGCAAAAGCGACTTTAACTTTGTCGATTAAAGTTGGATTCTACTAAATATATTAAGCCATCATCACATGGGTCCTGAGGTCTTTAACTCTATCTCCATCCTTTGCAAATCATATAAAATGGGCCGCTGCGTTAACAATATTACTTTTCATTACCAATCGTTACAGCTCTGACGTTAACTTTTCCGGTGGTATTGGATGGTATGATCATAATCTTTCAGTTGATTCAAGCCAGCGTCGTTTGTCACATGTTGAGTTCCTTTTGAGTGAAGAAATATTTGAGGCTTTTATGATCGTAAAGATCTCCACTTTCTCCCCATACAAGTAATGCCTCCAAATCTTTAATGCAAAATAGTACTTGAGGCTTACAGATCGTGAGGTAGGATAATTCCTATAATATTCTTTGAGGTTGTCGAGAAGCATAAACTATGACTTTCCCATGTTGCATGAGAGAGCATCCTAACCTTTGCACGAAGCATCCTTTGTAAATGACAAATCCCTCAGGTGCGGAAGGTATTATCGAGAGCAGTCTTGAAATAGTCTTCTCTTTGAGTTCTTGAAAATTCTTCTCATTCTTAAGCTCTAGCGAACTTTGTATCTTTTGGTCAATTTGAATTAATGGAGTAGCTATTAAGAGAAAACCCTTCTACAAATCTCAGATAATAACCGACTAAATTAGAGAAAGTTCATTACTTGATCCTTTGATTTAGAGTTGCTCGGCTTTTAGTTAACCTTGATCTTTGTGGTTGAATATTCCATGACTTGATACTACGTGCCCAAGGAATGCTACTTCATCAAGCGAACTCGAATTTATTCAACTTGGCATAAAGCTTATTTTCCACTGAGCTTTTGGAGTATCGACCTCAAAGTGTTGCTCATGGTCTTCACGGGTTTTGGAGTATATGAGGATGTCATCCGATAAAAGCGACCACAAAGTGAGTCAAATATTCCTTGAATACTTGGTTCATCGTGTCCATGAAATGGCGAGGAGTATTAGTCGATCAAAAGACATGACTGAGGAATTCATAATGCCGTCACCAAAGTTCTAAGCGGTCTTTGGAATGACAAATCCCTCAGGTGCGAAGCATCACTATAAATAAACAAAATCCTCGCGTGCGGAAGGTATTGTCGACGGAGTCTTTGAAATGAGGTCTTCTCTTGAGTTCATGATAATTCTTCTCCCATTCTTCGCTCAATCAAACTTTGTATCTTTTGAGTCGACTAAATTAATGGAGTATTTATTCGAAAACCCTTCTACAAATCTCAGAATAATAACATATTCGTCGAGAAACCTCGTACTTGATCCATTTTGATTTAGGTTGCTCCCGACTTTGAATTGCTTCCAATCTTTAGCCGAGGTCGAAAGATATTCCATGACTTGATACTACATTGTATGAGGAATGCTACTTCATCGAGCGAACTTCGAATTTATTCAACTTGGCATAAAGCTTATTTTCGCGAAGCTTTTGGAGTATCGACCTCGAAGTGTTGCTCATGGTCTTCACGGGTTTTGGATTATATGAGGATGTCATCAATAAAGGCGACCACAAAGTGATCAAATATTCCTTGAATACTTAGTTCATCATGTCCATGAAGGCGCGGGGAGTGATTAGTCGATCAAAAGACATGACAAGGAATTCATAATGCAGAATCTTAGAGTTTAAAAGCAGTCTTTGGAATGTCGCCAGTTTAATCTTATTGATGATATTCGAGAAACAAAATCGATCTTTGAAAAAAGAATGGGCCTTCAGGTCGTTGTCGTGGCAATGGATACCTATTTTGATGGTGACATGATTCAACTCCAGATAATCGATACAAAGTCACAAACTTCCATCTTTTTCTTCACGAATGAAGCAGGAGCACCCCGAGGGAGGCGTACTGGAATGAATAAAACCGATGTCTAACAATTCCTGTAGTTCAGGTTTTTAACTCCTGAAGTTCAATAGGAGCCATTCGATATGGGGCTTTGGAAATGGGTTTTATCTGGGATTTAAAGAGTCGATACAAGAATTCAATTTCACGCTACGGGGTAGGCGGGGAAGTTCTTTAGGGAATCGTGGAGAAATTTATTAACAATACAAATATCATTCAAATCATCGTATTTTTATTTAAATCCGTGACATGAGCTAAAGAAAGCTTGACATCCATTTTTAATAAATGAATAAGCTTTATGGCTTGAGATAGCGGTGATCGATTTTAATGGTTTGGTTGATTAATTAGCATAATAGGTTGGTTAGGAATATGAAAGCTAACAACGCGAAAAGCAATCGATTTTTTGCATAATGAGTAATTAACCAATGATCCCTAGAATCACATCAAATGCAAGTATTTTTAAAGAAATAAGATCGACCCAGGGTGCGATCGGTTCAAATTTGAATCAAACAAGACTTATAATAGTGGATGTAATGAAGGTTTCTCCAACGAGTTTCAAGCAGATAAGTCGAAGTCTAATTTCTCCGAAGTCAAATTTAAGCGTTGGCGCGGTGGGAGAAATAAAGGAATGATTAGAACCCGATTATCGAATAAAGTATAAACTTCCATAGAGTTTATGATTAGCTTACTATGATCACCTCGTTTGGATTCCTAAGCTTTTTGGGAGAGTTACGACAAGCAGCTCTCCCTTGAACTACTCGGTTTATCTTATACAGGACCCCCTTTGATGCCTCCATCCCGACTAGACTTGACTTTGGTGCACGAAAAATGGGACTAGGTGGCCTTATTTTCCATAATTATAACATGCTTTGGGCGCATCGATGCGGTTTGGACTTATGTGTCCTTCCCTCCACATTTGTAACTTATACGATCGTGGTCGTTCTAAACTTCCTTAACAACTTGGTCTTTGGTCTAACGTCTTTCCATCTTTCTTGAACTTTCTCTTCTTGAACTTTCCACTCCCTATTGTCTTGGCTATGATTACCGCAAAGTGGTTATCATTTCTAACATATTGATTCCTCCGTTTTGTTATTCTTAGCTTTGATATTTGCTACCCTGCGGTATTATCGACATCGGCTACTCTCTCTTGGTTGGGTTGACTCATTATAAGCGTTCCAATAACCAGCCTATTCATGACATAGAATATAAGCAAAGTTTATGAGAGATAAAGGTATTGGCGATATCTCGGGTTTCAAACCTCTTAAAACATCCGGCGTCATTCTCTCCTCATTATCAACCCGAGTGGGAACGTAGTAGAGATAACTTCGGTAAACTTAGCGCCGTCTTTGCATCGCAGTTTATATTATTTTTTCTCAAGCTTGATGAACTCTACCTCCTTCATGTGGAGAATACTTTCGGGAAAGTACTTGTCGTTGAAGCGACTCTTGGAATTTCTCCTAAAGACATCTTGATCGGCGGGGTGAGTCTGACTTTCTGATTCCACCGATAATCGCCTCTGCAACATGACATGGTGAGAGGTGCAAAGGGAACCTTTTGCTCTCGAGCATCCAAGACATCAAATATCTTGTTGATACCTTTATCACGTCTCGCATTAAGTGGTTTGGCTCTCCAAAAACTTCGGTGGTCCAGCTCTATGTTGCTTGGTGGTGACCATCAGAGTTATCGGTGTTTCCACTTGCATTTTTGGGCGGAGCATAGCATACTTTGATGTTGCATGAATTCTAAAAAGCTCTAAGCGTCTGAGTCGTTAAGTCATTTTGATCGGTGTTGTTGTTTACAAGAGAGTTATAAGCATCACATTGCACATTATCGATTATTGATGCATGGAGACTTCAGCGGTCTCCATGTGCTCCATTGCTATTTTCAACATTCTCGGATGTCATTTCCAAATATTGCCACAAAACAAGGGTTAATTAACGTATCACATATTATCTCTATACTCTACGATGAGCCAATTAAATACCAAATAAACTTAGGTAGGTCATACTAGCGAAGAATTCCCCATCTCTCCCTCCTAGTTCTTGTCTCACATCTCATTTAGGGATCGTATCCACAAGCTTTGATACCAATTGTGGCGCCCCCAAAAATAGGTATACATCACCCATCTTTGATCACCAAATACATGGTACAAAATTCAAATACAACTTAATAATACGGTTGTATACGTGTAAAAATACGACAAAACATAAACTAGAGTTTTAATAAGAATATTGTCATCTAGCCAATATCCACACTCCAAAAAGAGTCCTCATTACATTTATTGTCACCCTATTTAATGAGAATAGTGAGGACTACTAATGCTATCATCTGGGCCAATCACTCGTTCCCAAACTAGTCCGACTCACGTTCTCATTTCTGAAAGCAGTGAAAGAAGAATTGAAATTTCAGCTAGCCCGGATGAAATATTATGACTAAGATAATGTAGAATAAATTATCATTAGTCTTTAACAATGTTAAAGCGATAAATACAATAGACATCAAGTTTAACTACACGGAACAAGCAATCCATTAGAGAGTCAAGTAGAGAATAAATCTACTATCTTCTATGATTTTAAAAAGATTTTCATCAATTTTATCGTTGAGACTCGACAATAAATAAACCACATTATCGAGTCGTCCTGCTTTCTGTGGGCCAGAGGATATTCATTAAATTATCAATAGTCATGACTATCTCCAAGATAATCCACTGGTCATAATCATACCAAAAAGCATTCATCAATACTTTCTACGAACCCGGGGACTTTTACCACATCATTTATAACATTACGGTCATGATTATCTTGAATAACCCCAGGTGCATTAATCGTACCAAGTCCAAGTCGCATGCGTAAACCAAAGATGACTTTCCTTCGTAATATAAGCATGAGGATGATGACAATGACATAGTAATTCAATAAAACAAGTTCAAGAATAAATTTTAAAGATTTATAAGTTAATTTATCCACGAACTTCTGATAATATCCAAATTATCGACATGATGCTTCTTTATGGGTAAAATTCCAAGAATGCTTTCAGGAAGAATATTTCCGTGAAAAGATCTTTGGATGAGCGCAAATATCCGGGATATATTCCACTAATTTCATGGAGTATAGAAGTCAAAACTTTAACCAGTGAGTATAATAGAATATATGAAGCGCGAAATAGATTTTTCACCGTCATGCAATGCGGTAATCCGCATATCTGGATCGTTTCCTGATTTAATAAGGAATGAATCTGAGGATCATTCACCATGCATATGGTAATCCACATAGATAGGTTATTCGAGAATAATAAAAAGAATGGAATAATGAAGAATTCACCATTATCATCACGATAGATCACCGCAGAACGAGTTATTCCCAACAAAATAATAAATAATGCCTTTAAATTACGTGCAATAAGCGGCAAGCGAGGATAGTCAGCAGAATAATAAATAATGGAACGGTCAATAAGTAAATACGCGAGGACAAGATATTCCAGCGAATAATAAATAATGGAACCGGTCGTAAAAATAGCACACATATGGATATTCCGATAGAATAATAAATAATGGAATAACAAGCTGAATTCACCGTAAATGCGATGAGGCCGCGTAGGTGAGGTTATTCAACAGAATAATAAATAATGGAACCCGGTCGTGCGTAAACACCTGAGACATGATATTCGACGAGAATAATAAAGGATGGAATAATAGAAGAATTTCACCATGTATACGGTACTTACGCATACTCGAGTTATTCCAACATAATAATAAAATAGAATAACGAAAGATTTCACCATGTATCACGATCTTTACATAAGCAGGTTATTCAACATAATAATGAAGAATGGAATATGAGCTCTCTTCATGAATATGAAGAAAATAATACCCCCTACCTTATAAAGAAGATTACTCCTACGGTTGGGCGGGGATATACTTGAAGAAAACTGCCTTGCAGCTCAAAAGCTTTCTTAAACTCTAAGAAATACTGGCTCGAGATTATAGAAGAAGAATTCTACGAACTTACGGTGTGATTTCAATTCTAACTAAGCATCTATTTATAGGAAAATCGAGAAAGGATACTATGCAATAAATATTATATATATATATATATATTATTATTAATCTAATAAAACAAATAACTTTATAAAAAGTATTACATTTTATATAAAAAGATTTTCTATATGCAAAAAATACTATCATAGAGCACTATGCAATACTATGGATAATAAAATATAATATATTCTATTTATAATCTAATAAAAATAAATAACTTTATAAAAAAGTATTTATGTTTTATATAAAAATATTTTCTTATCTAAAATACTATCGCGTAATAGAATATAATATATTACATTTATAGTCTAATAAAGCGAATAACTTTATAAAAGTATTACATTTTTATATAAAAAAACTTTTTACATTTTATTACATTAATAATAATAATAAAACAAAACTCATCATCATTTTTATAATTCACACTATTGTAATCGGCAGTGCGTTCCGGGAAAGTGGGAGGCTTTTAAATAAAGATTTCTCCACTGTGAAGCGCCCAATTAGGTGATCAAACCTCTCCTTGCAGCGAACTTCTAGACATCGTTAATATTGCAAATAAGTAATATTAATAACTTCTCATCATCTCAATTATTGATTTAATAATATATAAAATATCGACAATAATTAAATCAAATAGCGCGTGAGATAGTATGTCACGAGCAATTCTTTGTAGCTTGATAATTGAACAAAGCTGAAGTAACTTCTCATACGTAAGCATCAACTTGATCAATACGGTATTGCTACTATGCGACCACACGTATTCTGTACTTTTAACCTTTGGGTGTTTCAGCGAGTTAGCAGTAAAACTTCTGTAGATTATTTTCATAAAATATTTTGTCGTTTTATCGATCAAATGATAATTTTGATTTATGGAGTCCATGATGATTGTGCCGATCGTACGAATATTCCCTGCTAAAATGAATATTCCCCAACCAATCAGAATATTATATATCAACTTGCATACTTTGCAAAATTTATAAATATTACCCTGGCCCCTATAACATTATATTAAAGTCACTCATAATATTCAAAAATGATAATTATAGAATTCATCTTTATTCATAAAAGTTGGGGTCTTCTGTTGATAGAGATCGATTTCATTTTAAGAAAATGATCGACACATTAACATTATAAATTTAGGAAGAGTAATGCTTTAGGCACGATTATATAAAAATTGTACACACTAAGTATAAAAACAAAGAAAAAAATATGGAGCGAGACTGCTACGGTGAATATTTTGCACATTTAATTAGTAAACAATATTTGAATCATACTCTTAGGTGCACAAAATTTTGTATACGATGAATTGCTGCTATAGTATTATCCATTTTGGAAATATTTTATCAACTATTAACATTTTTGTATGACATACTGGCGTGTGACCGATCACCCGGGGAGGTTGAGTAAATTTTGATAGTGTTTAGTATTTCAGTTTGTTGCCGTCGCAATCTACAAAAAATTTGAAAGCGACTCATCTAAGTATCTTTCTTGGCCTTGAAGCGTTACATATTCTTTTAAGTGCTACAATTTTACACTTCGACCTTTTAATTATCGATTCGTGGATAAGTCACAGGTGTAACTTTATTAGAGATGTGTAATAAGTGGATTGTTCTTATAATTCTTACAAATCTCATGTATTGATAAATTTCCACAATTATAATTCACGTCAAGTTATCCAATACATATACAACTCTTCCATTGAACAATTGATTTAAAATAATTCTCTATATGTTGATTTCATGATTATAAAGCAAGTATTGCATTGTGAACTTTCATTAATTTCAATAATAATATTTAATTAGGGGTTTCTACCTATCTCCATTTTTTCTCATTTAGATACTACTTCGTTTACCATTCATGAGAAGCACACAACCAATATTAATAATGATTTATTATATTAATTATTGAAATAATCAATTAAAATGTAAAGATAATATATTTAATTAGAAATTTGCGGAATGAAGTTATAATTATTAAATATATATTTAAACAATAAATTATTGAATTATATATTGTAGTGTTCATTTTATTATCCTTAAAGCGGCCTTCACCTTCAAATGGTCGAGAAAACTCTTTTCAATTTTCAACTTCCATGTAGTGATACAGAAGGATTTAATGTTGCGATCTACGATAGTTGGAATGTTCCAAATTCGAGCAACCTAATGTTCATTCTTTTTTGGTGAGGATGAGAGAACTAAAAGAAATCGTTGTTCTACTTAACTGAATCACTGGCAATCTGCGAATAATGTATGTATCCTTGGGCCCGGCTCTACTGCACTTCGATCTTCCTGCTTCACTTTGATCCCCAAGCACTTCCTTTCTCGAACGAACTTTTTCAGACAGCGATCGTCATAGAAAGCCCTTTCTTTAGAGAGGCAGATACATTTACGACAAAAAATCTCTAGCGATTTGAAACCTACCGAGGGAACCAAAACTCGAGTTTTTTTCTGAAACGCTGTCAAGAGCGTAATGAACCACAAACAAAAATTTTGGCAATTTATAACCAGTAATGGGGAATCGCAGTAGAGAACCAAGCTAATATCCAAAGAGTTGTTGTTGATTACTACCGAGGATCTCTTAGGTTACTTCTTCCTTCGATCTTTATCACTATAGATTTGTTAAGCTGGAAACATATGTTATTAAATGAGTTATTTTCTATCCACCTTCTAATGTATGGTTCCCCTATTTTTCGATGATGAGATTTTCTATATGCCTAAGTCTATAAAGGTTAACAAGAGTTCTCGCCCTGATGGTTTTAATGTTAACTTGTCCTCCATTGTTGGGATATCATTAGAGTAATGAATTTTACTTTTGCAATTCTCGTTATTTTTTTGATACGAGCCACCTTCATTTGTGGAATTAATGCTACCTGCTCGCTTATGATCCTAAAGTCTCATAAATCATTCATATATATCCATTTTAGGCCAATATCTTGTTGTAACACTTTTTATAAATGCATCTGCTAAGAATATGCACTTAATAAACTTAAGAAAGTCCTTTCCTCTCTAAATCGCACTCATGCCTAACTGGCCGCCGTTTCAGTAGAAGCGACGTTGATATTATCTTCTCGCCCAAGAACTTTTAGAAACTACCGTAGGAATTTTGGTCTTGCTAGATTGCCTTAAAGATTGACATTAGG